>CM035227.1:53484024-54811668 GCA_020226215.1 Sindora glabra | reverse complement strand
CCCCACGTGATTTAATGTACAATTCTTAAATCCGATTTTAATAACTATACATGTTTATCCCCAGACCGAGTTTTTTTTATATGTAAATATTCGGTAAAATACGTGTTTAAAGCAATGTGGGACTCGCGGGACCCACTGTATGTAAGAACAAAAGCATCACCCGCCTTTGAAAAAGAATGCCATTGTGTCATTTTTCCTTGGGAAAATTCCAAGTAACAGGCTGAAAGGAGCTGAACTTGCGCGCCAAAAGGCAAACTGGCTCTTAATAACCATGCAGTTCCTGCTTATCTTCTGCAAACTCAAATTCAGCACATTATCTTTGTATATAAAACATTGCTCTGAAATATTTGGTGGCACAGCTGCTCCTTCTCGGAGCATTTTTTAAGATCGTTAATGCTTAGTTTATTTTGAAGAAAAATATTTTTATAAAAATATAATTATAAATTATTAAAATGATAAAAAAAAATTCTATATATTTCATACTAGATACAGTACAAACTTACTCTTCTCAAAGAAAAAATTGTTTTGCTAGTAATAAAATATAAAAACAATATATCATTTCTTCGTGCATATAAAACTTTTCTTTTTAAAAAACGAACGAACTTCTACTTTTACTAAAATTTATAGATTATGAATTGCATATTAAGATTTTTTTTTTCCTTTTGGGCATTCAGCATATTAAGATTCCATTCAGCAAATTTGATTTTTATTTATTTATTTTACAGTAGGAGTAACCAAATCATCAAGCTTAAACACACAGGGAACTAGAATTAAACCCAAGATAGAAAGGAAGGGAAAACTAATGGAAGGAACAATCTTCTAATAAATATGAAATGTCACTTGAACCATGGGTTATTGACAAAATTGATCACTCCGTGATTTTAATGAAACCAGCATGTTACTACCTCTTCAGTTTAACATAAGACTCTTAAGTCAAGAAAAAGAGATAAACCGAGAGTTATATCATGAAAATTATTGTAGGAGTGATTATAGAATGGAGTTTGAAATTAATATTTCTGGTAAAATTAAGCTGTCAGCCTAATTCTAACATTGAAAGTGATATAAATCATAATGTGATGGTGACATGTCTAGTTTCTTCCCCTCTAGACAGTGAGAACGTTGAATTTGCGGTTCTGTTTTCATATTTGACACTAATTCTATATTCTCCTAAGAACCCATAGAAGCTATGAGAGCCATACTCATCTGTGACACCATTTACATAACTGGTTTGCCACTCTTGAAGAAGTCTGTCCACAACATCACCTGTTGGCAGGTTCTTGAGTTCATTGTCTGTGAGGCACATCCTGTAGCATCCTTCAGGATGAAGTGCAGTCCAGAGCATTATCCCATTCACTGAAGGATGTGAGAAGCCTTCCCTCAGTACTTCTTCCAAATAAATAGCCTGCACACAAAGTGGAAAAAAAAAAGCAAAATTAATTTCAATCATGCCAATACTAATTTCTATTTAATTGATAGGGTCAGCCATATGACAGTAAATTCGTTCATGGGCCTATCACACACCTTCCATCATACTATGAGAGCTAGCCATGCCCAAAGTCATTATATTGATTGCAAGGAGGGAAATGTCGAAGGCAGCACTAATATTTTATCGAGTGAATTTGTAACTAGGTGGCGCCATATCAAAAGGAGCGGGCTGGGGTGATAGGCTTATTACACATGCATGAGTAACTAACATTGCTCCTTTCTATTTCTTTAATGTGAATACAACAACAACAATAATAAATCCTTATCCACTAAGGTCGGCTGTATTCCTTTAATGTGAATAAGGAACAAAATCTTCTGTTGGAGAAATTCTACCTTATTTTTAAAGTAAGAAAACTTTTTACTTACAGAAGTGAGAGAAAGACACATCCACATGAGACCCGCAATTACATGGGTCCTACACAAGTGTGATCCACAGATGTATGTTTATTTCTTTTTCTGAACTAAGAAAAATTTTATGGTAGGTTTAAAACAGATTATTTTTTTCCCTTGGAGCTTTACACTGCAAGAAATTGAGAGGACTAGAGCTAGACTTGATCCTATACATCACCTGTGTTTCTTTATCTGCAGTTCTGTGGACATCAACCTCAGTGAGCCAAATGGGAAGGCCGAGTGTGGCCAATTTGTCCAGTCCACCTCTTATAAGAGGAGGATTTGGTACTGTGAAGTGACTTTCTAAGCCAATTCCATCCAAGAAGACACCACCTCTTGTCAGCTCTCTCAGCCTTTCAATGTAAGCATCAACACTGGAATTTGAATCACTGCAAGTCTCAACCACATTGAACTCATTCAGAAACAATGTTGCCAAAGGGTCTGATTTATGTGCTGTCTTGAAGAAGTCCAAAGTGGCATTCGGACCAAGCCGTTGCTCATAGAAATCGTAATGAAGCAATTCATTGCTGACATCCCAGTGTATGAATTCATTTCTGTATTTATTCATTAGGCTTTGAATCCGCGAGCCTACTGCGGATTTTAATTGGGAGCCAGCGAGGTTGAGAACCCATGCTGGTGTGAATTCAGGGGATTCCAGAAGATATTGTGGCCTCTGGCAATGATTTGGTTTGATCTAACAAATTGTAGCATTTGGTCAGGAATGGTGTAGTTGAGCTTGCCCTGTTCTGGCTCCGTGGCTACCCATTTCAGCTCATTTTCAAATACTGCAGCATTGAAGCGCTTCACAAACCAATTCTGGAGGGCACAATTTGGAAGATTTCAGTGGTCGAGATTGAATTGTTAAGGACATCATTGAGCAAATGCTCGTGGTTTTCTGTCTTAATTCAAGCAAAATTTATTCCAACTGCCATAAGTAGAACTGGTGTTACGAGTAAACATAAAAAACTATTGTCAAATGACACGACAGAATCATAGTACATGGAAGGAACACGCTATGGTACGAGTCCAAAAAGGTGAGTTGTGAATGTGATAAACAGGTTAAAACAAATATTTCAGTAATTATACTCCCACAACAATTTTTTTTTTCCTTGTGTGTGTGGGAAATATTAGTTCAAGAATAAGATATGTTATTCTCTATTTCAAGGCAAGGCATGCCAGGGACCACTTAATTCGCAGTAGTTTTTTATAGATTGCCCAATCCTTGAGATCTCTAATAGCGGAATTCAAACTTAAGATATAAATCGCGGAAAACAACTAATCTTATGAGTTGAATCAACCCATGGAGTTTACTCTCGCAACTATGTAAAAAACAATTGCCGGTGTGGTGTTTCTCTTGAATGTACGTACCTGATAGGCTGAGTTTCCAAGAATGGTGCGAGCTATTGCTGACCCAAATGGAAAATCTTTTGAGAGCTGCTTTGCTGCAATGGCAGCTCCTTGCAATCTCTTCCCATTAGTATCAGAGACATGAATTGTCACGGCACGCTTTCTTTCCTGTCAAGTGGAGGATAAAATTGTCAAATCCCAGAAGCATAAATCCTCCTCCCTGGCTTGTAGTTTGTGAATTTTCAATTTTCGTGGAAAAACTTGCTGAGGATAGAATGAAACATTAAGTTGCATCATGCTAATATTATGCTGACAAATGACTACAGTTTGACATTATTATGGTATTTTTTTACATTGCAGAGAGATTCTCGTGTTGTATCGCCTTGAGAAAATTAAATTGAATGAACAACATTTTTTTTTTCTGCTAAAAAATAAAGAGAACATGAATGATCAATGTTTGCTATCCTTCCAAGTGTTATCATAAAGTATTCTCTTACCATAAAATGTTCCACACAATCCTAGGAGTTTACAAATAATTTTATTTCAATTGTACTTTGTACTTACAGTGTTGATTATGTACTGTTGATTGGTTCTCCATTGCTCTTTGGTAAATGGTTGCAGAGATGGGCTAGCTATGGCAATATCAATGTCTTTACCATCTGAGCTCTGCAGCATACAAAAACAGAGCAACAAAACAAAATGAAATCAAACATGTTGTAGGAAATCATATAGTTTCCCATGAACTTATAAGAGAAAGCAAATATACCTCAAAGTGGAGCATGGATAAATTAGAAGTCCAATCAAGAACAAATCCACCTTTGAGAAATGACCAGCATCCACTCTTGGCCAAGACATTGCCAATGCAATCATATGTTTCGTCTTGTGTTCTCAGGCTGGCCCTTACTAGAGATGAACTCGCACCTTCGATTCTCACCCAAACTGCAAATTGTGTTTGGCAATATTATAATGGTCCAATGAAGCAGAGCAGACAAAGCTTTTTAACTGCTAAGAATGGAGCCTTGAAGCTTAAATTAGCCTTAAATGTCAAAGATCAGTCCCAAAATTTTAAGATTTTAGCTATGTAAATGATTTTATTATATCTCTGACACTGCATCTCACATGAAAAGTGCAATTAGCTTGAAAGCAAGTTTGTAGTGAAGAACTACGGATTGGATCACCCTACTCTTTTGGTGAAAGAAAGTTTGGTTTAAGTATTAATAGATCTCAAACGTAAAGTAGAACTACTTTTGTAGTTGGTTTCATAGGTATTTAACGAGTTTGGAGAACCAGACTGATCAAGCTCACACGAGATCCGTTAATTTGGGCTTAGTCCGCTAAGACCCTTATTTTAAGCAGACCCATTATAGCTAATCTAATCTACACTATAAGCTTGCCGGACCAGCTTATTTTACTTTAAAAAAGCACTTGGTCTATAGACTGGTTTATGGTCCACGCGGACTTGATGAATTTAGGCTTATTTTTTTTATGAAGTTTTTAGTAGATTTGATTCGCAAAAAACCGAACCTCCAGGCCAAAATTCATTAGATACATCTAGTTGGTTTATTGCATCCCAAACTCTTTAATAACTAAAATTAATGTTGGTCCTAAAACGTTTTGAAATTTGACCCTCCAATGACAACGATTCAAATTCTTAATAGATAATACTCCAAGAATGCCATTGCGATAAGGCCACGTGGTATCAGCTCTTTTCATATCAGTATGTGGGTTTCATAAAATTAATGTTTGAATACCAAAATTGAAAATTATCATTTTTCTATTAGATAAGAGTAAGAATATATGTTATGATATGAATATATAAATATTTTTCATCGTTAGAGAAGCTTCATTAACTATAAGTTTAAAATATTTGTAAAATTTGCCAGATGAACCAATTATAATTTATGAAAAAGAGACAGAACCCAAGGAGAGAAAGTACTTTTGAGCTATTACAAGTTTTCAAAACAATGTTATTCCCAACCTTTCATATTTCTGCACTCTTATCTACACTCAAAAAATAGAGAAAGAAAAAAAAATTGGACCCCTTCTTAATTCCACCTGATTTATTAGAGGACTAGAGGGCTTGGTAAGCTTACATAGAATATGAACATGGAATTATTATTATTATTATTATTGGCTTTCAAAATAGTGTTTGTATAATATCTCTAACACTGAGTCATCAATTACGAAAAATAACACTAATAAACAAAGAAGTAGCAGAGAAAGAGTGAAAAAGAGAAGAAACCCAACTGGAGAAAGAGTAGATGCCTTGAGTGAGGTTATACAAAAGGAAAGAGGGCACATGACCAGTGACAGTTTGATAAGAAATGCTGCGTTCTTGGCCCTGAGATTGACTACTATTGAAAATGCCTCCCTTGTAAAGTGGTTCTTCAGGTTGCCCTTTACACTGCCCATTCAAAGTGACGACTTGATTTCACATATAACAGCATTAGCCAAAAATGCTTTAAACTGAATGACAACATGTTTGGATACCTCAGAGTAAGCTGTGTGTTCGTACAATGGCCCATCTGCAATTGAGAAAGTAATGAAATAAAATTCAGACTCTGAGAATATTATTGATGCTAGAAATGAAGCAAGAAGCTGAATAATTAGCATTAGGTTACCATAGAAAGGAGCAACCAAAGAAAAGCCAATCAAATGGAAGAGCAGTGAATGGCTCAAGGGTGTAGTTCCCTTCATCTTTTGAGTTTTCCAAAGTTTCCTGCCTTTGCCGCTAAATACTGTGAGCTTGGGAATTGGGATGTGGAAATAGTCAAGAGGAGTGGTTTTGAAAACGGTCGTTCGAAGACATTTTTTAGGCACTTCTTACGAGAAGTAAATTTATTATAACTCGTGAAAGTAACTGTCATCTTAGCGGACAATTTTATTATAACTTATTACAATAATATTACATTCATATTTCCATTTTCACTCTTTCGTTCACACCCTCTTACGTGTGGACAGGCCGATCCAGAATCTCGAATCCAAGTGAGTGTGGGAAAGTAGTGGGAATAAGTGAGGTATGGTTCAGCAAATATACAAATGCCCGTGACATGGTGATTCCCTAAAAACAGGCATGTGACCGATAACACATGTCTGAAAGTAAAAGAGTCCAAGAGTGCGACACAATAGAGAGGGGCTCGCAGCTTTCATTTCCATGCCGTACATGCCATGCTTTAAATATCACGGTCACGGTTGAGTTGGTTTAATCGGCTGAAACATTAATTAAATTCGAAGAACTCATCAGTTTAATCATATCAAAATTATGATCATTTTACGATTAAGATAAAAATTATGATAGCACCGATGCTACAAATTCGACCCTCTATTTTAACAAATTCTAAAAATAATCAAGTTTGTTAAATAGGGGTTATGATTTTGCAGCATGCATAGGATGCCCTTAAAATTAAAATCTTCACTAGCAGTTAAACTGGTCATTCGATTTTTGAAAGGGATAATTTTATAAGAAGTTTCACCTCCAATCCTAAGAAAGTTGGGTGTTATATTAATTAAATCGACGTTTCTCGCTTGAAATTCATGATTTTTGTTTTATTCTTCTGAGTTTAAAAAATTTAATCTAATAATAAAAACATTCTATGAATTTAGAGATGAGGCTTCCATGGAATTATCGTATTTAAAAGGGGGCCCACCCATTGTGAACGTGATTTTACAAACTACAAAGCAAATAAGGGAATGGCTTGATAAAAAGGTCAAGAAAAGGTTGCCTTTTAATAAATGCTGGTTTTAACCTCATCTGTAATGGCAAAACAAGGACAAGCTACCCTAAACTCCAGAATCGGGACTCCTTTCTCGTGAGCCAGAAGAAATCCCGAAAAGATTAAGGACGCAATGATGGGTCCTAAAAAATTACAATTTTTTTTTTAATTTTTTAAATGTTGGAAAAGTTTAATAGATCAAATTAATATAAAATTATGCAAACTTGATTTGCCTTTTTAGATTTTGATACTATATTCTACCACACAGTTGTTAAGAATTACCTCTAGTTAAGAACTCTTGCTTTTGTCCACAATAATCAAAATTACATTCTCATTGTTCTAGAGAGAAGAAGATGAAGGAAAAATTCTGACTTTCGTATATTCTGAATGATATGTTCTCTTCATGTCTTTCTCAATTTCTAATAGGAAGTGGGCAGTACTCTTTCTCTTTCCCATTTTCTCACTTTGTGATCAGTTATCCAAAAGAAACTGATTATATGATTTTTAATTTTTTGAATTCAAATTCATAATAAAATAAATATTTATCTAAATAAATAAATATTTATTATATGATAAATGTGAATCACCCATTATAAATGTCCCTACATTCATTATCTCCTACTCACACATAGTGGGATGAGCCACATCATATAATCTTCTTCTCTCTTTTTGGTTTTCACAGTCGACGCATTGTCGTGACCGCGTGAGATGATTTTTAATTTTTTGAATTCAAATTCATAATAAAATAAATATTCATCTAAATAAATAAACATATATTATTTGATAAATGTAGATCACCCATTACAAATGTCCCTACATTCATCATCTCCTACTCACACATAATGGGATGAGCCACATCATATAATCTTTCTTCTTCTTCTTTTTTAGTTTTCATACTCAGTGCATTGTCGTGACTGCGTAGGCATGATGTTATTTTAGGTGTTTTTGTATTATAAATTCTTATGTAGAATCAGCACAAAATAACCCTAACCTCTATTTGTATTATGCCTTGGGTGCCTTAGATTTTCTCATATATGCTTTTCATTTACAAATCTGATCCCTCAAGAGCTTCATTATGAGCTCAAATTGCTATCTATATATGCATACCGTCCATGCTTATGATGTTACTAAAATTAACTTCATAACGGATATATCTTAAATACTAGCATAATCGTGTATATGTTAGAAAATCTTCCTTTCGCCCATATATCACTTTAATTTGAAATAGCTGCTTTCCTAACATTTTATCCTTTGGATCGTATATATTATGATCATAGGATGTATACTAAGGTAGTGAACACTGCATCATTTCTCTATGATATCGTCAAAGTCAAAGGATATCTTTGAAAAGAATTTTTCTTTTTAGGGACTCACACAGTAGTGAACCAAAGATCTTTCACTTGCTTCTTATTTACGGTTCTTTTTGCACATATGATATGAATCATATGCTATGTTGTTCCCTTTATAGCATAAAGGTGTACGTCGATTTTATTGGTAATACTGTACAGACTTTAGTTTAGGTATACACAATACCTAACCTGAATTCTTTCTCATCATTTGATTTTTTTTACGTCAGTATGTGAAGAATTTATTGTATGGCCACAGGTATTATGAAAGATGGAAGAATCCACAATTCGATCTATATTTATATTTCGGATCTAATCTCGACTTTACCTTATTGAGGTGAAATATTTTATTTTGTATTACTTCTTTACCAAAACATAACATTTCTCATAGCTATGTTAGTGAACACATGTCTCATTTCCACCCACTCCTTATAAGCGTCAGAGGCGATTGTTCATGTGAGAAAATCAACCTTATCAACTTGTACGATATACTGGACATTCGTATACTTATACACATATTATAACACTTGTAATTGAATGAAAACATACTTTATTCATTTCAATTTCGGAAATATTCAATTACATTCTATGCATACCAAGAGATTTTACATGCTCAATATATACATTTTTAGATATAACCTTAGTGAAAGGATCTGCTATCATCTTTTGCATAGGAATATATTGAATGGTGACATTTTTCTACACTATAACATTTCTCACAAAATGATATTTTGTGTCTATATGTTTAGTTTTGCTATAGTACTTTGGATCCTTTGTGTAGGCGATGGTTGTCTGACTGTCATAATATATCAGTATGGGGTTTAAATTCTCACCACAAATCCTTAGATGTTTTATAAATCTTTTCAGCCATATTACCTCTTGTATTACTGCAGAACATGTCACAAACTTTGCTTCCATTATCAACAATGCAATGCATGTTGGCTTCTTGCTACATCATGATTTGTGTCATTATTTAGCAAAAAGGAGATCTTGATGTGAATTTTCATTCATCTAGGTTTCTTGCCTAATCCGTATCAGAATATCTAACTAAGCATAAATTATTTCTTTGATAGCATAGTGCATAGTTAATGGTGCCCTTCAAATATCTCAATATCCTCTTGACAGTTTTTCAATATTTCTATCTGGGGTTTGACTGATATCTGTTTATGAGTTTGATCGCATGACAAATATACGATCTTGTACACATCATTGCGTACATTAGACTTCCAACCACACTAGAATAAGAAACTTTTTCCATTGATTTCTTCTCAAATTCATTTTAAGTGTACATTTCATGACTCAATGATTCACTCTTATTTACAGGGATATCCATGGATTTGCAATCTTTTATATTAAATTTCTCAAGGATTCTCCATATATAACTTTCTTGAGAAAGAGAAACAAGTTTCTTGGAGTGATCTCTAAAAATTTTAACTCCAAGAATGTAATTTACTTTACCCATGTCTTTTATCTCAAAATTCAAGGATAATCAGTCTTTAATAGCCATAATTGAATTCATATTATTCTCAGCCAATAGTATACCATCCATATAAAGGGATAATATCACAAGATTACTTTCATGTCGCTTGATATAAACACAATAGTCTTTCTTAATCATTTGAAAGTTATATGAAGTTATAGTTCGGTGAAACCTTAAGTACCATTATCTAGATGACTATTTGAGTCCATAAATGGAACTTTGGAGCCTACAAACTTTCCTTTCTTCTTTTTTTTGTATAAAACCTACTGATTGTTCCATGTAGATTTCTTCATCCAATTCTCTATTGAGAAAAATAGTTTTTACATCTATTTGATGTAATTCTAAATCTAGATTTGCTACTATGGATAGGAGTAATCTTATCGAATTGAAACGTACAATAGGTGAGAATGTATCCTCATAATCTATTCCTTCCTGTTATGTATACCCCTTTGCAACTAGTCGAACTTTCTACCTTGTAATTAATCTATCTGCCTTTCTTTTAATTTTAAGAACTTACTTGTTCCCAATTGCCTTTCAGCTAGATGGTAGATCAACTAGCTCTCAAACTTGGTTGATTTTCATTGAGTCTATTTTTCATTCCATTACTTTCTTTCAATGTTTTTTAGCAGGAGAATTTAGAGCCTCTTGAACTATTCTTGGCTCTTCATCATCTTGAGGAGTAATCATAAGAACTGATTCCTCAATTAAAAAGCGTCTTTTGCATACACTTCGTCTTTTACTTTTCTGTAGTGGGGTTTCCTGTACTGTATCATATCTAAATATAGGGTTCTCACTCATTCTCTCAAAGCTTCCACTTGAATCGACAGGCATTCTTTAAGAGCTCCCACTCGGATAAAATAGATAAGATTCAATATTATTATCTATTTGATCTTATAACCCATAAAAAATACAGTGCGATCAATTTCTCCTTTACTAGAAAACTCGCTTTCTAAAAATATGGCATCTTTTTATTCAAGTTCCATTATCGTTCCATCCTTGTTTTCACCAATGAAAACATATCCCGTAGATAGTTCTTAATATCTTATAAAAATACATTTCTTCCCTCTTAAACCTAATTTTTCATATTTATGGGAAGTATCATGGACATACATAGTAGACCCCTATGGTCTGAAAATACTCAAATCAAATTTATGCTTTATCCATAGTTCATAAGATGTGGATGTAATAGACTTTGAGGGCACACGATTAAGTATAAAGTAGTTGTTAAAATAACATTTCCCTAATATGAAAATGGTAGATTTTCTTGTGCCATCATTGACCTAACCATGTCTAAAAGAGTCCTATTTCTTCTTTCAACTACTCTATTTTATTGTGAAGTGCTAAAGATTATCAATTGTTTTATTATCCCTTTCTCTTCACAAAGCTCTTTAAATTATTTAGATAAATATTCATGTCCACAATCAATCCTAATCACTTTAACTTTCTTATCTATTTAATTTTCAATTTCATTTAAATAATGTTTGAAACATTCTAATGCTTCTTACTTATGCGAAATTAAATAAATATGATTGTATCATGAGTAATCATTAATGAAAGTGATGAAGTACCAAGCTCCATGTCTTACCCTCACACTCAAAGGACTACATATATTGGAGCGAATTAGTTACAATGGAGTTTCTATCCTAGTTCTTTTTCTAAATGATTTTCTAGTTGTTTTGCTAGGTAGACAATGTTTACACAAGGACATTTCCAATTTCAAAATTGGCCTAAGAATCCTTCTTTTGCTAGTTTAATCATCCTATTTTGATTTATATGTCTTAGTCTAGTGTGCTAAGTGTCCATCTTAACATTTAAATTGGAAGTGGAAGTAGTAAAGTAATTGAAAGCAACATTGCTAACAATATCCAAAATGACAAATCTATCGAAAATAAAGCTAGAACCATAAAATACATTATCTTTAAAAATGTCAATAATATTGTCATAAAAATTAATTGAAAATTCAAAACCAAGTAAGGAATAAATAGAAACTAAGTTTTGTCGAATGTCAGGTGCATAAAGTACATCATGCAAGATTAATGTTCTTCCTTCACGCAAATTCAATTTGCATGTACCAATGCCTTTGATCTCAATCCTCGTGTTGCTTCAAATGTAAAGCCATCTACTTTAGCTTGACAAACAATGGTATTCTATATAGGATCCTCGATCCTTACTCACGTGATCTGTGGCACCCGAATCTAAACTCACAAAGGATGAGATTCTGTTAAAAAAATAGTACTGAAAACATATGAAAAATGTTTAAAATCGATGTCCAATAATACCTTGTTTTATTTATTTTGTTGAATGTAATCTCGAGCAAAATGGTCCATTCTTTGGCAAGCATAACATTTGATATTCTTGAGATAAAAGTTCCTTACGCCATGCTTTCCTTTCTTTTTCTTGAAGGTTTTCTTACCCTGAGAATTGGGCCATATTTTTCTCTTCTAGAACTTTTTACCTTTCTTGGATTTAGGCTTAAAACTGGAGAGACCCGCTCCCTCTGCCATATATGCTTGCCTAAAGGACCTATAAGCCCCTAGATGTTTATTCTCAAGTTCTAGATGTCTCGCTACATCATCGAAAGTTACTATACTTTCATTATGAGTTAGGTTGACCTTCATATGTTTCCAACTAGCAGGAAGTGACCTAATCACTGTTTGCACTTGCTGCTCATTAGAAAGTGCATATCCTGCCGCTTTTAACTCATGAATCATGCTTGACATTTCACGTAAATGTTATTTCATCAGTGTATTAAACTGAAGTTTGTATGTGTCAATTTTGATTGTGAGTCTTTTTAATTTAGTGGCAGAAGTACCACCAAATTTCTCTTTCAGGGCAATCCACATTCCCTGAGCAGTTAGGTAATTCTCATATTCACATATGAGATCATCTGCCATTGCAATTAAAAGTGTAATGTGAGTTATACTGTTCTTTTTCTTCTAAACAACATACACCTCAACATCTCTTCTATGCTGAGTTGTGTTCCCATTTTCAAGTTCTAACATGACATTGTTTAAGACTTTTAGAGTATCTTACTCCTCTAAAATATATGATATTTTCTGATGCCAAATGTCCTAGTTGTTCCCATTCAATTTGTCACCCTTGTTTAATTCGATAATTATATTCTTGCTAGCCATTCTGTTGAATATATGAATATTTCCTATGAATATACAATGTTATTCATTTGCATAGTTCTCACATAGAACAATAATGACACTACTTAGTTCATGGTCAAGAGTTTACATTTGTCATACCCCTATCGCATGTTTATCTAAATACTATTATTATTTCCTATCGAGATCGTTCTCATGCAAATATCATATGTTGTGTCGCTCTTAAATAAAAATATAGTATAAAAGCTCCCACTCAAATGTAGAATCCCACAAAGATAAATGTACATCAAATTAAGAAGTCTAAACATTCATCAAATAATACATAGGTTCAATAAACATTCATCAATATTTACAAAGCAATCTCAACAAACTAAAAGAAATAAATTCACCAAAATAAATATAACTAGTGTTTCCATTCTAGTTTTCTATTCCAAATTCAAGCTTTTCATCTCTTTAAAAGTGTTGAATAACTTTGGTGGATTTTTGGAATAAGCTGGTCCAAAGTTATGTACTTTTATAGTTTTGAGTGGACCCTTGAAGTGTAATCCCTTCTCAAGAGTGCTGTGTCTAAAATGTCTTGCACTCTCATGTTTAGGAATTGTGACATTAGGATTGTTTTTCTCCAATTGTTTTTAAAGTAATGAACTTCCTATTGTCTCAGCTTTTCCATGCATTTTTCAAGGTTAAGATATTCGATAGTTTCCAATGTATAGTCTTTGCATTGTCATGGAGTCCTTTTGATTAGTTTCCAAAAGTTATCATCTAGAATTACATCTATCAAGATACGAAACCAAAGGTGATTGGGAAACACCTTTCCTTTACACCTAAGATTTTTTTTTAGATCTTTGACTTCATGTAGGAAAATTTTCATCAGGTAGTATATGCATGCATTTCTTTTATATAGTGAATGCATCATTTCTTTTAAGCCTTTTAAAATATCTATCTAGTCTAACTTTTTGGGTTCTTCCTCAACACTCTCTACAAATCCATATGGATCATATTCCTCTCTAAACCACTGTTCCATGTCTGTTCACAAAAATTAGACATAAAATACAATCAAAATATGGTATTATTGCCACTTTTTAAGTCAAAATAGTGTCACAAAAACTTCAAAAATGCATAAATAATACACTAATATGTAGATCCCAATTTAGAAAAAATTAGAATTAAAATTTGCCTCCAAAGGGCCTTGCACATTCCGACACGTGCCTTTGTATTACTTCTGTATAAAAAATTCTAGAAAAATTGGAAAAACCAACATTTCCTATCACGTGCCACCTTGCGTGCATTTTTCGATCACCAGAGTCAGCTAAGAGGAGAGAAATTTTTTTTCTCTTTTCAACAATGTATGACATGTGACATTTGGGCATTGGGGTGGGCTCCACGCACCACCCCCAAGAGTGAGGAGAAAGGAAGAGTTTTTTTTTTAAATTTTTGACTTTGTGAAACAACATGTCATTTATCGTGGGCGTCTGCTTCCTCTAACCAGGTCAACTAGGTTGACCCAACGTGGTTCGCGACCCAATCGGATCTATACGACCTGAAAACATATTTTGGCCATAACTTTTGATCTAGAGCTCCATTTTAGGTGATTCAAAAGACATTTTTATCAAAATTTTATGATCTACAAATCTAGACTAATTTATGGCTTAAAAAATTTATTTTCCAAGGGACTCAATATTTCAAAGTTACAAGTTTTATGAAGTTTTTAGGTGTTCTTTTTATTTTCTGATGTTCAAAAGTATCTTATGGATGTTTTATGTATTTCTTTTAATACTAAAATCATCCTTAACAATATTCGTCCAAGAACAACAAAATCAAACAACAAATAAAAAAATACATTCATTGGCCAATTTTCATATCATAAAAAGTAAAAATAGAAAACATGCTTTTTAGCCAAAACAAAATTATTAGTCAAATACATAGTAAACAACAAGTGCATTTAATATAATGCATCTCATATAACATATCTCATGCATCATATGCCTTGCATTTAATTACATTAAATACACATAAGGAATCACATACATCATTTCTAACCTGCCTTTGATACCAATGTTGGGAAAGTTTAATAGATCAAATTAAATGCGAAATTATACATAGTTGATTTATCTTTTTAGATCTTAATGCTGTATTCCAGCATATAGTTGCCAAGAATCACCTCTGGTTAGGAACTCTTATTTTTATCTATAACAATTCCACCAAAACCACACTTACACTGTTCTAGAGAGAAGAAGATGAAGGAAAAACTCTAGCTCTCGTATATTTTAAATGATATGTTCTCTTTTTGTCTTTCTCAATTTCTAATAGGAAGTGGACAATACTCTTTCTCTTTCTCTTTCTCATTTTCTTACTTTGTGATCAGTTATCCAAAAAAAATTGATTACATAATTTCTAATTTTTTTAATTCAAATTCATAATAAAATAAATATTTATTTAAATAAATATTATTATATGATAAATATGGATCACCCATTATAAATGTCCCCACATTCATCATTAAACTATAGGAATGTACAAACCATTAAATATATATATACACATATAGATTAGAAGTTAAATTTTAAATATTAAAAAATATTAAATATCACATAAATAAAAAAATAAAAATTAGAAACTGATTTTATTGTAAGTTTCATTCTTTACTTCCTTGACTAAATAGGATAAATATAATAATTTGTATAAAGATGGTAATTTTTATTTATTTAAATTTAATTTATTGTGTATGTTAGTTTTATAATATTACCTACTCAAGTTATATTAATAAAAATTATCAAAATATTTTGACTATTAACAAAAATTATTAATTTTTCATAAAATGTGTCATATTCTTATTTATTAATAATATAAAAAAATTTCACTAACATTGAATTGAATATGAACTCAATTCTTATATCCCTTAACTTTTACAACTAGAACAAATAATTCCTTATTTTAATGTTTATTATAATTAATCATACATACTTTTACTTATAAAGTAAATTGTGAAAAGAAGGAATATAATTTAAAAGCAAGCATGTATAAATTGCTCAAGTGAAGTTTAACAATCTATTTTAATATTTTTATTTATTTTGATATTGTAAGTAAAGGGCAATGCAAATAATTATAACAAAAAATAAAAATAAGTTACTAATAATAATAATTAAGAAATATAATAGTCATTATATTTATAAATAAGAGATCAAATGATATATTTGGACATTATATCACATAAATAGTCGATAAATTAATTTATAATTAATAAATTAATTAATAATTGATATCTGATAAGTTACTTAATTATATAAGAAGTATTTTATAAAATTAATTATTAAATTAGATAAAAATATAAAATAATATATTAATATAAATAAATATATAAATTAAATTAATTTATATTTAATTTAAAATTAAATTATATTAACATAATCAATATGTTCAAATAAAAATATTATGATTTTCTAAAATTTAGATAATGATATCTTATGACTTTACATATTTATTTATTTATATAATTTTTATTTAATTATTATTTATAACAAAATATAGTTACTTAAAATATAATTAATTATATTTTATGATATTATAAATTTATTTACATTTTTTATATATTTATAATTTAAAATAAGGATATAATTAACAAAAAATTAATTAAGGGAATGAGTTGTTAATTAATTAAAGAAATGAGGATAAACTTACAAAAAATTGACAAGTTATAAACTAATTAAAGTAATTTATTAAATCACTGAGAGCTTTCGGCTCAAGTTTTAACTACTTCTACCATTATTGAAAAAAAGTAATTTATTAAATCAAAATCTACATTTTTATAAATCAATATACAAAATATATTTGTAGCCCAATTTGTAACTTATTAATTATACGAACTAGTTTATTTATAGCACAAAAGGATCTTAATCTTATTTATTTCTTTTTTTACCCCTCCAAAATAAGGATTTCTCCAAAGATAGTCTTTCACTTGAACAACTTACATTCCGAGGCTAAGCTCATTCTTGAAAATCAAGTTATATTTGTTTTCACAAAAAATATCATCTTAATAAATAACGAAGCAAAATTGTTGCTGAGGCTTTCTTAAGGAAGGTCCCAAGGGATTCAACGGACTCGCAATTATCTCATGTCCGGAATCATAGTAAGACTAGAACTTATTTTCAAATTAAAGCACATTCATCGGTCATGTAAATTTAAGTACCTTAATAATTTAATTTATTTACAAATCATGTTTTCTAAAATATTTTGACTTGAATTAAAACCAAATTTAATAGGATTTAACAATAATTAATTTTTAAAAAACGTAAAATATTCTCTTCAACTTTAGAAATTTAAAAATTATTCCTTTAAATTGTACAAAATTAGAAAATAACATTTATCATCTACTTATTTAATCATTTATCAAATTATATTTTTTTTCAACAATTTTTTTATATAAGAATCACAATATCAGAGAGAAAACAATCAACAATAACCTGATTATAATATTAAAAAAATTAAAACCGAGCCTATTTATTTCAGTGAAATTAATTGAATGCATGTTATTTTTAAATAACTAAATAAACTAATATTCTATAATATTATAATTTTTATTTATAAATTTTTTATAAAAAAATTATATAATTTAATAAAATGACTAATTAAGAGGATCAAGAGTATTAATTCCAAATTTTATAATATTTAAAAGGGTTATTTTTCAGATTTTTGAAGTTGAAGAAACAAAATTCAACCCAAATTTGAAAAGGATATTTCATATTTTTTAATTAGAGATAAAAATAATTACCCTTATTATACTATTAGAACAATAAAAACTTTGGCTGAGCCTGTTTATTTCGGTGAGATTTAGTGCATGTTATTTTAAAATAGACTTGCACCTTTTAAACATTATCTCATAATTCACAATGGACCACGTATATGTAATATCCGTACATACAAGGCAAAAATTCATCGTAAGTAATTTACAGCCTTAAAAAGAATTTTATCAATCATTAGTTATGTTTTCTTTAAGAGGAAATATTTTTCTAAAAACTGATTTCTGCTCTCTTATATTTGAAGGCAAAAGAAAAATTGTTCAATAGAAAGTAGATTTTAATTAATAGAAAGTAATATTATATATAGAAGAAGGTGATTTTCTCTTTTAATTAAAAAAAAACTTTTTTTTTCTAAATCACCGTTCGTTATAATCTTACTCTTTTACCCTGCCTTTTTTTCTTTCCTCATTTCCTCTCTCATATTTTCATATTTCCACCCCTTTCTATATTTCATTCTTTTCTCTTTAACCCTTCTCTTCTATCTTTTTCTTTCTGCCGCTCTTTTTTCTTTTTTTTCTTTTTCCCTTTTTGTTTTCTTGCTCTTCAATTTTTCTCACCTTATTTTCCACTTTTCTCCCCCCCTCTCTCTCTCTCCCTTACTGTTTATTGATCGTATAATCATCCTTCTATCAATCACTCAGTCACTCTCTTTCTTATTCTACTTTCTTACCAACGAATTAAAAATTATATCAAAAAAGTAATTTAGCAATTATATAAATTGCTAAAATGATTATCAATTTCAAATAAAATTATATAAATATGAATTAATTTTATTAAAAAATAAAAATTTAAATATTTTTCTTTGATTATTATTTTTAATACAAAATGTACTTAGTTTTTTATTTTTACAATTTACAATTTGTTGACTTCTATTGATAATATTTTAATAATCATGACTTAATCTTAAAATTTATATGTATAACAATATTTTTAATAAATAAATAATTTCTTTATGTGTCAAATAAAAAAATGTTTTCTATTATATTGTTAAATAATAAAATATCAATTTATTTTTTATAAATATATATTTTTAAAATATTTACTAAAATTTCATTCTCCATCGAAATAAATGGTGATTTAAAGCACTTACGGAAATCTCAACACAAAATACCATGAAAGGTCATATATCTAATGAGATGGTAAAATTACATCATCTTGCATTGTCTCCATCAAATTAATATTGGATTATGCATGACCACAATTTTTTAACAATACATAAAACTAGCATATTTTTCTGGCAGTACACAAGAGAAAGCTTATAAACTGGATCGAAAATGCTTATAAAATATGTGAGTTTAATGAGAGAGAGTAAATTGGTCCGTTGTAGTCTAATCGGTTAGGACATTCGGCTCTCACCCGAAAGACCCGGGTTAGATTCCCGGCAACGGAATAGTTTGGTCTTCTAAAGCTCTCGCGATTTCGATGATCTCGCCGTTTTGAGAGGCTCCATGAAATTGGTATATTTGACAAAATTGCTATGAAATATAAGTGTTAAATATTTATCATTTTTTGCATTATCATTACATTAAAACACACATAATTAGAATAATATAATAATAAATAATAATTTGAATTTAAAATTAATTTATCATCAATATAAAATATTTTATATTATCAATAAAAGAACAAATATATATCATTTAAAAATTAATAGTATGATATTTTTTTTTTCAAGTGACATATGATATTAAATCTTATTTATGCAAATAGTTAATAGGATAATTAATAATTAATAAGTTAACTAAATATATAAAAAAAATTCATAAAATTAACTATTGAATTAATTAAAATTATAAAATAATATATTAATAGAAATAGATATATAATTAAAATAATTTATATTTATTTAAATATTAAAATATATTAATATAATTAATATATTTAAAAATAAAAATATGATATCTAATATTTTATTAATTATATTTTATAAATTGATATATTTATTTACACATATAATTTTTATTTTATTATTTATAATATAATTATAATTACTTAATTATATTTTATAATATTATATATTTATTTACATACATATTAAAATTAGGATATGATTATGTTAAAATTAATTATATTTTCCTAAAAAATGATATTTAGATTTATATTATGAAGGATATGGATTATAAATTAATAAAAAAAGGATCAATTTGAAAAAAAAAATCAAAAGGTAGTAACTTTTAAATTATAAGTTATTTAAGATAATTTAATAAATTAATTCTTTTTTTAATAAGTTAATGCATGAAATATATTTAGAAATTAACTTATAACTTATTAATTTGATCAATAAATTATAAATTAACTTATCTATTACGTGAAATAAAGTCATTATTTAGAAGTTTTGCCTTCCTCCACATGCTTCTATCATTACTAAAGAAGAACTTTTAACAATTTTTTTTATTAATATTACAATAAATAGATAGATTATGATGTAAATCTAATTTACACCAATCAATTAAATTTAAATCCTAATAATTTTTAGGGAGAGTTTTAACATCTTTTGATTAAATATAAATCCTATAAACAAGAGAGCATGTAAATCGAAGATGACTTATGCCCTGATGTATGTGTACTTGAAAACATAACTATTCTTATAATATGTATATATGTATGTATGTATATATGTATATATTGTAATTCTTTTAAAAGTGATTAATTTTATATACAATTTGTGAATTTTTTTGTGTGACTTTGAATAATAAAATAATTATTAAATATTTATCATCTTTTGCACTATCATTAAATTAAAAAAGACACATTATTAAAAAAATATAATATAGTGAATAATAATTTGATTTAAATTTGATCTATTAATGGCATAAAATGTTTTATATTATCAATGAAAGAGAAAAATATATGTTCTTAAAAAGTAATAATATGATATTGTTTAGTTCAAGTGGCATATGATATTATTTTAAGATTTTACCTTACTTGCATTCTTTTATAATTATAAAAAATTAATAATTTTTTATTAATGTAATAACAAAATTCAAATGAATGATAGTGTACAACTTATTTGAACTAATCAATTAAATTTAAATCCTAATAAATTTTAACTGAAATATTAAGAATTTTAATGATAGTAAAAGAGTTTTAACATCTTTTGATAATCCTGTAAACAAGATGGCATGTAAATTGGAGATGACTTACGCCCTCATATATATTTAATGGAAAAAAAATCATATCCATATCTATTCTTATAAGTTTTACAATAATATTATATGTATATATATTATAATATTTTTCTTCTAGAAATGGAAAAATTTTATATACAATTTTTGAATTTTTTTATGTAACTTTGAATGATAAAATTATATTTTTTTCTTATACTAGTTACATATAAAATTAGCATGCACTAACAAAATTTTGTAAAAATATTATGAAATTTTATATAAAAATTACATTTTTATATTATATTAAATTTTTATCAAAGACTTACAAATATTGAATAACAAGAGGAATATCCACAGAAAAAAAGCAAACGAATAAGCTAGCGTTGACCAGTAGGGGCATAATTACATAAATTTTAGTATGGCTCTCCATAGATTAATTGTTATATATATCCCATAAAATAATATTAATATATTAATTTGTATCCTTATTAAAATATTGAACTCCATATTTTTCTCTTGCTGCACATCATACACTTAAAAAGGATGAAATTAGCCTCTAATCATAACTAACATTAGATACTTGACAACTAAAACAAAAAGCTGGCTATTCCTGCTTTTGTCTTGAATTTTCAACTCCACCATGTGAATATGCTTCACCATTTTCAAGATATTTGGGAATTGTTGTTAGCATAAAGAATCCCCTAAAAGCTTCAAGTTCCTCAAGACTTGAAATATGCACAAAATAGATTATAAATTTGTTCTTTCTCCACTTTTTTTTACTAACCTCCAAGTGTAAAGTCCATGAAGATTGAGCATTAAAGATAAAATTAAGAGGGAATAGCCTGATGTATTATTGGCAAAACTCGCCTATATATATAGGCATACATAAGTTGTACAATGGGAACAACTGTCCAATAACTATAGTAGCAAATATTATAACTATCAATCCTTAACATTATGGCTAGTATTTACAGCAAATATTGCAACTATTAATCCTTAATATTATGACTAGTATTTAGAGAAAATATTATGGCTTACAAATTACTAACATTATGGATAAAGAATTGCAAAATATTGCTAAAAATATCGAGGTGAAAATATCGCCTAATACTCCCCCTCAAGTTAGAGCATACAAGGAACAAATGCTAAACTTGCTAACTAAGAAATTAAACTACTTCTTTTTCAAAGCTTTGGTGAAAATGTCTACAAGTTGAAGTCCTGAATGAACATAGGCAGTAAAAAAGTGTTTTTGAATGAAGTGACAATCTATCTCAATATGCTTGATTCATTTATGGAAAACTAGGTTAGTTATAATATGAAAGGCAACTTGATTATCACAGAATAACTACATAGGTTATTGATGAAATACACTAAGGGAAGCTAGGAAGGATCTCAACTATAAAAGTTTAAAAGTAATAGTAGCTATGGATCTATACTTTGCTTCTACGTAGGAGTGAGAAACTGCATGTTACTTCTTAGTTTTCCAAGAAATAGGAGTAATGCCAAGCATAACAAAATGCCCTATGAGGAAGCGATATGTAAGTGGACAACTTGCCCAATTTGAGTCATAATAAGCATATAGTTGAAGGTCATTATTTGTTCTTAATAATATACCACGGCCTAAGTCATTCTTGATATCGTGAAGAACTCGGAGTACGACATCATAATAAACTTACTTAAGCTATTGCATAAATTAAGAAAGCATATGAACTATATAATTGAGTTCTGAGCGAGTAATAGTAAGCTACACTAACCAATCGATGAGGCGATAGTAATGACCAAGATCGTTATAGTTAAGACTATTAGCAAAAGCCAACTTGTGATTTTGTTCAATTGGAAACTTAATAAGTTTACATCCCAACAAACTAGACTCAAACAAGATATGAATAGCATATTTATGTTAATAGATGAATAATTCTTTTGGACCACGAGTGATTTCAATCCCTAAAAAATGTTTTAAGGCTCCAAGATCTTTGATTAAAAACAAGAATTGAGGTAATCTTTGACTCGTGGGCATACAGCATGATCATTACTTACCAAGACAATATCATCCATATAAACAAGTAAAGCAAGGAATATGTCACCTTTGCGGAAAGTGGAAACAGTGTAATCTACCTTGGATTGATTAAAACCATAAGTCAAAAGTGAAGATTGAAGCTTGGCAAACTAATTATGAAGTGATTAACGAAGGTCATATAGGGGCTTATATATATGGTAGACCTTATTGGCATGAGTGGTAGAAAAGCCAAGTGGAAGTCTCATGTATGCTTCCTTATCAAGATCTCCATGAAGGAATTTTACATCAAGTTGATGAAACTCCTATCTTTTAGCCATTGCCATGGCAAAAAAAGCTTGTACACTAACCATTTTAGCAACTAGGGAAAATATCTTTGTACAGTTCTCACCTCTAATTTAATTGTTTCTAACAATGACCAAGTGTGCCTTGAATTGCTTGATAGTTGCATCTAAATGATATTTAATTTTATATACCCATTTACTCGGAATGGCTTTTTTACTAGAGAAGAGATTAGTAATTACCCATGTATTGTTCTCCTTAAAAGTTTTAATTTCTTTACTCATTACATCACACCATTAAGAGTCATTCATGGCCTTTTTGAAATTTCAAGGTTCAACTCCTAGATTTACGATTGCCAAAAAAATTCTATGTGCTAAAGAAAATTTTAAGCATGTGACATAATTAGCAATAGGATAAGGAGTACTTGAGGTGTGACTAGTTGGAGTGGAAAGTAGGAAAGGGTCTAGTGTACAAATATTATTGCATTAATAATCTTAAAAATATATAAGTGATTGACGTTCTGGGTAACCACGACCCAAGATTAGATTAAGAGTATTATCTCGAGAAAGATCATTAGTAGCGGGTAACTTACAACTCCCCTTTACATCAGAAAATCTTTGAACTTCTTCACTCACCTTATCCTCCATACTCATAAAAGAAGTAGACATATCAACCTACTACACATCTGGAAAGGATATGAACATGTCAAGTTGAGAAGGAGCAAGCAAGGAGGATTGAGGAACATTCGGCTAGGGGTGCTTAATGGATAGGTTAGACCGAACTAAGTCAAAGTCTACTTTAGCCTAGTCTATTTAAGCTCATTTTTAAACAGACCTAAATTAGTTGGTCTGATCCACTTCGGTCTGCAAGCTTGTCGGATCGAACCGGCCCACTTTTTTTATATATTTTAATTTATATTTTATATTTTATCATTTATTATATTTTTAAATTTATTATTTCATTTTTATATGTATAAATTTTATTTTATAATTTTATATGTGTTTTTGTATTCATTAATTTTGTCATTTATTTTTATTTTTATTATGTTTAATTGTTTTGAATATTTATGTTTAATTTTTTTAACAATTAAATTATATTTTACATTAAATTATAATATAAAAATAATTTATAATCAATTTTTTTTAAAATATAAATATTATTTAAATTATTAAATATAAATTAAAAAAAATAGATTAGTTCATGACTTGCGCAGACTAACCCATTTAGGCCTGTTTTTTAACGAGCCTAAATTTTGAAACTCAATCTGCATGAAGTCTGCAAATCAATCCGTTTGACTCGCAGACTTTCGACTCGTTAAGCACCTTTGCATTTAGCAATGTGTTAATAAGTTGTGTAAAAGGTTCTTCATAAACTAGCATAGGTGTAGGTAATAATGGAATAATGATCTTAATAGGATGGGTTAGAGTAGCAAAAGGAAAAACTTCTTTATTAAATTTAACATCTCGAGATATAAAAACTTTTTGAGTTTCAAGATCAAGTAGATGCCATCCTTTCTTGCCATGGGGATATCCAAGGAAATGCATTTCTTACCTTGAAATGCAAACTTATCTCGGGTTTAAGTCAAGGATGAGCATAACACAAATACCTAAAAACTCTCAAATGTACATAATTAGGTGTGGACTTAAATAATAGTTCATTTGAAGTTTTATAAGCAACATGGTTGAGGTTCGATTTATGAGTATGCAGCAGTAAGAACACACTCCCCTTAAAAGCTAATAGAAAGGTTGGCTTGAAAATAGAGTGCTCTAGCTACATTTAGAATATGCCTATACTTATGCTCAACTCACCTATTTTGTTGTAAGGTAACATAGGAAGTTTTATGTATCATCCCTAGTTCATCATACAATTTAATTAAAGGGTTCTTCCTAAATTCAGTCCCATTATCCATGTAAATTATTTTTACATATTTGTCAAATTGTGTTCATGGCATTGCTAAAAACTATTTAACTAACTCAATGGTTTCACTTTTCTTAGCCATTAAGAACACCTAATTTGCTTGACTAAAATTATCCATAATAGTTAAAAAATAATGTGCATCAGATAGAGATAACTTGGAATAAGGACCTCAAATATCACAATATATTAATTTAAATAATCTTAGCTCTTGAAATCACTAATTGGGAAAGTATTATGAGTTTGCTTAGCTTGATAACAAATGTCACAAATTTCACCACTTTTATTGTCATAAGTAGATTTAACACTAATAGGAAGAAAAGAAAGATTATGACCCAAGGGATGACCTAGCCTATTGTGCCATAAATCATAGGAGATATTACCACTAATAGCAGCAATAAAACTCTAGAGTAGTCTGTACACATACACCCCTTTTTGTTGCTCACCCAGATGAATCGGTATCCTTGAGGTGTGGTCCTGTATCACACAAAGCTTATTAGTGAATGTCACAATAAGCTGAGCAATAGAAATTAAATTTAGCATATAAAGCACTCTATCAATGACAAAATTAAGACCCAAAATAATTAAGCCACATTTAAGAGTAGTGTTTGAACACCATTAGGGAGGCTAACAGGTGAAGGCACAATGTTCTCTAATTTTGGCATCAAATTTAAGCACTCAGTTAAATGAGGAACACTACTGTCAATTACCTATTTAAAAGGGGAATCCTTACCAAATAGAGTTTTCGTAGATGACTTAGGCAGCTCAATGAGTGAGAGAAGACATTGTATCACCTCAGGAGCTAGTGATGAGAATGTTGCATCCCTAGTGGATAAAGCACTTAAGTTAGCATAATTAGCTATGCCTAAAGCTTAAGCTACATTGACCAAAACATGAGTTGGAGAAAGATGTTCTCTATTGTTCCTTGTTTTACCTTTGTCTTTTCCTATGTTTTTCTATAGGTAGCCCACAAGTTAAAAGCATTTGCTAACATAATGCCTTGTTTTACCATAATAAGAACACTCTAGTCAATTAATACTTGTCATTGAGGTTGTAATAGGTAGCAACTTGGATGGCCGTTAAATAGCATATCCAATAGCATCAATTTTATCACCACTTGATCATGTAATTGCCTTATGTGTTTCCTCTTGCATTGCCATGAAATAAATTCAATTAATTAAAGGCAGTGGTATGGTATTCACAATTTGTGAATGGAGACTTCCAAAGATAGCATCATCAAGTCCCATAAGAAATTGATACATATGGTTTTTTTTATGTTTCTTCAAATAAATATTTAGTCATAAAGCACTTATCTCCACTTGTGTAGCAAGGGATGGAACGAGTGCCTTCCAATTTGTCCCAAATAGCATGTAACTTGGTATAATATGCACCAAGAGTCATGTCTTGCTGCTTCATATATGGCAATTTAGATTTTAGTTAGCATTGTCTAGGTATATTTTCGATCGAATACCTCTTTTTGAGATCATCCCACAACTCCTTGGCAAACTCAAAATATGGAATGAAAGGTTAAAGGTTTGGATCAATGGTATCATGAACCTAACCATTGATCATAGAATTACATACCTTTTATGCAAATGATTCATTAGATTCACTATCTTGAGGTTTTTGAATCAAGCCATTGATGAAGCCCAATTTATCCTTTGCCTTTAACTTGTTTTTCATGGCCTTTAACCAATTGTCATTATTTACTTCACCACGCAATAGAACATTTATCGACATAACCCTGGGATTGTCTGAAGTATGGACATAAAATGGCAAATGAGGGTCTGTGACTTGAAAATTCTTATTACTATTATTTCTTTCTTTCACCTTAGTGATCTATCCCAAGCAAAGAAAGGAGCAACTATAGAAATTAAGGGAACAAAGAACTATAACTACAAAAAAATGGTGGAGGCTTCGCACAAAGGAAGAAGCGTGATTGTATACTAGTTATTAAACTAGCTCTGATACCAAGATAAAATTGTGAAGGAATAATCTAATGTATCCCTGTAAAAACTCACCTATATATAAGCATACATAAGTTGTACAATGGGAATAATTGTCCAACAATTATAACAGCAAATATTATGACTTTCCAACAAAGAGAGGAATAACTGCAAAAATTAAGTTGTGGAACAAAGCACTATGACTAGAAAAAAAATGGTGAAGGCTTCGCGTAAAGTAAGAAGCGTGATTGGATATTGGTTATTGAACTAGCTTTGATACTAAGATAAAATTGTGAGGGAATAATCTAATGTATTACTGTCAAAACTCGCTTATATATAAGCATACATAAGCTGTACAATGAGAACAATTGTCTAATAATTATAACATCAAATATTATGACTTTCAATCCATAACATTATGGCTAGTATTTACAAGCAATATTATGGAAAATATTACAACTATTAATCCCTAACGTTATAACTAGTATTTACAGCAAATATTATGGCCTACAAATTACTAACATTATGGCTAAAATACTGTTAAAAATATCAAGAAAAAAATATCGTCTAATAACCATTACATTATGATTCATCTTACTAGGAATAGAAGGAGTTAGTGTTCTATGAAATTCTTCTATGGTTTTATATGTAGAAGCATTCTATTGCATGTTTGAAGAGCCTCAATAAGTTTTACTTCTTTCTTCTATAAGATGGCCACATTTCTAAATCACCAAATGACATATAGAAGACTTGATATAGGAACTATAAGGTTTGCATGAACTTTTTTGTGCTCTATACCCCCATTAAACATGAAATTATCCATCGAACCACATCCTAGGGTTCTAAGAACTGAGGTCGAACTAATAAGTTTAACCCATACTATAAAGCTTTCATGAATTCACATTAAATGAATAGGTGATTAACAAATTCATCATCTTTATTACAAAGAAAGGCAATTGTAGGGATATATAGATTATGATTATTCAGATTGTCTAATGTTAGCAAGATATGGTTACACATATACTAGAGAAAATTAGAAATTTTTGGAGGAACTTATAGTTTCCAAATCTCATCCCAAGAAAGTTAAGGATTAGAGATTGCTAATTAGGACTGGGTTAACTTGCCATATCCTTGTTTTATTAAATAACACTTATTAGGTGAATGGCAGATTTTAACTTAATATTTTAGAAAGTTCAAATGATTTATGTAAAAATATTTTAAATTTTTTTCGTATAATTGCATGATACTAATGCATAATTTTAAAATTAAGGGAAAGGGAAAAAGCCCCTATATCCCTTAGATGCTTCGCCCTTCCATTAGGTGACTTAATTTAAGCAAGTTAGCCTAGTGTTTCTATAATTGAAAAGGGTAATTACAATTAGTTACTAGCTTCTATTTATTCCATAGTTTTTTCCTTAGTTAATGAAATCTATTACCAATTTAAATGCTGTCTTAAAGGCCTAGCCAGGGAAAACTAAAATTTACTTTGAACATTAATAGTTACCCTATTGCCAACTTGCCATTTAAGGTTATCTATAAGAAGCAAAGAGCTCTTAAGGATGCCTTTTCATCTCTAAGACATCCTTTGTTTATTTTTGAAGATATGCTCCACATTCTCTTTAACATACTTCTTTATTAGGGATAGAAATAAGTTAGATTAGGTTAGGTTTTAGCTTGAATAGGTTAGGTCTACTTTATAAACTATTAACATAAGCGCAGCCTTTTAACTTACATAAGATCAAAATTCGAACTTGGCATGATCTATTTAAAAAGCCTAACCTATCCTACTTAAAAGCGTATTTATACAAATAGACCTTCAAATAAACTAACAAGAAAAAGCCTTTAGTGTAAAAAATAAACTAATAATTAAATTAGGACCATATTTATAATTGTATATATTAATATTCTAATATGTATGTTTTATAAATATATATATATTATATGACATTATAATATATATATATATATATATATATATATATATATATATATATATATATATATAAATATGTTAATTATTTAAATAGATTAATTTGATCAGCTTACGAAATGAGTTTATAAAAAATAAATCTGACCTATTTATCATTAGCCTTGGCTCAGTCTATTTAATTAGATAAAGAGGCGATCTTAAATTAGGACAATATTAGAATAAGTTATAGTTTTTGATAAATGATTTGACCTATTTCTACTTATTTTTCTTGTGAACATTTTCCCTATTAAATTACTTGTTAGTTATTTCTTTATCTATTTCAATTCAAATTCACATCATAGACCATAATAAAATTTCATGATTCTTAATTGGTTTAGTTATATTTTTTCTTTCTTCTTCTATCCTATTATAATCATTGATAAAAAAATTACATGAAATAATATATATAATAAATATATTTAAAATTAATGAAAATTATTAAGGTTAATTATCTGAGATTTCATTCTTCCTAATAAATATAAGAAGTCTTAATGATTACATAACTTTAATATTACTTGTTAGGGGTTGGCATTTGAGTTGATTTGTTTAGCTGCTTGACCAACTTTGCTTAAGAATGACCCAATTTATGACTTATTTTTATTAAGTTAGAATAAAAAATTTAACTCATTTTACAATTCGACTGGAGTATAATTTTTCTTACTTGACTTGCATACCAATAACTCATGTGTATATATGTATATATATAAAATCTTTTAAAGATTTTTTTTATTAAGAAAATGTTAATAGCTTATTCTCCTTTTTACTAAGTATTAGTGTTAAAAAAATTATAACTTTATTTTTAACTAGTTTGTAAGTGTTAATATGATTTTAGTTTAATTTTTAACTAATTTATGCTTTAAGTTTGTATTTTTATGGAAAAATGAATTTTATATTAAAATGACTAGATTCATCAACAAATAAAGTTTAAATTGAGTATAAGACTTATTTATAGCTTGAAAAGATTTTTTTAATCACTATTAAGCAAGTTAAACTAACTAATGAGTTTTACTATTTTAAGTCAAATTAAGCATAAATTGAGTTTTTTATTGCAATTTGAGCTCTTATAATTTTTTGTTGAGTCATATTCGATAAAGTTAAAACTCGACTCAACTTAATTCTATTCCTTCATGAAATTATAGCAATTTTGAAAAGGATAAAGATCATGAATAATTAATTGATGGATAAATGAAACTCAACTACATATACTAAAAAATATATATTTAATACAGTTAATAATGAATTGATTTTATGATGATCTCATACTAAAAAATGATATTAACAATAATTGCATAATGTAATCATTTTTTTAAACTATAATACTTATAATTTGATATATAACATTATTTAAACTAATGTGAATTACAAAACTATTTTATGATTTCTTTAGAGCTAATATATATAACCCGTATTTGGAGGTACAAAGGTCGCCTTTCATACTGAGATTTTTGAGGGTGTGATTGGAAGAATAACTCACCATTTATTTGGTAAGAATGAAAATAGGATGGGATGGAATGAAAATGAGTGCTGAAAATATTTTCACTTATTTGGATTTGGATGTTGAGCAAAAATAGAATGGAGAGGAAATATAAATAAAAATAGGCATTGGCCCCATATTTAAAGTTTTCGCTCCAAATCATGGAATGAAAATTCGTTGAAAAAAATTTTCTTTTCAAATATAACCTCACATGTTTCAAGATCAATTTGAATCAAAATATATTAATAGTATGTATTATAAAAATAATTGTAGATGAGAATTGCATGGCAATACTAATTCCCTGCTTAAAAATAAGATTTACTCTCTAATTACATAGCTTAATGATAAAGCATTCACTAAAAGATAATAATGATAATTTGTATAAGGTTATAATTGTCATTTTAACATAAAAAAACTTAAAGTATCTTTAGTTGAATAAAATAAAATGGAAATAAAAAAGAAAATGACTTAAAAATGTGTTTAGTAAGTATTATCAGATGGGAATCATTATTCTTGAAGGAATGGCCCTATTATTGAATGATGAAATATCTATTTTATAGCAAAAGTAATGGAGTAACTTATTCTATCATTCTTTAATTTTTCTCTTTTATTATAAATATGAGAATATTTCAAACTTCTTACTAAATATGTTGGATCTAATTTTTTTTTAACAATGTATAATACTATTGAATGTAACATATGTTGGCAGTATAAATTAAAATCCTAATATAAAATTAAGCATAATAAAATATGAGCATACTTAGTGTATAATTTGATGAAGTCATAATTAGTCTGAATAATAGTGATGAGTAAAGTTGCAACCTACTTCGCTCTTTAGGTTATCCAGATAGAGAGAGTAAAAAAAAGATTTTCAAGAGTAGAAATTCTTATTATGCATCATCAAAATAATAATCCTGATATTTTTATTTAAGGTTAAACTTGTGATAGGAAATTATTGACCACTAAAAGCCTATAGGTTGGGATCCCTACCTATATGGGTTTATATGTTATCCAACCTACCACAGATCATGCATAATAAATTAGAGCCCAATCTGTTTTATGCTTAATGTTAAAATAAAAAATTAATTACTTAAATAAATATTACAATAATTAATTAATACTAATCCATATAAATTCATCTAAATAGATTATTTATTTTATTTTTAATATAACAATCTTCCACTTGGATAATATTAATTAATTATATGGAATAATTGAAACATCAATAATTAAGTAATTAGTTATACATTAAGCTATAAACTTAATTCAAAGAATGAGACCACACAGAATCATTGAATCTGATAGGGAGACAAGTGATATAATGTTTCATAATCTGAAATGAATAGAATAAAATTTAGTCTTTTAACTGCAACTTAGAAAAGAAATAACTCAAAATCATTGAATTCAACAAGGAAACAAATAATTTATATATGAATCAAACATATTACCATTGTTTCAATATTCAAACTGAGCAATGATTACATAAGTGGAATGAGACCATACAGAATCACTGAATTAGATAGGGAGATAAGTGATGTTTAAATATAATGTCTCATAATCCTAAAGGAATTGAATATATATATATATATATATAAGGTTAGTCTTTTGACCACAGCTCATAAGAGAAAAAACTCAAAATTGTTGAATCCAATAGGGAAACAGATGATTTATACATATATGTATAAAATATATCACCAATATTTCAATATGAGCAATTACTGGTTACAGACATCAATAAAATAAAATAAGCATATCTCAAACTTTCATTAAATTAAGACTTCATTAAAAGATTTAATAAGACTCATATGGGTTACTTATTTTTTAAATACTCCTATAAGTAAACTTTAGGTCAATGAATATGCTAGCATGTCTTTACTAAGGATGTGTTCAATGCAAGTATGAGATTTAGCAATCTTCTTTCTAACGAACAAGAATTTAACATTAAAATATTTAGTACAATTAGAATTCCTATAATTTTCAAAGAAAGACACAACAGAAGAATTATCGCAATAAAAATTGGTACAGGTGTGATATAAAATTAACCAATTACATGCCAGATATCAACTTCTTCAACTATATAGCCTGACAAGTGGCTTCATAACATGTGATAAACTCTACTTTTATAGTTGAGATAACTGTGAGTGTCTATTTAACAATTTTCCATGAGACAACTCCTCTAGACATCATAAAGATGTGTTTAGATGTTGACTTATGATCAATTATATATAAAGCATAATTAGAATTTAAATAACTAATATCCTTAAGTAAATTAGATTGTCTACAAGTCATTATATGATTCTTGGTATCTTAAAGATACCACATTATCTTCTTAGCTACTTTCCAATGATCCATCCCAAGGTCACTCAAGTATCTTCCAAGCACACTAATAGCAAAAACTATATCTAAATGAATGTAAACTTGTGCATACATAAGACTACCAATAGCAGAAACGTAAGGAATCTTGTCCATTTTAAAATATTTTAAGCACCTGTTCAATGCAACAAACTAAAAATACCATGAGTTCTGTGATGATGGATCTGAATTCTAAGAACAAAAGATACTTCACCAAGATCAAAATGACATGACAACATGCATTTTGACTCATCTAGAAAAAGATTAAGTTGCTCGCTAACAAAATGTCATTAACATAAAGCATTAAATGACAAAATTACCTTATTAAATTTATTAAAATTCTTATAAGTATACAATATAATTATTTAGTATTGCAAGCCTCCGGACCTTTTAAGAATGTCCTAATTCAATGGCTAGCTGATAAGGTTCTTCAACATGAGGATCTTTATTTATTTGAATTGGATTGTCAATATTATCTCCTCTAATGTTAAGGGAGTCAGAATAAGTATAGGCAGAATGTTAGCCTTATTAAGTAGATTGATAGCCTTAGGCACTAAACTCCCATTGTCCAAGTCATCCTCAAAATTAAAATGTCTGATTAAACTCGATGATCTTGATACTATGAATGGGATAATAAAATCTACAACCTCTTGATCCAATTCAGTACCTAATGAAGAACCCATTGATTGTTCTAAAGTCTAATTTCTTCAACTAGGGATTATATGATCTCATCTTTACTTTACAACCCCATACTTAAAAGTTTCAAAATATGAGAAATCTAGGTCTAATAACGCACCTTTTTTTTTTACCAATCTTTCTAATCTCTCTCTAGAAAAATAGCCCAAACGTCGATCCTACAAAATGGAAGAATTCTGACTCATTCTAGGTTGTTTATGCCTAATCATAACATTAATGGGAACATTAGAAGACATAATGGAATAATTATTCAAATTCAAATAATATGGACCATTTTGTAAAGTGGCATACTAATAATAGCAAAATCATAATAAATTTTAATCTTTCATTTCCTTGTCAAAAGGAATAACTACAATTATTCAAAACAGAACTAGAAATTAAATTCCTTCTTGTAGAAGGTACATAAACGATATTATTCAAATTAAAAAGTGTCTAAAAGATAAACATAAATAAAAAATGATTCTATGTATTCAATTTCAATCTTACTTTCTACTACTCCTAATAAAGCCTTCTCCGTCTCACTTGGGATCTGCTCGTTTCTGAGCTCCTTCCTACTTACGCTTATTCTTTAGCTTATAACACTGAGACATCTTGTGTCTAAGGATCTTATAATCACTTGCCCTTAAATTTCTTCTGTTGTCCCTTACCCTTATCACTACCTTTCTTGACTCAGGCCTTCCAAATATATGTGTCTTTGGTTTCTTTCCTTTTTTATCATTTCCACCTGATTTATTATTAGAGCCCTAAGACAAGTAATTGAAAAAAGGTGGTTATGGGTTACTTTTCATAGTTTCCTCCTCTTGAGTTACCATAGAAATTATCTGGTCTATTGTCCACTCTTCCTCTTGTGAATTATAGGAAGTTCTTAGGTAGTTATATTCGACTAGTAATGACTGAAGGACTCTGTAAGCTAAAGTACTTTCTCCTAGATCAATGTCGTATGATCTCAGCTTATTGTAGTAATGAATTATCTTCATGATGTGCTCTCTAACACCCGAAACTCCATCATAACGAGTGTTATCAAGCATGGAGAGATAATAGATTTTCTGAGTCTTATCAAGCTTCTTGAATTTTTCTCCAATAGCTTTCCTGTATTCCACATCAGTGTCCGTATCTGGGATACTCTCTTTAATTCATTTCTCAATTGTGAACTTAATCATTACCAAATAAATTCGATTTGACTCATATCATTGTTTGTAATAGGTCTTATCTACAGCATTAGACTCAAGTAAGAGATCAGTCGACTTCAATTTTCTAATAGCTAAATCCTCTTTAAAAATTATCAAGTACATGTTCAAAGACTCTTTCCATTCATCATAGGTTATTCCATTAAGAGTCCTCACCACAAACAGTTATTGAAAGGTCGAGACTGATGCAATAGGATTGAGAAATTATTAATTTTGCATGTACAATATAATTATAACATAAGATTTCTAATTAAACAAATCAGTCAAATAACTATTTAACAAAGTGGTATTAAAATTATATGTACCATATGATTTAGCTTGTACAAGAGCTTACATAAAAATGTAATTAATATAGCCATATTGATAAGGTATAAGAAACATTGAAAACATTATAAACGCTGCATGCCTATTCTAAGGAGTTTAAACCTTAAAATTATATTAACAATGTCACACCGATAGGTTGTATCCATCATCAATGCAATACGCTCCTAGAAATCCTAAAAAGATAATATTTTCATGTAAATAGTCTTATTATATCCCTACTCTATCATTCATGTGAATTAAATGGCCTTGGGTATCTATATATGTATAAAATTATATAATTTAGGACTTAAATTATCTAATATAATTATTATCACAAACAGAGAGAGTGATAGCTCACCAAGCCCAGAAAAAATATAAATGAATTTTTACATATCAAAATTCCATACATAGAATGTATTTTTATACAGTAAAAATCTTTCAAAATTCAAAATAAATACTAATTGGCTTAAAAAAACTCTAGAAAAATTACATAAAGGTAGAAAATAAAATTTTACACAACTAGGTTAAAATTAGGCCCCAAAGGCCCAGCACGTGGGCTTCACTCACCAGCAAACGCCTAGTGTAATGTCCTGAATTTTTAATTCTATTATTTGAATTTCTAAATTCTAAGATCGTAGAAACGAAGAGCACGTTTGAATTAGCTTGGTAGGTAAATTTTAAGTTGAAAGGAATTAAGTGTAAGTGTAATCGAAATTTTGAAGGAAAAAGGATAGTAGGAAAAGAATTAATTTCCCTAAACGATATAAACGATCAGAGGAGGTTAGAGAACCCTAAAAAGGGAAGTTGTCTAAGTCTGACAGTGTAAGGAATTTTAAACAGATAGAAATCTTATGAACTAAATTGCAAAAGTGCAAAATCGGTGTGGTTAAAGTGGAAAATAACCAAGAAATTGGGATCCAATATGAATAATCAAGAATTTAGGGTGTGATATGTGATTTTCTCTTAGTGAGACCAATAGACACATGACAAGTGTCATTATTAGAAGAAAATGGCAAGAATAGCCTTATTAATTAGTGAAAAAGGACTAAAATACCCTTGGAAATGTCAAAAAGGACCAATATACCCTTGAAGCTTCATGAAAGCTCTTCTTCCTTCTCCTTTCTTCTCCAAGCTGCAAAACACCTCCATGAAAGCTCCAAAAACGTGCAAGAGAGAGAAGGAAGAGAGAGAAATCTTCTTTTGACTTTTTCACCCAAATATAGTGAGAATTAGGCTTAGTTGTAGAAGGGAAAGTTGTTCTTCTCATCAAGCTCTATCTATTGATGTGTTTAGATTGAAGAAAGCTCAAGTTTGCTCAAGCTTGGAGAGCTCTAAGTGAGGATTTACAAGTTGCAGCAAGAGGTAAAAATGTTCTCCTCTAAGAGCTCTTTAATGTACTCTTTTTAGTTTCTTGAAATCTTGATGTTGGTGTGGTCAAAGGTGGTTGACCATGGAGTTTTGGATGATTTGAACATGTCTAATGGTGTTTTGAATGTTGTTATGTTGATATATGGCTTTGGTTTGGTGTAAAAACAACAAGAAACCATGATGTACACACTAGGGTTTTAGAGGCATAATGGTGCATGTGTGGAAATTGGCATGATTTAAGCTAAATTGATGAAATTAAGATGAAATTTTGAATTATGAAAGTGTGTATGAAACTTCCCTTTTGAGGAGCCAAAGCCATGGATGTGGAAAAGAAGGAAGGAAGGAGATTTAGTCATTTAAAATGTGTTTTTGGAAGATCAGTATTGTATACGGGGTATACGTGTTATACCCCGTGTTCTTCAACGAAGGCGGGGCAGTAAGATATACGGGGTATGACACGGCCCGTGTTTACCCCCGTGTTCTTCTCTGAGCAATCCAGTGAAGCCTCGACGCAATCCAGTAAGAAACACGGCCCTTAACACGGGGTATGGGAACCCCGTGTACTTTGTTAAGTGAATATTTTGGCTTTGATTCTTCAGGATTTGCACGGTTTTGCCTTTGGATCCTTTTCTAATGCTCATATATGTCATTTCAAAGCCTAAAAACAAAATATAAGAATGCATTTGTGCATTTATCAATATGGAGGAAGTAAAGAATACATAAGGTTTAACGAAAATGATGATGTTCTAATAAGAACTATGATGTGTATTTATGTAGACTAAGGAGTAACAAGTTAGAGAGGCAAGGGGAATTGTAAAGAAGTTTTTAAGTGATGGCAAAAGAAACATCACTATTGGAAGCTTATAAAAGGTAGCTAACTTTATCCTTAAGCTCTATTTCCTATTTACATGATTTTATGTATTTTATGCCATTGTATGGAATGTGTATGAAATTGTTGTGTGCGCATTTCAGGAAGACAGTAAAATACTGTGTTAAACCTATGGCTCGAGTTCCCCGGGATGATAATGCAATTGCTGTGTGCGGTACCTATGGCCCGATACCTCGGGAAGACAGTGAAATGCTGTATGTTAGGCCTTTGGCCCGAGTACCCCGGGAAGACAGTGAAATGCTGTATATAGGCCTAGGTACGATTATCTGTGATGACCATCTAGATATTTATATAAGTCCTTAAATGGGCTTGATGATTGTTGCGTGCAGTGCATATTTCTTACAATGGTATTGAATGGGATGATAAATGATTAATTATTTTTGAAATGTACGTTTTATTTGCTTAAGGATCTGGAATGGCTTGATATATTTATGGTAATAGCTAGCTACTGGGAAACTTTGTTTCTTACGTTTTTGTCTTGTTACTAAGCATTCCAGGTGATGCTTCCAAAGGCTCTCATGATAGAGGAGAATGATGTTTTAAAATTGTATTAAAATGTTTATATAGTTGGTGATGTAATATGTGATGGATGTACGATTTGTAAGTTAAACATTTTGTTTAATTGCATGACTCTTGCCTATGTTGTATGAAATACAGGAATTTGAGGCATTGTGCACTAGTTTAGAGCAAAAAGGCAAATTAGTATTCAATAATTAATTATTTATCGAGGATTAAGGTGTTAATAAGTAAGGGAGTTACACCTAGGCCTGTGCGTGGGCATGTGGCAAAGAACATAGTGTAGGTGATTGGCACATGAGACAGACGTGCCATGTGCATGTGAACTCACACGCAATCAACAACTGGGTCAACACTTGGTGCATGAAAATCACGCAGTCAGCCAAGTGGCAGCATCCTACTAGCACATGTGGTACACGCACCTTGTGGTGCATGAAGGCCACATACGCATCACATAAAACTGACTGACTGCAATTAGTAATTTGGCGTATGAGTTTCATGCGTCGACATAGGTGCATGAAGCCCACATGCAAGACAAAAATAGTGCTTTCCTCCTTTTCTTTGTGCTATTCATTTATGGTTGTTTTTCTACCATTAAAGAGGTTTTTAAGCTTTAAAAAATTTATTTTTAACCTCTTTTAATCTCAAAAAATTATATCTAACCTATTTTTAACATGGATTCACATATTAATTAGAAGGAATAGCTTCAAAATTGTACAATTTATGTTTATAAAATTTTCCAAAAAAAATTCAAACTGATTCGCAATAATTATGAATTTAATGCAATTAAATAACAGAGTAATTTTTTTTATGTATATAAATATGAGATCAAGATCTAAGATTCAATTGAAAGAGAAAAATAGATCCAAAAAAATTTTAGAATTGAAAATTTCTAATTTTGATGATTTTTATGTATGAACATGAAAAAAAATTGAGAATTTTATAAATTTGTCAAGATCATTAAGATTGTTCATAATCCGATTATTCATACAACCAATATGTTCTGATACCATCAGTTAACAGTATGAATCAAAATCCTAATATAAAATTAAGAATAATAAAATATGAGCGTACTTGATACATAATTTGATGAAGCCATAATCGGTTTGAATAATAGTAATAAGTAAAGTTGTAACCTACTTCTCCCATTAGGTTATCCAGATAGAGGGAGTAAAAAAAATATTTTCAAGAGTACAAATCCTTATTGTGCATCATCAAAATAATAATCATGATCTCTCTATCTAAGGTCAGACTTGTGATAGGAAACTATTGATCATCAAAGGGTTGTAGGTTGGGACTTCTACGTATATGAGCTTATGCATGATTCAACCTATCACGGATCATGCACAATAAATCAGGGTCCAATCTATTCTATACTTAATATTAAAATAAAAAAAATTAATTATTTAAATAAATATTTCAATAATTAATTAATGTTAATCCATATAAATTCATCTAAATAAATTATTTATTTTATTTTTAATATAACAACATATACTTCAAGTTATCCATATTTATTTTTAATAATGTATAATTTTTGTTAACAACATATAACACAAATGAGTATTACATACTCATTAAGTTTTTTTTTTTTGGAATTAAAAGTATACACTTCAAATCTAATCAATATAAAAAAAGTGTTATTATGCATTCATTTATAATATCTTTTTTAATTGAATATCATATGATCTTAAATTAAATTCATTTTAATCATTTAACATATTTAAGTCAATTAATTTAACACAAATTATCCATATGTTTAAATATATAAAAAATTTATAGATAAATCAAAATAATAATATTATCTTTTATATAAAAATGTACTAGTTTTTACACTTTTGTTATTTTCAAATGTATTATTGTTATTAATAATTTTTATTCTATTCCAATAAAATTTATTATACCAAATATAATTATAAAATAGAATATTCATTTTATTCCTCATCATACTAAATATAATTATGAAATGATCATCTCATATCTATTTTATTCCATCCAAACAAATACCCTGTTACTTTCCCTCCATTTTTCACTAAGTCAAACAATAAAATATATTTTCATTCTTTTTTTATTTTCTTTTCATCCAAACATAATGAATAAAAAGTTTTTCTTTGTTATTTTTCATCCTTTCTATTTTTATTTCTTTCTATTTTCATTACAACCAAACAAAGTCCATGCACAACAATCCAAGTGAATAGACATGGAAATAGGTTTTTTGTAACCTAACCTATTTTTAATCTAATCTATCCTAATTCATTTGTAATGCTTAGGATAAATTTTTAGCATGTTTTATGAAATAAAAGATCATATTATCTAAAGTATAATCTATTATGCTATCAAATCGGCATGTATTTTTATATATTAAATTACATAATAGATATATATAATATTTAGAAGAAATTTTTATATATATTTTATAAAGTGTATGAAAAATTCTAATACATGCTTGTCCTTGTAATCTTAATTTATATTATAATTATTTAAATAATTTATTTATAATTTTTAATGTGATATTTATATTTAATTTGAGATTGAATCAAATTCAAATTAAAATATTATTGTTAGTTCAAGTTTGAGAAATTTTTTGTATTAGTTGACTTATGCTCATTAATATTAAAATTTGACTTGATTCAACTCAAGGCTACTCCTAATATTATTTTTGAAATTACTAATTATTAATAAGTCTATGTGAAATAATAATTTAGGCCAAAATTTAAAAAAATTATATATAAATTAAGTGATGCTAAATTTTAAATTTATAATAGGCTTATAAGTCTAATTAGGCTTTTTTTTTTAACGAAAGTCTAGCCTATTTTAGACAAACGCGACCAAACTTATTTTCAATTTTCAACATGAATGTTCTCTCTTTGATATCGGGCCTAATCTATACAGGCTTGAACTTGTGTAGACTAAACTACATAAGCTGACATTTGAAATAAGGGCAAAAATAAGAAATCCGTCCTATCCAATTGATAGGTTAGACAAGCCTGTAGGGTGTTGATATTAAAAATATCTCTATTTATTTTGTAAATTATAATGGGTCAATTGAAATTTTTTTATGTGATGAATTAATAAGTAAGATTAAAAAAATTATGATAGTATAAAAAATAAAAAAATATAAAAATTACCTTTACTAACTTTAAGGTAATTACATTTGATCCCTATTAATTTTGAAAATTTATAAATCAAACTCTTAAATTACAAAAAATTTACAATTAATACCCATTATTTACTTATTTAACCATTTTATTAAATTATATAATTTTTTAATTAATTTTTTAAATAGGAATCACAATATTATTGTATATTACTCTATTACATTGTTTTTTTAAACATAATTTCATAGCTCATTTTCAAGTATTTAATTAAAATTTTATGTATTTAATTTAATTTTTATTAATTATAAAACATAAAAATTATGTAATAAATCAATATATGATAATACTATGATTATTACTTTAAAAATTCTTAAAAATCATGTAATTTAATAAAATAAATAATTAAATAAATTATGTGTGCTAATTACAATTTTTTATAATTTAAAATTTTGATTTATAAGTTTTCATAGTTATGGGATTAAATACATTGCCTTAGAGTCGATCGGATAATTTTTCTTTTTTTTTTTAAAAAAAAAAGATGGATCCATGAATTAGCCCGTGATTGTGTGGACCAATCTTTGAGTCTGTATTTACAAATAGAAAGAAAAATAAAAGTCCAGCCCACCTCACACCCATAAAGAGCCCACATGCTCAAAGTCCATATTACACTAAATGTGATCAGCATTTGGCAGTATGTCTGGTTCAGATGGCCGAAGACCCTTTTTTTTTTTTTGGTTTTTTTGGTAAAGAGATGTCCAATAACTTTCCCTTTCAATACTGTGGTAGAGAGGGCGTTGATTCAAGTCCCACTCGAGTAGAAGTAATATTTGTTGATATGATAAAATTATGAGAAGCTTACATGGACATAGATTAATACGTTAATGTATTTAAAAATTTATATTAAAATTTTAAAAATATTATCTAAAAAATAATAAAATTATAAATAAATATATAATAAAAATATAAAAATTTCATTTTAATAAAATAATTTAAAATAATATCTTATTAATAATTAAATATTTTCATAAACATAAATATTTGAATCTAATAAATAATTTTATAATATAAATTTTATTAATTAAATTATTAAATAAATTGAACAAATGATTCATTTTAATGTATTTAATAAATGAATTATTTCACCTATACACAACAACCCCTCTCCCCGGGGGGGTCTCCTCCTTTCATTCCAGACAATAAAAGAAATAGCAAATTTAGTAGGGTAGATAATGTTATCAAATCGTAATTTAAAATTAAAATTATAATCAAAGCATGTTGAATAATTTTTAAAGTGTGAAAACATGGTAACATATATATCATTTTCTCTTTCTTTCGGGAGAAGAGTCGGCCTTCTGAATTAAAAATACAATAAAAAGTGACCGCTTTTAAGTAACCGGGCTTAATCCTCCACAAGACATTGTATTATTTGTGACTATCTTCCAAAAGGATTTTCGTCTTTTTTTATATTTTAATAATTTTTCTATAGATACAAATATAAAAAACTTTAATATGTCCATTAGATAAAAAATAAAAAAAGGCCCATTACACATTTAAAATTTATGTCTATATCCCTTTAATATTATAGAAAAATGATTAAAAAATAATTCAAATTACTTAAAGAAGTTTATGACAAATATAACAATAGTAATTAGAAAAAAAAATCAATTATAAATGAAATATTTTACACATATCATCATGTAATTTTAAAAATGTAATGGATTAATGTTTGTTCGTCCGTATTTTTTTTTATAAATTTTGATTCTTTTTAAGTTATATTATTTGTATAAATGATAATTTTTTTGGACGAAGAGATCATATTTATTTCCAGCAAATAGTCATTGTATTTTACATCCACAACAGAATTAAATAATAACATTTTTTTATCATAACAGAATTAAATAATAATAATATCATTAATTTTTCCTCGCACTAGCTCTTCTATTTTTGGGGGGCTGTTGAATATGGATGAGTACAAGCAGTTGGAATTTTAATTTCAATATTAAATCTAAATTAAAATTTCATTATGAATTATGTTAATATGAGTTAATTACTCATTAGTGATAACAATGATTTGATGGAATTTATGGTAATAATTTTTAGTAACTTAAATCTAATTATGGATTATTTTTTACCAAATTCAATAATTTTATAGATACAGAGTTCTTGTTCTCTAATTAAACTGTACGAGTCTTGTCAGCGTTCAGTAAAACTAGCACGTGTCCCATTAGCATTCAGGATGCAGGTTACAACATCAAAGGGGTTACGAAGGAGCTGGAAGCGCTTGTATTCATAAAATTTAATTTTCTAGAAATTATTTTTATAAATATGGTCAATTCATATTATGATTTTATAATTTTGTAACTTGAATTTATAATCGTCCCGAACGGAAAGAATATCCTATGAACCCGAAATTATTTCATAGCTTTTTGTTTCATCTTAAATTTTCATCTTTAAATATATGGTTGATTGTAGTTATATATTTATTTTGTCCTATACAATCTACGAGCATCCTTTTTCTTTTTGAAATTGATTTGATTTCAAAAATTTGGAAACAATCTGTCTATAAAATTCCTTTGATGATTTGGCATTTGGTGAAACCATTTGTACATTTTATATATAGGTTTCAATACAATACAATGTGTATATGATTTCAAGATGCAAATTTCGTTTGCATAATTTCAATATAAAAAAATCATTTTCATATACCTCCCCTAAAGTTTGAATCAAATACATTTTCTTTTCCTCATTTTTCATTTTTGAGTTAGACCACCCTTGAAGCAAATAGAGATGGATAGCATTAATTTTACATTTTATTGAATGAAATTACTTATTCATTTTCAAGGTTCAAATCCTTAATCTTCCTAATTTTTTATTTTTCCAATTAAACTCTTCATCCATTTCTTCCTTCAAAAATTTTAATTTCTTTATCAAAAGAAGGAAAAAATCTTTTTAACTTTGATCTCTTATCTACAATGTGATCTTCTACTATTTAGATCATTGGAGAAACTAATTATGGTGAGCCTTCATCAGAGTGGTCAGCCAACATTTTCCATGCAAGAAATTTTCATTATCAAATGTGAATTTGATATTATACCATGATCTTGGCTTTTGACTTAGTATGAAAGAGATGAAAAGACACAAATAAAGAATTACTTTTCTACTTGGTAAATTTTATAAATACTTAACATCCATAGATTAATCTTCTCTAGTAATTACTTCTTTTTTATTTCTTTAGTAATCATTTACATCATAATGTCTAGAAGAATCCCTCCCTTAATAATCTCTCTATTTTTTAATTAACTCCTCTAGGAGTGACAAAAAACAGTAGTTTTGAATGATAGTACACAAAACCTTCACTTGAAATAAGTAAAATAAGGATCTTTTTCTTTTTTAGTAAGCCAATCGGGCTATGGATCCTGTCCATCATAGGCTCCATACCCATTTTATTAGTAACAGACCTAAGTACCCAATTGTCCATTAAAAATGTCACACAAAGCATAATTAATAATAATCATTTCTATAATAAATAATGTATAGTCCATAAAATTATTAACAATCTTCCACTTGTACTTACATTATTTATTAATAGTAGTCACTAAAATGATTAATGTTAATATAGAAAAATGGTACTTTTATGACTATTGATCTAACTGAGATCATAAATATTTAATAATATAGTATACAATCTACAAAGGGATATTAACATAAAAAATATAATAGATAGCCACACTTTGTTAACTAACACTATCAACATGTGCAAAATGAGATTTACATGACTTAATATGATTGTGTAAATTTACACACAATAGGTCCTGATATCTTCCCAAGATATCCAACAAATATCAGTAACACGAGCATAATAAGAAGCAAAGACTAAATGTCTTTATAAACATGTCATAACCAAAATAGACATAAATATGGCAACATAAAATTTTATTCATAAATCTTAAGATAAACACATCATGATGACGTTGTGTACATCAACTCCCATTGACCTAAACATAAAAAAGCTTTACATAGATCCATATGGTTTACAAGTTCAATAGAGTTTTCTATTATTAAGCCTTTGTTCAGTGAATTCACGAGGCATACAATCTTTGGAAATAAATGCTCACGCACTTGCTCTCTCATATAATGGTATTTCACATCAAAATGCTTTGAAATAATGAAACTTTTGTCATTGAGAAAGGAACTCATAACAGCAAAATGGTTATAGAAAATGATCAAGGGCTTGGTAATGCCTTCTAAAAGATAGAATTCAAAAACACAATTCCTTAACCATATAACTTGATGAGAAGCTTCATAACAAGTGACATACTTTGCTTCCATTATAAAGGTAGTAATAATTGATTGCTTGATACTCTTCCATGACACAGCACTTCTAACCATCATAAAGATATATCTAGATATGGACTTTGAATCATTCAGACAATTGGCATAGTCCAAGTTTGAATATCTTGAAATACTAAGATCTCTTAATCTTTTATAGGTTAGCATAAAGTCCTTTGTACCTTACATAGAGTTCTTTTTGCAATAGTTTAATGTCTCTAACTAGCATAAAGTCCTTTGTACCTTATAGAGAATTCTTTTTGTAACAGTTTAATGTCTCTAACTTGAATTACTCAATACCTCTTAAGTATACTCACAACAAAAGCAATATTCAGTCATGTACACATTTAAGTATACATCAAGCTACCTACAACTAATACATATGGAACCTTTTCTATCTTTTCTTTTTCTTCATTAGTTTAAGGAAACTAGGCCTTTGTAAACATTTTGTCCGCTTTGATTAGTAAAGTAGCTTAAAAGCAAGTAGATATATTGAATCTTTTCAAAATTTTCTTGATATCTGACTTCTAAGACAAGTTAAAGACACCTTGGGACCTATCATGAAGAATTTTAATGCCTAAAACAAATAAAGCATATCTTAGGTCTTTCATTTCAAATTGACATGATAGTCATTACTTGGTCTCAGTCAATAAATTTAGGTCATGGCTCACTAGGAGAATGTCATCCACATATAGGACTAAAATTACAAATTTACTGGTGTTAAACATCATATAAATACGTTAATATGTACTTTTCTCCTTAAATTTAAGAGAAGAAACTATCTTATAAAACTTGAGATACCATTATTAAGAAGTTTGTTTTAAGTTGTATTTCTCCATGTATATGGTTTCAAATATATCGTTGTTCAAGAATGTTATTTTCACATTCATTTAGTGCAGGTCCATATCAAGGTGAGCAATAAAGGCCATGATAATTTAAAAAAAATCCTTTTTCAATATTAGTGAGAAAGTTTCTTTATAATACGTTCCTTCTTTTTAAGTATACCCTATTACTATAAGCCTAACTTTATATCTCTCAATCTATCCATAAGCTTCTCGCTTAATCTTGAAAGCTCATTTATACCTAACCAACTTGTAATTTATAGGTAATTCCACCAAATCTCACATTTGATTTTTATCCATTAATGCTCATTCATCCTATATTGTAGTGATCCATTGAAAAGAATTAGTAGCAAATATTACCTAAGAAAATGTAATAAGATTAATATCTTCACTTAGATTATACTCATACTCCTGCAAATACACTATGTAGTCAATTGATTTTATCCATTTATGCTTTCTAAGTGATCTCCTCAAATGAAATTTTATATTAAAATGTTTATCTTCTCTAAAGGTTGTAACATATCATGTTGTGGAGGACCAAAAGACGAAGAACGAGTAGATTGAGATACTAAGGGAATAACTATTCTTTCTTCTTTAAAGCTCATAAATTTATGATGTTTGACTTCTATTGTTCAACTTATCCTCAAAGCAGATAGCTTTATTAGATTCAATAACTCAAGTGGTATGAGTCAGACAATAAAACCTACTACCTCTAAAGCCATTGCAATTACCAATAAAAAACTTAAATATTATTTTAAAATTAAGTTTCTTAGTGGTAAGAATATATAGCTTCATTTCCATTCCACAACCCCAAATGAAAAAATAACTTAGAGTTAGTTTCTTGCCATTCAATAATTTATATAGAGTCATAAATATTGATTTACTTAGCACTTGATTCAGCATATAGCCTACAATTTTTAATGCTTCTCCCTATAAGAAGTCCAAAACTATAAAATGAGAAAGCATGCGTTTGACCATATTAAAAAGTATTTTATTTTTCCTTTCAACTAGTTCATTTTGTTCTAATGTACCAAGCATAGTGTAGCTGGTCTTATGCCATGCTCCTGTAAATGTCTAGCAAAAAGACTTGGGTTCATCCTAATCTCATCATATCTGCTATGGCACATTCTTCCTTAATCTAAATTGACATATTTAATTTTTTTCTTATTGTATTTAACCTGGACTATAACCTTGAATAAATGTTTTGAACACATTTAAAGATTTTTAATATTTTACAAGTAAGTTAATCCATCTGAATCGAGAATAGTCCTCATTTAAAATGATGAAATATCTTTAACCTTCCATTGCTATAGGTGTGATAGGATTGCAAATATTAATATGAACTAGTTCTAATGCCTCTTGTCTTCTAGCTCTTTTTTCCTTTTTTGGTCTTGATGGTAAGCTTTCTTTTAATATAGTCCATATAGGTGCCTAAACCAGAGAAGTCAAGATTATGTAAAACACCTTATCTAATCAACTTCTAAATTTAGACTTTAGAAATATACCTAAATGCATGTGCCAAAGCATCAAAGAGTTTTTTTTTTCTTTTCTTCCCTACAACTGTGTTAATAATGTTGAGGGAACTTAGATCTAAACTTATCTTATATAATCTGTCTATCAACTCACTAGTGCCTATAATGGTTATGCCTTATTATAGATTCATTTTCTTGCTTCCAAAATTACAAGAATGCTTTTTGAAATCCAGTGTCACAACTGATATCAAGTTACTTCTCATGGAAAACACAAAGACCATATCTTTTAGTACTAGGTTATGTCCAGTGCACAACCACAGAGACACATCCCTGATGAGTCCTATTCCTACTTTTTCACCATTTCCAACTTTAGTAATCAACTTACTATTATCTAGTTTTCTAATGTTTTTAAAGTGATTGGGAAAAATTGGTAATATGGATTATGAAACTGGTATCCAACTACCATTTATCTACTGGCATATTCACCAAATTAGATTCAAAATAAACATTGGCCTAATCCTTTTTTATTATCCCACTTAGCATTTTTTCGAAGCTTTGTTGCATGATGATTAAGGAAAAACATATTAACCATTGATGCATGTACAATAATGTAATCCATATTATTGCTTTCTTCATAAAATTTAAATATACAACCTTACACAGTATCATATTATAAAATTAAATACTAAAGTATATTTTAGACTTTATAACATAATATAAGAATCAAGTGTCACATTCTTAAAAGACTAACATTGAGGGGCATTAAGTATTTTAGATGCATAACTTAATTCTACACTTGTACTATAGCTAACAAAATAATATAATATCGAAAGGCATTTAATACTATTAATATATCCTCTCCTTTTAAAACAAATTTTCTTATCAAAATCCAATAAAAATTTTATCCAATTCACCCACAAAGATAGGTACACGATTATACAAATTTTTCATGGTATAATGTAAGTAATTTTTAATTTCCATTTTATGAAATAACTCTTGAAAAATTATTAAAATAAACAAATGATGTCCAAAAATTTCAAAAAAAAATCCAAATAATGGATAATATATAAAAAACTACACAAAAAAAAAATTAAGCTCAAAATAAGCTCGTTTAGATGTTCAAAAATGGATAAAAATAATTAAAATTATTTTTATTCCAAAAAAATCCTAAAAAGGTCTATTGAAGAAGTACTCTCGTCAAACACCCCTAACACAATGGTGCATGCCTTTAGCTCGCACATGGGATGTGTAGTAGTGCTATTATGGATCTTTTTCCTTTAAAAAGGGAGCCATGGGTTTAAATATACAACCCGATTTTGACCTGAAAAATAACTCGACAATTTCATATGATTTGAGCTAATAATTTTTGTAGAATTTTTGCTTATAATTTCTACTCTATCCTTATATAACTTAATCTAACTAATTCTAATTCGAAGCACTCAATATTTTTAAGTTTTAAATATTCAAAAAAGTATAGAGTTTACTGTTATAAAGGTTCCCGAATTTTAAGAGAAAAAATCTCATATATTTTCTACTTTCCATATTATCACTATCCCCACATATCCCTAATTTTATCTACCCATGTTCCTCTCTCAAGTTTTAATTCTTTCATATAGAGGTTCAACAATAGAGGTTCAAAGTGGTTCATGTAACAAGGCTATAAGTTTGTCCAATTTTTTATACCTAGAACTTATGTAACATACAAATATGGGCTTTAGTATTTACAATTTTTATTGCTAGTATTTTATGTAGTTCCTTATAATACATATATTACCTTTTTAAGTTCTCTTCTTTTATAACATCCATGGTTTCTCCTCTAAAATATATATATGCCTAATATACAAATAATATGAAAAATAATATGCATAAACCAATAAAAATGAACTAGGATAGAAGCATCTAATGGCATGCATTAAAAATCATCCAAGAAACCTATTAACTTATGAAAGCATATATTTATTGTATATACCAAAAGCTATTTGAATTTATCATTGGCATAATTTTCAATAAGAAGACCAATAATACTCATATAGATTTCCATCAAAATTAACCACAACTGAAAGCTATAACCTTACTTTAATACCAATTGCAAGAAATTTTTATTATCAAATATGAATTTGATATTACACTATGATTTTGGCTTTTGATTATAGCATGAGAGAGATGAAAATACATAAATAAATAATTACTTTTCTACTTAATAAATTTTACAAACACCTGATATTTGCAAATCGATTGCTTTCTTTAATAATTGCTTCTTTTTAATTTCTTTAATAATCATTTACATCATAATATCCAAAAGAATCCCTCATTTAACAATCTCTCAGTCTTTTCAATTAACTCTATTAGGAGTGAGAAAAATAGTGGTTTTTGGCCATAAAACATAAAAACTTGACTAGAGAAAAGAAAATAGGAACCTTTTTTTTTAATAAGCCAACGAAGTTATGAATCCTATCCATCATAAGATCCATACTGATTTTATCAGTGTTAGGTCTAAGTACCCTAATTACCCATTAAATATGTCACACAAAGTCTAATTAATAATAATTATTTTTATAATAGATAATGTATAGTCCACGAAATTATTAACATTCCATTCTATTTCTCACCATTTAAGAAGCATTTTGGGGTGGACCTTCATTGAGGTAGGAAAGATGTTCATGATAAGGTTTTTTTTTTTGTATTTATAAGATTATAAAGGCTTCTTATAATGATATTTTCTAATGAAATTTTTCCTCAAAGAAAATTTTCAACCTGTTTTATATCTGAATATCATAATCACTAAATTTTTGAAATAAAATTCATCAATTTTACTTAAAAAAACTTCCTTTCTTAATCAATAATGAAATCTTATGTTGATTTTGATTTAAATTCTTCTTTTTTGCATTCCTATTATTTATCATTGCTAATGATATATTTTCTCTCTCTCTTCAATTTCTAGTGTGTAGAAATTTGCTTGTTAATGTAAAAAAAATCTAAGTGAAATGTCCGATTTGTATTTAAAGCATATGGAAGATAAAAAGGATTCAAAGAGTGTGAACTTTTACTTTTTTAATTAATATTTAAGTGAAATAACCATGAACAATGAGAATAGCAGAGGCTATAAAGAAAGTCTAAAACCAAAACCTATGGATCTAAAGTAATTATAATGCTTATATTACTCCTTGTTACTTTCACTGAGGTAAAATTAAATGTGCCTTCTTTTCACCCTATTTACAAATTTGACATTTGAATTATGTTTTGGTTCTATTACAATGTATTCCAATTATAAAGGAATATGTTCCTTTTAATTAATTTTTAAAGATTATATAGTCACATTGGTTATTCATTAATTTTTTTAAAAAAATGTTATTTACTATCACGATGGAGTAATCTACACTCTACTAGCTTTAATACTTGTATAATCATTCAATTATTGTTTTTGAATTTTTCTCAGTAGTTTATTTTGACAATAGCATTATTATCATCCAAACCTAATAAAGCCCTTAAATTTGGAAGAAAAAGAATGAAATAGGGAAAGAAATGCTAAAAAAGGAAAAGGAAAACATGAATTTTCTTGATAGTTGAATGAAGAAATAATTATCTTTAGTTATTTATGCCTTTGGAAATTTGTACTTCTAAAAGGAAAGGAAATTTCCCAACTATGTAAAGCCCACTCCAGTGTATTTTTCTTAAACTAGTTAATAGTTGTTAAAAGGGTATTTTTGGTCAATAAATATTAATTGCTTACTAGATAGCCAACTTCTCTTATTGTCATTAATGACAAAGCATCCTTAAAAGAATGGAGTACAATTGTTTTCCATTCTTTAGGGAGGTTAGCCTAAAAATAAAAAATAAAGGGTATCATATGTATTTGACCTAAATTTAAGGAAAAGTATGAGTATTTTACTCTTGTTATTGAGAAGCATAATAGGACAAAGGATTGCATTAGACAAAATATGAGAATGGTTTTAGCACCTAATGGATATTGTATTTTAATTATTTAATTTCAATGGTGCTGTAGCAAAATAGATTTTAAAGAATCATGCTCTTCAGTTTATTATTGCAATATTGCTTATTATTCACATATGCTTTTGTAGTATGCAACAATATGATTTGGCTTTTTTAGAAAATAGGCTTTAACATGAAACTTTTGTAATTGATGAATTTATGGGGAAAAAAGTCAATTATTTTTTACTCTTTATATTAATCTTGAATTGCTTATTAATTTTTCATTAAAGAGTAAATTGTAAATGAAGAATGCCTAATTATGTTAATCTTATAATTGGATAAATTCACTTTATAGTAATAATTATATTAGCTCCAAACTAAAGTTTATTGCCATTCAATTTTTGGATTAGCTTTTGAATGGATATTAATTGTCTATCATAAAAAAGTAGTCAAAGGATGCAAAATTTTAGCCATTGATCGATATTGGTATTAAAGGGTCATAAAATTTTTTTTACAAAAAATTTTAAATTTCAAATACTATTTATCTAGGGTGTTTTGAAAAAAAACTATATTAATTGTCATTAAAACACATTTAAGGTTTGAATTGAATAGAAATCAAGTTGAAAATTGCATTAAAAATCATTAAAATAGCTTTAGGTTGCAACTGGGTTGAGCAACCTAGTTGTAGAACTAGCTAAAGGTTAAAGATGATGAATAATATTTTCACTACAAAGCTTAAAAGTGTCAAATAGGCGCTCTATCATGAATTTTAACTAATTTGCAATAGACTAACTTGTAAAACCTGCATTAAAAAATGAACCTAATGTTAAAGGTTAAAACTTGCTAAAACCTATGATGGATATAGGTTGCTCATGGGTTTTAACTATAAGTTCATGGATATGGGATCAATCCGTGACAGATCAGCCTATGTTACTTACATTAAAAAATGAATTTAATTTTTGGAGTTTAAACTCACCAAAATCCTTGATCGATATGAATTGGCTTGCAAATTCTAATCCATTTGACACCTCTAACAAAGCCCACTTACTATTAGGGAGAATGCAAACCATCCCCCTTTGGATGGTATTATATGGCAATAAAAATTATACCATTTAGTTTCACACTCTAAACTCATAATTATAAGTATTTTTTAGAATTTTTTATTAAATTTTTTTATTTATTTTATTTTATTTAAGTGCCTAAATAAAATTGTTTACATGTAAAAAAATTAATATATAATTCTTATTTCATAGGCCACCACATAAAATTTTTATGGAATTTTTAATTATTATTTAAGCTATAAGTTAATTTTGCATGGATTATGCATAAAGGAAATATTTTATAGGAATCAATTTAGGTTTATGTTATAGCATGAAATTTTATATAATTATGGCCAAGCTTATCATAGGTTCAATTGCATAAAATTTTATTAATATTTATTAAAATATTAGTTAAATTAAGAAGAGTGCTATATTAATATTTAAATATCCCATCAGTATAATATTATTAATGTAACTTATTAGTGATAATATAAATATAGAACTAAATATTATATTTTTAAAATTTTTCAATATCCTATGAGTGTTAGGTTTTAGGAATATAATATTTAGTTCTTGTATTATCTCATAAGGTCTTAAATACTCTATCAATGTTAGGTCATATAATATGATACTATGTATAATTACATAGTTTAATAAGAAAAATTAGATAACATGAATAAAGTGATCCATATGCTAACATGGTAGTAGTTTTCCTTAACTTTGATGCTTATGCAATTGACTTCTTTTAAAATGTTGAATGGGACAAATTATATGGACGGGGCTAAATTGGTAAAGTTTTATTTAGCAATCACCAATCTTGATCTAGTATTTAAGGAAATGAAGCTTGTTGTCAACGTAAATTTTACTAATGGACAAAGGGCTAAGCATGATAAAACTAGCACACTAAATAAAGTGGGGTTAATGGTGATGAAGTTCACAATGGATAAAGACCATTAAGCAAAGTATTTTCTAATCTAAAAAGGATAAGGCCTTTCTTAATTCAATTGTTAAGAAGTACGTCAAACTTGACAAGGTCAAGAAAAGTTAATTCCTCTCACTATTTGTAAAAACAATATATAATGATATTAGTGGAGTGTGGGAGCACATTTTGATACTTATCTACTATTATAGCAAGCTTAAAGTATGAATATTAAGCTAGATGGCAATTGTTTGATTTGGTTTGCACTAGAATATTTACTAATGCAATTTGATATTCTAAAGATATTCTATAGTACTTAGAAAAGAAAATGGATTGTTGATGACTAATTTAGATTGTTAGTCAATAGAAAAAGATATAAAGAAAGGGAAAGTTCATGTTATTAGCTACACTTCTCAGGATTCAAACTCAAAATAAGGTGTAAGAGCACATCAAAAAGACAATAAAGAAAATTTAACCATGAAAGGAAAAAAAAGGCAAAATAAATGGATACTAGAAGCCCAAGAAAGGTTAATTTAAGGGAAAGTTCTTATTTTGTAAGGAAAATGGGGACAAGAAGGTGGATTATTTCAAGTATAAGAAATATGCTAATAAGAAAAAGAAAGGTAGCTCTAGTATATTTTGAATCGAATATGAATGATATGCCATCATATACTTAATATTTAGACACGAGAGCCATTATTCATGAAATAAACTATTTCCAAGCATTAAAAAATTTAAAGAAAGTTAGTGGTTTGACTTAGAAATTGGAATAAATTGGAGTAGTTTCTTATATCCGTCATTTAGTCATGTTTCAAGTATACCTTCCATTGAATATTAATGGATATTCATATTATTTTGGAATGAAAATTTTAATGTAGTTTATAATTCTTCCACCTTTAGTTCTAGGTCATTGTGGGATAGATTACATGAGATTGATTTTGATCTAAACTTCACTAACTCAATAAAAATCGTTATTCAGAAGAAGAAAGGAAGTAATTGATAGGATATCCTCAATGTTATAGCACAAATGTCTAGGACATATTTTCAGAGAGAGAATGCAAAAGTTTATAAAAGAAGAAGTCCTCAATAATCTTTTTTTTTTCAAACCTTAATAAATATATTAGTTGTATCAAAGGAAAATTTTCTATTAGAGCTAGACTAGGTAAGAGAAGTAAAAAACTAGAAGCACTAAAAATAAGTCACACTAGTATTAGTGGACTTATTACATTAGTGTTATGGGTGGATATATGTACTTTATCACTTTTACTAATTATTATTTTAGATATAATTAGGTGGAACTGCTTAATAAAAAGTGAGAATCATTGGAAGTCTTTAAGTCTTTCAAGGCAATAATTGAGCTTAAATTAGCAAGGAAAATAAAATGTGTCAACATTGACAAAGGGGTTATTATTATGGTAAGTATAATGAGACTAGAAGAAATCTTAGCCCTTCTGCCAGATATTTACAAGAGTGTGAAATCGAAGCAAGATATATTATGCATGGGATATTAGAGCAAGATAGATTTGTAGCAAGAAGAAATTGGATACTCACAAACATGGTGAGATGTGTGTTGACTTATACTTTGTTACCAAAAATCTGATAAGGTGATGTGTTAAAAACTATAGTGTATATTTTGAACTAAGTTTTCAGCATGTCAGTACTTTAAACCCCTTATGTGTTGTTGTATAGTGAAAGGCTTAGTTTAAGACACTTTTAAGTTTAAGTTCTAAAACTGAAGTGAATCTATATATGACTTCAATAAGAAAGCTTGATTCAAAGATAGTATGTGGCTATTTTACTAGTATTGCATTGGTTCAAGAGGTAGCAAGTTTTATTACTTAACTTACACAATTAGAATAATTAAATCAAATTGAGAAAGCCTAATGCCTCATATTATAGACTTTATTGAAGAAAGTACAATCATTCCACTAGTACCTATATTGGGAAAGTCATATTTTATTATCCCATAAGATGATATAGTGTAGCCTATAGTAGAAGTTATTGAACCTAATAAGATAATAGAAGAGAATCCTTTAAAGAGACCTTATAGATCTCGTAAACTAGTGATTCTTAATGATTATTTGGTATATCTATAAGAGCATGAGTATGATCTCAATGATGACACTAGTCCCATGACATTTTCACAAATAATTTCTAATTCAAATTCTTTTGAATTATTGAGTGGTATAAAGGATAAATTAACCTTAATGTCTAAGAATGAGATGTGAGATCTAGTTGAGTTCCTTGCAGGATGCAAGCTGATTGGATGCAAATAGGTCTTTGAGATAAAAAAAGGTATACTTAATGTGAAATTGAAAGATATAAAGATAAATTAGTAGCTAATGGCTACACTCAGAAGGAAGGCATAGATTATAAAATTTTTTACCAGTTTCAATTGAAAACTCCTTTTTGAATTGTTATGGCGATGGTAGCTTATTTTGATTTGGAGCTATATCAAATAAACGTTAAGAAAACCTTCCTAAATGGTGACATGTTAGAGATTGTTTACATGAACATGCTAAATATTTTCCGAGAAAAGGGTTAAAAAAAATACCTTCTGTATAAGCTCAAGAAGTTCATATATAGCTTAAAATAAGCATCTAAATAATCATACCTCAAATTTAATGAGGTAGTGACTTCTTTTAGGTTTAAGAAGAATAAAGTAAATTAGTGTATTTACATATTGATAAGTGCAAGTAGTTTTGTAATACTAGTACTAAACACATGTGACATTCTTCTTGTTAGCAATAATGTGAACCTACTAACTAAGATGAAGCAAATATTATCAAAACATTTTGACATAAAGGATTTTAGGAATGCATTTTATGCTTTGGGCATAAAAATCCATCATGATAAATCCTAAGGTTTACTTAGTTTATTTCAACGGACGTACATTGAAAAAGTACTAAAAAGATTTAACATATCTACTTAGTTTATTTCAACAGATGTACATTGAAAAAGTACTAAAAAGATTTAACATATCTACATACTTTTAAATTTCTACACTTATTCAAAGGGGTGAGATTTTCTCAAAGTCATAGTATCCTCATAATGATAATTAAAAAAGAAAATAAAAAAAATATCATATATGCATCGATCATAGGTAACCTAATATATACTCAAGTATGTAAATATCTTGATATAACTTATGTTATTGGTGTAGTGGGTAGGTAACTAAGTGATCTTGGTTAGAGATATTGGACTATTACTAAAAGAGTTATGAGGTACCTATAAGGTATAAAAGATTATATGTTAACCTATAGGAGAATGAAATATCTTAAAATTATAGGCTACTCAAACCTAAATTTTGTTGATTGTTCAGATGATTATAAGTTGACATCAAGGTATAATTTTATACTGGTAGAAGGAGTTATGCTATGAAAAAATTTTAAGCAGTCATTTACAATAACCTTTATCATGGAAGTAAAGTATATTGCATATTATAAAGCCATTCATGTAACTATGTGGTTAAGGAACTTTGTGTCTAGTTTTAATGTTATTAAGAGCATCTTAAAGGCCCTTAACTATTTATTGTGACAATATTGTTAGTATAAATTTCTCTTAGAACAACAAGCGTTCTACTCATGTAAGACATTTTAATATGAAGTACTAATTTGTGAGAGAAAATATATGTAAACATGTTACTTGAATTAAATATATTTTCATAAATTGTATGCTCACACATTTATTCACCAAAGACTTGGCAGTTAAAATGTATCATATTCATGTAATTAATGTAGGATTGGTTAAGTTTTTTAATGTTCCAGGTTAATAGGAGTACTTTGACATAATTGTTTATCTTGGAAAGTACATTAATGAAATATTCATATTTTGTTATACATTATTGATTATGCATATTTTATTAGTATGGCATGTTGATAGAGATATTTAGACTTTGTCTCATTATAGTGTTAAGGAATTAGATCTTCATTTAGATACTAGGATACTTGTGTGAATATTTACAAATAATCACATTTATCATTATATAAATCTTATTATGCATGCTTTATGTCAATATCCCTATTAGATATTAAGTTTCATTTAGTTCACGATGTGTAACATTAATATCACCATCGGATATAAGTATTATGCACTATTGGATGGTTATGATCTCAATTTAGGTTTATAGATTTAATGTTATCAGGTTTTTTATTAATCTATTAAAATGGCCATAATTTTCGTATTATGTGATCTGAGTGGGAGATTGTTAAAATTTTGATTTCAAAATTAAAATCCCAATATGAACCATTTAATACTAAAATGAAAATATGTTTATGTAAGTTAATTGCCCATTAGTGATAATAATGATTGGGTAGAATTTATAGTAATAACTCTTAGTAACTAAAATGCTAGAATTAGATTATGGGCTATTTTCTACTTGATTTAATAATTTTATAAATATAAGGTTCCAACTCCTATATTCTAATTAGACTAGACATGCCCCAAAATTATCCAATCAAACTTACCTCTTAAAATGTAATCCTGAATAATCAGAGTGGTTAAGAGGAGTGACTTCTATAACTAGGATATAAGAGAACTTGTGTTAATCAAATCATGACTAAAATCATCATAATTTAGGAAGCTCTTTAGTATTTTGTTATGCAGGTAACTAAAAGTAAAGGTATTCGTAAAATTTAAATTTTTAAGAATTATTTATTTAAAATTCATGTCTATTTACATGATTCTAGCAATCAAAATATTTTCATATATTTCAACACTACCACTATAATTCTCTTTGCTACTCAAGTAAATATGGTCACAAGTTTAGGGAAAGCATTCCTTTCTATTACTAAGGCTTTGCTTATTGAATATGCTAACTCATTTTCCATTCTTTTCTTGTATAAGGATTTATATTTGTATTATATTTCAATATTTTGCACACTTCAAAAAGTCTCAATAAATAAGGGAAATCTAGTTATAAGAGTCAAATATAATAGCATTGCAAAAGCTTTAGAACATAAGATGTAGGATAAATATTGATAATTGATTGATTTTATGAAAGTAAACTAATTTTAAAGCAATTTATCTTTGATAAAGGATCCTAAGTTTAACATTTAAACACAATTGTTGGGAGGGAAAAAATTTAATATTATATTAGCATTAAAAATTTAGTGTTACTTCTATATAAATGTTTGTAAGTGTATTATTTTTTAAGTCAACAATTTGATTTCCTTAAAAGTAGCTAATATTTTTTTTAGATGAGTAGATGATTTTCTATTAGACTAAATTGCTAAGTTAGAAAAATAAGACAATTGGCAATATTTGTAAAGGAGTAACATTGAGTTTTCGGTACTAATATATCTATTGCTTTACTTCAAATAAAGATTAATCTCATACTTAGGAAAAAAATGTATTAGGGATACATGTATATAAAAAAAAATAAGATTTTGGTTAAATTAAGACTATATTTTTTTTTAAAATTTTATTTAGTGCTAATGAATAAGAACGTGTTAATGATATTTAAAAAAAATAAAGATCTTATTAACTAATGCTTAAAAAATAATGGCTAAAGAATGTAGATTTTCTTTTTTAAATTTATGGACTTTTATTTGATTCACTTTAAAATTTTAAGAATGAATCAAACAAAAACACAAATTTTAAAATTTTATACATTTAAAATTAATTTTTGTCTTGTAAAATATAATTGATACAAACATAAATTTCCTTCTTTAAAAATATATCTATCAAATTCATCTTTTCTTTGTTCAAGTTTGTCCAACAATTTTTTTATCAAATTCATCCATTAATTATCTAAATTTATCCAATTTTATTATTTTTTAATGGTGCTTATCAAATTGATCATGAGATGTTAAGTGAAAAAAATAATCATCATGCAAACATTAAGTTTTATATTAGTTTTTCTTCATTAATTAAATGCACACAATAATACATAGATGAAATTAAACAAATTTAGATAAACTAATAGATGAAATTAATAGAAAAAATATTTTCAAAGATGAAATAAAATAAATTTAAGTAAATAAAAGGTAAATTTGATAAAAGTATATATTATAAAGATAAAAATTAATTATCATCACTCAAGCCTAGTCATAATTAGTGTGGAGCTCAATTTTTTGGTTTCCATTAATCTAACCTATTTTTCTTATTACTAGACTAATACATATGAGTTATTAGGGAAAGTATTCTTGCATCCAATAGAAATATATAAGATTTCATTTATTGAATATAGTTTAATTATAAGAAGAGCTAAGCCTATTTATGATCCATTCAAACTTAAAGACAAGTTGGCCTAATTAGCCTTAAAAGGACTAAGTTTTTATTCATCTACCTTTATTCTTATATAGAAAAAGGCCTAAAACTATCTATCATAAAATATCTACTTGTTATGCACCACCATGCTGGGTATGCTCTTGATAGTTTAGCTTTAAGATAGTAATAGAGGTAGATTAACTTGAGAATATCTAAAAAGAATACGAAAAGATAAGTTTAAGGTTTAATAAGCAAACATTATAGCACAATCAAATATAGAAAATAAATATAAATTTACCAACTAGATTTACCCTTCTATATACCTAAACACTTAATCCACACAACTCATATTATAATTCCTATTAATATCAACATATTCATCTACAATTATATATTCCTTTATACCATTGCTCAAATGTTCATACATTCATACCACAAACATGTCATACAATATGCAAGATTAATAAAATAAAGAAAGCAAGTAAATGTAACTCCCATCTATTCTTTATCCTTCACTAACCATCTTTGATCCTCTAGGTCAACTTTAATCCTTACTAGCCATTGCCAGATCCAGTGTATAGTATCACGCTTTAGGTATAGTGAAGATAATCTTATAGACTTTTGACACTTTGAACATTTAGTGAAGACAATAATGCATAAGCTTCTAATACTATATCATGCCTCGTGATCATCTAATATTATCGCCATTTAGTAAAGATAGACTTATGTAAGCATCACACACTAACCCCATCACCATTCTCATAATCCAACTCAATTTCTTTTCCATTGAGATCTAAGGTTTTCATACATAACTATTCAATGCCTCTTTGCATGGACTTAAACAATTCGCACAACAAATATCTATTAATATATCATAATATAATTCAACAAAACAAATATTCTATTTGTGCTTAACTCTAATAAACTCTAATGCATAAAGGTCACATGAGTTTGAAAGAAGCCAAATTTGTTTAAATTTTTTATGTGGGCTACCATTGATTGTAGGTATTTTATTTTATTTTTGTAAAAACTAGCTAAATAATTATCCAAGAGATTTTTATTTGCTAAATCCCAATTATTAAAGTGATTTATTACTTAAGTTTATAAATACCTAATTTTTGATTAATGTATTTGACGTTTAAAGTGTAGGCCCATACCTTTTCTGGCCCATACCTTTTCTGACCCATAATAGGAGGGCCTGATAAGGTTTTTTTTATATTGGTTAGGTCTCCTTTCCACTTCTAACCTAATTCATTAATTGACTTATCCCATTGAGAGTCATACATTCTAGGAGAAGGAAAGGAAGATCTATGCTCAAGATATTTATCAGAATACTACTTTCTTTAAGAAAATTAAATTTATGATAAAGGTATGCTTCTACATTAATTTTATTTTTTATGGTATCCTAAATTATATATAAGTTTTATAAAAATTATTAAAGTAAATTAAGAAGTATGTAATCCTAATTTCCTTTTTAGTTTTAGTTTATAACATTTGTGGTTTTAGATTTGATATGAAGATCTTGTTAAATGTTTAAAATTCTTACCTATGGTATTAGAGCAAGCTGTATTAAACTAGAATCCTAATTGGATTAATTGTGATTTTAAATTAATTTTCATTGATAATTATTTCTATATGATTTTATTCAAAAGAGAAATTTTGAATCATACAATATTGTTTTGGCTTTTGGAATATTAAAAGAATAATATTATATTGTAAATACATATTCCGATGTCGACGCCTTCTAAAATTGACATCCGTTTGGTATAAAATTTTCATTTGACGTTCTATATATATATATATATATATATAATTTAGTTTGAAGTTTTATATATATTTGGTTATATATATAATTGGCTTAGCAGTTTCTGGAACCTCCTTTTTTGATTACATGAATTCGTTCTATATTATATATAAATCCACACGCTCACATGTTCGACGTTATCTCTCATGTGCTTTGACTATTTGTAAATATATATATAAAATGAATTTTATGATATGATGTTTTCGTTTTATATATATGATTGGCGGCATTCTGTTTATGACTATTTCCCTTCTATAGTCTGTTTGGGTTTCCATGTTATATATATATATATATATATATATATATATATATATATATATATATATATATATATACACATATGTATGTATGCTTGGCTCTTTTCATTTATACATATGTATATATGATTCTGGCAGTTGAAATCCGTTTCATATATAAATATATATGCTTCGACCCTGTTGGTATATATTTATATGATTCTGTTCAAATATATATATTATCCACACTTTATGTTATATATATATATATATATATATATATATATATATATATATATATATATATATATGATGTTTAGTATATATTATATATAACTGTCTGCCCAAAAGGGATTATTGTATATTTTAATTAGGAATGTTTTATAAAACATATAAATTTTTAGAGTTACTTTAATTTTAAAAATATGTCTGCCCAAAAGGGACATATTTTTAATACTAAGATATTCTCTTAGTTGGTTTCATGATTATGAGGGTCTTTTATATGTCACATTTTCTTCCTAAAGGAAAAACTATAATAGTATATATTACTATTATGTCCATGAACTAAGAGTTACATTCTTACTTCCAATATTATTTCTTTTATTTTTTATGGCAAAAGTGCTATTTCTTTAATTAATTATTTTTTTAGGTATAATCAAAGTATATTATTTTACTTTAATTATAAAGATAAACTTGTCTAGAAGGTCTATCTACTTAAAATGATAATAATAATTTTTTAATATCATATTATCTTCTAAGTAACTGAGTTAATATATTAAAAAAGAAATTAATACATACTATACATTCTGCTCAAAGGGAAATTTATAGTTATGTATTAGGAACTCTTATGTAAGTTTTGTTAATGTATAATTTTTTTTTGTTTATTATGTGCTATTAAATGATTTGTGCAACTAAATTTAACTCTCTTATATTTTTAAAGAGTTATTAAATGAATTAATTTTGAGAATGATATATACTATTATACAACTTTAGTTAAATGGTGATAAATTAAATTTTATATTGTTTATGGCATCATGGCACATTAGTTATCAAATATAATTTTTTTTTCCTTTCCTTCTTTAGGGTGGAATTATATATATAAATTTCTTTAAAAATTATATTTAATAAATAAATTTTTGATCAATTAGTGCATATAATTATATTTTGAAATAATGTACTTTTTTTTGGAGTTGTATTGAATTTTCATATCAGTGGAAGTCTAATTTAATGTTATGAAATTTTATTTGTATCACAAAGTGTAATACCTATGTTCAAGAGCTTATTTTAGTTAAAGATTATTCGATAATATTTAAAATTACTTTATTTTATAAAAGTGTAATTAAATATTAAAATTTGTTTATATAGTTTAGTTTATAATAACTTATATGTTATTATATACATTTATTTATCAAAAAACATGTATGATAAAGAGGTATAAATCTCATTGAATCTTCTTCTATGTATGTAATATTTGATCAATAATTTTGAACTAATTTTTGTCAAACATATTTTTACTAATAGTAATGAATTTGACATATAAATTATTATATATTTCTTTAAACATAGTATAACAGAACTTATAAAGTTCTTGATATATGCATTATGAATTCATTTTTTTAGATACTTTTTAGTCTATAGTATATATTGTTATCATGAGAATTTTCTAAATTATTTAAACCAATTTTAAGATATTTATTCATACTTTGTTCAAATAATCTCTAGAAATATATTTTGAAAAACTCTCTAGCTAAATTAACCTTGTGTCAATTTGAATATTCAGTTTTGATAGTTATACAAATTGCTTATTTGAGATGTCAAAATCAATTATATAGTTAATTTCTCTTAATTTTTTATTTGTTTTATTTATATCAAGTTGATGATTTAATAAATTATAATTTTACATACCATTAAAATATGTACATAAAATTTAAATATTTTTCTCCTCAACCAAGGGTCTTATATTTATAGGATGTTACTAGCCTATTAAGATATAGACATTCAATTTTATTTTCCGATAATATAATTGATTAATGGGAGTTCTATATTATATATTAATAATTATAATATGTTTGTTGGTACATAAAGTATATATGTCATATATATTATTACACAATTTACTAATTTTTTAATCATGTTAGTACATTATTGTGCATTTATATATGCAACTTATGAATTCTTTATTAATATATGTATCTCCATATTGTGAAATATACTAATTATTGTAATTATAAGGACTAAGACTTGGTGTTGGTCATTAGCTCCTAAGTTTGTATATATATTTTTTAGGTGCACCATATAGGTATTAGGTCTAATATGTTATATTTAATGATACTTTATTAGGACTAAGATTTGGTATCAATAATTGGTTCTTGAGTTATATATTTCTCTCTTAGTTAATATTAATATAAAACTTAGAGACATTCTAGCTAATAGATTTATAAGAACTAAGACTCAATGTCAGTCGCTAACTTTTGTGTTTGATGTTTGTCTCTTAATTGACATTATTTTGGAATTTTGAGATAATTAAATTTATTATTACTAGAAGATTTCTTTATCTTATTATTGAGCTTGTTATAGAGAAATCATTAAGGATTGACTAGAAAAATAGTATGTTTATTAGATCACACTTTTTGATGCTATTTTTCTTGCTGCACTTTGACATTAATGACTCATATTTAAGTAATTGATGATATATGTAATCATGGAAAGTCTTGCATTGATAATAATGCAATTACCACTATGATTCAATATTATTGGTTGCTTAAGCATGAGTTATGTTTCGAGTATCATCTCGTAGATGGTATATTTTCAAAATCATGATCACGTATTCAGAATTTTATATTCAGCTTAAAAGTCGTTTTCATATAAAATATTTTAAAATAAGCTCTTTACAATTAATGTTGCATAAGTGGGAGAATGTTAAAATTTTTTATATGGGCTACCATTGATTGTAGTTATTTTGTTTTTTTATAAAACTAGCTAAACATTTATCCAAGAGATTTTTATTTGCTAAAGCGCAATTATTAAAGTGATATGTTATTTAAGTTAATAGATACCTAATTTTAGATTAATGTGTTTAGTGACTAAAGTGTAGGTCTATACCTTTTCTAGCCTGTAATTAGAAGGCTTCATAGGATTTTATTTATATTGGCTAGGTTCCCTTTCCACTTCCAACCTAATTCATTTATTGACTTGTTCTATTAAGAGCCGCACATTCTAGCAAAGGAGAGAAAGATCTATATCTGAGGTATTCATTTGAATACTACTTTCTTTATGAGAATTAAATCTATAATAAAGATACACTTTTACATTAATTTTATTTTTTATGATATCCTAAATTATATATAAGTTTTATAAAAATTATCGAAATAAATTAAGAAGTATATAATCCTAATTTCTATTTTAGTTTTAGTTCATAAAATTTGTGGTTTTAGATTTAATATGAAAATCTTGTTAAATGTTTAAATTTTTTTACAAAATTCTCATTATTATGCTTAAAATTCAATTTCATAGTTGAGCATGTCTTAAATAATCAATTGAATTTATATTTAAATTCAAAACATAAAAATTTGGACTAGGGAAATCAATTCAAAAAAGGATTTTGGACCTTTAGAAACTTTTTGTAAACCTAGAATCACTTCTAGAAAGGATTTCAAAGGAAGATTATGGTTTAGGAAATGATGAATTGCTTCTGGAAGCAGTTTTTGGCTCCATTGCAATCTTAAAGTGATTCTACTTCCATAAATTTTCTTCTGGAAGTGATTCCTAGCTCTATCGTGGTCTTAGTAGTGATTCTTGTATTAGTTTGTTGCATTTTTTTTCCAAAATTTTACTGTTCATTCTACAATAAATATTCATCCTAATTCATTTATGATTCAACTGTCACTTTCCTATCATCCCCGATCATTAATAACATATTAAAAACACTAGGATCAACAAAGATTTCATCTCAAATGTTCAAATCAAGCATATTCCTATATTCATGAAAACTCCTAAACTCAACCAAAAAATTTTCAAATTAATCATTCAATGGAATTAGAATGTTCACTCATCTAAAGAATAATTTAAAAAATTGAATTTACTGTCTCTTGTAATTAGAAACCCAAGAATTCCAAATTAGGGTTCATTTTTTTCTTATTGAGTTAAACACTCAAATCTCCTCAAATTCAAAAAATCAATTAAGATTCTTGTTATTATCGAAACCTTATTGATTGAATAATTTGAAAATGTTTAACTCTCCTTTAATTGGAAATTTTTTGTCTTTTCATCTTAAATCTCTTTCATATTCATATATTTATCTCTCATCACTTATAACATTTTACACTTTCATTCAATACACTTTTTCTCAATTAAAGCTTCCAAATTCTTTATTTCAAGCCAATTCAAATAATTTATTTTCATTTACCACAAAAATTTTATTAAAAGCTCATTTAATTAATAATTTCTCTTTTTCCCCAATTAATTCATACAAAATACTCATCATCAAATTTCATTTAATTAAATAATTCTCTTATCACAATTTATCTATTTTCCCTAATATTTCATTTTAATTGTTATAAAATTTTAATTATTTTTTTTAAGAAATAAAACTCAAAAATTTTACAAAGGGTATAACATTAATACAAATTACATTTCATAAACACGAAAAAGAGTACTTAATTATATATTAGCAACATCATTTAAATGATTCCTACTTGATTTACAAATGACAAGAAATAATAACAGTTAAGAATTTGTATCGATAGTAATTAAAGAAAATCAACAGTTTTTTAATAATGAATTCCAACGTTAAATAAATAACAGCGTAAAATAGTTTACACCAACGACCTAATTTACATCGACAAAACCAATCAAACAGAAAAAGTCACCATAAAAATGAGAAATCGTTATCCTTTTCCTCTGTGAAACTAGGTAGGTTTGGGACTAACTTGTCTTTGTTTACATTGAAAATGATAACATGACCAACAAATCACACCACAGAATGCCAAATTTCTTCTACAAATGACCAATTCTCACCGATTTTTAGCAGCATATCATCCGAATAAATATTTGACTACACCATCACGCTTCAAAATTACATGAATTTGTAATAAAATCATAATAAATTTATTTGCACACCTAAAGCTTATTTCCATCCCATTTCTCTTTTCATGCCAAAAAAAATAAAATTTTTTAAATTTGTGAAGAAAAAAAGACTAAATCAGCAAATATTTCTTAATGAGAGAGTGAGAAAGGGAAAGTGATGAGGAGTGTAAGTAGTAAGACCCAAAACTTTATAACCTGCCTTGAAAAGAATCAAACAGAACCCTTTGATGGTATGTTTACCAAACTGGTGGAAATTAGGATGTTACTCAGCCCAAAAAGGCCCATCAATCCTAAAATCATTATACCACCACCGTACGCAGCGATTTCCGCGTTGTTGGCCGCCGCATTCACGGCCTATTTTTCGATTTCTTGCTGGCAGAAATCCTGGTGTAGACTTTTTTTGTTCTGACTAACAAAAGAATGTCTAAGCAGAAGCCAACAATACATGCACCAGTCATGATTATGAAGACCAGCCTGTAACAGTGAGCTCCGACGCAGGTGTTGCCGCCTCCCGCGGTGGTCACTGCCTCCATGTCGTACAATATGCCAGCGAGCAATCCAGAGAAGAGGAAAGAGCCCAGAGGAAGGTTGAGGATGAGAATGTTGTATATGAGACCGTAGTATTTGAGGCCAAATAACTCAGAAGCCGTGGGGACTGTAATTGCCAGACGGACTCCATAGCATATGCCAACAACAATAGAACCAATGTACAGAGAACCAGGCAATGCCATGGCCAGAAGTATGTAACCAACAGCCATTAGAAGCTGGGAAGCTGCATTCCACAGAGGTCTGGGTGTTGCAGATTTTCTGCCGGACAAAAAATGAGGGAAAGGATGATGAAGAAAGTTAGTTTAGGATTTATTACAGATTAAACCTAATAGTCAATCACAATAAAATAAACCTTCCTTAACCATAACTAGTAACCTAAAACTAATCTGGAAGTAACCAAGAATTAATGGCCCTCGTTTTAGTGAATTCAGCTCCCTAGAGTATAGGTTGTTGTGTCAATGACCTATGACTTCTAATTGCTTACATTTTATTCCATCCATTTTTTTTTATTTGTCATATTTTAGAGAAAATTTTTATTTTTTTTTATTTATCACTTTAAAATTCTAATAAAATATTAAATATTTGTTATTGTTTTAAAATTCCACAAGTCCGTACAACTATGACATGATAGAGTCAAGCTCTATCCTGTACTAAAATTTGATTTTAATACCACCAAGGTACCTTGATACGAGTGGCACTCTATAATTCTTGACAAGTTTTGCCCTTTGCAGTCAAAATTGAAGATAACTAGGGGTGTTTCTCAATTCACCATAAAACCAGGGAAAGAATATGAATCATGCGACTTGAATTCTACAACTACAACACCTTTTTTCGGTTAGCGTTGGAAAATATAAACCAAAATTAGAAAACAACAAGAAAACGGTGGGGAGGATTCCTATGTCATGCTTTGATCACAGAATTCATACTTGTTTACCTAACCACCATCTTCTATCTTCCACTCAATTAAAAAAGAATTAACTTAATGGACAATTCTAAAGCAATTCTACGAGAAGATGCAAACTTTGACTGGAGAAAACGTTTGTTATCAGTGGTTTTGCAATAACAGTAAAAACCTCGTCTTGAAGGAAGGGATTATACGTTCGAAGAAATACTAGGTTTTATGTAGAGGAAATAATAAAGAATTGGTTATGTATATTATGGTTATTGGTTTTTATAGTTTTGTCTTTTATCTTCTGAATTTGCAGTAATAATTTAATGCAAAATTTATAATCTTTTATTAAGATATATAAAAGTTAAAGGGATTTTTTTTTAATGCTTCCAAACAGAAACATCATACTACCAAAATGACTCCAGACAGTCGTTATCAAACAGAATTCAATTCTTGGACTTGTATGTTTTCTAAATGAATTCTGCCTAACTTACATCCAAAGGAAACAAGTTTTGAAACAATATTTTAAAAAGAAAAAATTGTAAAATACTCCATTGATAAGTAGTGTACTGGTACACCATCAATTTTTATTTTTGATATATTATCATATGATATATAAAATCTAATTTTGAAAATAATTAATTTAATATACAATCAATATCATTAAACTAAATCTCTCCCTTCACAAAATTATCTAAACATGCTGCTAAGATTTCCAACCTTACTTTTTGCAATACGCAAGCACGAGTAATTTTTTATATTAATAAGAGAGATTTAATCTTGAAATTTACAATGTACATCAAAATTTCTTATCACTAAATCATTAATTAACGACATCAAACAAAAATAATTAGACTAGGCTAAAACTAAATTTATTAAATTAACCAATAGAGAAAATAATTCTTAATTCGAATTCCCGAAAATATTTCCTAACCTATTTTTTCCTTAGAAATTCAGGCATCGCTATATTACAAAAGAATGTTCATAAATAAAAACGATAGAAGGAAAGGGGCATGTTCCACCAAACAACACCAGGGAGAACGAATATAGAAGTCAGTATCACAAAATTAGAAAATAAAAAATTATTATAATTATTATTATAGACTATTATAATAAACTGAGTATCCCATTTTATACGATTAAAAAAAAAAGCAGATATTTTCTAGAGCCACCTATAATTTCTTTCCAGAAAAGGACTGTACAAAACGAAACTATGGCCAAAATAAGAAAGAGGATCAAAAGAGAGTAAAGGACGGCGGCTTACTTGATAAAATACTCCGAAACCGAACCCGATAGGATCCGACCGAAGAATCCCCAAATACTCATCAGTGAGACAAAGATAGAAACATCGGTGTAACCCAACGCCAACCCGATTTGACCCATATTGTTCATCACCGCCAAACCCGTTCCGACCCCACACAGGAACGACACGAACAAGATCCAGAAATCAATCGTACTCAGAGCCTCGAATATCGTGTGCTCCTCTCCCACGGCCGGCCAGCCTCTTATTGCCACCGCTTCCTCCGTCTCTGCCGCCGTCGCGGCCACCACGGCCGTCTCTTCCGTTGCTTCTTCGGCTGCATTTTCAGTTTCCTTCTCCTTGTCGTTTAGTAACAACGGTTCCTTGACCCGCCCCTCGATATCCTGGACCGGTCTGAACCGGTCAAGTGTGCAAGCTTTGATGTAAGAGTGCAGGGGGATTACCAGCGGAGACGCCAGCAGAACGAGCAAAACGCCGGCGAAAGTTCGAGATAATGAAATACTCGGGTTTGGTACAAAATCATAAGCTAACAGATAAACGGCGACCACCCCTGCAACGGCGTTTAATATAGCAAAATACTTAGACTCTTCCTTCTCTTCGTCGGCGGTGGAAGAGGGCGGGACTTCACGGAGGAAAAATATTCCGGCGAGACAGACGGCGAATGGTACAATAGAGAGCATGACGAGAAATGAAGCAGGGTTGTCGGCGAACAGAGCAGAGCAGAGGTCGGTGAATATCGCTGTGCTTAACCCAACAAAGCCTTTGAGAATGCCGGAAACCGGGCCTCTATTTCTCCGAAAGTTGCGTATACAAGTCACCAGAACCGCCGTGTTCATCCAAGTTGTGCTGTTACCGCCCATGCACAGAAATATACACATCTGTTTCCATATAAAGTAACAATCATTCCCTAAATTATTAATAAATGCACAAATTTATGCAAGAAACTCAACAATTATAGATCAAAGTTGCACTATAGCTTTGAAATCGGTAAAGAAGAAAGCATAATAATATTTATTACCTGCCAGTAAGCAAGAGGTTTGATTTTCTGACTAACAACAAGCCATTGAGCGCCATAGCCGACGAGACCTTCGACGGAGCCAATAAGAAGAATTACCCAAGTAGGGAGTTTATCGGAAGCAAGGCCAGCAAGAAGTCCAAAAGCTTTGCCAGCATCTTTGGCGACGGAGAGATTATTGAGTTGAACTTGGGTTAGGTGCATAAGGGATTTGAGGGCATCGGAGTAATTGGAGAAGGTGTAATTGTTGCCGGAGATGGACTGAATCCAGACGGCGGCTACCAAGCCCAGCCATTTGGCGGCGGTCGAAGCAGAGGAAGACTCAAAGAAGCCCATAAACCAACAATATGGAGAAAAGGAAAAAGGTTTGAATTGTTAACTGGGGTGTGACTTTTCGGACACCTTATTTATAGAAAAAGCGTCTGCCTGCAAATTGGGAAATGACATAGGTACGAACTAATTTTCAACTGCAGTTCTGGCTGTAATTCTAACACAAGAAAATGCGCAACCGCAGATATTTTTGTTTTTGTTGTACGAATTACATAGACATCTGCTTCACCCGCTTCTATTGGGCGGCATGCACCAAACTCCCTTTTTCTTAAAAAAAAAAAATTACACTAACTACTTCTAAAACTTAATTTAGTTAAACTCTTTTTTTTTATTTTTAAGAAGATACATTTACCATTTTTATTTTTGAGGAGTGAGGAAGGCGTATGTTAAAAATAGGGAGAAAAATGATAAGTATATATAAGAAGAAGAACGGAATTAGCTTATATTTTTTAAAACAAAAAAATTAGTGTAATTATATTGAATCTTAAAATGGATAAATATAATTTTTCCATTTCTATCTATGATTTACGGAAAACCTAATAAAATAAGTGTTTGTTCGATAAGTTATATACTTATCATCGTTAATAAATTGAGTATCATGTATTGATATTAATTTGAAAAAGACAGTATGGACACGATCTCTTTCAAATTTTTACTAAAGTTACACATACATACATATGTATATATATTTATATATATAAGTTTGTAACTTTTTTATATATATTCTTGCCTTCCTTACTTCTCATAAGTTTGTAGCTTTTTCTATTGTAACTACGGTCAGTAGAATTGCAACTTTTGAAGTATTTATTACTCACATTTAAAAGATTCCCAAACATGTTGCAATATTGAGTTTTATACATATTTTATATTTATAAAAATTTTACTTAACCTTTAAAAGTGCTCTTGTCAATACGTTATTGAATAATTGAAAAATGAACGATCAATATTGGTCAATACCAGAAAATTATTGATTGATTTGAATTAATAATTGCGGTATTATTAAAATAGTGTCACGACCACCATTACAAAGAACATGAATATTTTATATTTTCGGAATATGGAAATATTTTAAAAATATAAAAATCATTACCGTATGTATTATTCTATTAATGTTGGTATCGTATTAATTTTTAATTTTTAAAGAAAGAAAAACAAGCTATTTGATTTGCACGAAGTCTATGTTGGTAACACTTGATTGTCTTTAACTCAAATTACCGTGGTAAGATTCTGGTTTAAATTTTCTTCCCACAGCAATATTCCGCAAAGTCAAATATAGAACACCGAAGAAGACAAAAACCTTTTTACGGTATTTTAATGTTTCAAAATTTAAAGTGATATAATAATTTTAAAAAATATTAAATTATAATTATTTAATTATATTTATTTAAAAAAATATTACCGTAAAATTTTAATATAATGATTTTTAAACTTAACACTTGAATCCCAAATTTTGAAACACCGCTTATCGTATCAAGCCCCACATCATTGCTAAGGTTGGGTTCCTAAAAACCGCTTCTCTGTTCTATCTTCCGACGGGTCATAATGAGACTGTACCGGTTTGAAACTTATGCGTCCGTCGCGGCCGTACAAATTTTTTGGCGTTAAGAGCTTGAAGGCTGTAGCTATTCCAAGTGGGACCAGGTCACATATATTGTCCACTTGGTAATAAGTGCGATGTTATATAGTTGTAAAATGACATTTTCTTTTGTGAAAATAACTCTTTCAATTAAAAAAAAAAAGAATTTTGAGATCTTAAATAAATAAAATGAAATTGGGACACTAAATAAATTTTGAATTCAAAATTTAAATATTCTTAGAATATTCCTCTCTTATGCAGTGTTTTACAAATTTTATTACATATGCAAAAGACGCAAACCTTCAGAAAAGCTAGATATTTGAAAAAATTTAAATGCATAAAGAAAAACTTTAATATCTCGTTTAAAACAAAAAAAAAGAAAAAACTAAAATTTTAATTCATTTAAAAACAAATGCATATTATTTTGTTCAGTTTCATCGGAGAGTAACTTAAGAAAATCAGACATTTTGGAAAGATCTAGTGCAAGTTTCACTTTACTATCATTACACTCATATTTCGTTTAATTACAGAAACATGCATTAATTTATATATATAATTATTTTCTCTTTTCTCTATTTTAAACTCGCTTATTTTAGAAAAATTAAAAACCTAATCTCATTCAATTTCTCATAAACATTTTTTTATCAATTTTTTCTTACTTATCTCAGTTTGTTCAATTTTATTTTTTAATTAATTTGGTTCCTCCCATTTATTTTTGGCCAAGGTCCCTCATTTATTAGAAATTGTCAAATGTTATCCCTCTACTGGTATGCACATTAATAATAATTGATCACACTAATGGACAGAATTGGATATATTTGAATAAGTAAGGAGTATTGCAATTGAGAAAAAATATTTTTAAATGATAAAATTAGATGAATTTAAATAAGTAGGAATGAAATCGATTAAAGAATATTTTTTAAGAATGAAATTGATATAAATCATATTAAATAAAAAATAAATGTTTACTCTATTAAATAAAAATATAAATATAATTAAATTAAATTTTAGAAGAAGTAAATGTAATCTGTCAAAAAAAAATTAAATGATAGACTATGGTTGAATGAAGTTTATTTTTATTAAACAGCATGCTCCACGCAAGTAAGGAGGGCGAAGGGACCTAGAACAAAGCGTTGAGACAAGAGGAAGTGTAATTGACCGACAATTTTTTAAATTTTACTTTTGAAGAAACAATCGGCACATATGCTTCCAGAAAAATTATAAGGTAAAATTCCAAAATTAACCTCCTGAATTGCTCGGTGTGAAAAGAACATCCCTCGCTTTAAAAAATGGACAGCTTGCCAACTTGAATTTTTTATTCTCGCAATAATCGTCTATTATAAAAGGAAAATATCTAAGGCGACAAGAATAATTGTCTTATAAATTTAGTTATTTTATAAATTTTTGTAGTACATTAACAAAATTTTATAACATTTTTCATTTTATACGAGTTAGATCATTTTTAATGGTTATCAACTTAGACTTTTATTTTTTTTTTAAGAAATGATGGAAGTTATTTGCATGAATAAAAAAATTCAAAGAGATTAATTTGCGGTTTCTAATGTGATGGAATTTTTTGTACATACATTAGGGGACAATTTACCTAAAAATAAAAGAAGTATTGCTGATAGCTTCTTTTCCCTATGGAATCACTTTTCTTAGGTCGATTGGGGTGATCCATTGTTGAGGGGTCTTTAGCTCCGACCATTAAAAAATTTTCTCCTTATCTCCTATTATTTCTTGAACTTAATCGATTTTACAAAAATTAAAAAGATAATTTATTTATTTTCTATGAAATTTTCAAAATTATTCTTTAATTTAAAATCAAATTTTACTCTACTTTTATTTCTCTCTTTATTTGAAATTTATAATCAAATTTATATACATATAAATCTTTCTTTCTTTTATTTCACCTACAAATTCTAATACAATTGAGAATAAAAAAAAGAAAGATGAAATAAATTTATTAAGACATTTTAAAATAAAAATGTAGAATAATGAAAAAAAATAAAATTGAAAAAAATGTATTTAATACTTCATTAAATTTCTAAAATGATCGGGTAATAAGAGACACAGAATTTTTTAAAGAAAATGAGGCAAATAACAAAAGAAGGAGGACATTCTTTAAAATTTTAATAAAATTCATATATAACTAATAAAAGGACAAACTTTATTGGATAACTGTTACATCCTTATGTGAATGTTAGTAAAACCTATTTTTTCAATTGGAAAAAAAATCATACTATTTTTATTTGAATGATACTCCTTCTATTTCTTTTTAAATGACATTTAATGTTAATGTGCAAATATTAAATAGCTTTCGTTATAGCAAAAAATTTCATTCCTTTTACTCAATTATCCTTTTGTTAAAATGCTCAACATTAGGAGAGGGGGATAGGAGTAAGTTAAAGGTGAAAAAAGTCCGCAGTTAAAAGAGAGATAACAATAATTAATATTAATGTAGTGTGATTTACTATTTAATGCAAATAACAAGAATAAAATTGAAAAAAAAAAAGTAATTGATACTTTCTTGATTTTTAAAGTGACATATGAAAATGAATAAAATTTTTTCTTTAAAATGTCACTTACTTTTGGTTTATGGAATTCTACATTCTTAGAAAAAATGTACACTTCTAGAAATGTGATTACTTAACAATAAGGATAAAATTAAAATAAAAGTTATTAATGCTTTCTTGATTTCTAAAGTGACATATAAAAATGAATAAAAAAATTTCTTACTTTTTGTCCATGAAATTTTACATTCTCGGGAAAGTATACACTTCTAAAAATATAATTTTCTAAAATTTAATTAAGAGAAATGTAATATTCCTATATTTGATTCACTATAATTTTTTTTAGGAATATTTTACCAAAATTCTAAATATATTATATTTCTATGTTTGATTCATATTTAATATTGTAAAAAATCCTAAAACTATTTCAAAAATACTCTTATCAAGTTTTTTTTATTATAAAATATAATATAATAAATCATATTTTTTAATTAAAACTTCAAAAATAATTAAAAATTTTTAACAACTAATAAATTAAATTTTAATATTTGATATTTAAAAATTCATTGAAATGTATATAAAAATATTTTAAACTTTATTATGTTTTAATATTTATCGTATTATATTTTAACATCTAACATGATGATTTAATAAGTATAATTATGAAAATATAATGAAATTAGTATATTATATTTTAACAATTAATGTATTCTTTGTTTAGAATAGAATTTGTCTACTATCCCCAGTAACAGTTAGATGCTATGACTTTACCTAGAAATAAGTCATATATAAGTTGATGTTTGTTCGTTTTTGTGCGCTTCTTGCCTGTACAGGATATATTCATCATTAGTTACATGATTATTATTAGATTAATTTTTAAAATGAAGTGAGTGTAATATATTTAAGTTATTATTATAATATTAAATATCCTTGACATTTATTCTTTTACAAAATGATAAATTTTCACCACTAAATCATTTCTACAATTATGTTCAATATTGGTATTAATTTTTAAATTGTGATTTCTTTTTCAATTTATAAATATTATTATTTTATATTTTGACAAATTAATATACCTTTTTAAAAGGAAATTCTTTAATGAAAGAAATTATATGTATATATAAATGCATTAAAATAATCTTTCAAATATTAAGAATAACATTAAAAAAGGAATTACAGTTAAAAAATTAATATTATTGAATTTCATAACAATAAAAATATTTTAAAAGATAGAAGTTCATAATTTAAAAAAAATAAAGATTTTAGATGTAATTCAATAAATAAGAAAAAAAAAAGCCAATGTAAGTGATGATAATGATTATTATTATTATTATTATTGACTATTTGACTAATGTTGAATATACTTTATAAATTGAAGAAGTGTACAAAAATTAACAAACAACCAGCTTATATGTAGCTTATATCTAGGATAATCAAAATAAAAAACATAAAAAGGGAAAGAAATATAGGATAATTAAAAATAAAGTGATATTTCTCTAGTTTAAATTAAAAATTATTTGATAAAATAATAAATATGAGAGAAAATTTAATATAAGAATAATTTTATCATTTTATTTTAATATTAGCATTCTTATACCATAAAAATTTGAGATACCCATCTCCTTATGGGTAGAGAAAATTCAAACTAAAAATATTTCTGAGAATGTGATATTCCCATACATTCTTTTTTTAAACTTTGAATATAATATGAGAATATAATATTTTCCTAAAATATTTCATGAAATTTTAAAAATATTTTATGAATCATATGCTTCATTAAAAATAAATGGAACCAATAATTAAATAATGAAGGGTATTGAAGTCAATTTATTATCACTTAATAATTTCTTAAATTAATAAGTAATTTATTGTGAAGATAAAAAAGAATGAAAGAAGTTGACTTAAATATTTTTAAATTTATATTTTTCTATTAAAATGACATATATTCTCATAATTATTGAATTACTTTATAAAAAAAAATGCTACTTACATTTCTCTTTTAGGATGTGAGCACTCATTCTTCTTTAATGAGTAGTGGAATCCACAGAACTGCGGATCCTAAAGTTTGTAAAAAAAGAGTAAGTAGAGAGTGAACGCAGGAGAATGAGAGTAGTAGTGCCCCTTTATAAAATTAAGAATGATATTTTGGTTTAATTGAAAAGATGGAGATTGTTAACCTAAATGTATAAATATTAATTACACCAACATATTCTAACTATACACATTATGTTGTCCTTTGTTTAATAAAGATGGAATATTAATTAGCATCAATATTTACATTTCAAAATAATAGTGATTAACGTATGTGTTATTTATTAAAAAAAAGAGTTAAGTTTATTTATAATTTCTAATAAATGTTTAATATAAGCCACCCTAATTAATGTTGTCAAACAAAATGTAATCTTATACATCACCTATCTCCACCCAAGGCCTATTAAAGGAAGGCCAATTCTAAACATATCTAATTATAACCAAAATATCTATTTGTTGCCTATGACCAAGCTTATAGAACTTTCAGCATATCTACTTTCATTGAGATAGTGATGCATTTGCTAGTGGATCTACAAGGAAAAACATGAAGGGATGAGTTCAAGGCTTAATAAATAAACATCCTAAAACAAATAAATTATAAAATAATTAAAATCTTACCGACTGGATTTATTCTTCCTTTACTCATAACATATTTTTTACACATTTCCATAGCCAAATTATTAGTAAATATAACATCTTCTTATGTAGATTAATAATAACTCACTACTTATTTAATTTAAGAAAAATAATTTAATATTATATCAATAACAATTAAAATAGAAAACAGGTAAATCTCCTTATAACTCCTACACAACCTTATCCCTTATAAGCTCATCATTGTCCCTTCAAATTATCCTTATCACTCATAAGTAAATATCAAATATGGAGTTCAAGTAACAATATCATTAGTTTGCCCTATCACAATTCTCAATTCAATATTTCAATTCAAGCTCGATCATTGCAAAATCATTTCATAATATCACCTGTGCCTCTTTGCATGGCCTCAATTTCTTAGTTCAATATCTTCTATTGTGTGGTAACTTATATTACCCTTATAGAACAAATTACATGCTTTAGAACACTTGCTATAAACAATATCTAAAAGTACATAAGGTATAATCGATTATATAATTTCACAGAGCAACCTTACATGTGCATAATTAATTATATAATTAATTATAGAGGTCTATAAAGCAAGGCTTAAATATATAACTAATTATGTCAACCCAAAAAGTAGAGTTCTTAAATATGATCAATTATGCTATCTAGAAAGCAAATTTCCAAGATATAATCAATTATACAATGGATTATAGCTTGAATTTTGCAAAATTGTCCAATGAAAACATTGTTCATCCAAGTTATATTAACTCTAAATTCATTTCTTAAGCTATAAAACTCAATCAAACCACATAATGGTATTTACATCACCATACACACTAAATCTAATCAGAAATTCAACTCAAAACATCCAATCACATCATTTTTTTCAAGATTTATGAAAGACAAGAATATCTAAGACTTATCAATCATATTATTTTAGATCCTTTAAATCTAGTTAACATGCTTACTTCTCTTGTATAGAAGAAGAGATATTAATAAAAAAATATTGTTATTTGCTTGTTCCTTATCAACTTGAATAGGATGTGAATAGTTGAGGAAGATTGGCAAGCTTTGCTTGCAAAAAAATGACAAGAAGAGGAGAGAAATAAGATAATGAAGATGAGGAGTGAAAGATTTTGGAGAAATACGGGAATAAGGGTTGAAATAGGGACATAAGAAAAACATAAGGTCAGAGGCAAAATTAGAAAAGTTCCTTAATTTTCTTTTATATTCAAATATTTATCTCTAATTATAATTAACCTTTAAATATTTCATAACACTCTTTTCTCAGTTATTTCTTAGAAAAATTTTATTTTCAATTTTATTATAATAATTGATTATATTCACATAAAATATTTTAAATTTTAAGGGATGTAACAACACTCTTGTTCTAATATAATTTATTACGTTTCAACAACAAAATTGCAATTTGCTAAGTCTATTCGTAACAAAAAAAGGGTTGTGTTGCCTTTTGTCAAGAAATGAAAGATAAGAGAACAAAAATAAAAATTAAGGATATTTACATGTTGTTAACATTCCTAAAAAGAATAAAAAAGACCTTGAGAAAAATTATCACTAATTGATAGTGAATTCATATAAATATCAATCAAGTAATATTAAATATAAAATTATTTACAATTCTTAGGATTAACTTAAAATTAGAAAGAGATATGGTTTGTTACTCAAATGTTATTAATAAGATTTTAATGGATTCAAATTATAAAATTTAATAGATACATATATATTATTGTTTACTCTTTTCATTCCTTTTTATTTGTTACTTTTGGAAGAAATTTTATTTTATATAAATAATTAATAAATTATCTAATAACTGATAATTAATAATTTATAATTGATAACTAATAAGTTAATTGATTATATAGGAAATATTTCAGAAAATGAGTTATTAAACTCACTAAAATTACAAAATAATATGAAAGAACATACTCATAGAAATAAATATATTTATATATAATTTATATTTATCTAAAAATAAAATTATATTAATACAATTAAGATATTGAAAATAAAAATATAAAATTTAATATTTAATTAATCATAATTTATGAACTTATATATTTATTTATATAATTTTAATTTTATTATTTATAACTAAATTATAATTACTTAAATATAATTAATTATATTTTATAATATTATATATTTATTTACATACATATTTTTGTATATTTATAATTTAAAATTAGGATATGACAACCTTAAAATTAAATTAATTATATTTTATGATATTATATATTTATTTATTTATCTATTTATTTTTATTTGTTAAGGGTTTAGTGTAAATTAAATTATATTAAAGTACTAAGTTTAGGTTATAAAGGAGACAAGTTAGAAATTAATAAAAAAAATAAGGATAAATTTAAAAAAAAATTGAAAAGGTAGTAATTTATAAATTACATAAGGTAACTTATTGAATCAAAATTTATTTTTTAATAAATTAATACACAATATAATTTATAAATTAAATTAATAAATTATAAATTAACTTATTTATTATATGAAACATAAGTTCTATTTATTTAAAAATTTAATGAAGCATTATTTTTTTAATTTTATCCTCCTTTTTTCATAAAAAATGCTTAATTACTCTATATATTCAACATAAAAAATCTTAACAAATTTATTTCATCTGATTTTGCTCTTTATTCTTAACCACATCGAACTCTAAAACTAGAATAATAGAGTAAATTTTAATTATTAGAATAAAAGGTAATTTAAAAAATTATAAAATAAAATTAAATATAATAAATTATCTTTTAATTTTTATAAAATAAAATAAATTTATAAATAAAAAAATGGAGGGAGAAAATAATGTGTATGCGTGTAAAGGTTTGAAGATTCACCGCCTTCACTTGCTGATACTCGATAGGTTGTCACCTTGCCACTAAACGCTGGCTGAATTTTATCCCTTCAAAAGCAAATGATCTACCTTGCCACCGTCAAGTGCCGTACCACCAAAAATGCTGCCTGAATTTTATCCCTTCAAAAGCAAATGATCCAACGATAAAAATGCTTTAAGTTGTTAAGAACTCAATCTTCCGTACAGTCAGCCTTAAAATTATCCAAACTTTAACACTTCCTTTTCGATAGGTATCGAACGAAAAATGCGATTTCGTTTTATTTTTAAATAAATTTTTTTATATAATGTTTGATTTTTAGTAAAATGAGGTTTCATCTAATTTAGTTATATTTATAATTTATATTTTTATTATATTTGTATTATTATGAAACATATTAAATTTAGTAATAATTTCACTAAAATTCATTTTATTTAATTTAAAAATATATTATATAAAATATTTATATTTTTTAATGTTATATTTATTATGATAATATCAAATTTATTTGTAGTTCAATTTCATATATTTTTTAATATATTTCTAGTAAAATTGAAATCATTATTTTTATTTAAAAATTTTAAATAATTAAATTTATTTATTAATAAATTAAAATAATTTCTATGAAATAGAGTATAACCGATTTTAGAAAATTTTGGTACCAAACGTATCATCAGAGACCTTCCACTATTATTTAAAATCCCGACTGCGTAGAAATTTTTTATTCTTTTCCGGACGACCTTATCTGCCATAACAGTTGGTTGGTGAAGTTAAACACCCACAGAGGAAATAATGATATTGTAGCCTTTTTCAATTTAAGGAAATGCTGAAACTTGGTACAATTGATAACAGAAAGCTGAGATTAAAGTTTATGAATTCTGGAAAAAATGCAATCCAGACATAACAGAGTGAAGAGTTTTGAGTAATGTGACGATAAAGGAAGAATGGACAAGGAATAAAGACGCTATTATTGATAGAAACGCCACGCTTTCTTCAACGCAGAGCATGAAGAATACAGCCCAATCACACAGAAACATTGTATAGAAAGATATATTTTCTTGGCAAATATATTCATGTATAAGTGATTAACAAATATCTTTTATAAAAAAGTTTCTTTGAGTAAATCCTATTTTCTATTCACATGAAATTCAATTTTTATATTATTTTATAAAATATTTTTTATTAATTTTATTCCTATGAAATATCAAACTGTTCAAAATTATCTTTTTATTAATATTTATATGAAGATTAATTTTCTTAATTTTATCCTTCTAAGAATAAAATTAAATAAGTTAATGTTTTATAAGAATAAAATTAATACAAAATGTTTTATACAGATAAAAATGGAAAAAAAATACAAAGATGAAAAAGAAAATTTACTCAAGATTTTTTATGATAAGAATGACAACAACTTAATATATACACAAACACCTAGGTTACAGCCTAAAAAATTAAGGGGAGGAAGTTACAAAGGCAGTATCAAATATTATTACACTGTGAGGGCTCTGTTTATACTGTCAAAAGATATTTTTCATTAAAAAAATTTCATTTATTTATATATAAATAAAAGTTTAAAAATTATAATATAACTTATAATTAAAAAATAATGTATGACGCTTTAACAGTAGCAAAATTATTTCTTTAAAATAAATAATTCCATTTTTTCAACTCATTAGATATAATATTAAATAAATAGAATTTTATTTTTAATATTTTACAATTTATAATTATACATATAAGAAAATAAAATTATTTTCTTTCAAAACGATGTAAAGCTAAAGGTACTCTCATGTTCTATAGGAACATGCTCCTAGTCTTGCCGTGAGTGAATGAAACTTAAATTCATAACCGTGGGCAAGCGCAGGAGGGTGAAGCATATTTTGGGGGGCGAAGATGGGCTTGTGTCCAAACTCGTTAAACCAACAGAATTTTGAGGTCGAGTTTGATTATTATATAAATATAATATATTTATTAATTATTTTCAACAAATAACAATAAAAAATATAAAAATAATTCTATCTCTTTTCATTTTTTAGCAATTTTTTCCCTTAAAGAAAAAGAAAATACAGTAATACTTAAGATATATTTAATAATATTAAAAGATTTATTAAATTTTATGCGCTTAACCTATTGAGTATGAAATTTACAATGTTGGAATAGTTTTTCATCTTGAGTATTGAATTTAGTTAATAGATTATAATTTTTATTAAAAATATTAAAATCTTTTAGAATTTCAAAATTATTCTTAATCATAATTTTGAAAATTTTACACATCAAATTCTTAAATGATTTATATCTCATGTATTCAATTATTATTTTGAAATACAAATAATATTAGATATATTTGTTTAAAAAATCTCATTAAAATAAAAGTAACTGCTAAGTTTAAAATTTTTTTATTTAGTTTATATCCAATCTTAAAAAATTAATCGATAAAATTTAATTTATTTCAAATTGAATCTATTCAATGAAGTATTGAAGTGATGTTTCAAATGTATCCTTACTTATTCATTATATTATCTCTCATATTTATTTTATTTTTTTTGAGGGAACTGCAGTAATAATATTTTCTCACAAAGAATTTTTTATATATAATTTTTTTTAAAAAAAATCAAAATTTGGGGGGCATGGCCCTTAAACAATATGACCCTTCGCCCTTGATTATGGGGGCATGTCTTAATTTTTTTTTTCAAATAGGAAATATTTGATATATTTTTTAGAAATCCATTGTACACTTTTTTTTAATAAATAATAAAATACATGGGATAGAATTGAGTAAAAAATAATTGCATAATATTATATTTTATTGTCCAGAGCTAAAATTGTACTGAAGAGATAATAAAGATTACAAATTGGCAGCTCTTTCAATCAGGTATTGGGCATGGGGGTTGCTGTGAGAGCTTCACCTTTCAAGAACTTGAATATTTTTCTTGTGTAATCATTTCTTAGGAAGTCTTACCCATTGTTTAATTGAATAGAAATTACGAGAAAAGAAAATTGAGAAAGGAATAGAGCGGAGAAGAAGGATCTTCTCATTTGAATGCAGAGAAGAAGAGAGGGGAGATTGAAAATAAGATAAATTTTAATTACAGGGCCTACCAACTTTTTATTCTCTCCTTTTGTGGAGAGAAACTAAAAGGACATATGGGAGAAATATATATATATATATATATATATATATATATATATATATATATATATATATATACAATAATTTACATAATTTATTTCTACAAAATTGAGTATTTTATTATTAATTTTTTAATTTAAAATAAATAAATTAAAATTATAAATATAATTTAATAATAAAAATATTCAATATCTTAAAAAGTAAAATTTCTCGTAATAATATCCTAAAAAAGATTTAGCTTTTCTTTTTTACTTTTACAAGTTTACCTTATTCAACGTATGTAATAAGAACACTGTTGTCGTTTCAGCCCATTAATTTTATTTTTTCTTGATATCTCTATTCAAGAATAATATTTTCTCTCCTATTTTTTTCTTTTTAATTTTCTTTTAACTAAATATAATAATTTTTTATTTTTTTTCTTTATTTTCACCTACTTATATTCTTTTTTTCTCATATATTCTTTTGCATTCATACCAGTAGAATCGTATAGCGAATGAGCCGGATTGATCCACGCGAATCAACCGTTAAGCAGACTAAATTAAGTTTGTTTGCGTTATATGTGGACTTCAATATTGGAAGTGTTAGTTTAGTGCTTGCGAACAGTAGGTTAGTTATGGACTTTTATTAAAAAAATTAAAAATATTTAAAAATATCAGATAATTATAAAATATAAATTATGAGATATTTATAATATAATTTTATATAATTAAAATAAAAATATAAAAATATAATTTTATATAAATTAAAAATTTTAATTTAGATAAAATTTAAAAAATATAGAAAAAAATTACAACATAATTCATCCAGACCAACTTGCACAAACCATGAACTTCGCGAGCCAGATGAGCTGCACCTTTTTGTAAAACTTCCGAGATAAATCCCAATTTGTTTTCTATTTTTAAAAATAAAAAAATTATTTAATAATTTATTTTTAAAATTTATTCTTTAAATATAATTTAAAAATAAAAAATAAAAAATAATTTTTAATTATTTTTTAAACTAATTTTTTATTTTAAATATTAATTTTATAATTAAATAAATATTTTTCATAATATTAATTATTTTTTAATTTTAATTTATTTTTAATTCAAAATTAATTTTTAAAAAATATATTTTAAATATATAAAATAAAAATATATCCAAATACATCCAAAAATTCACCGCTATCCGACCACTACCTTTCTCTGCATACCATAGGTTAGGGTAAATAAGTCAACCGGAGGCCCGTTAACTTTCACAAATATCTATCTTCTTGTACGACCACCAAAGTGTCTGTGCTTCCCTCAATCAGCTACGTTGTCTTTTCATTCGGGCATCTTTCTTCTCTCTCCTCTCAATGCATGTCAGCTAATGTTCTTTCTTTTGTTTCTTTCTCTCTTCCTCCCCGCACTTTGGCCTTTGCCAACTAATATCCTTTTGCTTAAAGTATGTGTTCATCTTTTTTTTTTTTCAATTTTTTTAATAATATTATCCTTGCATAATTATTATACATCATCACTTTTATTAAATTGAAAATTTTAATTAACATATAAAGTTTAAATGAGATGTAAGTTAAGGAAATATTAATTAAATAATTATGCAATACTAATTTTAGAGATGATCACGTTTCGGATTCGAGACTTGGCTTGCAAATTTTGCTTCAATGAGACAAGAATATAATAAAAAATTTGTTATGTAAAACCAACTTTTAATTCGAAGTAAATTTCAAAACGAATATAGTATTTGTCTAGTTTAATTTACGGAATTCTGCAACTTCAATATTATATTTTTATTCAAATAATTAATGTATTTATATATATGTAGTCTTTTAATAATTTGACTATTAAAATATTATTTTATAATTTTATTTTAATTTTTTAATTTAATTATTATATTGTATAATGTATTCATACAATAAAATAAGATCAAATAATAATTTAATTATTAATACTATTGTTCAAATTATATATATTTTTTAACTTATATTCTCATATTATATTAAATATTGTGTATTATTTATATACACTTTTAATTTTTTATCAATTTTTTTATTTTTATTTTTTATAATTTTTTTCACAAAACACCAATACCTTGTAAATAATGAAATGGTGCTCCAAGTTACCTCATAAATAAAGACGCAACAAATTCGAGTTAAATACAAAAGTCGCGAAGTGAGAAAACATAAAACCGATCTCTTTCGTCCCGGCTTAATACTATTCCTTATTAATATTTAGATAACCTACTTTCTTACATCTTAAAAAAAAAAAATCAAGTTGCGACGTTTTCTAATGTAAGAAAAAGGTTTCATTATTTTGTCCGTAATTATCAATATTAAACCTTGTTAAAGATTTTTTATTTTAAATTTGACAAAAATAATCAATGTATATTTAATATAATTCAGTTTATATATTAAAAGAAATAAATATAACTAAAATGGATCAAATGAAATTAACTTACATGTACTTGGAGATCAAAATTGTAATCAGTCTTGATATTATCATTGTAAGACTCTATCCGACGTGTAGCAAAAATGGATCTACATCAAGGCATCATGATAGATATATAACAATAAGCTGAATATTATTTTATTAATAAGAACTCGGGCAGATCATGTGATAAGTTGGCTAACATATTTGACTTATACTCTGTAAAGTGCGATCTAAAATTAATATTATAATCACTTGATTGCCGGAGACAAGAACAAAACCTTACTTCAATGTTTAGATTGTCAGTCACAATTATTGCCTTTGCATATTATTTGGATGGAGAGGATAGTAGGAAGGAAGAAATTTTAGAAAAGAAAATAGAAGAGAAAATGGAATTTTCTTGTTTGAACGTAGAAGAGAAATTAAAGGAGATAGAGAAAATACGTATATGGAATCTACCAAAATTTCATTCTCTCAAAAATTGTAGTGAAATTGGAAGAGAAATTGTCATATATTTTTGTTCAGTATTAATAAATTAAATATTAATATATAAAAGAATTATGTTTAAATATTTATTCAAAAAAATTTATATTGACATGTATCCTTATAAGTTATGCGAAAAAAATTCATACCTTTATTTAAATAGTTGTAAATTTTATATACAAATAAAAAAATTAAAGAAATTTTTATGTAAGTTTGAATGATGAAATTGCAACTTTATACACAAAAAAGTTTGTGCAATTACAATTTTTTTATGAAAATTTATGAGATTTAACAGAAAAATTATAAATTTTATGATTGTCATATTAAAACAAATAAAAATTAGCAATTTTTTTGTTTGATACTTTAAAATACAAATTCTGTAATTTTGATCCCTAATTTAAGATAATTTATTTTAATTTTTAAATATTTAATTAACACAATTTTAATCTTTTTTGTTAAATTTTTGACAATTTTCATTAACTTTATGCAATAAGTTGCACATTATGTAATGTTGCATTTAGCTAGATGTAATTGAATAGAATGAAATGAAAATGAGAAAGAAGATGATCAAAAAACTTATCCAATTTGCACTATAGAATAAAAATGTTTATAGAATTGACCATAACAAAAATATGGAACGGCTTTACACCACTATCCATCATATTTTTTATATACTATAATATTACTTTGATTAATAAAAATAAAATAATTTTAATTTTGAATTTTTATTAAAATATTGTGATAATTATATTTTCAATAATAAAATTTAAAATATGATATTTTGTATTCTTTAAAAAAATTAATTAAAATTTTATTAAATTATAATTTTTATATTTTTATTATAAAAGTATTGTTAATTATAATTTTGATTATAAAATTTAAATTTTAAAATTTTTTATTATTGATTATATCATATATTTTAATAATATTAAAAAATTTAATAATTTTTAATTAATTTTGTAGTAAGAATATTATTATTAATTACACCTTTACCCTTCTATTTCTATCTTATTTTGATATATCAAGTATAAAAGTGGAATGAAGTACTAATTATGAAAATTTTATTTTATTCCATCATACAAAATGTAACATAATAGTACATTATTAAAATACACTTAGATAAAGTTAAAATATAGTAACAATTTTTTTAATTTTCATCTATTGTTAATTTATTTTTATCCATTTTCATATTATTAAATTTAAAAATATTATTATTATTGAATTTGCATTGAGGTTATTATTGTCATTTTAATTTTTTAACTATTATTTCTTCTTATTTTTCTATTTATTCAAACAAGAAAAAATTATTTTTATCTTTTTTTCTTTCCCTCCAATTTTCTTCTCAACCAAATATAAGGAAAAAAAAAATCTCCTTTCTTTATTTCTTACGTTCTCATTTTCTTTCCTCCCTCATTTTTCTTAATTTTTTAATTATTATTCTCTTGTTGTTGATAATAATATTGAAGGCCCTTGAGCAATCGACTCTGATATAATATGTTTAAACATCATATCCTTGTAGAAAACATGCTGAACTCTTTGCCTTTGAATAGATGGATGTAATCTAGCAACAACCAATTGCATTGAGATTGGTAAAACCGTTGTTTATTATGATAATGATAATGATGTCCTAAGCTATCATGATAATAGGGTCTCGTAGAATTTTGGATACAAAATAAGCAATGGGAAATTAGTGAAGCAAATGCACTTATTTATGATCTGATTGGTCACAAGTTGAACATGCTTTTATAATCGTTTCCACTTGGAAAGAGATTAAGACAGGATGTCCAACATCAAAAGGGATAAAAATTTCATTAATCAATTTTTTTTTCAAATTATTACATTAATCTGCATTTGAATTCTTGTGTTCATTTTTATGTATCTCTTAATCTGGCTTCCCAATTTTACATTTTGATATTCTAACTGTTTGATTTAGAAATTTATTTAAAAAAAAGAGTTATTTGATCAAAATTAAAAGCAAGTCTTTGTCGACTTGAGTTTCCATTGCTGTGGTATATATTTGAATAAAAAATACCATAAAAATATAATTAAAAATACTAAATAAAGAAAATACATGATTTATTTAATATTAAATATAGAAAATGTAATAAAAAATAATATTAGAGAAAGTTAATTTCTCTTACTATCATACCACATCCTATCATACTTTCTTTTAAATAGGTATGCAAATAAAATTTTGAACAAAATGTATGTTTCTAAGACCGAAAATTGTAACAAATTTCTAAACCGTACAAAATCTTTTGGGAAGATACTAAATCTCTTAAATAAATAGTAAATTGCAATGCCCAATTACCGTAAGATAAAATAATAATTTTTTGGTAGAAAACAAGATGGGAGAACCGACTGTAGCCAATTAAACCAATGTACATATGCCATTGTGCTTGGGATATTCTCAATCAAATTTCCACAAAAAACTGTGGTGTGTGGATTTCAATTTCCTATCTTTTACTAATCAAAATTTTCTAACATAGGAGGGATACAAACATAATATTCTATTCTAAAATTTATATTTATTTATTTATTTTTGACTTAAACTCACTTCCTCGAATCAATTGTTATAGAAATTGAGGTGTCATATTCATGGTCAGTCCCGAACGTAACAGTTGTATGATAAGTCCTCTGCACCTTATAATATGAACAATTAAAAATTGTATGACAAGTTGTGTAAAGTTACAGTAAATAATAATAAGATTTGAAATTAAATTTTAAAATTTTTATATTTATTAAATTACATTTTATAAATTTATTTTATTATTATATATTTAATGATAATTTTTAATTTATATTCATAATTCAATTTCAAATATATTTCTAGTATTCTAATTTCAAATACATTTTTAGAATATAAAGTATTGTTGAACCTTGCATCATTCTGTAAATGACTTTGCGGTCGCCATATCAATTATATTCATATGATCAAAGTTGACAAATTGAAAAGGCAAAAAGAAAAGGTTTTGAAATATCTTCAATCTGCGGCTGCGGCGGTTTTGGCTTTCAGAATTCTACCTCACTATGAGCTGTATGTCAGTTTCGGCTCCCACATGTTGCCATCGTGAGGGTATTTCCAATAGTTTCTTACTGTTTATGAGAATGAAATATCAAATTAGCCCAACATTTTCTTTTTTGAAAAATTACCTCCTTATTCACATGAATTATTTTTGTCTGTTAAAATGTAAAAAATAAAATTTATAATTTATCTCAATAACATTTTACTCGCATATATTTATTGTCTATCTGTATGTAATAAAATTTGACATTCATCTCTTACATACTTTATGTTTATATCTCAGATACTTTTTTTCTCCTTTATTAAATTAAAATGAAGCTTAAAAACTTAATTTATTTTATTTATTCCTCTGTTTCTTCTCAAACCTCTAACTACTTAAAGAGAGTTGGGAACGATGGGTAGAGTTAAAGACAAATCAGGATGAAATAAAGTTAAATTAAGATCAATAAAAAAGAATAATGTATATTATAATTTTCATTTGATTTGAACGGAAAAATACTACATATAAACAAAAGTGTTAACGTGCAAACTACAAATTATTTTTTTTAACACTTAAAATCATAATTAGTGTGAACAAGTTGTAGATAGAGCTGTAATACCTATACGCAAATTGTATTTTTTTTTATTTCTTTCCTTTTCTGATACTAACTTTATAATTTATTTGGAGACAAGAAGAATACCCATCGGTGGAGATCGGTTGAGAATAAATTTTTTTAAAATTATGTATTAGTATCATGTAATTTTATTATTTTTTGTGTAATTTATTTGACCCTAAAATTTTTTAGACAAAATGTTAGTTCAAAATTTGCCATTATTAATTTTGTTTATGAAGAGAAAAAATGAATAATTAATCATGTTTTTAACAAAATTTTATTTAATATGTTTTGACATTTGTATATTCTTCTTACTTTCGAAAATCAAGAGTATATTTGGAATGAGTCCTCTATCATGCATTTACATGATAAAATGTAACATCACACTTTATCAAGTATTCTTCACACTTTATCATGAATTTTTAAGAATAAAATATAATATTATAATCCTTGAAAATTAAAGATGTGAGAAGTTATAAATCTAAAATATATATTTCATTTTATTCACCAAAAAATATATATTTCAGTTTATTATTATTTACTAAATTTTGAACCATAGCCTTTTTATTAATGATTATGATATTACGCCTAATCTCTGCGCACCTAGAATGCATTTTGTATTTTAAAGGAATCCAAGCATCTTTTATGCAACTAGATTTCAAAGTTAAGCAAAGTAACATGGCCTGGTCTAACAAAAAAGAGAGAGACCCCAATAATCTTAATATTTAAATTTCCTCACTTTCATGTAGCAAATAAAATATTGAAATTTCATCAACATGGTATCTGAAAATTTTATTAGTGAGTAGAATAATGCTGTCTAATGTCTACTTAAGTATCTGGAGAGTTGTTGATGGAAGTTGTTGTTGTCAGGGAAAATTCCAGGGAGGATTATAATACACTGTTATGTAATAATATATTAATATATTATAAAATTTAATTATTAAAATATTATTTTTTAATATATAAAATTTAATTCTAAAATAACTAATATAATATATAATTAAATTTAATAATATGTTAATATATTATTTGATGTTGCATCGAAAGCGCTCTTATTTATAAAACCCAACGCTGTGTGCTTGAAAAGATATCTTCGAAGTTTGAATGACAAGTTGTAATTTTTTTTCAAAGGCGTGATAGCTGGTTTGATTTGTCCGGCACAAGTTATAGGGTTGGTTTTGACATTTTATAATTTTTATTGCAGATAACTGGTTCCTAGATCGTTAATTTCAAGTTTGTGTTGCCCAACTTGTGTGTGCACGTCACTCGTCGTTCAACTGTCAAGGGGCAGGCGAAGGAGGACGAGAAGGAAACACCGAAGAAAGGGACCGATGAAAATGCTACATCCAAGTGGGGCCCTCTTGTGATTTGACATCCAATTGTGTTGATAAGTTCAAAGTTGAAAACCCATTTTCTTAAGAGTCCCCGGGCATCAATGACGTATCATTGCGATAATCATACATTAAGTTTATAATATTTTATAAAATATCATATAATAATATAATAATAATTAAATTTTATAATATATTAAGATATTATTGTATTGATAATGTGTTATCGCTAGATATAACTTGGGGTTGTCTTCGCCCCAAATTTGTGAAAATTTGCAGATTTATCTTACATTTACATTTTCTTTGTTTTTATAAAAAATTTATATCTAACTTTCAAAATTTAAAAATTTCTCATATATGTATATAATAAAATTATATTCATCTCCTCCAATCATTTCTTTCTAGTTTCATATATTTTTCCTTTTTCTTTAAGTACAAAATTGTGGTTAAGTATTACAATTATTTTAAAAAGAATATTAACAAATTTTTATCTCCGCCAATAGAATTATTTTCAAAATTTAAATATTTGTTTATTGGGGTCACCATACTTATTACTGTACCAATATCCTACAGTAAAGTTGATGACGTTTGTTTCGACAGCCTGACACTACTTTTTCATCTCATGAGTCTGAACCGCGTTTTTTTTTTTTTCCATCTTTTTTCTATCACGCGATATAAAAAATAAATACAAGATATTTTTATATAATAAAATTTAAAAATTTCATTTTTCATATGCAACCAGATTCATAAAATAATTTATAAATATTTCTAAGACAAAATGAAAGTGAAATATAACGATTTTTCTAAGGTTTAACAAAGTTATAGGAACTGTTTCTTATTTGTAGCAGTACAATTGCATGCTTCTGTTATTACAAAATTCAATGTAACAAAAACATTTTATCCTCAATTTTGCAGTTTTACACTGATATGCCCGTATTTGACTAAAACATAACATATTTTTTTTTATTTTTATAAAAAGAAGGGTATTAGTGTATTTTAAGAAATAAGGATGGATTTCTTTCGAATTTCAATATACTTAACTTATAAATAGCTTATATGACTTACCCTCCTATAAATTGAAAGTTTTCTAGTGCGACATTGTTTTTATGTACATTTTTTTTAAGTTTATTTTACTTATTCTTTTTATAAAATATCACACTTTCTTTTACAGATTGTATGTTTTAACTCTCCGTCTCTATCAATCAAAATTTTGGCCAATTTTTTTTTATTACCGCAAAAAAAATGGCACAAAAGAACTTAAAATTCACAATATTTAAAAAATGGCACAAAAGAATTTAAAATTCACAATATTTCATGAAACATTTATAATTTATTAAGAGATAATCGTAGAAAGTTATAGAATCTTTTCATAAATTTTTTTTCTTGCCTCATATGTGTATATATATTTATGAAAGACTAAAAATCTATTTTAATTCTTGCAAGGTTGAATTTTTATCAATTTTATTCTTGATTAAAAATTTATATTAATTTGATTCATATAAAATTAAAAATTTTTAAATTTTAGTTTTTTCATACAATAATTTAATAATTCTATCTCATAAAGCAGAAGAACTAAAATTTAAAATTTTTTAATTTTACTAGAATTAAAATGGTACGAGTTTTTAATTAATTTTATAAAAATTAAAATTGATTTTTAATTTTTACGGAAACAAATGCCTCTAATGTTACAAAGAAACACTTATTGACACATTTCGCAATTTCGTTTTTATTTCTGCTTATTGCTACATTTTATTTATCAAGTATTTATCCAAGGCCAAGATTAAAATACATACGTAAGCTTTAAGGGTGTGAATCGTTAGGATAGCAAAGTTGGCAGTAATATTATTATTAAATTTTACTGAACATATTATTATCATTAAATTAAGTATTTATTATTTAACAACTTCATATTTATTAGGATAATTTTTAATACAATAAATATAAACCATTAATTTTAATTTAACACAAATGACATTGTCAAATTTTTTTTAAGTTTTCTCTAATGCCTTCAACTTGTTTATGCAATCTCTGGGAATTTCAATTTGAATAAAAATGATTCAACAGTATTTTCTTTTACAACCAGCTTTTAGATAAAGTTGTAAGAGAAAATTCAGCACTCAAGTTTTAAAAATTTTAATTTTTTATATAAAAATCTATTTTTAAATGAAAATGTACAAGTTACATGTTAGACCTTTTAGATGTATAAAATACATAAAATTGAACTCGTTTCACTAGAAAAAAATTAAAGCTATATATGTAATTCTGTTGTATAAAATGGAAAAAGGGGTACGTGCAAGTGTGCAACGCAATGTCGGCTACCACGTGAAGGGAACAGGTGTACCAAAACATGATAAGACCATGGCGGTGCAGTGTCTGATGTTATTGATAAGATGCCGTGTATATCATTAGGCGTGTAATCGTACGGGCCTGCCTTATTCTATAAACGACGACCTTCAGGGGACCCTTCCTCGTTTCAAGCCACACTCTCAAATCTTCAATATGCAACCCCCCATTTTTTTAAAGCAAAAGGTCTGGATTTAGTATTGACACAGAATCTGGATTTTTTAAAATTATTTTTGTGTAATATTTAAAAAATAGACACTGAATTCTAAATGTCTTGACAAAAATATTTTTAAAAATATAATTATAAAATATTAAAATAATATAAAATAATTTATATATATGTTAAATATTAAATATAAAAAAATTAGTAAAAAGCAATTTTTAAAAAGAGGAAATCATTTTTTACTATTATAAATTTATGTATATTTTTTTAATTACAAGATATAAATATTCTTTCCTTTATACGTAAGGAAATAAAATTTTTTTGCAAAAAATATTTTCCTAAAGTTGAATGGAACCTTAATATACAGTGAAATTTAGAATTTCTTCTTCTGTATGGTGGAATACATATAAAATATTGAATTTATCATTTTTAAGAATAATATAATATGAAAATAACAAAAAATGGAAAGGAGAGAATCTAAATTCAAATATAAAATAATTTTTCATTAAAACAACAAATTTGAATTCTTTATTTTTTGTTATATTGAAGAGAAATAGTTATAGAGTTTCAATATGTAGTAGGATATAGAATTTCTTTTTGTGGAAAATAAAACTCATAAAAATTATTATGTTGATCTCTCTTTTCAATATAAAAAAAAACCAGAAGTTTAAACAGAATCTAGATCTAGATATACGACATTCATTTTTGTAAAACAGCGAATTTTAATTAAAAAAAGCGTGGGACTAAGTTTTAAGATAAAAATTATGTCTTAATCCTACTTAGTTTGAAAGAAATAGACAAGAGCAAAATATTAAGAACAATGAGATCCCAAATCTTCTCATGCAATATATATATTTTTTTATAATTTATATTTCCTTTGGTCTTAATTCACCAAACATGTTATATAAACACGTATCCAAAGTATATTTGAAACAACTAAAAACTTTGAAATTTTGTGCTACTATTATCTATTAATTTATTTTTTCAATTCTTATTTTATAATTGATTAAACATGAAAGTAATCGCATACATACAGTCATCAATGTTGGGAGATGAAAACGCATCCGAATTGATTGATTTTGGAACCAAAGTATTAGTACACTTTTGTCGTGGGTCTATAATCAATAAAACAAGCCTGCCACTTTCAAGATGACCTACTTTATAGCTGGCTTTTGGCTGCTTCCAATTCCCAAGGGCCAAACTTTGCAACTTGCACTTGGGTTTTTTTTAATTATTTTATTATTGTTGGTGTGGCTAATAAAATCTTTACTTTAATTAAAAAAATAATATTGTAATGTTTGCATAAATATTTTAAAGCAAACCTCTCAAATAATTAAAATTTATTTCATAAATTTGCATTTTGGGCTTCCTGATTATTTTATTATTACAAGTATGGCTAATAAAATCAAAAGAAACGGACAATTAAGTATAAAATTATGATTTTTAAAAAATTTTAATTTCAAATATATATATTTATAGGATGCTAGCTTTATTTAATTTTTATTGTAAATATTTTAAAAGAGATACAAATAATTAATATTAAAAATTATTATAAAAATATTTCATATTAATAAAAATTAAAGTGAAATATAAAAAATAAAATATTTTTTTAAAAAGATATGTCAATTTCTTAGCTAAAAAATGATATCATTAATATATTCCATTTTGATTTTGAACTCAACATTGAATATATTAGATATATATTATAACTTATACATATAACAAGTAGTAACCAACGAAAAAATACTAAAATAATTAGTGCTATTGGGTTGTTCCTCCTAATATTTTAAACCTTTTTATAAATAACATATCCCATATTAATTTTAGGTCGTCTAAAAGATTGTAAAAAGATAAAGTGATGTGAAAGATGAGAACAAATAATATGCAAATAATGTATAGGTGATATGAAAGATAAGACTAATTAATGTGCAAGTGATGCGGAAGATAAGAATTGACAAATATGTGAAAGATAAGAGCAAATGACTATTGCATTTAATAGAATTTACTAGAAGTTTTTCATGAGACTTATAAATAAGGGCCTTATGATGAATTGTGATTAATCAATTATTCCATAAGTGAGTGAGCTACTAGAAAGGTAATGAACTTAAGAGTATATTAGTCTCTTAAACTTGAGTGAGTGTTCCATCCTATTTAGGTGATATATTATGAGTAACCTCTAGTTTGTACTAGAGAAGAGAAATTGTAATGCTACTTTTATTATTGTGGAAGATTTTATTGGATTAAGGTCTTGTGATTTTTTCCCTTCAATTTGAAAGATTTGCCATGTTAAAAATTATATATCTCAATCTATTAACTATTTATTTCTTTCTTACCTATTTTAAATCATGGAAAAAGGGAAAAGGATTAGCTTCTGCTATTCTTTAACTCTACATTTTCCCAATAGTGATATCAAAGTTTTGGCTAAATTAGAGTTCAAATTAAAGAAAGTCATCTTCTTGTGTGATTTGAAATAAAGGATTCCATCACTCATGGTAGTGACATATTCAAGCTAATTATAGAGAATTATTATAATTGGAAGCCAATAATGGAGAACCATTTATATTGTAAAGAATTACATAAGCTGATTCTCAACAAAGAGAAGCCAAAAAGAGAAAATGGTAGTCAATGGACACTATTGAATTGGAAAGTGTAGCAATGATACAAAAATACATTGGTTAAAGCTTGTTTATGTTAATGTATATGCCTTAAAACTAATCATATTGATGATTGTAAATTTGAATCGTTTTATTTCAATGACAATTCTAATTATCATATTTATATATATTGTCTGCGTAATATATTTAATTATAATAATAACCTTAGAATAATTATATTCTTAAATGTCCCTAATCATATATCATTGAGGATTAGGTTGCTTTGATAAATTAAGATTAACATGTATGGTGACTTATATGAGATATTAAATCTATACATGAGTACAAGTTAGAGAACTTGTATATTAGACTGACCCACCCCAAGAACACTACATGGATCATTTTGTGAGTGTCATGAGTGATTTTTAGTGATCATTATTAATATGATCATTTGACATGAGATCGCCAAGGTTCTCTAAATATAAGTTTTATATTTTGATACTATTTTATGTCACTCATGGTTAAGTGAATGCAATGGTAGTTATTGAATATATCACATATCATGTAGAGGGATTTATGTGATCAAGATAGAATTCATCCCTCCTATATAATAGGAGTGACATCTGTGGGTTCCTTGATTAAGTAAGGCTAATAAAAGACATGGCTATACTCAAGTGAATTGATATGAGATGTTAATTACATTTGCTTTAATTAACTTACTTAAGAATCAAGAAACCTTTGGATTGGGTTATACAGGAATGACACGGTCCATATCTCGTGCTCAATTTAGATGTCTAGAACAAAAAGAGATAGATGATGATCATGTATAAAGGTTCAGTTAAATCACTGACTTTCTCATTACTTAGGTAATAATAATATATTACTAGATACTGCTCATTATTTATAATTATTAATGTGATTTATGATCATTGCCAATGTAATGAGAGCCTGTAGGATCGCACACTTAGAGCCTAGTGAATTTGGAATTGATGGACTAAATTGTTTAGGCCTAATATTTGAGAATTCTATGTTATAATTATAAGGCCAAAAAAATAAGCTTATAACTATATATGGAACAAAGCCCAATAAGTTAGGATTTTCTATGCACCTATTTAAATTGGCTTGTTGGGTAATAATATATGATTATTTACGCGTCCCAAAGCATAGAAAAGCCCTAATATCCCTCCTTGACCATAACCCTTGAAGAGGCATGCCTAGCACTACGAGGCTAAGGAGAAGAATTCCAATCAGTGTTTGTGTAGATGTTCACTAGTGATTTGCTGGTTCGTATAGATACCTTAGAATCTTCAGTTGAAAGGAAGCCGAAAAAGTGATCAATGAATGAGTCCTTGAATCATTGGAAAGGTATTGAACAAATTCTTATTTTAATATAATATTTTACATGGATTCATTGGCTGGGATCGGCTAATTTCGCTACATTTATTTAGCTCTCGATCCTAACAATTTAAGTATGTGTCCACCTACATGAATGCTTATAAGTTATAGATGAAACTTAAATCTATGATTAAAAAGAAAATGCCTTACAACACAGCTTATCTAGTGAGATAGTTAGTTAAGTTGCAGTACAAGGAAGGTTAGAATATGATCAAGCATTTAAATAACTAAAAAACTCTATAGATCAATTATTGAATACGAAAATGAAAATTAACAATGAATTGCAAGCATTACTACTTTTAAGTTTGTTGCCAAAGCATTGCTATATGCTTGTTGTCATTCTTAGCAATTCAGCTCCATAAGGCAAATTTATCATTGATATTGTTAAGGACACCTTGTTGAACAAAGAAACCATGAGAAAGAACGTGGCATCTCCAAGTAATATGAGGTTAATACTCTCAAGAACTAGGTTAAAAATAAATCTTGAGAAAAAAATTAAAGGCTAAAGTTGTGATAAGTATATATGGATGTCCAAATCTCGCTGTAAGATTATGTATTACTATTATAGCAAATAAGGCCATACTAAGGCTAATTATCATTATCTTAAAAGAGAATAAAAATAAATGAAAGTTAAACCAGATAATATTAAGTAAAAGAAAAAAGAAGATAAGAATACCACTATTGTGGCTGCTAAAAGTGATAATATCTTTCTCATTAGAGAAGACAATCACCTAAATCTTGCTTATGATGATAATTCTTGGATCGTTAATTTGGGAACCTCCTTCCATGTCCCTTCACACATAAATTTCTTCTTAACCTACTAGAATGGAAAATTTAGTACCATCAAAATGGGAAATCAAGTTAGAAGTAAGATTGTTGGCATTAGTAGTACCACTTTAACAACAAGTACAAGTTGTAAACTTACACTAAAAGATGTAAAGCACATCCCAGATATACACCTAAATTTTATCTTAGTTAGGGACTTAATGATGCTAGTTTAATGATTACTTTAGTAAAGGTAAAATGAAGCTCACCAATGGAAGCTTAATCATAGCCTAAGGAAGAAAATAAGGTCCATCATATGTGATATAGGGTAAGTTACACAAATAAGAGGTAAATATTGCCAATAATGATAAAACCCTAAAGTTATGGCATATGAGATTTTAACATATAAGTGAGAAAAGGCTATATACCCTTATTAGGAAATAGCTCTTTCCTGATAATAAAGGTAAAACACTTGTACCCTACATTAATTGTTTAGTTGGTAATAACAAAGAGTTACATTTCATAAATTTGGCTAACCTACTAGGAGAAAGCATATTTTTTATTTAGTACATATTGATGTCTATTTTATGACTAAAAAATCATTTAATGGTGTATTGTGTTTTATTACTTTCATTAATTATTACTTGAGGAAAGTCTGAGTCTTTCTATTAAATTCCAAAAACTAGGTACTTAAGGCATTTAAGGAGTTCCATGCTAGAATGAAATGTGAAGTTAGTTGAAAATTGAAATATGTACTAGTTGATAATGAAAGGGAATATAAAGGTCTTTTTGAAGCATGTTGCAAGACTTATGGTATAAAACTTGAGAAGACACCACAACTAAATGGACTTATTGAAAGAATGAATAGAACTATTAAGGAAAAAGGTTTAGTATATTCTATCCCATGCCAAGCTACCTAAGCTATTTTAGGGTGAGGTCATGATGACTACTATCAATATCATCAACTTTTCATCATTAATTCCTTTGGACTTAGATATCCCAAAGGATGTTTAATCTAGAAGAAAGTTTTATACAATCACTTGAAGGTGTTTGAATGTCCAGCATTTATCCATATTATTAAAGATGAGTGAGTTAAACTTGTTGCAAAAACTAAAGAGTGTATCTATTTTAACTCTTTGAAAGATAAGTTTGGCTATTAGCTATGGGATCTGATCAATAAAAGGATTGTCAGAAGTTGAGATATTCTACTATTTTAAGACTAGACTATTAAAGATATTAAATGGTTAGAGAAGCTTAAATTTAGGGTCATCACTCTTATTATTATCTAACTCCTGTCGTACATGATGATTAAAAGGAGGTTTCAACAAATGGTATTGGTAATGATAATTTTGTGTCCATTCCCATGGTATATAGTGATTAAAAAGGAGATATAGAAGAGCAAATTGAGTCGAAGAGCGAATCAATCAAACTAAAACCTTTAGAAAAGCCTCAATTAAAATGATTGACCAAAGAGAGATAACATTCAACTAGATATACATTTAATGAGTATATGATTATTATTGATGAAAGAGAATATTAATTATGGTTAATAGTCATAAGGTACAATGGGTAAAAGCCATATACAAGAAGATGCAGTCCTTGCATGAGAATCACACTTATGATCTTGTAAAGCTACCTAAAGGAAAAAGATCTTTAAAAAATAAATAGGTATACAAGCTTAAATCTAAAGAAAATGATCCAAGACCAAAGCATAAGGCCTAACTGGTTATAAAGGAATTTGATAAGAAGAAAGGCATTAACTTTGAAGAAATATTCTCTTTGGTAGTAAGGTGATATCCATCCAAGTTGTACTTGGTCTAGCTACTAGAATGGACTTGGAAGTTAAACAACTTGATGTCAAGACAATGTTTCTAAATAGTGACCTAGAAGAAGAAATCTATATAGAGCAGCTTGAAGGATTCTAAGTTCTAGATACAAAAAATTTAGTATATTGACTAAAGATGTGGTTAATACGTGTCACTCACACTAAAATTAATTATAAACTTACTAAACATGTAGTAAGCATGAGTCTAGGTTAAACCTAAGGGTATAAAAGTCAATTGATGAAAATAAAATGTAAAATAGAGGTTTTTAAAAGTAATTAAAATAAAATAATAAAAATAAAATTAAAGTACAATAAAATTGAATATTAAATCCTAGTCTAAGGAATATTACACTCTAATTTTTAGATTTATCGTACTCTAACAAAATTTACAATTGATTTAATTATTTAACTAAAAATTATCCTAATGTCGCAGTAATCATGTAAAGTTCCTAATAATAATTAATCTATAACAAGCCTCTAAATTAACCTCCAACTACTAATTTTAATTCAAGACACATGTTTAAATCTAATCAATAATAGCATTAAGTATCAAGAATAAGGTTAAAATCGAATCATCAACTTTACATGTAAAAATTACCATTTTGTTGTTTATTTTTTTAGGCAACTAACGATTCACTTACATATCAAATTACTAAAGCCTAATCATTACTAATTAGAATTAATCACAACTAACCTATACGTAAAAATTAATTACAATTAATTATTTAGCTATAGACTATAACATATAATAAACTAATCAATCGTAGTTAGCAAACTAATTAAGTAATCATTCATAACAAAAATAAAAAATAAGAGATAATCAAATGAAAAGTAAAATTAAGAAAAAGGTTTCAAAATCAAATTAAATTGAAGTGTTAATTCAATGAACTTAAAGGTTGGGAACGAATGGGCCAAATCGAACCTGCTTTTTTTTTTTCGTGAGCTGTCAATATGAAGACCATAGTTTGGTCCTTATAGACCCAAGCTAACTTGTGGGCTTTTTTTATTTTTTAAATTTTCTTAAAATAAAAATTTTAACTTTTAAATAATAAAAAATTAAAATTATTTAAAAGTATCATTCAATTATTCATAAATTAGTTATAATATATTTTAAATTTATATATAACCATAAAATATTACATATATAAAATATAAATTGTAAAATAGTTACAAAATATGAAATATTATTTATATATTATTTATAATACAATCTTACATAATTAAAAATGAAAAATAAAAGTGTGGATAAAAAATATAAAAGTGTCATTTTGTATAGACTGAGAATATAAGCCTATATAAAATATGGAAATGTAAAAAAAAAAGAATCTCATATGCCGTCCAACCTATCCGTAAAGTAATTCATTTTGAGTAATTCACCCAAACTGTGAGCTTTTGTAGGTTAGGCTAGTTGTGGCTTGTAATTTTTAGCACCTTTACTTTTCAAAGCCTGTAGGCTAATGGGCTAATTTGCGAGCTTCAACTCATTTCAATAACTTTACTTGAACTGATGTAGAAAATTAGCCGTTCATAGTGGTTTATAAGAGAAAGTTAGAGAAGAAAAGAAAGTTATTTAGAGAGAATATGTTGCTTTTAGAAGCATAAAACCTAATGATATATAACCTTATAAGAAGGAAAACTTAATAGGCCAAATTAAAATGCATTTTAAGGTTATGATGAATAAGACCTTACTTATTTTGAGAATCTAGAACCTAATTTACAAATCAAATTACTATAAAGGTTTACAATAGTGTATTTCCATAAGTCAACTTCTAGTCGATGTTTGACCAACAAAATAATGTAGTTTCTCTAATCCTTAAACATGAAAATTGTTGGGATGGATTTAAGATGATTTTAAGCATTGGTTTCAACCTATTTGGACTCCTAAAACTTTAGATATGATCTAAAAATTGAGATTGGGTCAGACTAGATAATAACACTACTTTATCTTCACTGATTAAATTTGAGCATTCAAACATCTGAAGTAGGTTCTAGTCAAAATATAAAAGTTTTATAAGTCACTTTTAAACTTCCAATGCTATAAATATCATCTTAGGTTGTCCTCTGCATCTCAAGTTGTAGTTAAAAAATTGAAATAATATTAAAATTTATCATTAATTAAATAATTTAATAACTTTGCAAAATCATGACCCAATCACCAAACAAGGTCAAATTCATCTAAATAAGCATAAATTCACCCTAAAGAGACAAAGTATAAGAAAAAATAAAATATAAAATATTATACATATTAATGGTCTAAGACAACACCAATATAATGGTATAAGAAATTTGGTTCGTCTATTACAAAACATAACTTCAAGAAAACCCTTATCGACCATTATATTTTTATGAAGAGGTATGTTAATGATGATTTCAACATTCTTCTACTTTATATAGATGACATGTTAATCATTAGACATATTTAAGAAAATAATCATTCTTAAACAAGCCTTGAGCAAGTCCTTTACCATAAAGGATTTATGTCCTACAAAATAGATAGTGAAAATTCCTTAAGACAAATCAAAGAAGTTGTTGAGCTTATCCTAGGAAAAATATATTGAACAAATACTTGAAACATTCAACATGCAAAAAGTTGAGCTAGTAAGGATGTCGTTTGGCTTACATTTTAAGTTGAGTATGAGTCAAAGTTCAACATGTGAGAATGAAAAGGATGAAGTGCAGAAGATCTTATACTTATTTGTAATAGGTAGCCTCATATATGTTGTGATATGTACTCGACATGATTTTGCTTACATTATTGGTGTTATAAGTTGGTTCTTATTCAATCTAGGGAAAGAGTGCTAGGCTATTGTTAAGTGGATTCTTTAATATCTTTGAGAACCAATCAAGAAGTGCTTATGTTTTAGTAAAGGGAAACTTGTATTTAAAGGTTACATAAATGCAGATTTGGCTAAACATGTTAATTCTAGAAAGTCAAATTCAAGGTACGTAATTACTTTTACAAAGAAAGCTATATCTTGGAAGTCCAAGTTGTAGAAATATGTTACCTTATCTACCACTCAAGCTAAATATATTATAGCCATTGACGATTATAAGGAATTACTATGGATAAAAAAAACTTTTTGCTTAAAATGGGTGTAAAACAAGAAAAGCATGTGTTGTATTATGGCAATCATAGTGTTATTTACTTAGTTAAAAATTTAGTTGTCCATATCTAATCAAAACTTATTAATGTTCATTAGCCTTGGATTTGAGATATGCTGGAAGAAAAGCTCTTATAGCTTAACAAAGTCTAGATTGATGACACTTGGTTAAATATGATGACAAAGATGATTCCACTAAGAAATTTGAAAATTGTTGTAAAAGTGTCAATTTGGTTATGCTTTTCAATTAAATCAAGAAATGGGGGATTTGTTAGGTTGTCACTTTCAATTTTAGTGGTGACCTATATTTTAAGCTTTTTATAAATAGCTTATCTTATATTAATCTTGGTTGTCATCTTGAAAATTGTAGAAAGTTGAAATGATAAAGTAAATGAAAATAAGGAGATATGGAAGATATAACCAAGTTATATGCAAGTAATATGAAAGATAAAAACTAATGATGTAGAAAATAAGAGCAAATGATTGTTGCATTTAATAGAATTTGCTTGAAACTTCCCATAAGACCTATAAATAAAGGCCTTATGATGGATTGTGATAAACTAATCATTCCACAAGTGAATGAACCATTAGAAGGTAAGGAAGAGTTTGTCAATTTCTCAAGCTTGAGTGAGTATTCTTTCCTATTTAGGTAAGATATTGTAAGCAACCTCTAGCTTGTTCATGGATATTAAATTTACTAGGTGATTGCTTGTTTCTTGTAAGGCTAACAATTAGTTTCTTTTCAGATACTATGTCAATTTTTATGCTAATATATCTCCACACATTTTTTATTATGTACAAATTAAATATTTGTTTAGTGTGGTATAGTAAATGATAAATCTTATTCAATAGTTGAATTTAAGATCCTATTTCAAACTTTAAACATCTTGAAACTTAGTCTATTTTAGTTAAGTCAACCAACTGTTGAATTACTATGTCATGTTACTAGCTTGTTTGAACATTACAATACTGATTAATAGTTTTTTGAAACTTTTTTGGAAATAGACACAGGGAGTCCACATAATCAACAAAGTCAATGACACACTATGACAATGAAATTACCACAATTACTTAAAAAAAGATCAAGTCAGATGTAATTACCTTAGAATGAGAAGTAGATAAATAGATTAAAATTAATTTCACAATAAAATAACCATTAAGGGAACTTATAACTAATTTGAGAGAAAAATCCCCTAATAAGCATTTTAAAAATGCTTACTTCACATTTAAATTAATTGTAAATTCTTCACATCCTTTAATAAATGATGTAAAATGTAAAATCAAATTTAATCTTTTTTTTAAGAATATAAGATATAGAGTGAGATTAAGTCTTCCTAATAAGAAAGTGATTGATTCAAAATAACAATATGTTGCAAAACTATCTTAATAATGATTTTTTTTATTTTTTTAGAAAATTAATTTCATTAAATGTATAAACAATAAGGACTAATAATCAAGTATTGTACAACAAATAGAGATTATGATGAATCTGTTAGAAGAATAAAATTACTTATAAGATTTTTAATATTCACTCCTTTCGCATTTTTATTTTCATATCAAGAAGAAAAGATTTTTTTAAATTAATAAAAAATAAGCTAAGTTAACTTACTTTTTTCGATATAAAAAAGAGAGTGATGAAAAAGTGATTATATTACACTCCTAAGAATTTAAAATTTTATTTATTCAAGCGTGGATTACATAGTAATTAAATTTATTTGTTTTGTTTAAGTGATACATCTTAAACTATAAGAATAATTTAATTCTCATAAATATATTGGAAGAATTTTGATAACAAAAGAATTTAAACGAAAATTAGTACTTGATGGTGATTTAAAAATACAAAAAAGTTATAAGGCATTTACTATATGGAAATGGATAAATTGTAATAAGAAAATATAAATAAGGTATTGAGTATAATAACATTTGATGTTTTAGTGAAAACTAGAATGAGAATTTTGTATGAAAGAAGTAAGGAAAGATTGATAAAGTAAAAAGATTAAAGATTATAAGTGAGTATGTGAGTATGAAGAATATTTAAAGTATTTTTCCAAAAAAAAAAAACCTAACCATAACTCAATTTTTGATCCTCAATCAACTTCCCCTTCTAATTTCTAATAACAAACTTAATCACCTCTCATAATCTCTCAACCTTTTCTTCTTTTTCAAATCAAGCAAGCGAAGACCATTAATTATCAGTTACTTCTTCCAATTAAGATAAGGTTTCCTCCTTGTTGAATTTCCCTTCAATCTTCTCTAGAAATTTAGTAGGAATTGGGCATTTAGCTTAAATGAGAAATATGAACCTTAATTCAAGAGAGTTAAAATTTTATATGGTTAAGGCTAAGTAATATTGAATCTATCTTCTAGATTTCTACTCTATACTAAAGGAGTAAATATTCTAACCTTACTTTTAAAGAATTTAAGGATTTTACTTAGTAGATTATAAGTTTTGGGCTTTTTTATAATTATTCTTAAATGGTCGAAATTGTGTTAAATGATGGAATTGATGTATATATAGTGTATCAATAGTGTGTTTATAATGGAATATGGTTAGATAGTTAACTAATGGTTGTTGGTGCCATTTATCGTGATGGAATAGTAGAAATTTTCTAGAAATCATGAAATGCTTCTTGAATTAAGAATGCATTGGCTTAAGAAAAGATTTGTGAAGCAATTCATTCCTTTTGAAATGTTACTAGAAGCTTAAAGCAATTTGTGAAGTGTTTCATTTCTTCCAAAATGTTATTGGAAAGTCTAAAGAGATTCATGAAGCACTTTTCCTACCCTATTTCACAATTTAATGATAAAGTTAATTAGAATAACTTATTTAATGGTTGTTTATCAATGAAATTGATATGTAAACATTGTTAAGGATACGTTGTCCCTTTTAACACATATGTATGACCAATATGTCATGAAATACTTAAGAATTAAATAAGAATGAAATAATTGAAGCACTATACTATTTGAAGCCATGTAGTAAAGGCATAGTATTATTGTGATATGTAAGATTATGTATAGTGATTGATTTATTACAATGATATTGAATTTAATTATGAATTAGATTTTATGTTATAAAATATGGCAAAGGTATGAGTGATTTGTTAAGGATGAAAAACATTATAATGTGATATTTTGCATCAAATCCATGTGCTAGTTTATAATGGTTAGGTCACAAGGTAACTTTGGAGGGATAAGGTTAGAGCTTGTAATAGTTAAGTGACAAGTTGACCCTTGAAGGACAAGATTGGAGTTTGTGTGTGATAAAAATGATGAGAGTCATAAAGAGGATACTTATTTGAATTTATGTTTGTTCACTAATGTTGTTTAGCTTCTTTGAGATTTTCCTTTCTTATTTAAATTTGATATTTAATAACTGTATCGGTGACTGGATACACATAATCGTTAGAAGATAACTTGTTTATAGTATTTAGTGTCCAAGGATCTTATTTCACGAAGACTTGGAAGGATCTTAAATATTTCTTTACACACATATTTATTAACTATAATTTACTTATAAGTTGTTTGATAGGTGGAATATTTCTCATAAAGTCCTATACTTATTTCTTTACATGTTAATTTTTAAGATACATCTCAGAACTAGCCACTACTTTAATTACAATATGTAAGACACCCTTCTTCAAGTGTTTTAACCCCATATTTTGATGGATTTGGTAACAAATTTGTTTATACACTTGTAAATTTAAATTAGTGGAATTATGTAGTACAATGAGCTAAGTTTCTTTTGTTTATGATAGGATACGAACACTATAATGTTCTTTTATGTATTTAGTATCACTTATGCTTTTACACATAAGGCATATAAGGTAACTTAACTACTCTTTTGATAAACCCTTCACTTTATAATGAATATTTATGAAATGAAATGCATGATCAACATTCCTTATTGAATAAGTATAAGATACGAATGATTTCTTTATTGTGATAACCAATGTTTTTGAATTAAGTTAATAGGGTTATTCAAGAATATTTTTATACTAATTATGTCTAGGATAGGTCATGATAGAATATCAAAAAGTGCAAATAGTATATTTCTAGAAAATGAGTCAATATTGTATAACCATGTCCCAATAGAGTTTTCTAGGTGTTGTTTGATAGAAAAATCTAAGAATGTATAATTATTAGGGTCATGAATTGGGTAATACAACATTATCAAGGATGATATAATTTATAAGAATGATTAGAAAAGAGAAATAAAGTATTGGCCCTAACTCGAGTTAATTAACATGTCCATGTGTTTTACTAAACATGTTGCTTGTAGTGTTTCTTAGAGATTGATCTGAATATCACTAATTGCATGATTAAATGAATGCAAAAGAAATTATTTTTGAAAATAAACATAAACAAATAGGACATGAAAAGGATCACTTCTTTTGACGAGACCTTATTCTTATGTTTTTTGATAGAAAGAAAACTACTATTACTGTGGTCAGATAAGGAGAAAGCAGTCTTAGTGAGGGATCTAGACTTAGGGATCCTAATATAATTCATTAAGCTATGTCATGAATCCTATTCATCATAGGATCCGAACTCAGCTAACTCCAATTTAGGACTAAGTATGACTTTAACCTATTACTTTAATTATCATTTAATTGGATTTTAAATAAATATTGACATTAATCATTAAACTTATAAATAATATGAGTTCCAGAATAAAAATTTTGAACAATTTCTTACATAGACTCTTATAATTTATAAATAGTATTTACTTTAAAATTAATGTTAACATCAAATGGAATTGTTTCACCCATAAGTCTAATTGGGATCATAAATATCTAATAGTATGAAATATTATATTTGAAAGGAATATTAATATCAAGCATTTTGTACATTTACTCCTCGCTAACTATAAACAATTAATATTTGATAGAGATATTAGTGCAAACATATAGGTGTATAATAGGATTTACATATTTTTAATATGGCAATATGTAAATCCTTACATAATGATCCTTGCTTTATCTAAGATGATCGATGAGAATCAATAGTCTCAAAATAGTAATGAAATAAAATATAAATATTCCTAATAATGTGTTTTATCTCAAAAAATGCATAAAATATATGGTGATGCCACAAATATATCATTATGAATATTTTATTTAAATATATTTCAAGATAATTAATAAGCTTACATCATCGAAACTCTCACTAACCCAGAATACTAAAAGACTTAGGCAAATCTATATTATTTACATGATTATTATTTATTTAAACTCCTAAGCTTTTAGTTAGTGGATCTATAAGTATACAATCTGTGGAAACATGCAAGTAATATGTTTGTGTATCTTCTCTCTCTCACTAACTGGTACTTTATTTTAAAGTCCCTTGAACAAGAAGAATCTTTATTGCTTAAAGAGAAGGCTATGGAAGCAATATTGTTGCAATAAAGTATAAATGATTAAGAACAAAATCCTTAAATAAAATAACTTTATAAGCATATTCATATCATATGACATGCTCTATCTCTATAATGGAAGTTGTTATAAATGATTGCTTAACTCTTTCAATAACATAGCTCCTTCTATTATTATAACATATGCCCAAAAAAATATTCATGATTATCTAGATAACTAACTAAATTAGTCTAAGTAGCTTGCATCTATGAAATCTCTTGATCTCTTGTAAATCAATATGTAATTATTTGTACTGCCTAAGTACCATATTAGTAGTAGTCCAATACTTCTAACTTAAATATACATTAGGCTACTTACAACTAATGTATATAGGATATTCCTTATCATTTATTTTTCTTTATCACTTTAATAATATGGGCTTAAGAAAATCTTTATTTTTTTTTGGATAAATGAACAAACACAATAACACATTGGCTTGTTGAGCCTTTTTAGTAAGATTATCGAGACAAGTCAAGTACCTCTAAGACCTATTATGAAAATCCTTAATATCTATACAAGGAGGCATTCCTAAGTCTTTTATTTTATTGCTTTATCTTAGTTAACATGTCCATTTCATCATTGATTAGGAAAATGTCATTGTCGCACTAAATAAAAATTACTAAAATATTTGTATTCATCATTACACATTGTTCTGTGTTACTTTCTTTGAATTTAAGAGGGGTTACAATTTCATTAAAATTGGGATATAATTAACTAGACAAACCTTTTTGTTTTTCCACATAAAACATTCATTATCTTCCTTTCAAAAATTATTTAAATGTTTTATGTTGTTTCTAATGGGTCACCACCTAGAAAGACTATTTTAATCTTTGATAGAAATAAGTCACTAAAATAAGCTAACTATGTCATGAAAATTTAGACTAATATGTTATGAAAATTTAGGCTAAGTCATAAAATGTCAATGGCAAGGAAGCTTCTTTTATAATCTTATGCCCTCCTTTAAAGCGTAGTCCTCTAACTACTAACTTGATCTTGAACATATAGTTTTATTTTATCATCCCTTTTAAACTCAACATTTCATTTATTTATGATCAGCTTGTTTTTCACAAGTATTTTAACTTGATCCTATATTCAATTTTATATGATAAAACTAATGTATATTGTATCATTATAGTTTACTCTAAAGGATCATATTATATTTTATGAGACATTTTCAAGGGAGTTTTATGACTCTTTTACTCTACTGGTTTCATTGAATCAAGCCATAAGGTAACAAAAGATGATACGTCAGTTTATCCTCTTAGTGAAGTCACTACACTTTCTTTCTAACTTTCACTTTTTATGACATCTTATAACTCCCGTGATCTAAAATATTCTTTTAAAAAGATAGTCAATCTAAGGTTAGAAATGGTTTTAGAATTAAGTTTCGATAGGTTTAGTAAAACTTGAATTAGAAATGTGAAAATAATCTTTTAAATAATATACCAAAACAAATACATATTCATCATAAAATAAAAATGAATGTTATTTATCAAAATAAAAAATTATTCATTAAGATAAAAACATGACAACTAAAAAATAAGTCCTTTCAATGAAAGACATAAAATATTATATTTTTGGTAGAAAGTAAATCACAAATGCAAATAATCATTTTCTAGCTATATTGCATTTTTCCATGTTTTTTACAATCTTTGTCCTTTTTCTTTCCTTATCTTTTATACTTGAAATAATCCACCTTCTTATATCAATATTTCTTGTAGAATGTGCAAGTTCCTTTAAATTATGGTTTCTTGGCTCTCAAGTGGTCATTCATCTTTTGATCATTTTTCCTATTATTTGAGGATCTTTTATAGTTATTCTTGAAATGCTCTCTTACTCGCTATTCTAAAGTCAAATCATGAGAAACAAGGTTAACCATTTGAATCTTTCTATTTCTCTTATTTTCCTCTACTTGATGGATAATTGATATCATTTTGTTAATTGTTCATTCATCCTTTTAAGTGTTGTACAATGTCATTATAATATCAATGTGTAAAGGTAATGACTCGTGTACTTGCCAAATAAAAAAACTACCTCTTAGATTAACTTTCATGCTTTTTAACTTGTTATAGTAGTTGATTAATTTCTAAATGTGCTTTAGCACTCCACTCATTTTGTCATAAGTCATTTTTTCAACTAGTGACAGATAATGGCCTTTTCTCTCTTTATCAAAATTTACAAAATTTTCTTTAATAGAATTAAATAAAGTCTTAGCATATTTAGAATCAAGAATGCTCTTTCTAATGGTTTGATTTATAGTATATTTCATGATTATAAGAAAACAAGATTTGACTATGTCTATTTTTATGTTTTTATTTTTGTTTTGCATTTAGGTTTGCATCAATAATGGGTTCTTTTTTCATGTTCACAATTGTCGGATGCAGTTTCAAGGATTTGACACATTCATTATAATTCATTTCATTTAGTATCTTTACTAAGGTTATTGCATAGGCAATCAAGCTAAGAAAAATGCATTAACCCATTAATGCATATAATCACTTTAATCATGCTTGCATTTTCCTTTTAAAATAATTTATGCAATTTCATATAGTATTATATTATAAGAACTAATACTGAAGGGTGTTTAAAACCTTATAACATAATACAAGAGTTAAATATTACTCTCCTAAAACCTAACATCGAAAAGGTATTTAAAAATTCTAGAAACATAATACATAACTTTATACTCATATTATCATTAATAAGCTATATTGATAATATAATAATGAAGAGTGTTTAATTTTATTAACATAGCATTGTCCTTTGAGACACTCTAAAATAAGTTTCCTAAATATTTTTCTTGGTGAAATTTTAAGCAACTAGTCCCATGAAAGTTGAGCATACAATTACATAAAATTTCATAGCATAATATAAGCTTTTTATAATTTCTATATCAATAAATAATAATAAACATAATTATTATATCATCATACAAAGCCTTAAAATGTGACAAAAATTACAAAAAGAAGCTTAAGGCATAGGAATTATTTATTAAATATTTCAACTTAAAATAAATTCAAATAAATACTTAAACAAAATGGGTAGATTTTAATAAATTTATTTTTAATTCTAGAAAATTTCAAAAAATATTAATAAAAAATTATTCAGAGAGTAGAGTATAAAGATATGTTTACCATCTTAAAAAATACTCCTAAGGTAGTACATGAACCCTATGCATCACATATGCTTATGGGCCTCATAGGGGTGGGACTATTTATATTCCTTATCTCTAGTGAGTTTGCAACTTAGGTTAGGCTAACCTAATTATAACCTATGAACAACCAAGTGCTATTTAGTGCCATTTTTTTTCTAATTTTCACATTATTTTTGCACTAAATCATTCTAAATTTAGTTTCCTAGCTAACAATTTTTCAAAAAGTCCCTAATGGACCCACAATTTTAAGGAGATATTCTTTGCATCTTTAATCTTTAAATGGTTATGTTTCTTAAGGAATCTTGTTTCTAAACTTACAAAATATGTATTTAATCTTAAAACTCAATAAAAATTGAATTAAAAAAAAATCCTGGATAAGTTTGTTAACAAGGCAAATAATTCCAAGAAATTTTCTTTATTTTTAATTCAAAAAGACTCTAGCTTCTTACAAATTATGCTTTTAAATTTCCCTAATCCTTTTCTCGTTTTAGAAATTTGAAAAATTTTAGTTTAAAAATTTAGTGCAAAAAAAGAGCCATTTTAGGAAAGTTTATTGAGAAACAAATTTTCTAGCGACTTCCTCTTATTTTGTTAGTTTATTTAAAATTTAAAAATAATTTTAAGTTATCATTTAAACAAATGTATAAAATTAGCCAAAAATATTTAGATGTTTTGTAATTGTAGTAGGAAAATTTTCAAGGTTTTGCGTGTTTATATAGGCACGTTTTGAAACATGAACCATCTTATAAGGATGTAAAATAATTGTAGTAATCATCTATGATGCTTAGTGGGGAAACATTGAAACTCATAAACCACACATACTCAAGAGCATAAAATTTGATAGTTGAAAACCTGCTTCTAAAATGCATAATAGAAAGCCAAATATGTAGACAAAAAACAAAGCCACACAAAGAATAAGAAATCTCTTACACATAATTTAAATGATTTCCTTATTTATATATAATTTGAGTTAATGAAATAAAAGCCTTATATTTGACATAAAAAATGTAAAACATAAATTGCATATAATTTCAAATCATTACGTTTCATTTCTTTAGCAAGTAAGACAATGCAAACAATAATTTTCACCATTGCAAAAAACTAAATTAATGTGAGATTTTGTGTACTTAGAGAGTACAACATCATATATTGGTAGAGGGAATAAACATATTTCATATGCACATTCTTAAAAATAGCTCATACACATAAAGCTTAAATTTCATGGATTCATATATGAATTTTGTGCATTAAATTAGCTATAAAACATAATTAATTGCGCTTTGATACTAATTGATAGAAAAATCTAGGAATTTGAATCACCTAAGTTATTAATTGTGTAATATACCATAAGTAAGCACAATACAATTTATAAAAATACTAGAAAAGAGAAACAAAGTATTAACCTTAACTCGAGTTAATTACTATGTCCATGTGTTTTATCAAATGAATTACTTCTAGTAGTTCCTCAAGATTAATTTGAATGTTATCAACTGCACGATTAAATGAATGCAAAAGAAACTATTCTTGAAATAAACACAAACAAATGAGACATGAAAGGGATCATTTCCTTTGATAAACTTACTTTTATGTTTTTTGATAAAGGGCAAAAGTGTAATTTTCTCTCTCTATTTTTTATTCAAATTTTAATAATACTTATGAAATTTTATTTAAATTAATTGTATCACCTAACTTTCAAAATAAATATAATGTCAAACATTTTGAAAATTCATCTGTTATCTTAATAAAAGAAAATGCTATATGGCTAGATGGAATATTGATTGGACTTCTGAGTAACTAGCTAGATTAAAACATAAGGGGTGTAAAATGGTCTTGAAGCCTATGGGTTTCATGGGCTTCTTGCAATCATGGACCAATCGCAGATAACTTGTGTGTAGCCTATTTAACACGTAGGGTTATGCAGGCTATTCGCACAATCGTGAGTTTTTGTGGGTAAATCCATAGGTACCTGCAAACTAAGTTTTTTTTAATTGTAAGTATTTTAGAAGCTTTTAATTTAATCCATTCTAATGTTCAATGATTTAATATAATTTTTTCAAGTTTACTTAACTAATTCATTATATAAAATAAAAAAAATAATTTTTTTAATCCAATCTATTTTAATATTCCTTTAAAGGTTTTGTACTATCCACCACATATAGGATTCGATATCCAATTTTTGTATATGTAAGTATCTAATGGTGTAATTACTTTTATTAAAAAAAATAAGGTAGGCACCCTCAAGCTTCTCATAGGTACTTGCAGTTCTAATGCATTTTGCCTGTATAAAATGATGGCTTAGCCCGTTTAGCTTGTCCTGCTTGTCTTACATCCTTATTAAAACATCTTTCTAACTTTCCTTTTCTCCTTTAACTTCCGCACAAGTTTCAATAATACTCATTAACTTTTATTTTGATTCAACTATATTACCTAACTTTCAAAATGAATGCAACATGAAAACATTTTTTTTATTCTTTAACTTTTACTTAAGTTTCAACAATATTTATTAATTTTTATTTTGAATCAATTGTATCGCATAACTTTCAAAATAAATGTAATATTGGACATTTTGAAAAAATTCATTTTCTAAATTAGCAATAAAATTACACATTAAAAGTGAAGAACTAAATAATCCTATAATATATAATACAAAAATTTTAAAATAATTGGTTATTTGGCTAATACAACTAACATGCTGATATTTGAATAGTTGATAAGCTTCAAAACATTGTAATTTCAATATAAAGAAGCCATAATTCACTATGGTAAAATTATAAAAAAATATTATATTAACCTAATAAAAAACCATGACAAAAAAAACCGTTGCAATAGCTTAGCAAAAAAGCACAAGAATTTTAACAAGAATAACATTTAAGAGATATTGTTGTTTCATTGTGGAGAAAAGACCACCACCCTACCCTTACTGCAACAATTAAGCTTTGTTAAGTAAAATATAGGTTTCCTTTGTAGGTGTAGGACATTAAAGATACTCCATCAAGTCCCTACATGCTAGAAAATATAACATCAGTATAAATTTTTTTAGCAAAATAAAAAACTTAAATTTAATAAAAGTAATACTTACAATGTTCATCCTCTTTTTAGATTTTTACTATTAGCTTGTATTGCTTTAGAGTTATGGGTTAAATTCTTCTTGTATATGAACTTTACCTTATTACAACCTTGTATTTTGCTGTTGTAGGTTCAAATGCAACCTTCGATCCTATGGTTATAGCTTGTGTTCTAACCTTTGTTACTTTCCTGAATATGGTTGGTGCTTTAGGAGATTGACTTGGAACTCTTAAAGGTTGAAATAATGCTTTTGAAAACTATCTTGAGGCAATAAGTTAAGTTATGCTACCTCATGCTAAACTTAGAATATTGGTAACATTTGTAGCATTGCAACATTGGTAGGTTGATTTAAACTTTAGGATTTAGAATTTAGGGTTTAAATAAATTTTCTCCATAAATTTAGATAAAATTTCCTTCACAACTTATTTCTAAATAAGTTGAAACAAAGAAAATTTATTTTAAACAAATATAAAAATATTTAAAGCTCATTAATTACAAATAATGACACATATATAAAATGAGATATTAAAGTAAACTATATTTTATTTTTATTTAAAAATTTAAAATTTTATAATAATTTTATTTTATTTTAAATGTTATCTCCATAACTTAAAATTCCTAGATTTGTCACCAGTAAAAGATAGAATAAAAAATATGTTTTAAAATATTCAACATTGCATTTATTTTAAAAATTTGATGATACAATTAATCCAAAATAAAGGTTAATGAGTATTATTGAGATTAAAGTGAAAGTCAAAGGGTAAAAAATTTATTTTAAAAGTTAGATTGTACAATTATTTCGAAATAAAATGTTGATGAGTACTATTAAGTATGAGTGAAAGTTAAAAAGTAAAAACGAAGCTGGAGTATTTTTTAATTTAGTTAGCAACTTCGAACCCCAATCAACATTCCATGTATCCATGTAAGATTTTTCCGTTTAGATAATGGTAGAATTTTCAAAATATCCTACAATACTTTTATTTTTAAAGTTAAGTAGTACAATAGATTGAAATAAAAATTAGTATTTATTATTAAAACTTGAGTGAAAATTATAGGGTAAAAAATGCACTTTAGCCTTGATAGAGAGAAAGCTACTATTACTACAATCAAACGGGGAGAAAGCAACCTGAATGAATTTTTAGAGATAAAAACCTCAATATAATTAATTAAAGCAATTGAGTTATAAATCTTATCTATTATAAGATTTATACCCAATTACCTCATATTTGAGTTTAAGTATCACTTTAACGTACAACTTTAATTCTCACCTGGCTCTCAATGGAGGATTTTAGGGTCATTATGTCTTATAACAAAAGTGTATTGATACGTAATTTTATAAATATTTTCAAACGTTAAAATATTTTATAGAAAAAAAATGCAATTTACTTATTAAATGTTGCAAAATTTAAAAAAATAATTAAAATTCTAAATAATGAAATTATAATATTTTGTATTTTTAATCTATATAAATTTTTTATACATTCATAATTTTTTTATAAAATAAATAAAATAATTATAAGAATTTATATAAAATATAAATTTTATAATTTTTACATTTGTTTTTGTAAAAAAACTCGTTATTTTCTCCTGAACGCATGGTAACAAAATCCAAGATTGTTGGATGGAGAAGTAAAAACTAAAGGGTTTCTTCCGACAATATGCTTTTCTCTTGAAACTTATGCATTCAAATTAGTCAACATTTTGTAGAAGGAGTGTTTGTTACCATCTTTAAAAGAATAAAAAAATAATCATTCTTTTTAAATAGAAAATAAAATTTATAAAATTATAACTTTTATAATTTATGAAGGAATATTGAACAAAGAATGTAAACAGAAAATTGAAAGTAAACGTTACTTGTTACCTTTTTTTCTTTTTCTTTTTTTAACGGCGTCGTTCAACAGAGCTTTGCCCTTATGCTTACAATCAAAGAAAGAAAAGAAAATTTAAAATTTAAAATTTGAACATTATCATATCAGCCAAATACAAACCCTGCAAAGCGATTCTGAAACTGCTATTACTATTGGATTCAAAAGCATTTAATATAATCATATTCAAATCAGTGGTTATAACACAGTTATACATTTCGACGCACTGAATCGACCTCAATCCATCAGGTTATTTAGAACTTCTCTTAATTTTTTCTTTTACTTGGTTTAGATGAAAAATAAGGAAAGAAAAATATGATTATTATTATTATTATTATTATTTTTAAGTATAAATTTTTATTCACATTTTTACATTTGATTAATTTTTAAAATTTTCTCTTTCCCCTCCTTCTTCTCTACCCGACCAATCACATGGTGAAAGAGTGGGGACGAAGAAGGGCCACCCATTACATACCAGCAATCCCATTAGACATTAGACATGTAAAATATAGGTCGAGTGCAATGTTGCGGGTTTAGCCTGTGCAATTGTAAATTCATGCAAATTTATTTATACAAACTTGTTAAAAATACGAGAAAATTTTGTCAAGTTTGTGGGAAGCCTGTAGATGCCCACAAGTGCCCGTATTATTAATTTTATTTTATTATTAAGATGATTAAAATACTAAATATGTATATTTAAATATAAATAAAGAAAAGTATATTTAAAGAATATTAGATTGAATTAGATTAAAAATTTATTTTTTAATTATAATTGAATAATTAATTTTTTATTTTATGTAATGAATTAATCAAATAAAATTAAAAAATATAATATATCATTAAACATTCAACTAATAATTAAATTAAAAAATTTTAAAATACTTGAAAATTATCAAAAATTTTAAAAAATAAAAATAAAAACTCACAAATAAGTCTGCGCCTATGCGGTCTTGACCGCATAGGCTTGACCCCATGCGAACTTGTCACATAAATATAACAAAATACAAATTTCAGATAAAAATATCTAACCTACCTCATAATTACGAACTGCTTACACTATCGTAAATATTTTGCCCATTTTTCATATTTGACTCCCATAATAAGGTAGGTATCTTAATACACATCATCCAATCTAGTTTTTAATTAATGATCCAATGGCCCATCACATTGCAAACAGTACTTCATCCTTATCTCCTTGCAGATGCCCCTCGATGACATTTTATGTTCCTGTCTCCTTGATGGGGCAATGGCTTCCCCTCATTAAGGTTCCGTCCACAAGACAAGAATCAGAAAAATATCTAGCCGAATAATTTTCTTATTTATTTATAATTATAACTACAAAAAATTGGGGTATATAAAATATTTTATTTTATTAATGTTATTATACATAATATTGTATGACAAAAAATAATATTGACTAATCATGACCAAAAAATGTCTTTTGGACTACTAAATAAGACAGCTATATTATTAATCACACTTTATACAAAGGATGTTAAGTTAATGTATTGTTATACGGATAAATGAAAATTTTTTCTTTGACATTTGCTGAAACACTTAATTACATATGTTGTCCCCCATTTACTTATTTATGACATTTACTAATATTTGAAAATTTAAATAATTATACTTATCTGAACTTTTTTTTTTATAAATGACTTCTTTTTATATTGTAATTTCAAGAATTTGTGTGATATCTTTATATTTTTATATTCTTATTCTTATGTAACTATCTAAAGTTTAAAATAAATTCCGTGATCTATGATGTTAAAAGTTTTCACCTACTTGGATGGGTTGAGAAGGATGAAGTCTGCTGGGCTACCACTTCAAACTTTACCCTAAAAAAATTATTAATTTAATAACAATAAAAATACTAAAAAATTATTTAAATAATTTTAATAAAAAATAATAATTTTAAAATATTTAAGTCAATTTATCCATTTTTTCTCATCTCTATAATAAATACATTTATTAATTAAAGAATTATTAGTAAATTAACTTTAATAAGTATTCTCTCCACTCTTTTATAGGTGTCATTTAAGGTTAACATACAAGAATTAATGAATGTAATAAATAATTTTAATTTTAAGAGAAATAAATTATAATTTATTAATATATGCTCTACTAAAGGTTAACTAATTTTAGCATTTATTTAAATCATAAGGGTAATATTTGAAAGAAGATAATAAATATATTCTTAATTTTCCAAAATAACACATAAATAAAAACAAATTTTTTTAAATAATACTTAAAAAGAAATAGAAGAAATATATTTTATTATTTTATTATCATTAAGTTAATAATATATTTTCTATTTTTAATATAGTTAATAATATAATTTCTTCGTCCAATTAAAAAAAGATATAAATTACTAACCTCCATGTATAATAGCCTTTGTGCATGCATGTGTGTGTATTCAGGAATATCCCAGACCATTTCCATTGAAAATTTTTAATTATCATTATTGCAAAATATGATTATTAAATTTTCAGTAAATTAATGCATATTTTATAGATTTTTAATTATCATTATTGCAAAATATGATTATTAAATTTTCAGTAAATTAATGCATATTTTATTGATTTTTAATTATTATTTCTTTTTTTTCTATGGACAGAATGGCAGAAGGAAGATTTTTTTCAATGCTACCAATTAGGGCACGAACAGCGACCAAAAGCTTACACAGAAGTTTCTCCGAGCGTTATTTCCAATCATCAATAATTGGAGACTTATCCCTTTCTCCTTGCTGAGAAGTTCATTCGATAATAAATCATTAAATGGTAGCTTAGTGAGAAAGAGTTTGAGTAATATATTAAAAATTTTAGGTTTTATATTTTTCACCGTCTATGAAAAAACATTGCTACACTAATTTTTATTGATCAACCGTTCAGTTTATTTACAAATAATCATGTTATTTATTCTTCCTTTTTCCTGTGTTTTGCAGTACCTGCTTTGTATTTTGAAGCTTAGATGTGGAAGCAACAAAATCTAGAAGATTGATGAAGATTTTTTTGGGTCCCAAGACCAACCACCACCGGATCCGGGACCTACAAATTAATTACAAACAGAATAATCGATGTATAAAAAATTGTTTTTGTGTACTCCGATTAATATATAAAATACTGATACCAATTATTTCCTTTATTCTTTATTTTTAATATAATTAATTGATTTTACAAATATTAAAAAAATTACATTTTTTCATTTTTTAAATATTGTTATAGAGAAAATTTTTTATTCCTATGTACTTGTCAATGTAAGTAACCAAAAACGTATATATTCTTCTCTTTTAAATATTATACTTATGATTTATTTCCTCTATTCTTTTTATTTGTCACACTTTAAAAAAATTTATTCTTTTTTTTATCATTTTGTAATTTTAATGAATCATTAAATATTTTTTCGATTTTATCTTTCCTTTTTTATTAACAAATATTTCGTTATTTTAAACTTTTAATCCATTTGTATTATCTTATCATGTTTCTTTCTCTATTTTTAATTGTCATAAACTTTATGCATAAAAGATAGTTTTGAAAAATCTACTTAAAAATAAATAAATTAAACTACTTTATTAATATTTATAAAATTAGTTAACTATGACAAATAAAAAAATGAAGGAAGTGAATAAATTTTCAATATTAGTTATCTTTTAATAAAAAATTTATTAGTAAATTATAAAAGATTTCCCCTAAATTATGATCCCTCTTATTTTTTAGATGGTTAAAAATCATTTGTTGTACTACTTGAATTTTTTCTAGATGATCATTACTATTTATTTTTATGTGTTTTTTTTTTTCTATTTTGACATGATTTATAAGGTATGATTTTTTTTTATTTTCAGATGATTTCATTATCCTAAATTTGTAATACAATGTATGTGAAATTAATAAAGGGATATTACAAATTGCATTGTTTTGATTTCAAATGTTGTAGTTTTTTTTATTTGATTTGTTTGGATATATTTATAGTGTTATTTGAAATTGTTCTGCTATTTTAGTATTTTATAATTAGACTGCAATGCTTGTATATTTTTTCAGTTTTGATCCCTTTTTTAAAAGAATAATTGATGAAAATATTTTATCAATTTTTACCAATTAATATGGTATATTAAATTCTTCAAATTTTGTATTTTGAGGTGTTATTTATGTTTATTCTTTATGGTTACAAAATGGCACCGATTGTGGTTATAAAAATTTTCAGTTTCTAGATTTTTTTTCCTAGCCGGAAACCGCTATAGTGTTGCCAGACGTGACTCGTTGCCGATCACTGAACCACCGTCACTGACAATTTTGCCTGATCTCATGCTGTAGTCTGCCATTAACAGCGGATTACAACGCTGCCTTAACGCTTAGGAAGGCATTTTGCTTTGCTCCAACGCTAGAATGGCTTTCTTTATTTTGAGGTTGAAGATTTAACTTTCCATTTTAGTTATGTGACCTATGTACACACAATGGCACGTGGGGGCCAACGCTGTCGCAGGCCACTCAGCTCAGCTCAGCTCGTGACATTTTTCTCATCAGTACGATTTTTTAACTTTATTTTTTGGTATTTCTAATTTAATTTTTTACTATAATAAATATTTATTATAAATTTATAATTTTTTAATTAATTAAAAATATTTTTTACTAAAAGAAAATTGTGAAAATTTTCGAAAATGAATACATTCCCTTAAAGAAATAATATACTTTTCCAAATTTGTACTAGTGCATTTCAGTTTCCCAAATTGCAATCTTGAAATGTACACTCTCTTAGGAAAATTAGGAGAAAAATAGAAAAATTTAATTTTTTTATAATTTATATCAAAATTAATAAAAATTAAAATTGTGATTCATGTAATACGATTTTAATGATTAGTATTGATGCCAATTATTTTTCTCCCCTTAATGGACTAGTTATGTTTCTTTTTTGATAATTTCCAATTTGTAGTTTTAAGCTTAGTTTAAATATCTTGATTCTTTTAGAAGACTTTTAAGTTAATTTAAATAATTATCACTAAAGTGAAATTATTCACATTGAGTCATAAGCTTTTTAACTATTAATAAATATTTAAGAAATTAATTTTTAATCATTTCACATAATTACCTATCCAAAAGGGATAAGCATGTGTTGTGATTAGAATTGAACTTATTAATTTTTTTTAATTATTTTATATAATGATTTGCTCAAAAGAAGTTATTGTATGTTATAATTAGAAATTAACTAGTTGGAATAATATTATTTCTGAATTTATTTTATTATTGTAAAATTTATTTACCCAAAGTGATAAATTTATAATAATAATATATTATTTTAGTTAACTTCGATTTAGAAGGATTTTTTAAATATTGCATTTTCTACCTAAAGAGGAGCTTAAAGAGGAGAATGTAATGATATTTCATATACTTCTATATATGATTATTCATAAATTTAAAATGTCCAGAACTAACTTATTGCTTTTCTACTTATTCTTTCATAATTTCTTTTATAATGAACAATAACACTATAATCATTGAATTATTAAATGATACAAATTATAAAAGATGAAAGTAGGATATAGATTTTGCTCTTGGCATTGTAGATCTCGATTTAACTTTACATGATATAGAGCCACTAATGCTCATTTTTGAAAGTACTCAACAACAGAAAGATTATTATGCAAAATGGGAGAGATCCAATAAGTTGAGTTTCATTGCCATTAATAGATTTATTCTTGAACATCAACTAGATGGATTGGTAAAGATAACTAAGGGCAAAGAGTTTATTGGCACCATAGGACAAAGTTATCAAGTATTTAATAATGTTGAATTTGGACTCATGATAAAGGAACTAATGATTATAAAGTATAGCAACATTGGTGGTATAAAAGAATTTATCATCAATATGGTTAACCTCTAAATCAAATTGAAAAAGCTAAAAATTGATTTATCTAATATTTTCCTCGTCCTACATGCCTTGAATCTCTTACCTCTAGAATTTAGTTAAATTAAGATAGCTTATAATACCTTGAGTACATCCTAGACTATTACTAAGCTTATTACTAAGTAAGCTACCAAGGAAGAAAAATTGAAAAAAGAAAAGAGTGAAATGAGTTTTTTTTCATAACCAAAATCCTTACTCAACAAGATCCTAATCACTAAGAAAAAGAAACCTAAATTTCGTGCTTTAAAGAATAATCTTTTTAAGTCTTAGGAGGCCTAGAATCATGGTAACAATAATGATGCCAATCATAAACCACAAGTGAGAGGTCTTAAAGGTTTCATTCTTAGAATTTCAGAATGCTATCATTGTCATTAGAAAGGTTATAAAAAGAATGAAATCTATAGGTTCAAGTCTTGGTTAAAGAAGAAAAATGGTAATAAGAATGATATATACTTTATCCTTAGTTTGTTTTGAATCAAATTTAGTTAATGTCCTAATAGAACCTTAGTTGTTTGATCGTGGTTCCACAACACATGTTGTAATTACTTTATAGGGGTTTGTAAGCAAAGGAAACCAAGTGTGAGAGAGAGATTTGTAAGCAAAGGAAACTAAGTGAGAGAGAGAGACCAAACTTAGAATAGGGGATGATCTTGAAGTTGCAGTTGAATATTTTAGGAGATATTATTTTATTTTTAAAAAACTCTTTGAGATTACATTGAATAATGTATTTTACATATCTTCTTTTAAACTTAATTTAATTTCAAATTTTCCTTTAGATAAGCTTAAATACAATTTTTTTAGAAATGGAAAAGTTAATATTTTATTACATTTTAAGTCCATTGGTTTTACTGTTCTTAATAATGGTTTATATATGTTGCTATTAATCTTTGATAATCTTTATGCTTTCTTGAATATTAAAAATATGGTTCTAAAAAAAACCTAAAATTAAGGAAACAATGTTAGTGTTATGGTATAAGTGATTGGGACATATATATAAGGAATATATGGCGATGTTAATCAAGGATAATATTCTTCTTTTCCTATATTTTGATGATATGGATGTATGTGCGAGTTGTTGTCATGACTCAAACCTAATTATGACTAGCATACATCTAATATTTAGTTTTTACTAGCCTTATAATTATTATACCAAATCCACTTACTAGAAATCTCTCTGTTTTCGTGGGGGCTTAAAATTTATTTTAAATTTTATAGAAAAATGGATAGAATTTCTTTTATTTTTAGACATTTTTCAAAGATCACACATTAAATCATGCAACTTGAAAATTTTCTCAAATATAATAGCATCATAAATACATATAGGGTTTACAACCCATTAACAAACATAATATTTATATAGATATAAAAAACCTCACTTCTAGTCTTGATCCTAATCCAATTGTTAAAATTCTTCAATCACACTATTTTTTATTCTCTATAGATGTAACAAAGCTCAAAGTTAATCTTTAAAACCTAAAAATATTGAAAATAAAATAAGATGAGTTATAAGAATTCAATGAGTATATATTTACTTGAGTTATGTCTTAGAATTAATTACATTAATAATCAGCTACTAGTTATGTATAAATTAAAAATCAACTATGAATCAAATTCTTGGATTCTTGAAACATGAGTTACTAATTCTTGAATTGTCGTATTTACTTGCACATAGTTCTATCTCCTATTTTACATCATAAGTCATAGTCATCTTAATTATTTAATGATACACAACATTATCATCACTTTATACACAACCTATTTTGGGTAAATATCAAATTTTCAAATAAATAACAAGGCTTAATCACAATTAAGTCATCTCAATCATGTTAACTAGCAGTATTCATCATAAGTAAATCTTAATGTCACATCATAATTATATAGTAATTTATAATAAATTATACATATACATCTACATTTTAACTTCCAGATTAACTTTATACCTTCCATAAGTTATCCATCCTTATTCCTCTAGGGTTTGCTTTATACCTTCTATAAACTTTATATCAAGAATTTTTCATTTGGCATTCACATCATCACCCCCATTATATTTCTCAATCTCAATGCCACTTATGGCATAATTTATATTATAATATACACACTAGTGCTCTTCTTTATATATCATAATTTCAATACAATTTCAATCACATAGAGGTTATTTCATCATCACAAGGAAATGTTAAAGCATATAATAAAACATATACACATTGTAGTACTGCCATGCTTTCTTGCATAGCCACAATAGTTATTTACATTTTGATACATATCACACTACATTTTCTAATATGCTCGTAATAATATAAACTTAGTAATAACACAAGCTACATCATTTGCCATTGTAATCCCTTTATGATCAGTTAACAGTCGATAATGACACCATCATACCATTTAAACATGGTAAATTAACATCTACTAAAGCAAAGAATCGCTACCTTGTTATAATCATTATTTCCATGTCATTCATGAATGATTACAAAGGTAAGTCAATAATAACCTAGTAGAATCCATCTACTTTATTTTCTTTAGATTATCTGAATATTCCACTTTCATCTTCCATTTTTTCCACATTCTAAAGGTGTTGCAAGTAGCTCATTGGCAAAAAGCATAGAGGATTATTGGAAAATAAAGGAGCTCTAATGCTTTACAATGTCACCATTTAACTTGGATCTGTTGCTCTTATGGCCAACCCGTGATTAGCTACTTGATGAAAAAAGGAGCACATGTTGGAGATTAGCTTATGGTGCATAGAAAGGGCAATGGAAAAAGTTACCCATAAGCTTATATGTTTGCCACTGCCTTACTAGCAGCTACCTAACTAAAACAAAGGAAAAAATGGAATGGCAGTATGGCAGTGTTCTAATGAGAGGAGGATGCTAGTGATCGAATGGGGGCCAACAATAAAAGAAAAAGAAAAAAAGGAAGAGAGAAGGAGGAAGGCTACTAAAAAGATAGAAAAAGAAAGAGAGAGAATAATAGATGAGGAGAGAGGATAAAAATAAATATAAGCCATGAGTTTTGATTTAGTGCTTCTTGCATTATATAACCCTATTTCCTTTATAAAATCTCAATCCTCCATTCTTTATTTCAAAATGATCTTACCTCTCCATTTATTTAAAAGAACATAATTTTATAGAAATTCCTTTTCCATGTGTACTTAAAAGTCCCAGTCCTTAATTCTTATATTTCAATATTCTGTAAATTTTAGTAAATAATTTATAAAATTAAGAGAGCATATTCATAAATTTACAAATTTAGAAACATAGTTATTTATCAAACCAATACATATAATTCAAAACTTTTCACTCTTAACTTTATGTAAGAATCACCAATTCAAGTATTCAATTAGATTTTAAAATAAACCTTAATGAAGTACTCTCCTCATTGATTAAAATAATTATATTAGAGCATTTAGAATACTAAAATTTTAAACATTATCTTAGGATACTAAAATTTCTTATCTTTTAAAGATAGTTTATATTGATGTATTTGGACTATACTATCCTAATATTTATGATGATTGTTATTTTATCACATTCATTGATGACCTTTTTTTTATATGACTATCTTTTTTTCATAAGAGAAGAATTTTATGTACTTGAAAATTTTGAAAATTTCAAAATTGAGTTAGAAAAATAATTAGAAAAAGTCATTAAGATTATGAGATTTGACCTAGGTGGTGAATATTATGGCAAACATGATATGTCTTGGTAACACATATGACTATTTGATAGGTTTTTACATGAATGTGGAATTATTCTACAATATATCATGCCTAGTAATCCTGAGTAAAATGGCATCGTAGAAAGGTGTAATCGGACTCTTAAGAACATGATAAAGAATATGATAATTGGAACAAATTTACTTGAATTTCTTTAGGGTAAGGCCATCAAAACTACCTTATACATCTTTAATCAAGTTTGTAGCAATTTAGTACCTAAAACACCTTTTAAGCTTTGGATCGATAGAAAATATGGCTTAAATCATTTTCAGGATTGGCATTGTCTTTTTGAGGTGAACATTTATAATTCATCAATGAAGAAACTTGATCCAAAATCATTTCATTGTTACTTTATTTGTTATCTAGATTATGCAAAATGATTCAAGTTCTATTAACTTATAATAAGTACAAAAATAATTAATTCCATGACTACTAAATTTCTTGAGCTTGATGTTATTAATTTGTCATTAGATTCAAGTCAGATTGAAACAAAAAATGAGCTAGTTTCCATCATTCTTCCATTAGTTTTACCTAGCTAAAGTATTGTGCTTCCACCTATTCATATTGAAACATAAAATGATTAAAATATTAAACTTGACTAAAAATATAGAACTTTTTGTAATCGTTGCCATTGTGGATCTTTAACCCATTTAACCTATAGAGCATATCCTAGTTAGAAAGTTAGTTAGACAAAAAAGGGCATTAATTTCAAATGATTATTATGTCTATCTTGGAGATAGTGAATATAACATTAAGGATGTTGTTAATCCGACTATATATAGTCATGTAATGAATTGTTAATAGTTTAATTTGTAGGTGAGTGCTATGAATAAGGAAATTTAGTCTATGATTAAGAATAAAGTATTAGGAACTCGTTAAGCTTCCATAGAATTGTAAAACAATTAGCTACAAATGGGTATACAAAACTAAGAAAGACTTAAGTGGCAAAATTGAATGATTTAATGCAAGATTTGTAACAAAAGGTTTTACTTAAAAAGAAGGAATTGACTACACCGAGACCTTCTCATTAGTACCTTTTGAAGATTCATTCAGGATTATTATAGCCTATAGTTGTATATTTTGATTTGGAATTTCATCAGATGAATATTAAAATAGCCTTTCTAAATAATGAATTTGTGGATGACATATGCATAAAATAGCTTAAGGGATTTCAAATACATGAAAGTGAGCATATGATATGCAAGTTGAGGAAATCAATATAGGGTTTAAAACAAGAATTTGGATAATAATATTTAAATTTTAATGAGTTGTTCACATTTATAGGTTTATTAAAAATAAAGTTAACTAGTGTATTTTTTTTAAGGCTAGTGGGAGTAGTTTCATTTTCTTTATTTTGTGTGTTAATAATGTTTTATTGGTGAGTAATAATCTAGCACTACCATATGATACTAAACAAATGTTATCTAGGGCTTTTGATATAAAGGATTTAGGTGAGGCATAACTTATTTTAAGGATTGAGATTCACCTAGATAGAACTTGTAAATTATTAGGATTATTTCAAAGGATGTGCATTAATAAAATTCTTGAAAGATTTAAAATGTAGAACTATAAAGCCAGGGATATTCTAGTTATCAAAGGTGATAAGTATAGCGACAAACAATGCCTAATAAATGAGACAGAGAAATAGTCAATGCAAAATATTCCTTAAGTAGTTATAAAAGGAAATTTGGTACATGCTCAAGTTTGTACTAGACCAAATTTAGCTTTTATGATTAGCATTTTTGGTAGGTATTTATCTAACCTTTGAAGAGATTACTGATGTATTGCTAAGAAAGTTATGAAATACTTATAGAAGATAAAAAATTATATACTCATCTACCAAGAAGGTTGATAATCTAGAAGTAGTCAAATATACAAACTTAAATTTTGTTGGATGCTTTAACAATATGAAATTTACTTCAAGTTACATCATTATATCTCAGAAAAAAGTTAAACAAGCATTGATAGCTTCTTCCACCCTACGAGTAGAATTCTTTGCCTATTATGATGCTACTTCACATGTTATTTAGTTGAGAAATTTCATTTTAGGATTATAAATTGTTGATTCAATTACTAGACCACTAAAACTTTATTTTGATAATAATGATGTGGTTTTCTTTAATAAAAACAATATAAGTTCTAGTGGATTTAAGCATTTGGAGTTGAAATACTTCACAGTTAGAGATTTTATGAAGAAAAGGGACATAGTGATAAAGTAAATTCATATGGATGCTATGGTGACAAATCCCCTTATTAAAGGACCTAAGCTTATAATTTTTCAAAAACATGTTAAGAATATAAGAATTATAGGTTTATTTGATGTCTTTGGTTAGTAAGAGTTTTTTACATTTACATGACTAATTCATATGTAATTTTTTATACATGTTCCTTTGTTATATCTTCACACATGCATATTGGTACTTTGATTATAGATTTATATTATCTTATTAATACATGTATCATCTAATTATAATGTGTCAAGATTGTTACAATTTTGTGAAGGTTAAGACTCTGTGTCAATCGTTAGTTTTTGAACTTAATTATTTATCTTAAAATCAACACCATTTAGGATTTATAAGATTATCTGGCTTTACATGTTGCCAATTGATTTATCATGCTATATTAAGTTTATTTGAGAAATTGTTGAGAACTAACATGAAAGATAAGCTTGATCTAATCATAATTTCTATTGTTATCTTTCATGCTACATTATTATATTAGTGACTAAGTGTATATAGTTTAAGATATTTTGTAACCATGGAAGGTTTTATATTATTAAAGAATATAATTATCGCTATGATTCAATATCATTGACTTTATTTGCTTAGTCAATTTTTAAGCATTTATCTTTAAAGTGGTATATTTTTAAAATTGTAACCATATGTATTTAAAATTAATCCTTAACCTAAGAGTCATTTTTTAAAATAAAATATTTTATAAATTAAATTAATTACAATTCATGTTGTCTAAATGGAAAAGTATGATAATATTTTTATCGAACTATCATTAATTAGATCTTTTTTTTTGGATTTTTTTAAAATAGGTTGAGTCTGACCCTAAAGTTATAATTTTAAATTCAATTTTATGATCACTTTTATGGTTTAAAAAACTCTTAGTAGATTAATGTGGTTAGTAGCAAGTGTAGATTTTTAACTTATTGCCTTTTGATAGGTGAGGTTAGTAAGGTTTTCTTACTTAATCAGGTTAGGTCTTCTTAACCATTCTATGCTTGATTACAACTTAAATGGTTTGGAAATTTTATTTTAAGTGCCCTATTAGTTACAACTTGTAGAAAAAGTGGGGACTAATTATTATGGCCAATATAGGTGAGTTATTTATTTTAAAATTATGTATTTTATATACTTAATCTAAGTAGTTTTTGTTTTATAGTTTTTTTGTTTACACTTTACTCATGCAAACTAATGATATTAGTTTCTATCTTGACTCACAATAATATTATTGACACATTATATTTGGTTGTCTACTTTACAGTTTTATAGGTTCATTCTATCAATTATTTAAGAAGGTTTGCTTTAAAATATTTATACAAACATTGTAATATTATATTTTAATTAAAGTTACAATTTCATTGGCTATAGCTACAATAATAAAATAATTAAGATCTTTTTCAAAGAATTGTAAGATTCCAATCCCATCTATTTTGCCAAAAAATAACTTTCATTTGAAAAATTCATTTGCTTATATACAAGTAAAAGAGTTTTATGTGTACAATATACTTTATGATGAAAAAATAATAATATATGTTGACATGGTCAGGGAAGAAAATAACTTTTTCTTTAAAATGAAAGATATTTATCACCACATTCCTTACACTAATAAGGAACAAATGTATCATTTTTTATTTTATTATTTATAATTATTATTGCAAATAAATGAAATTATTCCAATAAAAAATATTTTATTAGTGTTAACTTTCCTTTTTGGATCTTACTATATATAGAAGCAATTTCTTATTGCAGAATATTCGATTTGAAATCATAGTTATTGCAATAAAGGTAAATTTATCACTACAACCTTATTAAAATGCTAGCAATCCTAAAGGCCTTTCACCCCTATATTAATTAGAAATTGGCACTCTTTTGCTTTAAATTTTTATCCGTTAGTGTAAAGTAATAACTTAATACTACTAATTAATTACTTAGAAGGGGTTAAACTTGCATATGGTTAATAATTGGAAAAAAACTTTCATTCATATAGACTAAACACTTAGTTTGTAGTTTCATCTTACCTTTTCTTTGACCATTGGATAGTGGAGTCAATGGTTTTATAATGATTAAATTAATCGTTTACTCTTTATAATTTTATATTTTTTAAGTGATTACCTATAATTTAAAAATTTTGAATTGAATACTTATAGTTTTATTTTATTTTTAATTGGATACATATGGTCAAAAATACTTTTAACTCCATTACTTTTTTGCTTATATGTAAAAAGGAAATCCTACATGGTATTATATTAACCATTTTGGACTTGTAAATGAAATCCCTACTCTTATATGGTTGTGAATTGTATCAACCCCTGCTTTTATATGGTTGTGACTTGTATTAACCCCCATCTTCAAGGCTCACCATCTTCTATGAGTCCTAACTACTCTCACTAACTATTGCCACCATAAAATTTTATCTGTCTCCTTAAATGTCGTCGGCTACTACCACCACAAAACTCTATCCATTGTAACACTATCATTTCTTTTCCTTTCATTCCTATAATGCTCCTACATTTTCTTCACCCTACTAATCTCGTTAAAACTTGGCTGACTTTCATTCACCTTTCATATGTATCTTGCATTTTTTATGATAAGCTTATTCGCATGGTTGTATAGGGCAAGTTTGGGAGGGGATATTAATATCCTTTGACTGGCATCTATTTACTGATGTAGAATTGTAATTTTTTAGTAATGGTAATTTCTATTAGCAATATTTTGTAAACATTGCCTACATTTAAGTAGGCAATAGATAAAAATCATTGCTAAAGATAGTTATTGCTTTAAATTGACAAAAAAATTATTTCTTAAAAGAATAGATAATGTAAGTTAAAATCACAATAAAAAATTTTAGTCCATACTATAGGTAATAATTTTTTTTAGTATAGGCAATAATTTTTAGCTATTACTATGGGCAAAAAATGTTATAGTGGGAAAATGAGGAAATTGCAGATGATAAACTTGTTTTGCTATAGTTGTTGCTTCACTATTTGTGTAGCACTAAGAATAAGTTAGTCACTTTTTGATCAAATGAGTGAAATTAGTTCAAGATTGGTGTTTTCATTAGTAACGTAATAGTTAGCAATATCAAGGTTTTTTTAAGGTAGCTAAAAAGCCTTTTATAATGGACGAATTTGCCATAACTTTTTTCATTAAGCTTGATCATCCCAAACATGGAAGCTTGGAAGGTGATGATAGTGAAAACTCTTGGAAGGTAAAAAATGAAATGGAGAAAATATTGAGATTGGGAGCCAAGCAAACGTAGCGAAAATTAATTGATCCTACCCAATGGATCCATGCAAAACATTAGATTAGAATAAGGATTCGGTTAATACCTTTCCGATGATTCAAGGACTCTTTCGCTAGTCACCTTTTCAACTTCTTTTCGGCCAAAAACTCTGAGATATTCACATGAACTAGTAGATCACTAGTGAACGTTCATAATCACTGATTGGAATTCTCTTCCTTTACCTCGTAGTGCTAGTTATGCCTTTTCAAATGTTATGGTTAAAGAGGACTACTAGGGTTTTTATGCTTTGAGATATGTGAATAATAATTATTATTATCCACCAAGCCTATTTAAATAGGTGTATAAAAAATCCTAATTAATTGAGCTTTGTTTCATGTATAATTATATACTTATTATTGAGCCTTATAATTATAACATGAAATTCTCAAATATTAGGCCTAAATAATATGGTCGATCAATTCCAAATCCACTAGGTTTTAAGTGTACAACTTTACAGGTTCTCATTACATTGATGATGATTATAAATCACATTAATGATCATAAATAAATGATCATAAATAATGAGTGGTATTTAGTAACACATCATTGTTACCTAAGTAATGAGAAAGTCGGTGATTTAACTGAACCTTTACATATGATCATTATCTATGTCCTTTTATCCTAACCATCTAGATTAAGCACAAGATATAGACTGTGTCATTCCCGTATAACTCAATCCAAAGGTTTCTTGATTCCTAAGTAAGCTGACTAAAATAAATATAATTAACATCTCATGTCAATTCTTTTGAACATGACCATGTATTTTCTCAACTTTACTTAATTAATAGGCCTACAAATATCAGTTCTGTTATATAGGAGGAACAAATTCTATTTTGATAATACAAATTCCTCCACATGATATGTGACATATCCAATAACTATCCTTGTATTCAATCATAAGTGACATCGAGTAGTATCAAAATATGAAACTCATATGTAAGGAACCTTGGTGATCTCAGGTAAAAGGACCATATTAATAATGATCACTAAGAATCACTTATGACACTCATACAATGATCTATGTAGTGTTCTTAGGGTAGGTCACTCTAGTATACAAGTTCTCTAACTTGTACTCATATACAAATTTAATATCTCATATAAATCACTACACATGCTAGTATTAATATATCAAAGCAACCCAATCCATAATGATATATCACTAGGGACATTTAAGAATATAATTATTCTAATGTTATTATCATAATTAAATATATTATGTAGATAATATATATAAATATGATCATTGAAATTGTCATTAAAATAACAAGATTCAAATTTACAATCATCAATATGATCGATTTTAGGGCATATATACTAACAGAAAAAAGAGCTTTGTGATGCATATAATGCATTTTATTAGTCTTTGTTTTTAGATGGGAAAAGAAAGCCATGACAACTTTATGTATGCCATAGCATTAAATTTTGGATGAAAATTGAGCAAAATTGATGGTAGCAACGCAAATAAAAATTAAAAGAAAATGTAAGTATTCAATTTAAAAAATTTAAATTATAAGAAGTAGAAAATTAGAGAATATAAGAAGCAAAAGATCAATTTAACCTTTAATAATCATTGAGCTTGGCCTTTGTTAAGCTAGGCCAAGGTAGCCATTGAGATAATCACAAAGCCCAGTTTTTGTTAAATCTAGGCTAAGCTTTTATACTATTGGAAATAGTATACATGTCTTTATTTGTTTTGGTAAAAAATATTTTTTATTTAATATAATTATAAAGTATTAGTACAAAAAAAGTATTTTATTTGTTTAATGTTAAATATGAAGACCTTAGGAAAGTAATTTTCTTTATTTTAAAAAGAAATTTACTTACTGAGAGCATTTAACCCGAATAGCATATGATGTTTCCTGATCCTTGTATGTGTGTTTAGTGGTTTAATTACTTCTACTATTATCAAAAAAGGAAAAAAAATTACTTTCCTTTACTACAATCTAGGGAAAAAACTTCTAGTATTACATTAGTATTGAAAATTCAATACTACTTTCATATATATATATATTGCCAAGTCTTTTATTTTTTCTAATTTCATAATATGATCTAATAGAAAATCATCTATTTTTGATATAAAATTAACTATTTTTAAGGAAATCAAATTGTTGAGCTAGAAAAATAATAGACTTAGAAATATTTGTATGAAAGAAACATTGAGTTTTTAGTGCTATTATTGCATTGAAAGTTTTCCTACATCTAAATATTATTTTTTAAATTATTAATATAAGTAGTGTATCACTTCTTTATTAATATATATGCAAATAATATTTTTTTAATTAAAAATACTTTTAGATGAAATAAACGTAACCTTCACTTGTCCTTTTCAATATGTGAGAACTAAGTAATGTTGTTGGCACATTCTAACTTCCATTTTTTGGGGTAAATTTTAACTGTCACTTATGAATGTGCAAAAGGAATCTATAATATAAAAATAGCATCCATAAGTAACACATATCAATTTGTTAATAAAGTAAGCTTCAAAATATGCTGCATGAATGTAATTAAATAGTAATATTAATGTTATATGGCAAAATAGATGGCAACAAATGCAATTAGATAATAATATTAGTTGAGTTTGGAACTAAAATTAATTGAAAATTTTTATTTTCAAAATATAGAAACAATATAATAATTTTCATTTTTAAAATATAATTAAAAATAATCATAAGGTTTAATTGAATTTTTATAATAAATAGTAAACAATATTATTTATTAAGAAAATATATGAATTTATAAAAAAATTAGAGTTGTTAAAATTGACTTCGATCTACAGATGAGTCCACAAAAATTGTGGATTAGGACCTTCAAAAATAAGATCCATTTAAATGCGGATCCTATAAGGTTTGGCTTAATAAGTTTGCAAGTTCATATGGACTAGACAAAACTACTCATGGACTTGTCCATAATTTACTTTTTTTTTTCATTTTATAACTACATAATGATCTAACAAAAACCTAATCCATTATTCTTTAAGGCTCAACGCCAACTCTCAACTAAAATTAAAAGCTTTATATGGATTTATGGGTGGATAAATGTTTTTATAGGGCTTTTATTTATTTATTTATTTCACAATAGAGATGTTATGATTAGAAATTTAGGCATAAAAATGGTCAAATAAGAAAGGTTTTAAATGATTTTTTTTAAAAATTAGAAATTAAACCTTTTTAAAATATTGAACTTAAAAAAAAGCAAAGTTGGCAAACTGAGCATTTTAGGACTAGGATTTTTATTATGAAATTTGCAAAATTTGTGAACTCATCAAATTTGGTCAATTTGGATTGGGTCCACATGGACAAATTGGCAGGTCTATTAAACAATTTTATCAAAAATATAAATTCATATTTTGTCTTAATAAAAATATTAGAAGACTATGGTTTAATATTTATAAAAACATATTTTAATATGATGCTTTAATATTTTTTAATAAATCTAAATTGAAATTAATTAAAACTTTGATTTTTAAAGTATGGAAATAAACATAATATTTTTTATCTTTAATATATAATTAAAATAATCATAATATTTAATTGAATTTTTATGATAAATAATAAATAATATTATTTACTGAAAATTTGAATTTACAAATAATATAACATTCATATTTAGTTTTAAAAAAAATATAAAAAGGTTATAATTGAATATTTACAAAAAACTTAAAAATATATTTTAATATAGTGCTTTAATATTTTTTAATTAACTTTTCTCATTCATTAAATATTGTGATTAATAGGGGTGGTAATTTTTGACGTAACATAATAATTTGACATGAATACAAAACACTTCATATAGGTTTGGGTTGTAAACTGATCAATTCATATAACATGCATAACAAATGAGTTAGGTTAGAATTGACTCAAAATTAAATAGGTTGACATACTAACTTATTTAACAATTTATAATAAAATTTTAAAAATATCATTTGAGAAATAATTAACAAATAATTTACTAATAATTATGTTCAATGAAAAGATAAATTTTATGTTATAATAAAATAATAACAAAACCTCAATAAAGTATTTAAAAATGATTAAGAATACTTTTAGTGATAAATAATAAGCAATTAAATTTTATAAATCAAATATAATTTTTATTAATTAAAATTATTAAATAGGTTAAATGAATTGACACATCTTAATATGTTTAACAAACATGCTGACTAGACATGACGCAATTATTATTCGAATTAGATTGGCTTGAACTTATTCAGATTATTTCTACTATTTGATATAATATGAACTTGAAATGTGAATACAAATTGCCATCCTTAATGAGTAATAGATGAGTAGGAACATAGGTAAATGACTAGAAAAATTGCCATCAATTACCTTCATACTCCTATAAATAAATAATTAATTATGATAATCAAATATCTTTATTTTAATAATAAATCATTGAAATAATTAGTAGTATAAATATTTGACTTTCATATCTTTTCCCAATCTATTTTGTCTATAAACAATTCTAGGTTAATTTGCATAGCTTTTTAAAATACTTTTAAATTTGCCGAGCGGTTAATTCTTATTGATTGATTATTAGCTTCAAATATTCCAACTTCAAATGCATAATATATTAGGAATAAAGTGTTTTATTAATTGTAATTGATTGGTTATTAGACAAATTTAAGTTTATTAAAATGTTAGTTTAATATTGATTAGCTACTACCAATTTCTTATTGATTGACATGACATTCATGCGAAGAAATTGTTTAACCACAAACATATTATCAATCGCAAGATAATGTAATTTCACATGATCCAATTCATTGTTAATGTAAATAAATTTTACACTATTATCTATTTTTATATTATTATATCATTAAAAAAAATCATTACAATTCTCTTACTGCTTGTAAAAATCTTTAATTAATATTATTTTTTAATGATGCGTCTCTTTATATTTATTAATATTGTAAAATATTTTATATTAATAGTACATCAAATTTAAACTCTTATATTCAATGAAGTACTTTATTCACTTCCTTATAAAATGTATCTTGTAGTTATTTAAAGGCTTTATTGAATATTTAACATAATTAGATTGATATTTCTAATTCTTTAAAAACATTTTTCCAAATTTATTTTCCATTGTAAGAATATAAATAAATGATAACATAACAAAACATATTGTGATAAACAATCTCCTATTTAGCATGATTCATTTATAGAAAGTGCGTAACTATAATCTCACATAGGATAACCGCAAAGTTGAGTCATATATATGTAATACTAATATACTAACAATTGAGGTCAACATCATTCAATTAGTTTGTTTCAAGTTATCACAAATATAATGAACCTGCTTTCGTCAAGCTTGTACTTCTTGATGATGATGATGATGATGTAGTACTCTCAGTTTTTTTTTAACAATTTTAAATTATATGCTCCATGCATTATGCACTTTATATGGTTAAACTTTGATATTTATCTTATTTTCTCTGTATTCTAATCTTTTTATATATTATACTTAAGATCCAATTTTATCATGTATATTTTTTTTATTTAAACTTCAACCATTCAAGTAATTATGCCAAAATATTTGATTTGAAGATCAGAGGATGTGTTAACTGAGGGTAATTTGTATATGATATCAAACTTTTTGATTGGCATTGTTGACAAAAGGGAAAAGTGCAAGTCAAACCAGCATCAATACCTTTTAATTTTCTAACTAAATGCTTTCGTTACTAAATTTTAAGACACTAGTATTCCTCTTCTTGGATTCAAACTTATACCCTAAGACACATCATACATGTAAGTAAGAGTGAAACATATCTTCTTAGTATGCAAAAATAATAATTTTAATGATTTTATGCTTTTTATGTATTTTTTATTGTAATTATTTATTTTATTTTTATATTACAAATGTAATTGTCTACATTCATTCTTATTCTTATTCTTGATATACAATAAAGTTGTTGCTAGATGCTTATTTGCCTAGATTATAATATAACATGCTTGTCAGATAACAAACAAAAATAAATTTGGTATGGCAAGCATAAGGGATGAGTTTGAAAGTTTAATGTCATGACCTATTATAGTCTGATTAGTATATGATTACTTTTGAATAACCTTATCGGCCTTATCTACATTGATTGGTCATCACAATAAAGAAGTAATTTATAACATATGACAATCATTAAAAAAAAAATCAACATATATTACTTTACAAAAATATTCATTATAGTTTGAATTGTATTTTAAAAATATTATTAAGTTAATTTATAAGTTGTAGGCATAAGTTATAACATTTTATATTTTTAATATATATATTACATAAAATCATAAAATTTATGTAAAATATAAATTTTATAATTTTTATGTCTATTTTTGTCGAAAGCTCCTTACTTTCTCCGGTCTCCAGAACGCATCGTAACAAATCCAAGATTTTAAGATGGTGAAACAAAAGGTTTCTTCCCAGAATATAAATTTATTAAGATAATTTATTATTTGAATTTATAAATACCTGATTATAAATTAATGTACTTGATAGTTAAAGTATAACAGTACACCTTTTCTATCTTGCAATAAAAAGATTTAATAGAATTTTATTTATATTATTAAGTCCTCTTTACACTCCTAATCTAATTCAATTATTGATTTATCCTATTCATTTGAATATTACTTTGTGAAGGAGAATTAAACCCATGATAAAAGTATATTTTTACATTAATTTTATTTTTATGACATCCTGAATACTATTCAAATTTAAATTTAAATTTTTACATACGCATCTTCTAGTCTAATTTTTAATTAAAATTTTGACGATCCCATAGCTCATCCCATTGCAAATCATAGGGGTGCAAATGGGTTAAGCCGGGTTAGGTTTTACCTTAAATAAGCAAGCCTTGTATTACAAAATATTGACCCGAACCTGACCTATTAGTTTATATAAGGCTTTATTTCAGGCTCAGCCTAACCTGTTAGCCTATTTAAAAGCCTATTTTTAAATACAAGCTTTTAATATAGGCCAACAATTTAAAGTTTAAAAAGCCTATTATAAAAAGACCTTAAATAGGCCAATAGCTTATATAAGCTTGTATCAATATATTCTTAAGATGTACCTAATAATACTAAAATTAATATAAAATTTTATATAAAAATTTATTGATAAAGAAATAAATTCATATACTTGTAACACAAAATTACTAATTTAAATATTTAATATTTAATTAAAATTAAAATAACATCAAGTTGTCATAACATCAAAAGTTAATAACAAAAATAAATTAGTTTACTATAAATTATACAACAAACATTAAAAATATTTAATCTATATAATGAACTTGGAGGAAAAAACTTATATATCATTGCCTTTATAATAAATAAATTTGAATAAAAAAATGTTAAATAGGTCGGCCTAATAGGCCTATAGGCTAGGCTTAAAATAAAAAGGTCTAACCTATTTAATTAGAAAAGTTTTAATATTGATCTTAATCTGACTCATTTAACTAAATAGGTCAAGTCAAGCTGGGCTTAAATCAGGCTAAGCTATAAGCTCCTGATAAGCCGCCCGACTCATTTGTACTCCTAACAAACCGTACTTCTATCCTTATCCATTTGCAGGTGCCATTTAATCATTTTTTTCTTTTTTTTTAAATTTGTGTACATGCATTAGATTTATGCTAGGTTTGTAATAATTTGAATAAATTCAATTCAATCGAATAATAATTATATTATATTAAGTTAATTTATATATTAAATATGTTAAGATAAATTAATTTATTAAATAATTTTAATTAACAATATTTATATTATATAATTATTTATTAAATCTAATTAGCTCTTATTTAACATAAAAAATATTTTCAATCATTGATAAAATATTTTTAAATTTTTATTGTTATTTTATTAAATATAATTTTTATATTTTATTAATTTATAATTATTTATAATTTAATTATTAATTATTTTTAAATAATATTTTAAAATTTTAATATAAATTTATAAATAAATTAGTGTGTCAATCTATTTATAACTCTAGTTAAATTTATTTATTATTTGTATTAAATGAGTTAATTCATTTACATTCCAAACTTGTATAAGCTCAACTTAAATACATGTAAAAATTTTAAATTAGTATTAGATTATGATATTGTACCAAAAACTAATATCCTTATTTTTTTTAATCTTATCTCTTTAATGGGACATAGAGATGTAAAATAGGGCAGGCGGCGAGGAGTGGGTCAAGTTCGCGCGAGCTTAGGCTTGCATGAGCCCGCCCGCATGAGCCCGCATAAAATGCGAGTAAAAAGAATTGGGACCGTAGGTTGCTCGCATATTTTCTTTTTTTTTCTCTTAAAAATAATTAAATTATTATAAAGACATATACAAAAATAAAAAATTCAAACTCTAAAAATTGAGAAAAATATTTTTAATGGGATATTAACTTAAGTTAAATTATTTTTTTTATAAATTATAATTAATTAATTAACTTTTTTATTTTATGTAATGAATTAATTAAATAATTTTTAAAAAATTATATTAAGCCATTATATATTACATTACAAATTAGTTTAGATTAAAATAATATCTAAATATATGAAAAATTATTTAAAAAATTAAAAAAATAAAACATTTTATTAAGCTCGCAAGGCCTGCAGTTAAGCCCACATTGAAAATGGACCTCATTTTACAAGGCTCAGACCGCCCCGCACCCGCGGGGCTTGCACAAGCCTGCGGGCGAGAGGCCCATTTTACATGCCTAATGGGACAATGGGTTAGCTGCGTTAAGGCTCCATCCATATAACAAAAATCGAAAAAATACACTAGGTAAATAAAGTTTTTATTTATTTATGATTATAACTACAAAAAATCAAGACATATAAAATATTTTATTTTATTAATGTCATACCTAAGATTGTATGATACAAAAAAATTCATTATTTTAAACGAAAAAAATGTTTTCTTGTCCTACTAAATATCACAATGTCATATTTATTAGTCACACTTATTATAGATGACATTAAGATTATTTAATTTCATTCTTAAATTTGGAAGTCAAGTGTATCATAAGGGCCAAAATATAGCCAACATTATTTCGGTGCAAGTTCAGCTCATATTTTTGGGAAGTGTAGCATTTTCCATTGCTAAAACACACCATTACATATGCTGTCCCCCATTTACTTATTTAAGACATTCTCTAACATTTGAAATTTTAAATAATTATACTTAACCTTCTTTTTTTAGATGAAATGCGTATTATATATATATATATATATATATATATATATATATATATATATATATATATATATATATATATATATATATATATATATATATATATTGTATTTTCAATTATTTGCATGATTTCTTTACATTTTTATAATTCTGTTTAACTACGTAAAGTTTAAAATAAATTTTGTAATCTAGACGCACCTGTATTATGAACTATGGGATTCTTACAATTTAAAACCTTTGTTTATTCGTGTTATAAAAGTTTTCACCTTGGATGGAATGAGAAGTTTGAAGCATTTATTATGTTAATTATCTACTTGTAACTAATTTATGTCATAATTTTGAAACACATCCATTGTGATTTTTTTAATATCATTATTATAAAATGTGATTATTAAATTTTCAGCAAATTAATGCATCTTTTATAATTTTTTATTTTTGATTATCATTATTTCTTTCTTCAGAAAAAATGATAGGATGGAATGTTGCAATTCATGATGAGTGCTGGAAAATGTGAAAGCGATTGGTTGACATAATTCAATATTATTGAAGCAGTAAAATTAGTAAATATAGAAATTTAATATGATTCAGCTTTTAGTATATTCCATGAGTGAAGATAAGAAATGAATTCATCAATTTAAAGTGATTATAGAAAAAATATAAACCACATAATAATTTTCAAACTTACACTCCAAATACACAAAAAAATACTTTAAGATTTATATATTTTTCACCTTAAAAAATTTTAATAAAAGAGTAAGAGCAAATTATGAGATTTAAAGTAATTCTTGTGAGAATTATTGTAATCCCTTGTGGATATTACTAATACAAACTCTCTTACACTTCACGTATTAGTCTCTTTCACAAAGTGTTTTTGCCCAAATAGGAAATAATAAATAATTGACAAGATTCCTAATTTAAAAAGAAAAATCATTTATAAAAAGAAATAACTACAAATTGGTAATTATTAAAATTTGAATCAAATCTTAATGGTTTGTGAGAAATATATTATGGGTGGCTGTGATGATGTAGAAGTATGTTGCCATAATTCAATATCAAAGAAGCAAAAAATACCAAACATAGAAATTTAATGTGATTCATCTTTTAGCTTACTTTACGAGCAAAGAAGAAAAACAAATCTACTTATTTAGAGGAATTATGGAGTGAATATAAACAACATAATAACTCTCAAACCTATACTCCAAATACACCAAAAATTGCATTATAATATATATATTCTTCACTCTAAAAATTTTTATCAAAAGAGTAAAAGTAAATTATAAGATCTTTATAGGGATTATATATAAAAACTCTTTCCCACGATTCATATTGGTTTATTGCACAAATTGCTTTTGCCCAAATAGAATGTATATATATGCCTTAAAGACTTACTTAATAAGAAGAATCCTAACTCAAAATAGGAAAGTCATTAAAAAAAAAGGAAATAATTATAAATTGATAATAATTAAAATTTAGGTCAAATCGATAACACAAAAATAAAAAGGTGAGTAGTTATAAATTTAAAAATTAATTTTTAATTAATTATTATTTATTTAATTCTAAAATCTTTATTTTCTCTTCAATTTAGCATTGTGATATCTTATTTTATTTTTTAAAATGCATTTTGCACTTTAGATAACATTTGATTCATGAAATTTTTTTCCCATTTTGAAAAATATTTTAAGAAAATAGAGGATTCTCATATCTAAATCAATTTTTTTAAAAATATTCTTAAAAATATAAATATTTTTAAAAATATTTTTAATCTAATATTTTTCTTAAAATATTTTTGCAACAGCAGTGAACATCCGACATTTACAAAAGGTAGCAGTGGCTCGTTACCGCCACCGAGGAGCTGAATTGCGCGGGAACGAAAGCCCTGAGGCCCGAGTCCATGTATGTGTATCCTTTTTATAGTTAAGGGAGGGGTTGCAGGACAAGTTAGGGTTTGTAGGGAAATACAATACATACAAGCTATTTCGACCTCGACTTGTGTCAAATCATAAAAGTTCGTCTCGTCTCGTATATACTGATTCACCAAAAGAAAAGGGACTTTCGCTCTAAGGATGCCGATCGACCTGTATTTTTTGATGGCGGAATCTTTCCCTTGATGGATGCTCCGCTTGTGGTCCTTGATACTTTAAGCTTCCCAGGCCTTTCACCTTTACAAGTCAATAATGACAAAATATTCTTTTATAATTACAGTACGTGTACATAAAAATTATTTAATATAGAAAATGATATTCATACCAAGAGTTATAGAAGGGAAGATGGTATTATAAATATAGAAAATAAATTTAAATAGATAATATTTTGATCGGAGACTTTTAAATTTTGATCAATCATTGATTTTATTACAAGATAACTCATAATGTTCACATCAATTTATTATGCACCTTTACATTTAGTATTAGATAGATCTCATATAATAACTGTCATAGTTCTTCCTATCTTTTATTTCATTTCTTTTGCAATAGTAACAAACACTTTTATAATTACAAATCCACTAAGAAAAATTCAATATGTAATTTTAGCATTCAACAAATATTCCTAAATAATCTTATTTTGTTACTCCATCTATCCCTTATTATCTATCACATTTAACTAGTTTCATAAAAATTAAGAAAGTAATTTAGTTTGTTTATTTTTTAATAGACTTTCCAAAATTATCATTTAATTCAAAAATCAAAATTTACTCCATTCTTACTTCTCTTTTTACTTGGAATTTGTGATCAAATTTAAATACATACACAAGTCTCTCTTTTATTTTATACACAAATCTCAATATGATTGAAAATAGAAAGAGAAACATCCATAAATTTGTTGAAATATTCTAAAATAAAATTACAGAGTAAAAACATATTTATTAATAATTAATGAGAAAAATAGTAAAAATAATATATATATATATATATATATATTTAATACTTCATTGAATTTATAAAATGAGAGAAAAAAAACAAAAAAATTAAAAGAAATAAGATAGATAATAAGGGAAGGATAAATTATTATTGAATTATTTATTTTTACCAAATTCAATGTTTATCAGATTAGTCAACATATATATGTTTCTTGGCAATAAACAAATTTTATTCATAACAAATAGTTTTATTAATTGGTTAATTGGTCAAATTTTGATGATAAAATGGATTATTTTGGTATTAATACGGATATAAGAAAATTATTCTATTAAATTGAATATCCTTATTAAATTGAGTAAATCTAATTATGTTCAAATTGATAAATTTTATGTCTTAAATCATTTGTATTTTTTAAATTTTCTATCTATACTATTTAGGCAAAACATAGTCATTGATTTTGATTAAGGAACTGAAGGAAACTTCAAAAAATATTTCTGCTTTTACTAATGAAGAGAAATAACTAAGAGAAAAAAAAAGATTCATTGAAAAAATATTTCTGCTTTTACTTTTTCAAAAGAGGGAAAGGATTCGTCCAAAATCGATAAAATAGTGAAAAAAAAAAGACATATTGCAATTAGCATTTGTGCATTTCTTTATGAGGGAAATTGCCGATCACTACACCAAAAAAGACTTTTAGTGGCGACATTTGTCGTCGCTAAAAAGTATTCGATTGTCGTTAAAGAAAAAGTCGTCGCTAAAAATGTCATTGGTATAGCTCCGTGCCTGAAAAGGTCATTAGCGATGATAATTTGTCGTCACTAAAAGTCTGATCTTTTGCGACGATAATGTTGTTGTAGAAAATATTGAAAAATATATAAAATTTAATTAAAAAATAAATTTTGATAATATTATGATAAATATAATGTTAGAAAGAGGGTAAAACTTTTATATAAAATATTTTTTTGGTCAAATAAAATGAATTCTAATAAAATACTTACTAAATTGGATGAATTTCATAATACTACAAATATAATTAAAATAAAAATTATAAATAAAATGAAATGAAATAAAATCTTTTTTTTATTTAAAGCCAAACATTATTTTTAAAAAAAATTAATTTTAAAATAAAATGAAATCTTGTTTTTAATTTTGTCAAACAAGGGGTCAATGACTAAAATTTGGGAATATCTCGTTTATCCAGCTGCCTCATCCAATAAGCCTTCAAATGATCACAGGAGTCATCATAATCGGCGAGGGCTTTACCCTTGCTTTAATGAATTTCCCTCTTTACTTGGAGGGAGTTCTGTTTCTAGTAGAGCATTTCCCCGACAATAATGATTTATTGTCCTCTACCATTTTCCAGTACAAGTAACAACTATTAATATTATTATTATTCATTACTAATGGCCACAATTAATTATTACTTAGTATTAATAATTATCATTAGTCATCATTCATCACAAATGATTATTATTGACATTAGCATCATCAGTAACTTTCATTAGTCATTATCCATTACCAATTATCATTATTGATTACTATTTACTACTAATGATCATTGCTAACTATTACTCATAATAAACAGTCATTATTGTTACTATCTATTATTAGTGACCTCCATTGGTTACTTTTATTGATCACCTTCTACCATTACGAGTTATTGCTAATTATTCAATTTTTAGTAAAGATTCTTTTTATAAGTTAATAGTATTTTTAAAAATATAAAAATTAATTAAAATATAATATTGTGACATTTCTAAAAATATATTTAAATAAATTGAATATAATAATATTATATTTCTAAGAATTAAATTTTTAAAAATATTAAAATTCCATGAATCAAACACCACTTTAGAAAAATAGGATCCATCATGGAATTGAATTTTTTTAAAGTGTAAAATATACTTTAAAGTAAAAATCACAACTTTAGATAAAGAAATCAAGAGTGTAGATAGTTGTAAATTCAAATTTTAATTTTTAATTGATTATTATTTATTTAACACTGAACTCTTAATTCTTTTATTAAAAATTGTGATATCTCAATATATTTTACATTTTTGGAAGTATAGAAACCTGATAGTATGTTGAAGTTTCCAACAAAAGACTTACTCAAAGATTCCCTGATCATTATTTCTTCTCATTAATTATTAATTATGGGAGATTCACAGATTTTTTCCTTGCCATGGAATTTCTATCTCTATATCTATACTACCATGAATAGAGAGTTTCGGGGACGGGATTATCATTTTTGGTAACAGTTGCAAGCTAAAGAAAGTTTTTTCCCGCCTTCCACCTCTTTTATTTTCTCATTTATTCATATATTTTTTAAAACTTATATTGTTTATAATGTTGTATTTAAAAATAAAATAATTAATTTTATTAGAAATATTATATGGATTAGTATTAATTATTAAAATATTTATTTAAGTAATTAGTTTTGTATTTTAACATTAAGCATAAAATAGATTGGACCCTAATTTAATGTGTATGATCCATGATATGTTGGATTATGCACAAGCCCATATGGATAGAGATCCCAACCTATAGCTTTTTAGTGGTCAGTAGTTTCTTGTTACAAGTTTGACCTTAAATAGAGAGATCAGGATTATTTATTTTTTATATTGAAAAATAAGGATTCCCACTCCTAAATTTTCTCTCTCTCTCTATCTGGATAACCTAAGAGGCAAAATAGGTTATAATTCTACTTATCATCATTCAGATCAGTTATGACCTCATCAAACTATGCTCCAAGTACGCTCATAATTTTATTATGATTAATTTCATATTTTGAAATTTTAATTCATACTTCCACAATTGGTATCAGAAGAGCATGTTAGTTTTATGAATAATTTGATTATGAGCAATTTTAATTATGCACCAGGTTTATAAAAGTCCTGATTTTTCTTTTCACATTCATATGTAAAATTAATAAAATTGGGGATTTCTTTTTTGAAACTTTTGGGATCTGTTTTCTTTCAATTAAATATTGAATACAAATCTTATATGCATGAGAAATATTATTTCGTTATTTGATTGTATTGAAAATTCATGAATGCTGCGAATTAAAGTTTAGATTTTTTCAGAAAATATTATAACCCTAGATCGCGAAATTTGAAGCTTTTCTTTCTAACTGATGTATGAATCTTGTTCTTATACACATATGAAATATTATATTTTTGTTTAATTATATTCTGATTTCGTATTTATTACAATATGAAGACATAAAATTCTTTGAATTTCAAAAATTTTGTGAGTCTTAATCGTACACTATTAAACTTTTATTTTCTTTGGATTAATATATAGGTTAGTGTCAAAAATTGGCTAAATAAATTTTCTGGTATTAAAAGAGGTTAAAATAATTTTTTTTGGAGCTTAAAACTACATTAATGGCGGAGGGAACACCATAAACAAAGCTTCTGATGCTAAAATTATGCACCAGATCGGGCGTACGCGTGGGGCCACATGCCAGAATAGCGCATGATCCTCACATGCCTATTAAGACATCCAGTTACTGCTGTGCATGAATACCATGCGCCAGATAGCGCGTTATAGTCACATGTCTAACCAACCTAACACTAGCAGCAAAACCTTTTGACTCGTGTGGCACACACACGTGGTAGTGCATGATGTAACACGCCTGATCTGTTTTGATGCTGCATGCAGAAACTACTCTCATGCGCGGGCTATAGCGTATGTATGCACGTGTGGCTCACGCACTAAGGTTTTTTGGGCCAGTTTTGACCCAATTGTGTAAAATTTTATTTTCTACCTTTATCCAATTTTTACAAAATTTTTTATGATAATAAATATTTATTTTGAATTTTGTAAAGTATATATTAGATTACATTTTGTTTATGGAATTTTGGCCTGAGAAAATTCATGGACATTCTTCGTATTTTTTTTGAGTTTAGTGTGCTGTCACTCTCCCTAATTGTAAACATAGGTATATTAGATTAAATTTGAGCTCTTAATTATGTAATTTTATATATATAAAAACACCTAAAGTCATTTATTTCATACCAATGATAGATTAGGGATGTACTAAGACTATTTTGCAGAAAATACTATCCTTCAAGGATATTTAGGAGTATATTGCATTAATGATGGATACACCCTATTACTGTGACATTGTTAATGTGATTTTAGAGTTTAAACTCCTTAGAATAGGATGCAGCATTTATAATATTTTCAATATTTCTTGTACCCTATTGGAATGACTATATTGATTACATTTTTTATGTAGGCTCTTGTATAAGCCAAATCATATGGTACATGTAATTTTGATACTACTTTGTTATATAGTTGTTTGACTAATTTGTTTAATTAGGAATCATGTGTTATAATTATGTTGTGCACATATAATTAATAATTTTCCAATCTTGTTGCATCAGTCTCAGTCTTTCAATAACTATTTGTGGTAAGGACTCTTAATGGAATAAATTATGATGAATGGAAAGAGTCTTTAAACATGTACCTGACAATTTCTAAGGAGGATTTGACTCTTAAAGAACCAAAGCCGGCTAATCTCTTACCAAAGTTTAATGCTGCAAATAAGACCTATTACAAATAATGGTATGAATCGAACCGGATTTATTTAGCAGTGATTAAGTTCACCATTGAAAAGGAAATTAGGGAAAGTATCCCAGATAAGGACACAGTTGTGGAGTACATGAAAGTTATTGGTGAAAAATTCAAGAAACTTGATAAGACTCAGAAAGTCTACTACCTCTCCATTCTTGATAACACTTGTTATGATGGAATTTCGGGTGTCAGAGAGCACATCATGAAAATGATTGATTACTACAATAAGCTAAGATCATACGGTGTTGATCTAGGAGAGAGTACTTTAGTCTACAGAGTCCTTCAGTCATTGCTAGTTGAATATAGCTACCTAAGAACTTCCTATAATTCACAAGAGGGAGACTGGACAATAAATCAAATGATTTCTATAATAACTCAAGAAGAGGAGACTATGAAAAGTAATTCACAGCCACATTCCATCAACTACTTATCTCAGGACTCCTACAATAAGTTAGGTGAAAATGATAAAAGAGGAAAGAAACTAAAGACAGATATCTGGAAAGCCTGAGTTCAAGAAAAGTGGTGATAAGGGCAAGGAACAATAAAAGAAATTTAAGGGCAAGTGCAATTATTGCAAGATCCCTAGACATAAAAAGTATCGATGTTATAAGTTAAAGAACAAGTGTGAGCAAGAAATGGCTCAGAGACAAGCGGATCCCAAGTGAAACGAGAGAGACTGTATTCGAAGTAGTAAGAAGTAGAGATAAAATTAAATACATAGGATCATTTTCTTTCTTTAAGTTTATCTTCTAGACACTTTTAATTTGAATTATGTCGTTTAAGTACCTTTTTCAAGAAGAAATTTGATTTCTAGTTCTATTTTGAATAATTGTAGTTATTCCTTTTGACAAAGAAAATTTATTATGATTTTACTATTTTTTTGGTATGCCAATTTACAAAATGATCTTTATAATTTGAATTTGAAAGATTATCCTGTTATATCTTTTGATATTCCCATCAATGTTATAATTAGGCATAAACAACCTAGAATGAGTTAGAAATTTTCCATTTTATGGGATCAATTTTAAGCCATTTTTCTAAAGAGAGATTAGAAGATTGGTAAAACAAAGTTGTATTGTTAAACCTAGACTTCTTATATTTTTTGAAACATTTAAGTGTGGGTTGTAAAGTAAAGATAAGACCATATAATCTCTAGTTAAAAAAATTAGACTAGATCAAGAGGTTGCAGATTTTCTTGTCCCACTCATAGTACTAAGATCATCGAGTTTGATTAAACATTTTATTTTGAGGATGACTTAGATAATGGGAGTTCGATGCTTAGGACTATCAATTTATGTGACAAGGCCACCATTCTGCCTATACCTATTCTGATTCCTTCACCACTAGAGAAGATAATGATGATAATCCAATTCAAATAAATAAAGATCCTCATGTTAAAGAACCTAATTAGCTAGCCGTTGAATTAAGATGTTCTTAAAGGGTCCAGAGGCTTGTAATACCGAATAACTATATTGTATACTTACAAGAATTTTAATAAATTTAATAGGGATAATTTTGTCATCCTAGTGCTTTATGTTGATGACATTTTGTTGGCTAGCAACTCAATTAATTTAGATAAGTTAAAATGCATATTGTCATGCCATTTTGATATGAATGATCTTAGTGAAGCATCCTTTATTCTTGGAATTCAGATCCATTGTGACATAACTCATAGTATTTTGGGTTTGTATCAAGCCAATTGGATTGAACAGATGCTTGAAAGATTTAAAATGGATACCTGTGCATCTAGTCCAATGCCTACTTAGAAAGACAATATGTTGTCTCAATCATATTGCCCTCAAGCTGATATTGAAAGGGTTGAAATGAATAAGATTCCTTACGTTTTCGCTATTAGTAATCTTATGAATGCACAGATCTACATTCGTTTAGATATAGCTTTTGCTATTAGTGTGCTTGGAAGATACTCAAGTGACCCTAAAATGGATCATTGGAAAGCGGCTAAGAAAGAAATGAAGTATCTTTAAGATACCAAGAATTATATGTTGACTTGTAGATGATCTTATTTACTTAAGGGTATTAATTACTCAGATTCTGATTATGCCTAATATATATATGATCTTAAGTTAATTTTTGGATACATCTTTATGATGTTTGGAGGAGCTATTTTATGGAAAAGTGTTAAACAAACACTCACAGCTACCTCAACCATAGAAGCAAAGTTTATTGTATATTATGAGACCACTTGTTAGGCTATATGATTGAGGAAGTTGATATCAGGCATGTAATTAATTAATTCTATATCATGACTTTTACTAAATTTTATTGCAATAATTCTCCTGCTATGTGCTTCTCTCAAAATAATAGGAATTCTAGTTATATTGAACATTTTTTGATGTTAGAATTTTGTTCATTAAAGAAAGAAGATTACTGAATCTCAGACTCGCATTGAACACAACTCTTGTAGAGACATGCTAGGGATTCGTTGATTTAAGACTTATCTATAGGAGTATTTTAAAATCAAGTAACTCATATAGGTCTTGTTAAATCTTTTGATGAAGCCTTAGTTTAGTGGGAGTTTGAGATATGCTTATTTTATTTTGTTAATGTTTGTGACCAGTAATTGCTCATATTGAAACATTAGTCATATGTTTTATACATATAAATCATTTGCTTCCTAATCAGATTCAATGATTTTAAGTTGTTTCTCTTATGAGCCGTGGTCAAAAGACTAACCTTATATATATTTAGTTCCATTTGGATTATGAGACATTAATTTTATTTCACTTGTCTCCCTATCAGATTCATTAATTCTGTATTGTCCCATTCCACTTATATAATCATTACTCAGTTTGGATATTGAAACATTGATAATATATTTTATACATATATATAAATCATTTATTTCCTTATTATATTCAATGATTTGGAGTTGTTTCTCTTCTGAGCTATAGTCAAAAGACTAAACTTTATTCTATTCCTTTCATATTATGAGACATTATATCACTTGTCTCCCTATTAGATTTAGTGATTCTGTGTACTCTCATTCTCTAAATTAAGTTTATAACTTAATGTATAACTAATTGCTTAATTATTGATATTTTGATTATTCCATATAATTAATTAATGCTATCCAAGTAGGAAATTGTTATATTTAAAAATAAAATAATTAATTTTATTAGAAATATTATATGGATTAACATTAATTAATTATTGAAATATTTATTTAAATAATTAGTTTTATATTTTAATATTAAGTATAAAACAAATTAGGTCTTGGTTTAATTTGTATAATCCATGATAGGTTAAATTATGCATAGGCCTATATAGATAGAGGTTCCAATCTACAGCCTTTTAGTAGTTAGTAGTTTCTTATCACAAGTCTGACCTTAAATAGATAGATCAGGGTTATTTATTTTTTATACTGAAAAATAAGGATTCTCACTCCTAAAATTTTTTTTCTCTCTCTATCTGGATAACCTAAGGGGTAAAGTAGGTTGCAACTTTACTCATCATCATTTAAATTAGTCATGACCTCATCAAATTATGCTCCAGGTACGTTCATAATTTTATTATGATCAATTTCATATTTTGAAATTTTAATTCATGCTTCCAACATATAACTCAAACAGTACTGAGTAATATAAATATAACATAATATAATTTTTTATTGTAATAATATTTTAACTATATTAAATATTTTGTTTAATTGAATTAATTTATATATATATATATTCTATTTTTAACTTTTATCATTTTATAATTCACATATTATTTCTTTTCTTTTTATTTGTCCCATTTTTATATTTTTTTTATTTTTTATAGTCCACTTCTACTATTCATAATTTAGATACTAATATCACTGAGTAATATAGATATAATATAAGATAATATATTTTTAATTTTTTAAGAGTATTTTAAATATGTTAAAACTTTAATATAGAATTTATTATTTGAATTATTCTTTTTTAGATAATATTTGAATATTAGAATTAAATCTATTTAATCAATTGAATTTTATTAGTATTATCTTAATATTAATTTTCAAGTATTATATATCAAATTAAATATATATTAATTGAGATTTTGTTAAGCTTTTACTTCTATTTCTTTTCTTTTATATATACTATTGGAGAAATTCTTGTGTATATAACATTTATTGCATGAATCCTTTAGAATTACATATTTTATTTTTAAGTTAATATTGAATTAATTTTTTTAAATTTTGCTAATTTTTTTCTTGATATCAATTTTGAAGTACTATATTAAATTAAGATCTATTGAAATTTTATGAAGATTTTACAGTTTACACGCTATTTTTTCTTTTTTTATCTATGCCTTTTTATTTGTATTCCTAATATTTAAAGTTCAAATGTAATATTATTGAGTTGTATAAATATAATAAAATATAATTTTATTACAAAAATATTTTTAATATGTCAAAAATTTCATTTAATTGAATTGATTAATAATTACATATTCTATTTTTAACTCTTATTACTTTACAAGATATATTATTTTCTCTTCTTTCTGTTTACTACTTTACTTGTTTTTCTTATCTTTTCTTTTATGATTTTTCATGTCTATTTTTGTTATTTATAGCTTAGACAATAATATTAGCAAATAATATAGATATAAGATGATACATTTATTTTTACTATATTATTATTTAAATAAATTAAAATTTTAATATAAAAATTACAAATTGAATGAATTAATTATATATTTTTAATCAAAATATTTGAAAATTATAATCAATTTTGTTTATTTAAAAGATTTCAATAGTTTATATCAGTTTTTATGTTCTATATTTCAAATTAAATATATCGATTTCATTCATTTAAAGTATTTCTTTTTTATTTACTTATTGCATATTTTTCCTATTTTTTCTGATATACCCTATTATTTACAGCCTAAACATATTGGAGAATAATATAAATATAATATAATAGAATATATATTTTATTATGAAAATATTTTAAATTAATTAAAGATTTAATTGAATTAAATTAATTAGCTACATACTATTTTACTAATATAAATATTTGCAAATAAACCAAATTTATATATTTAATTTTTATCAAAAATTTTCTTTGTGATTTTGTGTTGGATAACTAACATGTATTCTATCTTTCTTTTATTAGTAATGTTACTACTATGATCTTTGCTTTTGAATTTGAATCTAGCTTTTCTTATTTTGAATATAAGGAGATAATAATTTTTTTTAAGAAACTACATTATCAACACTCTCTATATATTATAAGGTAGATTAACAATTATTTGATACTAGTTTGAACCCGTGTGTTGCACCAGATTAATTAGATATATTATTTTGAATTCTTTTTATATTATATTAGAGCATTTTTTAAATTGTTTAATATTTGTTATTCTTACTATTTTAATAAAATAGAATTATTAATAGATTTTCATAATATTATAGAGAAGCTTCCTTAATTCTGAATGGTTGAGACAATGATTTAAGTTTCACATTCGCTTTTTAAAATAAGAAAGGATTTCTAAAAAGGTTAATTATATTTTTAAATAAAATAAGTTTTTTTAATTTAAAAATATTTTATTGTGAAAATAATATGTTAAAAAGAATTACTCATATGAGAGAACACCGTACTTTACACATGACCAAGTTTATAAATATTCATAACAATTTAATTTCAAATTATTCTTTAATTATGAGCTGATCGGCGTAATTTATATATTCTAATTCAAGTAATAAAAGAAATCCAATTTCAATATGTATGTGCATCTTGTCATTTATGCATTAACTACGTATTCATCTACATTTTTTATCATTTAATTTTTGTCATTTTGTCTTATTATATATATATATTTTATGCAAGCGATTGATAAGTAAAATAATAATTAAAAAAAATTAGTTAATAACTAATAAATTAACTAATTGTATAAGAAATATTTTATAAAATTATTTATTAAATCAAGTGAAATTATAAAATAATATAAAAGAAATTATTAATAAAAATAGAAATAAAATTAAAATTTCATATTTATTTAAAGATCAAATTATATTATTATAATTAAGATGAATATGTTCACAATAAAAATATAATATATAATATATAATTAATTATATTTTATGAACTTATATATTTATTTACTCAAATAATTTTTAATTTATTATTTATAATAAAAATATAATTAATTATATTTTATGATATTACATAACTATTTACATACATATTTTTCATATATTTATAGTTTAAAATAAAAATATAATTACATTAAAATTAAATTTATAAAAATTAATGATGGATTAAAAAAATTCAACGAGGCAATTATAAATTATAAGTCACTTGAAGTAATTTATTAAATTTGAATTTATTTTTTTAATAAGTTAGTTTATAAAATACTTCTAAAAATTAATTTAATTAATAAGCTATAATTTAATTTATTTATTGTATAAAATGGAGCCCACCTACCAATGGAATGATATAACTAGTTTATTAAATTATCTTTAATTTTTCCTTATCTGACATTTTTTTAATAGCAGATGCAGCTTTGAATATTCTCATGACATATACGTCAAGAATTCATAAGTATATCAAAATTTTACACATTGAAATCTCAACGAATTATATCTTATTGCAATCTTAAGGATTATACGCCTTTACAGATAAGTTTTCATTTTGTGAATTGTGAACTGAGTAGTATTGCTAAATTTAATCTATTTAATATCCTCTTGAATATGTTTACTACACAATTTTAAACTCATTATGTTTATTGTGACAGAAAATCGAGGAAACTACCAATTAAATATCGTATCTCCCAATGACGGTACATTTCGTTCGAAAACAGCAAAAGTATAGTGGGTTCCAAAACACCGTCGCAATATTTTCCGTCACCAACTAATGCCCCCCACGAGTGTTTTCCATTTTTCATTATCCTTCAACCTTAAATATTTAATGCTCTATTTTCCCAATGGCTTTGTATCATAAGAACTGCTGTTTTTTATGAATGAAATTAATATTACCATGGGTGTCGGATTAATCCATAGCCTAGTGGCCCGACCCGAGCATCTCCTCCTTTTGCCTGAGCAGTCCAAGATAAAGCAAAATGCAGCGCCATCAGTGAGCAGAGAACAATGGCCTCGAAGATGCACACTACACATCGAAAAAGAGATTGCAATGGCACATCAGGCCGTTGGGACCCAAGACATTGTGCAATCCGGACGGTAATATCGGTAACATCCTCAAAACCGGTTTTTTCCTCCCTTTGACTCGGTGGTGATTACTCTGACGCTACAAATTCTTGAAATTATTTTAGAATTAGTTCAAAAGGTTTACTTGTGATCCTAAGGAAATTTGATTGTTTGGGGTTTATGAAAAGTTTCCAGAACTACTTTGGTTTAATAATAGTTAGCTATAATAGAATGGAACGTTTGGAGAAGATAAGGTCTAATTTCAATATTGATGAGTTAGAAATAATTGGCATCTGCGTATTGATATTAATTCACTAATATTTTGTGCCTACGTTGATATCTAAGTTAATTCTCTTGATACCTAACTTCTTTTCGGTATCTATAATACCTGAGAACTTAAGTTATTGGGATTCTTCTAATTTTTTAATCGAGAGGATTGACATCTTTTGATATGTGTAACTTCGAAGTCGTTTTGCGCATGTTGCAATGTCAGCTTCGGCATTTACTCTTAAAATGGACTAAGTTAGTGAACTACCAATTGGGCTAGTTGAATTACAAATTGAAGTCGATTATTATTAATTTTTTGTGTGAAATGCTTGCCAATCTAAATGACTGTATGAATAATTTTAGCATATTCTTATTAGGAGTAATAATTTTTAATATAATATGTTATTTTAATATAAACAAGAAATCTTTTGACATAAATATGCAATTCGTATATGGAAGGGGATTGTAAGGATTCAGATTGAGTTTATATGAGTTTGAATTATAAATAAATTGACTCATTTAATACAAATGATTAATGGATTGACATGTTTAAAAAATATTATTTAAAAAAAATTAATAAATAAATTATAAATAATTATATTCAAATAAAAACATAAAATCTATGTCTTAATAAAATTGTAGTAAAAGTTCAAAAAAAGTATTTTATCAATAATTAAAAATATTTTATGAAAAATAATAAGTAATTAAATTTAATAAATAATTTTATAATATATATTTTGTTAATTAAAATAAATTAGATGAATTGAACATTTAATAAATAAATTAATCCCACCATATGATTATTATTTGAATTAAGTTTGAATTAAATTTATTTAAGTTATTATTAATCTTTGATATAATATGAATTACCTACCATCCCTAATTCTTAATGTTGGTAGTATAGAGGGATTTCTTTAAACACTACAGTTAAAAAGACTTTTAGCGGTGACATTTGTCATCGCTAAAAAGTATTCGGTCGTCGTTAAAGAAAAAGTCGTCGCTAAAAATGTCGTCGGTATAACTTCGTGCCTGAAAAGGTCATTAGTGACGATAATTTATCGTCGCTAAAGGTACGACCTTTTGCGACGATAATGTCGTCGCAGAAAATAATTTCAAAATTCAAAAAAATTTGAAATTTGATTTTTAGCGGTGATATTTGTCGTTGCTATAAGCAAAAAAAGTCGTCGTTGAAGATCTGACTTTCAGCTACGACAAAGTCGTCGCTAAAAGCAAAACCTTTAGCGATGACTTTGTCATCGCTAAAAGTAAAAAGTCATCGCTGAAAGTTTGATCTTCAATGATGACATTTTATCCTATAGCAACGATAAATGTCGTCTCTAAAGGTTTTTTAAATTTTTTTTTAAAAATTTAAATTCAACTTGTCGTATATTCAAATAATATATTATCTAAAATATTCTTTATTTTAATTAACTTGAATTATTCAATAATTTTTTTAAATTTAATTTATTATAAATTATACAATTATAATATATCAGTAGTATTATTAATAATGTCTAACAATTTAATCCAACATAAAAAATTAATACTCATAAAGCAATGGTTAATATTTATATGAATAAATTATATATACATCATCCATGTAAATGTGTACACATAAAAAATATAAAGATACATATACAAAATATACTATAGGGAAGCAGGGACATGTAAATATCACGGTACACCATCATCGTCATCATCATCATCATTGTCATCATCATCATCATCCTGGCAACGAGGATGATAAAATGACAGTGGCGGCTGAGCAACAGGTTCAGGCATAAATTTACTCAGCCCAGGCGGTGTAAGAGCAGCAAATGGAGGCGGCGGTAAGACGATACCCTGCTGTCTCAGGATGGAGCTCATCTCAATAAGATAAGTCCTAAGTTGCTGCTGCATCTGCTGCTGCTACTGTGTAATCTGCCGCTGCTGCTGCTTTTGAATCAACCGCTGGCTCTGCTCGACCTGTTCCCGACTCTACTGTAACTGCTCTTGCAACTCACCGACCTTAGACACGGTTTGTGAGCTTGTCCCCGTGCTAGAAGTCCCCATTGAATGATAAGACTGACCAGCAAGTACACGCCTAACAGCCTTCCTGTACCCTCGACGAGTGCCAAGCACCTCATCAGCGATGGCAGCTTCATCTAATTGTACAGGAGTAGTAGGCAAGCTAGTGGATGATACACTAGATTGTACATGCTGAATCATGAGCTCAATCATCCTCGCCTTAAATTATTAAAAAATTAATAAGAAATCTATCTTACAAGATATATTCGTAAAATTTTATTTAAAATATGAAATTCAAATAACTTACATGTGAGCCCTAAAGGATCGGATGCGCCCACTCCCCCGACCTATATGTGTGTCAGTCCCTAAAGTTATCGGGAATCAACTACAGCTCACCAATATCTCTGTTTCTCTATTCAATTTTTGTAACAGAAAAAAAGGATGAAGGGTAGTAATGCTATTTAACAAGTGGATACATTTAAAAAAGATACAAAAAAATTAAATTACCTTATCAAAGCGATGTGCAGCAATAGACTTTGACCCATATCGATCATTCACGACCTTCTGTGCTCTATTATTTATATTTCTCGCAGATAACTCCTGCAAATTAAGAGGAAAAAGTTAAATTTTTATGTTCACAATTTACTAATTATGAAATACTAACATAATACCATAAAATGTCATACTTACCCTGTACTTGTCACTATCAAAGAAGTCCACACACCTCTGCCATGTTTGCGGTAAGACAGATCAAGGCACACAACGTTGAGCTCGATCCAAGTCATACTCCTGGTGTCGATTGCCTCCATGCTCTAAGAAATGCTTATTCAACCTGTACTTCCAATCTCTGTACAGGTCGGCAGCAGTCTGCATCAAACCAGAGAGCGCTCTATCCCGATCACCCTCAGAGATGCCCTGGAACTCGAAGTGGGACTGCATTAAAAGACATTTAATAAATTTATGAGTTATATATTTAGAAATTTCAATATCAAAGACATTAATTCAACAGTTGGAGGAAATGGATACTTACTGCAAACCTTCCTACACAACTCTATCTAGGATCTGCTGAGGTACAGCCTGCCATGACTTATAATAGGGTGGCATGTGGGTGCGGATCATGCTACCAATATCACTAAGAGAGATGGCTGGCATTCTCATCAACCACATACCATGTATCAGTCGTATCAAACTATACAGGCACCGGTCTGCCTCCACCCTTGTCTATCTTCTCGTGCAGTCTTAGGGACCTATTCGGTCCCTTCTTTCTCATAGTTGCTACTTCAATTAATAAAGAAAAATAGCAATACAATAAACATAATATTTAATCAAGCTTAGGTATGCATAATTAATAACAAATACCTGATCCCTCGCACTGTGATAGAATATGGGTGGGTCGTTCTGGTGGGTTGCCTCCAGCGTCACCTCCGTGGTATCGTGCCTCTACATCTACCATAACTAAAATAATACACATTATACAAGTAATTAAAAAGAATTCAATGTCAAATTGAATGATCAAGTGGTTCAACTTTTTACAATCATATTAATTATTTTAACAATCATGCTTACACAATTATGAGTTGTAGTTCGAATATGTTATTGTATCCCTAGTCAGAATCAGTGTCGGAGAACCTAACAAACTCATGGTCATCGGTTTCTCCTTCATTATTAGATTGTGTGGGCTCCTCATCCATATAATCATCAATTATTTCGTCTTTAAGGCTCTCGTCATTAGCGATGAAGGTGTCTTCTCCATGAGCACCAGAAATAATATTCTTGTATGTTGGAATGATTGAAGGACTATTTCTTTTATTACCTAGATGTACTAAATCAAAATCTCCCAAATCAACTGTGAGGTTGAAGTTAGATGAGTTACTATCCTGCAGAAATAATAGGTCTTGTGCATTATCTCCATCACTGGGTAGATCCCATATATCGTAATGCACCATATTATGGATGACCCTCCAATTTAGTCCATTAAGGAGATCCTCAGTGTAAAACACTTGTTTTGCTTGAGTAGCAAGTATATAAGGATCATCCTTGTACCATTGTCCATTGATGGAGATGCTTGTGATATTCTTATTAATATAAAGTTTCTTCTTTGTAGGATCAGTGTCATACCACTTGTATTTAAATAGAGTCACATTGTACTTATTTAAATAAGTCAACTCAATTATTTCTTCCAGTACACCATATAACATGTTACTATCAATCCCCAGAACAGAAATGCTACTATTTTGCATTTTATGCTTCTTATTTCGAGTTTTGATTACAAAGCGAACTCCATTCACAATACACGCAGAGTATATCATGTTAGTAAAACTAGGACCAAAGACTAATGATAGTAACTCTTCAGTGGCCTCTAGGGAACCGTTCTTATGTAAATAGCATATCTAAAAAAGTAACAATTGTTCCAAGAATTAAATTGAAAGATCAGCAAAAGAAATGAACAATATTTAGGATATTCGTTTAATGAATTTGGGAAGAAAAAAACCCTTACCTTCGAGTAAAACCACGAGGGGAGTTTGGTTCTCTGTAAGTTATCAATATTTCAACACCACTTTGTTCGAGTTCCAATCGATGCTCACTATAGAAGATAACAATCTTAGTCTATTATAATCACATAAAGGAGAAGAACACAACTGAAATTTAAGTTACTTACTAGAGATATTTTTCAATCTTAGTACAATTATTCAAGATGTACCATACTGCAACATCTTGATCCTTCTTATCGAAATGAGAAATAATCTTCTTCCCTATCGGTCGACATTGGGATCGGAACACCGACAATGTCCTTCTTGTTTGACTAGGTGTTACATCTTGATTTCTATCAAGTCGGTTGAATCTAGTTTCCACTTCTTCCAAATACATAGAGAAAAAAGTTAATGCCTCATCAATAATATATCCTTCTGCAATTGAACCTTCCGGTCGAGCACGATTTCAGACGTAATCCTTTAACTTTTTTATATACCTCTCATATGGGTACATCCACCGAAAATGAACGGGTCCTCCTTCCAATGCTTCGTTTGGCAAATGAATCACCATGTGAACCATTATGTCAAAAAATGCTGGGGGGTATATCCTTTCAAACTTGCATAAAATAATGATAATGTCTTGTTTGGCTTGCAAAATATCCTTCCTGTTGAGAGTTCTAGCACATGTTTGACTAAAGAAGTTGTATAACTCAATAAGTGGATATGATAATTCCTTTAGCAAGAAAGCCCGATTTCCTGGTCCTAGCAGTCTCTGCATAATAACATGACAATCATGTGATTTCAACCCTTTTAATTTCAGGTCACGATCTGTGACATTCTTACAAAGACTCCCAGCAAACCCATGTAGAAATTTCACATTCTTTATATATTGGCAAAATCGTTTCCGCTCTTCCTGGTTAAGCATATATCCAACATGCGGCTTGAAAAGTTAACCCCTCTGCTCATACAGAAGCAAGTTAGGCCTTATCTTCATGTCTGCCAAATCTCATCTTGCATTATCTATATCTTTTGTTTTGTGCTCAATCTCCAATAATGTACCCAAGATGCTATCACATACATTTTTCTTAACATGCATCACATCAATGTTTTGTCTTAAGTTCATTGTTGACCAATAAGGGAGATTAAAAAATATACTTCTCTTGCTCTAATTAAGTTCGTCGACACCTCTCTTCCGCTTTACACCACCAAATTGAGTATGTTTTCCTGGAAGTCTCTGTGACACCTTACTCAACTGTTCCATAATAACATTATTGGTAAGAGGCCGAGGAGGGGCTCTCCTTTCCGACCTCCCATTGAATTCTTTCCTATTTCTCCATGTGTGACTTCTTGGAAGCCAACGGCGATGACCAACGTAAGCTATTTTTCCTCTAACTTGAATTGACGGAGTATCCAAATTATATGTAGGACATGCTTTGTATCCTTGCCCACTCCACCCGAATAGATTACTTCAAGCAAGAAAATCATTTATAGTCTAAAGCAATGCTACCCGCATATTGAACACCGTATTTGTATTCGCATCTTGAGTTTCAACTCCTTTCTCCCAGAGATCCCTCAACTCTTCTACGACCAGCTGTAAGAAGACATCAATATCCTTACTTAGCAATCGCGGCCTTGGGATTAATAGGGTTAACTTGAAAAAAGATTGATTCATGCATACCCATGGTGGCAAGTTATAAGTAGTTATAACCACTAGGCACATGCTGTAGGATAGATTCCTATCACTAAAAGGATTAAATCCATCTGCACTTAAACCTAACCTAACGTTTCGTGGGTTAGCAGATAAATTAGGATACCTCTTATCGAACTCCTGCTAGGATTTTCCATTCACGGGATGTCGCATTACCCCCTTTTCTTTTGATTTCCCGATGTGATGCCATATTATGTTCTTTGCAGTATGTCTCGACCGATACAAATGCTACAATCGAGGAGTTAATGAAAAATATCGAACCACTTTTTAGGGCACATTCTTTCCTTTTGTAGTTTTATTTACCCATCGGCTCTCCTTACAAATTGGATAATTATCTTTAGAAGCATGATCTTTTCAAAAAAGTGCGCAATCATGTTTGCATACATGGATTGATTCATGCCCCAATCCTAACTTATTGAGCCATTTCCTTGCACCATAATACGATTTAGGTAATTTATTATCATTTGGAAGTGCCTCTTTTAACAACCGAAGAAGAGCATCAAATGACTTATTTGTCCACTTATGCAAAACCTTTAAATGCATAAGTTTCACCAAGAAATTCAAAGCTAAAAATGCTGTGCAGCTTGGATACAATTCTGTTTCTACTTACTCGAACAGGTTATCACAGTTACTATAATTTGTTCCAATGTCTCCGTCAGCCGCATTCTCACCCATGTACTTGTCATTGTGAAAATCAACTTCAGGTATCTCAGGGCCAATGAAATCATGTATAATATCCGCCAGCTCATCTCTATTGTTGGGAGCTATCCCCCGAGTTCCTCTAAAAGTTGAAACATCTGCTTCACCATGGTGTACCCAATTTATGTATAATGGATGAAATCCATTATCTATAATATGTGCCTCCAATGTTAGTAATGTCTGGAATATTAAATTCACACACTTCTTGCATGGGCATCTTACCAAACCCCTTTCATCGACAAAGGTTTTGGCTCTTTGAACAAATCTTACTGCACCATTCCAATACTCATCCGACAATCGATTTGGTAGATGTATCTAACTTTTATCGACAGACATTGTCTTACTGAACAGAAAGAAAATTGCTTTAGGTGAAATAAAGTGTGTTGATTAATATTTGACAGTTGCCCTAAATGCACTGTATCATGCCAACTTTGAAGGGTAGGGTCCTATCCCATTCAAGATATTTCTATAGTTATTATTTTCTCCAATTTATCCACGCTCATCGTTTGATTCGTGCAGAAATTTCGGCAGTATCCCCCTATGGTTCTCCAAGTACCTAAACTATACACCTGTATAGTTTATACCCGGAGAACAGTTAGGATGCTAAGATATTCTCACAATATTAAACAAGAGCCGGATAAATTGTTAATAATAACTACATGATAATATCCTAAACTGTCTAACTTTTTAGGAAAATTCAAGGGTTGATTGATGTTCAAAGAACAACCAACCCTTGAACGGGTCTAAGCTTATAATTTAAATACAAATGCAGTTCCATTCAAAATTATTATAAAAATATATTTACAATAATTAAAATTAACGATACAACAATTTATGAATATTGTTATTTTAGTGTCAATACTGTTATTTAAGTAACTTATTACGTAGATTATTGATTTTTCTAAATATTTATAACAACTGTTATATTTCACAATAAGCTTGTGAGAATTCAAACGTATAACCTACTCTACTATATTTATAAGGTGCACAATTCAGCTTCTAAATAGAGAGGCGTATATTATGAATACGAACTTCCTAGTTGTAAATTTAAGTAAGTTTAGTTTTATAAAGTGTATGTTATTTATAAGATGCACAATTCAGTTTCGTTATTTAAGTAAATGTAGTTTTATCTAAGAAGGGGGTGATTTTCATGCGAACTTCCTAATTTTTTGAAATTTTTATTTTTACATAATGTAGATATCATAATTTGGATTGTTAGGGTTTTATTTTCATGTGGTCTCTAGTTTAATTGAATTTTTCTTAGTATGTGGTGTAAATAATATAATTTGGATTGTTAAGTTTCAATCTCAATTAAAAAAGAGATTATATTATTGTAATCTCTTATTTTGCTAAGATAAATTTATATATTTATTCTAATTTTCTATCTTACATTATTTCAACGAATCTAGTAAGTTTGAACTTTCCTAAATTGCATCACAAATTTTAGATTTTATGAATAAAATATCATAACTATTTTATCTTACATTAGTCTAACTAAATAATCTACACATATATTGTATACTTTAAAATTATAATTTGAGAGATACATAATAATAATAAAATTTATATTTATAAATTTTATGCTAAGTTAAATTTACATTAATAAATTCAAAATTTACAACATACAAAATTAAATAATACAAAATTTTATATTAATTTAAACATACTATTAATTCTATTAATTCATTGCAAACTATTTGAGTAAATTAAATATATTATTACATAATTAAAATATTATAACTTTTTATTCACGTACCTTAATGGTAAAAATCTACTTATCAACTCTCAATACTCTCCACGAACTAAGATAAGTGCTAATAATAATTAACAAATTAAAAGATACAACATACAAAATTAATACATATCAACATATATAAAAAATAAATATACTAAAATAAAAAAATTAAAAGAAAGAGAAAGTTTAGGAACTTACCTCAAGTCCAGAATTTTCAAACGCACAAATGAGGAGGGAGGAGGTGCCGCGAATAAATAGCCGAAACTTTCACCGACGACTAAAAAATTTCGGTCATCGGTGAAAGCTTCAGCGACAACTGAGATGTCGTCACTAAAAGTCCAAAGCTTCACCAACGACAATGTCGTCGCTAAAGCCTTGTCTTAGAATTTGGACTAGGCTTTTAGTGATGACAGAGTCGACACTGAAAGGCGGGCCAAGTTTCCGACCGAGCTCTTTAGCAACGACAGAGTCGTCAGTGAAAGTTGGGACTTTTAGTGACGACAGTGTCGTCTCTGAAAGGTCACACTTCAGCGACGACAATGTCGTTGCTGAAAGTCTTGCATTTTCAGCAATAACAATTGTCATCGCTAAAGGATAAATTTTCCTGCCAAAAATTTTTTAGGCTTTTAGTTACGACTTTTATCGTCGTTAAAAGCCTAATTGCTTCCCGCCCAACTTTCTGATTCCTTCCAAAAAGTTATATTATTTTTACAGACAACTTTGTCATCGAAAATACTTTTAGTGACGACCGAATTTTTGTCGCCGCTAAAAACGTCATCGTTGTTACTCCTTATTCTCGTAGTGAAACTTTATATTAAACTTCATCAGCAACATGCATCCATATGGAGAAGAACCTTTTATAGTTTGAAGATTTTCAATTTTAGAATTAAATTTTAAGGTGATAAAATTTTGTAAATCCTTCTCTTAGAGCATGTAGCACTTTGCTTTTACATTAATGCTAGAGATTATATTAATTTCGTGTGACTTTGAATTTTCAACTGCATTGATTATAAATTCCTCGGTGACCTAACGTGATAGCATGTGACAATGCGAAAGATGAAAGGTTTTGCATAACAAGTGTTAGGATGAAATACACTACTTAAAATGAATTTTGTGTTGTTACATTTTAAATGGTTATGATGCCCTTGTTGATTTTGTACTTGATGATACATTGTAGTTTGAATATTATTCAGTTAAATAATACACTAGAAATATGCGGAATTTGATGTTCTATCAAGCATTTTACAAGTTTCATGCTTGGTTTGGTTTGTTGGTAATGCTAGATAATTAAAATTGAAATGTTATTCGACTTTACACGGAGAATATGATAATCCCCTAGCTATATCATTATTCATTGCTATTGTAATTTTGTAATTACGGAAACGGAATGTGTTTTGGCTGAAATTTATGTGAAAATATTGCTCTTAATTAACGTATGAGTTATTATGGTTCTGGATTATTTTGTGTCATATTATTACCCTATTTCTCTCAAATGAAAGAAAAATTCTCCTTTGAATTATAAAAGGGATAGTATCTATATTTTCCTAATAGTATATTAAGTACATATCATATTTATGATTACTTTGTGAATGATATAAATATATTAATATTAATTATTTTATAAAAAGATTTACTTATTTGTAAGAATTTTCAACATATGATATTATGTTATTAATATATGATTTGCCTATTATTGGCTTTCTGCCTTAACAAATTTGTTAGAACCTTTTTATATATAATTTTTTTTTTAATCCCAAGAATTTAAAATATTTTTATATTTATGAAAATATGAATTGTAGTATGTGTATAAAAAAATAATTTTTTTTAATTTTTTAGATATGAAAAATAAACACCTAATTTTGGGTGTTTGAAATTGTGAATGTTTATCTAACGTTATATAAAAGAAAATGCTCGCTGAACGGAATTTGGCTGCCGCGGGAAAATTGTGTTTAACATTGTGCGTTATTAAAGATATTAAGATTAAGATTTAGCAGGAAGGCTGTATTTTTTATTCTTCCTTTACTGATTTGTCTTTCCATTTTTTAACAGAATTTTTTTATTAATAATCTAATATGATAAATAATAAATTTCTTGTTTATAAATTTTAAAAGATAAATATATATTATTCATTTGTGTAGAAAAGAAAATTTTAAAAATAATATAAATATAATTATAATTACAACAAATATTAATTACTCATATTATTTTATACTATAACTACAACAAATAAGACCGTGCTTATTAGCGGATTAGAAGGAAAAAATTTACATTTGACCTTAAGTTTTACACTAAATTATAATACATAGTAGAAAAAATCTATTCCAATATTCTTTGGGATTTAATGAAATTATGCATATATCATCTTTGGTTTAAAAATCTACTTAAATTTTTTAAACATAAAATAATACTATATTTAAATTTAAATTCAAATATTAAAAGAAATTCAAATATAATTTTTTCCTCAATAAAATGATGAATAAAATGATTATAGACTCAAATTAAATAATATGATAATTTAAGCACTTTATTATTAAAAATATACTTTAATAAAATTCAAATGGTCCAAAAATTATGGCACTTACATTAAAATTTAAAATGTTCATGAGTTATATTTTAATTGTTTAAATTTAATGAACACTACAACCATAAGAAGCAACAACGACGATACTTTTAGCGACGATAAAAATTTGATCATCGCTAAAAGTATTCCCGACAACATTGTCGTCGGTGAAAGCCAAATGACTTTTAGAGGGAATCGAAAAATTGCGGCAATAAAGAATTAGGCTTTAGCGACGACAATGTCATCGCTAAAAGCCTAAAAGAAATTCAGCTAGAAAATTTAGCCTTCAGCGACAATAATTGTCATTGCTGAAGGTTGCCACTAATGTCGTCGCTGAAGAGCTAGTCTCGAAAATTGGGTAGGTCTTCAGCGATGACTTTGTCATTGCTAAAAGGCACAGCCTTCAACAATGACAAATGTCGTCATTGAAGGTTTGCCCCAAGTTCTGAGGATCACCTATAGCGACGACATTTGTCGTCATTGAAAAGTGGACCCTTTAGCAACGACTATAGTCGTCGCTGAAGGCCTTGTCCAATTTTCAAGACAGGGATCCAGTGACGACAAGTGTTGTTGCTGAAGGCTTGTCTGCCAGGAAAAGAAAAGCCTTCAACAGGACTTTGTTGTCGTTGAAGGCTGACATTTCAACGACGAACCTTCACTGACGATCGAGAGTTTTTTGTCATCAGTGAAGGGTCTGCCTATATAAACCTCAACACCTCCTCTCCTTCTCATTTGCATGCTTGCAAAGGAGAAGCAGTGGACCTGAGATAAGTTTCTCAACTTTCTCTTTCTCTTATAATTTTTTCTATTTTAGTATATTTATTTTTTATATATATTGATGTGTATTAATTTTTTATATTTCATATTTTAATTTATTAGTTATTATTAGCACTTATCTTTGTTCGTGGAGAGTATTCAGAGTTGATCAGTAGATTTTTGCCATTGAGGTACGTGAACTAAAATTTATAATATTTTATTGTAAAATATTATATGTGAGATTAATAGTTTGCAATGAATTAATAGAGTTGATAGTATGTTTAATTTAATATGAAACTTCATATTATTTAGTTTTGCATGTTGTAAATTTTAAATTTATTTATGTAAATTTAACTTAGCATAAAATTTGTAAATATAAATTTTGTTGTTATTATGTATCCCTTAAATTATAACTTTGTAGTATATAATATATGTGTAGATTATTCAATTAGACTAATGTAAGATAGAGTAGTTATGATATTTTATTCATAAAATCTAAAATTTATGGTGTAATTTAGGAAACTTCAAAATTATTAAATTTGTTGAAATAATGTAAGATAGAAAATTAGAATAAGTATGTAAATATAGCTTAGAAAATAAGAGATTATAATAATATAATCTCTTTTCTAATTTTGATTGAAACTTAACAATTCAAATTATACTATTTACACTACATAATAAGAAAAAATCAATTAAACTCAATACCACATGAAAATCAAACCTAACAATCCAAATTATACTATCTACATTACATAGAAAAAAAAAGTCAAAAAACCAAGAAGTTCACATGAAAATCACCCCTTCATTGATAAATTAAATTTACTTTTTTCTTTTAAAAATTATAAAATTTATAATTGATTGATTTTCAAAATTTATTTGTTAAAATTATTTTTTAAAGCTAAACCCTAAACAAAACCAAAATAAATATAATTTATATAATTTTTGAATTATATTTTATTATTTTCAATGTCAATTTTGTCATTAACTGGATTATTTTTTTTATTTACAATTTCAATTGCTATGTATCTTGAATTTTTAATTGGATTAAAAATTAATTTTCAAAATAAGGAAATGTAAGTTTTTGAAGATTACGAAATATTTCTTAATTATTTTAGAAAATATATGTTATGTACATAATTCTAATAGCTAAAGTTACAATAACATTACATTAATGAATAACTTATGAAACTAACAAAAAATGTTCAGTGAAATATTTTTTAAGTTCAATCTACTAATACTATAATCTCTTGGATATTAATTCGGTGTTATTTATTCTGAAGCTTCTTTAAGTTTGCTGAAATTAATTGAAAAAATATAATTTGAAAAAAATTGAAATGATGAAAATTATTTAATTTGTTTATAATTAGATTAAAAGAAATATTGACAAACAATGGTTCCTTATTTTATGATAGCATCCTCTGACTTTCTTTCAATGTTATAATGATAAATGTTATTATTTAGTTATAATAACATGTGGCATATTACACTTGTATAAAAATATATATATTAATTCTTATGAAAATACTTCTTGGCAAAATAATCAAAATGACCATACCTAATAGAAATTTGAAAAGTTCTTATGCTTGATAATTTATAAGCATTCATAAAATACACTTTTCTATAGAGAAGTTGAATTGTGCACCTTATAAATATAGTAAAGTAGGTTACACGTTTGAATTCCTACAAATTTATTGTGAAACATAACAATTGTTATGGATAGTTAAAAAAATCAATAATCTACGTAATAAGTTACTTAAATAACAGTACTGACACTTAAATAACGATTCTCATAAAATATTGTATCATTATTTTTAATTATTGTAAATATATTTTACAATAATTTTAAATATACAGGCGTTTGCATTTAAATTATAAGCTTAGACCCGTTCAAGGGTTGGTTGTTCTCTAAACATCAACCAACTCTTAAATTGTCCTAAAAAGTTAGACAGTTTGAGATATTGTCCTGTAGTTGTTATTAATAATTTATTTGACTCTTGTTTAATATTGTAGGAATATCTTAGCATCCTAACTGTTCTCCAAGTGTAAACTATACAGGCATATAGTTTAGGCACTTGGAGAACCATGGGGAGATACTACCGAAATTTCTGCACGGAGCATACGATGAGCGTGGATAAATTGGAGAAAATAATAACTATAAAAATATCTCGAATGGCATAGGACCCTACCCTTTGAAGTTAGAGTGATACGGTGTATTTAGGGTACATTTCAAATATTAATCACCACACTTTATTACACCTAAAATAATTTTCTTCCTGTTCAGTAATACAATGTCCATCGATAAAAGTTAGATACATCTACCAAATCGCTTGTCAAATGAGTATTGGAATGGTGCAGTGGCATTTGTTCAAAAAGCCAAAAACTTTATCGATGAAAGGGGTTTGGTAAGATGCCCATGTAAAAAGTGTATGAATTTAATATTCCAGACATTACCAACATTGGAGGCACATATTATAGATAATGAATTTCATTCATTATACATAAATTGGGTACACTATGGTGAAGCGGATGTTTCAACTTCTAGAGGAACTTAGGGGGCATCTCCTAACAATAGAGATGAGCTAGCAGATATTATACACGATTTCATCGATCCTGAGGTACCTGAAGTCAATGTTCACAATGACGAGTACAGGAGTGAGAATGCAGCTGATAGAGACATTGGAATAAATTATAGTAATTGTGATAACCTGTTCGAGCAAGTAGAAATACAATTGTATCCAAGATACACAATATTTTCATCCTAGAACTTCTTAGTGAAATTCATGCACTTGAAGGTTCTACATAAGTAGACAAATAAGTCATTTGATGCTTTTCTATGGTTGTTAAAAGAGACACTTCCAAATGATAATAAATTGCCCGAATTGTACGATGGTGCAAGGAAATGGCTCAACAAGTTGGGATTAAGGTATGAATCAATCCATGTATGTAAACAAGACTGTGCACTTTGCAGTATGGTACATCTTGAATAATTGTATTGAGATTGAAAAGTATCTCCAGTAAGTATCTGTGGGCATTTGTGTTTTTCTCCTTTTTGTGATTATAATAGACTAAGATTGTTATATTCTATAGTGAGCACCGATTGAAACTCGAACAAAATGGTGCTAAAAATATTGACAACTTACAAAAAATTAAATTCCCCTCGTGGTTTTACTCGAAGGTAAGGGTTTTTTCTTCCCAAATTCATTAAACCAATATCCCAAATATTGTTCATTTCTCTTACTGATCTTTCAATTTAATTCTTGAAAAAATTGCTACTTTTTTAGATGTACCATTTACATAGGAACGGTTCCCCAGAGGCCACCAAAGAGCTACTATCATTAGCCTCCGATCCCAGTTTTACTACCATGATATATTCTGGGTGTATTGTGAATGAAGTGCGGTTTGTAATCGAAACTCGAGATGCAAAGCATAAAATGCAAAACAGTGGCATTTCTATTCTGGGGACTGATGGTAACATGTTCTATGGTGCACTGGAAGAAATCATTGAATTAACTTATTTAAATAAGTCTAATGTGACTTTATTTAAATACAAGTGGTATGACACTGATCCTACAAAGAAGAAACTTTATATTGACAAGAATATCACAAGCAACTCCATCAATAGACAATGGTACAAAGATGATCCTTATATACTTACTACCTAAGCAAAACAAGTGTTTTACACTGAGGATCTCCTTAATGGACCAAATTGGAGGGTTATCCATAATTTGGTGCATTGCGACATATGGGATCTACCCAGTAATGGAGACAGTGCACAAGACCTGTTATTTCTACAGGATAGTAACTCATCTAACTTCAACCTCACAGTTGATCTTAGAGATTTTGATTTAGTAGATCTAGGTAATGAAAGAAATAGTTCTTCAATCATTCCACTTTACAGGAATGTTAGATCTAGTGCTTATGGAGAAGATGCCTTTATCGATGATGACGAGAGTTTCAAAGACGAAACAATTGATGATTATATGGATTAGGGGCCTATACAATCTGATAATGAAGGAGAAATCGATGACCATGAGTTTGTTAGGTTCACCGACACTGATTCATACTAGGGATAAAATAAGATATTCGAACTACAACTCGTAATTATGTAAGCATGATTGTTTAAATAATCAATATAATTGTAAAAAGTTAAACCATTTGATCATTCAATTTGACATTGGATTCTCCTTTAATTACTTGTATAATGTGTATTATTTTAGTTATGGTATATGTCGAGGCACGATACCATGGAGGTGACGCTGGAGGCGACCCACCCATATTCCATCACAGTGCGAGGGATCAGGTATTTGTTATTAACTGTGCATACCTGAGATTGATTAAATATCATGTTTATTGTATTGATATTTTTCTTTATTTATTAAAGTGGCAGCTGTGAGAAAGAAGGGTCCAAATAGGTTTCTCAAGCTGCACGAGAAGATAGGCAAGGGTGGGGGCAGATCGATGCTTGTACAATTTGATATGATTGGTACATGGCATGCGGTTGGTGAGAATGCCAGCCATCTTCCTCGTGATATTGGCAGCATGATCCGCGCCCATGTGCCACCCTATTATAAGTCATGGTAGGCTGTACCTCAGCAAATCCGAGATAGAGTTGTGCAGGAGGTTTACGTCAGTATCTATTTCCTCCATCTGCTAAATTAATCCCCTTTGAGATTGAATTTTCTAAATATATTACTCACAAATTTGTTAAATATATTTTAATGCAGTCCCACTTCGAGTTCCAAGGCATCTCTAAAGGTGACCGGGATAGAGCGATCTTTGGTTTGATGCGGATTGCTGCAGACCTGTACAGTGATTGGAAGTACAAGTTGAATAAGCATTTCTTAGAGCATGGAGGCGATCGATACCAGGATTATGACTTGGATCGAGCTAAACGTTGTGTGCCTGATTTGTCTCACCATAAACATGGCAGAGGTGTGTGGACTTTTTTGACAGTGACGAGTACAGGATAAGTATGACATTTTATGATATTATGTCATTATTTCACATATTTAAATTGTAAACATAAAAATTTAATACTTTTTTTTCTTAATTTGTAGGAGTTGTCTGAAAAGAATGCAAATAATAAAGCTCAGAAGGTCGTGAATGACCGATATGAGTCAAAGTCTATTGCTGCGCATCGCTTTGATAAGGTAATTTAACTTTTTTATTTCTTTTTTAAATGTATCCACTTCTTAAATAGCTTTATTTATTTCATCCTTTTTTTCTTACAAAAATTGAACATAGAAACAGAGATACTGGTGAGCTACAGTCGATTTTCGAGAATTTCAGGGACCGACACACATATAGGTCGGGGGAGTAGGTGCATCTGATCCCTCAGGGACAATATATAAGCTAGTTGAATTTTATATTTTAAATAAAATTTTATGAATATATCTTGTAAGATTTATTATTGAATTTTATTTTAATAATTTAAGGTGAGGATGACTGAGCTTATGGCTCAGCACGTACAATCTAGTGTATCATCCACTAGCTTGCTTGTGACTCCTGTACAGATATATGAGGCTGCCATCGCCGATGAGGTGCTTAGCACTCGTCGATGGTACAGAAGGGCTGTTGGGCGTGTGCTTGCTAGTCAATCCTATCATTCGATGGGGACTTCTAGCGCAGGGACAAGCTCACAGTCCGTGTCTCAAGTCGATGAGTTGCAAGAGCAATTACAACAGAGTCGAAGCAGTTCCAACAAAGCTTGCAGTTAATTTAGGAGTAGAAGTAGCAACAGATTACATAACAGCAACAGATGTAGCAACAGCTAGGGACTTACCTTATTGAGATGACCTTGATTCTTAGATAGTAGGGTATCGTCCTACTGCCACCTCCATTTGTTGCTGCTACACCGCCTGGGCTGAGTAGATTTACGCCTAGACCTACCACTCAGCCACCTGATCCATCTCAGTCACCACCATCGTTTTATTGTCCTTGTTGCCAGGATGATGATGATGATGATGGTGGTGATGGTACATCAGCATATTTACACCTCCCTTCCCCGTAGTATATTTTGTATATGTATCTTTATATTTTTTATGTGTACACTTTTACATGGATTGTGTATATATAATTTATTCATATAAATACTATTTTTACAATTGCTTTATGAGTATTTATTTATTTATTATGTTGGAATAAATTGTTAAATATTATTATTAGTATTACTGATGTATTATAGTTGTATAATTTACATTAAATTAAATTTAAAAAAGATATTGAGCAATTCAAATTAATTAAAATAAAGAATATTTTAGATAAATGTTGTTAAATATAATATATTATTTGAAATATACTTAATTATAATGACAATTTCAATTTAAATTTTAAATTTAAAAAAAATTCAAAGAACCTTTAGCGACGACATTGTCATCGCTATAAGGCTAGAATATTGTCGTTAAAGATGATTTTGTCGTCGCTAAAGCTCAAACTTTTAGCAATGACAGTTATCGTCGTTGAACTTCAGACTTTCAACGACGACAATTGTTATCGCTGAAGGCATAACTTATAACGACGATAATGTCATTGCTGAAAGTCAGCTTCAGCGATGACTTTTTTACTTTTAGCAACGACATTTTTCAAAATTTTTTGAAATTTGAAATTGTTTTCTACGACAATATTGTTGTCGTAAAAAGTCGTACTTTTAGCAACGATATTTTATCGTCGATGTTGATTGTTTCAAGTACAAAACTATACTAATGACATTTTCAGCGATAACTTTTTCTTTTAACGATGACCGAGCACTTTTCACCGACAATAAATGTCACCGCTAAAGGTCTTTTTTGTTGTAGTGGAAAATATATTTTTATTATAAAATACTTTAAATATCTCATATTGGTAAATTTGAATGGCTTATCATTTTTTTCTCACACCTTTATATTCCAAGTAGCGTCCAACGAGGCTGTGCTGGGGGCCTTTGGCTACTGCCCTGGCCAAATTCTGTTCATGCTCACTTATATTTTAAATCTTGAGATATGTTCTTAAGCATGTGTGAGAAGAAAGAAAATTTATTTTTGTTGGATTAATTATATCATTAGTATCTATAGGCAAATTGATTGTGAATTTAGAAGATCCACAATAAAATATGTATGATTTTAAATTAAGAATATTTGCAAAAATGCTAGGTTCACAAATAGATAAAATTTTGTGAAGACCATAGTGATTAAGTAGGCCTCTTTTGAAATGAGTCTTTTTTGGAAAATAAGAATTCGTGAATTCTTATAAGAAGTATGATAATTATATTTGTGATTTAAAAATATGCATTTTAATTTTATGAAATTGAGTGGCTATGAGAAAAAAAAAACTTCATATTTGTGAGAGAAAAATTTTATTTCTTGTGACTAATATATGCTACATTTCTTTAGCTTTAAAAAGGAATTTTGTCATGAAAATATGAACAATAAATTAAGATGATAAAATATCGGGCATGTGTGTAAAGAAATTTCTGAGGAAGTTTGGATATCATGAAGTGATACCTATAAGTACTATTAAAAAATGGTATTTATATTGGTCAATCTAGTTTTGCTCACATTATTATTTAATGCATATAATACAACTTTTTGAGATAGAATATAGCATATTCTATGTATAGATTGAGTATAATTAATCATATTAATGAATATTTGTAAAATATCATGAATGATATTTTATATAGTGAATTTTTTATTGCATTAAATATACATGATTGATAATTGAATTTGACTTAGATGAGACAAATCCATTAAAAATTTTATGCGTATAATTGATCATGATGTGAGTACTTTAAAATTATCCAAGAAAATATATATTCCATCATGTGTCAATATTTATGACTTTAGAGATAATTGGAAATGTGGTTGAGAGGTCAACAAATTTCTCAGTAAATATATTTTTAAGTATGTAATTTATATCTATAATAATATGTGTGTATGTGTGTATTGTGTTGTCCTATTACATCACCTCCAAATTCTAAAATTCTATTTTGAAAGCGAAGTAGTTAATTAATTATGATGATAATAATTAAGTAAAAAATTTTGTATAAGATGAGTGATTTATAATAAGAAAAAGTGGGATAAGATAGTGGGTAAAGGAGAATTAATTAATGGAATAAAATTTAAAATGAGAAGTTTGCATGAATTAATTAAGATAAAATGGATAAAATAAAATGTTTCAAGATCCAAAGTGTTAAGATAATATGAGTATGTAAATATGGAAAAAAAATTATAACATCTTTTCCATTATACCTCTACTCTTATTTTCCTTATTCTCTGTAAAACACGAGCCAACTCCCTCATTTCCACAATTTTGAATTCCCTAAAAGCTACCCTCTTCTCATTCCCTTCACCTCTTTTTTCTTTATTAACCTAGAAAAGGAGTCAATTATCATCAAATTTTCATTAAAAAAATGTTAGATTCCTTATGCCTATATCATTGTTGAACTCTCCTTCAACTTTCTTTAGATTTAGTAAGATTTAAGCATTTAAGCTCAAGAAGGGAAATATGAGCCTTAATCCCAAGTTTGATAATTTTGAATGTTTAGGGATGATAAACCTCAATTTCATCCCTCCAAATTTTCCACTAAGTAAGCTATCTAAACGTTCTAGCTCAACTTTAAAGATTAAATGAAATCTTGTTTAGTTTAAGATGGGTTCTCTAGGTTTTTAATGATTGTATGAGAAATACATTGATTTAGATGTTTTATTTTAAGTGTGTTATTGGATTTGGCATAAATAGGGTGTTACCAATGTGTACTTATGATTGAGTGAAGTTTAGTAAGCTAATAAATGAGTTTTAGTTAAATTTAATACAATGTAAATAGTAAAATTGCAAGCAGAATCACAAAACCCCAAGTTATAGTTAACTATGTAGTCAATCATGCAATAGAAATATACATTTTGGATAGGCATAGTTAACTATATAGTTGACCATGCCTCTAAGGATTTAGTTTTTGCATTTGTAGTCAATTATGCACCTCTAAGATTGCTCTCAAGCATAGTATAAGTGCCTAAAGATTTGTCTTTGAACCTATGAAGTAAGCTACATAGTCAATTATGAGCCTACGAAGTTACTTTTGGGTTATATATAGTTAACTATATGGTTGAATACCTACCATGAATTCCAGCCCTTAGACCTTTTATAGTTAACTACATAATAGACTATGCTTCTTTTTTGGGATCATATAATCAACTACCCTTTTCAAAGTTTATATATTATGACATGAAAAGGGGTTAAGTGAATCAAGTGTTATATGATATTGAGTACTATTGTTATGTGATGTTTGATGGTAAAAATAAGATGTAAGATCTTGCAAAGAGCTATGAAAATGATGAAACTTGAATTATATGTTATAAATAAGCTTGAATATATTTAATTTCATGAGAATTGAGATTAGGGTGATATGATATGCTCAATAATTGAACACAACATTTAGTAACGACCTATGAGGGATAAAGTTAATTTGGAGGAACAAGAATAGACTTGTAAGGGATAAAGATAAATGAATGTTATAAAAGGATTTACTTGTTTTCTTTTCTTTATTACCTTTACATCTTGTTTGATGTGGATGTGATATGAGTATATATAAATAATGGTAGAAGTGAGTATATATAATCACACAGTTGACATGTCAATGCTAATAAGAATTATGATACAAATTGTATGGTTAGAGTGCTTAGGTATCATGGGGAAGATAAATTTAGTTGGTAAGCTTATGTTTGATTTCCAAATTTATTTTACTTAAATGTTTACTCATTAAGCCCCTAACTTAGCCCTTTGTCACGTCTTGCCCCGTAGCTGAATCCAAGGGAAGCAAGCGAGTTTCTGTGCCTCCTCGAAAATGTGATGGCATGTAGTGTGAATAAAAAGAAGATGGAGTTGCCACTAATCCTTTTTTACGATATGATTGGAATACCAAAAATGGTCTGCATTCCCAAGATTTAGATTCGGGAGTAGGTTATGTGTAGGGAAGGTGTTAGCATTGTACAATACCTGTTCAAAAAATGATTACTTGTTTATTCTAATTTTATCTTATGAATTGAATTATGATGGTCTTTATTATATTACATGTGTATTTTCCTAAGAAAATGATTATTAATTTTAGGTTAACTTGTTAATTTAGTTATCCAAACCTACCCAACTTTATGGTAGGATTTGAATAAAATAGAATGCCTCAATAATGCTAAGTACCATTGTGATCACATCTGCAATCGGATTACTGAGTTTCGATATATCATAGGCATAAATTTTATTATTTTTGAAATATTTTTATATTTTATATTTTTTAAATATTTTTAAATAATTTGTTAATTTGATTGTTAAATCATTTCAACTTTATGATAGAATTTGAATAGAATAACATGCATCAATAATGTAATGTTAAGTACTATCATAATCACATCTGCAATTGAATTACTTAACTTTGATACGTCATAGGTACAAATTTTATCATTTGAATGATTTTTATTTATTATAATTGAAAATATTTTTTAAAGAATTTTTATTTTATTATTGATAAATTATTATTTTTTAATCTTTTTTATAAATATTTTTATTTCATTATTTTGAGAGGTTTTTAATAAAATAATTGTAATATAATTTTTTAAGGTAACAAGAAATTGTTTTAAGTAATTTTATTTATTGGTGTAAAAGTAATATATTAGTATTTTTTATTTAAATTTATTAAATTTATCTAATTTCATGACTAAATCTGAAATAAAAATTTAGAAGAATTGAAATTATAGTTTCAATACTATTCTACAATTTTAAAGTATCGAATTTATCAACTTTATGATCAAATTTGAATACATAATTGCTTAGAAAAATTGAAATCATAATTCAATATTATTTTTATAATTTTTGAAGTATTAATTTATTTAACTTCATAGTCAAATCTAAATAAAGAATTGCTAAGAAAAATTGAAATTATTTTTAATACACTTGCAATTAATTTTAATATTATTCCATTATAAAAAATATGTATATAAATCCTAAGTGCACATGATGAGTATAAGATAATTTTTATGTGCAAAAATATTGAGATTCTTTAATTTAATTGGCTCACTCAATTTTTAAAAGTATCTTTCACATCAAGAATATTAAATAATTTGAACTTCCAAACTATTTTATTTTATTCTATCATAGGAATCACACAAAATAACATCCTAATTGTGTCATTAAAATATAAAATAAATTTTGTTAAAAAGTAAGTAATAGTAAAGACATTATAAAAAAGTAAAAGTACACAGCGTGGGATGATGTTCTAGGAGGTTAAAATGCGCCTGCCACTCCCTGTGACTCTAAATGACAAGGTTTGTCCCACCAACACTACGTTTGATTGCCAGTTTTGGCCCTAGTTCCTGCTTATCAGCATCCATCCCGTCCTTAATCCTTTCACGTAAGTGTTTACGATATCCCCTGCACCCATGACATTACTGACCAAATCTAGGTTGAAGTATTTGAAGCCATTGATTATAAGCCTAATCCCATCCTACTTTCTGCATGACACCAGACGGTAGGGGACGGGGATGATTTCGGCACAGTGCATTGTTGAGGAACATAGGCATGGCAAAGTCAAAATAGGAGCGAGGAGGGTTACACCATTGTCGTTGGGAAGGGCATAGTTCGGTGGGCAGAAGTAATGATCAAGGATGTAGACACAATAATGGCAAGCAGAGAAACAGAGGGAGAGAACAACGAAGATGAAGGAGAGGAATAGGAGCAGTGGCACTGTGAAGACCAAAGTCACGGCGATAGTGACACCGTCGACACCGGAAATAACAACACCAATGGCTGGCAAAGGAGAAGTTACAAAAGAGAATCAAAAGAGAGAAAAGATAAGTGAAGGATAGAAAAGAATGATGTTTGAAGCCGGCATGACATGGAAAATTCTAGTTGGAAGATGCAATCGATGACTGCAACAGCTGTGAGTTAATGACTGCAGTGACGGTGAGACAAAATGAATGTGAGATGGGGGCACATGAATATTTGGTGAATGCCAGTGATTCAATTATCGTATTGAGCTTTATAACGAAAGCCATGAACAAATAACTTAGCGCCAGTGATAATGGAATCCAAAGCAAGACAACAGATAATGGAAGTTGATGGTGAATAAAGCTTGATGCTGGTGGGTAGAAAATAGAAGGATCCATGTAGGTGTAGTACTATTACAGTGCCATTTTTTTAGCAAATTGGAAATAGCAAGATGAGATGGCAGGGAAGGGAGAGGAAGAGAGAGTGAGAGAGAATGAAAGTCCTTATTCCTCTGCCATTAGTGATGCCTCCCGTATGTCTCTCCCCAAAAGAAGAAGAGCCCTCCCTTTTTTATACAATAGATGGGAGAGGGCCAAAATTGCCTTCCCTAGATAACATGTGTAAGGCACAATTGATGGAGAAATTGGCTCCATGATAGGTGAGAAAATCAAACCTCCATATGAGAAGTGGAAATAAGGTTTTTAAAGATGGTGAAACAAATTTTAAAACTTTTAATTAAAATTTGCAAAATTAAATTTGAAAATAGCCACCCATATTGAAAGCGAGGAATAATAGTAATTGGGTATGTTATTAGATGAACAAAATTAGGTGTCAACTCCCGTCATATTTTATTTTACAAATTTTCAAGTTGAGCTAACTCTTCCACTACAACCTTAAGAATAGACTCATCAAGAGCTTTTTGGCATGGTCATGAGCAACAATAAATATTTTGTTATAAATAGTCATTCTTGGGCATTGTATTGCATAAGGACAAGGGCAGACGAATTCAAACTCATGTTATCTAGAGCCAATTAAGCTAGCTTGTCCTTAAACTTAGGTAGATTATAAGTAGACCTAACTTTTCTTTATTATTAAATCATTTTGATAATGAAATCTTAATACCTTTCTTTTAATACTTAGTTATTTTCCCTTATTATACTAATAAGGAAAATAAATTAAGCTGGTGGAAACCGGATAATCATGTTCCATGCTAATCACAATTAAGGTTAGGTTGTGACATGTTAGAAGAGACAATAACCATTTTAAAGAATAAAACTTTCAATAATGACAATCAAAATGTTTGATCGAAAAATGTTGTGAAATAATGGACCAATCAAAATATATTATTTATTTTGAAATAAATTTGGCCAATTCATTTTTAGAGGGAAAAAATAAATAAACATAGAGGAAAATGAGACATATGAAAGCTAACTTGAAATTAATATTAATGGTAATCCAAGCTATATGATCGGTGACCATATAAAGTTAGTTTATATGGGTAATAACAAGTCAATACTAGTTCTGAAAACACTAAATCTTATTTATGAGTCTCTCTTATAGTGCATGTGATTAGTGTTTTAAATTATAAATTATAAGTAAGGGCAAGCTAGGTTCTTAATAAATTTTTTAACCTTTATGAGTGGTGTATTTAGTTATAGGATACATTTGATGGATTCACTAAGTGTGGAGTGAGATTGCTTCTATCAGATCTTGATAAGATTTCTAGAGCACTCATGAACTGTCAGAGATGCATTTAAAAGTCTAAATTGAGTGAAACTACTAATTTAATAAGAGATTATCAATCCGTAGAAGTTTTAGGCTTCACTAATAACTTTGTAGATTTTGTCTCTTTCTTTGTAGATTTTGTTCATAACCCATAAGATACCAAATCGAATATTTATATTTATTTAAGAACCCAACAATATTTTTATTTCTTATATAAATCTTTTCAAATATGTAAGAGGTTGTTGGAAATATTGAAAAAAATCTAAAAGATTTTATTTGTTTGAGTTTTATGTTTTGATAATCACTAATTATTTAAGTGTTAAAGACTTTCTTTAATAAATTAAATTGAAGTAAAGTTTGTTTGTTAATAGTTATTTTACATAATATTTAGATTTGTTATGATTTATATAGATAATATTTGGTTATTATAATTAATTAATATTTGAATCAATTTTATCCTATCTTAGATAGAATTATCTTTAATAACTTTATTTTTACTATTTATTATTTTTAACTATTTTTCTCTCTATAAATACCATGACATTCTACTTATATAAAAATAATGAAATTTATAACTCTTGACTCTCTCTTAAACACTTCTTCTCTAAATTCAAAACTTTTTCCTCCATACTAGGATAGTTTGTAGAAAGAGGTGGATAATTACTTGAGAACATTGATATTTCCCTTGCCTCGAACTACTACTTAGAAAAATAAAAACCATACACAATAGAGCGTTGATTTATAAATGTAGTTTTATAATATTGTCAAATAGGTATTATTGTCAAATCATTCTTTCCATTCTTTAAAAAGAAGTAACTTAAATTTGTATTTCGGTATAGCAAAATCTTATCCTTCTATATTTTCAGTGTAGTTCATGCATAAAACATAATCATGTGTTTCTGGATAACCTTGTAGTCTATCTTGTTTGTCACCACTCCATCGTGTTTGTTACCACTTCAAAATTCCCAATTGAATAAATTTGAACTTTAAATAAATTTGATCTTTAAATAAATTTGATCTTTTTACCAATGTTTGCATAAAACTATGGGTAAAGGTATTGCTGATAATTACATGAGTATGATTATTTTGCATTTGATAATAACAATGTTAGTATACATAGGAAACTAAATTTATAATACTAATTAGATAATGTCAAACTAACCTTTTCATTGAGAATTATCATATTTACACTCATGAGTTTATTATTTAAGGTGATAAAATTCTATAGTCGACAAGCTCTAAATTTAATTTAATTTTCCATTTATCTTTGTCCTTATTGATCTCATGAACATAACCAAATTTGTTGGTAGGCTTTATCATGCTGAAGGATAAATTTCATAGCTAACTTGGTGTTGGCTTTACCTGTAGCTATAGTATTCATAGATTAAAAAGTGCCTATATAACTTTTTGGTATTATTAAATAACGTAAGGGATGTCTTTTGCAAATTTCAAGTGTTATTATGAAATTTGTTGAATACTAAGATGAAATATTATTTTTATTATTATTTATTAAATTATTTTACTATTATTTTTAATGCTAGTTAATAATCTATTATTGAAAATTTTATTGTAGTGCCTTTTCTTGATCCTTTTGTTAACTCTATGTCCTTTAAAATAAATTTTCTTAATTTTAATCACTTTTATTATTTAAAAAGTTGTAGTTGCTTGTTCATGATGAACAGAGATGTCTTTACAACTTTAAGTATTAAAATTTGATGAATGATTAAATGAAATTCAGTTATTATTATTATTTGTTAATTGTAATTCCTTTTCATAATCCACTTGTGTTAATTTTAAATCTTTTAAAATGAACATAATTACTATTGCTATTTTCTTAATTTTAATCATTTGAAAAGTCATATTTACTTATTTCATGATAAATTGAAATATCTTTATAATTTTTAGTGTTATTTAACTACTACTACTACTATCTCTGATATGATTGATTCTTTATAAAACTATCCACTCTATAGAGAGGAGAATAAGGGCCATAAGATAATATTAATGTAAATTTTAAATTATTAAAATTATTTTTTTTAACTTTCTCTATCTCTTTCTTTTACATCTCTCTTATATTTTTTTATAAAATTAAAATTAAAAGTAATTTATATTAACATTTATATTTTAATTATATATTTTTAAATATTTATCAACCAATATTATATATATATATGATATTTGTGGATAGTGTATATTATTTTTTAAATATTTTTCAAAATTTTGTACAAGGTACTTATTAGATTTCATATTCTTAAATTAATTTATTATATTTTTTTATTAATTTGTTATACAAATATTCATAGATATATATCAAAGTGTACACATATAATACACATTTATTGATATTTGTATATGTGTATTAGTGAAGCCAGTAATATTATTTTATTAAGGTAATATAAATATTTAATTTATATAGATTATAATTTTTTAAAATATATTATTATTAAAGAGCATTTTGATCTAATTATATACTTTAAATTTATTTTGATTAATTTTATCATTTTTATATATTTTTAGTATTTTAATTAAATTAATTATTTTTTAAGTTTATACATTTTTCTACAACTTGATAATAAATAAAAGATAAAATAATTTTGTATAAATATTCTTCTTATGTAGTAAAACTTCATTTGATACACCATATAGTATAGTATAAGAACCATCAAATAATTTAATATTATGCTATATAGGATAAGACAATATATTATAATACATTTAATCTCTTATTGTATAAGTTATACTATACTATTCTATTATCTTATTTTATACAATATTATATTGTACTATTTCATAATTTTTATACTATATTACATGATGTGGCAAATGGAGGCCTATGTCTTATATTTACCATACAAAATTACTTTTTGATTTCTTTAAATTATTTTTAAAATTTATTATAGGAAAAATTATATTTTATCCCATTCAACTATAGGATTGTCATATTTTACTCCTTGAATTTTTAAAACTTAGATTTTACCCCTTCTAATTTTATAAAACTTGAATTTTACTCCCACTGTTACCAATTTAACAAAATCTATTAGGAAAACTGACGTTATCATATTTCACTTAACAGCGGTTAAAAACCACTACTATATTTATTAATTTTTGAAATTTTTTTTACTTATCATCAATTATAAATCGATGTTATCAAAAACCGCCATTAAGGATGATAATGTTAATTTCTGACTGCCACTAAGTATTATAGAACCACCACTAAGTGTTATAGTCATTAACTTGGTAATGGTGGGGTAAAATCTAAATTTTATAAAGTTTAAGAGAGTAAAATCCAAGTTTCAATAGTTTAAGAGGATAAAATCCAACAACCCTATAATTGAAAAGGATAAAATGTAGTTTTCCCTTTATTATATTATCCATTAATTTATTTTCCATTTCCTTCTTGAGCTATAAAACACACTACTTGCTTGTTACTCTAACATTTACACCAACACTATCTCGATCCTAAGCCAAACCTCACTATAACTTTTGGGTTCTTTCTTTTCTATCATTTTATTTACTTTCCTTTATTTTTCCATGTTTATTGCAACTCACTCAAGTGAAAATGCCCTCACTTAAATGGAAAGCTTCTCTCATTCCATTTCTCCTGAGTAGCAGAGCAAGACATCACCTTCGACTGTCTAGCAAATTCCTATGCAACCAACCTCCACGGGTGCAACCCTTCCTTCAGTAGCCGGCGCCAGCTACCTAACTAGCTTGACAACCACTTAAATCCCACACCTGAAGTTATTAAGAATGACAAAATGTTTTGAATTTATAATGTTTGTTAAGAATTATCTTGATTGAAATTAGGGGAAGGTATAATTTTTTTACCCCATTAGATAATGCATGCGATAAATTTTTTATTACAATTTTTATATGAGTTACCATTAATTGTAAGTAATTTATTTTTATAAGAAAAAAATATTCATATAGGATAAAAATTTACATAAATAAAGAATATAAAATACATTATTTCAAAAAATAAATAGTGTACATGTATTCACCATAATGAAATATGAATTAATTGATAAATAAATATTTGATCTTCTCTACTTTCTCCACGAGTTTGCAGCCGATAGGGCATCAAGATTCACAAAGCATTTTTTTATTATGATTAGAGTGTAGAGTGGTTAGGGAAACCTAACTTGATTAAATAGAAAACCCTATTAAACTCACTCATCAAAAGCCCAATTGATTAAAAGTTTATACTTGCTACTAAATACATCAACCCACTAGACATTTTAGTCCATAAAAGTGATCATAAAAATTGAATCAAAAAATTATAACTCTAGGATCATACTTAGCCCATTTTTAATAAAATAAAACAAAAGACTCAACTAATAGTAATCCACTAAAAATATTCTATATTCTCCCATTCGGACAACACTAATTGTAACTAATTTATTTTTATAAAACATTTTATTTTGAAAAATAACTCTTAGGTTGAGGATTAGTTTTAAATAAATGTGGCCACAATTTTAAAAATATACCACCTTAAAGATAAATGCCTGAAAACTTAACCAAGCTTAAATAGCCAATGATACCAAATCATGTCAGCAATTACATTATTTATTAATATAAGACCTTCTATGGTTACAAGATATCATAAACTACACATACTTTATCACTGATGTGATAATGTAGCAAGAAATATGGCATTAAAAATTGTGATTGAATCATGCTTATCTTTCATGTCGTCCTTGATAATTTCTCTAATAAATTCACATAGTACAAGAAATCAATTGACAATATACAGAGTTAGGTCATCTCACAAATCCCAAAATAGTGTTGATTTTGAGATAAATAATTAAATTCAGAAACTAATGATTGACACTGAGTTTTAGCCCTCATAAAAATTATAACAATCTTAGCACAGTATAATCAAATAATTCATGCATTAACAAGATAATAGAAATTTATAATCAATATACCAACAAGTATATGTGAAGATGTAAGAAAAAGAACATCTTAAAATTACATAAAAGACAATCATAAAAAATGAAAATAACTTATACTAAGCAAAGACATTAAAAGAACCCATAATTCCTATGTTCTCAACAAGCTTTTGAAAAATTGCAAGTTTAAATCCTTTAGTCATAGGATTTGCTAGCATAACATCTGTGTGAATGTGCTCTAGCACTATGTCTCATTTCTTCATAAGATCTCTGATTGTGAGGTATTTCAACTCTAAATGCTTAAATCCAGTAGAACTTTTATTATTTTTGGTAAAAAAAATCGTGGCACTATTGTCACAATAAATTTTTAGTGGTCTAGTAATAGAATCAACAATCTGTAATTCTAAAATGAAAATTTTCAACCAAATAACTTGTGAAATAGCATTGTAATAAGCAACAAATTTTTCTTGCATGGTGGAAGAAGCTATTAATATTTACTTAGCACTTTTCCAAAATATAGTAGCTCTAACGTTCATGAAGATATAACCTGAAATAGATTTCATATCATTGAAGCATCCAGCAAAATCTGAGTTTGAATACCCAATTACTTCAAGGTTATCAACCTTTATATAAATGAGCATATAATTCTTGATTTTTGCAAGTATCTCATAATTTTTCTTAGTAGCACATCAATGATCTCTTCTAGAGTTAGACAAATACCTACCAAGAACACTAACCACAAAAGCTAAATCTAGTCTAATGCAAACTTAAGCATACATTAAACTTTCTATGGCATTTGCATAAGGGACATTTTGCATTGATTGTTTCTCTATCTCATTTGTTGGGTACTGTTTGTTGCTAAACTTCACCTTTTACAATTGGAACATCCTTAGGTTTATAATTATGCATTTCAAAATTTTCAAGAATCATAATAATTTACATTTTTTTAGACAATCTCAGTAAGTTATGAGTTCTATTCCTATGAATTTGAATACCTAAAACAAATAATGTCTCACTAAGATATTTCATGTCAAAAGCTCTAGACAACATTGATTTAGTATTGTGTAGCAAAGCTAGACTGTTGCTCACCAATAGAATATCATCAATATACAAGACAAGGAAAATGAAAACTACTCCCATTGACCTTGAAATAAATACACTGGTCAATCTTATTTTCTATAAAGCTCATAGATGTAATTAACTTATCAAACTTCAAATACCATTGTCGGGATTCTTGTTTCAAACCATATATTGATTTTCGTAGCTTGCATACCAGATGCTTAGATCCATTTATCTAAAAACCCTCAGGTTGTTTCATGTATACATCTTCCACAAGTTCACCATTTAGAAAGGTTATTTTAACATCCATTTAGTGAAGTTCCAAATTAAAATATATAACCAAGGCTATAATAATCCTAAATGATTCTTTAGAAGATATTGTTAAAAAGGTTTCAAAGTAGTCAATTTCCTCTCTCTTAGTGAAATCTTTAGCCATTAATCTTGTTTTAAATTATTCAATTCTACCATTTGAATCTTTCTTAGTCTTGTATACCCATTTGCAGCCATTTACCTTACAATTTTATGGAAGCTCAATAATTTCCCACACTTTATTTTTTATCATAGATTGAATTTTCTCATTCATAACATTCAACCACAAATCAGACTATTAACTATTCACTACATGACTATATGTAGTTAGATCAATAATATCCTTAATTTTATATTCATTTTCATAAGATAGACATAATAATCATTTGAAATTGCCATCATCCCTTATCTAATTGACCTTCTAATTAGGATTTGTTTTATAGGTTGAATAAGTTAATGGTCCTCAATAGGAACAGTTGCAATAGGTTCTATAATTTGATCACACTCTACGTTTTGATTATTTTATGTCTCAACATAAATGGATGAAGATATAATAGTCTAACTAGGTTTAACTAATGGAATATTAATGGAAACTAGCTCATTTTATGTTTTAAGGTACCCAGATTTGGTAACAAATCAGCAACATTAAGCTTAAGAAATTTAATAGTCACGGACTCAATTATTTTTGTACCTCTTGTAGGATAGTAAAACTTATATCCTTTTGAATGATTTGGATATCTTATGAAGTAATAACAAATAAATCTTGGATCAAGTTTCTTCACTGACGGATCATAAATTTTCACCTCAAAAGGACAACCTTAAACTTAAAAGTGATTTAAGTTAGGTTTTTTATTGGGTTTTTTATTGGTCTAAAGCTCAAAGAATATTTTATGTACTAACTTACTAGGAACACGATTAAGGATGTATAAAGCAGTTTTGATGGGCTTACCCTAAAGAAATTTAGGTAAATTTATTCTATATATCATGCACTTCATCATGTCCTTAAAAGTCCTATTACACCTTTTAATGATGCTATTTTGCTCAGGACTATTAGGCGTGATATACTATGAAATAATTTCACATTCTTATAAAAACTTGGCAAATAATCTCATGTGTTGCCTAGATACATCTTGCTTACCATGATATTCACCTCCTTAGTTAGATCTCACAATTTTGATGACTTTTCTCAATTATTTTTCAACCTTAGTTTTGAAAATTTTGAATTTCTTAAGTACATTGGATTTTTCTTTTATCAAATAAAGATAGCTATATCAAGAAAATTCGTCAATGAATGTGACAAAATAACAATAACAACCACAAGTAATATGAGAGTATGGTCTAGATATATCAGTATGAATTATCTCTAAAAGATTAGAACTACAAGTAGCGCCTTTTTTTTTAGTATTAGTTAACTTACCCCTAATACAGCTCACACATATGTCCATATTATCAAAACCTAGGGAAGGAAGAATATTCTCTTTAATTAACCTCCCCACCCATTCCCTAGATATATGCCCTAATCTCTTATGCCATAACATTGATGATATTTTCTTAATTCAAGGACTTTTTCAAATCATATTTTCAACATTTAAAGAAGCATAAGGACTATCAAAGGTTAATAGTAACCAATACAAACCATTATTAAGAACACCAAAACTAATAGACTCAGAATGTAATAAAATATTAACTTTTTTATTTCCAAAAATAAATTTGTATTTAAGCTTGTCCAAAAGATAAATTAAAATTAAATTACATCTAAAACTATGAACATAAAAGATATTATTCAATGTAATTTCAATAAAGTTTTATAAATGTAAAATAACATTTCTTATGCATTTAGCTACAACTTTAAGATTATTTCCTACTTTAAGCTTGGACTCTCTCTCACTTAGTTTCCTCTTGCTTACAAACTCTTGCAAGGTAATTGCAATATAAGTTATGGAACCACTATCAGACCACCAAGAATCTATAAGGACATTAACTGAATTTAATTCAAAGCAAATTAAGGATAGGGGTTTACCATTTTCATTACCCTTTTTCTTTTCTAACCAAGACTTAAACCTATAACAATCATTCCCCTTATGGCCTTTCTTATGACAATGATAGCACTTTACATTCTTATGAATGGATCCTTTAGGACCTCACACTTGTGATTTATGACCAGTATTATTATTATTACCATGCCTTTGGGCCTCTTAAGATTTAGAAGGATTATTCTTTGAAGCATGTGATTTAGGTTTCTTTTTCTTGTTAGTTAGGTTCTTACTGGGTAAGGATTCTGATTAGGTTAAAAACTTATTTCATTCTTTTCTTTCTTCAATTTTTCTTCCTTAGTAACACACTTAGTGATGAGTTCATTAATAGCCCAAGGTGTGTTTAGGGTATTATAGGTTGTCTTAATTTATGTGAATTTTAAAGCTAAGGAATTCAAGGTATGTGGGATAAGGTATCCAACAAATTGATCTCTAAGTTCTTCAACTGAGTTTAAAGGTAAACCATTTTGATGATAATCTCTCTTACACCACCAGTGTTATCATATTTCATGGTTGGCAGTTCTTTCATCAAGCATATAGATTCAACATTATTAAATACTTGATACCTTTGCCCTACAACATCTATAAACTCTTTGGCCTTAGTTATATTTGCTAATCCACCCAATAGATGTTCAAGAATAGATCTCTTGATTGCAATGAAACTGAGCCTATTAGATCTTTTCCATTTTGCATAATAGTCCTTTTGCTCTCGACTACTTTCAAGAGTGAGTGTTAGTGGTCTGACTCATGTAAGGCTAAATTAAAATTTATAGTACCAAAAGCAAATTCTATATCCTACTTTCATCTCTTATAATTTGTACCATTTAACAATTTAATAATTGCAGTGTTATTGTTCACTACAAAAGAGACTATGAAAGGAAAATTAGAAATACAATTTGTTAGTTTTAGGTATTTTAAATTTATCAATAACTATATTTAGGAGTATATAAAATATCACTACATTCTCCCCTTTGGGCAGAAAATTTAGCATGTAAAAGATCTTCCTAAAATTGAAATTAATTAAGATAATATATTATTATTACAAAATTACTCCCTTTGGGTAGGTAAAATTTATAATAATAAAATAAATTTAGAAATAATATTTTACATGAATAAACTAATTTCTAATCATATTATACATTAATAATTTCTAATCATATCATACAATAACACCATTTAAATAGGTCACTATATGAAATAATTAAAAATATATTTTAATAAGCTCAATTTTAATTACAATACATCCTTACCCCCTTTGGGCAAGTAATTATGTGAAATAATTAAAAACCAATCTCATAAATATTTATCAAATAGTTTGAAGACTTATAAATTAAAATAAATAATTTCACTTTAATGATAATTATCCATTTCAACCCATAAGTCTTCTAAAAGAATCAGGATGTTTAAATTAACCCTAAAACTATAAATTGAAAGTAAAACATGACTAGTCCATTGCATCAAAACATAATCTCAATATATATCTGGTACAAATTAATTAAAAATTTTTTTAAATTTTCTCCTAACTTCTTTAAAAAAGTATGAATTTTGATATTATAATTTTGGGAGAGTGAAATATTATGTATAAATATAAAAATATATTATTTTTTAAAAAAATTTAATTTTCTTTTACTATAAAGGTATTTTTTAAATCAAATATATATAATAAAATAAATATTTATTATAAAAATTTCAAAAATTGTGTGAAAAAAATTATGCGTGGAAGAATGGCTATGAAAATTAGCCCACAGCAATGCCAAAACTTCTTGAGTTTATGTGCGCCTATGCATTTGTCCAATGTCCTTTTCATTGATTGAACAATTCTAAACCTAATGTATTTAAATTCTCAATTTTGCTTTGTGCATCTTCAACTTGAAGACAAAACTAAATTTGTGTCTTGAATTAATGATCCACCAAAAGGACACAGGACAAACAAGGTCATGGATGTTTTCAATAGTATTCTGACGCCACCCATTTGCACGGTGGTTTGGCAATTTCTGATCCAAAATTATCAAAAGAAAATTAATGGATCCAAACATGGTAATTCATCAGAAATTAGAAAATTAACAAAAATAAAAAAATCACAAAAAAACTTGATTCATCAATAAAAATATTGAATGTCAACAGATTATTCAATTTGATTTATTCTCCTAAAATTTCTATTAAAATTGACAAATTATTTCAATCTGTATTGTAGAATTGAGTAACACCTAGAGAATAAATTCATTCAAAGAACAACTATCATAATAAAGATGAAATTAAAAAATGATATTTTCTTAATTAAAAAATTATCAAATCAAAATATATGATAATAATCATCTAAAATATAAATCATATAAAAGAGATATGTATTTTAATTCTAAATCTATTATAAGTGGTTTTAACACTAAATGTAAGAAAAAATTGTTCATACATGATAAGAACTTATATAGATCAAGAATATAAAATACATGATTTTAGAAAATAGATAGTATATATATATTCATCATGATGAAATATGAATTAATTGATGAGTAAAGGTTTAATTTTTCTCACCTTTTCTATGAGTTTAAGGTTGATTGAGCATTAAGATTTACAAAGCATTTTGTGATTATGATTAGAGTGTAGAATGGGTAAGAGGATCTAACTTGATTAAATAAAAAATTCTATTAGGCTCACCTATTAAAATCCTAATTAGTTAAAGGCCTACACTTTCAGCCAAATACACCAGTCTACTAAGCATTTTAGTCCATAAAAGTGATTATAAAAATTGTAGCTAAAAATTATAACTTTAAAGTCAGACTTAGCTTATTTTGAATAAAATAAAATAAAAGACCTAATTAATTATTGTCCATTAAAAATATTTTACAATTTTTTTTATAAAATTAGCTAATTAATTATTCATGAGATTTTTGTTTTCTAAAACCAAATTTGATAAAGTGATCTATTATTTGGGTTTATAAATACCTAATTATGGATTAATGTATTTGGTGGTTAAAATGTAGACTTATACATTTCTAACCCATAATGGAAGGGCCTAACAGGGTTTTATTTATATTAACTAGGTCCCTTTTCCAATCCTAACCTAATTCAATTATTGACTTGCTTCATTGAGAGCTATATACACTAAGAGAAAGAGAGGAACATTTATGTCTATAGTATTTATTTGAATACTAACTTATCCAGAAAAATTAAATTCATGATAAAGGTATACTCTTACATTAATTTTATTTTCATGGTATTTTAAATTCTATATAAGTTTTAATTTTTCTTACATGTGGCATCAAAGCTATTTTATATAAATTTAGGATCTAATTCTATTTTTATTTATTATTTATTTTTGGCATAATGTCCATAAAATTATGAAAGTATGTGCCAATCACAATAATGCTAAATATCCTATCATTTCTCATTTTCTTTCCACGGTTGATTCCTCTCTCTAGGGATAGATATACTACACATATAAATGTTATATGCAATTCTTATTTAAGCATTAAGTATACCTAAAATTCATTTGGTAGATAAGGACATAAAGTGGTTTTTTTTAAGTTTATTGTGAAGGGTCCATTTAATTTACACTCTAGTTTTGAATCGATGGAATTAAACAATAAGAAAATCAATTTAATTGGTGTAACCAAGAGCCATTTTTTTAACCAAAACCAATATTAAAAAAAATTGAATCTAATTGATGCAATATATGTAATTCTTATTTTATATATTCTATCATTTGTTTTGATTTGATTATATTTATAAGATTGCTTAGATTTGTCATCTATTTTGATTTAATTATTTTATCAATTTTGATATGATCAATTTTTTATTATTATTGGATAACTTTAGAATTGTAAAATTATAACATTTTGAAATTTCTATGTTTTTCCTAAAATTAATTGAATAATGAACAAATCCTAGTCTTATGAATCTTTAAGTTTCTTTAATTTCATTGAATAATTTGGAAAAAAATTTCAAAATTATTCTATGATAAATTTGGATTTGAACATTTTTTGTGTATGTTAGGTTTATCAATTATCACTTTTTTTTATCACAATTACTCTATTTTAATTTATGATTTCTATGGAATTTATTGTACATAATTTATCCATTAATAATTTAGAATGAATTGGATGAATTAAATTCTAATATATATATTGACATTTTTTTTTCTTCACTTCAATACTTTACTTGTCATTGAAAATTATAATTTTTAGATTGGATTTTATCTTCTTCTTTTTTTTGTTGAAATGAGTTATGGTACCTAACTCTATCCATCTTTTAATGAACTGCCCATCCAAAGCTAACTAAAAATTGTGCTAAAGAAGCTTGATTTATATTTAAATGGTAAAAAGTCAAAAGGAAATAGGAGGTAATAGATTAGAATCACCCTTATCTTTTTTTTTAATTCATTGTTTTCAATATTAGGTATAAGTTGTTTATTTTGGAATTAAAACAAAAGGCTTCTTACCTAGTTAAGATGTGTGAAATTTAACTTTTATGGTTTATAATTTATGATATATATTTAAAAATTTTATTGCATTTTAGAGCTCTTATAATTACTATAGATGTAATTTGTATAACAACTTATTATGGAGGGATCACACTTTGTTTGTTATTAATTTTAAAAAATATTTGAATGATAATTTTAGGCATTTTTTTTATCATCTCGAATTTTTTTTGAAGACTTTTATATTGATTTTAAATAATTATCATCAAAATGAAATTATTCATGTTAATTTATAAGGTTTTTGAATTATTAATGTTTATGAGATTAATTTTTGATTATTTAATACAATTACATGCCTAAAGGGTAGTTGTATATTTTAATTAAAAATTAGCTTATGAAATTTTTTTTTTGTTGCACATATTTTATTATTGAGAATTTATTTGCCCAAAGGGGATAAATTGCTAATATTAAAGTATCATCTTAATTGACTTCAATGATAGGATGGTCTTTATATACTATATTCTCTATCCAAAAAGGAGAGAATATAGCAATTTTTTATATTCTTAAATATTTTTATTATTTATATGCCCATGAATTATCATATTGCATTTTTATAATATTATGCACAATATTTGTTTTGCTTTATTATTTTATTTTATTTTATTTTATATAATTAATATCTCAAAGAAAATTTTATTAATGAAAATAAAAAAATTATTGCTATATTTTTAGTAATTATCTATTAGGATTCTTATTTTTTATTTTTAAAATTTAATACTAAAATAATTATTTTATAGAGTATATAGTAAAGAAAATATTTTACCTTAAGTATGTTATTTGATAATAATTTGTCTTTAATTGATTTGATATATTATTGATTTCTATTTCATCCATATCACGACAAAGTAATGATATTTTATAAAAATTCTTATTTAAAATAATTTTAATGGTATGGCATTAAGAATCAATATTTTCTTTTATTAAAAAAAGTAAGTTTTGAGATTATGATGTGATGTAATATGGTTTTAATTATCAATATTAATGCATGTTGTTTAGCATCCTTCAATGTAGTGATCGTATTATTATTTTGAATAATTTAATTTATAATTTTGGACATAATTTTAACATCCCAATTCTTTTGAAAAAAATATCGGTTAATTTAGATAATTATCACTAAAATAAAATTACTTCATATTGATTTATAAGTCTTTGAGCTATCCATAAAGATTTAAAGGATTGATTTTTAATTATTTCATATAAATGTGTTATGATTAAAAATGAGCTTAATAAAATAATTTTTAATTATTTTAGAAATGTAATTAGAAATTAGTTTAGTGAAGTAAATTTATTCCTAAATTTATTTTATTATTATATATTTTATCTGCCTAAAAAAGACAAATTTTATATGGGGCAAATGTGTGTTATGATTAAAAATGAGCTTAATAAAATATTTTTTAATTATTTCAGATAATGTAATTAGAAATTAGTTTAGTGAAGTAAATTTATTCCTAAATTTATTTTATTATTGTATATTTTATATGCCTAAAGGAGATAAATTTACAATAATGTATTATCTTGGTCAGCTTTAATTTTAGAAGGGTCTTTATATATATATATATTACATTTTTTACTTAAAGGAGAGAATATAGCAATATTTGTATACTTCTAAGCATAATTATTTTGTCTAAAATTAGCATATTACATTTCAATTATTATTTTTTTACATAATTTCTTTTGCTATAAATATATGTTATTGAACATATAGTATTTATAAATTTTTTTTAATATTATTTTTACTCATGGCATTTATGTTTATAAATATTTTATTTTACTATTGATATTCAATGAACCAAGAAAGGTGCATTATTGAATTATGTTGATATTATTTTGAATATTTTTTATTTTATTTTTTTTAAATTTAATTTATGTTTCTAAAAGAAATATATTAAAGGGATTTAGTTTGAATTATACATTTATCTTTATATTGATCTTGATTTAATGATATCTTTAATTTTCAAAATAAATTTATATTTTGAATCTCATTGCATTTCTAAATTGCATAAATTTAAAATGTATTTATGTGCAAAAAAATAAAATTTAGGCAATTTTTATGTAATAATATTTTAATTTTATAATTATTTATTATTTTATATTAGAATTAATCACATGTTATTTGTGCTTTAAATATTATTGTTTTGGACAATTTTTATGTCTTAGATCTTTTAAAAAAATTATGATTTGTTGTGGATAATTATCACCAAAGTAAGATTATTCATGTTGATTACAAAATTTTAGAGTTATATCATATGGGATTAATTTATCATTATTGTATGCATCTACCTACTCAAAAGGGATGTTGAATATTTTAATGAGGGATGTTTTGCAAAATATATAAATTTCTAAAGTTACTTTGATTTTTAAAATATGTCTATTCAAAGGAGGCATGTTTTCAATGTTAAAGTATTCTCTTAGTTAGCTTCATAATTAGGAGAGTCTTTTACATGTTACATTTTTTGCCTAAAAGAAAGATAATAATAATATATATTATTTGTATATCTATAAACTAAGAGTTACATTCTTGTTTCGAATATTATTCTTTTTATTTTTATAGTAAAAGTGTTGCCTTTATTGATCATTTTCTTTCAAGGTATAATCAAAACATGTTATTTTATTTTGGTTGTTAGAGTAAACTAGTTTAGAAGATTTATCTACCTAAAGAAGATAGTTTTTTTTCAAATATCATATTATCTTTTATGTAACTAAGTAAATATAATGAAAAAAAAAACTTAGTACATACTATACATTCTGTTCAAAGGAGAATTTATAGTTATGTATTAGGAACTTTTACATAAACCTTGTTAATATATAAGAAAATTTTCTTTTATTTATTATGCGTTGTTAGATGATTTGTGTAACTAAATTTAACTCTCTCATATTTTAAAGAGTTATTAGATAAATCAATTTTGATAATGACATATACTATTGTTTAACTTTACTTACATGGTGATAAATTGAATTTTATATTGTTTATGATATTATGGTACATTAGCTATCAAATATAATTTTTTTCCTTTCCTTCCTTGGAGTGGAATTATATATAACTTTCTTTTAAAAAAAGTTATATTTGATAAATAAATTATTAATCAATTAATGTAAATATTTATATTTTGAAATAATGTACAATTTTTTTAGAAGTGCATCGAATCTTCACATTAATGAGAGTTTGATTTAATGTTATAAATTTTAACTCGTATAACAAAATGTGATATCTATGTTCAAGAACTTATTTTGGTTAAAGATTATTTGATAATATTTGAAATTGCTTTACTTTGTAAAAATGCATTTAAATATTAAAATGTGTTTATATAGTTTAATTTATAATAACTTATATGTTATTACATACATTTGTTTCTCATAAAATATGCATAATAAAAAGATAGATATTTCATTGAATCCCCTTGTATGTATATAATATTTGCATTTTGAACTAATTTTTATCAATCATATTTTTACTAATAATAATGAATTTAGTATATAAACTATTGTGTATTTTCTTTAAGTGTAGTATAAAGTAGCTTATAGAGTTCTTGACATATACATTGTGAATCTATGTTTTAAAAAAATTTTATAAGATGCTTTTTGTCAATAATGTATGTTGCTTATGGGAATTTTCCAAATAATTTAAGTCAAATTTAAAATTTTTATTCAGATTTGATTTGGAAAAATTTTTTATTACGTTGACTTGGTGTCAATTTTAATATTCAATTTTGATAGTTATGTAAATTTCTTGTTTGAGACACATCAAAGTTAATTATATAATTAATTTTTTATTATTGATTTGTTTTATTATATCATGTTGATGATGTAAGAAAATATAATTTTACATACGGCTATATATGTATATGGAATTTAAACATTTTTCTCATAAACAAAGATTTTATATTTATAGGATGTTTAAAAGTTTATTGAGATATAGGTGTTCAATTTTATTGATACATAAGATACATATTATATATATATTATTACACAATGTGCTAATTTTTATCATATTTGCTCTTGATCTTATTGGTACATTATTGTGCATTTATATATGTAATTTATGAACTCTTTATTAATACATATATCTTTGTATTGTGAAATATACTAATTATTATAATTATGAATAATAAGACTTAGTATCAGTAGTTAGCTCCTAAGCTTGTATATATGATTTTTATGCATATCATATTAGAATAATGAAAATTACCTTAATAAAGGCTAAGTATCAGGTCTAATATATTATTTTATATGATACCATATTAGGACTAAGATTTATTATTTATTATTAGTTCCTGATATATATATTTGTCTTAGTTGATATCATTTTTAAACTTTGAGGCATTCTAACAATAAATTTATCAAAACTAGGATTTAGTGTCAATCATTATTTTTGAATTATATATTTATCTTTTAGTTAATATTATTTTGAAATCTAGAGACATTCTACCTAACATATTTATGAGAATTAACACTTAGTGTCAGTTGCTAGCTTTTGCATTTAATATTTGTTTCTTAATTGATATTATTTTGAAATTTTAAGATAATTACATTTATTGTAGCCAAAATATTTTTCTATCTTATTATTGAGCTTATTATAGAGAAATCATTGAGAATTGACTTAAAAAATAGCATGTTTGTTAGATCACATTTTTTATACTATTTTTCTTACTACACTTTTATATTAATAACTCATAATTAAGTAGTTATTGATATAAAATCATGAAAGGTCGTACATTGATAATAATACAATTACTATCATAATTCAATATTATTAGTTGCTTAAGTATAAGTTGTGTTTTAGATATTATCTCTTAAATGGTGTGTTTTCAAAATTGTGGTCACATATTTTAAATTTTGCATTCAGCTTGAGAATCATTTTTATATAAAATATTTTAAAATAAACTCTTTATAATTAATGTTACCCAAACGGAAGAGTGTTAAGATTTTTATATGGGCTGCCATTAATTATAAATATTTTATTTTTTGATATAACTAACTAAACAATTATTTAAGAGATTTTTATTTTCTAAAGGATGATTTGTTAAAGTGATTTATTGCTTGAGCTTATAGATACTTGATTATGGATTAATGTATTTGACAGTTAAAGTGTAGGCTTTCATCCTTTTTAGCTTTTAATGGGAAGGCTTGATAGAGTTTTATTTATATTGGCTAGGTTCTCTCTTCACTTCTAACCTAATTCAATTATTAATTTGTTCTATTGAAAGATGCACCCTCTAGGAGAAGGAAAGGATGATCTATGTTTATAGTATTCATTTGAATACTATCTTATCTAGAAGAATTAAATTTACGATAAAAGTATACTTTCATATTAATTTTACTTTCATGATTTTCTAAATTCTATATAAGTTTTAATTTTTCTTACATTTTCATCCCTAATAAAATGATAAGAATAAAATAATAATATAAAATTATTATATTTTTACCTTATATATTATTATACATACTCACATATGTATAATTATTTTAATAATTTAATTGTTTAAAAATTGAAGATATATTAATATTTCATTTGAAATGATGAAAATAAAAATAATAACCTCTTGTTGGATATGCATCAACTTATTTTTTTAAGTTTCAAATTTATTTATTTAAAATATATATAACTTTAAACCTATAACATTCTAATGATTATGTATGATTTACAATATTTAAATTTTTATTTTTATTTTTTTTCTTATTTATTAATATTTGATATTACTTAATAATTATGTATAAATTTAAAATCCTTCATACTAAGTTTTTTATTTTTTTCTAGATTCTTTTATTTATTATCATCTTGGATGAATTTTCATGAAGTTCTATTATCTTGCAAAATATGGAGATAAAGCGAATTTTGCCTCAAGATATGGGAAACAAGATAAAATAATATTTTATCTTTAATAATGAAATATAAGATAATAGAAAGTTAATCTATTCTTACCTTATTCTATTGTCACTCTAAGAAATCACGTTTGAAAATAGATACACTTAATTAACAGATTGTAATAATTACAATAATAAAAACTAAACATTTTTCTCAGGAAGATTAGATTTTCCTTGCATTAGATTTGACGTAGAAAATTTTTGCCTTTATTATTAAATTATTATTTTTCTAACAATTTTCTAAATACCACACTTTACAAAAAAAAAAATTGGTGCTATCTAGCTCTTTATTTTACCAGCATTTTATATTTTTTCACTCTTATATTTAAGAATAATGTTATTTTCATTTCTTTCAATTTGTCTCTATTATCAGACTGTGGGATCATAATTATTTAAATCTCATTATCTAACACAAGAAAATAAATGATACACTAACAAAAAGTATATGAAGTTTCATCCGTGAGTAATGTGGGGTTTGTTTGTTTTCTATTTTTAACAACAATTGTCTATTTTTTTGTTTTTAAAAATAGAAGAACATAGTTGAAAATATATTTTTAAAATTTATTTTTAAAAACTGTTCTCTAATTATGCAATTTAAAAATAGTAAAACAAAAGCAACTTTTGTGTGTTTTTTGAATTTGTTTTCTTATTCTGAATATTAATTTTATAATTAAATAAAATATTTTCTTATTTACAATATTAATCAACTCTAATTTTGATTTTCATTCAATTTAAAATACTTTTTGAGAATAAAAAATAGCCCATAAAAATAATTTTTAAGAATAATTTTTAAAAATACAAGAACAAAAACATATCCAAACACATCCATACTCTCTCTTCCTAATTCTTATTAGATCTATTAAAATGGACTAATCCAACCTTACTAGGTTAGCCCAATAAGTAAAAACTGTATGTTAAGCCAGTTCCAGACTAGATATTCTTTCACCAAATTGGGTCTAAGTCAGGTTGTTATAGTATCAGTTCTAGTTTCAAGTTGACATTTATCAAATAAGTCTTAATAATCCAGTATATTTTATTATTATTATCATATTAGTTGTTTATTATTAATTTTATATCATTAATTAATTTAAATATAGTATTAAATATAATTATATTTTTTTATTATTATTATCATCATTAAAAATTTTATTAAAAGGATGAATATTGAAATTAGGATAAATTTATTGAGATAATTAAAATAAAAATGATATCTTTTTAAAATTTTAAAGAGATTAAATATGAATTCTTTTAGACAAGTATGAAAATTTTTAAATATTAATGTAGTTTTGTTCCTAATTTCTTAGGATATATTGATAACTTTTCAGTATATTAAAATTTTAAATTAAAATATCATCACTTTTAATACATGAAAGAAAATATTAACTAAAAATAATTTGACCACTTGTAAAAAATTATTTGTAAAAAATACATTTAATTTAAATAAGTTAAGTTTAAATTTGAGGTATAATTATCAAAATCATGTATTGAAAATTTTAGAATATTAATTAATAGTGAAAAACTTTAAATTTTAAATCAAAATTCTTTTTTATGATTATCATTATTATATATTATTGTTATTATTATAATTACTCTTATTATTATAAAATATAATTATATTTTATTATTATTTAAAAATTATTGTTGTTGTTGTTGTTGTTTTTGTTATTGTTATTGTTATTGTTATTGTTGTTGATGTTTAATAGAACTAAAAGTAATAAAGAAATAAATTAAGACATAACAATTTTTAACATGAAAACCTTCGTTAAGAAAGGTAAAAATCACAAGATCTAATGCAGAAAATTTTTACTATTAAATAAAACTTATACAAATATTTTATTAACTAAATTTATAACATATGAATATTCACATTTTCTAATATCTCTTTCACCTAATGATGATCCCTTTTCTTGCAAATTGTATTATTGTTTATCTTTTGTATCAAACTAATCTTTTAAATGAATAGCTATCTCTAAATTTTGATCATTTATATATAAATGTTTGTCATACAAAATTTGATCACCATGAGAAAATGTATTTTTTGATACTACCAAAGATATTGGAAAGGTTAGTATATCACGTGCTATAAGAGGAAGTATAGAATATTGTGTCATCTGTACTTTCAACCATTCTAAAATGATAAAATTTAGCATATTAGTTACATTAGGTTTCAATAAGTAAAAAATTAATTCATTATTGATTAAGGGAATATCATTAGTTAAATCTAAAATGTTATTATATTCTTCATGAAATGTGATACTTGTTTTTAAAGAAGATGAAGAATCTATGCATGAATACAAAGAAATAAATTTACTACTGTATACTTGAAACATTTCTAATAGTAAATTATTTATATCATTTATGTAAGACTCTAAGTCAAATTCATATTGCATGTTTTTATAGTACTTTTGTAGCAATTTTTTTACTCTTTCTTGTTTAACTTTAGGATCCATAATTGTAACTATGGCATATAAATAAGGAATATTTCTAAGGTATTTATTCCATCTTGGTAAACATTCATTAATAATAATTTCAAACCCATTAATACTTCAAAATTTTAAAAATACAGAATTACAATTAAGCAAAATACCAAGTATTAAGTGAGATGTTAGATAATAAGAACTAAATAAAAGATTAATTACTTTATAAAATATTTGTAAAAATTGTAAGTAAATTTGTGCCCTTTCTCATCGAACATTTTTAAGATGATGATTAACTTAAATTTTCGTTGAATAAAAAGTATCTATAACATATTTATATTTTAAATAAAATTCTAATATTTTAAAAGTAGAATTTCATCATGTACAAACATCTTATAGAGACGTTTTAGGTTTCTTAGACATTTGGATACATAATTATTTCTAATCATACTTTTTAGTTAGTGATGATTAGATATATAAAACTATACTTATTAAGATTTTGTATAACTATAGAAATAATATTTAATGAATCTTGAATAACTAAATTTAAAATATAGCATGCACATCTATGATGAAAAAATTAAGCTTCAAGAATAGGATTTAAAGATGAAATTAAATTTTTAATAGCACTACTATTAGTAGATGCATTATCAAAAGTATTTAAAAATATTTTATCCGATATCATGTAATTACTACAAGTATATATTATATAAAAAGCAATAGTAGATGCATTATGTGGTGGCGGAATTAGTTTAAAATAAAATTATCATCAATATAATGGGTAGTTATACAAATATAGCCCATTTGAGATGGTGATATCTAAATATTAGATGTAGGTGCAACTTTACCTTTGAATTTTAAAAAAAAGTTAGCTAAAACTATTTTCTGCTCTACAAAAATTTTATTCAATTTATTTACACTAGTATTTCTATTTATATCGTACTATTAAAGTTTAAAGTGTTGAAAAAGAGTATTTAATTTTAAAGAACTAGCTATATTAAAAGGCATTTTAACATGACAAATTCAATTACATAATTTATACTCACAATTATCTTAATTACATATGTTAGAATTTTCACTTGAAATATTTAAAATATCCATATGTTTAGAAGAGTAATAATGTCTCATTGTACTAGTACTATTACTACTATAATCATTATAATTATAATTTTTTTTATAATATTTACAAAATACTTTAACTGTACCATCTACATTTTTAGATCAAAATGATTTGATATTTTAAATTTTTTTATCTTTTTGCTAAATTGGATGGGGATGCATGAGTATTTCAATCTTATGGCTACGAGCATGTTGTGAAAATAAACGTTGAGAATGAAGAGGAGATAATGTCAATTCGAGTATACTTGAAGGAGTATTTGTAGAATTGTTATTTGAAAAATTATTAGCTATATTTTTTAAAAAAAAATTTATCATCAAAATAATTTTGCATAGTATCAAGATCATTCAAATCCATAATTAAAATTTGTTAATAACATGAAAATGAAATTGCTAATATTAAATTTAATAAGAATAATAACTATTGAATTAACTAAAATACTCTAAAAATTGAAATATATGAAACTTAATAAAAACATAAAAATATAAGTAGATATTAGAAAGAATTAAAAAGTGTCACCAATATTTTCCTTTGAAATAAAAATTTCAATGCTTTACAACTTCATACACTACCTCTACCTTCAATCTTAAATAGTTGTAGAGATATAAAAATTATGAAAATGAGATTGAAGAGACAAAGAATGAATATTTATTGCGTGAATTAAATTTATTTGAGATAAGTATTTATAGTGGTGTAAAATATATAAAATATTAATAAAAAATCTATTTAACCATTGAAGCAATGGCTAAAGAGTCGTTGTACAATGGTAAAGTTGCAAACTAGTCGTTGCACAATGGTAAATTTGCAAACTAGTTATTGCACAACATAACAATAAAATTGCACCTGCACACTATCTTTTGAGACTATAAAAAATATTTATTTATTTAAAAAATTAATTGAAAGGCATATTGGCCTAACTCTTAGAAAACTTTTGCAACATACGCACAATAGTGATCAATCCAACGCAAGATTAGTATAGATATTGGAATATTCATGTAATAGAATATTCATATATTATTAAATTTAATAATTAATATATTACTATACAATATATAAAATTTGATTTTAAAAAATTATATTTGATGTATATTAAATTTGATAATTTATTGGTGCATCATTAAGTTAATAATATATCAAAATCTATTTATACTTTAAATATTATTATGCCTTTAGGATTTTAAATTATAGAATAATGTAATAAATCTTGGAATTATTAAATTAAAACCATTTAATTATAATTATTTTATTAAAAATTATTAAATAATTTTAATTTAATAATTTTCATGATTACAACTTTATGTTAAGCTTTAAAACTTTTAAAGTATAATAAAATTTGTCATTTTATATTCATGTGCCATTTGAGAACATCTATATTTAAATTTTTTAATACATATGAAAATTAAAAATTAAACATACAATAATAAATTAATTATTATTATTTATCACTATTACCAAGTTAATTGACTAAGCTAATAATATCATCTATTCATTTTAAAAATTATCAAAATTATTTTTAAATTTTAATATAAAAGTATTAATTCAAATTTTAATATAATTATTTATTTTGATAAATTTTTATAATATATATTGATAATATTAAATATATAAATTTATTAATTTTAATAATAAAAATTATTTAATATTGGTCATACATATAATTTTAATATTATATATGTTAAAGTATAATTTTAATATATCAAAATTATTATTTTAATATATATCAAATTAACTATATAACAATAAATTATTCATTTATTATTTATTACTATTACCAATCTAACAAGCTAACACTTTCTAGTTTCAATTTTCTACCAAATTGGACTAACTAATTCCAATCATTTACCAACTCAGGCCACTATTATTATTTTCTGTATTAGTTCTAATCTTACGTCAAGCAAAATTATACCAATCTCAAGTTATTCCATTAAACCCAACCTATTTTAACACCTTTAATTCTCATTCACTTTTTTCTCTATTAGGATTGATTTCACCCTCTTATCAAGTGTGAGACCGTACCTTACCATTATCTTTATATATTTATAAGGCCAGTCAAAACTATTTTAATAATTTTACATAAAAAGTGAAATATTGTAAAAAAAATTACTTTGCAAAGTTTTGTATTTAAGATTTTTTTAAAAAAAAAGTAATTTGATCAAAATTAGAAGCTAGAATCTTCAAGTCGCTTTGATTTTTTGCTGCCGTAAATTTGTAACAAATTTTTAGACTGTACAAAATCTTCTGCGAAGAAATTGACACTCTAAAATAAATGGTAAATTGCGAAATGCCCAATTGGCCGCAAGAAAAGATAATAATTTTTTGGTAGAAAATAAATTGCAGAATTGATATAACCAATTAAAACCAATATACATATGCCATTTTGCTTAGGATACTCTCAATGAAATTTCCACAAAAACTGTTGTGACTGGGTTGTAATCTTCTATTTCTCACTTGTTGATTTTTTAATATAAAACAAATAAAATCACAATTTTTTTAGTCTAATTTGTCTAAATAATAATAATAATAATATTTTATCTTATTAAGTGAGGTTGATTACATAAATTGTATCAGTTTTCTTATTTAAATTCATTCCCTCTAATTTTTATAGAAATTGAGTTGTCATACTCATGCTCATTGTCAGTCCTAGATGCAACGGTCGCATTATAAGTTACCTATAACTTGCAATATGATCAAATCCAATTATATATCATTTGGTGAATGACTTTACGGTCGCTATGACAATTTATATTTATATAATATAATTTATATATAATTAAGTTGACAAATTAAAAAGGAGAAAAGAAAAGGCTTTGAATTATCTTCAGTCTGTAGCTGTTGTAGGTTTCGGCTTTCAGAAATATTGGGTCTCAATATGAGCAAATGTCGCCATCATGTGGGTCTTTCCTATATTTTGTTATCATCTGTGAAAATGAAATATCAAATGGGCCAAACATATTAATTATTTTGAAAATAATCTATTTTTGTACTATTACTCTACTAGCAATATACTTATTTGTGACTTAGAGGTAGGAATGGCAACATGGTGGAAGAATGACAAATTAATATAGTACTACCCTGCCTTGTAGTTGCGGTAATTCATCCCGTTCCTATAATTTGTAGAGCACCTGTAATTTGTGGGGATATCTGAAAAAATTTAAAAAAATTAAAAAAAAGTTTAAAATTTATAAAATTTAAATGCACACATAATTAATATTTAATATTCAATATAATATAATGGTATTAATATAAAATCATACATAATTTGTTTAACTAATCTTAAGGTTAAAAAATAATTAATATAAATATTTTTAATGATAAATTACTAAAAATGAGTTTATAATAGTATATATTTTTAAATATAATATAAAAGATAAAAAATAATTTATAATTTCGGAATAAATTGGGGCACTGTAGAACAATATTACTTTATTTCATGTAATCACTCCAAGTTAAAAACTTGCCTTGTAGGGCAAGAATTTATACCAAGTGTGTGCCTTACAGGGTAAGACTCGAGATCCATTTTTTTTTGCCATCCCTACTTAGAGTGTCAATAGATAGTGTTTGTTGGTTAAATTTGTAGGCAAAAATTGACTCTTTCAAATGCGGGTGATCCTCATGACAAATAAGTGGTATTCCAAAATTCTCAACACAATTTATATAAATACATAGAAGTAGTAAGTAAATGGTGCATGGGAGCAAAAATAGAATTGCATTGAATGTACAAAGTAAGGCAATTTGTTCTAATTTTTATTGTAATTGTAGAGATGATGATTTGCTGTGCATCAAGGGTGCAGATGGGTGCAATATGGAAACTTAGAATTTCCATTCACACTTACTCATAGTGTTTAAATTACAAGAAATTGTAAAGAAAGGTAATAATAAATAATAGTGTGTTGTAGAAAAAGTTAGCAAAATGTTGAAGATGCGAAGTGCATTGATATGTTTTGAATAGCTAAGCCAACAAAATGATCTCCTAGCCTTTTGTGTTAAAGGTATTTATAAGCATCACAACAAATTAATACTTGTATTATGAATTATGACATAAGAATATAAAAATTTTGTCAATTTTATTTCTTATTATAAAAATAAAAATTTTTAATAAATATCCAAAAAATTGAAAAATTTATGGAATGGGATAACTTTACTTATGGTGATGTGTTACTTATGTTACAAATTAAGTTATGAGAACACTTTACCGTAGCAAAACATAACTTGAGTCACAATAAAAATAGAAAAATTTTACTTGTGGTAAAGTATCACTTTTGTCATAATTTAATAAGTTGAAAAATTTACCTGTGATGAACATACACTTAAGAAATCACCAAATTGATTGAATTTTCATACATGTGCTTCATGAGGGGTAGTTACTTGATCAATACATTTTCTATACATGTGCTCTATAAGGATTAGTGCATTTTTTTTCAAAGTTTGTGGTAATAACCATCCTAGGCCATGATAGCTTCTTTCACAAAATCCACTCATGATGTTACTTGGGTAGTGCTTCTTAATTGCCATTAAAAAGGTTGACACCTTAAGAAAGGATTGTGATCTTTTTACAAGACTTTGACTTTTGGTTTTTAATGCCTACCAAACTTCATCAAGTGTGATTAGGATACTTTTGGTCAAACACATTACTAGTTAAAACTTTGTAAAGATGGTTTAACAATGTTTTACATTCACAAAATTAATTAGTTATTAATGATGTTGGACTACAAAATTAATCATGACTTAACCTTTCATAGCCTTTAAAAGGCAATATTGTAGTGTAAACTCATTCAATCCTAATACTCATTTTCTTAATAGGCCGTATATTAAAGGGTAAGATAACATGTATTCTAAAATATCAATTTTTGCTAATACTAAAATGGCATTTTGACCAGGACACTGCATTTTGGAAAACAAATTCTCCAAATGCTATGTTGCAAAAACTATTTCTGAAAACCCTTAAATTTTTTTTTGAAAAATCTGGAGTCACGAAAAGGAGGATCCCATGATATACCGATCACGCGGGCTCCCAACCTATGACCAGATTAACTTTTTTTATTAAATTTATACTTATTTTTTTAATTAGAATAGGAAAATTTTGGCCTTAATCATTTTTTTATTTTATTTAATTTATACATTTTTTATTTTTATTTAATTTTATGAAAATATTTACTTATTTTTAATTTGCTACCCTATTTTTATTTTATATTTAATTTTAACTTGACTTAGACTTAATTTAATTGTTGACATTTTAATTTTTTCTTTGATACTAATTATTCAAGGTTTCAAATAATAATCAATAATTTAATTAATTCTCATAATATAGTATAATATACATAATATAATAAAATTGATAACTATCAAAAAAAATATTGGAATAGTTAAAATCTAAATGAATACAAATTTTGACTTATTCTTTTATAAAATTAATGGTTGAAAGATTTAAATTATAAAATTATATTTTTTAAAAATATTTTATCCTGATGTCATACATATATTTGTAAAAATCTTTCACTAAACATGAAATTAAAATATAATTTGCACTATAAAAACAAATATTTTAGTAGTAAATTATGTTGATCCACTATTTGAAATAATTTTCTGATAAAAAATTAATTACATACAGATTGTATATTCTTAAGAAAATATTAAAGGAGAATTATAAAATAAAAATATGTTATTTATTTTTTATCTTGTCACATATAATTATAACATTATATAAATAATAGAAATAAATTATACATAAAATTTTTTAAAGAAATACTTGAAAATAATGTATTGAATTGTATGTAATAATTTTTTTAAGTTAAGATATTGTAATATTTTAATTCTCATGTAAAAATTTTAAAAAATCACATCATTTGATAAAATATTTGTTTAATTCTATTTTACTTATTAATATACAATTTTATCTTATTTTTTGTATTAAGCAAATTAATTATGTATTTTATATCTATTAAAAATACTTTAGAATTAGTTAATTTTATTAATTAAAAATTTAACTGATGAATTTTAGGAATATGAACTTTGAAAATTGAATTTTACTAAACTAATACTTAATATTTTCCTACCCTGATTAATTAAGTATTTTATCAAATAGTGTAATTTTTTTTATTTTTACAAAAGAATTACAATAATATAATTAATTAGTTTTTTAATAATTTTTCGGCATGTAATTCAACAGATTATCCAGAAGTATTTAAATAATTTTTTACATTATATATTTTTATTATTTATATAACATAAATATTATACGTGATAAATAAAAAATAAATAATATATCATAGTATTAGAATTCTTATTTAGCAATTTCTTAAAAATATATAATATGCATGTAATTAATTATTTATAAATTAAATTATATCACATTGTGAACTAACACAGTTTACTAATAGAATATTTATTTTCAAAATGCTGATTATATTTTAATTATGTTTAGTTAAATATTTTTATGAATATATACATCACATTATGGTAAAACATTGTTTAAAAATTTAATTTTTTAATTTAAATCTTTCATCTAATAAGTTTATAAGAGAATAAGTGAAAACTTAGTATTAATTTAAATTTTAATTTATCTGAGGATATTTTGATAGTCACTAATTTAATTGTATTATATATATGATAATATTATTAGAGTTAATACAATTATTAATTATTATTTTAAATCTTGAGTAATTAATATCAAAGCAACACTCAAATAATAAAAAAATAAATGGAATATTAGTTAAGTAAACATTAAAAATAAAATAAAAATAGCACAATAAATTATAAATAGGTAAAACTTTAAAGAAAATGACGTAAAATTGAAGTAAAAATAATAAAGCATAAATTAAATAGAATAAATAATATAAATTAAATGGGTCACGGAGGTGGCTAATGTGATCAATATTTTTTGAAAAAAGAAATCTTTAAGCATTTGGGGAAATGTTTTTACTACACAAAATAAGAGGAATTTTTGCTAATGTTAGTGCTACAGTAAAAAAACTACCTTTATAAATTAAAATGTTGTAATTCATACGTAAAAATAAAAAAAGTTTCATCATTTGATAAAATACTCAATTAATTAAGGTAGAGGAATATTAAGCACAAGCTTAGTAAAATTTAATCTTCAAAGTTCATATTCCTAAAATTAAATAGTGTAAAATTTAGGATTTTTGTGATTTCCTATAGTTACGTGTAAGCATAACTTTAAAATAATATTATAACAAGTGGTATCTTAGAATGCTCTAAAAAATTTTAAATAATAATATAATGAATAAAATTAATTCAATAATATGATTTGAATTAATAAATAAGAGTAAAATATATAATTTTCAATTTGTACAATTTATCTATAAAATTGGATAATACGATAAATGAAATGTGAAAAAGTACTAAATATGAAGTAAAAAGATTATGAATCAATTAAATAAATAAATTGGACAAAATGTTATAATACAATAATGAAATATTTAGTCACCAAAATAATGGCTCTCAATTCCACATCGAGGGCGTCGCCTTACTTGTCATGGTCGTTGGGTAAGAGAATGATGCTGTTCATCGTCGTTATCATTTGCATGAGTCGGGCAAGTTTGACCCCTAAAGAGTAGAGAGTTCAAGTCCCACTAAGAGGACTGAAATGGTAGTATAAGGTTTTGGAGGGTGAAAAATTCTTATTGTTGATGGTCTAAGGATCCACTGGTGCACTCAGTAGTGAATGCAAACGGATCAATAAATAATATCATCAATGAACTAGGGAGTTGTTGAGTTAAATGCAATAGCAATGGGATTAAGAACAATAACTGTGGAGCATCATGAGAGTGCTGTGGGAGTAGTGTGAAACTGTACCATGGGCCAAACTTTGCACCTACGAAAAATTGTGCTAAGAGGGTATAACTTGATGGACCTGCACCTCTTATATCAGCCTACATCAATGGAAGGGTGTAGGAGGAAAGGACACTTGCTCTTGTCATAGAAGGATAGCCATGTGAGATACTTTCATCATCCCCCTCCTTGAGCAAAATAAAATCCCTAAAAGACATGAATCCATGGCTTTTCCTACCACACCTTGGCTTCGAAATGGGAGGTCTCGGTAATTCAATAGCCGAATAAGCAGGTTGGGAAGCTATCATGTCTCGATGCTCTCCTAGTGCACGTAACATGAGGCCAAATTCTCAATCCATTATCTCTTTAAATTAGCTGTATAGCTAAAAGGGTGAATCCTCGACATTGAACCTGCGTAATATCTCAGCTACATCAACATGCAAAGAAGTCCCATAGTTAAAATTTAATACTACCACAATTTGAAGATGTAAGCACAAAAGTTTGTAAAGGATGAAAGGTTATCACAAATCCTAAACCATCACTAACTGGATGAATCCACTATCTGGTGTGTCTCTAGTACCACCTCATATAGCCTGAGTCATGACTAAGAGCATCTATTGATAATTCAGCTAACGAAAGTGTGCTCTGCCATGCATTCCAAGTAGCAATGAAAATGACATGCTCATGGCACCAGTCCTTTGATGTTTTTCCCCGATGCTGCAAGGTATGATAAGAATCGAGGTTGAATGGCTCTTGTGGGATTGGCTAGCACCTACCAAACTATCACAGTACACGATCTGTGTAGTGCCATTCCATGATGTGAAAGCAAATAATAGGGGCTGATGCTAGCCATATGTTGGGTGAGGCCAAGAAATATCTTGTTATAAGTTATTGTGCATCAGAAATGTCATAAAGGTGCTAAATAATCTGCATCACATAAGAGTAATATAAATAAACATATCACTAAATCTGAGGTTGGCTTCATTAGAGATAATAGAGTAGGGCTTCTAACCTCATCGGCCTTCTTCTGATCAAGCAATACTCTATATTGGTGTAGGGTCATTTTTAGTAGTTGAAAAGGCAGTCCAGTGTTCTTTCACCTACAAGTAATATAAATTGTGCAGTATTTTTTCACATTATTTTAAGCTGTTGTGAGAAATGCAATATGAATATCATGTATGATCCAAACATGAACCCCAATGATGGAAGCAAGGGGTAAATGTCTAGCCAAGGATCTGGATACAATAGTCTCATCAATGCTAGAGTGAAAAATTGATTCTACGCCTATAAATACAATAGGTGCAAACATCCATCGATATAAATCTTATCACATTTTGTGGCGTTACACAACTCTTTATATAGGCATTGCCAAAACCGCCGATCCCCAGCTATATTACCAACATCTGCAAAATCTTCCAACAATGGCAGACATATCAATAGCGCTTTATGACCCAAAATGTCGAGCACAAGATAACTTCCTATAAGTCTTAATATGTAGGTACGTGCAAAATGCCGCATTTGTTCTTTATCTGCATCATCCAGTAAGTGCCTAAAGGTAACTACTAACCCAATGATGCTTAGGCGTTGGCCTTGTAAACATTCATCTGGCGATCTAACCCTAAGTAAATCTTCATATATCCTTAGCCAATCATATCCGGTGTAACCAGATATTAGGACGCCCTCACATGACAAACCTAACTGGATGGAGACATCCTGTAGGGTAATAGTGCACTTTCCTGAGGTGGTGTGAAAAGTGTGTGTCTCAAGACACCATCGTTCAACCAAGGCAGAGACCAAAGCTGCATTGAAATCAAAGTATCCAAGCCTGCTGGTGCTGTAGAAACTAACCTGTTGAAGATAAGGCACAATTGCTAGTGGTGGATCAAAGAGCCAATCCTTATGGGTGACACATCGTAGCTTCAAGATTCGATCCTCCTTTTCATGTCAATTGAAAAAATAGTTAGTACGTTTAATATTAAGCAATTACTACCAAAGGAATAAACTTACCTGGCCTAACTACATGGCCTATGAAATATGTCATCATCTAGCTTAAGAGTTACAACACGACATTGACTGGCCATTATATTCAGGAGCTATGGATTATGTTGGACTAGATGAATTCAGTCAATTTCACAATTGTCAAATTATACAAGTATTCTAAAATGAAGTACGAAATAAAAATAATTTAATATAATGAGACAAGTATAATAAATTATTTAGATACAACAGGTTATCTAGCTTCTACTAATATATCAACAATTTATGCATAGTCTAGACACATTCACAATAAAAATCTTGAAGAATGCATAGCCTATTGACCTTTTTAGGGCTTGGAGCGTCATGACACGTTCCGTTGATTAGATGGATAAGTTGCATGGTTGCACCCAATTTGCCGGCATAACCTACACCTCTGAGGTTTTGATGGACTCTCTCTCTAATCCATTTCGTTTCTTATCCATGTGGAATGTGGTTGAACACAGGGACGCATCTACATTGGATCTGGTACCATTATTGGTCTATTTAATGTTGGCTAATGCTCCATACCATCGATTAGACAAAACTCATAACTGTAAGCCTTTAGCATTGTATCTAATCGGAATATAGGATCGACATATTGTAACGGATCCAATGAGACCTTCGCACATGCTGCAACAACATGTTGACAAGGCCAATGCTCTACTTGGAATATACCACAGTCACATGTTCGATTGGACGGGTTAACCTTGCAAGATTAACTAAACTATTTCCAAGTTAGGTCATATGGCTCATCCATCTCAAAAGCTGACCTTAGGTGGTCAAAATGATAGACATGATAGATAGATGCTTTCCAAATGCATCTTTAAGTCTTTTTTCAGATATCTTCACTGCACACCTCTCCTAACTATAACTGTATTACAATGGTCTCCGCTTGATTAACAAAATATGCATTTGTTCGATGTAGTGAAGCTTTAATCAACCCGGTAATTGGTAAAAATCTAACCCCCTTGAATACACTGTTGATGCACTCTGTCAAGTTAGTGGTCATATGCTCTCATCATCAGCCTTCCTTGTCATAAGCACGGCTCCATTGACTTTTTGGGATATTATTAATCTAATCAACAGCTTTTAGGTGCAATTGTTGCAATTCATCCAACTTACAATCCATAGCATATTGCTCATATTGGTAACCTGCGCCACACACTATTGTGATTTAATAAATAGTAATCATGATAAGTAATGACAATTAATGAAATTAGTGTAACTAAAATGCACCGATACTGGTGAATAGTTTCTTCAGTTATGCCGTCCTAAAGTTGAGTTTAGGTTATCGGCGATGTGTCGAAGGCAAAACACATGATAAGCATAAGGGGGTTACTACCCTACACAAGGGTTTGCAATAGCAACTAGTATTTCAAGGTGTCTATCTGATATTAAGCAAATATCCTGTCTACCCTGCACATCATATCGTTAAAGGTTTGATAAGAACTAAGCTTATGTCTCATATATTTCCCCCTCCACTATGGCAAATGCAAGAGGTAGAACTTTTCTATCCCCATCTTATGACATCACAACAAACAACTCTTTTATACTTTTCATGCAAAAAGGTGTCATCTACTTGGATTATCAATTTTAAATGATGAAACGCCTCGATGCATGGCTTGAAAGTCTAAAACACTCAATGGAACAGTGTAATCGGATCATCTTCAAAATTGCTTGGCAAATATTCTTTGCTAACAATCTCGAAGTGCTTGGCAAATATTCTTTGCTAAAACACTCAATGGAACAGTGTAATCGGATCATCTTCAGAATTGCTTGGCAAATATTCTTTGCTAACAACCTCGAAGTAAGATCCAGGATTAAAGTGTCGCACTGCGGCCAGAAACCTCGGTAATATAGAATACGACTTTTCCTAATTCCTAAAAGCCAGAGCGATGGCTCAGTGTTTGCCCTTCCATGCCTTATTATATGACATTGAGTACCCAAAAATACTCTGAATTTGCTCAATTACTTCTCAAATGGACACACTTAGATTTTTTATCATCATGGCTACAATATATGATGATATAACATTTATGTCCAATTTTGGATAATCTCGAGCAAAAGAGGTAGATATACACATATGAGACCTATTATATTTAGATATCTGCCAGTGATTCTCTTTTGGTTTATGACATGCTCTAACCTTCTAATTGCATTGTATGCCATAGTGAGGGCATCGATATTCTTCATATTTGACTGAAGAGTATTGCACATAAAATGTGTTATGAGTCTGAATTGAGTATATCTTCATTGCACGATGAAATGACTTTTGGTCCATATATCACAAGCCTACATATGGCTCCTAGTTGTCATTTATGTTTATGCCATCTCCTACTCCAAGGTAATCTTGACTTATGATAACTTTTATATTTATTCGTGAAAAAAAGGTAGCAGCTGATTCCATATATCAGCTTACCGGTATTGTTGGGAGTGTATTCAGAACATCTTTTCCACCATCATCATCATCGTGACTGTCATCATCACCACTAAACCCTTCGGGAACATTATCATATGCGTCTTCCTCTTCAAATTCATCCATTATATCCTCTATTGCCTTCAAGGAAGAGAGGAATTAAAGTAAACTATATTGGGGCTGAGAAAAATACGGCTCTGGAGTATAGTCAACAATAAGAGTGTGAAACAGTTTGCCATATTCATTTTACCTGTATATCTCAGTAAGGTACAAATTATAATATGATAGTCCTTCATTGAAGTTGTAAGGTAGGCTGGTGCATAGTTTTGTGCATGCACCGCTGTCATCAACTGGTTGACTTGCGATATTCAAATCAATGTCCCTGGTTGAGACGTACTCATACAATTCTGGGCAAGATAATTAAGTATAAAATTGTGCATTCGCTTCCCACATTTGTTGAATGTCATCATCATCTTCCAATAGACATGCTTTATATCACGTCAGATTCAATGAAAGCAGATACCTATATACCAACTCAGTTATGACTTGATTTTCATCAAGTCATAGCTTTCATCCAACTATATTTTTAAGATCATCCAGGGTGATATATGATTTAATTCTTATTACTTTAATCCTATGACACTTAAATGTATCGCCCTAGTCCATCTCATAAATTTTTTCATTTGCATAAATACAAATATTTTCCTCCCCAATACTCATTTCAATTCCTACTATAGTCTGATTTATATGACATTTCAGGATTTAGAATTATACAATAAAGAAAAAGTACCATAGTTACAAAAACAACTACAATTACCTATTACAACACACATGCTCATATTCATTTCAATCTCATTAATTAATTACTTAATTATAGTTATTGCAATTTTACATATTGAAACTATTTATTAATATCTACTTACGAGTTCAATTTAAGCTCAATTTTGACACTTAAATTTTATGTAAATACAGTTACTAGACCAAGTTTGTACAGCAAGATTATAAACAACTTTCTCGTAAAATGTATAGTGTAAAATATTATTTAATCAACATTCTATGTATTGTAATATTTTTTAAGGCCAATGGGTCAACGATAATAATACACACTTTTAATGTTTATTTCAACCTTGGGATTAGTATCAACAATAATTTTCCTCACTACAAAATTTTATATTTATTTAAAACATCCTTAGTAATTTAATTATGTAATGTTATATATATTACTTAATGGTTACAAAAAAAAATTGATACACACACACACACACACACACACACACACACATTACCTACTGATACTAACATTTGAATCATAAGTAAAAGACATGGACATGAAAAATAGGAAAACATGAAACCAAGCATATAAAAAGAAAATAGCAATAAATGAGTTATAAAATTTTAGGAATTGGAAATAAATCATATAGTAAAGTGAATTAATCTAATTAAAAAAATTTAAGACATTTGAAATATTTTAGTATAATTAATTTTTTTGTTATGCTAAGTTTATATTACGTAGTAGTATATGGATTGAGAGTAATATAATTAAAAATGAGAAATAAAAAAATTAAATTACCATAGAAGGTATAAAATCTTGATAAAATTATTAATTTTATGAATATTTAATTTGACACATAGCTTTAAAATATTAATATCAAGTAAATATTATTGAAAATTAAATAAATAATTTCAATTTAAATATTAATAACATAATAGTGATTAATATTAAACAATTCTAAAAATTATGCTATTGCTAAATAAAATAAAAATAATAAGATGCACAATATAATAACTACTTTAATAATAATTATAAGTAAATTTTTTTTATATTAATGGTTACTTATAGATTAAATTGAAAACTCTTAGAGCAAACGGATTGGGTTATCAAGAGTCATTCCTTTCCTCTCAATCTGATTCCTTTTACTGATTTTATTTTATTTCCACAATTTGAACCAAAATGCCTCTAATGTGTAGAATATTAATTAATCAGCATTTTGTATATTATAATATTATTTCAAAATTTAATAAGTTAAGGATAATATTATATATTTATAATATTTTCTTTCTTACTTTTAGATGAGCACCTACATCATTTTAATTATTTATAAAATACCTCAATTTATTTATTTAATATTTGTCTTAATTATATAATTATTTATTCTTAATCAAATTAAAATTATTATTATTTTAATATCTATTCTTAATTAAATCAAGTTTTATAATTGGAAAAAATATTTTAAAAATCTCAAAAAATATCATTCTACCTTCACCTAATATTTTTTAATAATAATTTATTATTAACGAATTTTACAAGTTTTCAAATTTTTAATTTTCTTCTTTTGTAATACCCAACCGGAGGTTTAAAATATTACTTAATCAGTATTATCTGTATTATAATATTATTTTGAAAGTTAATAAATTGATGATAATAATATATACTTTAATTTTTTTTCAATTTTGGATGAGTACTAACAGTATTTCTCATAGGCAAATGTAAGAATTTCTTTCTACTATTTATAAAATACCTAAACTTATTTTATTATATTTTTCTTACTTATAAAATTTCTATTCTTAATTAAATCAAAATTTTCAAGTCTTCAGATTTTTTATTTTCTCCTTTCATAATGCCTAACCCATAAGCACAATTATTCAAATCATAACGATATACACAACATGTATAATCTAGTTAAACCACAATCATAATAACATACTCAAACACCATAATAATTTAGTAAACTAAAATAATACGATATAATTAAAATAATACTCACAAGCATAATAATATAGGAAAACTAAAAAAAATATATATACCATTATAAACAGATGACAATAATAAATATAAATATAATAATAAAATATTTAATAAAATAGAATAATAATAATCTAGTTATAATGCCTACTACCAATACAAAATAAAATAAGGGAATGCTTATAACAAATCTTATCCTGAATACAAATTACATTTCTATATCATCTGAAAAAAAAAATTCTTCTAAATAAACATCTTACTTATATAACAACCTTCTAAAAAATTGTCACAATAAGGATGAGCAAATTATGACTGTTGCTGGGGGAAGGGGAAATAAATATTGAACAATTTATGGCTTATGGCCATTGGTGGGAAGGGGATGATATATATTGAACAGCTGGGAAGGGATATGTTCAGGGTTTTTAAAATGTTAAAGCGAGGAGCATATATGGATATATAAAGGTTGTTTGAAGGACTGGGGAGAGGGTATATATATTGGACACAGGCAGGGGAGGTGGGCACAGGGGAACAGTAATATTGCAGGGGAGGGCATGTGTGAATAGTGTAGGGTGCAGGGAATAGTTACTGAGATCGTCTGATCACGGCCTTTGACACCACGTGACCAGTGGGCTAGCCTAATCATAGGGTCTAACACCATGTGACCACTTGGCTTACTAATCACAGGGCACAGCCCAACGTGATCAAGCCAACCTGTTCATGGCAACCTCCAACCCGTGATCAATCTATTTTTTTTTTAAAAAAAGGTATTTTGGGAAATAGTTTTCCCAACACAGCATTTTGGTCAAATCAAATAAAAAAACAAAGCTAATAGTCATTTTACCATACTAAAATAGTAGATGACAATAAATGGTACCTCCACTTGGTACATGAGAAATACAAAGAAAGGCATAATTTTTCAATTAATGAATATTTTTGTTTAATTACATTTAACATTCAAGATAAATAATAAATCACCTTTTCTTTTCCTTTACCATTTTCTTGGTCAAGGAAATACCCAGTTATATCACTAAAGGCAAAGACATACAGTTTCAAAGGTCAGCCAAAGATTAGGGAAAACATTGCTAGCAAATTGGTTAAGCAACTTTTTATATCCTCAAACGCTCTTCATATTCATCCAACCAAACAAATTGTTTATTATCTTTCACCTTCAGCAATAGTGAGAATACTCTTATTCATCTAGAAATGTTAGGAGTGAACCTCTTTATGAAATCAACTTAGCTGAGAAAGCATTAAATTCCTTTTTTATTAGCCAATGTTAAAGTTTCCATCATAACCTTAATTTTATTTTTGTCAACCTTAATCCATTTATGATATGCTAAAAAGCCCAAAAAATTACCTAATGGGATATCGAATGTACATTTTAAAGGATTCATTTTTAAGTTGTCTTTATGCATTTAGTCGAAAGCTTATCTTAAGTTTTCTCCATATTCTTTAATTGAATCAAATTTTGGCACCACATCATTTATATACACTTCTATAAATTTCCTTATCATATCATGAAAGATTGTGTTTATGGCTCATTGACATGTAGTTCTAGCATTTTTCAAACAAAATAATATAACTACTTATTCAAAGGTACTAATTACTCTAAGATACTAAAAAGTTATTTTCAGCATATCTTCTTCGACTATGTATACTTGGTTGTAACATGCATTTCCATCCATCAAGCTTGCCACAATATGGCATGGACTTAAATCAATCAACATGATTGCTATCACTATTAGTCATTCATGTTTAAGTGTTACATTATTTAAGTCTCTAAAGTCTATGCATATCCTTAGTTGTCATTCTTTCTCATAATTGAGGCTATGTTTGAAATCCATTTTGTGTATCTTGAGATGTCAATGGATTTTTATTAAAACAATTTTTCTACCTCCTTATTGATCTTAAGCACCACTTTTAGCACAAACCATTAAGATCATTATTTATGTGGTTAAAACCTTACTTTGAATGGCAACCTATATTTGACCAAATCTCTACCTAGACTTGGCATGTTATTATAACTCCATGCAAAATAGTCTTTGTACTTTTTTAGAATATTTACAATTTGCTGCTTTATGTCTTCTAAAAAGGTAATGCTTATAAAAGTTAGCCTTTTATCCTTTTTTATCTCTAAAATCATATCTTACAAAGGGTCCTAAACTTTAATCTTTTTAATGTCCTCTTTGATCAGTGAATTGTGAAATCTTAAAAGACTGTCATTATATATACCCCTCAGGGACTTTCAATTGGGTTTGCTTAACAACATAGGCTAACAACTGAGCAAGTTGTCTATGATACTCATTCACTGGGATTATAAGTTGATCCCATTATTTCAACTTTAGGGAATATTCTAAAACTTGAAGTGTTGATGATGCACACTTTAATGATAGCAAGGTCAAGGTGATCCTTAATGCGTAAAATGACATTAAGGTTGCAGATATTGAACTTGACATTATCTTATTGCACATAGAAAAGGCTATTACTTGCCTCTATAGATTTGATCATGCTATCATTTTTCCAGATAATCTTTTTCTATTAGAGAGTGGAAGACACTATACCGATGACACATACCTAATCTTGACTATATAGTAGATTATAAATAACTTTAAAGGGCATCATAACAAGAAATATAAGCCTAATTATTAAGTTAACTTTGAGATTAACTAAAATCATCCCTTTAGAAAAGTTAACATTTTGTTATTAAAGTCTGTCAAAACAATATTTAACAACACTATATCTTTCAAATATTATAATATGGCACAAAAGTTAACCTAAGCAATAAATTAACAACAACCCTTCCATTAACTAAAACTTTGTTCAAAGACTAGCCATTTATATAAGCCTTAACATAAAGTAGCCTTAAATGGTTCTTCATGTGTCTAATCAGTATTTCAAACTCGCAAGCTATCTTTATGTTAAATTTGATCACTGCTAGTGATTTATCATCAAAATCTTCCTTAGTGTCATCCTTTTCAATTACAAATTGTAGCATTTAAAATGATAATTAAATTCTTTTTATTTAAGAATTCTTATTGTCCTATAAGTTTCAAAACATTCCTATTAAACAACTGAATTATTAAGATTTTCTTTGTACCATCTCAGCTGTATTCATATTGGATACAGTGTTATTTTGATTTAATTTAAATAATTTTTAATATGAGTTTTCTTAAAAGTTAGGAATATTTAACCATCATCGATATGACATTTTATATAAAATAAATAAATGAATTTGATTGAACAAGTAACTTTTCTAAAATTCATAAAATTTTGAAATACTTATTTTAGAGCTTCTAAACCTATTAAGTATATGTGTATTTTATCTAATTTATACTTTGACCTTTCTTCTTTGATTCTTTCTTTTCTTGAAAAATAATGGTTGAATTTTAATGGTATTAGGGAGCATTTTACTTAAGAAGTATGGAAACATAACCTTTAGCTATGCTATTTTCCCAATTTAAAAATCAATTTCCTTAAAAATAAAACCCTTATTGAAATTCTTTCTCTCTCTCTCTCTCTCTCCCCTTCCTTTCTTCTTTAGCTCAGCCCTTTTTTTTCTTTTTTTGTTATCATCATTACATGTGGTGTTTCTGAGCTTTTGATCAATGTCATCACAACACCACACCTCCTTTCATGTTTCCTCTCATTATAGCAATAAAGGAAGAGCTTCCAAAACCATCCAAACATAATCACATAGCAATAACTACAAGGAGTCTTCCTTTACTATTCTTTAATGTTTAATTCATCTTTGATGCCAATGACCTCTTTAAGGGGAGCTAAGGTAACCTAGAATAAAAATTCCTAATATTTATGCTTCTTTATATATGCTTCAAAAACCTTTAAGTTGATAGAGATTTGACTTCATGCTTTAACCCTTGGAAATATAAAAAACTATGCTCAAGATCATTGAAATACTATGATTAGAGTTCAAAATAGGGCATTCAAGTAGGAAATTAGTTAGTGTACCACACTTATAGTTTTTATTATAAATTGACGAATAAAAAGAGTAAAGCAAAATCAATATGAACATTTAAAGATTCTTCAAAGGGAAAAAGAACCATGAGGTGAGTATATATCTTATCTCAACTGTTATTTTATTTAAACTTCATATCTTATATTATCTTTCATTGAATATATTGATCACTTATACATTATATATATATTTATAATTTTGTGAATGTGGCTAGAAATTCTTAAAATGCTTGTGTATAGAGAATATAAATGATGATTTTTCATGATTGCTTATCTGTTATGGTGTTAGATTATATACTTGGTATGTTGAATTGTAAAAATATTGTTCCTTGGAAATTATTGTGATATATATATACGTATACAGGGGCCATGTACAACACTATTGATGTTTTATGTTTATTCACATTTAATAATTGTTATGGAATGGATAAATTTATGGACATGCAAAAGAAGCATGATTTTGCTAGTTAATGTTATCATTGATAATGATATTGAGAATACATTGATAAATTGTGTTATAAAAGGGTGATAAAATATGTATGTGCCATTGGGCATGCTTGTTATGATAAGAAGGGAAAATGATATGAAGTTGAGAAATAGTACCAAATCTCAAAAAACACTTGTGAAGGGATAAAACTTTCCTCAAAAGAATAAAATTGAATTTGTGAGGGGATAAAGATGACTAGAAAGGCATAAGGAGATTTAGTTTTTTTTTATTGGTTATTTATTCAGTGTGTTACTATGAATGATGATTACATGAGCGTATGATTATGATGTTTATTAAGAAGTTACAAATGACCTATGGGTCCTTTATTTAATGATTTATGTTTATAAAAATAAATAACTTGACTTGTTAGGCTATGGTGTTTATGCCTTTATTTGTTAATTTTATAGAAGCTTTAATATAAGTATAAATAGAAGGCTATATTTCTAGCTAACTATTTTGTAAACAAAAGTTCAAGTATTGGATTTACTATAATAACTTCTTTACTCATGCTTTATTTATCTTAAATCATTCCTAATTGTTTTCAATAGCTAATTTTAGGTAGATATACATTTATTGAGTTTATAAAACTCATTCTTTTATTTTATTTCTAACACTTTTAGGTTAAATTTGGATTTCCAATGGAACCTATTCTCAAAAAAGTCCGAAGCATTTGTGTTAAAGAGTTTGATAATTAGGGAATATTGTTATTCATGAATTATGTTAAATGCCTTTGTTTGTATTAAATAGATCATTATCCATACTAAAGCTCATGTTGTATGATTATAGAATTATACGTTTGCATTTTTTGAGGAAAGTATCCCTACAAGTGTTTATAAATAGGGAAAAAATTTTCTAACTATTTTATGGTTTACATGGCATAATAGGTTATATAGAAGTAAGAGTACTTTAGATAAGTTAGAGCATGTATATTTTAGTCAATTAGTAAGTCAGGCAAGTAGAACTAATAATGAGCTTCACTCTAGTCATGATCAAGGTAGGTTATGACATAAACAAAAGTGGTAAAATGATCACTACATGAACATCAAAGTCTATTTTTTAATCCTAGGTTTTTTCTACTTCATGAAATACACTTTCTTTCTTCTCTTCTTTCTTGATGCTGCTAGAATCATCTATGTAGAAGGCATTCTTGACTAGTAGCCTTCTTTTTCCTTCCACTTATAATTGACTTGCCTTAGTATTTGCCTTTTTTGTGGTCTTAGTTGGTGGAGATCTTTCATATTATGGGTTAAACCATTTTTTCTTACCTTCAGTGAATTTTGACTTCCATACTTTCTTCCTCTTGTAAGGATTTAGTTCATTTTTGACCCATTAACCCTTATGATGTTCTCTTCTTGGTTTTTTTTTGTTAATTCGAATCCTAAATCCTTTTCTAGGTTGCCTATAATCTAAACTATTGAATGCAAACTTTTTCTTTTCTCTTTCTTTCTCAAACTTGTTAATTTTCTTCAAAGCTTTCTTTTTACCATCAATCAACTTTAAAACCTTAAGATTGATTCGATTTTTTAACTATTCACCATAATGCATAACCTTTTACTTGTCATAGTAGTTCTCATATATGGAGGAAATCTTCAATATTTCCCCTTATATTAGATTCTCTTAATGAAGTCAATGTTAGATCTTATTTATTAGGATATGCCTTAAGGAAAAAAAGAGCATTAAGTGGGTTTTCATATCCATAATAAATCACCACATTAACATCCATATCAAAATGTTAGGAATTCGGATTATCATACGCAGTAAAAATTCAAAATTTAATTCGAATTCCACCTAGGATCCATGCAAAAAGCATAAATCAATGATTAGAGTTTTACCTATTGGGCACTCGTATTTCTATTGATTAAAACTTAAGAGCGGATGAATCAAATGCCGGCCGGAAGGTACAGTGTCTCTATGGTATCCACACGGAGTAAACAACGACCTCTCACCTTTCACGAATCTGCTAGGATGCGTTTTTCTCTCTAGGAATTAGGATTAGATGTTTTCTGAGTGAATTAGGATTTGTATGGAAGCTTTTTAAGCGTTTATACAATGTGCTGCCCTCAAACCCCTTTTTATAGAACTTAGGCAAGCCACAATCCTAATCCTACTAGGATAATACTTCCAAAATCTTAATCACACTTAACAACTCATCTTGTCCTTATCCTAGAGATAATGAGGAGAGATAGAACGTATCTATTAATTATCTAATATTAGATAATATTATCTCATAATATAAATATCTTAATATTAGATAACTGCATATAGTTATCAAATATCAAAATAATATTATCTTATAATATATTTATTTAATATATGATAATATAATTATTTGATATTACTTTAATATCAAATAATATCACATAATATTATATATATATATTACGTGAATAACACATTATTATTCTTAATAATAATATATATGCATAAAAATAAGTTCAATTAATTGGATATTAATATAATTAAAGTCCAATTAATTATTGTCTTATTCCTACTCCTTTTGTGTGACCCTGTAGGTTCTTACTACATTGATAATGATTCATTATTGAGCCATAGACAGTGAGCGGTATCTAGCAATACATCACTGCCACTCAAGTAGTAAGAATGTCTGTGATTCAACTCCACCTAATACATGATCAACATTTTGTATCATAATCCCTTTTGTAATAATATCCAAATTGAACTGGAGGTATGGAATGTGTCATCCTCGTCAATGTTTAATTTATATTTCTTGATACTGAGTAAACTTAAAATAAATTATTAATATCACATATTAATCCAATTGAGCATGACCATGCATTTCTAAGTCTTACTCAATTAAGGGGCCCGAGGATATTTCTCTTTTATACAAGAGTAACAAAATTTCATCTACATCACTCACTTCCCTCTGCACGATTCATGACATATCTAATCAATGCCTTATTCGTCATCTTAATTAAAGGTGACATAGGACAATATTAAAGTGAGTAATTCCTCATGTAGGAACCATTGTGACTTCAGGTCAAAAGTTTATGTATATTTGTGATCATATGTGAATAACTTATGACACGTCTATCCATGCAATATTTTCATAGTGGGTCAGTCCAGTACATTGTTCACTAACAATGTACTCATGTATTGACTTGATATCACATATCCATGATTTGTAATTATCAATTACTATACATGCTAGTCTCGATGTATTATTACTATCATTTTCTCTATTCCAAGGATAATTATTATATTAAGTTATAAATTGCACATAATAATAATAAAATATAATAATTAAATTACTTAAAATAAAATATAATACATTGTATATTATTTCAATTATCTATATGATTAATTTCTAGGACACAAACCAACATAAAATCTTCTACATGATTCATGACATATCTAATCAATGCCCTATTCGTCATCTTGATTAAAGGTGACATAGGACAATATTAAAGTAAGTAATTCCTCATGTAAGGAACCGTAGTAACTTCAGGTCAAAGATTTATGTGTATTTGTGATCATATGAGAATAACTTATGACACGTCTATCCATGCAATATTCTCATAGTGGGTCAGTCCAGTACATTGTTCACTAACAATGTACTCATGTATTGACTTGATATCACATATCCATGATTCGTAATTATCAATCACTATACATGCTAATCTCGATGTATTATTACTATCTTTTTCGTAATAATACTTGACTAGGGGCATTTTAGGAATAACGAAGCTATTCCAAGGATAATTATTATATTAATTTATAAATTACACATAATAATAATAAAATTATAAAAATAAAATATAATAATTAAATTACTTAAAATAAAATATAATACATTGTATATTATTTCAATTATCTATATAATTGGTTCTTAGGACACACACTAACACAAAATCCTTCATCAATTTGACAAAGTTAGACCATGTAGAAAAATGTTTCTTGTCTACTAACACCTCTTTGTCTTTCTTCGCAAACCTCAATCCCCCTTACTTAATAGCTTTCTCAATCATTTCCCTAAAATGAACACAATTGTTAACAATATAGTTAAACATGTCATGATACTTGCAATACTTTTTTGTCATTTAATTATTCCTTCCTTTAAAAGAATTTGATGACCTATTTTAAAATTTTTTTAATAAGGAACAAGTATAAAAAAGGTGGATTTAAGTTTAGCCAACTGGATCTGGTTCTCGCTCCCCTTATATGCTTTATCCTCTTCAACAAAAATAATCTTTTCTTTTCTATGGTGTGTTCATTGCATCTTTTTATCTCTCTTTCTTATTGCCACTATAAGAAAATCTATATTTGGTATCAAAATTTAGCAACAAGTTTACTAATAGATTATTTGTCCATAAATAAGTTTATAAGCCCTAAAAATATTTTTGCAATGGATTCTAATTTTAGTGATAATCTGTTCATTGTTAATTCTATCGTTAACTTTCATAGAGAAATTAATTATGGTCATTAATGACAAACTCTCTTATCCAAAATTTGAATTTTTGTTACCATAATAATGAAATATTTTCATAAATTAGTGACAGAATATTAAGTGCCTTATTACTAAGTTTGTCACTAAATAGGATGGTATTATTTCACTAAAACGAATTTGCAATAAATTTATCTGTCGTTGATTTCGTCATTAACTTGAAAGTGTATTCATGCCACAACAATTATCCTAATTTTTCATTATTTCCTTCGTCTTCTTCTTTCCTTTGCCACTACACTCCACCATACCTTTAGTGATATCTAATCGTCTGCTTGTTTGTTGCTATTACTTATCACCACACTTGTCACTTCACCAATACCTTTACTTACCTTTAATTAGTGAGTTTTTTTTTTTTTGGAATTTGACCCCAATTTAGGGTTTTTAGAATTCTAAGATTTTTATTGATTCAAATTAGAATATGATTATTTGAAAGTGAAATAAAAAGCCATTGGTGGAAATGTGCTAATATGTTTATTAATTTTAATTATTTTGTTCATTTATACGAATTGTTTAAATTTTTTTAATTTTTCTAAGTTTTTTTATGTTGATTGAAATTAAGATACAATGATTTGAAAGTGAAATAGGAAGCTATTGATGGACAATGTGTAATTTTTTTTTATTAACATCAATTGTTTTATATGAATTGTTTGAGATTTGTTAATTTTTTTGTTGATTAAAAATAGGATATGATGATTTAAAAGCAAAATATGAAGCCATTGATGTAGAATGTGCTAATTTATTGATTAAATTTAAGTAATTTTCATTCATATAAGTTGTTTAAAGTTTTTTTTAGGTTTTTTTATTGTTTGAAATTAATTTTGAGTTAGGAAAGCAATATGGATTTGAAATTAATGTACGTTTAAAGTTAGTTTTAGTTTTATTTTTAATTTTTAGTGAGGAATAAATTAGGAATTAAAATTAATGTTCGCCTTAGTTTTAAGGTAGGAAAGAATTAGGAATTTTAAATTAGTGTATACTTTAAGTTAGTTTTAGCATTTATTTTAGCTTTAGGTTAGGACAGAATTAGGAATTGAAATTAACGTTAGATTTAACTTATTCTTAGTTTCAAGTTAGCAAAGAATTAGAAATTTGAAATTAGTATATGCTTTAAGTTAGTTTCAGTTTTAGTTCTCGTTATGTTAGTTTCAATATTATTTTTAGTTTTAGGTTAGGAAAAAGTTAAGAACTTAAAATTCGTGTATGCTTTAAGTTGATTTTAATTTTAGTTTTAGTTAAGTTAGCTTTAATTTTAGTTTTAAGTTAGTTTTAGTATTAGGTTAGGAAAGAATGAAGAATTGAAATTAATTTTAGATTTACCTTAGCCTTAGTTTTTAGTTAGAATAGAATTAGGAATTTGAAATTAAAATATGCTTTAAGTTAGTTTAACTTTTATTTTTCATTTGTTTCAAGTTACTATATCTTCATTTTGTGGAAGTGGTAAAGGCGCTCCTATCAAAGGTGGTCACATGATTATCTATTAGGGTAATGTAAGATGATACCATCATCTTTTGTAACTCGAAGCATGACACTATCCACCTTTATTGTATCAAGGCCACCAATTGGTACCTTGATGTCACCCTACCAATCCCTTAGGTAGGAGTCTCATGCTTTGCAATCTTCTACAATAAATCTAGAATAGAATGTTTAGGAGCAACTCATCTAATAAAGTGCTCCTATCTTTGTGCATCAGTTGGGGTGTCCATTGGCTTAACCATAAGGTAAAAAACCAAATGATGGAAAAGTCTGAGTCCATTTTGACCCATAAGTTTTGACTTAATAATCAATTTTGACATTTTTTTGCAAACACTATATACATGTCACTACTATTTGGTTGCAGGTTAATTTCTCCATTTACCTATGGTCCTATTAAGGATATAACAAAAGTGATTCATGCTTGCTTCATAAAGCCAACCCTTACTCAGAATAATATCTCCTAGAAACTTAAAGAAAAGAAAACTAGTTTAAGGATTAACAAGTAAATTTAGTATTAATATCATTAACTTTGTATTTATACTTTAATTTGCTAATTTTTTACTCATTATCTTCAATTATTCAATATTTATAACCCATATACAAATTGAAGTTTGAGTTCACGTACTAGATAAAGAAAAATTTTACCCATAAGGCCATGATAAATTAAAGAGGCATAGTGGACCAGATGAAGAAAGACTTGCCAAAAAAGTATGACTGAATTTAAGAAAAAATAGGCTAAAGATGCTAACTTTAAGAAAAAAAATTGAAAGCTTAATAAAAAAATTAAAGTATCTATTACTAAAGATAGCTTATACATTGGCGACTCCATTTTCATGTTTTAGCATAAATGGAAGATGGTGAGTTTTGGTTTTATTTTTAAGTTTATTTAGTGTTATTTCATTCTATAACTTACTTTTATTTTATACATAAATTTTCAAGCAACCTTAGTTGAATTCCTATTGATTTGGAGATGTTCATATGCACTCACACATCCATAAAGGTATGGGCATCCAAAAATTTGTAGATGATAGATAAAAAAGGACATAAGTAAGATATTTTTTTTTTGGCATACTCCAATTAATATATAAAGTAGTAGTGAAAATTAAATTAGAAAATATTAATTTTGGTAATAAGAATAAGAAGTTGCTTAATTCATATATAATATTTGAAATTCAAATTCCAAGCAACAAAGCAAAAATAGCTTAAAAAATATCATCAGGTGATCATTGTGTCACTAAAAATGTGATATTCAAGTTATATTTTTATTTTCTAAATAATTTATGAAAGTGTGTGTATATATATGTATATGTATCTATGTATAGTGTGAGAGATGAAGCTTATATAATCATCCAATAAAATTTGATATATTTAGCTTAGCTTCTGTTTATATTATCCTAACTTTTTGGATTCGCTACTGCAACAGTGATATTTGTATATATGTTGCAAGGTTGTCCATTTTCTTACTCTGATCTCCCATAAACTTTACTCATGCAAAGTAATGAGATTAGTTTCTATTTTGACCAGCAATAATTTTATTGTCACATTCTATTTAGTTGTCTACTTTACATTCTTACAGAATTATGCTATCAATTATTTGAGAAGTTTGCTTTAAAATATTTATGCAAACATTGTAATAATTTTTTTTAATCAAAGTTGCCATACTTGCAACAATAAAATAATTAGGATTTTTTTTAAAGAGTTGTAAGATTTGGATTCCATTTATTTTATTGAAAAAAATTTCATGTGAAAACTTCATCTACTTATATATAAATAAAGGAGTTTCATGTGTATAATATATCTTATAATTAAAAAGGTAATCCATCGTTCGTGATAGGGAAAAAATAATTTTTTCTTTAAAATAGAAGATATTTGTCATCACATTCCTCACATTTTAACAAAGCACAAATATAACATCTTTTATTTTATTATTTTATAATTTAAATGCAAATAAATGAATTATTCCTATAAAAATATTTTATCAATGTTGGTTATCCTTCCTAAACATTATTATAGAAGTACTTTTTTTTTGCAGAATATTCAATTTGAATCATAGTTATTACCTATGATTATAAATTGTCATTTCCTTGCACCGATTCACAACCTCTAAGATAAAATAATAATTTATAGGGGGTTATAATTTTAAACACAACATGATAATTCAACACTAACATAAATCACTTTGCACGAGTTTAGGTTGAGCTTATATATGTTCATATTTAAATGGGTCAATTCATATAACTTGAATAATAGATAAGTCAGGTTAAGATTGGCTTAAAATTAAATGAATTAATATATTAATTTATTTAAGAATTTATATTAAAATTTAAAAAATATTATTTGTGAAAAAATTAATAATTAATTTATAAATTATTATATATGTTGGAAAGATAAATTCTATCTTATAATAAAATGATAATAAAATCTCGATAAAGTATTTAATTAATGATTAATAATATTTTTATTGACAAATGATAAGTAATTAGATTTGATAAATGAACTTATGATATATAATTTGATAATTAAAATTACTAAACAAATAAGACAAACTAATACATCTTAATACATTTAATAAGTAAATTGATTTGATACAATATAATTATTAATCAAATTAATTTCAAATTAAACTTATTCAAATTGTCACCATGTTTGACAGGATATAGATTTAATATGTGAAGAGGAATTTCTATCATCCACGTAGAGTGGACACTTTGTACCTGGGTTCATCTTGCCTTCTTTTTAGCCACCAGATAGTGGAGTCCATGGTCAAATGCTCATGAAGCTCGGCCTTTGTTAAGCTGGGCCATGGCGACGACCGGGATAGTCACGAAGCCCAGCCTTTGTTAAGTCTGGGCCGAGATCTCACGCTATTGGAAAAAGTATACAGACTTGTTCTTTCCAACACCAAAGCCTCTCCCTCGAGTCAGAAAACTTTATGGTATATTAATAATATATTAGTATATCATTAAATTTAACTATTGATATATGATTATGTAATATATCTTAAGGAATTTTTAATCAATATGTAATTAGATATAATAATATACTGGCGCACCATGTTGTTGGCACATTCTAACTTTCACTATTTTCTTAAAGGTAAATTTTAATTTCCACTTCTTTTTTTGTAATAATAGAAGTAACTAAATTATCCAATTTATACACATAACGATCAAAAATTAAATTTTAAATATATAAAAAAGTATAAAATTTTTAAAAGAAATTAAATATTACTTGAATCAAAAGCTCTTAACTCTTAACTTTCACTTTTGAGTGTGTGAAATGAACTATTTATAAAAATTAGTGAAAATGTAAATTATCTTTTTCAACTTTGTAATAGTTGAATTTTATTCCCTTTAATTTTTAAAATTTAGAAAACCACCTTTTTAAACTTGACAAAACTTAAAATTTACATATATCATCTATTTTATCAATCATTTATCAAGTTATGTGATATTTTCATAAAATTTTTAAACAAGAATCACAATATAATAGTATGTTAATTTTTTATCATTTTTTCACATATAATTCTTATATTATATAATTGATAGAAATTAAATTATATAAAGAATTTTAATTGAATACTTATAAATGAGGTGTGAAATTATATATGAAAAAATCACAAAATAAATCACATTTTAAAACATTGTGATTCTTATTTAAAAATTTTATAAAAAATTATATAATTTAATAAAATGATTAAATAAGTGAAATATAAATATTAATTTTAAGTTTATAAACTTTAAAAGAGTAATTTTTAGATTTTCAAAATTTAATGAAATAAAATTTAACTATCTTAAAGCTCAAGGCAGTGTTTGGGACTTTTTCCTTAAAATTTTATGCACACCGTGCTGCGTCCATCACCAATTTCCCTCCTGTGGAAATTATTGCCCGAAAATTTTTATCTTATATTTTTTTAAAATGATTAAATAATAAAAACATATATTTTTGTTTTAGAAGCTAGAAGCTACATTGTAAACATATTCTCTCTCTCTCTCTCTCTCTCTCTCTCTCTCTCTCTCTATATATATATATATATATATATATATATATATATATATATATATATATATCTCTTCATATGCACTCTCTTATGTATTGAAAGGCTTTTTTTATTTAAAAAATTAAAAATAAAATGTACATGCTAACATTTAGATAGCTATAAATTGGTTAAAAAATATAATGTGTTTGATATTGGTTAGGTAGTTTTAACTTTCATCGATTGATATTTTTAAATATTAATTAATATAGAATTCGAGCTTACTTTAATAATTTCAATCTAAAGAATGTTGACCTTTTTTTTTAAATAGATGAGCCTAAATTTGAAAAAGATTGAATTATTTTTTAATTATTAATTAAAGTAATTAAACATCACGAAAATAATTTGTTTAAATTTGTGATATATGAATTAAATATTTGTAAAAAAAGAAAAGAAAAGAAAATTTAAGATGGAATAATATGTGAAAGAGAGATGAAGAGAGTTGCATAAGAGAAAAAAAAAAAGAAATGATAAAAAATGGTAGAGAGAAAATTTTTATTTAAAAATTGAAAACATAGGGGGAGAAAAAGAGAGAAAATTAAAAGGTGATTTTTAGAAAATTATATTAAATTTTTATATCTAATAATTGAATTAAAATTATAGAATTATGCTTCATTTTTTTAATTTATAATATATAAATATAAACTATTTAGGAAATGAAAAGATGAAATCCATCCCTTCCATAACCTTTTTCTATTAGCATTAGCATATAGATTTGTTAGATTATGAATTCAGGTCAGTTAAAATGGGTCCATAACCTAACTCATGATCCGATTCATGAAATGTCTATAAATAGGTAGAAGAAAGGAAGTTAAAAGTTGGTTAACAAAAAGAAACATTCATCAAAATTGTTTAAGAAACTCTCTCGAAATTAGGTTATGAATAAATTACCTTTTCGTGTGATTGCTAATATAACTAGTAAAAACAAATATCAGATCTTGAATTTTCTACTATAAACTTTTGATATTCTGGTATGTATAAATTGGATTCATATCTATTTATATTTCTAACATTGGTTTAGATTATGGATCCGAATCATGCAAAATGGATTCATAACCTGACCCATAACCTGATTTATGAAATGCTTATAAATAAGTAGAAGAAAGTTAGTTAAAGATTTAGTTAATAGAAGAAACAATCATCAGAACCAATTCAAGAAATTCTCTCTTTCTCTACTTTAAATAAAAAGAAGATTTAGACTATGAATAAATTGCCTTTCCATTTGATTGACAATTCAACCAATAAAAACAAACATCAGATCCCAAATCTTCTACTGTAAACTTCTAATATTCTGATATGTATGAATCCAATTTATATCCATTTATATTTTACCAACATTAGTGTCAAATCCAGGTTATTTATTTTTCTGGTCTTTCCGAATATATATATTTTACATAGTTGCTAACAATTTTATATTAACCGAAGAAGAAATAAAAATATAATGGTTGAATTCAAACTTTACCAAAGTTTTCTTCTTGATTATAAATTATGATAATGTGTGTCCACATTAAAGTTGTAATTGGTGACTTTTCTTCTAAACAAAAATGGTAGTCTGCCAATTTCCGAGGATATTCATTAGAATTAATTATTATAACCTTTAGTAAAAGTATAAGAGATTTGGAAGGCATAGGATCAGGGAAATAATTTAATGTATAAAGGCGATGAAATTTTCTACATGGCAGATCCCTAGATTTCATCGAGTTGATGGAAATTTGGAAAAAGACAACGAATAATGTTCATTGTGACTTTCCCGTTTTTTGTTTGAGTCATCAAATTAAATCATGATCCATGAATAATGTTTGGTTGTGCATCTTTTCATTTTTTTTAATTTTTTTCTTTCATGAATCCAATTTTATCATAGGTTAATATTTATAGAAACATATTAAACAACCTAAAACATAGGTTCACTGAACCATCAGACACCGAACACATGTCTACCCATATATAGTGTTAGGGTCAGTGTCTATTAACAAATTGATAATTATACCACGCAGAAAGTTGACATAGCACTCTGTAATGTGATGGCACTTAAAATACTTGTCTTACGAAGGTAGTTATTGCCATTCTAATGAAAATGATGAAGTTATAATTCACTTACTTTACTATCATGTATGTGATCATACACTAACAATCAATGCATGAAACATTTTCTTTTATCACAACTATACATGTTAATGAGGGATGGAAGACAGGTTAATAATGAAGGTTTGTGCATTATATGGTTTTGATTGTCAAAACAAATTATCTATTTGCTTTGGTTCATCATAAAACAAAATTTTAGTTGAAAAAATGGTTACAAAAAAAAGGGAAAAAATTACCTAAAAAGTTGTAAAAAAAAAAAGAACCTTTTTTTTTTATCCTCTAAGGGATTCAAACCCTCACCTATAAAAGTATTTATCCACACCTTAGCTACTCATTCTTTCTAACATGTTTTAGCTCCCTAATATTCTTAATGTATTATACTGGCACAATAAATTCAAAATAATAGAATTTTCTTGTGAGATTTTTTTTAACACATTATGTACATGATGTGTAAATTTTTTTAGCAAAAGTTTTGATGGACATTTTTTTAGTGTAATTAATTTTTTGTTCTTTATGCAAATTATTATTTTAGTGATTTAATTGAGTTTCCTTTTTTCTATATATATATTGTAGAAAATTATAGTGAGACTTATACATATACCAAAAATCATACAAACTATAGTACAAGGATAAGAAATTAATATGTTGACTAAAAAGCTTAAAAATCTCCAAGCTAACCCAAAAGTTTATAAAGAAAACTTTATACATCTTATAAATTATATCATCAAGTTTCATAAAAAAGTTTAAAACTTGATAGAGGCAAGTGTTTTAAAGATAAATCTAAATTCGAAAAAATTAAAAGCCTTATGAAAAGCTTTACGAAAAGCCTTACTTACTGATTACCAAAAGAATATATTAGATTTTCTATTAGAAAGAAAAAGAGGACACAAACAATATCATAATATTATCTATAAATTTGTATTAGAATATTTAGAATGTAAAAATCACAGATATAACTTGACTACTTTCAAGTACAGTTAACTAGATAGGAAATTTAGCACCAAAATCTAGTTTCCCTAAGAGTTGTATAATAGGTTTGTTAGCTCTTTTTCAAGAAGAATCAAATATTTGAGAACATTGTAATAATTGTAAACTTTAGGTAGATGTTTGATATCCAATATTTATGCAATTTCTTTTTTATAATATTTATGAATTATATTATTAAAATATGTTTTAATTCGTGTATTTTTTTTGAAATTGCATACCTATAAATTCCTTTATTTAGTATACTTTACTTAATTAATTATTTTAATATTAGCCTTGCATTAGGAATTTAGATGATGACTGAAAATGTAGTGACCTTTTGACTCTCAACCCTACATGTGAACTAGTCCTAACATGATTAATTAAAGCTAAAGTAGACATATATGTAGGCTTGACATTAATTACATGCAATTCTATCTATATGTAGAACTTCGTATCTTTATATACACAATGGCTATTGCTTCCAAGAATATTGTCGCCAAACCTAATAAGGATGAGAAACTAAATGGTGACAATTACAAAATTTATAATCCAATATGTACTAAAAAAGCAAGAAGCTTTAGAAGCACTCAATATTATCCTAGAAGAGCTTGAGAAAGGAAATATAGCCTAACATAGACAGGACTAAAAGGCTTATGAAGCCTAGAAAAAGAAGAATTCTCTTGCTTACATTATGTTGTTAAGCAGCATAGAGAATGATACGCGCGAGAATTTAAGAATTATAACTTAGTTAAGGATATATGGTCTACTCTGGAAATTAAGTTTGGTGGAACATTTGTTACTAAACTAATACCTCTTATAATTAAGTTTAACACTTACAAAAAGAAACTTGAACATTTAATAAAAAAATATTTACGAGAAATATAAAATATAATCTATAAATTAAAGGATATGGGTCATATATTGACCAACGAGTAATAAGTTCAAGCTATAATTCACTTCTTGCCTCATTCCTAGGAATATATGAAGATGCATTTAACCCATAATGAACATATTTGAATGATGGATGACATTATGCATAACTTTGAGTTAGAAGAAGAAAAACTTAAGGTTACTAAGCCTAATATAAACATGTATATGGCTTCATCTAGCTTAGAAAGAGTTTCTAGGCAAAAGCATAAATATCCAGGTAGGTCCCAGGATACAAGAAAGACAGTGACTCATCTCAGGAAGAAATCAACAAATAACCAATATGGAAAATGAAATAAGAAAGGGCATTTTGCCCATAACTAGCCTAAATCTAAGAAGGTATTAAGCTATACTTAAGTTAATAAATTTTGTACAACTAGTTTTATTCTTCTAACAAATTCCCATCTTTTATGGATTGTGGATTCAAAGGTAATAGATCATGTAGTAAAGAATCAAGACACTTTCATGGAATTTCAACGAATACTACATAAAGCAAAATAGATTTATATGGGAAACAATGTACAAGTTATAATTCAAGGAATAGGTACATGCAAGTTAGTCTTGTAAGATAGTCGTACTTTGCTCTTGCATAATGTTTTATATGTACTTTAGATTTGTTAAAATTTAATCTTTGAATTGATTTTATTAAAACTCAATTTTAATTTGTATCTTGTTAATTGCAATATTGAATTATCTTTAAGAATAACTCATTATGGATCTGGATATATAATAAATGGTTTTATTATCATGGATACTGATCATTATGAATATAATCTTAGTTATTCCATATTTACATCATCGCATAATTTTGAAATTAATGTAAATGTTTAGCGTGCTCAACTTGGTCATATTAGTCAACATTGAATGGATAGGCTAGCCAAAGAAGGGTTATTACTTAATTATGACAAAGTAGATCTTTCTACTTATGAGCATTACCTAATTAGCAAAAGTACTAAAAAACTATTTAAGAAAGGAATTAGAGTTGACTTCTCTTTGTAATTAGTCTATTCTAACGTATGTGGTCTAATGAATATGAAAGCCAAACATAGAGCTTTTTATTTTATGATATTCATAAATAATTTCACTCGATTTGGTATTGTTTATTTAATAACACATAAATTTAAAGTATTGAGTTACTTCCAAAACTATATAAGCTTAGTCAAAAATTAATTAGATAGAAAAATAAGTTATAGTGCAAACTACCTTACTTCTCAGTAAAGTACACTAATAGGACAAATTGCAATTTTAATGAGATCCCAAGTGAATGTAGGACCAAGCAATAGTGGAAGAATGTAGTTGGGAATCAAGATTAAGTATTTACCATGACAAGATAGAAAGTACAAACATCAAATGTTGTAGTTAGAGGTACTCTTAATTCAAGCTTATATGTCATTTGATGATTAAATCTGATAATAAAGTGTAGAATCCCTTGCTTATAGCCACTTAATTGGATAAAATCATAATAGCTACTTTAATTGTGAATGCTTGTCTTTTATTTATGCTTAATCAGTTAATACCTACTAATTTAATTTTATAAAATATGAAAAATTATGAGGTTATTTTGAGAATAAATTAGTTATCAACTTATCATGCTCAAAATGGATCGATTTAACAAAATAGTAACCTTTGTTGCAAAAGGAGCCCTACTTGTAATGTTTTAAGGGGAAAAACACTTTTGAGTTATTGGAATAATTTCCAGTATCAAAACTTAATGGCTTATCAAGAACAGATGCATTATATATCTAGTGATAATTCGAAACTTAAATAAAATTTCCCTAGATATTAATAATGTTTAATCATATAGGAATTTTTGGAAATGTTTCCAAAAGAATTTTTAAGGTTACCACTGGATCAAAAAATTAAATTGAGCTTTGATCTAGCTTCTAGCATAGAACTAATTTCAATACCACTTAATAGAATGGCTCCAACTAGGCTCAAAAAGTAGATACAAAAAATAATTAATAAGAAATTTATTCTCCCTATTCATCACTATAAGGAACTCTAATGTTATTCTTCAAGAAAAAAGATGAAACTTTACTATTATGTATAGATTACCAATAGTTAAATAAGGTGACTATCAAGAATAAGTATCCTTTACCTTGAATTAAAGATTTATTGAATCAATTGCAAGAGGCCAAATATTTTTCAAAAATTAATTTATGGTTTAAATACCATTAAATGAAAATCTAGAAATAAGATATCCCTAAAATAGCATTCTAAACTTGTTATAGCCATTATGAATTTTTAGTAATGTTTTTTAAGTTAACCAATGCCTTTATTGCCTTTATAGATTTTATAAATAAAATTTTCAAACCACTACTGAATAAGTTTATGATTATATTTATAGATAATATCTTGATATTCTCCAAGAGCGAAGAAGAGCATGCACATTACCTCATAATTATTTTGTAAATACTACATGAGGACCAGTTGTATGCCAAATTTTCTAAATGTGAATTTTAGTTAACAATGTGAAGTTTTTAGGATGCATAATATCACAGGATGGCAAATAAGTGGATCCTTTGAGGATTAAAGCCATTGAAAGTTGGTTAAGGCTTCTTACAATGTTAAAAATTTAAAGTTTCCTAGGCATGGTAGGTTCATTAATAGCTTCATTAACCAATTTAAAATTTTCTCTAAAATAATAGCTTCATTAACCAATTTAACTAAAAAAAAGTTAAGTTTTTCCAACAATTGAAAGTATATTTGGCATTTGCTCAAATAGCTTTTAGTTTGGCTTGCTAAAAACCTGGCTTGGCTTGTTTATTTAATTAAACAAGCTCGGCCTAGGCCATTACATTGATTTATTTATTAAATAGGTTCAGTTTATTTAATCTCAGGTATGACTTGTCGGTTTATTAGACTAACCTATTTAACTAGTTACCTTAATTTAGTACTATTAAATTAACATAGTACATTATAATTGTCATTCCTTTATTATTGTGTTTTCTCTTCCTTCTTTAATATAACCATCAATTGTATTAAAATTTACAAAGTAATGTTTTTCTTTTCTTAAATTCATTGGTTTTGCCTTTTCAACTGTTTTGATTTTGCTTGTTCTTTCACCATTACTATTTTTCCATATGATTATATTTATTTCTTGATTAGTTTGGACTTTCTTTTCCATGCAATTATATGGTTTCATTTTATATATTAATGCATAATTATGTAATCCTATTCCTATAATTTTAAATGCTTTGATATACATTAGAGTTTCATACTACCTAATCTTATAATTCCAAACAAAATAAAGTAGAAATGTCATATATTAATTCTAAGTTTGAGCAATTAACCAAGAAGAATATATTATTGACCCAATATGACTTACATGCTAAACAAATTAAACATGTTTCATTGTTGTGATTTACTAATTTTGAATGTGAACTCAAATAGTTTAAAGTCATAATTATATACTATTTTTCAATACTTATAATAATCTTTTCATTATATAACTATAAGTTAATGACTCCATTAGAGCTTTACACTATTTTTCAAATAATAAAATTTTAAATTATAGTAATATATTAGTGAGCCAAACATCCATTAATTAACTTTGTTATATTTTTTTTGCTTGATTATTTTTATACTTAGCTCCTCTAATAGATTTTTCTCATTTTATATATTTGATATTTTAAATATTTATTAATTTCAATTTGGTGATATGTTCTTATATACTATCTTTACTATTTCCTTTTATTGCATTAAATGCTTAACTTCTTTTTTATATTTTATATTTTATAACATTGAGTGCCTAATTTCTACCTTTTAATTAGTTTATATTATATATGTATGTTATATTTTTTACATATATATGATCTTTATTGTTCCTTTCTTCTAGGAACTACTATGGAAATCATAGATGAACATAATAGGGAAAGTGATACTACTCTTATCTCTAATACTTATATACTAATCAATTATGGGGACTAAACTAATGACACATTCTCATATAACCAAGTTGAAGATGAAAACACTAATGAAGCTAGAGGTGATAATGCTCCAAGCATTTTGTAAAAAAAAAAAAAGACATCTCTTGTTTGGAACAACTTTAATGAAAAGATAAATCCTAATGGACCTAAGAAAGCTATTTAGATACATTACAAGGAAGGTTTCTCCATGACAAGAAAAACTTACATCACTAGCCATTTGAAAAAGCATTTAGAAAGATGCTTACCAAAAATATTAAATATGGCTAAACAAAAGAAGTAAGGCACCTCACAATTTCAACTATGTAATTTAAAGGGTGCAATGCATCCTTATGTTGTTCTTGGAGTTACATATGATCATGAAAAAATGAAAGAAATTATTGTTAGTGCTATTTTGATGTATGAACATCCATTTAGCATTATGTAAGAAGAAGGATGGAACTTTACTTGGAAATTTGCAAATTCAAAATTTGAGAGAATTTCAAGAAAGACTATGAAAAATGATTGCTTGACTTATATAAAGTAAAAAGAAAGTAGCTTAACACCTTATTGAAAAATGTAAATAAGATTAGTCTTATAATAAATATATGAAAGTTAAATCATCAAACAATAGAGTATATAGTCATCATAGGTCATTTCATTGATTTAGAATGGAAGTCGTGAAAAAGAATTTTGAATTTTGTTAAAATACCTCCTCCTTAACATGGTGTTGATGTAATTAATGCCATTTTTAAATGCTTAAGAGAATGGGAGATTGAAAATAAAAGTTTTTCAATACTAGTGGACAATGTTTCATATAATGATTCATGTATAAGAGTTTTACAAGACACATTATCAAGAAATAAAAAGCTAGTCCTTCAAGGAAAGTTATTCCATGTTTAATATTGCACACAAATATTAAACTTGTTAGTTCAAAATGGACTTATTGAGATTAAAGGTATCATTCATGATGTACATTTGAGTATTAAGTTAATTAACCACTAAAATGCTTGATTGAAGACTTCTTCTGATATTATTCATCAATTGCAACTAAAAGATAGGAAATTGATAGTTGATTGTCCTACATGTTAGAACTCCACTTTTAAGATCTTATTTATAGTAACTAAATTCAAAGAAATATTTCTAAGATTTAAAGAAAAGGAGCCACATTATAATAATATTCCACAGCTAGAGGATTAAGTGAAGATTGAGAATATCTGTCAAATTTGGAAGTCTTTAACATAGCCATTCATATCACTTATGGTAGTGATTATCCTACATCTAGCTTGTATTTAATTGGAAATTTATAAGGTGAAGGAGATACTTGATTTTGTAATAGAGGATGAATAATACTTTATGAGAGATATGGTTATGAAAATAAAGGCAACATTTGACAAGTACTAGGGGCAATGTAATTTGTTGATAGCAATTACTAGTATTTTGGATCCATGTTGGAAATTCCTAGGTATTAAAATATGTTTTCCATTAATTTATCATCTAGAAAATGAGGCTAAAAATATAAAATAGTGGAGGATGAATTTCATAAGTTGTATGATGAATATGTAACTATTAATTTAGATGATATTGCTTCTAGTGGTGAAAGTGATAATGAGTTTCATGGTTCAAAAAACTTCAATGCAAATGCATCTAATTCTTCAATTCCATCTCGATAATCTAAGCTTCTAAATTATATATGTAAGCAAGAAAGTGCAAAATCAGAGCTAGACTCATACCATGAAGAAGGTGTATACATATATGATGATAAGTTCGACACTTCTTTCAATGCCTTAGAATGGTGGAAGGCAAATAAACTAAAGTATAAAGTTTTATCAAAGATGGTAGGAGACATACTAGTTATTCTAATTTCAATCATAACATTTGAAGCTACATTTAATATAGATGGAAGAATCATTGAATCTTTTCATGCTTTTTTAGCTAAAGAAACAATTCAAGCATTGATTTATGGTGGGGATTGGCCATGCAACAAGTATGGAGTAAAAAGGAACAAAAAGGTATGTTATCTTTATATACATATTTTTTGTTCATATGATTTTTTTCCTTCATTTCATATTTTAATCCTAGATTGTTTATTTATTTACATAAAAAGAAGTACACCAAATAACAATTATAATACCTAAAGCTTGAATCTTGGTGGCTATTAATATATATTATGGATTTTGATTAATAATATTGATTGGACTTCGTTATTGCCTTTATTTTACTTTTGCTTTCATTTTGAAAATTTTAAAGTAATAAATATTCTAGATTTTGATTAATAATATAGATCAAATTTTATTATTGTATTTATTTTACTTTTTCTTTCATATTAAGATTTTTAGAATTTGTGAGTGTGATGAATTTATATTATTTCGTTATGTAGTCATTTTAATTTTAATTTAATATGATTATAGTTTATTATATTAAAATATTAAGAAATTCATTTGATAAAATTATAGACAAATTTTTGTCTAAAGGATTATTTATTTGAAAATTTTATTACATCTTTTTTATTATAAGGCCTATTGATGGCTTATTATATTTAGGCTTATAAACCCAATCAATGATATTTTTTTGTATATAGGATAATAAGCCAACCCAAACTTTTTAAATTTTATGAACAAGTTAGGCTAAGCTGAAATTTTGATCTACAAATAGCTCATAAGTCAATCTCAAGATAACTTTTTAAACAAGCTTGACTTGCTTATGTTAAGGCTTGGTACTCCTAACTCCAGTTCTAGTTCTTCCGTTAAGTGCAAGAGGGTTCGCAATTTACTATGATATGTACCATATTGGCCTTGGATGCATATTAATATAGAATAAAAAGGTTATTGCTTATGCATCTCGATAATTGAAGAAATATAAACTCAATTATCCAACTTATAATCTTGAAATGGTTGTTATAATGTTTGCTTTGAAGATATAGAGATATTATTTATATGGAAAAACTTGTAAAATTTATATTGATCATAAAAGCTTAAAGTATGTCTTTGATTAAAATTATTCAAATCTAAGGTAATGAAGGTTTATAGAACTTGTCAAGGATTATAATTGCACCATCTATTATCACCTTGGCAAGGTAGATGTAATGGTAAATGCATTAAGCAAGAAATGCTTTAGTGTAGTAGTTAATATTCAAGCTACGTAACAAATAATATTAGTTAAATGTTAGCTATTCAATCAATGTTGGTAGAGAAAATAAAAGAATATTAGAAGAATGATCCCTATTATCCAACTTTGAAAGAAAAAGCAATGTCAGATCAAAATAATGATTCATTTATCGATTAGAATGAGGTAATTAGATATAAAAAATGACTTTAGGTTCCTTTTCATGAAGGGAATTAATTATTGCACAAATCCTATTATTCTTTGTACATCATACATCCTAGTATGGTAAAAACATATCATGATCTATAGTAGAGCTTCTAGTGAAAAGGAATAAAGAAGGGTATGCTTGTGATATGCATGTTACAATGCACCAAAATTAAATTAAAAATTAGTTTAATAAGAAAAAAGTAATATAATATAGTGGCACAAATCAAGTTGTACCTCTAGCAATTCCTAGATATTATCTTTTCTAAATGAATTCCTAACAATATTAACATAATTATTGCATTATTTATGCAACAAAAATGAAAGAAACTAATGCAAACAAATGTAAATGCAATAAAACATAATACTGTAATAGTATAGATGCAATATGATGTATAATGTATGAAAATTATACACAATACAGAATATGAAATTAGGGGATTGTTTGCACGAAATTGAATAATAGAAATAAACTAAACAATTATAAAATAGCAGCAAAATAAAAGGTAAATAGAAAGAACTCAATGTAGCAAAACAACTTATTCAAGGAATTAAGGTACTCTAATTTGATTAATCATAGATCAATTAAGATTTGAATTTTTTTTCAATTAATTCTTTAACTTTGAATCATCCAAAATCCTTGTAATAATTCACAAATTCTACACTAAATAATCATCTAGGATTAGATCAATTAGGATAAGTTGAATAAAGCAATCGCTGTAAACCTTAAGCTAGATCAAAATTAATTTAATGATAGAATTTATTTAAATTAAGGAATTAAACTAAAAATCTCCAAAGTAATCCTTTAACATTCTGTTTCTTTATATAAAATCATGATTTATCAACCACAATTTTGTATCAAAATAGAAAAGGATTAGAAATACAAGGATGAATATCAAGAATTTACGATCTCATAATCCTTAAGAAGATAAGGAAAGAGGAAAATTAATTAAGAAAAGTTAACATTATAATTTGCGATCTCATAATCCTTAAGAAGAGAGCCCCAAACTCTTTAAATTGACTCTAAATTTAACCTTCCATTGATAAAGAACAAAAAGAGAACAAGAAGAAGGGAGGTGAAACTATCTGTTAAGTCTGTATGAATGTTGTGTAAAAGTTTGAATGTTTAGTTAAGTTTTCTTTATTTATTTAACCTAATTAAGCTAAAATGTTATTGGAGTTGGATTGTATGACTCTTAGAATTATAATAATAAGGCCTTCTTAATTTTTAGAAGCTCAGACCTATTTTTAACAAGATAGTTAAATCTAATAGCTACATTAATGAACTCCCATAAGTCTGAATTCTAACTAGTGTTTGTCTATAAAATCAATGTGATTTGGAAAATCCAAAAATATGAAACTTGTAAGCCTATGTCTTGTGAGAATTTGGGCATTGGTTTCAAGTTAATTAGACCTTTATAGCTCTAAATATAGGCTAAAAACAAAGGTAAGCTTAACTGAGATAGAAACATGACTTTCAGCCACATATGACCCCAAAAAAGTCTGAACTAGACTTAAGCTAAAATATAAAATTTGTAGGTATCATTTTAAGCTTTCTAACGACGTAAAGTTTGCCTCAATCCAATATCCGAAACTTAAGATATAGTAAAAAAATAGAAATAGTATTAAAATCTAACATTTACCAAATAAATTTATAATATTAGAAAATTAACCTAAAATTATAAAATAAGGCCTAATAAATGAAATTAAGCAAATAAAACCCTTAAAAGACATAAAATAGGAAAAAATAAAATAGTAAATATTTTCTCATCATCTTAGATATGTCATCTAATGTCTTACTCGCTAATAAGTGAAGGCAGAACATCAAAAGCCTATTGGTTTTCATTAACCCTTTCCTATTCCAAAATGAAAGTAAGAAAGTGTAACCATCGACCTCTTTACAAGTTTACTACATGCTCAAAAAGGGTTTGATTCTAATTAGATGGTTATGGATTAGTTAACTAAGATAGCTTATTTCTTGCTAATTAAAGTTACTTTCTTTATAGCTTAGTATGCTCAAATTTATCTAGATAAAATAATATCCTTACATGGAATTTCTTTCACAATCATTTCAAGTTAGGGTACACAATTTATAGCTTACTTTTAGCAATCTTTCCAACAAGATTTAAGAAGTTAATTTTGTTTTAGTATAACTTTTCATCCATAAATGGATAGGCAATTAGAATGCAAAATCTAGATTTTAGAAGACACACTCTAAGCTTATATTTTAAAGCTTAATGGAAATTGGGAGAAGTACTTATCATTGATAGAATTTATATGTAACAAAAGTTACCAATCAAGCATTATAATGGCTCTTTATAAAGCTTTGTATGGATGAAGATGTTGATCTCCTATGGGATGGTTTAAACTAGGAGAGGAAAAACTTCTAAGACTAAATCTAGTGATAAATAATTTGGAAAAGTTATAGATAATTAAAGACTAGTTGAAGACAATGCAAAATCAATAAAAGTTCAATGAGGACAAAAGAAAGAAAGAATTAAAGTTCCAAAAGGGAGACATGAGCTTCCTAATGGTTCGAAAATACATTCTTGATGCTTTTCATGTAATCTATTATGAGCCATTGCAATTGGATAGAAAGCTTTCTTATAAAGAGTGGCCAATGGAGATCTTAGATTGCCAGGTTTGAAAGTTAAGATCTAAAAAGTTATCTTTAATAAAATTTAAATAGGAAAAACATGGTACAAAAAGATAACTTAGGAATCTAAATAAGAATTGTAGCAAAACCGCCTATGTCTTTTTGGTAAGCCATAAGGTTTAACATTCTTATCAATATATATTATTAGTATTGTTAATATAATCAATTTCTTAAGAATCAAGGAATGAATTCTTTAAAGGAGGAAGAACCATTATACCCTATTAGGAAATTAGAAATAATTAGAATATTTCCATTAGGAAAATAAATATTCAATTGTTATAATGATGTTTAGAAAAAAGGATTTTATGATAGAATATATGGTAAAATAATGAGGATAGGTGGAATTAAACTATATGAAGGTTAAAATGTAATTAAAATTAAGTAAGTGTATATGAAGAAGACTTAGGAAAGTTCTTTCCAATTCTGCCCTTTCATATTTGGAAATTCACTAAATTATCCTTAGTTCCAATTAAAAACATAACGACTATCAAATTTCATTTTTCTCCTCATCAACATTGCAACTTTCTCTTATCCTTCATCTTCAACTTCTTCACTTTCAAATTCAAGCTAGATTTATTCAAAAAACTTAAGCTACCATCTAAAATTCTTAGCTAAATAAAGGTAATTCCTTCTAATTCATAACTTTTGGATGATTGATGTATGGATTTTGTTTTAGTTAGAAACAATTAGGGATATGGGTTTCTATTTTAAAATTCTTGAATTTAAATTAATTAGGGAAAGTCAATTATCCTTTCAATATTCTTTTATTTCTTTCATACACAAGTAAGCAAAAAATTCACTTGGAATTCATTAGTTTGCTAAATTTGTATTATTGAGGGTAAAATGTTAAGTATAAAAAATTTGATGATTTAATATTGTAAAGTTATGTTATGGAATGAATTTCTTGATGTTTATGGCTTGCATATTAATATGGATACTTGTAATGTGATGATTTCTAGGTTTAAGATTGTATAAATGAATGGATTGGTGGAATTAAACTAAATGAATAGTAAAAATACAGATTTTTCTTAGAACTTGAGTTATAGTTGACTATATAATTTACTATAATTATGATATTTTCTTTTAATTGTACATAATTAATTATCCTAGAAAGAGGTACTTTTAGATGCCTATAGCCAACTATGGCTTCCAAAGTTATTCTCGGGTTGTATGTAGTCAATTATGAAGGTTGCATTTTGCTTTCAGATCTTTATGGTCGATTATGTAGTTAATTATTACTCAGTTATCCCTAATTTTGCATAGTTCATATAATTTTATGATATTATGATTACATATGACCTATATATTTGTGGAATTAACTGACAAATACAATTATATTTGATATTTGATACTAAAAATCTCATAATAGGATGTGATTGTGATGGGAAATGTAAAAAAGGAAATGATATATGTAGAATGTGATATATACTAAATTTAGGAATCATTTATGAAAGGATTAGGCTATCCTGAGTGGGACAAGGATGGGTTTATGAAGGAATAGAATTAACAGATAGTCACAAGAAAATTTAAATACCTTCTTACTTTATTTTCTCATTCCTATTCATTTAATTGGATTTGTTATAGATGCTTACATTGTTAAATATATAAGTACACTTTTGTATAAAGAATAATCTAAGAAAAAAGAGTCCTATAGATACTCTTCCATTTATATTACTAAGTAGGTTGTTTATTTATTAAATCTTAGACTCACTTTTTTATTCTTATAAAAGCTCCTCCATTAGCACCATAATAAGAGTAAAACCTTCATGGCTTATTTTTGTATGAGGTAGCTATTTTGTTATAGATAGAAATATTATCCTAGACCTTATAATGTGATATCCATAAATAAGATAAAAGATATCAAGTAAGAAATTTCTCTAGAAAACCTCAATTTAGAAATTCCAATAAGAAAAATCAGGTGAATTTTAGAAGAATTATAAGGGTATTTAGAAGTGAGGCTAACTAGGAAAGTTTTGAGAATTTTAATAGACATCAAATAGATAAAAAATTAAATTAAAAACCCCAAATTAGGTTTAGGAAAGTTTATTTAAGAATTTACTGAAATTCCAAAACTCAGTATACAAAGAAGTGAGAAAGTGAGTCGAAAATATATCAAATTAATTTTAAAATTTATGGGCTGGCTTAAAATAATTCTTAGGTCCAAAAATGATAGTGTAAGACTAGATTTGATGGCCTAAAAATATTTAAAAGTTTAAAGGCAAAAATGTAAGAAAATAAAAAATTTGGGGCTAAATTATAATAAACCTTTTTTATTTTTTTTAGTTAAATTTTTCTAAGTATTGGGCTAGTTTGGCCTAATTTTTAGAGGCCCAAATTTAATTTTTTGAAGTGGGTCCAAGTTTCTAAAAGAAGCCAAAGAGCTAAGTGAAAAAATAGGAAATTGAGGGCTATTGGGTAATAACTATATTTACCCTTTTATGTAGCTTTATTTTATTGGCTAAAAGAGTCATTATTTCCTGGCTAGAATAGGCCACTTGGACATCACATAAGGCTAGCCGAATGTCTTAGATTTTTCTATAAAATAAAAAAGAAATAGTAAAAATTTTTGGATATTATTAGAAATTAAGATTTAAGGTTTATATAAATATTAGTGAGTCTTTTATGAGTAGAAAAAAATTCTGCTCTTCTCCACTCAATAAAACTGTGACTTAGAGAGGAAAAATAGAAAAAGGGAGTTCAAGCTTTCTCAAATGAAAAACAAAAGGGTTTTACAAATTGTTCTCCAAAGCTTGTAAGGTAACTTGATACTTTCTTTTAATTTCTTCCAAATTTTATGATTTTCTTCCTTTATAAATCTCTAAAATATGATTTATTTCCATGAAGCCGTTCTCTTATCGTGTCAAAAAGTTATTGAAAAACAAAAAGTGAAGAGAATAAGAAGAGTGGTAACTCTCACTATTTTTTTAGAGCCATTTCAAAGGAATAAGTAATGATATTGTTAATTTATGCTTTCTTATTTTGTATTTGAAATATGCTGAGGTATGATTCTATTTTGGAGTGTTTTAATTGATATTATAATGGTATGTTGTCGACATATTGATTTTGACAATGTAGAAAAAGGAACTATCAAGTTTGTTAATGAAAAATGAAGATAGGAATTGATGAAAATAAAAATAGCTCATTCTATGTAGCGTTGAAATAGGGTTTTGGGTACTCACTGCAACTAGGGTTTAGAAAGTTTCAAATTTTCATTTATTGATATTTTAAGGATATATTTAGTATTAGGATAAACAAAAATGAGTTTGGGAGTTTTTGAAAAAAATTTGGAATGTGAAAAGTGAATGTTTTTAAGTCTAGGAGGAATTAAGCTAAAACAAAGTGTAGCAAATTTTACTTTTATTTTTAGGGTGTTTGGAAAACCATAAAAATGAGAAAAATTGTGAAAATTTATGTCATTATCCTTCCATATGTTAGGAAACTCATGACAAAATTTGGTAGTAATTGAAGTTTATTTGATTATTAAACAAAATTTTCTATTTCAAGTACTCTAATGGAGTCTTAATTTTGAACCTTGTCAATGCAATCATGGGTTTTACAATTTTTAACCCATCCAATGAATGAGAAAATTTATGAAACGCATAGGATATGTCATTTAGGATGTTATCAAGCCTGTGTCAAAATTTGATGGAAATCAAAGTTGATTTGGTTGCTCAAAAAGTAATTTTATTTTAATTGCTCCAATGCAATCCGAAAATTGTTTATCTGAATTCTAAATTTTGATATACAAGTAAGCTCATGAAATTAATTGTATAATACTCAAGTTATTTTTCATTTGATGTGTTAGAAATCTTGTGGCAAAATTTAGCAACAATTAGATATCATTTGATTTATGAAAAGGGGCTTTATTTAAATGTACTCTAATGCTATCTTGTTCTTGAATTCCTCCCTTAGATTATAAGTGAACAATACTCATGGAGGCATTTTTGTGCAATTTGAATATTGTATCTTATATAATAATATGTTAGAAATGTTAGAACAAATTGTGGTGAAATTTAGAATGAAATTAGGATCATAGAATAGGGCTCCAATCCAATATACATATACAAGTTTGTTAGAAATTCTTTGAGAATTGTTAAAAAAGAATTTAAATGTATATGGCACATTGATGTAATGCATAAAATACTTATGGCATGGTGGGTATTTGGCTATATCTATGAAATAATTGTTAATGTTTTAATATCTCATTCTTGATTATTATGAATTGACAAGGAGAAATATAACATCCTTTACAGAGAAGAAAAGAAATGGTTAGTAGTGAAGAGAAAAGGTTGGTGGCTTTAAGCGTAGGGTAGCAGGGGATAAGATTGGATTGAAGATATAAAGTGGTACTTGTATACTTACTATTGTCATTTTCTATAATGAAATGTACCACTATTATGTAAAAAAAATTCCTTATAAGACATTAGTTAAGAATCATATGCCAAAACTAGACTAAGCTTTTATGGTAAAAAACCCTTTTTGAATAAAATGATGAGTAATTACTTACTGAGTATATTTCATACTCATTCTTTATTATGTATAATTAATGGCAGGTATCGATCATAGAGCCAAAGTAGTAAATTGATACTTCTGTAGTAACCTTTCAATTTTTCTATGATATCTATGCGATACTTTTTGATATGGGTTCAATTTGCGTAATCTAAAATGTTTTATAAATTATATGTCTGTATAAATAATTTTTTTAGGATGTATGTATATATATATATATATATATATATATATATATATATATATATATATATATATATATATATATATATATATATATATATATATATATATGAATGTTTATAACTTTTAAAATCATAATGTATGCAATTTATTTTTCTGAGTTTAGATGTCTGCTTCTTCTACAATAATAATTTAATAAAGGTATCAAAGTGTTAGAGGCTTGTAAAGATATCTAGTTAGTATACTAAACCTAATTAAGTATCTTTACACCAGTTATGATAATCATAAGATAGGTCGTGACATGTAGTGACTAGTTGAATTATCAAGAAGAATACTTATATAAATTAGGTCTAGTTAAGCTAGTTTAACCCCAAATCATTATGGCAAGTAAATAGGTTTAACTTCCTTTTCTTAACAACTCTAGATTGATTATTAATGTTAATATTTTGTATTTTTATATCAAATATCTTGTTTTATCTGTAAGGAATGCAATGATACCATGTGTTAGAGTTATATTAGCGTGGTGAAAACTAGATTATCAAATCCTATACCAATCATGACTTAGGAGAAATTTTAATTTTTTATTCTATATTATTTTTTTATTCTATTATATCTTAGAAAGATTGAAAAAAACTTATAAGCAAAAATACAAACAATGGATTAAAAATTGAAATCTATGTAAAACAAGTAGCAAAAATTGAAGCTTGCACAAAGAAATGAAAGAAGGAGATACGGCTTAGGGTTTGAAGTTTGCATTAGTACAAAATAACATAAAAATATGCAAGTTAAGATCAGCACAAAGAAAACTTACTAAAAGTCTTTGTTCTTATTCTTATCTTTGGACAACTTTAGATTTTTCATGAAATGTTTTTAGCTTAATAGGGAAAGAATAAAGATGCAAAGAAAATGGATATGTAAGAAAGATCAAATTTTATGAAGTTAAAATGAAAAAATAATATGAAATTTCATAAACTTTTTATCGAATTTAGAAAAACTTTTTAACTTTATTAGAATGAGTGTAAAACTATTACTTTGATACATATTACCTACCATTGTAGGAAGGAGAGTAAGAAACATTCATGTTTAAGAGGCATAACAAAGTTAGCGCTATTTATATTTATAGAGGATAAAAAAGTGAGCAAAATAATCCCTTAGTTATTTGATATGGTGTTGTTGCAATTACTTTGTGTGATTAATTCACTATTTACATGTTATACTTAAGAAGATGAACAGTTTGCAAGCAAAACAAGTGGTGTAAGAATCAAGGCTATAAATTTTCTTCTAGGCAATCTTAATGAAGAAAGAAAACTAATTAATGGTTCTTTGGCTTTTGTTGACAAAAGTGATGAGAGTTAAAATTTACAAAGATATAGTTAGAGATAGATACAAAAAAACCTATAAAAGTTGTAAGTGATACATTCAAAATTCAAATTTTAATGAAAATAATAATTGTAATTAATAATAATTAAGGAATCCAAATTTTAATAAAAATATAATCTTTAATTATCTTTAAGGGGAAATGAAAAATTAGTTGAGATTTTGAAATGCATTTATTATATTTTATCTCTTCAAGAAATAACTGCATTTTTTTCTTTGGTAAATGGGGGAGTGGTTAAATCACTATACACATACATATAAAGACTATTGATAAAATCCTAGATATAGCAAAATGTATAAAGTTTTCAAGAAATGTCAAATGTCACTTAAATCGTAAGCTCTCAACAAGAAATAATTGCTTATGAAGACAATAAACATTAAATCTATGAGAAACTATAACTAATTCTCACATGCACGATGTAAAAAGTAAATGTTATCATTTCTATAGATAAATCACACTTATTTATTTCAATATATAAATATTTCCAAAAAAATATTCTTTCTATCTCTTATTATATATTACATTTAACTATTTTCATAGATATTAAGAAAGTAATTTAATATATTTATTTAGAAAACTGCATTTTACCCCATCCAACTATGAGGTCGTGGGATTTTACCCCTTTCAACTATGAAAACTTAGATTTTACGTCCTTTAACTTTATAAAACTTAGATTTTATCCATACCAATACAAATTAACGATTTTAACACACTTAGCAGTAGTTCTATAACACTTAACGGGCAATTAGAAATCAATGCTATCATCCTTAATGGCAGTTCATAACCGTTGGTAAGTGAATTTTTTTAAAAAAATTAGTGAATATAGCAGCAATTTTAATCACAACTAAGTAAAATATGATAGCAACAATTTTCCTAATAGATTCTATTAACTTAGTAACAGTGAGGGTAAAATCCAAATTTTATAAAGTTGAAGAGCATAAAATCCAAGTTTCTATAGTTCAAAGAGTAAAATCTAATAATCGTATAGTTAAAGAGGATAAAATGTAATTTTCTCTATTTATTTTTCTTATAATTTCCTAAACTACCCATTAATTTAAAATCAAAATTTACTCCATATTTTATTTAATATACAAAGTCCAAGAGGATTGAAAGTAAAGAGAGAGAAATATAATGAAATAAATTTATTGTGATACTTCAAGATGAATATGTGGAATAATAAAACATCTATTAAAGAAAAAGAAGGTAAACTTGGAAAAAATTATTTAATACTTCATTAGATTTATAAAATGCTAAATAAAAAAAGATAGAAATTTTCTTTTAAATATGAGAAATAATAAGAAATATATTGAATAAAACTTTTATTTTTTGCTTAGATGTTAAAAGAAAGAGAGAGAGAGAAAGAGAGAAGAAAGAAAAAAAAAAGAAGAAGAAAATAATTTTCCTTTACTTGTTTAGATCGGCTACTAAGAGAAAAAATTAAATAAAATTAAATAATAATTTTATCCTTCAACTTAATATATTTATGTAAAATTTTGTTTGTAGCCAACAATATACTATCATAATTCACCATATTTATGTATAATTTTTTGTAAATATATATTTAATAAATAAAAATATGAAAATATTATTAATTAAGTATTCATAACAAATGTTAATAGTAAATTTTAATCATTGTAAATATTATTTTAAAAAGATTAAGAAGTTTAATTGTATAAATTCTAGTTGAATTTTTATTAGGTATTTGTTCAAGAAATTAATTTTTTATAAAATTATAACTTTATTTTATATTTTTTATAATTCTCTAAAAGATAGTTTTAATTTTATTGATGGAGATACGATATTAATTTATATAAAACAGTAATACCAGACTTATTTGTATAATTACTCCAATGTATAATAAAAGTATCCACACAATTAATTTCAAAAGATAAACAAACTAATTGAAAAATTAACAAATTAAATAAAATCAAGGATAAATTGTAATAAATTAGTTTTTCACTTATTTTCCATCTTAAGAAAACCCTTTCTTTTTGAATTATACCTTTTTTGACTTTTTTATTCCTTTTATAGTTTATAACTAAATAAAGAAAAAAGAAAAAAAATTAGGCCAGTATCATTTATTGCAATTTATTGTAGTGAGGTATCACATATCTATTTTCTTTCATTTAAGTGCACTAATGTATGAAAATTTATCATAATGCCCAAAAGACAAAACGCAATACTTATAGCATGTTTTGAGAAGATTAAAAGTATCAAAACAAAAACCTCTTTTATCGCATATTAAAATTAGAGAATTTTTAATTTTTTAAAAATAAAAAATAAAAGACTAAAAACTTATAAGAATTAAAATTGGAGAATTTTTAACTTTATAATAATCAAATTAATTTAAAATTTTAAATATAAATAAAATTAATAAAAAATTAAAATTTAAGAATTAAAATAAATTTTTAGTCATGATAAAAATAAAAATAAGTAAGAATTTAAAAGCACAAAACTTTATATAAAATCACAAAATAGTCTCTTTCTTTTGTCCATTTTTTAAAAAATAATTATCATATATGAATTATAATTTAGTATCCTAATAGTAACATGTTACTGTTTAGAGACTAAATACTAACATGCTCTTTTTTGATAATTTAATTATTAATAAGACTTCATTTATTCATTTATTTTGGATTTTAGATCGATGACCAAACAGTAACATGTTCTTCTTTAATAATTTAATTATTAACGTGACTTTATTTATTTATTTTAAATTTTTTATTAATGATACTATTTGGATAGTAACATGTTATTGTTTGGAGGCTAAATAATAACAAGCTCTTCTTTGATAATTTAGTTGTTAATGAGATTTGATTTATCTATTTATTTTAGACTTTCAATTAATGTTATTGTTTGAAGATCAAATAATAACACCCTTTTCTTTAACAGTTTAGTTGTTAATGAAATTTAATTTATTCATTTATTTTAAATTTTTTATCAATGTTACTATTTTGAAACCAAACAATAACATGTTATTGTTTAGAAATAAAATAATAACACCCTCTTTTTTGACAGTTTGGTTATTAATGAGACTTGATTTATCCATTTATTTTGAGTTTTTTTATCGATGTCACTATTTAGAGATGAAATGGTAACACCCTTTTCTTTGATAAGTTAGTTGTTAATAAGACTTGATTTATCTATTTATTTTAAGTTTTTAGTTAATGTTACAGTTTGGAGACAAAATGGTAACACCTCTTTCTTTGGTAATTTGATTGTTAATAAGATTTAATTTATCCACTTATTTTAAATTTTTGGTCAATATTATTATTTAGAGATGAAATAGTAACACTTTCTTCTTTGGCAGTTTAGTTGTTAATGAAACTTAATTTATCCATTTATTTTGAGTTTTAAGTCGATGTTACTATTTAATAATCAAATAGTAACATGTTATTATCTAGAGATAAAATAGTAACACCTTCTTTTTTGATAGTTTAGTTATTAATGAGATTTGATTTATTCATTTATTTTGAATTTTTTATCGATGTTACTATTTAGAGATGGAGCAGTGACACCATCTTTTTTTATAGCTTGATTATTAATGAGACTTAATTTATCTATTTATTTTAAATTTTTTGTTTATGTTATTATTTGGAGATGAAACAATAACACCTTCTTCTTTGATAATTTAATTGTTAATGAGACTTAATTTATCCATTTATTTTAAATTTTTGATCGATGTTATTATTTAGAAATAAAATAATAATACCCTTTTCTTTAACTATTTGATTGTTAATGAGATTTAATTTATCTATTTATTTTAAGTTTTTGATCGATATTACTATTTAGAGATAAAATAGTAACATATTTTTGTTTGGAGATGAAACAATAACACCTTCTTCTTTGCTAGTTTAGTTGTTAATGAGACTTGATTTATCCACTTATTTTAAATTTTTTATTGATATTACTATTTGGAGATAAAATAGTGACATCTTCTTCTTTAGCAGTTTAGTTATTAATGAGACTTAATTTATCTATTTATTTTAGATTTTTAGTTAATGTTACTATTTAAAGACGAAATAGTAACAACCTCTTTTTTGGTAGTTTAGTTGGTAATGCGACTTGATTTGTCCATCTATTTTGAGTTTTTAGTCAAAGTTATTATTTGGAGACGAAATAATAACACTTTCTTCTTTAAGAGTTTGATTGTTAATGAGACTTGATTTATCCCCTTATTTTAAATTTTTGGTCGATATTACTATTTGGAGATGAAATAGTGACACGCTTTTCTTTGACAGTTTAGTTAATAATGAGACTTGATTTATCCATTTATTTTAAATTTTTTATTGATATTACTATTTTACAACTAAATAGTAACATATTACTATTTAAAGATAAAATAGTAACACCCTCTTTTTTAGTAATTTAATTATTAATGAGACTTAATTTATCTATTTATTTTAGATTTTTGATCAATATTACTGTTTAGAGATAAAATAGTAACACTCTCTTCTTTTAGTCAATGTTACTATTTTGTAATTAAATAGTAATATATTACTGTTTGGAGATGAAATAGTAACACTTTCTTCTTTAACAGTTTAGTTGTTAATGAGACTTCATTTATCCATTTATTTTAGATTTTTAACGATTTGGAGATAAAACAGTGAAACTTTATTCTTTAGTAATTTGGTTGTTAAATGAGATTTTATTTATTTATTTATTTTAAATTTTTGGTCGATATTACTATTTGAAAAAAAAATAGTAACACCTTCTTCTTTGACAGTTTAGTTGTTAATAAGACTTAATTTATCCATTTATTTTGAGTTTTTGGTTGATCGTTTGGAGATGAAATAATAACATGTTATTATTTGGAGGCGAAATTGTAACACCATTTTCTTTAGCAGTTTAGTTGTTAATGAGACTTGATTTATCCATTTATTTTGAATTTTTAGTTAATGTTATTATTTGAAGATAAAATAGAAACACTTTTTTCTTTGATAGTTTGATTATTAATGAGATTTGATTTATCCATTTATTTTGAGTTTTTGATCGATATTATTGTTATGAATCTAAACAGTAACATGTTACTGTCTGGAAACGAAACAGTAACACCTTCTTATTTAATAGTTTAGTTGTTAATAAAACTTTATTTATCCATTTATTTTAAGTTTTTTTAAAATTTTTTCTATCAATATTATTGTTTGGGAATGAAATAATAATAATACCTTTTTTTGTAGTTTGATTATCAATAAGACTTAATTTATCCATTTATTTTAAATTTTTTGTTGATGTTACTATTTTAAAATTAAACAGTAACATATTATTGTTAAGAAATGAAATATTAACATCCTCTTCTTTGACAATTTGATTATTAATAAGACTGAATTTATCCATTTATTTTAAAATTTTGGTTAGTATTACTGTTTGAAGATGAAATAATAGCACTTTCTTTTTTAACAATTTGATTGTTAATGAGATTTGATTTATTCATTTATTTTAAATTTTTGATCGATGTTATTGTTTAAAAATGAAATAGTAACACCCTCTTCTTTGATAATTTAATTATTAATAAGATTTGATTTATTTGTTTATTTTAGCTTTTTTTATCCATATTATTATTTGGAGATGAAACAATATTATATTACTATTTGGTTTGCAAACAGCAACATATTGTTCTTTGGTAGTTTCATTTATTAAGAAAGTTATTATGACACTATTGGACACTAAAAAAATTGAGGAGTAAAAGTTTAATGTGAGATTTGAATGAATTTAAATTGATAAAAATGAGATCAAAATTGAAAAAATAATAAGAAAATGAAGAAAAATCATTGAAAAAGGTATTTTTTGCTAACCAAAGCAGGTAAAAAGGTGTTTTGCAAGCACGTGGATCTCGAAATGTTACATAGAATAATTTTTTTTTTTCAAAATGGACAACTGAGTACAAAGTTATGATCGTTTAAATTTTTGAGTTCAATTTACATGTTTTTAGTTAGGTAGACTCTATTGAACCTAAATTTTCTTATTTTTTATGGAAATATCATGGAAAAATAAATGAAAATTAGTGGTTATATGCAAAAATTAATTAACTAACTAAGGAGTTATATTCTTTCAAAATTCTTAATTCACAATCACATTCTCATGATTAAAAAGAGATATTTTGAGAATATAATAGTAATAATTCATAAAATTGGTACTTTTTTAAAATAAATATCAGCACTAATACTTCTTTAAAAGGAAATCCAAAAAGTGGCACTACGATACAATTTACCAAAGAAAAATATTATTTTTTACTCTTTTTATTTTTTTAAATTTTCTTTTCACTCATTATTTATAAAAACAAGCAAAAGGTTATCTAAATGTTAATATCACTAGTTGGTGTATCAAATATCTACTTAATTAAAAAAAAAATGAACAGATGTCACATTTTGGTGTCACTGTTACATACTTCTAGAATTTTTTTCTCCGGTAACGAGATTTGTCATCGTACATATCCGACTTTTAAAGGCTAGTAATGAAAATAAGATATTATGTTATTTAGCGTTTAATTTAATTTTGTCATTGTACATCTCCTACTTTTAAAGACCAGAAATAAAATAAGATATTATGTTATTTGCAGAAAAAATTATTAAATTTTTCAACGGCACATTATCTTGATAATATAAAAAAAATTTACAATAACCAAGGATGAAATTTAACCTTTTTAAATAATACTAAATTATTTTGTTAATTTACAATATAAAAATTCTGGTTTTACATGCAAAAATGCAAAGTATAAAGCACTCCATTTTGTCGGTACGAAATTCTTTAGCCTGAATAAATCAAGTGTAGCTGTGGGATTTTCCATTTATTTTCTGAATGTAGTAATAGTTCTGGCAATCGCATTTATGCCCTCTACAGCGCTTCAACTGCAACTTTCAGCTCCGACCCGTCCAGCTCCACCGCACTAAGAGGCCTTACTCGTCGCTGTATTTTTCTGGGCATTCGAGCAAAGGCAGGCTCTGGAGATAAACCCGAAAAGCTTCTACCATGAAGAATCAGGAAGTTATGAGTCTTTAGTGATTGGAGATACTGAAGAAGAAGGGTAGTAAAGCAATGCGAAGAGAGATCTCGTTTCTCGTTCAACCACGATGCCTCCTTCTCTTCCTTGTGCTCGGAATTTTCCTTATTTTCGCATTGTCTGGATCCAAATGGGTATGATTTCCTTTCAATAGACCATTCCTATGTGGATCGGATTTTGATAATTGGACCTGATTTCAGGTGAAGTTGTTGGTGAAATCAATCTGGGACTATTTATGTGTTATTGCGAGTTTGATAAGTTTCGTTTGAATTTGGGCGGTTGCATTTTACTCAGATTCCTTCTTGATTATTACTCTATGATACGATGGTTAATTTTAATATTTACATTGTCTATAGTAGCACGCCATACAAAATTACGATGAACTGTCATCATACACATGATTGATTAGTATAATAGTAGGGTCTGACTAATTTAAGATCTTTAACTAGTTTAAAGTTGTATTTTATTTAAGGAAAATAATCACAAAATGTTGATTTCTAATAGCTTTTCAAATGAAGGTGGGTAGCTAGGTTGAAGAGTTGAGTCTTTAGATTGAGAAGTCGTGGTCATGATGAAGATGACGGAATACACGTCTGTTTGGGCCATACACAAAATATAAAGCAAGAAATAAAGCAGACGGATGACTGTATTTGAAGAGTTCAAACTCTGTTGGATTGTGGGACGTAATAGCAAGTAGGAAGAAAGAAACAACTTCAATGAAAACTGTAGAAAATTATTGCTCTCATATGTGAGACATTTTCAGAATCAAATTTTGCTCACACACCGTAAACTACCTGTTTAGATTTGGAGGTCTATGCTCTATATGCAGAGGACTGTTAAACGCTGGGAACATGATCACTAGGGCTTTAATAATATGCTAATATGGTGGGTTGAGACCCATTTTCAAAATTTTTTTGCATCTCTTGCTTTCTTTGGAACAATAAAAATCCTTTATTCTTATACCCCAGGTAAGGAATTTCAGATAATTGGTTTGCTCTAATATGCAGTCTCAAGATTAATCAACATTTGCAAGACTTATATTTATCTTTTGATTTTTGGTTTAGTCCTTGGAATGCATCTGGTGGAATTGGGCCTTTAAAAATATTGTTTACACCAACTGAAAGTGATAAATGTTGATAATTATGATTTATCAGGGTTGAAAGTTATAACTTAGTCTAGCTTTTGACAACTGGTTTCAGCAGCCAGATTTATTAGGAAACTTTTGATTTTCAAGGTTAAGATTTCTGGATAAGCATTTAAGTTTGCTTCTATGACTGTGCTGCAATTCTAGGCCAAAACTCATGGTTAAGTTGTCCAAGCACTTCTAGAATATAAAAATCTCTTTGCTGTCTTTTGCAGGAATTTGAATCATAGGAAGGCTTCTGAATTGGTTGTTTAGATGAATTTGCTTGATTCTTTCAACTTTTTCTTTTTCCCAGATAGGCGTACATGGTCCTTATATCCATTTGGTTCTTACACTTGATTTTTTTTTTTTTTCAATTTTTACTTTTTAACTTTTTTGGTCAAAAACTCATCAAGTCAATTTCTACCTTTTTCTAATTGTTTTTCGAAGGTCAAGGTTCCTTCAAGGTTAAAGATTTTCAATTTTGTTTGTGCAGGCCTCATAAAGTAGTCTCGAGGTATATGTGTGATCTATTACCAGAATTCAAAGGCAAACAATCATTTGTTTCTGCATTTTGATATGGCTTGCAAGCTTTGGACCAAATTCTTTTCTTTATTTGATTTACCTAGGCTTGCCATTAAATTTGGGTTGTTTTTTATCTATTACTTTTAGGAATTTTGGGGTAATAAGGATAAGAAGTCTATGTGGGATTGTGCTCATTTTGCAGTTATTTGGTACATTTGGTTGGAAAGAAATGCTAGACTTTTCAGAGATCAGGCCCATCCAAGTGTTCTTTCATGGGACATGATTTTGTTTGCTGCTAATGAATTTTTTAGAGAGTTGAGTTTGTCTGATTTGCATAGAAATTGGGCAGCAATCTTGTATTGATTTTTAAGGTTTACTTATTCTCTTCGCTTTTATTCTTTACCAATTTATAGAAGTTTCTTTTTCTATAAAAAAATTTCTTCACTGTGTTGTGTGACTGTGTGTTCTTATTTTGAGGGATCCCCCACCCCTAAAAAAAAAAAAAGTAATTAATTAGTTACAGAAATGAGAGAACCAACTGCCTGTAATACATACATATATCTTTCTGTACATATTTGCTACTGAAAGTTGCTGGTTGTTGTTAGAAAATAATATTAGTAATTAGATTAAGTTATGGGCTAGAGACTGTGTTGCATTCAAAGTTAAGGGTTTAGAGTTTATATAACTAGAGGATTAGGTTAAGTCTTTAATAATTGAACTGTTGTACTGTTTCAATATATATCAAAACATTCTCTCCCACCCTCTCTAGTCTTCTCTAACTTTTTTCTTCTTCCAAGCCCTAATTAATTTCTCAACAGTTTGGTCATTTGTACTCCACTGAAAATTTTTATCATTCCTAATGGATTTAATTACCAAAAAACTTATGTTGTTCAACTGTAGGCTGAAGAAAAAGCTGAAGAGGAGCCTGAAATTACACAGAGAGTATTTTTGGATGTTGATATTGAGGGGCAGCATTTAGGTGTGGCGCAAATATTCTGGAAACGTTATCCAATTGCTATGATTTGAGCCTACTTGGTCTACTTCTGTTAGAACGAGGGCCTAAGCAGATAAATGCAGCAATTTGTGCTTTTTGTTGCCATATTCGAGAAATACTAACTTCTAATTCCATTTGTTATGCTATTATTTCTGCAGGTAGGATTGTGATTGGATTATATGGCCAAGTTGTACCAAAAACTGTTGGTATGTTGTTGATATCTCATGCTACTGCTGTTTAAAATGCTTTAGTCTGTAACTTAATCAGCTGTATCCACTCTAGTGGGGAGATCTAGTGTTCCACTTTGCTTGAACCAAAGGTGATCAAACTACTATTAGAGATTGAAAACATAGGGGACAACCCTTTTCTGTCACCTTTGAGGCTTTAGCAGGATGCTAGACTACCTTATTGGGATATTTATGTCATGTACATATTGTAATGCTTGTAATATCCTCATTCTCTGCAACTTGTTGATGAATATATTTATTTTTCTGCAGAAAATTTTAGAGCTTTGTGCACAGGTATGAAGAGTTTACTCTTCAATTTCTTTGTTATCTGAACCCCCCTTTTTGTATCCTCACTGATTACGAGTTTGTTGGATAATATGCAGGGGAGAAGGGCAAGACTACCAATGGCATTAAACTTCATTATAAAGGAACACCATTTCATCGCATAATATCTGGTTTTGTAATTCAGGGTGGAGACATTGTCCATCATGATGGCAGTGGATATGAGTCTATTTATGGCGGCACTTTTCCTGATGAGAATTTCAGGATAAAAAATTCACATGCTGGTGTGTAATATAATTTATTGAATGCATTCTTTTTTCTTAACACACCAAAAATTTCCGTCCTAAAACTTAATGTTTATGTTTGCAGGTGTTGTTGCTATGGTTAATTCAGGACCCAATTCCAATGGCTCACAATTTTTTATCACCACAGTGAAGGCCAGCTGGTTCGTATTCTGTCATGAGCTTAAATTGTTGCTCCTAGATAAGTGTTGTGTTGGGACATGCATGATATGGACATCATATTAGACCAGGGTCATTTTTCAGTGATAAATAAATTTTACTAATGATATGTTGTATGTGGATTTTTTTTAAACCTTCTAAATTCTGTGTTGCTTTCTTTTGAAGAGGGCTGCTGAGGTTGTTAGATTGAAATCTCTCCTTTTTCATTTTTTTAAACTGCTACAGAAGCTACTTGATTATGGTCGAAAACTTTTTTAGATCTTTGATAGGATAGTTTTATTGTTGTTTTATTGTGTTTCTTAGCTTTTCTTCTTCCGTTTGATGATTTCTTATCTTTTTTTTTTTTTAATTCTATTTGTAATTTTCTTCTCCCTATAATAATTTTTCTTTTTTCTGTAAAAAGTAAATAAATAAATAAACACTGAGCATACAGAAAGTATTTCTTTGGAATCTTTCCTATACTCCAAATTATATGAGTATTGTTGCTAGCATTAGCAATTCTGTAGCCAAATTTGCATGCAAACTTTCCAGGTTGGATGGGGAGCATGTTGTCTTTGGCAAGGTTATTCAAGGCATGGATAATGTGTTTGCAATTGAGGGGGGAGCCGGAACGTACAATGGGAAACCCAGAAAGAAGGTAGTGATCGCAGACTCGGGAGAAATACCCAAGAGTGAGTGGGACAAGGAAACATGAACATTGCTGTTACGGTGACAGAATTATTAGATTATAAAATTGGTTTATGTGTCTGTTTTAAATTCATTCAACTTCTTCTGTAGAATGTGCAGGAAATCTCACAGTCGCTAGTTATTATTTTCCAGATATGACAGTCTCTGTCACCGTTGTCTTTTAGTCTTCTATAGTTTGTTTAATTTTTTCCTTCCATGTTCTCTATTGTATTTGACAACTTACATTAATATGAAGAGCTTCGCTGTAAAGAACAGGAAAAAATGTGTTTCCAATGACCACTAGATCTTCAATGTGTATTTTTTTTTTCTTAATGAAAATAGGAGTAATTAAATTATTAAACTATTAAATGTATATACATAAAAATTAGTGGTCAAAACCAAAAGGAAGGTATAAAATTTTCAAAGAATATTAAGTGCCATGTTAAGTGCCACTTGAAAGGTTCTTGACTCTTGACTCTTCAATGTGTCATTTGTCCCTGTGATTTTGAGCAAGTTGTTATTAAGGGTGATTGTCTTCCCAGAACAGAATTCTGAAATATTCTATTTTATTTGTGGGAAAACAAGGACCTTTGTGACTAAATATCAATTTCCTGTTCTATGAAAAGGGCAAATTAGGCTCAATTTCTTTGAGATTTAGTGTAATTCAACTCATATTTTTATTTTTTAAAAATATATATTGAATTTCCTATTCAATATATGGTTTCCTTCATTTCCTTTTATTTTAAATATATTTTTCACCTCCCTTGCTCCAAGAAAAAGTGATCATATTTTTTAGATTAAATGAATATAGGTATAATTAAGTTAAATTTCAGAGGAAATAAAATATAATTTAATTTTATGAAAATGATAACCTTGTGATCAAAGAAATTTTTTTATATGTTTCAATTATAACACTAGTCCTTAGTCCCGTTAAATGAAGGTAAGTGTCAACTTTAATGTTCATTTGTCATCTTATGAAATTTGATGTAATAAAATTCTAATTTTTTCAATTTTTAAAATATTAGAAATTGTAAAAGTTAACAATTGTTTTTTAGTGGTTAAATAAGATCAGGTGTTATAGCATACAAAAACTTCTCACGATGAATTATCAATTTATGAAGTACTGAGTATTACCATCCTGGAACAAAATTTTGAAAATCTTGTTTTATTCGTGTGAAAATAAGAACGTTGTGATTACATACCAATCCATAGACTTATAAGAAGTTTGAATGAAGATACTATATGCTTTTGTATACAAAAAGCAGTGCGAATGGAGGATTTCAGAGACGGAATTTGCAAGAAGTTTTGAGGTCCTCCGCTGGTTTGTTCCCAGTAAATCCACTGCCCACCCATGTAGAATAGCCTCTCCCATCATGTTAACAATTTGCTTGAATCCCTGCATTCATCGCATTTCTTATGAATTAGAATTCTTTCATCAAGAATCCAAATAAAGTTTACTGAATTAAGCAGATCAGCAGGCGCTTTGAGTGATCTTCCTCCACTGATGCATGCCTAAATGTGAGCTTCTTGTGGATCAGCATCTTCATACAGTTTCTGTTTTGATCAATAATCCTCAGTTTTTCAAATATAGATTTCACATGCTATGAATTTCTTGAGAAAAATAATTTGACTTCCCTTGAGATTTAATAAAATTATATGGGTCATCCATTTAGTTTTAAAGCTTATTCAAACAGTTCTAAAACACAAAAGAATGTTTCACTTAAATTTAAATTTGAATTTTTTTCAAGTCAGAAATGGTGATCAAAGCTAATTATATATATCAAATCTAATAATATGATATATTTTAATCATTTTATGGTTAAAAAAATATGCTATGTATTGGATTATAATGTAAATATACTTAGTTGTTATACATGAGTTCTTTAGAATAGCTGATCCATGGTCTATTCCTATGTGTATATATATAGTTGTAGTTCTAATTAGAATAATACAATTGAAAATTTTCCATGTGCTTTCTTTAATTTCATTTGGTATCAAGAGATGAGTTGTAAGAATCACCCTTTTTTTCGGTGCCTTTGTCACTATGCTACCGTCTCTCTGCCTGCTCTGGTTTGTCCTTTTCTTGGCAACCGTTCATCTCACCGTCGGCACCATTATGTTCGGCAGCCTCCTGCTCCATGTGCTTTCTTTAATTTGATATGGTATCAAGGAATGGGTTGTAGGAATTCTAGTTTTTCACCCATTTTTTTTCTAGTGCCTTTGTCACTATGCTGCCGTCTCTCTGCCTTCTTCAATTTGTCTTTTTCTTGGCAACCATTCATCTTACCGTCGCCACCATTGTGTTTGGTAGCCTCTTGCTAGCCACCCATCAGAGTACCATGAAATTCTAACCACCCACATAATGCCACAATTCGTTGCAATTATTCTTCTTTCCAGCGTCAATCCATCTTCTCTAGTGCACGAGTTCTCACCATCAGCACAATCATGATTGGCTTGCACGGATTTGCTCAAACTTGAAGTTCTACCACCACAAGCCCACTCGCCGCCACCATTTTTTGGAATTGTTTTTCATGGTTTGTTTTTCATCCCTTCTATCTTCTTTCTGCACTTTCTCTAGTCTAATCATGTCAATTGAGAATTCTTCTACAAAATCTAGTTCTTTCTTTGGTACTTTTACTCTGTCTCTGACCATTGGTACCAAAAAATTGTTAGGTTCTTTTAATTTTGTTTCTTGGTCAAAATTTGTTGAAAAATGGTTCTTGGGTTAAGGTTTAAACGATCATCTGACCACCAAGCCTAATGATGTGAAGATTGCTAATGATGTATGAGAGAAAGCTAGTGCATTCTTGTATGCCTTTCTACAGTAGTCCATTGATCCTTCTTCTCGTTCTATTTATACTTATTTTGAAACTTGTTACAATTTGTGGGCACAAGAAAAAGCTCTCTAACATCTGTATTTAGTTGTTGACAATCTAATGACTTTAAGAATACAATATATGATGGTTTTGAACCTTGTTTGGCAGATATTTTCTTATTAAGTTCAATGCATTGTTACCTACTAGTCAAATTGGTACTAAGGATCTAGCCCAACGAGATAGATCCTTCATGGTTTGCACTCTTGTTGCTTTAGGTTTTAACCATGCTTTTATTTAGGATCAAATTCTCACTGCTTGCTAGTCCTATTGTCCGTAGACTGCAAGATTTTTTTTCTCGTCTTTTCTATGTTACTTTTATCTTTACAGTGCTAGGACCTTTGCTGTTGATAATGCTGCCTTGATTTCACAAATTCAACATAATCCTAAGGAAAAACAAGGAGCTGATTGTAGAAGAAATTAAGGGACTCATCTTAAGTGTACCCTACCATCATAGGTGATGTATAGAAAAGAGAAATGCTTTAAATTGAATGGTTGACCTCCTCATGCTAATCTTGCTCATGTTGATAATTCTCAATCTATGCAATCTAAAAGACAATCCAAACACCCTGTAACATTTATTGAAGTTGATCATGATTATCTCAGGTATTAAGCATCAAAGTAGCCATCTTCCTTAATTACTTCCATTACCCACATTGGGTAATTCTATTGTCTACCTTACTCAATCTACTTCTTTAGGACCATAAGTTCTTAATTCAAATGCCTCTAGCTATATGTTTGGTAACTTTTTTTTTTGTTTTCTTATTTTTATGCATCTACCTCTTTATCTTCTATAACTTCAACTAATAGATCCACAATGGTTGTAACAATTGTAAGCCGTATTAAGCTTTTACCTTTTATGCCTTTTAACTCTGTCCTTTATATTCCTGACTATCTTTTTAACACTATGTTTGTTTGTAAACTGATTCATGATTTAAATTGTTAACCTCTAATAGTGACTTTGTATTTATCTAGGATCAAGGTACAAGCAAGCTTATTGGAGCAAGACATAAGTCATAGGGTCTCTATTACCTCGATTTTCAGATCTCCTATGTGGCTTACTCTATTGTCAAGTCTCACACCCTCCCTTATAGTCATTTGGGCCATCTTAATCTATTGAAGCTTTTGAAAATGGTTTATAGTGTTTCTACTTTGTCATTTTTCCATTGCTTGTCAGTTTGGTAAATAGTCTCAAACTTTGTTTCTTAAGAAGGTTAATAATTAAGCTATGTTTTCATTTGCTTTAATTCATCTTGATATTTGGGGTTCTAGTCATGTTATGTTTGTTTTAGATTTTTGGTACTTTGTAACTTTCATTGATGATTGTTCCTGTTACACTTGGTTATATTTAATGAAAATTCATTTTAAGTTATTTTCCATTTTTGAAACTTTCTATGTTGAAATCAAAACTCAATTTAATACATCTTATGCTTATACCTCTAACAAAATAGGGTTGAATCAATGTAAAAATATATATTTGATTGAAATTGCTTACGCACTTCTTCTACATCATAATGTGGCCATTCATTTTTGGGTTAATGCTTGTGATCACTATTTGTTATCTTATTAATAAGATGTCTTCTTCCACTTTTTAGTATAAAGTTCCTTATTCCATTTTGTTTCCTAACCAATTATTGTATGTTCTTTCACTTTGAATTTTTATAGCATATGCTTTATTCATCTTATAACTCCTAGTCAAGATAAATTTTTGCTCAATCTATCCAATGCATCTTTCTTGGCTATTCTCGCACTAAAAAAGATTACAAGTGTTATTCTTCATATATTTGTTGGCACTATTTGTCCACTAATGTTACTTTTTTTGAATTTTCTCCCTTCTATTCAAAATTATCCCAACGTCAGTTTGTATTTGAAGTGTTACCCATTTTTTATTGTCCACTATTTTTCATTTTATTGTATTTGAGTCTACCTTATCTTTTATGCCTCTGCAAGTATATCATGAACAAACTTCACCATAAATTTTGATTGATCCTAGTATTATTATAGATATTTCTGCTGTTCTAGGAACTCTTGTAGACTCATTTCTTGCTCCTATATTTCCATTTGCTGTAAGCCTACCTTCTAATGATCACTCTCCCATTGCCATTAAAAAAGGTACATATTTTGCACACAACCTTTATCCTATTAATAATTTTTTGGATTATCATCATTTTTCTTCATTTTATTATGCTTTCTTTCATCTTTATCCTCTATTTTTGTTCCTAACACCACTAATAAGGCACTTTCACATTTGGGATGGCAAAAGTTATAGTCAATAAGATGATTACTTTGCATACTAATGGTATTAGAATTTGGTTCCATTACCCTTAAGTAAATCTCTTTGGTTACCATTGGATTTCTACATTTAAAGTTGGTTTCGATGAGCAAGTTGATTGACTTAAGACTTGTTAAATTGTTATAGGTTGGAATATAGTGATACTTTTTCTTCAGTGGCTAAGATATCTTTTGTTTGTTTATTTCTATCTATGATTGCTTTGTATAATTAACCATTACATCAACTAGATATTAAGAATGCATTTCTTCATGCTAAGTTTCAAAAGGAAATATATATAGAGCAACCACTTGACTTTGTTGCTTAAAGGGAGTCTAATATGGTTTGCAAACTTTGTCGCTCACTATATAGTTTGAACATTCTTTGCATGCTTGGTCTGGACATTTTAATCTTGTCATTTGGAAGTTTGACATGATTCAACATGAGTTGGATCACTCCATTTTCTACAAACATCCATCTAAAAGTAGTGCATTTACTTAATTGTTTATGTTAATGATATTGTCATTACTGAGAGTGATCAGGATGGAATTAATCAGCTGAAGACATATTTGCTTAATCAAACTAAAGACTTGGAGCTTTTGAAATATGTCCTTGGCATTGAAGTCATATAGTCCAATTCTGGTATTATCATTTCTTAAAGAAAATGTGCCTTGGACATCTTGAAGGAAACTAGTATGATGGATTGCATGCCAATAGATTCTCCTATGGACCCTAATCTGAAAATTCTTCTAGGATAAGGAAGCCTCTGATTAATCTTGAAAGATATTAAAAATTGGCTAGTAAGTCAAATTTTCTTATTATTACTCGTCTAGACATTTCTTTTGTTAGTATTATCAACCAGTTTCTTCAATCTCCATGTAACATCCACTAGGATGTAGTTATTTAGATTCTGAGATATATTTAGAGGTCACCTAGTTAAGGATTCTTGCATGAAAATAAAAGGTTACACCCGAGTGATCAAATATTTTGATGTAGGCTAGGCAGGTTTTCTATTTGACAAACATTCCATTTTGAGATATTTTATCTTTATTGGAGATAATCTTGTATCCTGAAAAAATAAAATGGAAAAGGTTATAGCCAAATCAAGTGTTGTAGTTAAGTATTATGGCTCCAACAATAAGTGAGCTTATATTAATGAAGCAATCAATTCAAGAATTGAAGCTTACAAGGGTATTTCAAATGGAGTTATTATGGAACAATCAAGTTGTGTTTCATATTATATCTATTCCAGTTTTTCATAAAAAGACTAAATACATTAAAAATGATTGTCATTTTATTTGAGAGCAGGTATTATCTGGTTGTATTCTCACTAGCCATTTCATTAAGAATATTTGTATTTGGGTTTGAATAGAATACATTTTTAATATTTGAAGGAAAGTTTAAAGGAAACTTAAAATTAAAAAAAAAAGTTCACATAATTTCATTATAATTTCTTTTATTTTGATGAAATTTTTTTTATAAAAATATAAAGTAAATTATCAAAGTGGTAAAAAATAATTGATATAGTTAATATTAAATATAATAAATTTAATATAAGTTAATTTTCACTTTTTGAAAGAGAAATATTTTGTATAAAAATTAAGTCTCGATAAATAAACAGACTCTGAATGTTACAAGAAGAAAGTTGAAATTCTTGCCCCAACTAATTGGAGATCACTCTTGTAGATTACCGCTACCTGGCCCAGAAAATCAGGATTTTTCACTTAACCTTTTAATTTGCAAAAAGGGCAAACAAAGTAACACACTTTTAACCTTTCTTTAAGGGGTCAAAATCGCGACTAAAATATAAATCCCGTGGCTGAAAGTTAAAGAAAATGTGGACAAAAAGAAAATTGGGCGTTACGTTCCTAGCTTGTTCTGTGATGAACATGTAGGGAACATTCAGAGCGTTCTCCACGTGGCTTTTGTTGAAGTCCTTTACAGCCTATCGGAAGTGAGAAAATAAAAACTCTGGACCATTTTGACAAGTCACTCCTCATTGGAAAAAATATTTCCACTCAGGATTTTGTTATGAATATCAAATAATTAAATTAATTAATATAATAAAATAATATATGAATAATTTAATGATTAAAAATCTTGATTTAAAAAAAATTATGAACAAAAAGTATCCAGTATATTATCAAATATTTTTAAGTACAATTGTATAATTTTTTAATTATTATCTTTATATTTTCCCCAACATAAATCTCATATAATTCTATAGACATAATCCTGTGGATATTAACTTTATCTTTATTATATTTCAAATTCCTACTCATTATTAATATTTATATCTCATAAATATTTACTTGATAAAAGAATCACAATCTTACTTCAACATATAAATCATATTTGAATTGGAAGAAAATTCAGAATAAAATGTAATTGTAAATTGATAATAATTTAAATTTAAAAGAAACTCAACTTTTCTTATCTTATAGTTAAGTTAGATAATAAAATGCAAAAATTTCTTCACACTTTTGAAATTATTTTTTAGAAGCTTCGCATATCCCAAAATTGATATTTTAAAAACATTGTTTACAATTTATATTTTAGGTATTTTAAAAAATTATTTTTAACCCTATCTTATTTATCCCAAAATTGATATTTTAAAATTTTCTTCACCTCAAATAATGTTGATAGATAATGGATGATGGATGGGATGAACATTATACAGTTTGTTTAATCCGTTGGGTACTAAATTTGTACTGTAGACACACGAGCCTCCATGACAACTCTCTAGGCCTTACTCTCGGCTCTCTTCATTTTTCTAAATGTTTGACACCTACGAATATCTCAAACATTCTACCGATAAAATTATTGATTTCATTTTTAAAATTGTATAATATTAATAAAATAATTCTTAAATTATATAAATAATTAATTTTATTTTTAAGTAATAATTTATACAAATTATTTTATTTCTTTAAATAAATTTATATAAATAATTTTACTTCTAAATATTTATATAGAGAAATGAAAATATCTATATAAATTATTATTAAATGATAAAATTATTATTTTATATAATTTAAAAATTATCTTATTAATATAATATAATTTTAAAAAAAATAATAATAATTTTGTCATCTCAAAGCTTTGCAACATTTTACTTATGGACAACGGCGTTTCGCTTACGTAGCATTCGAAAATTTTTAAACGTTCTTACTTTTTATTATATTTTGAAATCAACCTTAGAAATGAATGACTCTCATTGTCAAAAGATTAAAGAAAAAATAATTATGAAACATAATATATGGAGCCATCTCCTTAGAACAAGACGATAGACGTAGTGATGATTCTCCCCGTTAATGAAAATTTTCAATGCATGTCGTTTAATCTTCAAAGAAAAAATGCATTACTTAAAAAGGGTTCCATTGCCATGTGCACTAAAAGAAATATGCATGAGCATATATTTTACTATTAGCATGTACAACATTTTCGTTGAAAGTTATATCTTTTATATAAAAAAAATTAAATTTGGTTTATTAGCAATGTAAGTTAATTTTATATTATTAATTATTTATATGTTGTCATATTAATAAAAAATTGTTAAAACTTTTTCAGTTTTGTTAAAAATTTTAATTACACATTCATTTTCTTAATGAAATATCTTTTTCTCATTTTTTGATAATTTAAAATATATTTACAGTAAATTAAATTTAAATTATGTATAAAAATAAAATAATTTTAAAATTTCTTAGACAACTTTTTGTAACTTTTTTTTAAACTTGTTATGTTAAAATTCATATACTATTATAAAAAAAAAAGTGGTAAACAATTATAATTTTTTGTGAATGAGATGCAAAATTTCATTATAAAATTGTCAGTTATATGACCTTTTTATTAAAATTTTATAAAATTGCAAAATTTTTAAGTATATTCCAAGTATTGATTTGTAAAAATGAGAGAGATACCAAATTAGTCTTACTCCTTGTTTGACAAAATTAAAAACAAGATTTTATTTTATTTTCAAATGAAAATTTTTAAAAAATGGTGTTTGGCTTTAAATAAAAAAGGATTTCATTTTATTTGCAATTTCTATTTTAATTACATTTGTATCATTATAAAATTCATCCAATTTAGCAAGTATTCATTAAAATTTATTTCATTTGGCCAAAAAAATATTTTATATAAAAGTTTTATCCTTTTTTAAGCATTATATTTATCATAATACTATCAAAATCTATTTTTTAATTGAATTTCATATATTTTTCAATGTATTTCAAATAAAATAATTAATTCACAAATGAATTGAAATTATTATTTTTAATAAAAGTTTTCAAATAATAAAGTTCACTTGTAAATGAATTGAAATCATTTTTATTGAAATGAAATCAATTCTAAAAAAATTACATCCAAATGAAGCATTAAAAGTTAATGAGATATTGAATTTAAAATGCAAAGCTTCCATGATTCTATCCCTTTTGTTAAATTTCTTTCAGTACCATATGCAAATTTTGTGGCTATGGCCTTCTTCGTGCAAGGGATGACATTAACAACTTCCTTTGTGCTATATTTGGATAGAGAATGTTAGTGGGTACAAGAAAAAAAATGAAAGGTTATTATAGACAATTAAATTTTAAATCTATTTACACCTTACAAATTCAAATTTGAGCTAGTTAGGGAAAGAAGTTATTAGTCAAGACTTAAATTTTTACAGAAGAAGTCTTAATTAATTTTGTCTTAAAATACAAAAAGAAAGAAAGAAAAAGAGATATATGGAAAGAAAGAAAAAAAAGGAAGAAGAAGAAGAAGGAATCCTTGCATCAATAGAAGATAAGGTCTTGAAGATAGGAGTCCTTATGGCACAAACATTCATTCCTAATAATATTAAAGTGAAATAAATATTTATATGTTTAAAATTAATTAATAGATAAATATTTGTTAACCAATTAGCTTTAAACTCATAAACCATCGTCACCATTGTGTTTAGTAGCCTCTTGCTAGCCATTTATTAGAGAACCATCAAACTCTAACCATCCCCGCAATGCCACAATTCATTGTAATTATTCTTCTTTCCTGTGCTGATCCATCTTCTCTAGTGCACATGTGTTCTTACCATCAGCATAATCATGACCAGCTAGCACTGATTTGCTTGAACTCAAAGTTCTACCACCATACGCCTACTCGCCGCCACCATTTTTTGGGATTTTTTTAATGGTTTGTTTTTCATCCTTTTTATCTTTTTTTCATACTTTCTCTAGTTTAATCATGTCTAGTGAGAATTCTTTGATGAAATCTAGTTCTTTATCTAGTATTTTTACTCTATCTCTAGCCATTAGTACAAAAAATTGTTAGGTTCTTATAATTATGTTTTTTGGTAAAAAAATCATTGAAAAATGGTATATGGGTTAAGGTTCAAAGGATCATCTGGCCACTAAACCTTATGATGTGAAGATTGTAAAGATGTATGGGTGGAAACTAGTGCATTATTGTGTGCCTACTATAGTAGTCTGTTAATCATTTTCCTTATTTTTTTTATACTTAGGACAAAATATACATAACCTCCCTTGAAGTACAAGTTTATGTCAAATGACTTCTTGAACTTTCAAATCTTACAAATAACCCCTTGAACTTCTACAAAATATGAAAATACTAGAGAAATAAGCAAAAAAATTTAGTAGCATTTTTGCATCACTTAGCAGCAATTATAAACCGCCGCTATCATTCTTCATTCACTTAGTGGCAGTTTAAAGCCACTAGTAAGTGATAGTAGCGGCTTCTTTGGCTAGTTATCCAAACCTCTAGCGTTTTTATATTTTTGATAAGTTTAAGAGGGTTATTTATAAGATTTGAAAGTTCAAAGAAATCATTTGACACAAACTTTAGGAAGGTTATGTGTATTTTGCCTTTGTACTTATTTTGAAACTTGTTATGATTTATGGACATAGGAAAAAGCTTTTTTCTTTAATGACATTCAACATCTATATTTAGTTGTTGACAATCTAATGACTTTAAGAAAACAAGGCATTATGGTTTTAAACCTTGTTAGGCAAATTGTTACTAAGGATCTAGCCCAACAAGATAAATTCTTCATGGTTTGCACTCTTGTTGCTTCATGTTTTGACCATGCTTCTATTTGAGATTAGATTTTAGCTACTTGCTAGTCTCACTATCCCTAAATTGCAAGATATTTTTCTCTCTATCTTTTCCATGTTACTTTTATATTTATAGTGTTAAGACTTTTCATTATCGATAATTTGCCGTGATTTCACAAATTTAGTATAATCCTAAGGGAATACAAGGAGGTGATTGCAGAAGAAATTAAAGGACTTATCTCAAGTGTGACCTACTATCATAGGTGATGCTATAGAGAAATGCTTTAAATTGAATGATTGACCCCTTCATGCTGATCTCGTTCAAGTTAATAATTCTCAGTTTATGTAATCTAAAAGACAATCCAAACACTCTATAACATTTGTTAAAGTTAATCATGATGATTATATTAGGTATTAACCATCAAAGTAGTCATCTTCCTTAGTCACTTCTGTTGCCCATATTAGTAATTTTGTTGCCTACCTTGCTCAGTCTACTTCTTTAAGACCATTAGTTCTTGATTCGAATGCCTATGGCCATATGTTTGGTAACTTTTTGTCTTTATTTTCGTGCATTGACCTCTTTACTTTCTGTAACTTCAACTAATGAATCCATAATGGTTACAATAATTGTAGGCCATCTTAAGCTTTTACCTTTTATGCCTCTTAACCTTGACCCTTATATTCCTCATCGTCCTTTTAATATTATGTTTATTTGTAAACTTAGCCATGATTTAAATTGTTAATCTCTAATAGTGACTCTATTCTTATCCAAGACTAAGCTGCAAGGGAGCTTATTGGCGTAAGACATAAGTCATAAGATCTTTATCACCTCAACTTTCCCATTTCCTATATGGCTTACTCTACTGCTAAGTGTCGTGTTTTCCTTCACAACCATTTAGGCCATCCCTATCTGTTAAGGCTTTAGAAAATGGTTTCTAGTGTTTCTACTTTGTCATCTTTCCATTGCAAGTCTTGTCAATTTGGTAAATAGACTTGAACATTGTTTCTTAAAAAGGTTAATAACCAAGCTATATTTTCATTCACTTTAGTCCATCTTGATATTTAGGGTTCTAGTCATGTTATGTTTGTTTTAGGTTTTTGATACTTTGTAACTTTTATTAATGATTATTCACATTACACTTAGTTATATTTATTGAAAATTCATACTAAGTTATTTTCTATTTTTGAAACTTTTTATGTTGAAATCAAAACTCAATGTAATGCATCTTGTGCTTATACTTCTAACAAAATAAGGTTGCAAAATCTAAAAATATATATTTGATTGAAATTGCTCATGCAATTCTTTTACATCATAATGTGGCCATTCATTTTTAGGTTGATGCTTGTGATCATTGCTTATTATCTTATTAATAAGATGTCTTTTTCCACTTGTCAATATAAGGTTCCTTATTCTATTTTATTTTCTAACCAATTATTGTATGATCTTTCACTTTTTGTTTTTAGAAATATATGCTTTATTCATCTTATAGCTCTTAGTTAAGGCAAATTTTTGCTCAGTTTATCAAATGACTCTTTCTTGGCTATTCTTGCACTAAAAAAGTTACAAATGCTAGTCTTCAAACATTTATTGGCACTATTTGTCCATTGATTTTTTTTTTGAAATTTCTCCCTTTTATTCCAAACTTTCCTAACATTAGTTTGTATTTGAAGTGTTACCCATTTTTTATTGTCCACTATTTTTCATTCTATTGTATTTGAGTCTACATTATCTTTTGTACCGCTATAAAAATATCATAAATGAACTTTACCATAGATTTTGACTAATCTTAGCACTATTATAGATACTTTTATCATTCTAGGGACTCTTGTAAACTCACTTCTTGCTCCATATTTCCACTTGCCACAAGCTTACCATATGATGATCACTTTCTCATTGCCATTAGAAAAGGTACACATTCTACTCATAATTGTTGTCCTATTAATACTTTTTTGAATTATCATCATTTTCCTTCATTTTATTATGCTTTTCTTTCATCTTTATCATTTGTTTTTGTTCCTAAAACCATTAGGAAGGCATTTTCACATTTGAGATTATGACAATTTATGGTTAATAAGATGATTACTTCGCATACTAATAGTACTTAGAATTTAGTTTCATTACCTCCAAGTAAATCTTTTTTTGTTGCCATTGGATTTATATATTTAAAGTTAGTCTTGATGGGCAAGTTAATCGACTTAAGACTTGATTAATTGTTATAGGTTAGACTATAGTGATACTTTTTCTCTTGTGACTAAAATGTCTTTTGTCTATTTGTTTCTATATATGGTTACTATGCGTAGTTGGCCATTGCATCACCTAGACATTAAGAATGCCATTCTTCATGGTAAGTTTCAAGAGAAAATATATATGTAGTAACCACTTAGCTTTGTTGCTCAAAGGGAGTCTAGTATGGTTTGCAAACTTTATTGCTCATTATATGATTTGAAATGGTTTCTCCATGCTTAGTCTAGACATTTTAATACTGTTATCTAAAAGTTTGACATGATTTGATGTGAGTTTGATCACTTTGTTTTCTACAAATTCCATCTATAAGCAATGCATTCACTTGATTTTTTATATTAATAACATTGTCATTACTCAAAGTGATCAAGATGGAATTAATCAACTAAAGACACATTTTTTTAATCACTTTCAAACTAAATACTTGGGGCTTCTAAAATACTTCCTTGGTAAGGATGTCATGTGGTCCAATTCTGGTATTATCATTTCTCGAAGAAAACATGTCTTAGATGTGTTAAAGGAAACTAGTATGTTGGATTCCATGCCAATAGATTCTTTTATGGATCCTAATCCAAAAATTCTTCCAGGACAAAGGAACCTTTGATTGATCCTGGAAGATGCTAGAGATTGGCTAATAAGCTAAATTGTCTTATTATTACTCAGCTAGATATTTCTTTTGTTATTAGTGTTACCAGCCAGTTTCTTCAATCTCCATGTAACATCCACTGGGATGCAATTGTTTGGATTTTGAGATATATTTAGGAGTCACCTAGTTAAGGATTATTGTATGAAAATAAAAGTTACACCTAGGTGATAAGATATTTTAATGTAAACTAGGCAAGTTTTCTATCTTACAAACATTTCATTTCAAGATATTGTGTCTTTATTGGAGGTAATCTTGTATCCTAAAAGAGTAAAAAATAGAAAGTTATAGCAAAATCAAGTGTTGTAGTTGAGCATTGTGCTATGGCTCTAATGACAAGTAAGCTTATATTGATGAAGCAATTAATTCAAGAATTGAAGTTTAAATAGGTATTTCAGATAAAGTTATTGTGTGACAATCAAGTTATGCTTCATATTATATCTAATCTAGTTTTTCATAAAAAGACTAAATGCATTGAAATTGATTGCCATTTCATTTGAGAGCAAATGTTATCTAGTTGTATTGTTACTAGCCATGTCAACTTGAATGACCAACTTACTGACATTCTTATTTAGTCTCTTAAAGGTCCTTGAATTGAATTTATTTGCAATAAGTTTAATGCATATAATTTATATGCCCTAATTTGCAAGGAAGAGTTGGATTATAATATAAATATATATAACTATTATACTGATATTTTTTAGAATAACTAGCTTATAATCCATTCCTACATTTATATATAATTGTAGTTTTAATTAGAATAATATAAGTGAAATTTCTCCATGTGTTCTCTTTAATTTCACACTATAATTAAATTTAAATGACTAAAGTATGATTGATGAAAAAAAATTGAGAGGTCATTTAGCTGGCTTCAATGTATGAGAAATTCTATTTTTCAAAAAATTGAAAAGAAATAAGTTATTTAGTTATCTATTATTTAATAAATTGAAGAGAAATATGACTTTTTGGAAAGTTCTACTTCTTACAAAGTATGAAAAATTGCTTACCCATATCTCTTTAAATAAGTTCTACTTCTTATACTATTTATGAATATAATAACAAAATTATTTTTATTAAAATTAATTAATGATAATTAAAATTTATTAATTTATATTATAATAATATTAATGATTAGTAGTTATTTTAGTAACACTTCCTAAGATAGACATAAGAAGTGACATAGAAAGTTACTTCATAGGAAATATCACTTCTTATATATTAATCAAACAATTTTAAGGATTTTCTAGAAAATTCACATAGAAAATTATTTCTTAGGAAGTTTAATTTTTCACAAGAAATTATTTCTTATGTAAACCAAATGACTCCTAAACTTTGATATAAAGTGTAATGCTTTATTAGCTATTTAAATTTAATTAAAGCTTAAATTTGATTTAAATCTATAATATATTTTTCCACCATTTCATTAAGAATATTTGAATTTGGGTTTGAATAGAATACTTTTTAAATGTTTGAAGGAAAGTTCAAACAGAATTTAAAATTTAAAAAGAGAAGTTCACATAATAATTTTATTGTGCTTTCATTTATTTTGATGAAAAATATTTTTTATAAAAATATAATTATAAATTATTAAAGTGATAAAAAATGATTGATATGGTTAATATTAAATATAATACATTCAATATAGGTCAATTTTCTCTTTTTGAAAGAAGAATTTTTTTCCCTCTTATACTATAAGGATCAATTCTTTTTAATCATAAAAAATATAAAAATACATAATATTTCTTAATTTATATATAAAAATAAAATTTTGTATAAAAATTAAGTCTCGATAAATAAACAGACTTTGAATTTTACAAAAGAAAGTTGAAATTCTTGCCCTGACTAATTGATCATCACTTTCGTAGATTATTGCTACCTGGCCCAAAAAATCAGGATTTTTCACTTTACCTTTTAATTTGCAAAAAGGGCAAACAGAGTAACATGCTTTTAACCTACTTTTAGGAGGTCTAAAATCGTGACTAAAATCTAAATCTCGCGATTGAAAGTTAAAGAAAATGTGGACAAAAAAAAATATTGGGCGTTACCTTCGTAGCCTGTTCTGTGACGAACATGTAGGGAACATTGAGAGTGTTCTCCACGTGGCTCTTGTTGAAACCCTCTACCAACCTATCGGAAGTGAGGGAATAAAAGTTTTGGACCATTTTGACAAGCCACTCCTCCTCATTGGAAGAATATTTCCATTCAGGATATTAAATATGAATATCAAATAATTAAATTAATCAATATAATAAAATAATATATAAATAATTTAATGATTAAAAATCATGAATTTTAAAAAGATATGAATAAAAATATCTGGTATATTATCAAATATTTTTAAGTATAATTTCATAATTTCTTAATCGATAAATTACAATGAGGTGTCACTTCATGAATTTTATTTTAAAAAGGTAGTAGCACTACACTTTTTTCTAAATAAGTTCTTGTTTTATGATTTATGAATATTATATATTGAAATTACCCTTTTTTAACTGTGAGAATGCAGTAATGAATTAAAAATTTTAAAAAGCCATAAATCAAACATTAGTTAATCAATTTTTGTATATAACTACTTATTTTCAATTGTCTTTATATGCTTTTTCAATAGAAAATAAGAAAATGTAGGTTTGATGAAGTTCACCTGGTTAAAAACGTATAAATTGAGTTCAAAACTTTGAATGATCATAACTTTGTACTCGATTGTTTGTTTTAAGTGAATTTTTTTTGTTTCATGTAACTTTTTGAGATCTATGTACTTGCAAAAGTTAAAGGTATTTTGCCCACTCTGATTTGGTAAAAAAAAAAAGATCTTTTTCAATGATTTTTCTTTATTTTCTTGTTATTTTCTAACTTTGATCTTATTTTTATTAATTCAAATCCCATATTAAACTTTTACTCTCAAACTTTTTTAGTGTCTAGTAGTGCTATAATAATTTTTTTAATAAATAAAAATATTAAAGAATAATATATTATTGTTTGTAAACTAAATAGTAACATGTTACTATTTCATTTGAAAACAGTAATACTAATAAAAAATTTTAAATAAATTAAGTTTAATTAACAATTAAACTGTTAAAAAAGATGATGTTATTGTTTTGTTCCAAAACAGTAATACTAAGCAAAAATTTCAAATAAATGAATAATAACATGTTACTATTTATTTTCTAGATAGTAATATATTACTGTTTCGTTTCAAAACAGTAACACCAACCAAAAACCCCTAAATAAATGGATAAATCAAGTCTAATTAATAACCAAATTATTAAATAATAGCATATTACTATCTGTTCTCTACACAGTAATATGTTACTATTTCATTTTAGACCTAATTAATAACCAAATTACTTAAGAAGAGGATGTTATTGTTTTATTCCAAAATAGTAATACTAACAAAAAATCTCAAATAAATTAATAATAGTATATTACTATTTATTTTCTAGATAGTAACATGTTATTGTTTCATTTCAAAATAATAACACTAATAAAAAATCTCAAATAAATAGATAAATCAAGTCTAATTAATAATCAAACTTTCAAATAATAGCATGTTACTATCTATTATCTAGACAGTAATATGTTAATGTTTTATTCTAAGCCTAATTAATAATCAAATTGTCAAAGAAAAGGATGTTACTATTTCGTTCCAAAACAATAATACTAACAAAAAATTCTAATAAATAAATAATAGTGTGTTATTGATTGTTCTCAAGATATTAACATGTTACTATTTCATTTTAAAATAGTAATACTAATAAAAAACTCCAAATAAATGAATAAATTAAGTCTAATTAATAACTAAATTGTCAAATAATAGCATGTTACTATTTGTTCTCTAAACAGTAACATGTTAGTGTTTCATTTCAAACTTAATTAATAACTAAATTGTTAAAAAAAAGGATGTTACTGTTTCATTCCAAAATAGTAACACCAACAAAAAATTCTAAATACATGAATAAATTAAGTCTAATTAATAACCAAATCGTTAAATAGTAGCATGTTACTGTTTGTTCTGTAGATAATAACATGTTATTATTTCATTTCAAGTCTAAACAGTAACATATTACTGTTTCATTCCAAACCTAATTAATAACCAAACTGCAAGAAAAAAAAGGATATTACTGTTTCATTCTAAAATAGTAACACTAACAAAAAATTTTAAATATATGGATAAATTAAGTCTAATTAATAATCAAATCGTCAAATAATAATATGTTACTATCTGTTCTATGGATAGTAACATGTTATTGTTTCATTCCAAACTTAATTAATAACTAAACTGTCAAAGAAGAGCATGTTATTGTTTTGTTCTAAAATAATAAAAATCTCAAATAAATGGATAAATTAATTCTAATTAACAATCAAATTGTTAAATAATAACATATTATTGATTGTTTTTTAGATAATAACATGTTACTATTTTATTTCAAAACAGTAATACTAAGCGAAAAATACAAATAAATAAATAATAGCATATTACTATTTGTTCTCTAGATAGTAACATATTACTGGTTCATTCTAAAATAATAATATTAAATAAAAATCTCAAATAAATGGATAAATCAAATCTAATTAATAATTAAATTGTCAAATAATAGCATATTACTATCTGTTCTCTAGACAATAACATGTTACTATTTCATTTTAAGTTTAATTAACAACCAAATTATTAAAGAAGATGTTATTATTTCATTTCAAAATAGTAATACCAAGAAAAAAACTCTAAATAAATGGATAAATCAAATCTAATTAACAATGAAATTGTCAAATAATAGCATGTTATTGTTTATTCTCTAAACAGTAATAGTAACATGTTACTGTTTCGTTCCAAGCCTAATTAATAATTAAACTGTCAAAGAAGAGGATGTTACTGTTTTGTTTCAAAATAGTAATACTAACAAAAAAACTTCAAATAAATGAATAAATCAAGTTTAATTAATAAGTAAATTATCAAATAATAATAGCATGTTACTATTTATTCTTCAAATAGTAAAATATTACTATTTCATCTCCAAATAGTAATATCAACTAAAAATTTTAAATAAATGTATAAATCAAGTCTAGTTAACATTTAAATTGTCAAATAATAATATGTTACTATGTCTCTAAGTTTTTATTTATTTATTTTTATTTTTATGTTAACTAAAAATTTATTTTAATTCCTAAAAAATTAAATTTTTATAAATTTAAAAGTTTTCCAATTTTAATTCTTATAATTTTTAGTCTTTTTTATTTGTATTAAATTAAATTTTCTCCAATTTTAATGTATGACAAAAGAAGTTTTTACTTTGATTTTTTTTATCTTTTTGAAATGCATTGTAAATATATCATTTTATTTTTTGGTTATCCTAGTAAATTTCCGTACGTAGTTACACTTAAATGAAAAAAGTGAGCTTCGCCTGTTTCGCTACAATAAATTACACCAAACGACATAACTTGATTTTTTCCCTTTCTTAATCATTACCTTTGTATCTCTCCCAACATAAATTTCACATAATTCTATAGATATAATCCTTTGTAATATTCAAACTTTATCTCTATTATATTTCAAAGTCTTACTTGATATTAATATTTATATCTCATAAATGTTTAGTTGATAAAGAATTACAATCGCACTTTAACATATAAATTATATTTGAATGGGAAGATAATTCAGAATAAAATATAACTATAAATTGATAATGATTTAAATTTAAAATAAACTTAACTTTTCTTATCTTATAGTTAAGTTAAATAATAAAATGAAAGAAATTTCTTCACAATTTTGAAATATTTTTTAAGAAGGTTCGTATATCCTAAAATTGATATTTTAAAAACATTATTTACAATTTATACTTTAGGTATTTTTAAAATTTATTTTTAACCCAATCTTTTTTATCCAAGTACGGGAAGTGATATTTTTTTTCAGCATTATTGTAGGAAGTAACCTTGTACAACTTGAAATCATAGACCACACGAATGGGCACTAAATTTGTACTGTAGACACACGAGCCACTTCGACAACTCTCCAGGTCTTACTCTCGGCTCTCTTCGTCGACGCCGCTATGACAGTTCTCTTCACTCTTCCAAATGTTTGACACCTATGCATATCTGAAACATTCTACCCATAAAATTGATTTCATTTTTAAAATTATATAATATTAATAAAATAACTCTTAAATTATATTAAATAATTAATTTTATTTTTAAATAGTAATTTATACAAATTATTTTATTTTTATATAAATTTGTATAAATAATTTTATTCTTTTATATAAATATAAAAGAATAAAATTATTTATATAAATTATTATTAAATGATAAAATTAATTATTTTATATAATTTAAAAATTATTTTATCAACATTATGTAATTTTAAAATAAAATTAATAATTTTATCATTTCAAAATTACACAGCTTTGCAGCCTTTCACTTATGGACAACGGCGTTTCGCTTACGTAGCATTTGAAAATTCTTAAACGTTTTTACTTTTTATTATATTTTGAATGCGATCTTAGAAATTAATCACCCTCATCATTATAAGATTAAAGAAAAATTAATTATGAAACATAATATATGGAGCCATCTCCTCAGAGCAAGACGATAGAGGTAGTGATGATTCTACCGGTTAATGAAAAATTTCAATGCATGTCGATTAATCTTCACAGAAAAAAACGCATTATCTAAAGAGGGTTACATTGCCATGTGTGCCAAAAGAAGTTATGCACGAGCATGTATTTTACTATTAGCTTGTACAACATTTTCGTTGAAAGTTATATATTTTGTATAAAAAAAATTAAATTTGGTTCATTGTTAATGTAGGTTAATTTTATATTATTAGTTATTTATATCTTGTCATATTAATAAAAAATTATTAAAACTTTTTCATTTTTATTAAAAAATTTTACTCATACATTTAATTTTAATGGAATATCTTTCTTTAATTTATTGATAATTTAAAATATATTTACAGTAGATTAAATTTAAATTTAATATAAAATTAAAATAATTTAAAAAATTTTTATACAACTTTTTGTAACTTTTTTTTAAAGTTATTAAGTTAAATTCGTGTACTATTACCAAAAAAATGGTATAAAATTGTAACTTTTTGTGAATGAGTTGCAAAATTTTATTACAAAATTGTAAGTTATATTACTTTTGTATTAAAATTTTATAAAATCGAAAATTTTTTGAGTATATTCCGGATATTGATTTATAAAAATGTGAGAGATACCAAATTTGTCTTAAAAGTTGATGAGATATTGAATTTAAAATTCAAAGTTTCCGTGATTCTATCCGTTTTGTTGAATTTCTTTCGGTATATGCAGATTCTGCGGCTGCGGCCTCCTTTGTACAAGGGATGAAATTAACAACTGCCAGCTGTGCTATATTTGGATGGAGAATGTTTTTTTTTTTTTTTTTTTGGGGGGGGGTACGGAGAAAAAAATGAAAGGTTATTATAGACAATTAAATTTTAAATCTATTTACACCTTACAAATTTGAGGTCGTTAGGGAAAAAAAGTCATTACTCAAGACTTAAATTTTTTACATAAAAAATGCTGGATCCCAAAAGGAGTCTTGATTAATTTTGTCTTAAAATAAAGAAAAAAAAAGAAAAGATATATGAGGAGGGAAGAAAAGAAGAAGAAGAAGAAGAAGGAATCATTGCATCAACAAAAGATAGGAGTCCTTATGGCATGAACATTCGTTCCCAATAAAATTAAAGTGAAATAAACATTTATATGTTTCAAATTAATTAATAGATCAATATTTGTTAACCAATTAGGTTTAAACTTACAAATTAATGATGTCACCCACAAATAAGAAAATTTCCATGTGTTAAAATATATTATTTTAACCAAGAGAAAATTTTTAAATAATTATCAAATAATAAATTAAAAGATGATAAATATTAAAAAGTATAAAATAAATATCTCTAAACATTTCCTTGCAACTTTATAAATAAAGATCTTATATGTGCCATTCTACACGTCAGAAGTCTCAAAGAAATAAACATGAAACTTTGAAACTCTTCTTAAGCTTTGTTAGCAAACATTTGAAAACTCTAATCCCAATCAAAAGACATTCCGAGTTAAGATTTTAATCAAGTTTAAGTTCTTGAATCTTTATTAGCACAAAACTATTATAAAGATTCATCCTTTGAGTCAAGATCAAACTTCTTCAAATCCTCCATCAAAATTAAGTGCGTAACCTTTGAGTTAAGATTAAGTTTTTTTTTAAACCTTTCATCAAAAGTAAGTGTTCAACCTTTGAATCAAAATTAAGCCTTTTCAAATCCTCTATCTTTAGATCAAGCCTTTTCAAACCCATATAAAAAATTAACATTCAATCTTAGAGCTAAGATCAAGCTTCTTTAAATTTTTTTATCAAAGTAAAGTATTTAAACTTCAAGTCAAGATCAAGTTTCTTCAAACCTTCCATCGAAGTTAAGTGTTCCAATTTTCAAACCAAGATCAAGCTTCTTCAAGTTTTTCATCAAAAACAAATATCCAATTTTCGAACCAAGATTAAGTTTCTTTAAACCTTACATCAAAGTCAAGTATTTAATTTTTAGATTGACATCAAATTTCTTCAAACTCTTCATTGAAGTCAGGTGTTCAACCATCAATTTGAGATCTAGCTTTTTGAGCTTTCTCTTGAAGTCTAGTGTTTAATCTTTGAATTGAGATTAAGCTTTTTCAAGTTTTCTATTGAATTCAAGTGTTTAATTATCAAGCTAAGATTAAGTGATTAACCTTTGATCCTTTGGTTGTTTTCAAACTCATTCAAAGTTAAGTGTTCAATCTTTGAGTTGAGATTATGATCCTTGAAACCCTCCATCAAAAATAGGTTGAGGAGAAGAATCATAGGATTTATTTATTTTATTTTTAAAGAAATCAAATGTATTCCTTCATCCAAATTAATTTGTCCAACATTTTTTTCTTGTCTTTTTTTTTCTTTTTTGATAGAGAAATATGTGTGTATAGTTATGTTGTAACTCTTTTTTTGTGTGTGTTTTAATTGGAAAAGAGAAGAAGATAGGGTTTAAGGTTAATCTTCTAAAGTTTTTTGAATATTCTCAGACACCCTTTTTTGTGTTTCTCTAATATGGAGGATTCCCTAAGTTTTCTAAACATTTACATAAAGGAAAGAAAAGTTATGACTCAATTTAGGATGTATTTGAATATATTTTTATTTTTTATTTTTAAAAATTATTTTTAAATTATTTTAAATTTTTTGTTTTCAAAAACAATTTTTAAATTCAAGAAAAATAAAGAATAAAAGATATTGAATGAAGTAATTACCATTAAAAATAAAAGAGCAAGTTTAAAAAATCCTTAAAACTTATTCTATTTTTTTTTGTTTTTAATACAAGAATTTTGAAAATAATTTTTAAAAATAAAACTTGAGAATAGATTGCCAAACAAGATTTTCAATATTTTTATTCTAAAAAATAAAAAAAATTATTTTTAAAAATAGAATCCAAATAAATTCTTAATCACACATTCTCCTTCCTTGTTTTCTCATATATTTTCTTTTAATGCCTTTCCTTCCTTTTCTTTTCTAACTCCTAAATATGTCGTAAATAGAAAATTTTGCAAGGAGTTAAGTACTTTGAGGATTTGAAATAATAAGAAAAAATGAGAATTCAGGAATTTCTAATAATAATGCTTGGCTATTAATAAAAAAATGACACAGATTGGCTGCCCCAAATCCCTCGTGCAATTGATTTATCGTCGTCGTCTTCTAGGATGTGGCGTCATTTGTGGACTTATTTTTAATAAAATGTTTTTCTTCTTAGGAAAAAAGAAATAATGCTTCTGGTTGCTATCTTTTTCCTCTTTTTTAGCCATATAGGATGATTAATAATGAAATTGACAAAATTAGTTAATTGATATAAATTTTTAAAATAAGACAAGGTGATTAAATGAAAGGGATATACAAACAAATTTAAAAAAAAAAAAGCAGCATATCGCCTATGAATTTTATATGACAAGAAATTTATCATAATAAATTAAGGAAAGCAAGCGAAGCAAACTAATAGGTGGATTTGGATTATTGGCTCGTATGATTTTAACAAGAGCTACAAGAAAACGACAAGAAATAGCCGCAAGTTTCCTGCTTTCCGCTGCTTCATATTTTTTTAATGGTGGGCGGTTTGGCAATACTTACAAAATTATTAAGGTATGTTTTGCAAACAGTTTTTTTATTAGCTATTAGCTGGTTTGACTAAAATCAGTTGGTTAACTTGGCAATAAGTTGATTTTGGTGTTTGGTAATCAGCTTATTGAATTAACTGATTGGCCCTAAAAAGTTAAAAACGAAAAAGTTAAAGGGAGTAACTTTTTTAATTAACTTATCTGAAAAATAACCAAATTACCCTAAATAAATTTTCATATTTTTCATTTTGTCCTTTCTAAAAATTCTTAAAAAATTTAATAATTAAAAAAAAGTAGATTAATTTAATTTTAAAAAATATTTAATATATAATAATATATTATTTATAATATATCTAATAAATTAATAATAAATTATAATAATTTTAAAAGTTATTTAATAAAATAAATATATAATATTACTTATAAAAACTATTTAATTTTAAAAATATCCAATAATTTAATAATAAATTATAATAATTTTGAAAATTATTTAATAGAATAAATATATAATATTATTTATAAAAATTATTTAATTTAAAAAATATTTAATAATTTAATAATAAATTATAATAATATATTATTTATAAAAAAATTTAATATATTGACTAATATATAAAATTTAAAAATATTAAAATAAAAAATACTCAAATAATTCATAAAATATACTCATACCCTTATATGTCATTTTACATACAAACAGTTAATATAAATAATTAATTTTACCAAACACTCTTATTCAAACAGCTAATATAATCAATTAGTCAAATCAACTAATACAATCAGCTATCAGCTAACAGCTAATCAAACCAACAAACTACTACAGCTATCAACTATTTTCCAAAGCCTTAAAACATATCGCATCGAAAGGACAAAACCAGATCATCGTTGCATCCCAAACCATGTGGGTTGCAGCTCAGGGCTTTTTACTGAGATGCTTTTATTTTTTGCCAGCACTGAGATGCTATTCAAATTATTAAGATTGTTGGAGATTGGTTTAAATTAAATTAAATTACCCCGCATATATATAAGAGTAAGATTTATTGTTTCCTTTAAGGTTAAATAGTTTTTTTTAAGTCTTTAATAAAATTTCAATTTAAGAGCAAAATATAAATGATCAAAGATAATAAATTTAATCTAACTAATTTTATTATTATATTTTTAATAATAAAAATAATTAAATTATTAAAAATATAATTTTAATATAAAAAGGTATATAGTATCTTTTAAAAAAATGAGTGCCATTTGAGTAAAAGATAGAATAATATAAGTAATTTCAACATTACTTTATGGTAAAGTGAGAACATTTACTCAGTTTTTGAAGTGGCAGGGCAATTCTTTTTTGACAAAAATAATAACTTAATTTTTAAAATTATAAAATATAGAATGATTTTTAAATTATATAAAATTATAATTTTAAAATTATAAAATAATTTTATTTCTATGTACAATAATTTATAAATAAAATTGTTAGTAGGGATATTTATGAGAGGAGAAAATTATTTATATAAATTATTATTTAACAATAGAATTATAATTTTATATAATTTAAAATTATTTTATTACTACTTTATAATTTAAAAGATCAATCTGTTAATTTTGCTGCTTCTTTTGCTTTTGTATTGTAGTTTTCTATTCTCTCTCTCTCTCTCTCTCTAAATTGTCAAGGATTGAACCGTTGTGTGAGCACCTAGTGTAGTGAGGCCTTGTATGTTTGGAATTTAAAACAGGAAAGAAAATATTACTAGTGAAAATGGAAGACTGAAATCATTTCCATTTGTTTGGACAAAGAAATGACAATCAAAGGGGAAGCAAATATGAATGAAAATAACTGTGTGGTCGAAAAGGTTTTCGCTCACGTGGAGTAAAAAAAATTGAAAAGGTGCAACTTTTCCTTTTTTTTTTTTAAGAAAGTATTTTCTTAATTTGTAATTTAAAAAAATTTATAAATATTAAAAATAAGATTTAAAATTAAATTTTAAATTTTTTTTATTTATTTGATTAAATTTTATAAATTTATTTTATCAATAGTTCTTGATTTACACTTATAATTTAATTTGAAATTTTATCTTTTATATATATAATATTGCTGATCTTTTATATCTATTAAATTAAATTTTATAAATTAACTCTATCATTATATATTTAATAATTATTTTTAATTTTTATTTAAAATTTAATTTTAAATTTAATTTTTAAAACCTATAATAATGGTGTTTTAAAGAGTTATGCCTGTCTTTTTTTATCAAATTAAATAAAGTAAACTAATTTCTTTTTAATCTTCTTTCTTATATTTCACTTAATCTCTACCTAAGAAATAGAAATATTTTCTTTCTTTCCTCTTTTTTCATCTCATCCTATTTTCATTCCTTCTCAATTTTACTGAAACCAAACTCAAATACGCATAATTATAGAGTCCACTCTAATTTCAAAAATGGTTGATACGAGTTAAAAACAACTAATGACCGACCAATCATCAAACTAAATTGAAAAATAAAAGACAAGAACAGAATCTTCTAATTTTATTGAAATAATGTGTCTTCCTCAATTTTATTTACGATAAGGTTTGAGTCAAATTTGATCATTAATTTTATGATAAACTACATAACCATTCTCTAGATTTACTCTAATTATATTTTCAGGCTTCTATTTTTAAAATCATATATGTATTTTTCTTATTTTTTATATGAGAAGAAATGAATAGAGATTTGAAATGTAATAAATAAAATAGAATGAGTGTTTATTTTATAGTATGAACATGGAGTACGCGAATTTTATTGACCCTTTTAATATAGTTTATATTAATATTTATATTATATTTTACAATTAAATCCTACATTACACTGTTATTATTCTAGTTTCTTGTACTTTTATTATTTACAAGTGATAATCCTATGAAAAATGCTAAAACTCTCCCAAGCTTCGGCGATCCATGATGCTTAGCAAATGTAGATCTCAATAGTGTCATTCTTTATATTTTGATTTATTTGCTTTGGTTATCTGCTTCCAATTTTCCATTAAATAAATCAAAACATAAACAAGTAACCAGCGAATGAGAACAGGAGGCTGTCCTCCTCAACTGCTGTTCAATGCAAAATACCAAACATGCCACACGGTGGTAGCCGCCAAAGTCAGCCTCTAAGCCAATGTTACCTCAGCAACCATCTTCTCAATCTCGCAACCTCCTTTCTTCCCTCAGCCACTAAAACCCCACCATCAACGCCTGCTCTTCTTCTTCTTCCTCCTCATCTTCACACCTATTGAATTCATTCATGGGCAGTACTAGTAGCGACGACCAAAACAAACCCATCTCTCTCTACGACTCTACTACTGTTTCCCAGTCACTTCTTTCCAAAACCTCGGATCCTTCTTCGATTCAAGACGATCCTTCTCACATTCACCATGATCCCCCCGACCCCGATTCCAACCAGTACGTTCACATCACCCTCAATTACGGCCCCAGGTCATTCAAAGACATCCCTTTCCTTGTTCTCTTTCTTCTTTTCGTTCTCTGCACCTTCGGCTTCGGTATTTTTGCCATTTGCCATAGGAATTCCAACTATTCCAGCGTCTCGTCTTACTCTTACAACTATGAGTCGACCTCTTGCGTCAAGGATTCGGCGTTGTCTGCCAACTGGGTTTCGTTCGATTCCTTGTCTTCTTCCCATATTTTGAAGGATTTGATATGGACCCTTGTGATTACTTTGATTTTGAGCGTGCCCATTTGCCTGGGATTGCTTTTGTTGCTCAAGCATTACACCAAACAGGTTGTGTACGTTTCGCTGCCTTTCTTCATAATCATCCCAATCTTCCTGAATGTGTATTGGTTTGTTGCATGCACTGTTAGCTCCAAGTGTAGCGATGCGTTTCCCATGGCATATAGAATTCTGGTGCTTGTGTTTATCTTCTTGATAATTGGCATGATTGTATGGATTTTAGTGATGAATTGGCATCGGATTGAGCTTACTATTGATATAATTGGGGTTGCTTGCAACGCCCTTTCGAGGAATTTGGGATTGTTTGGGGTGCTGGCTGGTATGACGATTGGATTGGTGGTATATTATGCGCCAATAGTTGTTTTCATGGTGTTTTCGAAATTTAACGGGAAAATTGTGCCAAAGAAATCAAATGGTGAATATACTTGCGTTTGGAAGCAGGACAGCTGGGTGCCTGCTTATTTTGCTCTGGCAATTCTCACCATGTTGTGGTCTGCAGCGGTTATGGTGGAAGCTCAGGTTTATGTGATCAGTGGGACAATTGCACAGTGGTATTTCTCTAAGGAGGATGTGGCTCCTAGGAAAAGCATTAGAAGTTCTTTGAGGTGAATACAGTTTATCACTTTCTCCTTCACTTTATTGTAGTTTCTTTGCAGCTGCATTTTTATTTCATTCTAAGAATACTACCGTGTAATTATCATATATCTTGGTGACTAAAAAATGTGAGATTTTAATTCTGTCAAGAAAAAAAGGGGATGGCATTTTGGTTGCTATGGGTCTTTAACCTTAGGTTTATGGAACATGAGCACAATTGTTGTGCGGTAAAATGAATAATTTGCTGATTGTCATGCAACTTTTAGTGTGCCTTTACATAGATAGGATGGAGACAGTCTTAATTGCGTATAGATATTCACGCCCTATTTATGTTCTTCCTTTACATGTTTCATTGTAAAAGCATGATATCTATTTTCCCTTCTTAGAAGCATTGCTGACATCTCATCTCCTCGATCTAGTGTGAACCTGGTTTATTTAACAGACAAATTGAAGCACAATTTTTCATGAGCAAATGCATCCCCGATTTTTAGTAACCTACCTTTTTCATGAAATTACTCCTGCATTACTGCCACCTCTGGTGGCTGAGGTAACTCTGAATTGGCACATTGTGCCTTTTGATTCTAATTTTTATTACTGCTTTTCATTGACAGGTTCTTCATGGATTTTTACTCCTCTGATTATGCTGCTTTAAGAGTAGTTTTAGTTAATGTCATGTTAGATTAATATATGTAGACCAAGAATTGAATACCTGCAGCTACGCATACATGCAGGTTATAGCTAACAGCATAATGGAGAGTGATTTTTAAATCCAATGGTCCACATAATCATTGCATGCATACTTTCCCTTTTATAAATGTATGGAAATCTATACCATGTTTATATTATGGCTAAAATTATGTAGTTTCAAGTCAATAGTAGAAGATAGGAATTAACTGATGTGTCTCTGGTTTCCAAATTTGTTCCTTTTAGCACACTATTTAACTGGCTGATTGGAAGAAATGAACTCAACTAAGTTGGATTTTTTCTTTTCAATGAGAAAAATGTTAGCCGACCTCACTTAGTGAAATAAGGCTTTGTTGTTGTTGTAATGAGAAAAATGTTAACAATGAGAATTTGCCTTGCAGAAATGCATTTGGTCCTTCATTCGGGACTGTATGCTTGTCAGGATTGCTTGTCTGTGTTGTCCGAATGGTGCGTGCTGCTGTTGATAGTGCAAGACAAGAGAATGCTCCTGGAATAGTGAACCTTGTATTGCGGTGTTGTGTAAATGCCTTATTGGCAGCAGTTGATTTTCTTAACAAGTTTACCATCAACTTTGCTGCAATAACTGGTGAAGCTTATTGCACTTCTGCAAAGATGACATATGAGCTTCTAAGACGTAATCTTCTCTCTGCTGTTTTTGTGGAGACCATCTCAACACGCCTCCTGGCTGGAATTGTCTTTGTTCTTTCAGCGGTGTACACAATTGTGGTACGTAGCATCATGAAGTTTGATTTATAATCCTAATGCTTTGCAATATATATTTATTTCTCTGACTCTATTAACTTCTTATGATGAGTAATGGTTGCAACATGTCATCTTGAATCATGAGATAGCTAATGCGTTATTATAGCTCTCCTGTGGCTATGGTTGTAGGCAATACAGTGCCTTTAGCTGGCAATCTGGAAATATTGTGCTGGCAGCCAAAATTATTGCTATTTTCTGATTTTCTTTGTCCTTTTTGTGTTGGGGGAAATATAAATGGGCATTAGATGAGGATTCAAGTAGCTTGAAACTTAATTTTCTTATAAAACTCCTGGGATACAGGACTTTGAAAGCAAATTGTGTTACAATCCCTTGTCTCTTTTGCTAACCCTTTGCAAGAAGAGTCATGCTGGACTTGGTGATCTGTCTTTTAAAATCTTGTTTTCTTTTCTACCTGTTATTGATCCTTTAATTACTTTCTTACTTCTTCATTTGAATCATTTCAAATACTGTATGCTTTCTCTTTCTTCTGGTTCCATATGTTCTAAATGCATGCATACCGTATGCAGGCCTGGGCCATTATAGAAGCTGTAAGTGATCTCGGGGTTGATTCATATTTCGTGGCTGCATTGGCTTGGGTGCTACTCATATTAGTGCTAGGTTACTTTGTCCATGTGCTGGACAACGTAATTGACACGGTTTACGTCTGTTATGCCATAGACAGGGACAAAGGGGATGTTTGTAAACAAGAAGTTCATGAGGTTTACGTTCACCTACCCCTTAGCAGAAGTCACCGGCAATCATTTCCCTCAAGAACTTCGGGTGTATAGATAATCAATAGATTCAAAATGTTGTTTGCCTGTTACTTTGTAGACAGTAAAAAGTTAGAATTGCCTGACGGTCAGCCCATTGTGCATACATTTTGAGTGTTTCTCTATGCACACATTAAGGGTAAGTTTCATTGTAATTTGGAGATTGATTTCAGTTATCTGTGTAGCCGGGGTCCTGTGTATCTCTATTGTGTGGGGTTAAGAAGTAGAATTTTCAGTTTAACAGAAAATTTATTTTAAGAACTAACGGCATTTTTTTTTTGCAGTGCTCTTATTCCTTTCTTCGTTCTGATTTGGTTTTGTTTTTATTACTTATCTGTCCTTATGCTAACGGGGTGAGGTATTTGACCTTTGATGTTCTCATGTTTAGAAAGAGATTTTCGCATTTATGTTACAAGGAAAAGTTTTCACCAATTATGTTGATATCTTTGGATGTTTAAAATACTTGTTTTTGTAATTTTCCACTGAAACCACTGGCTCGTTGCTGATTTATTCAGAAAGATCAGCATGGAGAAGGGGTGGAGAGGGAGACTGCTTGAATTCTTATTACTTCTACAAGCTAAGGTTTGATTCCTCTAAACATAGACCTATACATATATCTTCATATAGTTAAAATCTCAATATGAACTAAACATTAAAATAGAAAACATAATTTATAAAACATTAAATCCAGAATTAGATTCGCTTACTAGAAGTGGTGTTAATTGGCTGAGCACAATGAGGATCACTGGTAAGGAATTGTTCTTCACTTGCAAGCAAGCTAAATAGTGGGTGATGGTTTGCTTTTAACCCTCAAGTCCATAAAGAGAAGAGAGAGTACGTTAATGGTGAAGAAAGACTAAAGTAAGATTAGAGATCGCATCTGTCTTAGGTGATCAGTATTTATAGAAGAAATCGTACCTTGGGCTTTATAATTAGGCGAAGGGATATTCAAATATTTTAAGTAAGACAGATCATTCTGAAAATAATAATTATTTTCAACTATCATAATTGTTTCTAATAGTCTCAAAGGTATCATTCAACAAGAGCCGTTCAGTTCTTCATAGTTGGTCTGCTTGTATATTTCTTTCAAGGACCGAAAATCACCTGCTCTTTTTTGGGTTGGGATTCACCTGGGTCCAAGAATTAATTTGACTTAATCCGAAGTTGTGAGTATTTATTAACTTCTTTTTAGATTTATTTCTTGATCAATTTGGGATTTTGCAAATAAAGTTCATACATCCCAGCACTAGCAAACAGTGCTTTCAAGCAGAATTTTGAGATGAATCTTCAGTAGATTAGGTATAAAATAACTTCATAGAAAGAGAAAATTATGCCTATCCAAGGCAAAGCAAACCAAAAAAGTATGGATGTGAATTTTCTATGAAAATGTAGGTGAGAAAATGGATACAAGACAGTAGTATTACTGCTTTACACAATGACCATACTCTCCCAGTGAGATTGTGCATGTAAGGGAAAAAGTGGTTGCCCAAGGATGTCTACTGGACTAAACATATCTGCAGAAGATGGAACAAGACACAAACTCGAGTAAAATTCTTCTAATATGTAAATTGCAGTTTACTTCTTGAGAAGAAAATTGACCACTTGAAATTTAATAAATAAAAAGTGGCTAATTTTTTTAAATTTATAATTATTTATATTATGCTCCTACTAATTATTATAATGAGTTATTTTCATTTTTAGGATGTATTATATAATTTAAAGAAGTTAATTTTCGAAACCAAAGAAGAAACTGATATTGTTGCGAAACTTGGTTTGATAGGAACCCCTAACTAACTGCATCGTCATCCCTAACTTTGGACAAAATTTATCTTGCAAAATTTTCAATAAAAAAAAATTGAGAATCAAATAAATTTGAAAACAATTATAAAACTAAAATTCAAATAAATTGATATGTTCTGTCTGAGAACAAATTATCTTATTTCTAAACTTTTACCTATCCAATTATATATATATATATATATATATATATATAGAAACATTCAAAATTCAAGTACTCCAAAGTTGAAGAGGATTTTCTAGCATTTTCTATATAAATAATCTTAGAAAAGGATATTGCATAATCCAAGATGGTGTTCAAAAACTTAACTTAGTTACTAGAGCTTTGCACTTCATTTGGATAGTGCTGTCTGCCTGTCTCTCAAACTTTAGTGATCACTTTGAAGGAATTAATGGAGAAGGTTATCCCTAAAAATAATTAAAATCAAAGAGATAATCCCTTATTTCTTTTTCTTCCCTTCTAATTGTTCCATGAATAAGTTCTATCACAATCACCAATAATTCAAGGTTTTGATATGAAAAGTATCAATTAAATCAATTAATTATTTTTTAATAAAATATTATAAAATTAAACTTATCTTCATTACGGTAATTTTTTTCTCCAAGTCCATTACACAAGGTATATTTTGTAAAATTTCTTCTAAACATATATCATTAATGGTTATCTTTCGATGGATATTTAAAAATTTTCGTTTGAGCATTTATTTTATCCTATACTTATTTTTGTTGCATGCCTAGAAAATTTTTATTATGATAAAAAAATTAATATATACTAAGCAAAATTAACTCTTTATTTGAAAAAAAAGGATTAGATATTTATGAAAAAATTTATATGTATATAATTTCAAATAAATTATTGTATTTCTATTCAAAATGAGCATTATTCATATTATTATAAAATTAAATGAAATGAGTAAGTATCACAAATAGTATTCAATATTAGTTATGTAATAGCAACCAGTGATACAAAGGCCCTTAAACCAATGTTTTGGGCTAGTTGAATTGTATAAGTAGTTTTCCAATGTAACTATTGGATCATAGATCTAAGTCACTCAAAATAGATCCATAATCCAATTTATAGCCCGGCCTATGAAAATGCCTAAAAATAGGCAGAAGAAAGAATTTTCGAAGGTTGGTTAACAAAATATTCATCAGAATCCTTAAGAAACTGTCTCTAATTTTAGAGGGTTGGTTAACAAAATATTCATCAGAATTCTTAAGAAACTGTCTTTCTCTTTCTTTGCACATAAAAAAGAGATTTAAGCTATGAACAAGATTGTCTTGTTGAGTAATTATCAATGTAATTAGTAAAAACAAACGTTGGATCCAGAATCTTCTATTGTAAACTTCTGATATTTCGATATATATGACTCCTATTCATATCCTTTTTTATATTTACCAACATGGGTATCAGAGCCATGATCATTTGTTTTTCTGATCTCTTCCAAATATATATATATATATATATATATATATATATATTTGCAATATTTGTTTATTGCTCTATAAATATGATAGTATAGTCATTTATTATTGGCAATGTTTTATCTTATTTTTGGATGGCAACATCATATGGTTATATGTGCAAATGACATTACTACATTATGCAAAACTTCCTCCATTGCTTATGACTATTTATGAAAAAACAACATATTGTGTTTGTTGTTATGCTATGATAGATTGGAAGTGCTTGTCAAGGTGAAAACTGAATTTAGAGATAGAATAGGATATGCTTAAATTTACATCAAGTTATCACATTGCAACATAAGACTGCCTTCAAAGTTATTTGTAGAAGTTAAGATTCGAACCATGATGCTCAAATGTTAAACCACCCAAAAAATGTACCAGGGATGTTTAATCCTGACAAGGAGAATAACTAATTCACTTGTCAAATGACAATTACAACTTGTGTGGGACCAACTTTTAAGCCTTTCAACTAGCATTTTGACATTTTCATTCATTGCTTATGTAGGTGGCCATATGATCTAAAAAGTCAATAACCCATGCTTAGGTTGTCATATATTCAATATATGTTCCAATGTTGTTATTTTTAAAAGATATTCATTTTTTTATCCATTTATAAAATAGAAAAGCATGACTATTGTTATGATCTTTTAGAAGAGAGAATCAAATAGCAAAAGTGTAAATTTTAAATAATATTTTACCAAAAATTACAAATTCAATCATATGAAGTCATAACATATTACATTTGGAAAACGAACAGAAGATGAAGTGAAAGCAGGATTGAAGTGAAATAAGTTTTTAAAAAAATTGAAAAGACAATTGAAAACATATTAAAAGGAATTAAAAAATTATAAAAAAGGTCAAAAACGTCTTTTCAAACTTGTCAAAAGGCAGTTAAAAAATTATAAAAAAAGGTTAAAAACTATCAAGGTAGTTAAAAAAAATCAAAAAAGGGTTAAAAATTGTCAAGGCAATTTAAAAAATTGAAAAAAAAATAGTTGAAAACCTTTAAAAAAAAATTGTAAAAAATGGGATTTGAACTATAACCCAAAATTTGAGTCTAGCACTTTAAACCACTTAGCCATCCTTTTCTATCATATTAAGTTGCCCAATAATATTGATATACCACATTGGCACATGGTAGATTTTCTCCTTTTCTTCATACTTCGAATTATTTTTTTATATAATTATTGTGAGAATTTTTTTTACATACTGTTTACATGATGTACAAATTTATTTTTTTAAAAAAATTTATAGACATTTTTAAGCATAATTTTTTTGTGCAAATTATTGCTTTGAATATCTAATTGAATTCTTTTTTTTCTATATATATTACAAAAAATTATGGTAAGACTCATACGTACATCAAGAATCATATGAACTTGAACATAAAAATAAGAAGTTAATAAGTTAACTACCAAGCTAAAAAATCTCTAAGTCAACCCAGAAGTTTATAAAGATAATTTTGTACATCTTGTAAATTATATCATCAAGTTTCATGAAAAAGTTCAAAACTTGATATAGGTTGGTGTTTTAAAAATAAATCAAAATTTAAAGAAATTAAAAGCCTTACTAATAGATTACTAAAGGAATATATTAGATTTTCTATTAGAAAGAACAAAAGGACACAAATAATATAATAATATTATTCATAGATTTGTATTAAACTATTTAGAATGTAAAAATCACAGACGTAATCTAAATATTTATAAGTCCTGTCAGCTAGACATGAAATATAGTATCAAAATTAAGTTTTCCTAAGAGCTATATAGTAGGTTTGTTAGGTTTTTTCCACATAAAATTAAACATTTAAAAACATTATAACAATTATAAACTTTAGATAGATGTTTGATATCTGATATTTTATGTAATTTCTTTTTTATTTATTTTGTTAGTGTATTATATTATTGAAATATATTTCAATTTGTATAATTATTTTATCGAAATTACATATCTATAATTCTTTTTTTAGTATACTTTACCTAATTAAGTATTTTGGTATTCGCCTTACATTAGGAGTTTAGATGATGATTAGAAAGTAATGACCTTTTAACTTTAAACCCTACTTGTGAACTAATCCTAACATAATTAATTAGAGCCAAAGTAGATATATATATGTATGGTCAGATATTAATTATGTACAATTCTGTCTATATATAGAATTTCGTGTTTCTACAAACATAATAACTATTACTTCCAAAAACATTGTGACTGGACTTAATAAGAGTGAGAAATTGAATGTTGACAATTACGAAATTTGGAACATGAAAATCCAATATGTGCTGGAAGAGCAAGAGGCTTTAGAAGCACTCAATATTGTCTTAAAAAAGCCTGAGGTAGGAAACATAGCCTAACATAGGTGGGACCAAGAGGCTTATGAAGCCTAGAAAAGGAAGAATTCTCTTACTTGAATTACATTTTAAAGTAGTATGGAGAATTACATCATGCAAAAATTCAAGAATTACAACTTAGCTAAAGACATGTGATTTGCTTTAAAAGACCAAGCTTGGTGGAACATCTGTGATCAAACTAAGATCTTTTACAATTATATTTGACACTTATAAAAAGAAACTTAAATATTCAATAAAAAATATTTACGAAAAATATCAAATATAATCTGTGAATTAAAAAGATACGGGTAATGTATTGATCGATGAGTAATAAATCCAAGTTGTAATTCACTCCTTGCCTCATTTTTTGGAGCATATGAAGATGCATTTAATCCATAATGAAAACATCTAAATGATAGATGATGTTATGTGCTATTTTGAGCTAGAAAAAGAAAGGTCTAAGGCTATTAAGTCTAATACAGACATGTATATAGCTTTATCCAGCTTAGAAAGAGTTTTCAGGCAAAAACACAAATATAAAATGGGTCCCAGGATGTAAGAAAGAAGATGGCTCATTTCAACAAGAAATTAACAAATAACTAATATGGTAAAGGAAAATGTCCTTTCAAGAAGATGAATATGACAAAGGTCAAGTGCTTTAATTGTAATAAGAAAGGATATTTTGCCTATGACTACCCTGAACCTAAAAAGGTATTAAGCTATACTTAAGTTAGTGAGCTTTGTGTAGCTAGTTCTATTTTTATAATAAATTCTCATCTTTTATGGATTATAGACTCAGGGACAATGGACTATGTAGTGAAAGATCGAGACACCTTCGCAAAATTTTGGAGAATACCATATAGAGCAAAATGAATCTATGTAAGAAATAATGCACAAGTTGCAATTAAAGGAATAGGCACGTGCAAGTTAATCTTGCAAGGCGACCAAACTCTATTCTTGTATGATATTTTATATGCATCTTAAATTTATCAAAATTTAATCTCTGTGTTAGTTTTATTAAAACTTGATTTTAATTTGTATCTTACTAATGACAATATTAAATTATCTTTAAGAATAACTCATTATGGATTTGGTTATATAATAAATGATTTTATTGTCGTGGATACTAATCATTATGAATGTAATCTTAGTTATTCCATATTTATATTGTTGTATAATTATAAAATTGATGTGAACGTTTGGCATGCTCTACTTGGCCATATTAGTTAACATCATAAGGATAGGTTAGCTAAAAAAGGGTTATTGCCTAATTATGATAAAGTAGATTTATCCACATGCGAGCATTGCTTAACTGGCAAAAGTACTAAAAAATCATTTGGAAAAGGAACTAAGGCTAATTTCCATTTGTAATTAGTCCATTTTGACATATGTGGTATAATGAATATGAGAGCCAGGCATGAAACTTTCTATTTCATCGTATTCATAAATGACTTCACTTGATTTGGTATTATCTATTTGATAACACACAAATTTGAAGTATTAAGTTACTTCCAAAACTATATGAGCTTAGTTAAAAATCAATTAAACAGAAAGATAAAAGCTTTAAAACTGATCATAGTTGTGAGTATTAAATCAATTGCTCTTAGAAATAGTTAGGTCTATGATGGCAAAGGCAAATTTGCCTATCATTTACTGGGGTGATGTACTTTTAACTGTCACATTTATCCTTAACCGTGTGCCTAGCAAATTAGTTCCTACTACACCATATGAATTATAGACGAAGCAAGAACTTAACCTAAGTATTTTACAACCTTGAGGATGTATGACCTATGTTCTAGAAACATCGCACCTATATGGCAAATTAGGTACTCAAGGAAAGAAATATATCTTTATCAGATGCTTAAAACATTTGAAAGTTTATGTGTTCATTGGTGAACATAACAGTGAAAGTTTCACAGAATTTGAATTATAAGATGTCATATTTTTAGAAAATAATTTTCCTAAATAAGGTAATATAAATCAAAACTTATCTTTATATTTATATGAGACCATGGATACATGCGCTCAAGACTTACTTGCTTCGAATGGGAGAATTTTAGGGAATATGTCTCCAATTCTGAATGTAAGTGATTAAGATCAAGAGTAATCCAAATGGAAATACTTAAATGAATAATGATTCAGTCCAAGTAGGAGCAATTTGAGAATCCTTGAGAAATATGTTTGTCTAGAGTTTTAATTGTAATGTAATGGTAGGAAAGACATTCCTCATTATCGTTTCAACATTGAAGGTAGTGAAGCCTTTGTGGCCATTACATAAGATGAAAATGAGCTAAGAAATATTACAAAGGTTCTCTTTGGCCTTAATAAGGAGAATTGGATAAAAGTAATGGAGGAAGAGATCGAGTCTATGACATCAAATCAAACTTAGAAACTTATTGATCTTTCAAGCACACATAAAGCCATTAGGAACAAATGGGTTTTCAAAATTAAGTGCAAGATTGATGACATTATTGAAAAATACAAGGCTAGACTAGCAGCAAAAGGTTACACATAACAAGAAAGAATGGATTATAAAGAAACTTTTTTACTTATTGTCAGATTCACCTCAATCCATTTGATATTAGTTATAGTTACTAGTATAGACCTTGAATTACATCAAATGGATGTAAAAATTACATTTCTTAATAGAGATTTGGAAAAGGAAATCTATATGCAATAACTTGTAGGTTTTTTCAAAGAAAGCTAAGAAAACAAAGTCTATAAACTTTTAAAGTCTATATATAACTTGAAGTAGTCTTCAAGACAACAGTATATTTACTTTCACAATATGATTATGTCAAATAATTTTATTATGATTTAGAAAAACTATTGCGTATATACAAAAAGGTCCAAGGATAAGTTTATAATTTTATCTTTATATGTTGACAATATACTTATAGCTACAAATAGCAAGGAGTATGTCAACAAAATTAAAGGATGATTGTCATCTAATTTTGAAATGAAAGATATGGATGAAGCTGCATATATTCTTGGAGTTAAGATTACAAGAAATCATTTAAAGAAATTATTATCTCTTTCATTAAAGCATTATATCAATAAAAGTTTTGAATGATTCTAAATGTAACATTATAAACCCATAGGCACTCCTATTGCTAAGATGAAGATTTAAGTCGAAAGATGTGTCCTAAGATTCCACAAGAAGAGACATATATGAAAAAGTTCCTCATGCAAGTGCAATTGGATGTCTAATATACGCAATGATATACATAAGATCAGATATCTATTTTGCCATTAGCATGATAAGTCGATATCAAGCCAACCCTAGCCTAACATATTAGAAAGTAGTTAAAAGGATACTAAGGAATCTAAAAGGTACTGCCAAGTATTCATTATGTTATGAAGGAAATGATCTACAATTGAAAGGTTATAGTGATACTGATTAAAGAGGAGATTGAGATGAAAGAAAGTCTACCTCTGGATACATCTTTTTACTAAATAATGGCATCATATCTTGGAGTAGTAAGAAGCAATCATTCATAGCCTTATCCACAATAGAAGTTGAATTTGTAGCATTTTCAATAATAGTACAAGAAGCAATGTGACTTAAAAGGTTCTTAGATCATTTGTATGTATATATTAACATTGCTGATCCAGTGTTAGTAAACTATAATAACTAAGCAATAATAGCATACACAAAGGACCCTAAATATCATTGTAAAACTAAGCACATAAGCACAAAGTACAACTTTATAAGAGATATAGTTGTATGTAAAGAAATGAACATGAAATATATTTCTACACAAGAGATGGTAACATATCCCATGACTAAGTCTATTCCTTAAGATGTATTTGTAAAACATGTGAAATCCCAAGGATTGCATAGATATTAATATAATTATTGTAATTGTTTTAACAATGTTTGTAGAATATTAATATGAATGTATAAATCGAGAACTAAGCTTAAAATATGAATGTCACCTTATTAACAAACAAAATGAGTTCATATGTAAGACCGTAAGTGAATCAATAAGGAATTCACTTTATTTGTCTAAATTGTCAAATATGAGTTCTAATGGAAATGAGAAAAAGTATATTAATGAACTCAAGTTAGACATTGAGTATGACTGAACCATTATTTGTACAATATTAATATATTATATAAAGACATATGCTCTATGAGAAAAGGAGATAATACTGTAACACATGTTTCATGCCACATGTACAAATTGTGACTAAAATAGGTGATCAAAGTTTAAATCTTAGCTTTGATGTATGAGACTTTTAAAGGAATTAAAACCTTATATTTGTACCCTTTTGACTTTATTCTATTTCTTAATATTTAAATTTAATAATTGCTATTTTACAATATTACTAAAAGACTATCAGAGATTTAGGCTAACAAGACATTACTAGAAAAGCAAATTAAATTAAAATCGAGAGATTTAAGAAAAGAGGAAGATCATTAAATATATCATATTATTTTTGTATTCATTAACATAATAGTTATAGTGTGTCTATAATTATGAATACAATATCTAATGCATCTAATGCATATAAATGAGATCATTTGAGAAATTCAAATGTGATAAAATGATCTAAAGTACTGCATGCTTAAAGTCTACTTAAGATCCATTGTTTATCGAGAAGCTATATATTTTTAATAGATGTATAGCAAACAGCTCTTGAAATATGCTAGTCACACAACCTATTTTCTCATATGATTTGTTACAAAGTGTAAGAGATAATATTCTCTTATGTAATGTAGAGAGAGTATGGATACCATTATATGTAAGTGAGAGATATTAGATAATAGATTTGGATCGCTCAAAATAGGTACATAACCTGATCCATAACCTAACCTATGAAAATTCCTTTAAATAAGTAGAAGAAAGAATTTTAGAGGTTTGGTTAACAAAATATTCATCAGAATCTTTAAAAATTTATCTCTCTTTTTCTCTACATACAAAAAGGAGATTTAAGCTGTGAATAAGATTGTCTTTCTGAGTGATTGTCAATATGATTAGTAAAAACAAATATTGAATCTTGAATTTTCTACTACAAACTTTTAATATTCTAGTATGTATAAATCCGATTCATATTCTTTTTCATATTCACCAACAGTAACTTAACTACTTTAAATGGAAATTCTTATGTATCTTTATTCTTATTTAATAAAAAGTATTTATTAATTTTATAAGAAAGATATAAAATACCTTCGTTAAATTTAGAGGAGTTTCATTTTACTCTTGTTGATATTAGAAACTTGCAAAACAAACCATTTATCTATTTAAAACATGCAATTAATATCTATTAACTACTTAATTAATTATTCTATTAAATTACATTATTTTTAAAATAATTTTAAATAAAATCCACAATATTATTATATATATAGGTTTTTTACATAATTTTTTACACATAATTTATATGCCATATAATTAATAAAAATTAATTTAGATATATAATTTTTTAAAATATATGAAATGAGTTGTAAAATTATATGCCAAAAATAATATGATAAAATAACATATAATATTATTTTGATTTTTTAAAAAAATTTAATAAAAAATACATAATATAATAAATGATGTTAATAAAATAAATGATGAGAGTTAATTATAACTTTTTACAATTTAAGGATTTGATTTATAAACCTCCAAAGTTAGTGAGATAAAATACAATCACCCTAAAATTGAAAGATGTATTTTCTACTTCTCTCTAATTTTGTTGTTTACATGTGACTTTGATAAAATCATATATCATATTGAAAATATGGTACTTTTTTCTTTGCATTAAAAATTAAAACTACTTGTTCTCACCATGGGAAATTTATCAATAGCTTATTATTAGCATTTATTCAGAAAATTATAAATCATCATTTTAAAAAAATGAACTAACAATTGCATCATTTCAAAAGAATAAATGTGTTTTTTTAATATAAAATTATATCTTTTCAAATAAAATTTTATGACTTTTGCACATGAAACTTTGGGTCTCTTCATGATTCAATAGTATTGTCTTTATGACAGAAAACTTCATGTCTTTCCAAATTCAAGATTAAAATTTTTAATATCTAAAATACTTTAAAGTTTCATACTTCTAAAAAAATATATGAAATACATGATATTTTGAGACATACTTATTCTTATCTTTTATTTCTATTTTATCTCTTAAACACTTGCAACCTTTATGAAATTTTTTCAAAAAGAAATATAGGAAAAAACTTTAGTTTTTCTTTTTATAGTTTTTCAAATTTCTATTGTATCTTAAGATGTCAATTTGTATATTATTTTCCCAAAGCAAACTTGATTCAAGTGGAGGCGAATATTTTCTTATGAAAAATGTTATACTTGATGCATCAGAATTCTGATTCTTATCCCACAATATTCTTCCAATAATCTTAAGGAAATATTATGTGTAACAATGGAGTCAGAATTATATGGAAATTTTCTTAACAATCATGGGGAAATATTTCTACAACAATAGACTTAGAGTTTATCAAAGTGATGAATCAAGATTTGATAAAATTTAATCAATTAATGGAGACAATTTCTCTCAGTAGCAAGGAAAAATGATGTTTCTTTTTGCCTTAAAGACTTTGCTACATTTTAAATCCTAATTTGAAGCCAATAGATGATCTAAAACCAAATCCATGGAACACAACCAATAAATTAAACATGTTTAAAGGATGAAGAGAAAGGCAATTGAACTTATATGATTCTTTGAAGTCATTTCAATTCTAAAAAATAATCTTAAGATACACTTATGCACAATTCCTTAAATTTCTATTAATTTAATTATTCATTTCATTCTAAACCATATTTGGCATATATATTAATTATAATATCTTCATATGTCTAATTTGATAATATAATTAAATGAACTTTATATAGAATTCTATGATATGCCATATGGTTTATGAAATCTAATTAAGATTATTAGAGATAAATAATTAACTACATATGGTGAAATAATATAAATACAACTTATTATTCTTCTTGAATAGAAATAAACCTTGTAGATTAGAAATATGTGCATGGTTAGATTTCTACAATAGAAATGGTTCAAACTTTTATGTTAAGACTTGCATAAAAGGTTATATAAAAAGTCATATTAAAGTAAAGATATGTTAATTTATGTTCAAGTATAATAATTTATATTTAAAATATTTAGTGATGTGTGTAAGAGGTACAATGATTCATGATAAAAAAAAATATGATGTTTTGTGTAGAAGTGACATAATAGTTCATGTGCAAGAGATGTGTTAATTTATGGTTAAAAAACATATTTTTTCATGGGTGAAAGATATAATTGTTCATAATTAAAAGACATCTTATTTCATGTTAAAAAAAGTCATGATGTGTAGGAATTTAAATATACATATTAAAGTATGAATTGTTTGAATTTTTATATTATCACGTCTTTGGAATTATGATTTTAAGTATCCATAAAGAAATTTTCTTTTGCGATGATGAATTAGATAAAGTTTATATGAGATCACATGCTATGCATACATTACATGAGATATGATTGAATAACATTAATATAATTTGTCATTTTTTATATATCTGAGGAAAGTTTGTGAAGATGATCAATTTTATATTGAGGCACCAAAAGAATGACAAAAAAAAGTTAATTTTATAATATTGTCATATGCTATGTATAAACATAAAATACTTATATGTGAAATGACTATTGAAACAATTTTTTATGTGAATGTTAATAAATGTGTTATTTTCAAATGTTAAAATTTGATAAATGATAAATGTTATGTTGAGTAAGAAATAGTAGGGTATATATATCCTAAAATAATGGAGATTTATTCTTATATTGTCCCATCATTTGAAAAAGAATGTTAAGCTTACAAATTATATGAAACAAACTAAGTCAAAATTGTTGAATAGTTTGTGAAATTAAGAAAGATATATGAAAGCTTACATTTGATACTAAAGAGATAAATGTTCCTTTTTTAGATATTTCACACAATTTCTTTTTTGTAATGATCTAATATTAATTTTTTTTTATTATAAAAGGATATACTAATGATCTAATTGTAGTGTACAAGATTGAAATATTATTTTAAGAATTTTGGAAAGGCTAAAATCAATTTTATTTTACAATTTATCTAATTGTATTAAAGAATAAACTAATAGATTTTGGATACTAGTATATGAGATAATCAGTCCAATTTGGATTGGCACCCACTATTAGTTTCTTGGATGAGCAAAAAACAAATTATTTGTTAATTCATTTTGGTAATGGAGGAGTTTCTTAGTGAAAAGGCTTGTAAATTAAACTATGATGGAAGGTTAAGACATAAAAGTATATAATATAAGAATATAAGACATGATATAAAGTGATATCATTACTACAATCTACATTGAGGCAAGTTAAAACTTGTTTGATTCATTTACAGAATCTCTAGTAAAAAAGATAATTTAGATCACATTATCTAAAATAGGATTGAAACTATCACTTTTTGATCAACTAAAATGATATCTTGACCATTTACTAGATTTGATCTAGTTAAAAAGGTTAAATGGGTAGGAAGAGCAAGTTCTTAAATATCATCTATTGATATTGATACATACGTGCCCTAAATTATAATTAATATTGTTCATTATGAAATTAGAGGATCAGCCATACTTTTAATGAAAGTTTACAACATTATTGTTGCGTGTTTAAAGTAATGAAAAACATATTGTAGATTTTTACCTATTAGAACTTAGAAATGATGTTGCTTTTTTTTTTTTTTGAGAGATAAGGGTTTGTTCTTGAAAAAGTTCATGAACTAAGAATACAAAGCCATAATAGTGCTAAAAAATTTATATTTTCTCATTAAAGTTGGAGATAAGTATATGTATGACATTTTTTAGTTCTATCATATAGAATGGTTAGTTTACTATTATGCAACTAGGGACTCTGATATAATTTTAAGGTGTTTGTACTAAATAAGGTTTAATTTGAAAGACACATATACCTAAGTATATTTATATTCTTTTGCATAATTGTAAGTTGCTTGTGAAAATGGTTTTGTTGTTCTTTCAAACAAAGTGGATGATTGTTGGTGTTTGTTTGGAAAAATAACAAATCATTATTAAAAAAAATGAATTAACAGTAATATCATTTCAAATGAATAAATGTATTTTTAAAAAAAATATAAAATATATCTCTTCAATTGAAATTTTATAACTTTTGCACATGAAACTATGTTTTCAATGATTCAATAGCATTGTCTCTTTGATAGAAAGCTTTACATCTTTCTAAATGTAAGGCTTACATCTATTAGATGAAACTTTTTAACCTCTATAAATACTACAAATTTTATACTTTTAAAAAATATATATTGAATACAAAATACTTTGAAACATACTTCTTTTTATTTATTTATTTTTATTTTATCTCTCAAACACTTCAAACCACTAAAAAAATGTTTCAAAGAAAAATATAGAGAAAAACTTAAAGTTTTTCTTTTTGTAGTTTTTTAAATTTAAAAAATTGTTTCAAAGCAAACTCGATTCAAGTGGGAGTAAATGTTTTCTAATAGAAAATATTGTTCTTCATGCCTTGGAAATTCTGAATCTTGTTCCACATTATTCCCTTAACACTTATTATAGGATACAAAAACACAAACTCCTTATCGAATGAGAGGAATTCAAACCCATCAGGCCTTTATATTATTGTCTATTGGCGCCAAACATTTGTAATCAAAATTAAATTTTGAATATTTTATATTTATTAGATTAAACTTTATAAATTTACTTTAATATTTTAATAAATTTACATTCAAAATTTAATCCTATTTTTAATGTATAGAGTATTGATGTTGCTATCTATGTAACCTAAAAACTCACTTTGTGTGTAGGCAACTCCAAATTAACTTATCATCTCATCATTTCTTTTCCTTTCAAGTGTTTAATAGAATTTTTTTTATTCCAACAATGACTCCTACTCCTTTCAAGTTTTATGTAAAACTTTAATATCCTAAGCAATTTTACTTTATAGTCCATCCATCAACTGGTGGTGGAACCTAGAATTCATGGCTATTGAGTTCCAATTCATGTATTAAATTTATAATTATAATTAATATTATATTGGAATTTTTTATTGATATGTAATTTTATAATTTTTTAATGAAAAATTTAATAATATAAAAAATTAAAAAATCTTTTTATGCAACTTTGATTAGTAGAATTATGAGTTTTTATATAGTTATGCAAAAACTCCATACAAAATGTAGATTTTATGAAAAAAAATTAAAGAATTTTATATACAAAATTACAAATTTTTTATGTTAAAACTTGGTCTAGCAAAACTTTCCAACATATATCTAGTGGTAGAGCCATATTGTATCGTGTGTGCAAATAAAGGTATTGAATTCCCAAATTTCTTATATAACAAATAATTTTATTTATAAATTCATTAAATCTTAGAATTTGAACATAAGATTGAATGATGAAATATACCTCCTTTAATAGTAAGTTAATTATTAATGTTATAATTTTTATTCGATATTATTCAATATATTTATAGAAAATTTGAGTTACAACCACCTTTTTTTTATTCAATCAATGTCTTGTAGCAAAATTAAGTTTTTACAACATAATATAAATGTATTTAAATAAGAATTCTTACCATATAATTTGAACAAGTTGATTAACAAATAAGTGGAATTGATTTTAATTAAAATCCATTACATATATAATAAGATCGAATAAATAAAAATTGGAGAAAAATATACTAACTTCTCTAGAATTTCAATGAAATTATATAAATATTTCCTCTAATTTAAAAGCCTACTTAAACTTCCTTTAAAACATTAAAAATTAAGAAATGGAGAAAAAATGATTGTACAATTCAAATTTACCAATATGAGATATTTTGAACATTTTATGATAAATAATATAGTTTTATTAAGTTTAAATAGCTAAAATATGACTAATGAAAAAGTCAAATTTTGATATAAATATCACAATTTTTTGAGCGTTTAAGTTTAATCAAAGCATATTGTAAATTATAAAACAACTAAATTATATATATTATTTAATTTTAATTTACAATCACATTCTCTCATTGTTTTATTGAAGAAAATTTACATTTTATATGATATATGAATTATGTGTATAATAACTACATAAAAAAATTACAATTTCATTAATTGAAGTTGTATAAAAAAAATTTCTAATTCTTTTTTATAATACTTACAACTTTTGATAAAGAATTATGGAAAATATAAAAAATTCACTGAAATTACATGAATAGAAATCAGTATAAATTTTTGATAATCTAACAAAATGTGATTATAAATTAAAAAAATTAAATGCATAAATTTGAATTCATGGCTTTCCCACTACGTATACCAAAATATTATGCTTATATTTTGATCATAACAATGTTAATTTATTAATCTAAATTAAAGAGTAAAATTATAAGATAAAAGTATATTTGTTTTATCAGATTTCATGTGTTGAATTTATTAAATGATGAGTTATTATTAATTTCATTAAAAAATATACATATTCCAATTATGTTGAATTATTTAGAAGAATAAACAAGTAATATTATAGTCATTTATTATGATTTATTTAATTTTACTTATTATATATATAATGAAATTTGATTAAAACCACACCTATTTCTTGACCAACAACTTGTTTATATTATATCATTATCAAAATTATGCAAATGCATTGGTGTTATATTTTAAAAATTTAATTACAAATTGCTACAATATATTAGTTGAATAAAAAAAGGGACTACTACTTGGTCCTTTTATAAATAATAATTGAATAATAGTGAATGCAAATCTACAAGTTTAATGATTGACTTGCTATCAAAGTGTAAGGATAGTTTATCCCTCAATTTTATCATATTTTAGTGGATTCAAGCTCAAAAATTTAAGGAAAAAATACAAATAAGCTACCTAAAATATAGTTTAATATCACGTAACCTCCTTAAAGTTTTAAAACCTACAAAAAATCTCAAAATTTTTTAAAAAATTGAAAATGTTGAAATTTTAATTAAGGGAAATAGGAAAAAACATAGGTAACCACTTATGACTTTTTTTAATTATTTTTTTAAGATAATAAAGTCAAAGAAGTAGTTAGAAAAAATAAAAAGAAACACATATCTTTTCCTTGAAATATAGTTTAATCAAGTTTCAACAATAATTTATTCAAAATACCTATTTTCTATTATATTATAAATGTGTTACGAAATCAATTTTGCTATTAATAACTTATTTTACAAGAAACCTCATTCAAAAATTAGTTGAATTCATATTAAAAAATAGTTAAAAAAAAAGTTATGAGTGAATTACATGCCTTTTTCTTTTTCTTCTTCCTTTTTTTAAACTAAATTATCAATATTTTCACTTTTTAAAAATTTTAAGAGAATTATTTGTAAATTTTGAAATTTCAAGGTGGTTATGTAACATTAAATCATACTTTAAGAGACTTATTTGTATTTTTCCAAAAATTTAATGAATTCATATATAACATCTCGTAAGAAATTTAGAGATTCAATATCTTTACTTATACACATTAATGCTAGCATTAATATGATTATATGACATTGCCATTGCATCTATACTAAAGCAATATAGAAATGAGATGAAAGAGAATTATGAGATGAGGAATATATTGTATTCAACTATATATAAAATGATTTATACAACCTATATTTATAGGACAAATGAGTCAAATGTTATAATTTTATAATAATGGCTAATGGGAATATAACATTTAATTTATGGGCATTTACATTTAATTATCATTATTCATAATAATCCCTCTTGGATGTCCATCTTATAAATAACATGCTTCATTAAAAAATACTTTAGAATTTTTTATATAATATCATTGTTAATTGTCATACATGAAATAAGATATATTAAATCTATTAAATAGATATCAAGATACATTGGTAAAAAATTATATTCATCACATAAAAAATAAATATTCTTATAGCCAATGACACTTATTGTAAAAACTTTTATGTACAAACCATACGTTCTCTTTACAACTTCAATTTTCTTATTATTTTGGTACAATTAGGCTCAACTTCCTAAATCTTCTTATAATTATTATGATATCATCTTTACTTGTTATAATAAAGTTTATGCTTTAAAAAATGAGGGATTTTGTTGAAAGATATGATTTCAAATCCAAAATTCATCAAAAATTAGTTGAAAATATCTTAAAAATGTTTATCTAGCTAGCAAGATAAAGTAACAAGAAATTAGAAATTTTTCAGGAGGCAAGTTTTCAACACAAATATACTCGGTAGAATTAAGGATAGGAGAATAACTCCTTATGGTTATTAGGTATATTGGTAATTTTATAAACTTGGATGGAAATGCTATTGAGGATGTAGACCTTACAATATCCGAGAATTCTTATTAATTGGTTTCTCCTTAGAAAACAAAGAACTTTAGTGTATATAAAATTGACTTGGAAGCAAACTTAAAGTGGCAAAAGATTAATTTTTTAGAGTTATTTAATTCACACAGGAAGTAACTTCTTGTGAGAAATTGAACTTCTGAAGAAGTAACTTCATATATAAACTTCACAAGAAGTGTTCAAAATTATTTAGTTGACACTAAGGAAGTATTAACAAAATAACTATTATATTCTCAATATTATTATAATATAAATTAATAAATTTTAGTTGTTATTCATTAAATTTAATGATGATAATTTTGCTTTTTTTATCCAGCAATAACTTAGGAAATAGAACTTACCCAAAATAGAATTTATCTAAAAGGAAGTGGGTAAGTAATTTCTCATATTTTATAAGGAGTAAAATTTTTTAAAAAATTATATTTCCTTCGATTTGTTAAATAGTAGCTAATCAAACAAAGAAATAGGACTTTTCATGTTATTGTTGCAAATCAGATGCCCTTTTATATTATGCAATTTTATTTCTTAAAACTAATGTATGTTATTGATTGCTAAAGATTTTTCTAAATTTGAAGTGAATTTGATATCATTGCCAAAAAAATATTAATTAGTGATGAAAAATCCATTGCTAATAATGGAAAATTAGTTGTTAAACTATTTAGTGACAAAATAGATGGCATTCGTAAATAATATGTCGGTAAATTAACAATAGAATAAAAAATCTACCACTAATTTTTGTCACTATATTCATCACCATATCATGGAATGATGACAAAAGTGACACATGGTAGATAGAATTAGTGACAGATATTTCTATTCCTAACTTTACAATCAATGATGAATGTTTCATCCTTAAAATTCAAATTAACAATAGATATTTTCATCACTAAACTTAGTTCATCACTAATTCTATTGCTAAATATAATTTCGATGATTAAATAATTCATCTCTATTCATTTGTGTACAATCCAAACAGCAAAAACTCTACTTTATCAAATTTCATAAAGTCTAAACCCTTTCAACAATTAAATACTCTAGTTGAATTTCATGAAATAAAATTTATTCATGAAACAAAATTAAAGGTACATATTTTATTTATATTAAGCAAAAACACAATAAAGTTAATAATTTCTAGTATAAATCCTAAAAAATTAATGTCCAAGCCATATATAGATGCAAAACTAAAACAAAATCTTAAATCATTATATCTTAAATAACACAATGTTATGCCAATGTTACTTGATCATTAACTACTAAAATGTAAATTATTTCTCCTAGGCAATCATCCTCTCGAATAACCTATATCAAAATATTGAATCAAAATAGACAAATAAGACCTCGTTTCAATTCATTGATTAACCATTCAATTGACTAAATTTGAAGGTACCATTATGAAGAATAAGTAGGGATTTTATGAGATTTCACTAAAATTAGCCTTAAAGATGGAAATGGTTACTATTGTCATAGTGAACCATTTTAATCCTTAAGGTTAGTTTCAGTGCATTCTCATAAAATTATCTACTTGTTCTTCTTAACAATACTTTTGGATTTACTATATTGAGTTTGCAATAAATGAATTGAAATAGAATTATATTTAACTATTTTGATTCATTCACTACTAACTTAATGAAGTGAATTTTAAGGTACTATCAGAAAATATATTACTCATAGTTCAACAAGGGTTCGATAGTAATGTCTTTAAGAATTAAATTGGTTGCAATGAATATGAAAGTGAAGAATTACCTTGAGTATACAATAGTGTAAAGCAATATTAATTACTATTCATTTTCTTCATTATGTGGCCATTTTTTGAATACCTAGTTTGCTACACCTTGTCTTTAAAGTTATGAAACCTATGTCAAATTCCTTGGCTACTTGTGTTATAAGCATGTAGAAATGATTTTTCCTCCTACAATTAGGAAACCATTAAATAATCATAGTGAAGTAAAATAAAAATTTGTTAAAGTAATTAAAAAATACATCATTTATAACTTATATATAGTATAAAAGATTTTTAACCCATAAAAATATCACTTTCCTTTTTCCAACTTGAATGTGCTATTCTATATTAAGTAATAATTCACTTCATTCTCTATTGCTACCTTCATTCCTTTATTTCTGCTTAGAGAAGTCATGTCAACAATACATAGTTTTCTCATATCGAAAGGTACATTTTCCTTCTTATTTAGTTCTCATGAAAAAAAAAGTTACACCTTTATTAATTTAAGTGTTAGTAAAGAGAAGGACTAATCTAAGATCTTCTTTGACCCATTTATAGATAGCATTTATCAATCATTAATACAATTTTTATTATATTGTTAAAAAGTAAGTGCAAGCCAAAGAGGATCTTAGGTTAGCACTTGTACTTACCACCACCATATTAGTTAATGCGTAACTTCTTTTTAAGGAAAACCAAATAAGAAACCAATTATATCATTAGATGTGACAAAATAGACATTTTTGACATAACTTCTCCAAGAAGAAGTGAGAGAATGAAGAAAGTAATAAAGATTGAATTCACTCACTATTTGATATGGAATAACACATTTAATCTAGAAAAAGGGAAGTGATGCTTTTGTGGGTCAAAGATCTTCTATACTATATGTAAGTTATAAATAACATATTTTTTAATTGCTTAGCTATTTTTTATTTTACTTCACTATAATTATTTAATATCTCCTAATTGTGGAAGGAAAAGTTACTTCTACATACACATAACATAAGTAGCCAAGGAGCTTGACACAAGTCTCATGGCTTTGAAAAGAAGATGCTTGGAATTGGTATTTAGAAATGGCCACATAATGGAGAAAATGAAAAAATATTCATCACTTTCATTTATATTATAACCTAGCCAAAAACATGTAGATTAAACTCAAAATATTGAATGACCATAATTTTATTCCCGATTTTTCGTTTTGGGTAATTTTTTTTATTCCATGTAATTTTTTAAGATATACGTGCTTGCAAAAAGCCAAATGTGTTTTACCTCCTCTAATTGGTAAAAAATACATTTTTCAATGACTTTTCTTAATTTCTTCATTTTCTTATTATTTTTCCAACTTTAATCTCATTTTTATCAATTCAAATGAATTTGAATCTCATATTAAACTTCTATTTTCTAACTCTTTTGGTGTCTAGTAGTGTCATGATAATTTTCTTAACAAACAAAACTATCAAAGAACAATATATTCGTATTTGTAGACAAAATAATAATATGTTACTGTTTCATTTCAAAACAGTAATACTAACTAAAATCCTTAAATAAATAGATAAATCAAGTCTAATTAATAATTAAATTGCTAAATAACAATATGTTACTATTTATTCTCCAAACAGTAACATATTTTTGTTTTGTTTCAAAATAATAATACCAACTAAAAATCTCAAATAAATGAATAAATTAAGTCTAATCAACAACTAAATTGCTAAATAACAACATGTTACTATTTTTTCTCAAGACAGTAACATATTACTATTTCATTTCAAAATAATAATACTAACTAAAAATCTCAAATAAATGAATAAATTAAGTCTAATTATTAATTAAATTACTAAATAACAACATGTTACTATTTATTTTTCAAATAGTAACATGTTACTATTTTGTTTCAAAATAATAACACTAATAGAAAACTTCAAATAAATGGATATTAACTCTAATTAAGAATCAAATTATTAAAGAAAAGGATGTTATTATTTTATTTCAAAATAATAATACTAATAAAAAATTTTAAATAAATAAATAAATAAAGTCTAATTAACAATCAAACTATTAAAAAAGAGGATGTTACTATTTCATTTCAAAACAGTAATACTAATAAAAAACTTCAAATAAATAGATAAATCAAGTTTAGTTAACAATTAAATTGTCAAATAACAGCATATTACTATTTGTTATCTACACAATAACATGTTACCATTTCATTTCAAAACAGTAATACTAATAAAAAATTTTAAATAAATGTATAAATTAAGTTTAATTAACAACCAAACTGTCAAAGAAAAAGATGTTATTATTTCATTTTAAAACAGTATCATTAACTGAAAATTTTAAATAAATAAATTAAATTTAATTAATAATCAAACTATCAAAGAAGATAATATTACTATTTTATTTTCAAATAATAACACCAACTAAAAATATCAAATAAATTAATAAATTGAGCCTAGTTAACAATCAAATTGTTAAATAACAATATGTTACTATTTATTTAGCAGAGAGTAATATATTACTATTTCATTTAAAAATAGTAATACTAACAAAAAATTATAATTAAATAGATAAATCAAGTCTAGTTAATAACTAAATTATTAAATAATAGCATATTACTATCTCCAAATAATAATATGTTATTATTTTATTTCAAAATAATAATACTAACTAAAAATTATAAATAAATGGATAAATTAATTCTAATTAATAACTAAATTATCAAAAAAGAGGATATTACTATTTCATTCTAAAATAGTAATACTAACAAAAAATTTTAAATAAATAAATAAATTAATTTTAATTATCAATGAAATTACTAAATAATAGCATGTTATTGTTTGTTCTCCAGACAGTAACATGTTATTATTTCGTTTTAAAACCGTAATACTAACTAAAAACTTTAAATAAATGGATAAATCAAATCTAATTAATAACTAAACCGCTAAAGAAAAGGATGCTAATGTTTTATTTCAAAACAGTAACACTAACAAAAAAACTTCAAATAAATGAATAAATCAAGTTTAATTATTAACAAAATTACTAAATAATAATACTAACTAAAAATTCTAAATAAATGGATAAATTAAATCTAATTAATAATTAAACTGTAAAAAAAGAAGATGTTACTGTTTTATTTCAAAATAGTAACACCAATAAAATTTTTTAAATAAATGGATAAATCAAGTCTAATTAAACAGTAATATTCTAAACAATAACATGTTACTATTTCATTTCAAAATAGTAATACTAACAAAATTTTTTAAATAAATAGATAAATCAAATCTAATTAACAATCAAACTATTAAAGAAAAGGATGTCATTATTTTATTCTAAAATAGTAATACTAACAAAAAATATCAAATAAATGGATAAATCAAGTTTAGTTAATAACCAAATTATCAAATAATAGCATGTTACTATTTATTCTCCAGATAGTAACATGTTATTGTTCCGTTTCACAATAGTAACACCTACTAAAAACCTAAATAAACGAATAAATTAAATTTAATTAATAATCAAATTGATAAAGAAGAGGATATTACTGTTTGTTCTCTAGACAGTAATTCATCCAGGATTATTATTTTTTTAAAAAAAAGATAAAAGAAAAATACTATTCTATAATTTTATATAGGGTTTTGTACCTCTAAATTGTTATTTATTTTTATTTTTATCTTAACTAAAAATTTATTTTAATCCTTAAAAATTAAATTTTTATTAATTTTATTTATAATTAAAATTTTATATTAATTTAATTTTTATAAAGTTAAAAATTCTCCAATTTTAATTTTTATAAGTTTTTAATTTTTAATTTTTATAAAATTGAAGATTCTCTAAGTTTAATATATGGTAAAAGAAGGTTTGTTTCAATACTTTTAGTCTTTTCAAAATACACTATAAGTATTTCTTTTATCCTTTGGACATTATGGTAAATTTTGGTACGTGGATGTACTTAAATGAAAGAAAGTAAATATATGATACCTCGTAATAATAAATTATAATAAATGATAGTGGCTTGATTTTTTCTCAATTTTTTAAGTCCATTGTTACATAAGTTGGACTTTAGTTAAAGGAAAGATTTAGACTAATATACTCGGACCAATTTGCCTAAGTAGACAGGGAACAACATAAAAGTCCTATTTGAAAATCCTTAATTAGCCCATCTGATTCCTCACACACTAATTACCAACTCCTGCTTTTCAATTCCAAGTTGCACTTCTTCAGTGGTGGAGGCAACAATTTTAACATAGGAAGGCTGAAAATAAAATATTTTAGAATTTAAGGGGACCAATATAAATTTTTATAATATATATTACATTAAATTTTTAAAAAGAGGGGGCCGGGCCTAGCCTTGCACCTGGCTCCGCCGCTGCACTTCTCCAATTTTATTTTTAATATATTCGGTTGGATCTAGCCAGGAGTAGATTATACATGCAGTGCTGTTTATGGTGTCTGTTGAAAAACATGGATTCCCAAACCTAGAGCAAGTGGCTAAAGTTGATAGGCTCACGTGTAAAGAAAATCTGAAGTATTGAAATTACAAAAATTTGCAAAACTTTCCCTATTATATAAAAGTAACACGAATTCTTTAAATTGGATAAATTATCTCCATTGGACCCTATCCATTATTAAAGGAAGTGAGAAGCATTTGATTGTGCAAAACTTAGAATGGATTCAATATTTTTATTTTTAGGGAAGATTTTACATAGATACAAAATGTTATTATATAAATTTAAAAAAAGTATCATATCTTTTATTTTTCTAAATTTTTTAATTAATCATAAATTAAATAATTATTATGTACTATGTAAATTTAGTTTAAATGATTGAATATATAAAAGTTAAAATAAAAATTATAAATTTAAAATGAACCGTGGACCTTTTTGTTTCATAAAAATAAGGATTTAAATTTAATTTATTATTGGTATAAATTAACCTTACCTTATTGTCTAATTATATATTGTCATATTGATAAAAATTTGTTAAAATTTCTTTACTTCTGTCAAAAATTATTAATTATTTTATTTTTTAATGATATATTTTTTCTACTTTATTAATAATGTAAAATATTTATAGTGAATAAATAGAGTTAAAATCTTACTAAAAATTTAGATTATTTTACACATAAAATTGTAACCTCTAAGTACTTATAATTTAAGAAAATAAAAATATATATAATTTAAGGTTGATATATAATGCATAAAGAAAATTATATTTTATATATATTCAATTCGAAACCCATATATTATAAGAATCCTAATTATAATTTCTATGTTACCAATGATATAATATAGTTAAATATTATTTTAAAATCATTCTTACAATCTAGTAAAACTAATTTTCATTTTGAATCGATGATAATGACCATATTTTATGAGAAAAAAATTTATTTTCTACTCTGCGCAGTCTCCACATACTCATACTGATATGAACCGATGACTATTGAATTATTAATTCTCCTTCAAAATATGAAGTTACATTGTTACACCAGAAAAGTCATTGCGGGAACATCATTAATTATAAAGATATTTCATATATTTACTTAAACACTATTTTTAAAAATAGTAATGCTATTGTAATGAAAATAAAATTTAAAATTAGATTTCAAATGTAAATATTTTTAATTAATAATTAAATTTCAAATAAAAGAGTCAAGGCTAAATTTCAAATTTTATTTTTAGGACCTATAATATTTTTGCCTTAAAAAAATAAAACCCAACATTAAACTAGTTATAGATAGGTCTTCCCACCCTTAAATATAGAGTGTTAAATTAGAGTGAGATTCTTAATGACAAAATGAAAATAAAAATTAAAGTAACATTATTGCTTCTTTCATTTTGTTAAGTATCATTTAAGGTTAATATATAAAAATTAAAAAAAGTAATAAATAACCTTAATTTTAGGAGTGATAAGTTATAATTTATTAATATATCCTTTATTAAATAGTAAGTAAAATTATTGAGCATTTATTTAAATAACAAGAATAATATTTGAAAGAAGACAAGAAATATAATTTTAATTTTTTAAATAATAGATAAATAGGAACTTTTTTTTTAAAATGACACTAAAATATAATTTTCAAATAGAACTAGCAGTTTCAAAATTAATCATGGGGCGTGTTGGCACAATATTAAATTTACGTATCTAGCAACACCATTCTATACATATAAATGCACATGAAATAAAAGTTGTGATTTGTGGGGTTAAAATGTAATTCTCATTATTCAAATGCCCTCATTTCTATTTTGCCACCACTCATATATAATTTAATGGTACAGATCTTATAGCTTTCAATCAACGGTTTCTATTGTGTCATGTCACTTTGGGTTTTAGAATCTAGGAGGCACCATATAACACACCTATATATGTCAATATTAGGTCCAATTTTAAATTGATATACTCATACTAAAAGTTTATTTGGAATAAATAAATGTTTAGTAATATTATTAACTACTACCTAACTAAAAAATAAAAGTTGTATTTAATAGAATTAGTTATTAAACTAACTTATAAATATACAATAAGATAAAATAATGTAATAATATCATGGATATATGAAATAAATTAATCATTTTATTTTGAGATCAAACCCTATGATAATGTAATTAAAATATTTAAAATAAGAATATAATTACTTAAAATTTAATTAATTATATTTTATAATATTATATATTTATTTACTTTTTTATTTATTTAAGTTGAATTAATGAATTTAACTCAAATATTTAACATTATATAAGTCGCCTCTTGAGTTTATAGAAAAAGAACAAACGTAGAAAATAATATAATATTAGAAATTTATATCCATATATAAAAGCGAGAGAAAATGGGCTTTATATAGGATATACTACTCATTTATGTTTTTACAGTATTAATTAGGTAGAGTATGTGTTTACACAATAAATAAAGTAATTTATGATTCATTAATTTAATTAATAAATTATAAGATAATTTTGAGGAGTGTTTAGCTTAAAGATGATAAAATGCTTTGAATTTACATTGCTTAAAAGGGATTGCTTCAATGAAACTTGAGGATGGTATAATTTTTTATCTCATAAATTAAGACATGGAGTAAATTTTCAGGCTAAATAAAATAATGGAGATGGAGTAATAATACTTTCTTTTGTCCTATGAAACTTCACTAGTATAAAATTATTATATTCTTGCCTTTTATAATAATATATATACATATATACACATATAAGTATAATTTTTTTAGCCATTATAACAATTTAATTGTTTAAAAAATTGAAAATGCATTAAAATTTCTCTTAAGACATTGATGGTAGAAAATAATAATATTTTATTAATTATGTATCAATTTATTTTTTTAAGTTTTAAATTATTTAAATCAATTAGATATGATTTTAAACCTATATTATGATTTTGTAATATTTACAATATTTAAATCTAGATTTTTTTCCTCCTTTATTTATTAGTATTTAAAATTTAGTCAGTAAATACAAATTTCTAACCTTTAATTTTAATATTTATATTTTTAAAAATATTTTACTTTTTATTATTCTCCTCAAGTTCCTATGAAACTATATTACCTTGTGGGGGCATAGAAATGGGACAAATTTGTCCTTGGTCATGAGATGTGACAAGGCAATACTTTATTTCTAACAATAGGGTATAAGGTAAGAAAAGGTTGATTTGCTCTTATCTTGCCTCATCACTATCTTTAGTTTGGTGCACTACCTTATTTGATAAGCTTCATAAGAGCTTTGTTATACATAATAAATAAGTTAACGTATGATTTATTAATTAATTAATTCAGAAGTTATAAATTAATTTTTAGAAGTGTTTGGCGCATTCTCTTATTGAAAAAAATAAAGTCTAATTTTATAAATTATCTTAAATGATTTATAGCTTATAAACCAGTAGATTTTTAAATATTTTTTAAATTTATCCTTTTTTTTCCTTTGTATTAATCTACAATTTATATCCTAAGGAAATAATTATATTTTTATTTTAAATAACAAATAAATAAAAATTTATTAAATAAGTAAATATATAATCTTATAAAATATAATTAATTTAATTTAATTTAATTATATCTGTATTTTAAAATATAAATATATAAAAATTCAATATTATAAAGTCCAATTTAAAAATCGTTAGTTAGCCCATCTGGTTCCTCGCACACTAATGACCAACCTCTGTTTTTTAATTCCAAGTTGTCGCACTTGTCTCTTTTTTCTTATTGGGCCGGATGTGGCCAGATAGTAGATAGTAGATTATACATGTTAATATTAGGTCCAATTTTAAAGTTGATACATCCACGCTAAAAGTCCATTTGGAATAAATAACTGTTTAGTTATTTTATTAGCTGCTAGCTAGCTGAAAAATAAAAGCCGTATTTAACAAAATTAGTTATTAAATCCATTTATAAATATATAATAAGATAAAATAATGTAATAATATCAATAAATATATGAAATAAATTTATTATTTTATTTTGACATCAAATTATATAATATAATTAAAATATTCAAAATAACAATATAATTAAAATTTAATAAATTATATTTTATGATATTACATATTTATTTATTAATTTAAATTGAATTAATGGACCAACTCAAATATTTAACATTATATAAGTCCCTTTTTGAGTTTGTAGATAAAGAATAAACTTTTGAAATAATAAAATATTGGAAATTTACATCAATATATAAAAGGGAGAGAAAATGGGATTTGGATAGGGTATACTACTCATTTATATTTTTACAATATTAGCCAGATAAAGTGTGTATTTGATATAATAAATTTATAATTTATTAATTTAACTAATAAATTATAAATTAATCTTTAGAAATTTTTAGCATAAAATTGGCAAAATACTTTAGATTTACATTACCTTAAGAGGATTGCGTCAATGAAATTTGGGGGTAGTATGATTTTTTGTGTTGCAAGGTAAGGGTATGAGATAAATTTTCACTTTAAATAAAATAATGAAATAGGGCAATAATACTTTGTCTTATCTCGAAAATTATTATATTTTTTATTTTTTATACTAATATATATATATATATATATATATATATATATATATATATATATATATATATATATGCTTACATACATATATATAATTTTTTAACTATTTTAATAATTTAATTGTTTAAAAAATTGAAAATGCATTAAGATTTTACTACTTGAAATAATAAAGGTAGAAAGTAATAATATCTTGTTGATTATGTATCAAAATTTTTTAATTTTAAATTATTTAAATCAATTATATATGAATTTAAACTTATATTATAATATTCTATTAATTATGTAAAATTTATAATATTTAAATCTAATTTTTCTCTCTTATTTACTGATATTTGAGATTTTATAAATTTATAATATTTAATTGTAATATTTATATTTTTTAAATATTTATTTTTTATCATACTCTACAAATTCTTATGAAGCTCTATTGCCTCATGGAGCATGTGAATGGAGCAAATTTGTCCCCGATAATGAGGCATGTAATAATGCAATACTTTATTCCTGACAATGCGGTATAGGGTAAAAAAAAATACTTTTATCTCACTCCATCACCATATCTAGTTTAGTACACTAACTTATTTGATAAGCTTCACAAAGGCTCTATTTCATGTAATAAATAAATTAACTTCTAATTTATTTCTCAAGTTAAAAAGTTACAAGTTAACATCTAAAAATATATCACACACTAGTTCATTTAAAAAATAAGTTATTTTAAATAATTTATAATTTATAAATTGATAGGTTTTTAAATATTTTTCAAATTTATCCTTTTTCTTCATATTAAATTATAATTCATGCCCTAAATATATAATTATATTCTTATTTTAAATAATAAATAAAAATTTAATATCATAAATTTAATATAAATAATTAAGCAAAAATAAGTAAGAAAATAAATAAAATGTAACATTATAAAATATAATTAATTTAATTTTATTTCATTATATTTGTATTTTAAAATATAAATATATAAAATACATATGTAATTTAATTAATTAAATTAATTACTTAAATTTTTAGTAATTATATTTTTAATTTAAATATCTTGATTGTATTAATAAAATTTAATCTATAAATAAATATAAATTAATTTAATTTATAGATTTATTTATATTAACATATCTTTTATATTATTCTATAATTTTAGTTAATTTAATAACTAATTTTATAAAATACTTCTTATATAATTAACTAATTTATCAGTTATTAACTAACTTATTAATTATCAACTAATTTATTAATTATAAATTATTTAAAAACTAATAATTTTTCAATTTTTTTAAAATTTATCCATTATCAATTATTAATTATCAGTTATTAATCATTTTATTAATTATTAACTATTAATTAATTTATTAGTTATCAATTATTTATACAAAATCAAACCAAGATGGCTTGCTTATATGCTAATAGTTTTTCAAATTTTTTAAATTTCTCCATTTTTAATTAAATGATAACATATATATTAATTATTTAATATATACTCCTTAATTCATTATAAATAAATTAAGAATTACTAAGTGAATAAATAAATATGTAAGTCATGAAATTTAATTAATTAAATTTTAGATTATTATATTTTTACTTTGAATAATAAATAAATTAAAATTAGATATTTAATATAAAAATATAAATAATTAAATTTCAAATAATTATATTTTTATTTTAAATATTTTAATTATATGTATATAATTAGATTTCAAAATAATTATGAATTAATATAATTTGTATATTTATTTATATTAACATATTTTTTTTGTATCATTTTACATTTTAACTAACTACTTTTATCAAATATTCATAATATAAACAGCCAATTTAATTTTTAATTATCAGCTATAAATTAACTTGTTAATTATTAATTAATTTATCAATGATGAAGTTATTTGCACCAAATTCAATCAAAATGTCCAAATTCTTTGTTGAAGCTTGTGTTCCTCCGCATCAAATATGGACATGTCGATGCTTACAAGAAACTTGACCCATTTTCAATCTCACTTCTAAAGCAATTTTGTCAAAATGTGTTCAACTTTTTATGATTTGGTCTCATATGATCGTTATGGCGGACAAGAGTTTGTAGAACATCCAGAATAAGAATGAACACCATATATATGTCCTGTGCTTTCCCGCTCTAAAATTTGGCCAAATACTGAAAGTTGCTTCCCATGTGTGTAAACCGCAAATAACTCTCTTAAGCAGAGAAATAGTGCTAAATTTGTCAAAAATGCATCGCTGCCATATGTTTTTAACTTAAATAATATTTGATAACATTTAGTATATTTTATCTTCCTTCACAATTTAATTTTGATCCTAAATCTTTATGTGTAGATAATTTTGTCACTCTTAACTTTTAAAAGAGAAAGATGTATATAGTCATATGATCAAACATTAAGGGCCAAGAAGATAAAGTTAAAACAAATATGCATTTTGTGTCGACTTATTGAAGGAAAATCAATCGGAACCACCAATCTGATCGAGTACTTCCATGCAGAAGAAGCTCTTGAGATATCTCTTGAAGATTGCAGTTCATGGTCTGCTCCATATATGTTTAATTATCCATCACGCAGGGCCATCCCCACTCAATCGTGTTCTCATTAGTAAGCAGAAGATCTTCTTGGTTCTTACGCACAAACAATCAATAATATCCATAACATACGAACTCATTCATAAGACATATACCATATTTTCTGGCAAGAAGTCGTGAATTTGCGCATCTTTTGTTGTGGAAAATGATAGTATATCAGAGATATTTCAAAAAGGCTCTTTATGATTGTATTTCTTCAAGTCGCCCATGATGCTTAGGTAAAGGCTCCATAAAGGATTTAAATATAGAAACTCACATTTGAGTTAGTGACAAGTATGGTAAGCAGTAGGTTCATGCAGGACATGCAGGAGTTAAGCCAAATCAAATGTAAAAATTAGATTTTCCTCCAGCGGGTGAGTATCTCATAAGAGCTGGATCAAGTTTCACCTAAGAGCAACCGGTATTTTTCTTTCTTACTCTCCCAAAACACCAAGAGTTATTAGATTAACATTTTTATTAGGCTTGCTCTTGCTTTGCTCGTGTAAACAGAATAGAAAGAGGCAGAATGATTCTTAAAGATAATAACGTTACATCTCTCTAACTCCAATTTAACCCACTTGTTTTTCAGATGGATTATATTAAAGAAAAACCTTTAAAGGGAATAAAGTATAAATTACTAAGAATCTAATTAATTTAATTTTGAATATATAGATAATTGAATTTCTGAACAAATCAAAATACACAAAAAAAAAAAAGGCTTTTAGGGATTTCTTTTAGTTCCGGAAGCTACTTCAATCAAACAAGTCTACAAATGAATAAGATTTTCTAAATCGATCTTTTTTTTATTTTTTTATTGGGAAAAACAGGAAATAAGATTTTTCAACTATTGGATCATTATATTTTATTCCTGTTGAACTATATAAATTTGAATTTTATCCCCATTATTATTAAGTTAATACCTATAATATTTAGTTGCAATTTTATAATATTTAGCGACAGTTATAAACGACATCATCATCCTTAATGATGGTTCATAACCATCAATAAGTAAAAAAAATTTAAAAATTAATGAATATAACAACCGTTTTTAACTATCAATAATTGAGATACGATAACAACATTTTTTCTAACAGATTCTGTTAATTTAGTAACTGTGGGATAAAAATTTAAATTTTATATAATTACAAGTAATAAAATTCAAGTTTTCATAGTTTAAAGAGGTAAAATCCAATAATCTTGTAATTAGAGGGGATAAAATGTAATTTTTTCCTTTAATTTTTACTCTTTCATCTTTTTTTTTTTAAAAAAAATCTTATTTTTACAGATATTTTAATAGAGAGTATAAGAATCCCATGCAAATTTTAAACATGAATTTAGCATTTTTATTTCTAAATTCAACACAAGTTTGATTAGCCACGAAGAATGAGTGATAATCGGGTGAAACTCCTAGGTTAACAAAACAAATATAATGGCCACAACTTGTGGGGCTAATGATTGAGATTCTCGAGTCAAGGAGTGGGCCATCCCTTTGATGGCCATGCCTCCTAGTTCATCTGCATGATTTCCCTTCCTTCCAATCGTAATGGAATTTAGTGTTCGTAACCTCTCTCTCTCTCTCCCCCCATGTCACAATCCTTATCATGCTATCTCAATAATAGACACGAAAGTTTCCTGTGTTGGCCAGCTCTGACTATTGATCAATTGATTCTAGCAGACAATATTGTGGGAAAACACGAAGCCCTAGCAAATTCTAGGGGATTGAAATCTCCCAGTTGAACAAGCAGGAAACTGATGGGAATGTGAAACAAAACAGATGATGAACAAGTTGGCAGGATAACTGAATGGTGGTTGGTTAGACGTACATGAACATAGACTCTTTTGTTTATACCAAGAAGAAGCTATTCTGCCTTCTTTCTGCTGCTTTGCTTTCACGGAAAGACTATTTTCAGAATTACAATGTGAGAATGATGGCAATGTGGGTGTGTGATCCAAGATGGGAAATTGGTATATTTTTTGTTACAACAATGCTACATGCACACAAAAAATAGATCTAAAAATTAAATTTTATATATAAATTAATGGTTATCATTAAAAAAATAAAGATAGTAAAGTATGTTTGTAAAATTCAATTCAATAAATATAAAATATTCAAAATTTAATTTTATATTTTATTTTTTATATTTATAATATTTTCATATGACACATTTTGGGATTATTTTGTACAAATAATTAAAGAGTCTAATGTTTAAAGCATCTTTGCTAAAAAGGATTTACTCTCTATAAATAAGGATTAATATTATAGCTTATAAAAAATATGAAAATACTTTGAGTGTGAAAAAAACTTATAAGTTAAATGATAAATTATATGGTAACTATTAGTTAACTTGTAATTTATAAGTTATAAATCATCTAGAATAATTTATTAAAATAAATCTTTTAATAAATTAATGTAGGAAACATTTTTAACCAATTTAAATTAATTTTTCTCCAATCAATATACCAAACACAGTAATCTCCGTTTACAACCATGATTTACGTGATCTTTTATATTTTATTGTATCTGCAACTGAATTTATGAGACCCACTCTATTATCAAGGAATAAGAAAAAATTATATTAAAAAATAAATGCAAATTTATCAGTTTTTTTTTATTTCCACAGATTCCCCTGTACATTCATTCTCCTAAGAATTATTATTATTATGTCAAGATGAGTTCATGTTCTTGAGCTACGCTTGACAATGAAAAAGGGAGTTGCAAAATTATACTTCAAATAATTAACTAAATTGGCTAAAAATTGCTTAATCTGACAATTAACTGGTTCAATCAAATTGAAAATATGACTGATTTTCATTAAACGGATTAAATTTTCATTTTTTTTAAAATATTGCTGTTAACATATTCCAAGGGGGTGTGGTCCATATTACAATTTTATAATATTTCTAATATTAAGTGGAATGTTGCAGTTTGTGGCTACCAAGATGGATGATAGGTGATCCGTAGTTGTAGTTCATTTTCACTTTAATCATCGCTTGGTGTTACTGATTTTACACTCAACCTCTTATTACACCACATGAGATGAGGCAGTCTTGCCCTTTCACCACCAAAATTTCAGGGGAAATCCTAATATTTTTAGGAGTAAATGGAAACAAAATAACACAAAGATTATTGAAAGAGGAAATGCTTGATGCACTCCTCTTTGGAAATGAATTATGCAATTTTTTTCAAATAAACAGCGGCATCAACAAAATTATAAGTTTTATAATATGTAAGAAATAAGTAAAGAGGAAGTAAGAGCAATGTTGCTCCAAGTATCAAGCCCAAGTATGTCTCTGAGTGCCTCTTTACTAATATAATATGAATTTTTATTTAGTCAAGAAGGACATATCTCAATAGTTTAAGAAGTATAATTTTTTATTGTATTGATTGATAGTGAAAAAAAGTTTTATATTATTATTTATTCATATATTACTACATTAAAAATATGAAAATTCTTTAAGTATTGAAAAAAAAAATTAATAGTGTGGTGACATCTAATATTATCTTCAATAGAAGTATAAACAAGTAGAATTACTTGTAAACAACTTAAGATCGATTCATAAAAAATATAATTTAATTTTAATTTTAAACAAGTTGAACTTAAATTTCTTATTACTCAATGGCAAACTTAGTTATAAAATATTTTTTTTATTTTTATATTATATTTAATTAATATAAATATAATATGTAAATAACATATAATATATATTAAATAAAAAGTCAACCTTAGTTAAGTTCATTTAAGTTTGTTTGTCATTTGAATTCGAATTGGAGTTTCAATACTTTAAACTCAATTAAAAATTTACATTAAATAATATCTTACTTATTTAAATTTGAATAAATTCATTTAAACTCATGTTTGATTCAAACTCAAGTTTAAATTTGAGCTTTTTACTTAAAATGTTTAGGCTCAAATTTAAATTCATTTATTAGCATTGAGAATATACAAATATCCAATTCAACTCAACTTGTTTGCATATTTAGCCTTTAAGCTTTTTCCCCTTTCATGATTTATAGCCAAAATATTGTTATGATTTGTCATTCCAACTTTTATAAAAAAAAATTACTTTTATTATTGATAATTGCACTTACTTTACATAATAATGATATAATATCCCACTGCTTACTAATAGTATAAAACTCTTTCACGTTGACGATGATTAAGTTTGAACTAAAAAAAATACTACTACTTATATAAATTAATTAGATTTTAAGTGTTCATTATTTTGAGTGGGTTTAACATTATCTAAACATGATTTAATGAGTTACACATTTATATATTTTTACATTTCATTTTTAGAAGTAATGAAACTATCGAACTCTCTCACTAATATAAAAAATTGGAATTAAATTTGATTCATTATCAACATAAATTAAAATTAAATTTTATACTATTATTTATTTATATGTTATCATGCAAATAAAAAGTTATTAGAATTTTTTATTATTATTAAAAGTTTTTAATTATTAAAAGTTTTTAATTATTATTATTTTTTAATAACTATCTTCTTTTTAATTTATTAATAGTGTAAAATATTTTACATTAATAAAAAAAATCAAATTTAAACTCTAAAAATTAGGATTGAATCTAAGAATTAAGATCTTAAAGGAAGATCTCCTTAAAATCCTCAGCATAAATAAAAGATTTTCGACATATCCACGCTTCTTTAAATGCACGAGTCTTCACCCCGTAGCCTAAAAACTTTTCAGTTTGGCACCTACTGACACTATTTAGGCCAACACATCGCCTTTGCAAGAGGAACCCATGAACATTTTGGTTGGGTCCTTTTAATCTAATTTCTCTTTTGTGTATTGCTGATTTTGCATTTGTCATTGTCCCAATGCCATTCGTGGTCCAAACATGAAACGTATGTTCCTTTGAGATCAATGTCTATATCTTTTATCACGAAAGTTTAGTTTGATTATGCATCTATGGTATAATATACATAAATAGATTACACAAATACTTAAAATTTATGATTTTATATATATATATATATATATATATATATACTTAGTAAAATTATATTACCGTTGTACATAAGTTGTTAAACTAATTAAACTTTTTTATGCAATTTTCTAACAATTAGTATTGGGACAATTCTATTATCTATTAAGTAAAATTCAATGATAGCATGAATTGATTTTATTATTGAATAATGAGCCATTAGATAGAATGGTTTTTGTTAAAAAATATATAAAATTTGATATGAATTATTAAATACTTAATATATAAAAGAATTTGATATATGAAAGAACTTACATATAAAACTTAATATTAATCGTACCAAATTGTGGAAGGCATAAAACCAATTATGGTTATAAAGAATATAATTAATTGCAAAAAATATGTTAATTGAATGTAATCTACGCCCTCTCTTGTTGGGAAAAAAAATTTAGTATTACTTCCTATTTTTTTTAACAAGTAAAAAAAAAATCTCTTGACTTTAGAGGACACTAGCCCAAAATATCAAAATTGGTAATTTGTTAAAATATAAAAAGGATTAGTACTTAAATTTTAATGTCACTATAAAACTAAAAATCCTTCCTTGATTCGACTTATTAACTTCGTCACTTTCAATCACCTATGTATTAGATAAGTTTTACTGCTTGTAATTTTGTGTGGTTAGGCGATTTATAAATACATTTATAAATCCTTAAATAATTCAATGACATATTTTATATTAAGGTGAAGTGAACTATCCTATCTTAAACTTTTCTATAATATATATATATATATATATATATATATATATATATATATATATATATATATATATATATATATAATCTACCACTTTGGTTTAAGTTATAAATCCATGTTGGCATCAGGCTAAAATCACGTTGGCTCTGCTGGATCAGGTGAGCAACACAATCAATCTCCTGGGATGAAGAAATTCTCAAGACGACAATATCATTAGCCAATCAAAGAGAGACCTTGTAGCAGTAGCACGTGTACTGTTCTATGTTCACATCTCTTCGAAATCTCAGGCCCATAACTGTTCTGATAAGTAGTTTTTAAAAAATTATTTCATTTAGAATTTCAATTTTAATTGCAATTATTTCTTTAGATTGACAAGTCTCATTTCACAATTTTAATTCGGTTCCTTTTTTTTTTCCCCGAAATATAGTTAAGGAGCGGCTGATCAGAGGCCTTCAAAAATTTTAATGTTTTTAATTTTATGTATAATATTTTTAAATTAAATATCAAAATTTTAAAATTATACATAATTTATAAAAATTTTAACACTTGATCTCTCAAATAAAAAGTTTTAACTATCTAATTTTTTTAACTAGAAATTTTGGAAAAAAATTTGAGAATGTATTTCCCCAATCTTAGGTGCCTCGTAATCCATAAAAATAATTAAATAATTATAACTATTATATAAAAGTAGAGTAAGTAATTAACTTAATATTTTCTTATCTTTAAATCATATATTCCGAAGATATACTTTGTATTTGAGTCGTTGAAATAAGTCAAAACTCATAATTCAACCCATTAGTCTATGAGTTTTGAAGGACTCGAATATTTATTTTAGGAGTTTTAAAAGTCGTGGGTTGCAACTAGGTTGGTTATGAAAGCTCACAACTTGCATGGATTAGCTTGCAAATGGATTGGATTGCTTGTAAAGTTTTTTCTTTTTAATTTATAAATTTTATGTAAACTTATATTTTCAATTCATACAAAATTACATTCCTATCCAATTCTAATTATATAGGATTGTGTTTTAAGTAATTTATCGATAATATTTTTATTTTGTAAATATTTATAACTTATATTATATATATAATATTTTTTATGATTATATATAAATTTAAAATGTATTATAATTTATTTATGAATAAATATATAGTTTTTTTAATGATTTTAATTTTTTATTATTTAAAAGATAAATTTTTATTTTAAAAAATTAAAAATTAAAAAAAATCTATGAGTTAGCCCAACTCCCTATACTTAGCATAACACATATGGAAAAATTTTCATTATCTTAACTATTTATAAATATATTCTTATAAAAGATGTTTTTTATTAAAATGAACAGGACATTAGTCTTTTTCTCTCCTTACTTTCCTTATTACTCATAGTGAAGGTAATGGAGATAGGGACTAAAAGTTCTTTGTATAAAGTTTCAAATTATTCAACTTATCATAGAATTATAATTCTTCAATTTCCTCCATTAAATTAAGAAATCACATTTCATTATTTCAAATGATTCTTCAAATGTTAGAACTATTAAGTTCTCCAATAAGATAAATATGAAGAATACCTACTAATTTTTATTAATGAGCATTAATCTACCTTAATATAGAAATTGTACAATTATGGTTATGATTATTAAGTAAATAAATGAGTAATTTAATTTATTTAATAGATTGCAATTACACTACTTAATAGGATTTAACAACATGCTTAATTGGATTTAACCATGTGAATACTTATTAACATAATTTAATCCTATTAATAAGATTTAACCATAATCTTAGTACGAAGTGGTTAAAATAATTAACAAAAACTAACTCCAGTTATGGCACTCTTTTATATGGCTATGAAAACCACTAATTCTAATATTCTTCCACTTGGTGATACCACATGAAAACTTGTATGGATTTTAAAATAATGGCCACACTATTAACTTTAGTGATCAAATATACTTTTCTAAATTTATTACCAATATGAGTCATGGCAATTTTATATTTATCAAAAATATAATTCCTTTCATGCTTCACAATATAGTCTTCCATCTAGAAAAGTCATAATGAAGAATGATATGAACTATATATATTATATGTTCAAGTGAACCATTTTTTTTAATATTCAATTTAAACTCTTTTATAGTCCAACTTCAATACGAAAACACAAAGTATCATCTTTTATTTTACATAATGTGATTTGGATATAATGGAATAAAACCAAAATGAGTTTTTGATAAAAATATACATTATTGGTCAATACCATGGACAATACATGATTAATAAAAACACTATGTGCCAATACTTTAATCATGAAATCTACCACTATTAATTTTGCATTGATATGCTCAATAGATACTTTCTTCTCTCTAACCTTTCATGAACAATAAGATATTTAATTATATATACTTTAATTTACTTGACTACTTGTTATTCTTAGAGAAAAAAATAACAATAAAATTGTCACAAAATACTTTAATGGATTACTAGTCTCTAGGTGAATCCTTTCGTAGCAAGTCTAGCTTTGTATTGGTCAATATTTCCATTGAAATCCCCTTTTTTAGCATTTAAATACTTAATTGTATTGAATTGTAATTCCTTTTCATTTTAAATACTCATTTATATTGAATTGGAATGACTTTGTTAAGTAATATGACCAATTGTCAAACTAAGGATGGCAATGGCTCAGATTTAGATAGATCCAATCTAAACTTAGTTAAATCTAGACCTATTAAAAACTTACTATTTTGAATCCATTAAAGATTTATATCTATTAAGGATCTAATAAAATCTAATTAAAAGATCCAAAATAGATTTACTTGAATCCGTTAATATAAATATAATTTAATTTTTTTTAATAAAATATAAAAAAGCTATTCTTTTTTATTAATAATAATTATACTTGACAATTATGAATTATATCTATTTTTTCATTTATATTCATTCTTGTTTTAACCCATTTATACTATTTATATTAATTTTAAGGTAAATGTAGATTATATCATTCCTATTGATAATAATTACACTTGGTAATTATGAATTATATTTATTTTTTATTTATTTTTATTTTATTTGATTCATTCATATTATCCATAATAGCTTTAGAGTAAATGTGGGTTATATTAGGTTAACTCATAAATAATTATTTTTTTATTTATATTATAACTAGATATTTCTATATTATACAAACTAATATTATAAAATAAAATAATATTATTTTAAATTATCTTTATAATATAATGTAAATTCAAATATTTTAAATATTATTTATCTTAAATAAATTATCATAATATTTTTATATATGTGATAATATTAATTTTATATAATAATATGTCAATAATAAAATATGTTATTCAAATAATTTTAGTGTAATATTCAAAAATAATTTAAGATCCATTAAATATTTATAAGAGATAGACTTATACATTATACAAACTAATATTAACGGATACCCAAAAAGAATTCAAGATTCATTAGATATTTAATAAGTAAATCCAAACGCAAATTATTAAGCATTAAGTCTAATTTAGATAAGATTCATTAGATAAATATCTATCAGTTTCAATAACACCTATTCAATATAAATATTTTTGCCATCCTTATGTCAAACTATATTAGTATCCACAAAAATTATTTCATCTTTCTTAACTTTTATTCAACTCTTTACTTTTTATAATTTATGAAAATGTTGTTGAATTATTTTTATATTTTTGAGGTATTGGATGAGTTTTTCTTAGGTGCCAACTAGATGAATTCAAAAGTATATCCTTTCTACCATTTTTTTCCAAATATTATTAAGCTAAATATATAGCTACACATAAGGGTGTCAATAAATTAGGCTAAGCTGAGCTTTATTTTAAATAGGTCAGGCCTACTTTCTAAATTATTAATCTAAGTTTGACCTATTAGTTTATATAAAGCTAAAATTCAATCTCGATCTGATCTATTAAAGAAATCTGATTAGACCTGTTAGCTTATTTAGAAACTTTTTTGTATAAATAAGCTTTCAAATTTGCTAATAGATTGAAGCTTTCTTGAGACTCAAAATTATCCAATAATATAATTAACTTTATATACATATATATATGTATTAAAATATTTTTATTATTTGTATGTATAATATATATTATATTATATTATTTATAAATATATTTATAATTAAATAAGCCAATATAATAAGTCTATAAATTGATCTTAAAAAAAACTTGGCCTCTTTATCTAAATAGGCTAATTTATTAGCCTAGATCTGATTTATTTAGATAAATAGGTTGAGTTAAACTAAGCCTTAAGTAGATTGAGCCATAGGCTTCTAATAGACTGTTTGATTTACTTGCAACCCTAGCTACACATCTTAAAATTAGTTCAAAATAGAGGGAGAAAACCCTTCTATTTTAATTACTATGTTACATTTTAAACAATATTTGTTTACTTACGAAAGCTTAGTTGGATTATTATATATCTTGTGTTTTAACTTTTTGTCCCTAAAATACAATAAATATGTGAGAAATTTCACATTTCAATCATGTACATGCTACTCTATTTTAACGCACTATCCAAGTGATTACCCTCCGAACTCATTGATATTTGATAATATTATTTCACCGTCAATTAATTTGAAATTAAGTCAAATTGAATTTAATGTGGAGAAAAGCTCTCTCAATTTTTTTTTCGTTTATAAAATTTGAACTTAAAATTTTATTTAAGAGATCATATATTATTAATGGAATAGTTAACTATTTCAATTAATGTGTTAAAAAACTAAAACTATCCAATCCAATTTTAACTATCTAGTTACTTTATAGTTATTTCAGAACAAGATATTAGACAACATTTCTTTTACATCTTATGGACGTAATAAATTACCTGACACTCATGAATTATTTTAATCTATTACATGGTAGTTATGTGTTCAACGTGTGCATTCAATAGCCGTTATTGTTTTGCCATTAGTCATTATTTGAACTGTACATAAACTGGGTGACCCACCTAATTCGATAGGCTCGACTTAAAAAAATATAGAATTTGGATTCTTTTTTAACCCAATAGGCCCATGGACTTTTTCTTAATGGCCCAATTAATAATCAGGTCAAAATAAAAAGAAATGGGCTAACTCGACCTAATCTGATTATATTAATTTATTTTTAATAATATAATTATATATTAAGAAAATAATTATATCTAATTACTTTTAATAAAAAAATAATTTGATATAATTAAATATTTTACATATATAAATATCATATTATCTTTTTAAATGCATATTTTTAATTTAAAAAATTATTTTATTCGAACTATCAAGCTAGGCAAGGCCAATTTTTTTTAAAAAATTAAATGGATTTAGATGGGGCTCATACCTTGAATTTTATATAGTTCGGACTATTAGGCTTAGCTTGAAAACTGCCTGACTCGTCTTATATACACCTTTAATCATTATTTTATAATCTTATTAATTAGTGGGAATTTAGAACATTAGTGAGAGTTATTTTTTAGTAGTGGAGTTTTTGGTGTGCATATATCCTCTGTTTATTTCGGCATAAATTAATTTTAATAAAAATATAATTATAAAATATTAAAAAATAAAAAATAATTTAAATGTGTAATATTAAATATTAAAATTTATGAAAGGTAATTTCTTTAAAAAAATGTTTTCTATTATCTTAATTTTAAATGTTATTTACTTTAATCATAAAGTATATTTGCACACAATCATTTATTTAAAATAATGAATTTTATATAAAAAATATTTTTCAAAAAAATTCGTAGGCTTAATGATTACAAATTTAATTTAAAATGTATAGAAAATAGCTGGTCAATATATGGGAACGGGTCTGGACAGATGTAACAAAGACCTTTGTACTTATTTTGATGTTGCCCACATTTCGGAGCTTTACTTTAGTGCACATTTAATTACATATGGTTAAGATGTATAGTTTGCTAAGTGAACGCAAGAATTAATCTTTTATTTATAAAAATAATTATTATATTTTTTAAATTTTGTAATTAATATTATTAATTATTAATTTATTACAATTATTTCCCCTTTCCTTTATTTAAAATATCAAAATAAATAAAAAATATCAAATTTAATTATTAAATTTCATCTTAACAATGTTAAATATATATTTATTTTTCTATTATATTATTTTTCATCATTTATTTCAATGTTATAAGTGAAAATGTGAATGAATAAGTATAATAAAAATAAAAATAATAAATTAATAGTACTAGTTATAATATTTAAGAAATATAATAGTTAGCACTCCAGTTAATAATCCCTCCATTTCATTTTATCCATATTTTTTAATTGTTTTTAAGAAGATTAAAAAAGTAATTTGATGTGTCTATTATTATTTTACTTTTCAAAATTAACTTTTAATCTAAAATTAAAATTTATTATATTTTGTTTCTCTCTTGACTTTCTCATATCCTAAATTTTGTGATCATAATGTTCACAATATTCAATATAGTTAAGAATAGGCAAACAATGATGAAATAAATTTATTGAGATATTCTAAGATTGAATATATAAAGCAATGAAGTATTTATTAGAGAAAAAGAAGAATAAATTTTAAAAAATAATTAATACTTCATTAAATTTTTAAAATAATAAATATAAATAGATAAAAAAAATTCAAATGTGACAAATGACATAGGAAAAAGAGAATAAGAAATGAAATATTGCATTTACTTGAAAAGAATCCTCAAAGTGAATGGAAAAAGGGGGTTTTTGGAAGTAAGCATGTCTTATACAAATTTCATATTTTTTGCACACCTCAGTGCGGAAAAGAAAAATAATGAAACCCCACCCATTTTTAAAACATTTATTTCTATTTATATTTTCCATAGCAATCAAACATTAAAATAAAAAAAAAACTTGTTTAGAATTCAAATAAACAAGATTTCGTTTCATTAAAATGAATTATTGCCTTAATAATATTTTAATTAAAGACTAATGCTTTGTTTTGATGGAAGTGAAAATAGAGGGGGAAGAAAATGGAGATGAAAGGAAATGGAGGGAAAAGTAATTAGAGGTGAAAGAATTTTTACCTAGGTTATTTGGAATGAGTGAAAATGAGAAGGGGAGAAAATAGGAATGAAATTAATTTCTTTTATTTGGAATAGGTGAAAATTGAGAGGGAAGGAAATAAGATCAAGTTAAATTATTATAATATCCTTATAATATATTATTAATTTTTATTATAATATTAATTCAATAAACTCAATTAAAAATTTATATTATACTGATAAAATACTATACATTTAATAATAGGTAATTTTTTTAAATAATTTTAAGTAATAATAATGTTTATATTTTATTTATTATTTTAAAATTTTAATTAAATATCAAATATATTTTCTAGTTTTATTTTAATTACATATGAAATATATTGTAACAGGATTCATCTCTATTATATGATATCCTGCAGTGATTCATTCGTACTATGCGGTGTGACATAATGGTATATGTTTTCACTTCTTTTAATTCTCCTATATTAAATTACAATTAAAAAAATAAATATTAATTTGATATAATGGCATATGTTTTCACTTTTAATCCTCTAAATAAGTTAAATTCATGACTGTTAAAAAAAAAAGTCAGTCCCCAGTCAGGTTGGGTCACCTCCCAACCCGGGCTAAACCCAGCCACAATGAATCGGCTCCGGAAGTCCTTCAACCCAGGAAGACGAGTTGCACCGAGTCTCCATTGCCACTCTTACATCCAACGATCAGCAGATTGGATAGCAAGGACGACTCTTGCTTCCACCAATGTCACTCTGGTGGTTGAACTTCCATCGGAAATGCACCATCTTCCTCCACGTAGCAACTGACGCCATCCTATGTTTCAAGCACACAGAGAAAATACAACAGACAACCGCAAATTACATATGGAGACGACATAACTATTATGAAATCTTGGTGGTGGTCGCAACAAAAATGGAGGTGCTTGCGGTGGCTAGAGTTACACGCAGCTACTCTGAATGAGGAGAAGAGTGATTCACAAGGGTTGAGTGTGGAAATGTGAAAAAAGAAGCCTTTTCACCGTAATTTTCTTCTCATTTTTAGGGGGGACGAAATTATTGTGGGGTCCACTGACTTTTCATACTTTTTTTACTTCCCCCTATTCCCTCTCAGCAGCCAAACGGGTGAAATCAATAATTTCACCTCTAATTTGACCCACCCTATTTCTTTCGCCCCCAAAACCACTCGTTCCAAACACAAGTTAAAATAATTCAATTCGATTTATAATTTTTATTTTAATTAAATTTATTTTAGTAAAGAACTTGTCAAATTAATTGAAAATATGATTAAACTTTTTTTATTAGACATAAAATATATGTTATTATTAATAATTATATTTTCATATTAAAATTTTATTGAACGTGATATTATCAAAATTTACCCTTTAATTAAATTTAATATGTTCTTAAATATTTGGAATAAAAGAAGTTATTTATAAATTAATTGATTCATTATTTTTAACATTAATAATTCTAAAAATATATCAAAATGAATTAAAAAATTTTTTGTTAGAATAAATTGAATTCAATTATAGAAAAATTGGTTGTAAATAAAACTATTCTTTATGGTGATGAGAGTAATAAATCACTTAATATACATATACAATATTTCAATTTCAAATTTAATAATATAGAATGTTACCACACTATTATTAAGAGTGCAAACTTTAAACAAAACATTAATGATTTCATTTGAATTATATAATAATTATCAAATATATCATATTTTCTAAATTATTAGGTGTCAAGTGAGAGGTTTAAGTAGTATGGTGGAGGTTTAAGATTCAAATCTCCTCACTATTAATGTGCCCAAAAAGCTAATACTTTAGTAATCGAGTGGTAGCTGATGTTACCATAAAGATTTTATTTTGTTTGAGATTTGAACTCAGAACTTTGTATAAATACATTAAGTAAATTATTATCCCTATTATATATATGTATATATACTTTATAGTATTACATTTTTTACTAAACACTCATTTTGGCCCTTGATAGATCATGTTTGTCTCATTTTAATCCTTATTTAATTTGCTTTTTTAAGTTAATCCTCGAGATATGCAAATTGAGTCAATATTAACTATCCATCGAGTGCCTACTAAATCTTTGGAAAGAAGTACTAATGTAGACCAATTTCTTTGTAACCTATTAGTAACATTAGTTAACCAATGAAAATGTGTGAAAATTATAGCAAAACCTATGTAAAATGCTATAAATCAAACAAAAGAAGAGAATAAATAAAATATTAAAGTTGAAAGGTCATGAACCCTAAGATAACTTGATTTGCTCTCTGTTTGTTAGTGATTTTGAAGTAGGATGTGAAGGTTTGGGTTTCTATTTGCTAAAGGTCTTTATTGGTTTTGATATAGCTCAATGCACTTACATGTTTTAGATTTTTACTTCTTATCGAAGTAAATTGAAGCTTGCCCAATTTAATAATATGATTTTTAACTTCCAAATGATGAAATTTTTTACTTGTTACTTATGGATGTGTTAAGTTATGGCTTAAATATTTTTAGGTTTTAATTTTATGCATTAGAGTTTATTTCTATAACAAGCTTTGTTTTGGGTTAGATAAACATACTTTTATTACTGCATTTTCACTAAGACTAAACTTGTTAACTTTTTCTTGACTTATAACCTTTTTATTACATTTGTAATACCTTTTTAAATGAACTTTTTCATTTTTTTGACTCTAATATATAGCATGGCTAAAAGATTCACTTTGATTATCCATCATGGTAGAAAATTTGAGGAAAAGTCAAAGTTGTTGTATATAAAGGACTTGATCAATTATTAGGATAAAGTGCATCTTAATCATATGTTAATAATAGTATTATAGAAATTGTTAAAGTAACAATATCCTAACAGAGAATTTTATTTCTTAATTCTTAGGAAGAACTTAGAGAAAGGATTTATGCCTTGACTACTTAGTCATATTTGAAGCCATGAATGGATAAGAAGAAATTGAGCTATTTATAGAACATGTGATAAACTAACTTATTCAAGTGTTCCTTTTGTTGTAAGATTCTGTAGAGAATAAGTTTGTAAGAAGAAAGGATGGTAGGTTGAATAAGGAAGCCTTAACCATAAAAGTTGATGTAGAGGTACCTAATAAAGGTGATCAAATGGATCATAAGGTTCATGTTGAAATAAAATATTCAAAATCGGTCAATAATGTGAATTGGGATGATCTTAATATAAAGGTTTAGGAAATAGAAATGGTTCTTAAAATGCATCATACAATGGTGAATAGGGAACAGGTAGCACAAAGGGATACTTTGAGTATGCAATTGAAAAGTAATAAGTCTAACCAATAAAGATGATGAAGAAATAGAAAAAAAATAAGTGAGATTTCTTTATATTATGACAATGTTAAAGATTACGTCTAAAGGCAAGTTTTGCTTGATAGCTTAGAAGATAATGATGATCTATTTGAAAAATTTATGGAGGCAATGATGAATGAGTAAGTTAGTAATGAAGGTAGAAAAAAAATCCAAAGTGACAAAAAAGAAGTGTGTTCTTAAGAAGATGATAAATTCCTATGTTAGTAATAGTTCTAAACCAATGATAAAGTAAGTTAGAGATTATTCCCACTTTGATGAAAAAGATATTTTTGATGGGCTTCACTATGAATCTAAAGAAGTGGATAGGTTGGATTTGTTAATTGATGAGGAAAGGAAAAATGAGCATATGCAAGTGAAGACAAGGAAATAACTATAAAAAGAAACTAGTTTTCCTATGATTCAATTGAAATATTGCATATGGTTGTGGAAATTTTAAAGTGGACCAGGTGTTTCCAAACTTGGATGTTTTCAAGGAAGTTATGAAGGATTGTATTATATATGAAAGGAAACTAGTTAGGTTGGAGAAGAATAATGGAGAAAAGTGTAAGGCCATATGCAAAAAAACATGTCCATTTGTTTTCTTATGTCTATAGGTTAAAAATATCCAATCATTTTGGATTAAGACATTAAAGACAAAACACACATGTGCAAGGATTGCTAGAGTAAAGAAAACAACTTCAAAATGGTTGTCTAAGAAGCTAGTTCCATCTTTTAAGTGTAACTCTAATCCTACCATCAATGACGTAGTTAATTGTTGTAAAGAAGAATATAATTTAATAGTTACAATTGCTAAGGCTTACAAAGCATTGCAAAAGGACTTTGTTAGAATGCAAGAGGATGAAAAAGAATAATATACGAGGATATAAGATTATAGTATAGAGTTAAGAAGTTTAAATAAAGGCACAACCATATAACTTGAAAATGGAAAACCAAGCCTAGATTTTCCACCAAAGCTTTATAAGCTATACATTTGTTTAGATACATTGAAGCAAGGATTTGTAACAGCTTGTAGGCCAATGATTGGATTGGATGGCTACCATTTGAAAGGCTATTTTAGAGGAATTTTGTTATTTATTATTGATCAACATGCTAACTTTGGATTTTATCCAACAACATAAGAGGTGGTTGATCTAAAGACAAAGAAAGAGACTTAGAAATGGTTTCTCATTAGATTAATGGATAATCTAAACTTAGTGCTTAGGAAGAGGTATAACTTCATGAGCAACCAATAGAAGGTAATATGTATTTATATGAATTCATGAAAATTCACCAATTGAGTCTAACAATAAATTTTCCATTTCTTATAGGACCTTTTTCCTACTACTGTTGAGCTATTTCTAGAGTTTGAACACAAAAATTATGGGAAACACATGTACACCAACTATGCCAAGAAATTCAAAGGAGAAAAACTTAAAGATCATTTTTTGGCTTGTGCCAAGTCAAGCACTATGGTTGATTTTAATGCTAAACATAACAAACTAAAAAACATTCAATAAAAAATCATAGGAGCACTTATCTAATTCTAACCCTAAAGTTTAGTCTAGAGCAACATTTCAAATATTCAGGAAATGTCTAATTATCATAAACAATATGTGTAAGCAATTTAATAGTAATATTAAAAAAATAAAAGGAAATTAATCATCATCATATAAAAGGAAATAAGATTAAACGTTGTAAGTAAGATGACTAAATAAAGAAAGCTACTAGCAAAATGTCCTGGTCCTTTAACTTGTAAAATGAATGACAAGCTTAAGGATAAAAAATTGAGTGAAGGAAGTGGCTACTAACTTAGATGGGTGATCTAAATGAAGTTATCTTTGAAGTGAAGTGTGGACCTTAGAAATACATAATGAACATTAAGGAGTAACATTGTTTACATAAAGAATGGGATGTGTCAAGCATAGCTTATGTTCATGCAATTTCATCCATAGGGTGGAAAAATGTTAGACTAGAAGCTTTTGTGCTTGAAAGCTTAAGGAATAAGGTATAGGTTAAGGCATATGAGCCATTCATTTAACCTGTGAATAAACCAAATCTATGGCCAACAATAGGGCACAAACCAATGCAACCTCCTCTAATAAAAAAACACTAAGGAGGTTAAGAATAAAAAGAAGAAAAAAGTTAATTAAGAAAGAATTGAAACAAGTAGATTTTATAAAAAATAAAAGAAAAATCATATGTATTTGCAACAAGTGCAAAAAGAAAGCCTAAAACATGAGGATCTACAAAGGCTTATCTTCTAAAGATCAAGTTGTTCTTACTGCTTCACCAAAGCAAGCAGCTACTACTACTACTACTACATAAGAGCAAGCTACTACTAGTACACTATCAAAAGCTATTATGACTAGATCTAAACTAAAGAGAAAGGCCTCAACTAGTCGACGAGAAAGTATCTTTGGTTTCAATAATAGGAAGAAGATAAAAATATCCATCTTTTAAAGAAAATCTTCTTTTTTTTTAAGGTTATAATGTTATACTTTAACATATTTTATTTTATATTCTAAGGTAATAATGTAACATAAACCCCATATGTTAACTTGTCATAATAGCATCCTCCAAGCTAAGCTGGGAAACAAAGCTAAGCCACGCAATTAAGCCAAATGGGCTATCAAAGGTAAATTAGCCAACTAAGTCAAGGGAAGAAGAAAATTAAGCTACCACCTAAGTTATAAATAGAGCAATAAACTTGGAAGGGCAATAATGCATTTCTAAGAAATATTCGAAGCAATTAGCCAATGAATAGGTCTATATTAGGGGATTATATTGCTACATCTTAAGAATCTTAAAAAGAAATAAAGTAGCAGAGAAATATGGAAATAACCCACCTTAGTTAATTAGTTAATGCATTTAAGATAGCTAATAATAGTAATTTTTTGGCATTTAATATGAAATGCTTTGTAGAAGTTAAGAACTTAAATTTTAGCCTTAGGTAGTCATCTTACGCTTAACTTTTTAACTTTTAGCAAGTTATAAACTTGTTGACTAGCTAATCGACCTTAAATTGTATGAACTTCCTTTATAGTAAAATGCTTCATCTAGCATTATTGCAAAATTGCGGTAGTTATTTACTTATTTCAATTTCCTTTCAATTTTTAAGAGGTTGAGCCTTTCTTTCTTCATGGATTTCCCATGAATTTGTTCCTTTTTCTTTTCTTTATTTAGTATGCTTTAAATAGGGTGCATAATCTACATTTTTTCATTATTTTCTTCTATAGAATTTGTAAGCAAATTTAATGAAATTAATGCTTCGTTTGGCATGTAATTTTTTAGAATTGATTTCATTTCATTTTAATTCAAATGATTTTAATTCATTTATAAATGAATTCCATCATTTGGATACTTTATTAAAAATAATGATTTCAATTCATTTGTAAATTAATTATTTTATTTGAAATGCATGAAAAAATATATGAAATTTAATTAAAAAATAAATTTTGATGGTATTATGATAAATATAATATTAGAAAAAGGATAAAACTTTCGTATAAAATATTTGTTTGGCCAAATGAAATGAATTCTAATGAAATCCTTACTCAATTGGATAAATTTCATAATGGCACAAATGTAATTAAAATAAGAATTGCAAATGAAATGAAATGAAATCTTTTTATATTTAAAGCCAAACACCATTTTTTTAAAAAAATTCATTTGAAAATGAAATAAAATCTTATTTTTAGTGTTGCCAAACAAGGGGTAAGTCACTGAAATTTCATTCATTTCATTACAACAATATTCAACATTACATTACATTTTTTTACTGCTAAAAAATACAAATTCGATGCATTAGACTACAGATTAACAAAACAAAACACCAAACCCACACCTAAAATATCAAACCTATTAAAAGAAACTTAAAACTAACTTGCAGCTTTATTCTTTCAACATCTTAGCTACATAAATGGCAAAAATAACTCATAATAGCACAAACCCTTAATCAATACTTTAGATATTCACATCTTTCATAATCAACATATAAAAAAAGCCACACCCTTCTATCTTATTTTTGTACTTTAGGCATCTAAGGAATCTCTGGTCTAAGTTTCTCCTTATGTTAAATGTTACTCCTTTTTTAAATATAATAATTTAGAATTTTATTTTATGGTAAGAATAATTAAAATAATTGGAATAATATTAGTTGAAATAAAACTTATGGGTTTGAAAGGAAATTTTTTGTGAATAGTTATGAATGAATTATTAAGTAAAAGAAAATTTAATATTTCAATAAGCTTAGGAATAAAGATTTTGTAAGAAATAAATGTAGAAAATAAGTAAGAAAATAAATTTTAAGATTTTAAGTTATTATGAATGAGTATATGATATAGAAAAGATTTAAGAAAAATTTTTAAAAATGACCCTCATTACAATTCCCCATTTTTAAAACCCAAATCAACCCTTCCCCTTTCATTTTTCTTAATTCACCTAAAACCTTTCACTTATACTCTTTTCCCCTTCTTTCTCCCTATCCACTCTTTAAATTTAGCAAGAAAAGTTGGAATCTTCTTCAAATTCTTCACCTAATTAAGGTAAGAATATCATCCATGTTGAATTACTTCTTCATCTTCTCTTGGTTTGATAAAGATTAGGGTTATTTTGAATTTATAAGGGGAATTGGAATCCTAATAAAAAAACTCTTAATTTTAGAGTGGTTAAGCTTGAAGAGCATTGAATCTACCTATTAGTAATTCTCTGTACACTATATAAGTGAATATCCTAACCTAAATTCATTGATTTTATTAGTGATTAGTTAGTTTTGTCAACATAGTGAGTTTCATGTGATTTTGTTTAAAACATGTTGATTTGTGAGGTTTATATTGAATTTAATGTTAAAGGTAGCTTGTATGGAGTGTTAAATATGTGTTTTGATGGTTAAAGATGATTTGGTAAGTAAAAAATGAGTTAAAATTGCATTAAATGTCATATAAATAGTGAATTTTTGAAGAAAATGCAAAAAATTTATACATGAATTGGTTTTAGAATCAATTTAGCTTTCCAAAATCAAAACTTTTACCGTAAATTAGTTTTAAAATTAATTCTCCTTTTTTAAATTTGAAATTTCATACATGAATCAATTCTAGAATTAATTTAACCTTTCCAGAATTGAAATTTTTACCCTAAATTAGTTCTACAATTGATTCACTTCTTTGAGAATAGCAAATTGCACTCTGAATCGCTTTATAAACTAATTCCTCTAGTGTAGCTTCACATTTTAATGTTATAACTTCATACAATTAATTATTTAATACATGTTGAACCATGAGAATGATGTGTGCAAATATTATTAAAGATGTTCACTTTGTTTTAGTATATGTATCACTATTATATCATGAAATTTATTAGTATTAGAATCAAATAACATGCTTAAGATAATTAAATTTTTATAAAAATGAAATGAGCTATGTAGCCACACATTAAAGCATGTTGTTGCTATGAAAAAGATGATAAAGATGACTAAAGTTATGATTTGAGAAAGAAATGAAATATGAATTATGAAATGGGAAATGTAATAAGAGATGGTATAATTATCAAATACCAGATCCGATAACAACTTATGAATGGTATAAGATTTACCTAGGATCCATATAAAAGTTTATTTGCTTTTATTATTAATAGTTGCATATTATATTATGAGATTGAAATCTAAATGTCATTGACTATCTTTAAGTGATATGATTGTGATGATATGGTTATGATTTAATATCTTATGGCTATTTGAAAATGAATTGATAATTTTAAGATGTTTTATATGTTAAGTTTTACAAGAGAATGATCTAATGGGTAAAGTTGATTTATAGTTACATTTGTTTATTTTAGAGTATTCACTTACTAAATCCTAGACTCGCTCCTCTGTGTTCTATTTTATAGATATACAAGTCAAACATTCATCACTGCATCTTTAAAAATAGATCTGTTAGGAAGTCCTATTAGGATGGTTTTTGGTAGCACTAGATTTCTATTAAATAAAACTATTTCAGGACCTTATTCTATAAAGACATTTAGGTAAAAGATTCATAAGCTAACTCCTTCTAAATTAGTTAAATTAACTTATCTTTAATTTGAAAGGATTATAAGCAAGTCTCTAACTTTTTTATATTTTATAAATATTATTTTTTATGATGAATGGAATATCACTTCTTTTTCAAAGATCACCTCTCTTTCTTATTCCTCATTCTAATTAAATAATTAGGATTGTAATGAATAAATGAAAATAAGTTAGTGGAAAGTGGATAATGGGTTTCATGTCAGTCACAATCAGGTTAGAGTTATAATATTAGATGTTAATGTCACTAGCCACAAGCCATAATTGCAAGTTGGAGCTTATGTAAAGTAGATCAATGAAGAAGGGGAAGCAAAATGACCCCTATAGACAAAGCTCTCACCATCAATAGAAGCAAGCCCTTCACCATCTATGGAGAAGCTTACAATAAAGTAGCTTTGTTAGGGTTTGTGGCAAATTTTTAGCAACTTAAAATCCACCCTGCTATTTTTCCCTCATTTTTTTTAAATTCTTTCATTATTTATTTTCAATTTTTTGTTCAAAAATTTAACTAATGATACGAAAAATATTATGTCCACATCAACACTTTTAGATTTAACGAGCTCTAAATGGAAGGTTGATATTGATTCAATTTGCAACTTTCAAATATTAAACTGAGAAAATAAATAAATTAAGAATTGAATTGAGACAAATATGATCTATCAGGATCGAAATGAATATTTAATCTACATTTTTTTTATTCTCATGATGTTATGCTCATTGAAAATGATGATTAAAAACTAACTGCATTTTAATTAAGATACAATGAAAAGAGTTACCCTTAAATGTATAATTATTATTATAGAAAGTAAAGGATAACTTTATTATATTATGTGGAAAAAGTGGTAAAAAAAAAGTGAAATAGCTTAAAACTAAAATATACCTTAAAAAAAGATAATATAGTACATAGAAATTAAAATTAAAAGTTTAAAAAGCCAATATTAACAACTTTAAAATCGAGGAACATCTTTATATTATGACTATGATTTATCTATGAATGTATTTATAATTTAGATCAAATCACATATTTTTGTATAAATTTAAATTATTTTAAACAAATTCTAATGAGTTTTATCTTACTTCCACTCTATCTTGTAAAATATAAAACATAAAAATAAGGATATATTCTCTCCCAAAGAAAAAAATTCTTATAATATTTTGTTCTCTTTAATGGCAGAAACTAATCAATACATATAGATGCATTTATTTTGATGAAAAATAATTTTTTGTAAAAATAATTTTATTTAGTTATATATATAATTATAAAATAGTAAATATATGTGTGTTTCTTATTAAATGTAGGATTTGTCATAGAAATAATATCCTATTTTCTCTACTAATATTGCACCATACATTAATTTTTTAATCATAAAGAATATAAGTGTCATAAAACTTTTTTTGTTAATATGTAAGTAAATGAAATTTTTTTATAAAAAATATCTTCCAATAAAAACAAACAGAACGTTAGTATATAAATCCTAATGATAATAGAAGTGATAAACTTCTTGATACATAAGTAAAGTACTAGATTCAAATCCAAAATATAAATAGGAAAAAAGTTTATAAATAAATATTAAATATCATTGTATTACTAAAATCTATATATACTTTTTAATAATAATAGAAGTTACAAGTTTATGATATTCAAATTTCATACATGATATAAAATAAAGTTTTTAAATTAATGTTGAATGCTACTATATTATTAAAAGTATCACACAAAGCCTTAACATATCTGATTTTAACTTTTAGGTAAACTTTAAATTGATGAAATTAAATTAAAATGTTAAGTTAAGCCTTGAAATCTTAAAAGAGATTTACATATTCAAAACACTAAAGTAACTTTTGTGTTCGATTATGAAAAAATAAACACAAAAAGCACTTGTTTAAGTTTTGAACTTAAGTATTCATTATAACCAATCAAACCATTTTAAAATGGAATCTGCATTTCGATTATCTACTATGTAAAAATATTAAATAAAAATGATATAAAAGTAAAAGTACCATTATAAATGCTTGTTTATTAAAACTAAATTTCATGTTGCATGGTTGTTTGTTCTATCAATTAATTATTTTCCTACACCAATACAAGAAAAGTGTTAAGGATTCATTACTTAAAACAATATATTTTAACTTAAAAAATTAAATGTGAAAATATTACACCTTTTCACATGGAATATGAGATCTAAAATAGGATCAAATTTTTTAACACAAAATATAAAAGTGAAAATGTGTAGTAAAACATGGGAATAGTGAAACCTATCTAAAAACTTAGAGAGTTTAAAATGTCTACGCAAGTTATTTCCCATAATACCTGCTAATCATACCTAAAACTCTAAACAAAAAATTATCATCTAAAATACATCTTGAATATTAGAAAAATTAAATTTTTATTTACACAGGTTTGTTTAACTATACTACTACAGAATGACAATTTTACATTAGTTGATAAGCATTGATTAAAACTAAAATTAGATTTATATTAAAGCAATCTCATTTTTAAAACTAATAAGATAAGTAAGATGATTGCTATGACTATTTATATTGATGCAGTGATATTTTTTAAATTTATGAAAAACTTTTAATAATAGTTAAAATTATAGCCAACAACTATATGGGAAGCAACTTTATGTTTGAAATACTTGGAAGTTTATGATGTTAGTTTTATACATAACCAACATGAAAAATAAATTTTAACCATTGCTCTAAAAGCACCAAAAGAACTTAAAATGTTAGTTTTTTAACTAACCAAAATTGAAATCAATGTAGTAGTTGTATTCTTACAAATATTATTCTAACTTTATATGTTTGTTTTCCTTAAATCCAATGTCATTTCTTTTAAATGTTGATTAACAAATTAAAAAAATGACATGTATATGTTTTAGCTATGTAACTTTCATTTCCTCCTTATTTTGCATAACTTTTATTTTTTAAAATCCACTTTTTTTATGATAACCTTTGTTATCATCATTCTGCCAACAATTCCAAAACCTCCACCACATTCTTAGTTGCACTTAAATTTAACTTCATGCTTGTTCTAGTCATCATAAATGTTTTAAAGAATGTTTTCCCATCAAGTTTACATTGTATTTTTTAATGTTAAGAGATTATTTAACTTTATCTTGTTAAGATGTATATGTATATATATATGTATAGTAATATTATGACAGCCTTGTTCATCTTTAAGTTTATTATTATATTATTTATTATGTTTGGTGATGCTTTTAAGGTTTAGTTGCTCTCAAAATATATAGTTTTGATCATGCTTTGTTTGATGGTAATGCCTTTGCCATTTTAACTTGTTGCTTTTGCCATTACATGTTACTATATTTTTTTTAAGGCATCAAGTATATTTTATAATTAAATAATTCAAGTTTGCTTCATGATTATTTAAATTAATGAAAAGTCCATAAGGTATGATGATTGATATAATTTTAATTCACTTGCTTCTTACACAACTTATATGTCTTGTTATGCCACCATGCATCATTTGTTGTAAGGGCAAAATATACATTTACTACTTTGTTCATTTTTAAGTAATGTTAACATCTAACTTTATCTATGTATCATTGTACATGATTGACATTATTTTTTTTCAACATTCAAAATATGGATCCTTATAAAGAAGCAATTGATCCTACTAAAAGGAACACAAAGGATCCTATTATATTGAAAGCCATTACCATTGCATAGGTTACAGGTGAGAAGTTACCTATTCAGTTCAATATCAAGAGGCAAGTTATAGGAAAGTATAGAATAATTTATAACAATTATGTTGTATTGATAACATGATCTAAAGTATTAAGGGGTCATGCTTATTGGAAGTATGTCCCTTTGTTATTGAAGGATAATTAGAAAAAAGTTTTAGTATGTACACTTGATTTAAATAGCTTTATGTTATAAATATGAAAAATTTTATTTGTAAAATAAACACATATAAATCTTTCATGTGTGTTTTTTTCTTGTACAGTGCTTTCGATATCTTACACATGCAAAAAAATGTACTATCTCATGCAATGATTCAATGGAGGGACTTTATGGCAACTTTGAAGCAAGATTATGTTCAATTTGATACCTATTAAAAAGTAAAACTCATTTAAAAAAATAAAACTTCATCAACTATAGGAAAAGTTCCTAAAATAGAGAGATGATGAAAAATTCCACATAAAATTTGGTAATTATAACTACCAATTTTTCTCAATGTCTTATTTCTATGTCATTTATAATTATGAACTAATGCATCCTTTAACAAATAAAAGTTAAGTAGATCTAACTAGGAGAGGTAAAAAAATAATAATAATACATATCTACATAAGCTTTTCCAAAAAGGCTACCAAAAGTTAGAAAAAACAATGCTGACAGAGATAGATGTGAAACCCAACTGCAAGGACACCAAATAGGAACCTTTTATTTCTTGCACAGAGTTATGGAAGTGAGAAAAATTAACAAATAAATACAATATATGACCCTAGAGAGTCAAGTCATTATGAAAAGGATTATAAATATTTACAATTAAATTGAAATATATTGCTTGATTTTGAAACTTAAATTTCACTTAAAAAGTTCTAATTATCTATTATTTATTTATTACTATAAAAAACTCTCATGCAATAGGCCTCATAGGTTAAGTTTCAATTAGTTAGGAAGTATGACATCTTACCCATAGTGTTAAGATCTAAGAAGCATCGCGACTATGTTTTGGGTGTTCGACATGGCATCAACTTGAGAGACTACTTTGAACTATCAAAGTATCATCCAGTAGGACATTCTCAAGCCAAGTTAGAAAATCTCAAAGTGAGTATTTCCTAGTATTGCCCACAAGTTGGAATAAAAACTCACTACAAATTGGATGGCAAAGATGCAACAAAAGCAAAAGCAACATAATCAAATACAACAATAGTAGAAGTAACTCCACACTTTAATAGAGCATATAGCCTACCATTTAACCACATAATTGAGTTTTGTGGTGTCAGTCTAATCCACCTCTAGGATTACTACTCATTTGGATAAGTATCCTTTACAATTACGCATGACTTGCCCTTGGGACTCCTAATTAAGAAGGTGTGTTGACCTTTTTTATAATTAGTTTAAAAGAAATGGTAATAATTATAGCATTAAGCACCAAAATAGCAAACCTTATAAAGATTTTACTTAAGGTAAATGTTACCCTTAACCCTTACATTTTTTCCTATATATTACATGTATGAGTTGAATTTCCTATAGTTAGGGTTCACGTTGCAAAAGGTTGGCACCTTAATGGTGGTGGGATTACCTCCAAGAAAGGTCACAATTAGGTAAATTTTAACAGGTTAAGAGCTCTACCATTAACTATTATCGAATGATCAAGTGAAAATGGTAAGTTAACAAGCCATTGATCCATGCAATTGAGGTATTGATGCCAAGCGATGAAGTTCGGATAGTGAAAGAAATAGATGAGATTTTTATCATATGGCTAATGACCCTTATTTAATATCTAGCCGAGGTATCATTATGTATTCTTTACCTCTACCATTAACTTTTTTATGTATTTAAGGTTATATTAGTCTTGTTATATGCAATTATTAACTGGTGTTATTTGTGTTTTAGCAATCTTCTCATCATGATTAGAAAGTATTGCAGGCATATCTTGATCGCTCCCAAGGTTTTTCATCCCAAACCACGCTTTGGATAAAGGTGGAAATGGTGGGAAAATATATTGAGCTGTTTATTAAAAAGGTCCCCATCTAATAGTTCTTGAAGTTTGACAAGGTTGATGTCATTTGCATCTAGCTCTAGACTAAGTAAGTTTATATTATCTTTTTTTATTAAACATGAATTAATTCAATTACTAGTTGAATAAATGTTTAACTCACCTCAATCTTTTTGTAGGTATTGTTATGACCTATGGTCATCGGTGAATGCTTAATATGGATTCTTAAATCCATATTAATTTGACATAAAGTTCCAAGATGATGACAAGCTAAAGATAGAATACATTGTTGATGCTATACTTGATAAGCCCAGGAAAGCCTACTACTTTGCATTGTACCACAAGTGCTAAGTTTTACTTATGTGTTAGAAAAGTTAGCTATTTTTTTGTAAATAAATTCATATAATTTGTTATGCCATTATATTGTAAGTGTTATTGGATATTTATCATGGTACTCCTTAAGAGGAAGGTTGTGTTTTAGTTAGATCCTAAAAAGGAAGAAGTGTGTGGACGAAACTTTGGGTGTTTTATACATGAAGGGCTTGTAACTAGATGTGAAAAACAAAAAATTAACATACAAAACAATGAAGGTACATTTCTTGAGTAAGATTGTGACATGTTACAAATGGAGGCTTGTGCATCAATGGGATAAATTTGACTTCTTATTTTATTAAAGTGCCTAAGATAGCATAGCAATGTAAAATGTGGCCACTACATTATGCATTTCATGCATGATATGTTATGTGATTGTAAAAGCTTGGCTAAGGTAATCATTATATTATTTATGGCTTATCACATGCTTAATTAACTAAATTAATGTTAATAATAATATATTAATTATATCCAAATTGTAATGCTTTAAGGATAATTCCAAATCATACATTTCAAAAAGCTTGATGAAATAAAAGAGCTTTAGGTAGGGTATTTTCTTAACTTAGGATTTGAAACACTTTGAATGACTTTAAGTATTTTTGAATATGACCAATGGTTATAATTAACTTACTATAAATTACTTGACGATAATGCTTTAGTTGTAAATAATTTATTGTAACTTATTGTGTTTTGATGTATAAATAAGAGTTCAAAAATTTTATATAAAAGTTAGCTTATACAATTACTTTTGATATGGTCAATTTCAATCTAATTTTGCAATTATTGTCAATTACAATATATTTCTATAGTTGTCAATTGCTATATAATACTATAATTGTTGTCATCAATTGGTTATTTCTGATTCTATTTTTGGAATTGCAAATTAGTTATTTTTTTAAGGGATTTTTTTAAAGAAAAAAATGTACCTGAAAAGATGTCAATTTTTTTTTATAAAAAACTAATGTCTATTATATTACAAAATTTGTTATTAATAAAAAAAAACTAATGTCATGAGTTTATTAGTATGACAAATGTCAATTTCTTTTTAAAACTAACATATAAACTTTTTCAACTTTCAATATTCTTTAGTTTATTAGTAGGATGATGACACTATATTTTAAACATTAGTTTCTTTTTAATAACCGATGTCTAAACTCTTTCCTTTAGTGCAAGTTAAAAATAAAAATAAGTAAAGCATTAGCATTGATTACAAATTTCATCATGCAATACTTCCTATTCTAAAATGATTTTCTCTCTAATAAGGTATGCTCATTTTCTAATTTGAAGAAGATTCTTTTCAATTTTATTTTTTTGCTCACTAATTTTCTTTGCAAGAATGGAAACCCCGTTAGTTTATAATTGCATAGTAAGAATTTGTTTAGTTTTTATTTTTGTTCTTGTTCTTGCAATTTTATTTTTGGTTCTATTATTGACCATATTTTATTATTTTTCATTTTGATACAACTTTTACAAGTTTGTGCACAATAGAAATTTGATTTTATTCATCTTCTTTGACATCTAGTTATATTATCTACTATTTAGTTATATTAAATGTGCTCTTTCATGCATTAAATTGTAATTAATGCTCATTGAATTTGTAGGGTTTAGAATCAAGAATGCTTTTCCAAGGACTATGAATCTCTCATATTGAGTAATGAGTATCAAGACAAATTTAACATAGCCATTATCTCTTATTAAGGTATTATATATAGATATGCAATTTTTTATTAAATAACCACTTGTTGTTGTCCAACTTTTATTATTTATTTTATTCCTTAAAATTATAAATATTAGGATTCTGTAATATCATAAGAGATATTAGTTTGTATTTTGATTTACGGTATTCTATAAGAAGGAATAAGAAGGATTTAGGAATGAGGAACAAAAGGAAGAAAGGAATAAAGAGGGTCTAGGAATGAGGAATAAGAGAGGAAATTAAGGTTAGAATGAGGGGTATAACATATCATGTTAGTTATTGATAAAAACTAAAGTGAAATAACTAATATTAAACATTGATTGTTTATAAATGATAAATGTCCAAAGTCATTTCTCAAGACACTTCAAACGTAACGATGTCAATTTTTATCGATATAATAAGTAATGTTATTGTTATTATTTACAACAGTTATATAACTAATATCAAAACTCATACACAACAATGCTTGATTAGATGTTAATATAAAATTGATGTATAAGTCTTTAAACATCCAACATGTATTTGCTATTCTATAATAGTATTACTTGTGAAAATTCGAATATAAGATTATTGTGACTTCTCTTAATGATAAATTAAAATTCCCCCTCAATATTAGTGGACAATCCTTCTTAGGGAAAGTTCTCTCTTGTCACTAAAAAACTAATTGAATTGTTACATTTCAAGACATAATAATAACTTTTGAGTAAAACTTTGCTAACAACTCTAATATGCATGCCAACTAAGCCATGCCTGATTGGATTGAAATAATTTCTCCTTCCTTTTTAAAGTAGAAAATTCAAATATTTCTTTTTAATATTAAAATTAGAAATAAAAATGCTTGCTTAGGTTCTATTTAGCACAACTAGTTGATAAGTTATTAACTAATTGATAAGTTAATTGATTGTGCTAAAAATATTTAATAAAATTAACTATTAAATTAGATAAAAATAATAAAATGATATAAAAAAATATGTTAATGTAAATAGGTATATCAATTAAGTTAATATATATTTATTTTGAAACTAAATTATATTAATGTAATCAAAATATTTAAAATAAGAATATAATTATCTAAAATTTAATTGATTTTATTTATAACATTACATATTGTTTATTTATTTAGTATTTAAATAATGATATAAAAACTTAGAATTTAATTAATTATATTTTATGACATTATATATATTTATTTACTTATTTTTTATTTATTTATATTGAATTAATAAAAAATATTAAATATTTATTTATATAATTTGGATATAAATTATCATTTAATTAAAAGAAGATATATAAATTTAAAAATTTTTAAAAAATTATTAACTTATAAATTATAAATTACCTTATGAAGCTTTTTAAATAAAAATTTACAAATTACTTATGCTATATCAATAAATTATAAATTTACTTGTATGTTTTGCCAAACACACAATACATCAAATCAAGCTATTCAATGGTCAAACTCATGTCTGTACTTGCCGATGATCCTAAATTAAATATCCCTGTGCTTTAATTACTTTGTCAACAGACTCAAACATTAGTATCTCATTTATAAACCTAAAAAACACCATAGATTAACATTATCCATTTCAGAATGTCAACTGAACTTATGTTTCAGTTAAAATTATGGACTATGGATAAAATATGCTTGCAACTCAAACAAAATTGTTCCCGTATTTTCTTTATCAATCGAAAGAACAAAAATTACTGAAGCCAAAGATCATAGTATTTGTAATTCTATAAATCATAATTTAAAATTTTATCTAGAATAAACATATGTATAGTTCCTCATTTATAACAATTATTATATTTCTCAAAATTCATAATCAGTATTATCAATTTCTTTTTTTTTTTTTGCACTTTTGTTATGATAAACCATTTCTTCATTTACTCGTAATATTAAAATAAATAATAAAAAATATAATTAAAAATAAATATGTATTTGATATTATTAATGATAGATTTAACAACCTAATTTAATATTATTATTTATTTTAATACTGTAATGGAATTGAGAAATAAATAATTATAAAAAAGGAAACTAATTGTGATAATTGTGAAATTTAATGAATGCAATGGTCACTACTTTGAAGAATTAACTATTGTAATACTCTCTTATTTATTACACACTAATAAACATAAATAAAAAATTAGTGATTAATACTTTGCCTTAACTCAAATATTTATTTATTCTAAATATATATATATATATATATATATATATATATATATATATATATATATATATATATATATATATGAGATTGTTAACATTCTCATCCATATATGAAGGTTAGTCGCGTCTACTTTTTTATTTTAATAAAAAAAGTTATACTATTAATTTAATAATAATAAATTAATAAAAAATATTTAAATAACTTTAATAAAAAATTATTAATTTAAAATATTTAAATCAACTTCATTTATTCTTTTTTTTTCTACAATAAATACACCTGCTAAATTAAGAAATCAATAGTAGTGATAAATTGATTGTAATATCATTTATTATTTTATTTTTATTAAATTATTAACATAATTTTTTGTCTAAATGAGAAAATGGAGACTCTCAAACTCTATATATGAATGTGGAAATTTGTAATAAATATGTGTGTGTGTGTGTGTGTAAGGAGGTTACATGGGTAAGCGAGGGAAAAGTTACTATAGTTTTTAAAATAGGTCAAGGTTAGTAGGCTGACCCATTTGCTAACAAGTTAAGATTGTAAAAATGGCAACCCATTTAAATGCAAATTAAACTCAACCCAATCTACATAGCTTGCGATTTGCATAGGCCAACTTACAAACGAGGCAGGGCGGCCCACATATTTATCTTTTTTTCAATTTTTTCTTAATTTTTTATATAAGTTTAAATTTTTGGTCCAAACTTTCATACCCTATTGATTTAGTAAGGCATGTAACCCTACTCATGTGACGCTTTCTGAACTATTAATTTCTTTCTAACTTTGCTACAACTTTCAATAGAAAAAGATAGATTCAACTTCTTAAATATTCAAAAATTATAATTTTATCTTTTGACTTTCAATTTAATAAAAATATAATTTAATCCTTCAATCCTTTATTAATAATATATAAATAATAATATTTATTAAATAATATAAAAATAAATAATAATAATTTATGCATAATAATAATATCATATATTTTATAATATCAAATTAATTTTAATATTATATATATTATTATATTATATTTCATTATTTATAAAACTAAAAAAATTAAATTAATTTATACAATATTTTGAACATAAACATTATTTTCTCAGATGAACAAAAGATTTTAGATTTCTTTATGTTTTCTTATTCTTTTCTTTTTTGGGTAAGTTAGAACTAAGATTTTTTTTTATAATATTTGAGAGGTTTTAACCTCAAGATTTTTTAATTTTTTTATTCAAGAGGTCTTGACTATTGAATAATATTCTAACATAATTTATTTTTTTAGTTTTTCATTTTGATATTTTTGATAAATTTTTATGCACGTTTATTAAGTTTAAAGATAAGTTTTTTTTAAGCTAACATGAATCATTTACTATTTTTTTATAGTTCTACTTTTTTCTCAACAAATTAGAGTAATGATTAATTTTTTGTAATAATATATGTTAGTTCTTAATGTGACTGATGTTATATGTTAGAATTTTTTGTTGATGTTACTGTTTAGTCTAAACAGTAACATACCAAATAGTAACATACTCTTCTTTAGCAATTTTGTTATTAATGAGACTTAATTTATTTATTTATTTAAATTTTTTTATTAATGTTATTATTTAGAGACTAAATAGTAATATATTACTATTCGAACATAAATAGTAACATGCTATTCTTTAGCAATTTAGTTATTAATGAGACTTAATTTATCTATTTATTTAGGATTTTTGATACATATTACTATCTGAAAATAAAATAGTAACATACTGGTCTTTGGTAGTTTAATTATTAATTAGACTTGATTTATCCATTTATTTAAAATTTTTTTATTAATTTACTATTTGGAGATGAAATAATAGCATGTTACTGTCTAGAGACGAAATAATAACATAATGTTCTTTGGTAGTTTAGTTGTTAATTAAACTTGATTTATTCATTTATTTTAAATTTTTTTGTTAATATTACTATTTAGAGACTAAACAGTAACATGCTCCTCTTTAACAATTTGATTGTTAATGAGACTTAATTTATCTATTTATTTAAAAAATTTTATTGATGTTACTGTTTAAAAACTAAACAGTAATATGTTATTTTTTAGCAGTCTAGTTGTTAATGAGACTTTATTTATCCATTTATTTAGAATTTTTAGTTAATGTTACTATCTGAAGATCAAATAGTAATATGTTACTCTTTGGAAATGAAATAGTAACATGCTATTTTTTAACAGTTTAATTATTAATAAGACTTGATTTATCCATTTTAGTTAGAGTTAAGCTTGCTTTTTTGTAATATTTGTGAGTTTTTTACCTTAAATTTTCTTTATTTTTTTATTCACAAGATCTTAACTTTTGAATACTATCTTAATGTAATTTGTTTTTCTAATTTTTTAACTATGAAACAATAATATAACCACTTATTTTCATCTATATTTCTATGATCTTTCAATAAAAAATAATAAAATTTAATTTTAGTAGGGTCCACTTGATTAGAAATATATAGATTGAGTTTAAAACTTTGAATGATCATAACTTTACATTCAATTATCCGATTGGGACAAATTATATATCAATTTTATGTGACTTTTCGATATTTATATGCTTGCAAAACACCAGAGGTGTTTTATCCATTTTGGCTGGCCAAAAAAAGCTTATTTCAATTATTTTTCTTAATTTTTTTCATTTTCTTATCATTTTACCGAGTTTAATCTCATTTTTCTTAATTTAAATTCATTCAAATCTCACATTAAACTTTTGCCTCTCAATTATTTTGGTGTCCAATAGTATCATAAACTGTTAAAATAAATAGATAAATTAAGTATCATTAAGAACCAAATTACTAAAAAATAGCATATTATAGTTTGATCTTTAAATAGTAATATATTATTGTTTAGTCTTCAGACAGTAAAATTAATAAAAAATCCTAATTAAATAGATAAATCAAGTCTCATTGACAATTGAACTGTCAAAAAATAACATATTACTATTTTACCTCCAAACAATAATAATAATAATAAATTTCAAATAAATAGATAAATAAAGTCTTATTAATAATTAAACAGCCAAAAAATAGTATGTTACTATTTCGTCTTTAGATAGTAACATAATACTATTTAATTCCTAAACAGTAACATCAACTAAAAACTCTAAATAAATGGATAAATTAATTTTTATTAATAATTAAACTGTTAAAGACTAGCAAATTACTATTTCATCTCTAGACAGTAATGTTGATAAAAAAACTCCAAATAAATGGATAAATCAAGTCTCATTAACGACTAAACTGTTAAAAAATTATATATTACTATTTAGTATCCAAATAGTAACATACTACTATTTTGTTTCTAAATAATAACATCAATAAATAATTTTTAAATAAATAGATAAATTAAGTCCCATTAATAATTAAACTACTAAAGAATAGTACGTTATTGTTTCATCCCTAAACAATAATATATTACTATTTGATTTCTAAATAGTAACATCGATCAAAAGTTTTAAATAAATGGATAAATCAAATCTTATTAATAATTAAACTGTTAAAGAACAGCGTGTTACTATTTGATCTCTAGACAATAATATTAACTAAAAATCCTAAATAAATAGATAAATCAGGTCTTATTAACAACTAGACTATTAAAGAACATCATATTACTATTTCATCTCCAGTCAATAAGATACTACTATTATTGTTTGATCTCCAAATAATAATATTAACTAAAAATTTTAAATAAATTGCTAAATTCAGTCTCATTAATAACCAAATTACTAAAAAATATTAACCAAAAATCTTAAATAAATGAATATTAATAATTAAATTACTAAAGAATAGCATATTACTATTTCATCTTCAAACAGTAACATGATACTGTTTGACAGTAACATTGATAAAAAATCTAGAATATATAGATAAATCAAGTCTTATTAATAACTAAATTACTAAAGATTAGCATATTAATATTTTGTCTCTAAGTAGTAACATATTATTATTTAGTTTCCAAACAATAACATTGATAAAAAATTTTAAATAAATAAAAAAATTAAGTCTCATTAACAATTAAATTACCAAAGAAGAGTATATTACTGTTTGGTCTCCAAATAGTAACATTGACTAAAAATTCTAAATAAATGAATAAATCAAATCTCATTAAAAATTAACATGTATTATTACAAAAAATTAATCATTACTCTAATTTGTTGAGAAAAAAAGTAGAAATATAAAAAATCAAGTTTCATTAACAAAAAATCAAGTCTCATTAACCCTTATGTATTATTACAAAAAATCAAGTTTCATTAATAACCAAACTATCAAAAAAGAGTATTTTACTATTTAGTCTCCAAACAGTAACATCGATTAAAAATTTTACATAAATGGATAAATTAAATCTCATTAAGTATTATTACAAAAATCCTCATGTATTATTACAAAAAATTGATCATCACTCTAATTTGTTGAGAAAAAAAGTAGAACTATAAAAAAACAGTAAATGATTCATGTTAGCTTAAAAAAAAAACCTTATCTTTAAACTTAATTAATATGCTTAAAAATTTATTAAAAACATCAAAAGGAAAAACTAGAAAAACATATTGCATTAAAATATTATTCAATAGTCAAGACCTCTTGAATAACAAAAATTAAAAAATCTTGAGATTAAAAATCCTCAAATATTATAAAAAAAATATAACCTTAGTTCTAACTTACCCAAAAAAGAAAAAGAATAAAAAAAAAGAAAGTCCAAATCTTTTGTTCACCTAAGAAAATAATGCTTATGTTTAAAATATTGTATAAATTAATTTAAATTTTTGTAATTTTATATATAAATAATGAAATATAATATAATAATATATGTAATATTAAAATCAATTTGATATTATAAAATACATGATATTATTATATATAAATTATTATTGTTTATTTATATATTATTTAATAAATATTATTATTTATATATTATTAATAAAAAGATTGAAGGATTAAATTATATTTTTATTAAATTAAAAATTAAAGGGTGAAATTATAATTTTTAAATATTGAAATAGTTGAATCTATTTGTTTTTTTTTTGCTAAGGAATATAACAAAGTTAGTGAGAAATTAATAATTCAAAGAGTGTCACGTGAGTAAGGCTGCATGACCTACTAAATCAGTAGGGTATGGAAGTCTCTTAAATTTTTAATTCATACAAAATCACATTTCCCTCTTTTACTTTTAGTTATGTAAGGATGCGTTATGAATTATTATGGATAATATTTTTATTTTATGATTATTTTATAACTAATATTTTTCATGTATAATTTTTTAAAAGTTATATACAAATTTTAAATATATTATAACTTATTTATAAATGAATATATAGTACTTTGAAATAATTTTATTTTTTTATTATTTAAAAATTAAACTATTTTAAATTTTAATATAAAAAGCTTGCAAATTAACTTATTTACACACAAACCCACGTGGAACAAATTAAAGCCTCTAGTATGGAGGCTTGTGAAAGATGTTAACTAGCCCAACCCATTCTGCATAATGGGCGATTTGCACAAACCAATCTAATCTGTTCAACAACTCTAAATTTCTAATGGCCACATTCATATATGAAAGTTAGCAATTTCTATTTTTTTAATTGGAAAAAATTATGCTATTAATTTAAAGATAATAAAAAATATTATGGTCAATTTCACTACCATTAATTTCTTAATTCAATGAAAGTATTTATTATGAAGATAAAAAAATAAGTAGAATTGACTTAAATATTTTTCATTAAAATTACTTAAATGCTCTTTATAATTTTATTATTATTAAATTAACAACATACTCCTTTATTTAATAAAAAAAGTGAAGCTTGCTAGCCTACATGTTAGAATGTGGACGTTAGCAAAACTCACTCCTATTGCTAACATTCACATTTATATGCAGAATTTATTAACCTTCATGTTTTAATTTAATTGAAAAAATTATATTACCATCTTAATGATAATAAAATAATAAAAAATATTTAAATATTTTTAATGATAAAATGTTAATTTAAAATATTTAATTTCACTTTAATCATTTTTTCTCATCTTTATAATAAATACATTTTTAATTAAATTGATTGTAATATTATTTATTATATTATTATTTTTTGGTGAATGGTTTTATTATCTTTAAATTAATAGCATAATTTTAATTTAAATAAAAAACTAAATATTACTAATATTCACATCTATACTTTTATACGTGCGCGGGCGCGCGTATGTAATGCCAAAACTATATATTTGATATCATTTTGGCAATGGAAATATGGGGCAAATTAAGAATTACTATTCAATAAAAGATTTTCCTTGCAACTTACATGGTCATCGTAAATAAATTACTTTCTTTAAAATAAAAAGCTCATTGGATAGAACCAAACGTACTAATGCGATGGGAGAATTTTGGAAATTTATCTTATTTTTATTAAAAGAGAAGAAAAAAAACAAAATCAAAACAAAATCTGTGGGCTGTACCAAAGGGTAAGGGTAATTGATAAATTTAGTTCAAAATTAGGATATATTAGTCATTTCTCGATCACGCTCAAAGTTAATCCTTATCCAGGACACAATTGTAAATATGAAAAATATCAATGGCCTTTTGAGCACTCAACCTATATATAGAGATCCGAGTCCGTCACGTTCATACTGTGAGTCCGCTTTTACCCGGGGGCAAAAGAAAAGTCATAAAGCATCTTCGTTTTCCTTCACAACTCTGCAACAATGGCGATGGCTTTCAAGATGGTACTGCTCTTAACTTTATTTAAACCTTTATGATGAGATTTTGATTCTTGATCTGCAGCCAGTAAATTTGATCCGTTTTCTTGATGATTTCCGCGGCTGTATTTGATCATTGTGAGCAGGCCACTACTGGAATGTGGGTGACGGACGAGTGTAAGAACTCTTTCATGGAGATGAAGTGGAAGAAGGTTCACCGATTCATCGTCTTCAAGATCGATGAAGGATCGAGGCTCGTCACCGTCGATAAGGTCGGCGGTCCCGGCGAAGGCTACGACGAGCTTGCCGCCTCCCTGCCCAAAGACGATTGCCGCTACGCTGTCTTCGACTTCGATTTCGTCACCGTCGACAACTGCCGCAAGAGCAAGATCTTCTTCATTGCATGGTCCGCCCCTCCACACTATCACTTGCTCTTGTTGTCTGATTAATTAACCCAAATTGCATTAATTAGTAAAGTTCATTAGCACTACCACCGTGTTAAATTACCATTTTGTCCGTGCTTTTGGAGATTGTGACATTCAACCTCATTTCTTAATCATGTACTTAGCGCAGGAGTACAATCAATGTTGAAAGAAGAGTTCCTTAGTGGCACGCAATGCATTTTAGGTGGCAAAGATATTCATTTGTATAGATGAAAATTTCCGACGTCTGGATTCACCCCTTTCACTCTAATTACCGTTTACTCCTGTTTGAGTAGGATAGAGCACGAATCTAACTCGAAAAAGATAGTTCTTGATAAAAATCATTTGCTATTTACATGATTAATCCAAATCATATTAGTCAAGATTAGTGGTGGAATAAAGTATTATGCTGATATAGATTGCTGAGTCATGATTTGGCATATGACTTGAATTAGGTGCTTATCAAATCTGGCTTGAATATTGAAGAAAATGGTATGAGAAAATGACCCATTACCTAGTTGTGACAAAAAGTTAAATTTAGGTGCAATAATGTCAATCTATGTTATTATTGATGGAAATGAATGATATTGAATATTTTTGTGGGTATCAATTTTTTATTATAATTTTCTTTTTTCAGGTCTCCAACAGCATCAAGGATAAGAGCAAAGATACTATACGCAACATCCAAAGATGGGCTGAGAAGAGTTCTGGATGGAATTGCCTATGAGCTGCAAGCAACTGATCCAACTGAGATGGGGTTTGATCTTATCAGGGAGAGAGCCAAATAGATCGATTGATGCTATTAGTATTTGGCTAAGCTAATCATTCCATGGCATCTTACTTTTTTCAACCATCAATGACATGTGGTTTTCTCTCTCTCTTTTTTTTCTTCCCTTTTTTTTAACGCTTTAATTTAGGATGTTGGCACCAATGTGAAGTGGAACTTTGGATTAGTGTTGATAATTATAATAATTAAGGTGGGGTGTCAGGTGTGTGCTAAGTTAAGGACAAGAAACCTTCGGTTGTAATTGCTTTTAATTATGGGAATGTTGAAAGGTTTTGACCCTAAGAAAAAGGATCTGCTTTGTTAAATCCATATGATAATGTTTTCTCAATCTATGTTCTATGTTTTAACTTACATTCTCTGTTCTTAAAATAAAAATGTACTCTGTTCTTAAAATGAAAAATCTACCGTATCTTTGAAAATTTTATGTATTTTTTTTTTTAATAGTAGAAGTGGATAAAGTGCACTGGATGAATATGCAAGAGTGCGCGGAATCGAACTTACAACAAAGCATCAAGGAATATAAATTTTATGTATATCCACTCTTAACTGGTATTCTTGCTCTTCAAAAAACTATCATATCTTACAGATGGCGTTTTCTTTTTGAAAATTTCCGCCAAGTGTATATAGGACAGGGGCAAAAATTCCTTATTTTTTTGTTAATTAATATTAATAATGTAGTATTAATCTATTATGGGTTTTTTAATTTTTGTAGTCCATTTTTGGTATCTCCTTGCACCCTTTAAATTTGATATGGGATTAATTCTGTTTGATTTTTTTTTGGATTTTTTTTTAATTTGGAGGTATTATGATAATTTTGATATGGTTGGAGAATACAATTTTAATTAGATATGAGATTAATTTTGCTAGGTGTGAAATAGTAAATAATAAATCTCTCTCAAGCCTTCAGGGACAATTTATTGGACTTTAAATTTGTTGAAATTCAATTTGTTTCCGCTTAATAACAATAGATTGGATTTAGGATTTTTTATACTTGAAATATTCTGAAATTTAGCTTATTTTTCACTTAACAACCCATTGTCGGCAGAAGGAAATATTTCTAACATTGGAGTGGAATTGAAGTTTTTGATTATCATTTCCGACTCTCAAACATATGGTTAAAAATTATTGGGTAACGTAAGAAGGTCGTGGTCTATTGAGGGAGAGGAAACAAGGAAATAAAATTTATGGAAACACTATGAACCTGAAGAGTACACTTCTTTGGATCATTATCACTTTAATTATTTATTTGTTAGGTAAAATTAAAATTACAAGTTATTGTAAAATTTACATGATTATCTTACCTTGTTGAGTTATGGCCCCCAACCAATTTTTTCATCGCAAGTCTAGTTGTTTCATTCCAAATAACATATTAGAACACTAGGAAAATTTTTGACATTGAATGTTACATAATTAATTGATCAACACATGAAAATTTTGACTAAACAATTACAGGTTTTAAATTATTTTTATTTATTTTTTACGAAATTTTTATCCATTAATTCTTTTATCAATGATTATAATTATAACTTATCTTTTAAAATATATATTTCACTTTGAAGAAACTAAATCTACGTGAAGTCAGATAATTATTGAAACAATGCGGAGCATTATTATCATTTTTTTTCCTTTGAAACTTTTTGCCGTGCACATTCCACTGCTGCCTACTGGATATAAAATTGATTTCAGAATATATTTGACTCTTGCTTTTGTATGGATATATGTGAATCCATTATCTATGGTGAACAGGGTTATCGGTACATTCTATTTATTAATGTCTTTGCGAATGTTGTGCCCTTTGAAATGTATAAGGGCCATCTAATGTTACCTCGTCTAATTTTATATGTAATTTAGCTATTATATATGCTTTAACATGAAATTTAATTAAAATAACTATGATCTATAAAGATAAAAAAAAATTATAGAATTTCCTATAAATATCCAGAGAGTGATTTGCCAAAAAAATTATCCAACAGGTGTTTTTTAGCTGTGAAAGCTAAATTAAATACGGCATATTAATTTTTTATGATTTATTTGGATTGAGAAAAGCGAGGGAAATTATATAGAAATAAAACCACAATATATTAGTTCAATGGTTGATGTAGGGCGGCAAGTAGATGCGAGAAAATAGATTTTTAGTGCATTAAAAATAAATAATAAATAATAATATTAAAAATGAAATACTTTCATTGTCACAAAATAATTTATTGATGTCAAATGTTTAGAAAATTAGATATCAATTTACAATTGATGTCTTATCGAACATTGTAATAAATACTGTTATGACATCAGTTATATAAATTGATATAAAAAATGTCAGTACACCTATTTTTAATTAAAAATAAATATTTTTTATTTCAAAAATATTTTATTTTTTTAACATTTCACATCAATATATATATTAAAAATTGATGTGAAATATATACATAATATTTTTTAAATATTAATTTTTAATTTTTGTCAAAATATTTATAGTTAAAATTGAATATATTCAACATGCCACAAAAAAAATGTACTTTGAATTGAAAATTTTGAAAAACCATAACTTTGAATTCAATTTTTTGTTTGGAGAAACTTTTATATTATTTTATATAACTTTTGAAAATCTATCCATCTAAAAAATGACAAAAGCATTTTTGCCTCTCTTGAAATTTTAAAAAATTATCATTTTCATGAATTTTTTCACTTTTTTCCATTTCTCTTTGTTGTTTGATCAATTTTGATTTCTGTTGTAACATTTATTAAATACATAATAAGTATTTAAAATTTAGAACAACCACAAAAGTTATACAAATGATATATGAATAAAAATCTCTTAAAAAATTGCTTAATAAGCATCTTTTGTTATTATTTGGCTAGCTTTGATCTTCGTTGTAATATTTTATTAAACACATAATAAGTATCTAAAACTAAAAACAACCACAAAAGTTAAATAAAGGAAATATAAACAAAAATCTTGTAAAAAAACTTACACAAAAAATTAAAGAAATGAAATAGGCGTAGATATGAGAAATAGAAGTAAGAAAGGAAATTCTTATATTTTGATCTAGTTTCTTGGAATAGGGCATTAGCCTCATGCTCGATATTAATTAAAAGAGTATTAGTAATTCATTAATATATGGTGAAGGACAGGGTGAGATCTAGGTTTTTGCAAAGAAAGTTAGACAAAAATGAAGACTAAACTTGAATACAAATGAAAGAGAAAATATGAGTGAGAGTGATAATGAGAAAAAAATGTACTTTATTAATAGTAAAAAATGTCATTACTCCTATGACTTGATAAGGACAATGTCTAAAGTCTCATAGAAAGAAAAGATGATAATTATTTATAAAGAACTGATATCTAAAGTTTTCTTATATTTTAAATAATATATTGCTATCATAATTTTAGATGTCGATTATTTTAAGAACTGACATCTAAAATCTCATGGAAAGAAAATGTGGTTATCTATAAAGAATTGACATCTAAGCACTTATATACTTTGTTATTGAAAGGACAATCAAGATAACAACTTTGCAACATAAATAACCAATAAGAAAAAAGGAGCATATTCAACAAGTAACTTTGTAATTAGATTAGAGTTCAATCTATTTTCACTTAGAAGATGTCATTTTTTCTTCCTACTTTAACCTTCGAAACCATGATTCTTAGAATCTCATTTTTCATTTCTACATTGATGGAGTCTAACTTGTATAAATTCAAAGGAATATTAAGTTTGCTAAAAAAAACCTTCTAGCACCATTGTCTTCATCACTTGATTCCATCCTATCTTCCTCTTTCACTATCAAAGTATTCTATTGTACCAAACCTCTAACATCATCTTTACCCAATCCAAGCATATCCATCTATAAAAATAGAGCATTATCATCTCCTCTCACATCCCATCCTTTCCTTAAGATCCTAATGTTGCAACAAATGGGTTATCCATGAATTAGTCCATAACGCTCAACACTTAGCTCAAGTATCACAATGGGGAAACTAGGTTAAATGTATATGTCTATTAAAAACAAACCCATAATGTAAGTTCATATATTTGTTCATAAACAAAGCTAAATGCTTGTTTATTTAAGAAGTTAGGAATTGTTGTCTGAAAATGTACAACTCTTATATTTTTAAACAATGATTATTTACAAAATTGACATTTTAATATTACTTCCATTTTAAATGTGTTAATCTCGACAAAAAGATCTCAATTTTTAAGTTAATCGTCTTTTATGTAAATTTGAAAATGCCACAACATAACTATAAACATTTATTTTTTCAAAAAAAAATTATTATCTTCTTTCTCCCAATAATTTTAAAAATACTACTATATTTATATAGTTGTTGGTTTATCCTATGATCAATGTTTATTAATTATTGTAGAATTGTAATTTTATAATAATATTTATTTATCTTTGAATTAAATACTGGGTAAAATAAAACTCCCATATGGAGTAGATATTTATACTAATCCTAATCAATAGCTCATAAGACTTAATCAATGTAGTAATCAAATTATTTATATTAAACTTTAAGTTATTTTTATTAAACTTCTAAACTTAAAACTTCTACTTTAATCAATGTGGAACTTCATAAAAAAATAGATAACAAGAATTTAAATAATGAAATAAATTTAAAACTAAATAAAATACAATAGTTATCAAATCCTTGTCATATTTTGAAATATTACATTTTTCATAATATCTTTGAATTTTTACTTTTACATCATCAATGGAGAACATGATGGTTTAGGTAGACTTTATTTGTCAACAATATTTTGAATTAGGGGTGACAATTTTTTACATGACACAACAACACCACAAGAATATGAAATCTTTATATGAGTTTGAGTTGTAAATAAATTAATCTGTTTGACACAAATAATAAATTAGTTAAGTTAGAATTTTAAATGGGTTAACATGTCAACCTATATCAATTCATTTAAAAAATTTATGTTAAAATTTTAAAAATAATTAATAATTTAATTATAAATGATTGTGTATGATAAAAATATAAAATTTATGCTCTAATAAAATGATAGTAAAAATTTAAAAAAATTGATCAATTATTAAATATATTATTTATGAAAAATAATAACTAATTAAAATTAATAAATGATTTTATAATATAAATATTTTTAATAGAAATTATTAAATATGTTATATAGATTAACTCATCTTGACATATTTAATAAATGAGTTAGCTTCACCTAAAACAATTATTATTTGTGTCGAATGTGGGTGAACTTATTCGAATTGTTAATACTCCTTAACATGATATAAACTTGACATATAAACATAAATTATCACCTTTGATTTGAATTATAAAGATAATCCTTATTAAAATGAGAGAAATTCGTTAATACTTGGATCTCCCTCATGATTGTTGTACTTGACTATCCTTATTAAACTGAGAGTAGGCCACCATGAGTTATTGCATCATCATAATATTTCTAATGTGATCTTAGGCTTATGTTTGAAGGGCTTTTATGAATAGTATTTAAAATAAATTACATCATTACTGTTCTTTGTATGATATTAAACTTGATCTAGTATCAATTTAAATAAATTTTATATTATTCACTTATGCATTGTTACATTATTAAAAATTTGTTAAATTTTTTTTACTATTGATAAAAACTTTTAATTGCAATAATTTTTAATGATATATTACCTTCTTATTTATTAATAGTATAAAAAACTTTATCTTAACACAAGAGGAAATTTAAACTCTTTAAGTGTCAAACCTTAATCAAAAAGCATTAAGATCAGTCACATAATGTATTAAGAGTTTTTGTTTTGATAAAAGTTTACATTAAAGAGTGCAAAACAAAGCATAAAATTAAAATGTATGCTCCTTGAAGGTGTGCATTGATTTTTACTGGCTGAATTTAGTCGTAGTGCTTTCTAGAAATAGGAAGAAGTCTATGTAGTTTTTCAAGATAGTAAGGTAATTTGTGTAATTTCAAATAAATTTATTATCAAAAGCAATGTAGTTTTCTCCAAAATTTAATATATAAATTAGTTTAGATAAATTCATTTATTTCATGCATTTCATTCTTATTTGTCATATAAAATGCAAAAGTATTAAACAAGACACTAGTGTCTTTTTTTTTTCAATTACACTAATGTCTTTTTAAGAGATATATAAAAAAAATGGTTGAGTTGTTTTTCACCGGAGTTAGCAAGAATAAAATTTGAAAAAGATCGATAGTGTTTATTTAAGAGACATTGAAAAAGAAAATTCTTGGAAGAAAAACAACAAATAAAGTTTATATAATATGAAATACTTAAAAATAATAAATCTCATCCGTAAAAAGAAAGAGTCATGCTTTGGCATGTGATTGAAAACTTCGTATCTATCCATACTCTTATAATTTTACACATTTTTTACAACTTTTTGTTAAAAGTTTCCTTCTAAAAAAAGGTGATACATTTTTTAAATTCGTTTGATGTAACATTAAATGATCCGACTTTTTATCTTTTGATGTAACTTGAAAAAGTGATAAAATTGTAGAAGATTATAATTTTTCTAAAGAAATTCGTAATATATATGTGCAAAAATTTTTACTTTTATACTGCATTTTCATAAAAACTTGCAAATATTTACGTAATTAAGATGTAAGAAAGTATTACCTAAAAACAATAAGACCAGAATGGTTTCAAACTTATAAACGCCAACGGAAACAATTTCAACTTTCCATCAAATTAAATTTTTTGGTCATTATCAAATTATTTAGTTAGTATTGAGTTATATTACGTACCAAGGGTTTAGAGGTTGATGGGCTGATGGCGACTTGATACAGGCCCCTGCATCTTTTATCGTACATTTTCTTCTGCCCATTTAGAATTCCCTCAAAAGCTGAAGAGATGTATCGGCATCAACTTATTATTTGTAGGGTTGTTTTTGTATTTAATTGCATGTCTATATTGAAAATTGTCGTTACAATAATAACAATAATAATAAAAATAATAATAATAATAATCTAATTCATGACATGTGTGATTTTTTATGGTGTTTACATAAAACAAGTTCCTACATAGTATTGAGCTTCTCAAAAAAAAAAAAAAAAAGTTGCCTGTACATTTCTAAAAAAGTGCTTAAAATAATTTGAGTGACAATAAAAAAAAAGATACTTTTTAAAAATTAATTTTCTTTATTTTATTTTGTTCAACTTTATATTTATCAGAAAGTATTACCGGCATGTCTTAGTGAATTAAGTGTTCGGAGGTTGGAATCGTCTCTATGTGGTTTGTGTAGTATTCCTTCTAAAACCATTATGCATATTCCTTGGGACTGACTATGGCCGAAAGCACCTGGTTTGGATTTCTTGATATTAAACATAGAGATTTATCCTTTTGAGGTCAATGGGGAATAATGGTTTAAGGTTTATTTAAAGTGTAATTGGGAAGATCTGATAATTTGCATTGGCCTTTGATTTGGGAGTTGTCAATTTGATGCATTTGGAAATGGAGGAATGGTCATCTTCTTCAATAAGATTTTCATAGGCCGGATAACTCTTGTGCTTAAATTATAAACTATATAAATTATATTTATGAAGCTTTAGTTATTCAAGATACTAATTGGCATTCTTCAGGATGTACCACTCTAGATATTCATTGGAATCCTCCTTCTGAGGACTGGGTCAAAGTTAATATTGATGGCATTTCAAAACAAAGTTCAGCATTGGCAGGATGTGGATGTTTGTTGGATTTTCCTAGAAATTGAGCATTTATTCATCCTTTATGGTTGAATTATAGGGTGCTTTCCATGGTTTATCTTTGGTTTGATATTTCGGATATGAAAATGTTATTTTGGAATTAGACTCTAAGCTCTTAGTTAACTCTCTTAATGATGAAAATGTTCCATCTTTGAACCATAGATATCTCATTCAAAGTTGCATCTTTCTTCTACATCAGGATTGGAGGTAGAGGTTTCTCATATATACCACAAAGGGAATAAATACACCAACTAGCTAGCATTTTATAGTCTAGATCAATTGTTGGGTTTACATGTGTTAGATAGACTCCTTAGAAGGCGGTGTGATCTGCTTTTCAGTGATGCTTTTGAGATTTCATCCCTTAAATAATTAGTTTGTATTTTTTATTTTTTGATTTAACCCTATTGGTTTAGCCAAAAAATGTATATTATCAAGGTAACTATTATATCCTTAAAATTATAATTAAAAAATTAGAAATAACAATAAATTCTAATTAAGATGACATTTTAAACTCATAATTACTTATTTTTATTTTACTTTAAAAATTTAGAAAAATGTCATGACCCACTACGACCATGACTAGCATATGATTATTCTTGAATAATTCTATTTGCCTTATTCATGTTTATTGGTTATCACAATTCGGAAGTTATCGATAACATAGACTCAATTATTGGGGAAAAATCAACATATATTACCTTCCAAGAAAATATTCATTACAATTTGAATTGTAGCTCAAAAAAATGGTCAGGTTAACTCATAAGCTTCATAACAAATGCAAAAGTTATCCTAACTACACAAAACATATCTTAATGTTCAATTCCTATCCCAAACAAAACAAACATGGACCTTTAATTTTGTTCAATTTTAGTTGTTCGAATTTATAAAAATACCATTGCACTTATTGCCAAATTCACCAAAAGATGGATAAAGAACTCTTGAAGAAGGGTGCCTACTTACTATGATAGATGTGGCAATAAATCCTATCAAGTACTTGAAAAATTAACCCATAAGAAAATGTGGGACTTGTGAGAAATATTCTACATAAACAAATAGCTTAAAGGCAAGAGTATAAATAATAAGACAAGGTTTTTAGATGAAGAACAATACTAATAGTATAATCTCTACCCACTCATTCGACCATCTACATATAAAAGGTATCACTTATCAACATAGAATGAGAAGGAGAATCTTAAAGAACAAGGTAACAATTGTAATTAAAACATAAATTTCAAACACATCTCTTCCTTGTGACTCCTGTCATTCTTATCCCACACAACTTCAACCGTATTCTTCTAGGATCATCCTTATCTCCTCACAAATGGGCATATGGATCCAATGCATAATATCACATCATAGAATTAAATCACCTTTGCCTCATCATTCTCATCTAAGCCACCATTTATAGCACAGCTAGCCAATTCAATAATTAAATCAAATTCAAGCCTATGGCATCACAATCATAACAAAATCATGTTGACATACATATATGTATACAAGAAAGACCTTATATAGCTTACACCCTTTAAATAAAACTAAAGAACTAAACTTTCTACATGACATAGGATTTTAGTATTAAATTCTACATAATTCCATTATTCTAAAGCATACTACTTTATTTCTCCCTTATATTAGGTTTCATTATTTGTATTAATTTAAGATCATTTATTCTTATCATACATGTTTAAGAAGGCCCAACACCGTCCATTATAGTAAAACATATGATACTATAGTGAAATAGGATAGTAATCAAGTATATATTCAAATATAGGTATCTAAAGACGAATCCTAGCACTTATAATTGATTATTGTAGTTGATTAAAATTGTTCAAAAAGTAAGTCTTGGCTTTTGTAGTTAACTATTCTAACCCAAAAGGTAACTTGGATGCACATAATCAACTTTATAGTCAACTGTCACCTAACAATCTATATATTTTTCTAGAAAAATACTGTTTATCTATCATTAATAACCCTTAAATCACATTTATTCCACATTAAACCATAACCTAAACTTCCTAAACATTAAATACCACTTCCAAACAATAAAACCCATTAATTCAACATCAACCTTAAGGCATGAAAACACTTTTTATACAAATTCATCAACAAACCTTAAATACCAAATCTTAAACAATATATTGAATATAAGTTAAGATTTTAGTAGAAAACTACTCATAAGGCTTAGGAAAGATGTTTGGAGTTTTAATACATCTAACAAATTAGGATTTATGGGTTAGGGTTTATTTACTCAACTTCCTTCAACAAAACTAGTTTTGATGAAACTTAACTATAAAGAAGAAAATAGATGAAACTAGAGTAGTTAGCTTAGGATGAATCATTAATTAAGGGATTACTTATCTTGAGAAGTTGAAATTTGGGGAGAATTAAAGGAATCCTTCTTTGGAGCTCTAGGGCTTACTTGACTAAGATGAAGATGAGAAATGGAAAATGAGGAAATGAAATAGGTTTTAGATATTTTAGAGCAAATTGGGGTAAAAAGGCCAAAGGGTATTTTGAAAAAAAAAAAGAAAGAAAGAGAGAAGCTTGAAATTTCTCTTTATCAAATATCATTTCCTATTTGCCCTATTCACAATACAATAAATGCCTTAGAAATTCTTCCTACTTTAAACCATCATCAAGTTTTAATATTTCATTAGGTTCTTCTATTATCAAAATTCTTTCAATATACTCATCAATTTAAATTGCTCCTCACATCAATCCTTTTAATACTATACTCTTCTTTTATTCCTAAAATCTAAGATTTAAGGTATATCATTGAAACAAAAATTAATTTAGTTAATAAGTAGTTAAATACTTAAATAACTAGAATTTTAACCTCTTAAAGGAATAACTAAATATTAGCTATACTTGTTTGAGAGCATCTCTCTCTCTCTCTCCTTTATGGTAATTATTTTAAACTAATAATTTTTAATTTTTAATGAAAATTAAATTTGATTTTCATAGAAAAATTAGGATGGATTAAATATATATATATATATATATATATATATATATATATATATATATATATATATATATATATATATCTATGTGTGTGTTGATTGCTAACCTTTACCTTTTCATCTAAATGAAAAAATTATGATATTAATTTAATAATAATTAAATAATAAAGAATATTTAAGTGATTTAAATAGAAAGATATTAATTTAAAATATTTAAGTTAACTCAACTTATTCTCTTTTATTATTATAATAAATATACTCATTAAATAAAGTAATTATTGGTGATAGTAAATTAATTATAATACCTTTTATTATTTTACTATCATTAATTACTACCATAAATTTTTCATCTATATAAAAAGTGGAGTTTGTTAACTTTCACATATGAATGTGAAGCTTAACAATCCACACACACACACCTCAATCTTTGATATCTAAATAGATTTCTCTTAGTTATTTGTTTTTAAGAACTATATCCAAAATAATTTTAGAAAATTATTTTACAAAGTAATAAAACAAAAATAAAACAAAAAAGCCATCATTTTCTCTTTAAAGCATAACTAGCCTAAACCCGGTAATTATTGAACAAATTGAATTAGTTGGTTTTATTTAGTTTTATATGCAATGCTCACCAAGGATAGTGACAAGCATATCAAATAATTAGGGACAAAATTTTCCCACCCCTATAAGGTAATAGAGCTCTACAAGGACTTATGGGGAATGATAAAAAAATAAGATAAATAAAATAAATATTTAAATTAAATGTTACAAATTCATATGTAGTTACTAATTAATTTTAAACACTAGTAAATAAAGAAGAGAAAAAAAATTGATTTAAATATTGTAAATCATACGTAATTAATAAAATATTATAATGATAGATCTAAAGTCACACATAATTAATTTAAATAATTTGAAACTTAAAAAATTTGATGCATAATAATAAAAATATTATTTTCAACCTTCCACATCTTAAGTGAAATTTTAATATATTTTCAATTTTTTAATGATTGAATTATTAAAATGGCTAAAAAATATTATACATGTATGTATGTATGTATGTATGTGTATTAATGTATAGGATAAAAATATAATAATTTTATAATAGCAAAACTCTATAAAATAAAGAAAGATATTGTTGTCCCCTCCCAACATTTTTATTTGAGATAAAAACTTATCCCATGCACTTCCCTTGCAAGACAAAAAAAAAAAAAAAATACCATTCCCAAGCTTTATCAAGGCAATCCCCACAATGCTTTTTTAAATTGAAGCATTTTACCATCTCTAATGGTCACTTAATGCCAAATGTAAAATTATATTATGAATAATATTAACAAATAATTTTTAATAATTAATTAATATAAAGATAATACATTAGTACTTGGAGATTTTTTGAATTTTTATAAAATTTTGACGTATAAGTTGTAATTTATATATAAAACCTTGTAATTTTCTTTCTAAAAGATTACAATTTTATATATTTTTTACATATAAAAAGAGGCAATTTGATCAACCAAAGTTAAAATATAAAAGTTATGTTGACATTCTCAGTGATGCAGTAATACTTGATATTAAATTAAGGGCTTTTTATCCTTCATGTCCTAGGTTTGAACATGAGTCCTTATATGTGTATTAAATGACTTATCACTTCTACAATTACTATATATATATATATATGTGTGTGTGTGTGTGTGTGTGTGTGTGTGTGTGTGTGTGCGCATGATAATTACATATTTTTTAATTATATTTTAATCTTGGTCATCAATACAAGATTTGATAACCATAGTTTACTCCTCTCATCTTTCACATAAAATCACTTTTCTTACTTGATATGTTCTCTCATATATATATATATATATATATATATATATATAAGATTGCTAACCTTTACATCTATATTAGAGATTAACAACCTCTACATTTTTATTTGAATGAAAAAATATGTGACTAATTTAATAATAAAATAATAAATGATATTTAAGTAAAATAAATAAAGAAATATTAATTTAAAATATTTAAATTAGTTCTGCTCAATCTCTTTTATCTTCACAATAATAAATACTCTTATTAATTAAAGTAGTTTTTGGTGGTGACGAATTGAGTATAATGCCATTTATTATTTTATTATCTTTAAATTAATAGTACAATATTTTTTGTCCAAGTAAAAGAGTAAAGATTACAAACCTTCATATATGAATATAAAGCCACAAGAAAATATATAATTAGTAATAGAAATTAGCAACAAATGTAGCAATACAATTAACATTGACAATTGTGACTATAAGAATCAAATTTATGGTGTGATCTTAATGATGGATGTCATATAATCCTTTAGTAATTCCATGGCTAATTTTTTTTTATTTCTATAAATTTTCAACTTAAAACCATATCTGCCTCTAAATTCATCAATAAAATTTACTAATGGAATTAAAGATAAAATAAAAAAATATTTTGAATTATCAATAAATTTAAGAATGAATTGGTGCATGAAAATTTCAAATTTTTTTAGTGGTTCAATGAAATTTTTTAATAATTAGCGACAAAATTGATGATTGATTTCTTAGTATCCATTATTAAATTCATTACTAATCAAAATGTACCATTTTTATTAAAATGTGTTATCGATAAACTAATCTATTACTAATTCCATTGCTAAACTGGTATATATTTCAAAACTTAACACCAGACCTCCATTTCTCCCTTTTCCTTCTCTTCCTCTGCTTTCTTCTACCTTGTGTCATTATTGTTGTTATGCATCCCACCAGCTTCCACCACCACAATTTGCTTTGCCATCAATTGCTTTATGATTTAATCAATAAGTTTTCATAAATCCATTGTATTTTGGGTAAGCTTTTAGATTTTTGATAATTTTAAAGTTACCTTTTGGATTTGTTAGATTTTTAATTATTCTAGGGTTAGCTATTGTTAGATTTTTTATATTGTATACTTTTGTCACTTGATCACTTTTTAAACAAGAATATATAGTTTAAAGATGTAACAATCTTTTATTCTATTTTAAATTTTATTTTCAATTATTTTAGATTTGTTATGGATGATAGATGGTTAGTTAAATTTTCTAGCATTTTTAGTGATTTGTTGAACCTTTAGTTTTCAAGTTCTCAAAATGCACAATTTGGAAGCCATATGCTTAAATAAAGAGCAATGCATTGGCTTCAACATAACTTGGATTGCAACATCAAAACAATATTAGTTCTCTATATATCTATGATTGAAATGCACAAGTATAAAAGCCACTTAGATTTGTATAAATGACACAAACAAAAATTAAAAGTGATAGAATTATCTTAGTCTAAATTGCATTTATATGTAGAAATGGTTATGAATTGTTTCTTTAAACCTATTTCAATATTTCTATTTCTTAGAAAAATTGGTTATGATTTTCCACTTTCGTATTTATTTAGGGTTGGTATGTTTTCCTTCACATTATTTATCCAAAGCAAGGAAGTGGGCCTCTAATAGACAATCACTAAATTAATGTAACTTCATATGGGGGATTCTAACACTATGAAAATGAAACTACATTTTTTTTAGTTAAAAGTTTAAAACCATGAAATAAGCTTAAGTTAGTTGCAATGGCAATTTAAATCGGCTCTCATATAAAGAATTAAGAAATGATTTGACCTATGGAAACTTAACAGGAAATGCAACTTTATAATTAGATGGTTGTGTATTATTTCACTAATTATAAATTGATAAAATGATATAGCAATTTATTATTAGTCTTTAAAATTTAAAAATTGTAAATGTTTTATAAAAAATTTGATACTTTGTTTTATAAAAAAATTGATACTTGATCTCTTAAAGTGAAAAATCCTTATCATTACTATTAATATTTCTCTGTTGATTGTTACAAATTGGTCTCTTTTCCTTGTATTAATTTGTGATTTTTTTATTTCTGATTAAGATATGCAAATTTGTCTGCTAATACCATTTCCATTAATTAAGGTGCTTGTCTTCATATCAAGATCTACATTACATTTAGTTTTTATTTAGAAATCTACCTTTCACTGCTTTTCTTTCAATTGACCTAAAATTATTTATCAATATAACCAAACCTTTAATCTTTGCTTAAAACTAGAAATATTATCTGTGTCATTATTTTTTGTTGTATTTTTTTGCCTTTTTACATTTAGCTTCATTTTTAATTTATTCACTATTACTTTTCTCACTTCTTGTCTATCACTAAGACAAGTTATCTTATCAACACCTAATATTTTCATATCTAGCAGTATAGATTCTTTTATATTTTATTCTTTTCAAAATAAAGTTATACTTTTATCGATTTTGGTGATGGTAGAGAGAAAAGCTAACCTAAGATTCTCTTTGTCCCACATAATAGATTATATTTAGTTTTCAACTATACAAAGCTTTGAATGTATAGATGGATAACATAAACCCGTTACTAATTCAATTATGAACTCATTATTTACTTACACATTTCTTTTATGTTGCTATTTTTTTAGCAATAGAATTTTCCTCATTAGTGATAAATTTTTCATCATTAATTAATTTTTTATAGTGATGTACTACAAGAAAATTTGTTTTTAGTGACAAGATTGTCGTTCGTAAAACAATCAAATATATATTATGATTTTAGCGATAGACATTAAATTATTCATTGCTAGTTCATTTGATTTCTAGAATTTTCCAATCACAAACCATATTCGTCTTTAAATTTGTTGATAAATTTTACTGATGGAAATTGTGAAGGAATAAAAAATTATTTTGAAATATTGATGGATTTAGCAATGGACTTTTGCATAAAATTTTAAATTTTATTTGGCAATACAAAATTTTTTTTAACAATTAATGATAGAATAGTTATTGACAAATGTATTAATATCCATCACTAATTAAAATTCACAATTTCATTAAAATTGGTTAGTGACAAACTAATCCATTGCTAATTTTGTTACTAAATTGGATCTTATACCAATGCTTAATATTAGACATCCCCCATTTTCCCTTTCTTTCTCTGCTTATTTTCTTTCTATTGTTTGTTGCTACTACTCTTTTTGATTTGCATCTTTAATGTCACCATTGTAAACTTTACCTCTAATTGCACTCTTTTTAATTGATAAGTTTTCTCTAATTGGATTAACTTTGGATTGCTAAATTCCAGTTTCTATTTTTTCTATTAGCATTAGGGTTTAGGGTTTAGAAAATTTTTGGATTTTGGTAAAATTATGTTAATTTTATGCTTAGATTAGTTGATGTTTGGATTTTTTTTACTTAATGGTCATTCTTTCAATTATGCTTGCATGCTCCTGTTCATTCATTGCTCCCTTCTTATTAGTTGTTATGGTTATGTTCATGTTTATAATAAAGTACCGATTTTGATGATATTATCTTTATTTTTTAAAAAGACAATATCCAGTATAGTACAATGTTGTTCTATACTTGAGCTATATTTTTTATCATTATTTGCTTACTAAAGTAATGAATGGTACTAAAACAATTCTTTTTTTCTTTAAAAAAGTGGTCTTCTTTTTTACTGCACAACTATCTTATTATTTGTGTTTATATGAAACAATGAATTTTAGTAAATTTTAACTAGTTTTATGCTTAGATTAGTTTCATGTTTAGATTTTGTTATTAGTTACAACTATTTCTACTTCTTTAACAATTCACCATATTACCATTTTAATGATTGTTTATAGGTTTTAGGGTCCTCATTCTTTCCATTAGTAGCCTTTATCTCTTTGATTTTATTTCAGAAATTTCCTAGTGCACATCACTTATTAATTCCCATAAATTCTTATTTGTTTTTCATTTAAGATAAAAAAATAAGACTACCAATCAATTCTTATTTAGTATTAACTAATTAATTCAGAGATGCAATCTAAAAGTTTATCTCACAACATGAGATTTTTCTATTTCATGTGTTAAGTAATTTAGTCTATTATAATGTATAAAGCATAATTTATTATTAGTATTAATTTCATATTTTAAGTCGTTAAATATTCTATAAACATGAGTTTATTTTCTAGTTGTAAGGTGATCCAATGCAAATTATATTTTTCTACCTTTATAAGTGATGCTTAATAATTGAATAAACTTTATAAGACTTTTAAGTCTTAACTTAGTTTTTTAATATAGTGTTTGAATATAACTATTGTTTGTCAATTTCTTTGATCAATTTAAATTTTAAATTTCTCTTTTTCTTAGAATATGAACATGATTGCTATTTAAGTATGAATAATTTTTCAAAACTTGTTAAATTTAAAGCTCTTGCATTGTGTTGACCTTTTATACATATGTTGTTATTATGCATTGTTTGTGAAGCTTTTCTTACATTTTAAATAAAGTACAATTTATCAAAACCTTAAGAGTTAAGGCATCTTAATTTTAAAGTGGTAGTTATACCTTCTAATGCTGATAAGTAGCTATATAGTATATTTGTATCGATTGAATTTAATTCATTGTCTTTGAAATGCTTTTACAAATTGCTTTATTTATATTGGGTGATAATATCTTTAGGTTCTGTATGTTGTCATTTGGATATGTGGCTTTTCAACTTTATATATTCTTTTAAGTGACAAATGAATTAAGTATAATACTATCAATGCATTATTTTTGAGTTCTTGAAATTCTATTTAAAATAGGAAGGAATAGGTATTACAATTCAACCAAACTCATCCATGCCTTGGTCTTTGTAAATAAGGAAATTATAAGTAGTTTTCATTTGAAACTAATATTAATCATAGTGTTAGTATTAGAATTAGTTTTTAAGTCACTTGATATTTATTAATCAATTGTTTCATTTAATGAATGTTACAAGGCACTATGTTATTATCATGCACATCTAGTAGATATACTCTTGGTCGAAGTGGTAATTGTAAGCTTAAAGATCATAGTATCAGCTTAACTAATCCATCTTTCTTTGCCACTATCAGTGCAAGCACATTAACACTCACATCCCACTTGCAATTTTCCCTACAATTATATGGGTAGGAGTTTCATGTTTCCTTGCCTCATTTAATGCTTTTTATGATCCTATTAGAGAAATAATAAGAGTGATAAACAGGCACTTTACAAAGCTAACCCTCACCCACACTAATATCTTGTAGTGAAAGAAAAACTAATGGCTTAGGGAATTGACCCTATGTATATTTATATTTTATAACTTAATTTGTATTTGTATTTATATTTATATTTTATATTCTAATCATCATATATTTGTATTTATAATTTAATTTAGTAATTATTAGTATTGGAGTTCAATTGTTCAATGTTTATAGGTCATATACAAATGACATTTGAGGATGCACACATGATAGAAAAAATTTTACTTATAAGGTCATAACAAATTATAAAGGTATAATGGACCAAGCTAGGAAAAACCAACTAAGGAAGCCCAAATGGATGCTTAAGAATATTTTTAAGAAACTTAAGAAAAAATGGGTTAAAAATATTAATTTCAAGAGAAAGTAAGAGGTTAATTAAAAAAAGAGCATCCACTAGTAGAGGTAGCTTGCACATTGGAAATTTTGGTTTCTATTTCAAAGTATAATAAGTTTTAGTTCAAAGTTAAAATTAGTTTTAGCGTTAATTCATTCCATAACTAAATAGGGTGTCTTTATCATAAAATTTCATATAACTAGCCTTGGTTGGATCCTTAATAATAAGGAGGTGAACTAACACATAGTTGACTCTAGAAGATACCTAACAGTTTGTAGATGAAAGATCCAAGATGACCTAGGCAAGATTTATTTTTATATTTGATATGTATTACATTATATATTCTTTTATATATCGTAAGAGTTTAACCTTCAAATTTTATTTTGTAGGCCAAGTATTATAAGATAATGGAGGTGTAGTATTCTCAGGCCTCAACTAATGGTGGCAATGATTCCTTAATGAAAGTTGATGAGACATCATTATAAATGGAAGTTGTAGATGATTAAAACAAAATAAGGTATGGGATTAGAGGTGCACAAACTTTCTAGGCCATCACTTGCCATTGTGAATCGTCCTCACAATTTAAGGTATAGTAGTTGTAAAGCACCATCGAGAAGTAGAATGGAAAGCTTGAGGTAGCATGAGAAAGGATGACAGTAACAAAGTAATAACTTTAAGTTACACTTATTCAAATTGAAAAGAACAAGCACATGCTAGTAGATTTGATAGTAAGGGTGAAGACAGGTGGTTCAACTTCTTTGTTGCTGATAACTGACCAAAGATACCAGTGCTAAGGAAATGACTACTAGTCAAATGTCTAAAGTTAGGATGTTGTATTTTTTTTATTTTTGTACTTACATTAAATTACATTGATTTTTCCATAAATGTTGGCTTTCATTGATTTTTATTTTTTATGTTATATAAATAAAATATTAACCTTCAATTTTATTTTATAAATTTTCACTCCAAATTAATTTTAATTGTTGAATGCATATTCAATATAATATAATGTGTTTGCTATTTAACTTGCTAGAAAAAGAACATGCACTTTAACAAATATCAGGTTAACAATGGATTTGTCCATTACTAAATTTAAAATTAGCAATAGAAATTTTATTAGTAATATAAGTCTTATCGATAGACAAAAGCATCACTCGTTCCTTAATCTGTCGCTTAATTAGCGATGGATTTTACTAAATTAGTGATGGAATTTTCTATAATTAATTGGTGCTTTTCTTGTAGTTATATATGTATATATAAAAGTGAGGACTAATTGACATCACTCTATGATTTACACTCTTATGCTAAACCTACACTATATGTTTGGATTTCATCTAATGATTACAAATTACCTAATTCTAAAGTCAAATATAAATATTAACAAGAGAGAATCATTATTGATTCATTTATTACTACATTAATCTCTCTAATTTTTTTTCCTTTTATATTATTTTTCTATATTTTCTCTTGTACTAAATAACAACATCTTTTTTCTTTCTTACTAATTTTTTTGAAAATACTTATTTGGCAAAATTAAAAGAGAATTATTTTTATTAATCAGCAAAACAACATATTTGTTATATTATTAAATGGTAAAGGGTAAAGGGCGAAGAGTTATTGTTATTAATTTGTATGTATTAAATTTTAAAAATTTGAGAAGTTATGTATATTAAAAATTAAAAATTTTATATAAAAAAGATGAATTTGGCGCTAAAATTTTACGTAAAAATGTTGTTTAAGAACACGTTATTTCTTATGTGTATTAAGAAGACTCCATCTTATTTATTTTTCGCTTATTTGTTTTTAATAAACGTAATTTTTTATTTTTTAAATTTAAATGTATAAATTAATAATGATAATTCTTCATCATATACCATTCAATAAATATAACAAAAAGTTTGCTTTTCCGATTAATAGTTGTCATTTTTTCACTTATTATCCACTTATTTTTCTCAATAAATATTTTCAAAAAAATTAATAAGAAAGCAGAAAAAAGGCATTTTTTTTTATCTAATACAAGAGAAAACACAGAAAATTAAGAGAAGAAAAAAAATTAGAGAAAGAATAATATAGTTATAAATGAATTAAATAATGATTCTCTTTCATCGATAAGTTCATTTTTTACTTTAGAATTGGGTGATTAGTAGCCATTAGATAAAGTTCAAATAGATGATGTAGATTAAATATAAGAATATAAATTATAGCATAATGTCAATTGATCTCCACTCTATAATAAAATATAATATACATACATATACATGAATTGTTAAAATAAATCTCCCATCACTATTAATTTTGAGTTAATGAGATGCATTTATTATGGAAATTGAATAGAATAGGCGAGGCTGACTTATATATTTTTATTAAAATTATTTAAATACCTTTTATTATTTTATTATTATTAAATTTGTAATATAATTATTTTCATTCAATTAAAAAATTGGAGACTCCTCTCTGCATATGAATGTGCAGATTAACAATCCATGCTCGTGTGTGTCAACTTCTAATGAAAGTTACCAAAATACAAAAACCTTCCATTAAAATTTCAAGAGTCTGCAGACATACCAATTTTTTTAATACATAACAAAGCAGCACCCTGATAACAAAAATTTAGTGGGGAAAGCTTAAAATTGTAATAACAAATTGAAATATGTCAAAAAAAAAAAATGTTAGAGAGTGTAATGTTATACAAAACGATACGTATTAATTTAAATATAAGCAGTATAACGGCATAAGAACATTATAATATCGAAGGAAAATATATCTCTCAAATTCTAACATTTTCAAAAGTGAAAGAAAATAAATTGTCAGAAAAAAGAAAGTGTATGGCTAGTGGGAGAATTTATTGTATTTAACCTTAAATTTTACACATAATATATAAAGTTGAGTCGCACTTAAAGAAGACTGGGCCACTTATAACTTCCCTTAATCGGTTGTTGACTAGGATCTAGTTAACATTTAATCAAAATAAAAATTATAATTATTTTTCTCCGAAATTTACACCCTAAATTAGAATATGTGCATTTCTTGTACCACGTAAGTACCAATTTGATTGCTTAATTACTTAATATAATTCCTTTTATTTATTAAAAACAAATTGAAGATGTCAATTTGAGAAAAAAAAGATAAGTATATACAAATATTTTTGTAATCTTTATTTCTATATTATATTTTAATTGTGATGTTCTCTACTTTTTTTGTCATTATTATAACTTGTCACTTATCGATTTATCATTTTTTGATGAATATTGTATTACAGTGAGTTACATTCATGCAATCAATATAAAAGATTATATCTCTCATTTATATATAACAATTTATATTAAATTAAGAGGGAAAAACGTCCTTATTTCTTTTCTTCATTTATTGCATTTCTATAATCTCTTTGATTTCTTTACTTGATTTACTAAGTTTTCTAATTTTTGTATATTTCCTTCCCTTCTAGAATAATTTCCTTGATTTCTTTCCTTTATTTATTGTATCTTTATAATCACTCTAATTTCTTCCACCGATATATTGCATTTCTAGGACTGAATCTCTTATTTATATATAATAATTTATATTAAATTAAGAAAAAAAATTAATTTCTTTTTCTTATTTATTGCATTTTCATAATTTCATAATCTCTTTGATTTTTTCCTAATTTCCTGAGTTTTTTAACTTTGATGCATTGTCTTCCTTTCTAGAATAATCTCCCTAACTTCTTTCTCTTGTATAACACCAATTGATTTCTAAAAGTATCAATTAACAATTAGCAATTAATTCATTTATCTGATAAAAATCATGCTTTCATCTCCGATTGATTTCCATTTCCATTTTTGTGTCTCCATTTATATCATTGAAAAATTTTAAACCCTTATTGTCTATATATGTCTTCATCGATTTTCTTTTAAATAAGCATTGAGATTCTTTTTGCCTTATTATTTTCCAGTTGAGTGACTTTTTTTTACCTTACCTCTCTTTCTTTCTCTCTCGTGCCTCTCAATCATAAATCCTGAAACCTATGATTAGTCTCAACCCCACTTATGTAAGCTATTCAATTTATGAGCGACATTACTTTGCTATTAATAATACCCGTTCATTAAATTATTGTGGTACCATTTTAGTAAGTAATGGTTACTGCCTTCAATGATTCCTTCTATCACGTCACTTTATTATGGTTATTAATTAATAAGTATTGATCTCTTTGGAAGTAATTTTTTATTTCTTTGATTTTCTTTTACTAATATCATTTTCTTTTTTAATTCCTTCTTGTACAATTATATATAACATGGTTGTGTTGGAGAATTTTTTTAATAAACACAAAAAAGTTATTTTCTAATTTTTAACACCTATTCATTTAACTATGTCAAAATGCATTGTACAATAACATCAAAATTTTAAGATTATGATAAAATTAGACATTATTCTATTTGGAAACATCACACCTATGGTGTTTTGCTTAGAATAGTTATATGAGTGAAAATGAATTTATGTAATGATTTTAAATAATGATATTCTCTAATTAAAGAAACAAGCAAAAGAGAATTTTGTTCTAGCAAAAAAAAATCTTTTTGAACCTATAAACCTCTTCTTTTTATAAGTTTTGTAGTTTGTACTAATTTTTATATGAAATAAATTTATTATATGTAACTTACTTTATTATGTAAAGTAAATTATTTTGTTTATAATTTTAGATGCGGCATGAGGTTGACGTACGCCTATTTTTCCATTGCAAGCTAATAAGGTGAAAGACATTTACATGTTTTGCATTGAAAATGTATGTAATACAATTTTTTTTGTCAAAAGATTGAAGTATATATACCTTTGAATTTTTATTAAAGGCTAATGTATATTCATCTTTTCATTGCTGGTTGAATTTCAATCTTTAACTCTATTTAGCATATATACATTTGCATTATATCATGTAACTTTTAGAAAGACTAATATATATGATCAAATAGATATTTTTTATTTAAAAAGTATTTAGAAAGATTATTTAGTAAATTAAATAATATTTATTCTTTATTATCTATCATAGTTTATATTTATATAGAATTAAGGATAAATATATATACATTTCATTTCATATAAATAAATGTTATTTCTTATATATATGTATATAATTTATGTTATTTTTCTAAAATTCATTTGTTTTAATATTTAAGTGTGTTTGCATCCTTCTAATTATAATAATAATAACTATTAATGTAATATTACAATAATATAACAACTTTATTAATTAGCAATAAGTTTAAAAATATAATACATCATTTTACTTAATTTGAATATAATTATATTAATTTTATAGTTATTTAATTGATATAAATATAATAACATATTTTATATTAATTAATTGAATACCTTATAATTTAAAATTAAAAAAATATAAATTACCCCTACCAACTATAGGGTAGTTGGATTCTATCCTCATGAATTATGGAAACAAGCAAATCGCCATCTAAAACTATACAAAACTCAAATTCTACCTCCACCATTAGTAATTTAATGGAAAATATTAGAAAAAATTATAAATTAACCCCATTAATTATGAAATAGTTGCATTTTACTCCTTCTAACTTTTAAATTTTATAAATTAATCCCTTAATTATATAAAACTTGCAATTAACACTCATTATCAACTTAATTAACTTTTTTTGTTAAATTACATGAATTTAAAAAAAAAATAATTTTGAATCATAATATTATTATATATTAGATTATCACACTATTTTTTTGTGCATAATTCTTATGTCATATAATTAATAAAAATTAAATTAAATATATAAAATTTTAATTAAAAACTTAAAAATGAGTTATAAAATTATATATAAAAATGACATAATAATTAATATATAATAATATTGTAATTCATATTTATTAGTGTTACTCAATATCAATCATCACTTTTCAATTTTTTTCATTGAATTAGTTGCTCATTCCATAGAATATGGGCCTAAAATATTAAGTAAAGAAGTAAAATAAATAAAAATATTATGTTACATAAAAAATACTAAAAACTTAATATTTTCATTTCATATAATCATATTCAATTTAATTTTAACACCACAACAATCATAGTGGTAATGAATAATAATTTCTACTTTGTCCCCTTAGATTTTTTTATAATTTACTTTATTTAAAATTTAATAATTATATAATTTGAGTTATCTTTATTTTATTTCTTTGAAATTTATAATTCACCATAGTACTTATATTTAAATTAATACACTTATTTTTAGAAAGAGATTATATTAGTTACTAAATTTATATTATTTGTATTTTTCTCTTTTTTTTAATAAAGCTTTGGAAAGGAAGTGGGAAGCTTGGAGCAGTAAACTCATCAAGAAGGGAAGCACATATTTTAGCAATAGACAACAGTCAGATAAAATTTGACTCCAAACCAATATAGTATAAGAATTAGGGAGAAATCTAATTTTTCTTTAAACAAATGTGTAATATTGTATAAACCATAATAATCTAAAATTCTATTTAATCTTTCTTAAAAATTTATACTAGTTAGGCTTCTTTTTATGATAGAAAATTAATTTTAATGAATATTTGTTTTAATTTTTGGAAAGGATTTTTATTTTTTTGAAAAAATATAAATAAAGTAAATTTATTAGCTAATATAATCTCTTTCTAAAAATAGGTGCATTAATCTAAATATGAGTATTAAAATAGATTATAAATTTTAAAGGAATAAAATAAAAATAAATCATATACTATACAATTATTAAATTTTAAATAAAGTAAATTGTAAAAAAGATCAAGTAATAAAGTGAAAATTATTATTTATCATCGCTATAATTATTGTAGTATTAAAATTAAATTGAATATAATTATATGAAATAAAAATATTAAATTTTTAGTATTTTCATGTAACATAACATTTATATTTACTTCACTTTTTTAATTATTATTTTTGGTCCATATTCCATAAAATGAGCAAATAATTCAATGAAAAAAATTGAATAGTGATAACTAATATTAAGTAATAGTAATAATACGAATTATAATATTATTATGTATTAATGTATCATATCATTTTTACACATAATTTTGAACTCATTTTCAAGTTTTTAATTAAGAGTTTATATATTTAAATTTAATTTTGATTAATTATGTAATATAAGAATTATACATAAAATAATAATATAATAATCTAACATATAATAATATTATGATTCAAGCTTAAAAACTTTTATAAAATTCATGTAATTTAATAAAAAAGTTAATTAAGTGGATAATGGGTGTTAATCACAAATTTTATATAATAAAGATATTAATTTATAAATTTTAAAAATTAGTAAGAGTAAAATATAAATATCTCATAAATGATGGAATTCATTTATAATTTTTTAAAATATTTTCTGTTAAATTATTAACGGTGGAAGTAAAATTCAAATTTTACATAATTTTAAGAGTAATTTACTTGTTTCCATAATTTGTAAAGATAAAATCTAACCATCCCATAATAAGTAAAGGTAATTTATATTTTTCTCTTTAAAATTTAAAATTATAATTTATATTATAAATTATTATTGATTAAAATTAATTAAACCCACAAGCGAATTGAATGATATATTTAAAGAATATCGTAAACTGCAAGAATTTGAATCTACCTATCCCTATAATTTATTCCCACATTTTTTTTTTTTCAAATGGAAGATATGCATTCGACAAGTGCCCGAAAAGCGAAGTATGGTCGGGAGGCAAAATGAAGTACTCTGGGGAGTGGTAATCCAAGGGTTCATTATCATTAGCCTCCCAAATAGTGAAGAAGAGTCCTTTTTATTGGTTGAAATTAAGGGCTAAAAGAGTGTGAAATGTGGGACCTATTTGCAAGATTCAAAATGGGTATGATTCCATTGAAATTCTTAATCATTTGGAATGAGCCACGTGGCCTGACAATTATACTGCCGAAGGCAGCGCATTTTGCCCGTGCAAACATGATTAATACATCCGTATGGATGGAGTCGGGGGATTTGAAGTTAGCTAGTTCTATGCAGCCAAAGTCTCCTGTACTCCAACGTCTCTAAGACCCTTTGGGGTCGGGAATTTTCTATGCTGAGATCATTTAATTCATCCGGTTACTATATATGACTGGCTCGTAGGATTTAGTCCGTTTGAAATATCATTGTTAATATCTGAATTCCTTAACCACTGCACTTATGTGTCATCACGGATACAAAACTACAACCTAAATGAGAAGAGTCGAGTTGATTATATCATTATATGACAATTCGGTACGACACAATGGGCTTCAGGTGTAATCACGCACATTAATGGAAATTGTTCTTTTTACGATTATCTATCTTCTTTGGCAATTCTCTCTCTCTCTCTCTTATAAATCATTAGATGGATAATTATTCTAGAAATTAAAATATTAATATATTTCTTTCTTTTCAATAATTATTATTTTTGAGATTCTAATCTTTATTCATTAATAAATAATGTTCGTCTGAAATTAACATATTTTACAATGATATATGATTCATTCCATAAAATAATATAATTAATGATAAAAAAATTTACTACATAAGACTTGTGGGAAAAGATTAATTGTGATTTGTATATATAAGATCGCTTTATGTTATACATGATCCACATTTGTATAAGTGAGGCAATTGTACCTCAATTGATTGAACAATAATTTTTTTTTATTAAAAACTTAAAAAAATTGTCCAAAAGCATGTTAAATTATGGAGAATTGAACCCAAGTTCCATCTTTTGTGCTAGCTCTTAGTATTGTCTTTCTTCTTCTGTGAAAAATTAAAAATAAGATATGATATTTTACTTTACGATAAATTACATCATAATAGTACTTTCTGAACTTCTTTTCAATAAGGTACTAGCGCTAGTTTTTATTTCAAATAGGTGCCGATTTTATGAATTATTATTATTATATTCCTAAAATTCTCATTTTTAATTAAGAGAATACAATTATAAATCAAGAATTTCAAAAGGGTATAACTTTATAATTAGTTAATTAATTTTTATATATGACCACTTGTTTTTATTCATCTTTCCATGATCTTTCAATAAAAAATTAAAAAATTTAGGTTTGGTGGAATTTACTTAGTTAAAAATGTGTAAATTGAGTTTAAAACTTTAACTAATCATAACTTTGTACTCGATTATCCATTTTGAAAAAAAATTTATTTCATGTAACATTTTAAGATTTACATGCGTGCATGTGTTTTACCTACTTTAGTTAGTGAAAAAAAAAAGCTTTTTTCAATAATTTTTCTTAATTTTTCTAAATTTTTTTGTTATTTTTTAACTTTAATTTCATTTTTATCAATTAAAATTTATTTAAATCCTATATTAAACTTTTGATCTCTAACTCTTTTAGTGTCTAGTAGTATTATAATAATTTTCTTAACAAATAAAATTATCAAAGAACAATATATTATTGTTTGTAGATTAAATAGTAATATGTTACTATTTTTTTGAAAAATAGTAACATCAACTAAAAATTTTAAATAAATGAATAAATTAAGTTTAATTAACAACTAAACTGTAAAATAATAGCATGTTCTATTTCTTTCCCAAATAATATAATATTATTTCATTCTAAAATAGTAATACTAATAAAAAATATTAAATAAATGGATAAATGAAGTCTAATTAATAACCAAATTGACAAATAATAGCATGTTACTATTTCCTTCCAAAATAGTAACACCAATAAAAAATATCAAATAAATAGATAAATTAATAATCAAATTACCAAATAACAACATATTATTGTTTGTTCTTCAGACAGTAATATGTTACTATTTTATTTCAAAATAGTAACACCAATAAAAAATTCTAAATAAATGAATAAATTAAGTCTCTTAACAACTAAACTATAAAAAAAAAGTATATTACTATTTCATTCTAAAATAGTAATACTAATTAAAAATTTTAAATAAATGGATAAATCAAGTTTAATTAACAATCAAACTGCTAAATAATAACATATTACTATTTCTTTCCCAAACAGTAACATGTTATTATTTCATTCTAAAATAGTAACATCAACTAAAAATACTAAATAAATGGATAAATAAAATCTAATTAATAATCAAACTAACAAATAACAGCATGTTACTATTTCATTCCAAAATAGTAACATCAATAAAAAATACTAAATAAATGGATAAATCAAGTCTAATTAATAATCAAATTATCAAATAATAGCATATTACTATTTGTTCCCTAAACAGTAACACCAATAAAAAATTTTAAATAAATGGATAAATTAAGTTTAATTAACAACTAAATTATCAAAATAACATGTTACTGTTTATTTTTTAAATTGTAACATATTACTATTCATTCCTAAATAGTAATATATCACTGTTTTATTCCTAAATAGTAACATTAATTAAAAACTCTAAATAAATGGATTAATTAAGTCTAATTAACAACTAAACTAATAAAGAAGAGGATGTTACTGCTTTCTTCTAAAATAGTAACACTAATAAAAAATACTAAATAAATAGATAAATTAAGTTTAATTAATAATTAAATTATTAAATAATAACATGTTATTATTTGTTCTTTAGACAGTAACATGTTACTATTTTATTCTAAAATAGTAACACTAACAAAAAACTCCAAATAAATGGATAAATCAAATCTAATTAACAACCAAACTTTCAAAGAAAAGCTTGTTACTATTGGTTATCTAGACAGTAATATGCTACTGTTTCGTTCCAAAACAATAATACTAACAAAAAATTCTAAATAAATTAATTAATTAAGTCTAATTAACAACCGAACTATAAAAAAAGTATATTACTATTTCATTTCAAAATAGTAATACTAACTAAAGATCCCAAATAAATAGACAAATCACGTTTAATTAATAATCAAACTGTTAAAGAAGAACATGTTACTATTTCATTTCAAAACAGTAACACCAACGAAAAATATCAAATAAATGGATAAATTAAGTCTAATTAATAATAAAATTATCAAATAACAGCATGTTACTATTTATTTTTCAGATAATAACATGTTGTTATTTCATCTTCAAATAGTAATATCAAGTAAAAATCTTAAATAAATAGATAAATCAAGTCTAATTAACATCTAAATTATCTAATAACAATATATTGTTATGTCTCTAAGTTCTTATTTATTTTTATTTTTATTTTTATCTTAACTAAAAATTTATTTTAATTTCTAAAAAATTAAATTTTTATAAATTTTATTTGTAATTAAAATTTTATATTAATTTAATTTTTATAAAGTTAAAATTTTTCCAATTTTAATTCTTATAATTTTTTAGTCTTTTATTTTTTTATTTGTATTAAATTAAATTTTTTTAATTTTAATGTGTGGTAAAGGAATTTTCTTTTTTAGTTCTTTTGATTTTCTTGAAATGTATTGTAAATGTATCATTTTATCTTTTGAGTATTGTGGTAAATTTCCATACGCTAGTGCACAAAAATGGAAAAAAATTAAGTTTTGGGTATTTTGTTATAATAATTTACACCAAACGACATTGGCATAATTTTTTCCCTTTATTTTAATATTACAACAAGATACATAGATCAAGATGTTATCACTAGAAATTTCTTGGGTTAATTCTTCGAACTGGACCACCAACGATCATAAAAATATTAGAAAACGTATGGTAAGTCCTAAAAGAGATGAATAGTATACCTTAATTTTAAAATAAAACAATTTATGTTCAATTGTCACTCTTGATTTGAATGCATAAATAATTTCGTATCATTTAACTCTTTAAAATTATTGGAACATATTATTATTATTATTATTATTATTATTATTATTATTATTATTATTATTATTATTGAATTTAAAATATAGGAGATAAAACCATGGGGAGATTTGCCTTAGGTTATTAGTGTGCCTGGAATTATGCTTTGGCTGGGTAATGATTACAACACCTCTTTGCATAATTTTATGCAATTGCAACTGCGAACCACCTTCTAAGTCCCCATTAGGCAGGCTATACAAGAGACGGCAGTACTCAATATGGGGTACATCCAGAAGCTCCCGCAAATTGACTTCGATGATTGGGATGGCGACGAAAGCAACATATGAAAGAATTCCAAATTTAACCATCATTTTTTTAATGCTTATAATAATTTTATGGTTCATGCTTTAATATGTACTAAAAATTGTTTGCGAGTTCTTATAAAAATTTGATGTAGAGTTATAAAATATAAAGTTTATTATTATTTATACAATAACTTCATAAATGTATATTAGTTGCTTCCAATTTATCTAGTTGACTTTCTAAAATAAGTGAATTGGTTTACTAGTTTACGCAAGTAATAACTGTTTAGTGTTCATGGTAGAAGGGGTGTCTAATATGTACACTTCAATATTTAAATTAATAAGTGTTTAAACAAAGTAATAATAGTAGAAGCAACTTGGAAAGCAATGACTTGTATCTTGACTTTATACAATTTTTATAAGATCTAAACATGATATTTAGTGCGATGCGAAGAGTCAACGAGGAATGTATATATGACCTATATAATTTAAGGGAATCTTGTTACTGGACTAATTGTCCAAAGTTGTGAATATTTTTTTTTTGGTGTAATTTTAACATAATTTATATCTATGAAGATATATTTCATACTGAGTAGAACTACTCAAATATATTGAGCTAATTTTGTGTTAGTATGAATCACTTCATTTTATTGAACTGATTATATTGAGTTGATTGTATTATGTTGGGTCATTCGGCCAAATTAAGTATTACGATATACAAATTGTCCGTGTTTCAAATATATAAAAAGTTACAAACTCTATCATCTAAAAATACATTACAAAAAAAAGCCTCTCATCTACCTTTAAAGCAAAAGTTGCGAAAAATATAAGATTTATTTCTTAATACTTACAAAATTATATATTGATACAAATTATCTCAGCAATGTACACCGAAGCATAACCCTAAATTTATACATGGTGTAACTCTTCAAAACTGCACAAAAATGATTTGAACCTAAAAATTATAGGTGGTGAAAACAACAAACATCTCAGAGAGATTTGCCTTAGGCTGCTAGAGTCCACGGAATTATGCTCTAGCTGGGTAATGATTAGCACACATTTTTGCATAATTTTCTGTAACTGCAAACCCCCATTAAAGCATGAATGCCCCGTTCATCGATGGAAAACACCATTAAAGCAAGCTTTGTTTCTACCCATAATTCAACTTTGTGCTATTTCAACTACTAAAATTCCCAATTATTAATAATTAATGCATCAAAGTCAACACCTTTCTCAAAATCTCTGTCTCACATTCAGGAATCTTTCTTCATTTTTCTTTATTGCTTACACTGCGGAAGCTCAAATTAATTAGCCAGCTGGCTTAGTTCTAATCTTACTCGAATCATTCCTTTACGGTAAAAGCTTTACCCCTAGTTTTAAGGAGTGGTTTGGTTTATAAAGAAGGAATGCAAATTCTTACAAGAAATTGAAATTCCTAAATTCCTTTACAAACTCTCCATAAAAAATAAAAATTCTCATAAGAAATTCTTAAGCAACTTTCTCTACTTTTTTCATTTTATCAATTAATAACTAATTAAATAATTCTTTTATTTTTTTTTTTTTACTTTATAAAAAGTTACACTTTTCATGTAACTTTTTGCTAGTTAAATGACCTTTAAATGACAATAGCAGACACATCAAAGATTTGTCCCTTGGGATTCCTATCCTGTTGGTTTTATGACTTTGTACCTCTTTATATTATTATTACAGATTGAGTGGATTTTCCTCTTTATCCTTAGTTTCACACTCAACTCTTCGTTCCTTTCTCTAACAGGAATGAACAAGTTGTAATTAACAAAATTTCGCATAAATAAAAGAAATTGTGATTACTGCATTGTAAAATTGTCAGAAATTGTGATTGCGATTTACCATCGCGTTATTGTGCGCAACATTGTAATTGTAATCCTGCTTTAGAATATTGTTTTTTACGTAGTCAAAACAGTGGCTTCCACGAAGTTTCAGCAACTTTTCTTGGGGCCAGAGATACGTAGAAAAGAAACACAAGTAGCAGCACGAACCAGGGACAAAACAACGACAGAGGAGGTTTTCATGCGAAGTTTCAATGATTAAAATGGGGGGAAAATGCCAAATTCTACCCACTTGCATTGGTGATTGTGCAAGGATGATCAAAACCTAGAGCCTCCAAAAAGTAATTGAAGAGGCGGAATATTATTAGGGTTGGGCTGGGTGCCTTTTAGATTCATTTTGTCCAGCCCAATTCGTGCCCTTCACCATTGTGGACCCAGATGTTCAAGTTTTGTTAGTTTGTTTTACTTCTGGCAGCCTGAGCAGAAAATAGTGGGAGAAAATCTGAGAGGAGGTCAATTGTATGCGGGATTAAAAAATTGTACTGGGATTAACTGTTTTCTCCGTGGATATAAATAAAGCAATTTATTTAATATAATTTTTTATAATAATTAATTTTTTAAAAGAGAGTTAGTTTTAAATATATCTAATGAGAGAAAAATTGATAGACTATTTTTTGTAACTTATTTTTTAATTCCTATTTTTCTCTTACTAAAAATCATTATATCAACTTTTTTTTTTAGAATTACAATCATTATTAAAAGTTGTAATATTAATAAAATAAAATTCATAATTATTATATATTATAATTAATTAATAATTATTTATTGTTATCGCTATAGCAGATCAGTCCTGTATTTCATCCTATTCCATCGGACTCATGATTTTTTATTTTTTATTTGTTGCCTTGCACGCCAAACAGTAAATTGTACAGGAAGGAAAGCCCAACTATCAATTGGGCCGAAAACTAATCTATAGCGTGTTGGGTTCCGAGCAGATGTTTCACCAGGCAGTGTGGCAGGTTGGTATGGTAATACGCTATATCGCTAGGGTTTATGGCCTGATTTATTTTTGATTTAATTTACATTAATTTTTTTAAATAGATTAGATTAAAATTAATAAATATATCATATTTATTTTTTTAAACTCTACTCATTGGTTTTTTTAAAAACTTATTCATATAAATAGATTTTTAAATATATTAATAAGCCATGTCAAATTTTATAAATAAATCAAATCTAAATTTTAATTTATATAAATTAATAGGTCATATTTAAATTAATAGTTTATAAAATAAATTTAATTTATTTAAAATAAAACTTAATTCGATCTAACGAAATGGCAGGATGGCACGTGATTTCAACTGTACCCAACAACCGCAGAAGGTAGAGAACGTCCCAGAAAACGCCTCGAGCTTGGGTTCTGTATGTGAATTCAACCGTAAGTTATATTTTCTTATTTAATTAATTTACTTTCATATTTGAAAATATGTGATGGTAAATAAATTTCAATTTCTTTAGATTGAGCGCGATATTTATCTTACATTAATTAGGACCTCAACTTTGTAAAATTATATTTTATTCTCTGAAAGTTATGTTGAGTGACAATATTGGTATATCAATTATAAAATATCATTTTATCTATTTTCGTGTTTGTTCAACCGACAATGTAAAGATAATAATTATTTTCTGAATATCTAAGAATTATCCCCCCTCCAAAGGTCTTTATGTTAAAACATACACTATTATAACGGGAGATTGTACACGAGGAAGAGTAGGAAAAAATGGCAGATGGAATGTCATCAAGCATACCAACGCATCCCATTAGCGCCGTGAAGAAAATTTCAAAACTTCTTTAATTTTTTCCAAGAAAATTTTTATAAAAAAAATTATTTTTATATAAATAAAGGAATATCATATGTTTTTATATTTTAAGATTAAAAGATGATCTTACATTTTTTATATCGAAGAAAAATAATTTTTAAAAAAATAATATTTTTATTGAATTTATTATATTTTATAATGAATAATATAATAATTATTTTTATTATTTTAATAATATATAATTATATTTATATAAAAAATATTTATTTATCAGTTTAAATCTAATTTTGTGTGTATCCATGTTATATTACAATTTTTTTTAATTATTAAACAGTGCATGGATGAGCTTACACACAACCAACTAATGGACTTCCTGGAATGAGTTAAGGACAAATCATTCATAAAGGCTTAAGGGACTTACAGCGCAACTATTATGCCATATAAACTTATAAAGGAACAGAACATATTATCTAATTTGATTAGAATTAATACGTGACATCGATTACACGAAGTACTTCAATTCAAACACTAATTTATTATTTGAGAATATCTTTCGCCTGAAGTAACTAGAATTTTGGGAAAAGTCAGGTGTCCACGTATGAATCTTCTATAATACTACACTATCCTAATCAACGCATTTGGGGCCATGATAGAATAAAATAAACAAATATTATAGAATAGTATAGGATAATGAAATAATAAAATATAATATTATTAAATATTTAATATTAAAAATTTGTATTTATAATATCATATGTTTATTACTAAATTTATATATAATATGATAGTATTAAAAATTATTTTTGAACAAAATTAACTTTATTTTAAAAATAGTTTATATTACAGTTATTTTGTAGTATTTGACAATCATAAAATTTTTAAATTTTTATAATCATTTTAATTAATAATAATTGATATATTTATTATATTTTATCTATCTATATGTAAATAATAATTATTAATATTTTTAAGGTTAAATTGATTAAAACTAAATTAAGAATGATAAATAAAATAGGTTAAGATTAAATTAGACCAAATAATAGTTATTAATAGGGATAGAGTCATATAATCATAAATCAAGATTAAATTAAGAATGATAAATTTTATTTTATAGATTTTAATTTGATCCACTAACTGTGTAAATTACTCACACATCCATTGCCTTATCAATAAAAAATTATTAATTGCCTTATCAATAAAAAATTATTAATAGTTCTATACTATAGTTAAAAAAATTTAATTATTATTATTTCTTAATAACATATTTTCTTCTCATTTATTAATATTATAAAATATTTTATACTAATAATAAATTAAATTTAAACTTTTATTCTAATTCTATTCGATTATAATAGCATGTCCTTTAAAAACTCTATTTTATCTTATATTGATCATATAAAATAAATTGATTATATTATATTATCTTATGTAAGATTTAAATATGCGTTAAATATGGTAATATCTCTCTTATACAATACATCAAACGGCAATAAATTTATAAGAATAAAGTATAGATCCCTAAAATAAGCGTGTCAATAATATTTTAGAAAAATATATTTTATGTTACTAAATTTATGTTGCGTAACATTATTGGTAAGTCAATTTTAAAAGATCGCATATTACTCGCTTGAACTTATGTAAGAATGTAGATCCATTAACTTGAAAATATTGTCCTTTATTTAACTTGTTCGTATTTACTTTCACTTGCATTTAACAGTGCTTACTTTAAAATTTTGTTGGTCCAAGCATTTACATCTTCGGTGTTTACTTTTAAATCTTGTTGGTCCAAGCAAAAGATATAAAATTGGTGGGAAAATGAACGGATATTTATAGATTCATCTAATCCAGTGGGTCCCTCGAAATTTATTCATAATGTTTAAAAAGTCAAAATGATGCACACCTGCATATAGTTGTTTGTGGTAAAAAATGCAGTAGGCTGATGCGACTCCTTCCTTGCATAAAACGTCCGTTCCCGATATGCAGGCGGAATTCTGGACGGCATTTAATGTAGTACAAACAGTAGAAGTAACATAAATTAATAACCTAGCAGGAAGTAAAAAATGTTGAAGAAATTGATAATTAGCATAATATGCTTGTTGGAGTTTGTTACAGTATTTGGGAAATTTCAAATTTGTGATGATGAACGCATTGCAAGTTATTGGATGAAATTATTAAAAGTTTTGATAATATCATCTAATGGCACAAAATATACCACATCACCCTGAATTTAAAAATCCTCTAGGTACCATAAAATTTTCTTGCTTGTTGTCACAATAAAACTAAAACAAAGTAATTAAATATATCTATTAACAATATTAAATATATTTATTAACTATTACTTGTAGTAGTGAGGGTCTAATGTATCAACAATGTAGGGTTGGAGGACATGGCTGTTGGAAACCCATGTTCACATATAAAAAATAATGCGATGCAGAAATTGCATCAGAATTACTTTAAAAAAATGGCAGCACAGTACTATAGGGATGCAAGCATATATATTACTGGAATGTAAAACGCAGGGTGCATTGATATATATTTTCAATAGCAATTTTGGCAAAAAAATATTCTTTTATCTTTACATTTATCTTATTTACGTAGTTAGAGTCAAGCAGTTATTGCCTAAAGAATAGTTGCATGTTTTTAGAATAGCGGTTAATCACTCACGTGTCATTTACATGGAGTACTTTCACGCCACCTTATTACAATTGCTTTACGAGTAATTAATAACTTTGTTGACTTCCTTTATGCCAATGATCTTAGGCATATATTCAACCTTTCTTTAAAAAAAAAAAAAGCTCAATTGTATATTATTGGCTTTCCATTTTTGAAGCTACAAGTCATTTTTATTTGAGGACACACTCAATCGAAACAAATCAATTTAACTTCAATCAACTTAGTCAAAAATTTTGAATGCCGGCAAAAAGAGACCCCTAGTTTAGTTGCTCTGAACATAAAATGAAAGATGAACTAAACTATCTTTTCTTATTCTTATTCACTTTTGAGCAAAGTCAAAGGAATGGGAATAGGTAAGTGTGGTCACTTGCCATGAGTCAAACCAATTAACAAATTTTGACCAGAAGGTTTGTTCAAATTACTTGGCAAAGTTAAAGGGTTGCTTGCTAGAATGATGTCAATCCATAATGCTAATCTTTCCTCTTCTCTCAATGATTATATCTTTTCAAATTTACTGCTAGCACATGTGGCATTTCAGGAGTGACTTGCACATCAATTAATTGTCATGCCCTTTTGCAGGCATCATTATGTGATGTGTATGAAAATTTAAACTTTCGCAACTTTTCAATGTTAAACTATTGCATTGAGCTACCCTTATCCTAATCCTTTTTTAATAGCACTGATGATTTTTAAGGATTACTTTCTCTAAAAGTTTTAACTCACTTTCATTTTTCACTTTTAAATTCTCAATAATTCCATTAACTTCCATTTGAACTCTTTGTTATGCCTTCATTTTTTTCTTTCCAAACTTTTGCACTTTCTCTCTCTACGATTTTCATTATGGTTGCTCAATCTAACTTTTCTTATCAATTAACTTTTGCTTCAAATTTTGTCAAGATCACCAATCCATCTTTATAGAATTCTAAGATTTTGAAGCTCCAAGTACTTTTCAAATCTCTTGATTTCATTGTTGAAGATGGAGAATCATCGTACTTCTATCTTGGTCCCCTAATATCTTCCCTTGATGACTCTGCTCCTCTTCTTAGCCTTGGTCCTTTATTTACGAAAACCTCAATCCCTATTTTTCCTTAAGTAAACAAAGATAATATAACCTTTCATAGTTTTCTCCCTTTAGCCAATTCTTTAGCTAACTATATCTCATGGCTTGATCATGCTCAATAGGCAAAGGGTGATTTTTGGAAATCCATAAGTAATTTTAAAGGTATTCAATTTTTTAAGCTTCCTAGTAGAGCTATTCCTCCTATGTAAGATGCAACCATCTCCTTCTAGTCATCTTCGACCAATTCTTTTCATATCCTTTATGGTATGATAGGTTATTCTATAGGTGAGACTGTATCCCTTTTCCTCATACCTTTCACCGATACATATAAAGTTCTAACCTTGATAACTTGAAAAATTTTGGCTTATAATACTTTTGTTAACACTTTTAAAGGGGTGGATGGTTTGGTTATTAGTGATGTCAAATATAGTACATTCTTAACCTTTTGTTTATTCAAACATTTGTATTGTATTCCTTAATTAAAAGAGTCCTCTTTTTTCATCCCCTTAGCCATAGCTCTTCATGAATGTTAACAAGTAGCATTAGCTCCTTCTATTTTGGCTTATATTTTTTATAACATTAACCTAATTGTCAAATACTTAAAACAAAACAAATCATTTTCAAATTTGAGAGTTCACTTTGGGTTTTCCAATTATGGCTAACAACCATTTTCTAAGATGATTTCAAGTTAACCAAGAAAGCTTTTATTAAATCTCTAGTAGAAGGTATTTAGTTAGCTCATAAGGAGTTAAAACAAAATCTCAGGTAGAAATCCTTTAAAGAATTGTTTGAATACTTCTTTTCTTCTTTCTATACTAATTTGACTAATCATCATGTGAAAAGACTTGGTCATTTTTTCTCTTATTTTATAGGTACTGAATGGTTTAAATCACCATCCAATCCAATTGATGACTAAGGTGTCCACATTTAGTTAAAATTCTTATGTTCCTAATTAATTTTAACTAGCATGCCTTATGACCATGCCTCTTTGACTTACCCTAATTGTCAGTTTAGGCTCATTGAAGGTCATCCTTTCTACCCTATTAACAAAGCTTTTCATACGCAAACCTTAACAATGATAGAAATAAGTACTATCAATAACCTTAACAAATCTCTGGTCAAACACTTTGAACTACATAACTATTCTCCTTCATATTACTATACCTGCCCTTTCAAAGATTAGTGGTTCAACATACCAACAAATTTTTTAACATGATCATTGATAAAAAATTAACTCATGTTACTTTTATATAGATAATGAAGGCTTTAAAGAAAATAATAGGTATAAACTATAATAAGAACGTAACTTTTGAAAAATATTACAAAGTCAAATTAAATGTATAAATTTTATGCTTTGTAAAGTTGAGAAGACGTTAAGAAAGAAAAGGACACTCATGAAGTGTCTTTCTAATTTTTTAATGTCTTTATAGGAAATCTTGGTTCTAAATTAGCCTTAGTTAAACCATTATTTTGAGCTAAATTAGTACCTTTATAGAATGTTTCCTTTAATTTAGCCAAATATATAAAACCAGAAAGATAAAAAAAATGTACTTTTGGACTAACTATTGCAAATTTTTTCCCTTACACTTTGGATAAAATCACTAGGCTAGTCGAAACCTAGCCTCAACCTTCAATTATTTAGCCATTAGGTAAATTTAAACCTCTTTCTTGTAACTTTTGTTGTTAGAACTAATTTGAAATACTAACTTTATCTTTTAACTAACTGTTTACTATAATTTTAGACCATATCCTTAGGACAATGACTGACATAGAATATAATACTTAACAAGTTAAATAGTTCAAGAAAAAACTTGAAAGGATTGACTAAATGTTCCCAAATAAGGATAAAGCTAACATCCAAACCTAAAAAAGAAAGCATTCTTGGTTCAAGAAAAAGAAATAGAGTACATCTAGTAGTTAACTTGTTAAGGATGAGAAAACAAACCCCAAGTTAAAGAGGTTTAGGTTAAAAACTTTGGCTATTCATCATATTTCTACATTTGTGGCTTCGATCAATACCCAAAGCTAGCTTTCTAAGTCCCAAGTCTAGTTTTCAGCTCCAAGAAGAAATCTTGAAACATCTAGAGCCACTAAAGTATATCTATTCTTAACTTTTAACTTTTTACTTTTCTTTCTTTCTTTGTTTATTATTATTCACATTTTCATATAGTCAAATAACTGTGAAATATCTCTACAACCAAATCTTAGCAAATTCATTCCAACCTTTACTTGGATTCTTATGATTCAACCTCAGAAGTCCCAAAGAATGAAACACAACTACCAATAGCAGAAGACCTTCTTATGGCCACTAAGAAAACTTTTGGTTTAATACTAAAAGTTACAATAGTCCAATCCTAACAACAACTAGTCAATAACTCATCTATTGCTCCTAACAAAATTGTCCTAACCAAACAAACTTAAGATATGCAAACACAAGAGTCTACAAACCAAAGTAATAACATGAATAACTTAATAGATGTTAATGATTACTTAGTAGACAATGACTTGAAACATCTAGATGTTATACATAATTTGACAAAGCATGACTAATTAAACATTAGTCATAATTTGACTAACAAAACTTTTAATCATGAAGATAAAAGTGGCAATAACCTTTTTTATGTTTAGAATTCTTTATTTTTTAAGGGTAGTCACTTAATTTTATCTATCTAATTAATTACTTAAATGACTAAAGATTTCATTCTTAACCAAAATTGTATAGAAGAAATCAAAGCTACTATAACTACACTGGAAAAAATTCTCAATTAAGATTTAATCAATGTATTTGAAAACATGGAGACCTAAGAGAAGCTTGAATCAAACTTGAGACTTTTAAAAAATACTATAGGCTTGGACCCTTAAATCACGACTGACTTCAAGTCTTATCTTCTTAACTTAGCAAAAAACTTCCCTTCTATGTTAATGGATCTAAGTAAAACTTTGATAGAAACAACTTATCATTCTCTCAATTAATGCAAGTAAGAGTTGATCAATTTTAATAAATTTAGTGAGCAACATCAAAAAATTCTTATTAGGAAATGTCAAACTTGTAATGATAGAATTTCAACTTTAAAGGACAAAATTTCCTAACATTAATAAAAATTAAAATGGCTTGAATAAACTTAATCAATTTTGGAGTTTGAACCATGAGTTATGAAGTCTAAAGAATAAAAGCTTAAATATAAAGTCAAGAAGGCAATGAAAGATTACAAGTTGACCAATGCCAAAATATCCATAATGAAAGGTGAACACAAAGTTATGCCCAACTTGAGAACTTTAATTGTAATGAAATGGAAGAATTTTAAGGTTAATTTTATATCTTTCTTTAAGGATTTGTATATAAACTGATTGTATTTTTTATTTTTTCACTTTATGTTTTATTTTTATAGATATACTGGTTGTATTTTTTGCCTATATTTTAATTAAAATTCTAGATGAATTTCTTCTACACTTTTGATAGTTATTTCATGAATGTTTGGTCTATATTGTTTTAAATATTTACTTTTGATAATTTTAACCTTTGCACTTTTTATATTTTTAATTTTATAATTTTTCCATCAAAACATTTAATTATTATAAATTATCTTTCCCAATAAGGTGACCATTTCCTATAATTCAATTTAACTTGCATCAAAAAAATGAATTTCCAAACTAATTAGCCTTAGGAAATCCCAATTTTTCTTTATTACATACAAAACATCTAAAGTATCCTAATATGCTTCATTTAGTCCTTCTAATTCACTAAGCATCATGGTATGTAATCACCTTGTGACAATTCATTTATTTTTATATCCTTAAAGCTTACACTATTACTTCAACTGATAGCACTATATCATGTCCAAATACTAATTTATAAGGAGTGACTCTAATTAAACCCTAAGGTGAACTCCAAATCACTTAGAGTGCATTTTTAAGTATCAAAAGCCAATTTCTAGGATACTGGCCAACATTTTTCTTAGTTAAATTGATGATTAATTTATTAACAACTTCAACTTATCCATTAGTGTAGCCATAGTAGGATGTAGATGTCAATATCTTAATTCCCCTTGATTCAACATAATTGTCAACTTTTTCACTTGTGAACAATCTTACAATTGGTTGTTATTGTTTCAAGTAAGTTAAATCTACGCACTAATTTGTTTTCTATAAATTTAATAACATTTGATTACTTGATTTCTTTAAACATAACTACTTCAACCTATTTGGTAAAGCAGTCTATAGCTATTAAAATGAAATGACGACCCTTAATTGAAAAGGATAAATCCTGCTCATTATGTTTAAGGCCCAATCTTTAAATGGCAAAAGTTTAATTATATATTTTAGTTCATTAGTTAGTATTTTTTAAATTAGCTTGTGCCCTTAGCATTCCTTACAGCCCTTCACATAAATCATTGGTGGCTAAAAAAATCTTTATCTAATCAATGCCTATTTTATTTTTATTCTAACATGATGATCCTAGCATAGTCATTCATAAACTTCTTTCATAGTCAAAATAGTTTTGACTTCATTTAAACATTTGAACAATTGACTTTTAAAGCTTTTCTTGTATAACTCACCATCTAACATTATAAATTTTAAAGCTCTTATTCTCATTATTCAACTTGCATTTTTGGATAAGTTATTAAGATACTTGACCAAAGGTGATCTCCAATCTATTGAGGTATTGTCAAAACATCCACACAATACCTTTCTGTTCTTTATTGGCTCAAGATATATTTAATTTGTAATTAATTCGACTATATTTGAATTATTGATCTTGTACCTTAAAGTTATTTAAGCCAAAGCATTGACTTATTCATTTTCCATTTAAGGAATGTGTTTAATGACCACATCATCAAACCTATATAATAATCTAGCCAAAATAACCAAATAGTTAACTATATTAAGATTCACACATTTATATTCCTATGAGATTTGTTTAATAATTAGTTGTGAATCCCCATAAACTAATATTACCTGCCTTTTGCTCTAATAATAATTTTAAGTTAATTATCAATCCTTCATATTCAGCCTTATTATTTGAGCATGTCATATTTAATAAAAACATGAATTTAACTAACTGATCTTGTGACATTATAACTAATATCCCCATGCTAACGTTATTTTTATGGCAAGAACTGTCAAAATATAATCTCCAATATTTTAAACTAACAAAATTGATAGGTTTTTTGTGATATTCAACTATGAAGTTAGTCATAACTTAACCTTTTATTACTTTTAAAGAGAAATATTGTAAAATAAATTATATGGGTCGAAAGCCCATTTTCTAACTCATTATATATTAAAGGTTATGCTAACATATATTTTACAATATTAGTTTTAGCTAACACTAGAATAGTAATTAGTAATAAATAATACATAAGCTTATAACTTAAGAAATATAAAGCAAGACATAAATTTTCATTTGTCAAATATCTTTGTTTGATTATATTTAACATTCTAGATAAATAACAAATTTCCTTCTTTATCCCTTCATCGTTTTCTTAGGCTAAAAAAATAATATATTACATTATCTGCAGCTAAAATATAAATTTTTAAAGTTTTTCTTAGGATAAGTGAAAACATTATTGATGGATTAGTCAGACATTTCTTTATATCTTCTAATATAGCTTGATGTTCATCCTGTCATATGAATTTCTCTTCATTCTTTACCAAGGATAAAAAGACTCAAGTTCGACCATAAAGGTTAGAAATGAACCTCTTTAAAAAGTTAACTTTTTCTAGGATATATTGTAACTCTTTTTTTGTTGATTGGTGCTGAAGTTTTTTTTTATAGCTTTAATTTTATTTTTATCTACTTTAATTCCCTTTTAGTAGACTAAAAAAACCTAAGGAATTTACTATTGAAATATTAAAAGAACATTTAAAAGGATTTGTTTTCAAATTATTTTTAAGCATTTGATCAAAAGTTTGTTTTAAATTTCAAATGCTCTTCATAAAAGCTCTCTTTTACCATCACATCATTAAGGGTGAGACTACAATACCCCGGAACTGTTCATGGGTAACTCACCCTTGACAGATGGTCAAATTGGATGCTGACACGTGGCCCCTTTCAGGTTGCCTTCAGGTTCAGTGCAAATTTCTGAACAAATTTGCTAAATCATCCTTCAACAATTTTTTTTCATTTGCTGCCCCAATGTAAATAACCTTATTTCCTTCGGTTCAGCACACTTCTCTCGAGCCCATCTTCGTCTCCACCTCTCCCTATGTGTCTGCTCTCAGCGTCGATGACGATCTCCACCTGAAACCGTCACCCTTGGCGTTCTTTGTTGCGCGGCTTCCGTCGGTGCTGCGCACGGACTCTCCAGGACACCGTTGTCGCGAGACGTCTCCCCGTCATGCTGCCATACCCATGGCTTCTTTTCTGCTCCTTCTTCTTTCAAATCCTTCGATCTATCAGGTTGGATTCCACTTTCCAGCTCTCCCCTCCCAATTTTTGACTCCCAATTTCTAGTCTTTCAATCCCAAAAAAGTCTTGGCACGGTTTCAAAAATAGTAAAGTCATTCTCTGTTATTTATTTATTTTTTAAATTTTTTTACATTCCACAATATTTTTGTGTTTGCTTGCTTAAGCTTCTCAAAGGACAAGCAATTAGGATGTGTATTTGTGTGTTTGATTGATCTCTTATTTTCCTTTAATATGGTCAATGGAATGTTTGTCATAAGTCTTGGTATTTGCTGAATCTAAGTTTCGTTGTTGCTTTGCTAATTTGGTGGACACTAATTTAGTCTTGGTCTTAGCTAAATTTAACTTTCCTTGTTGTCTCTAACATGTTTGAGACATGGTACTTCTTCCTCTTCCCACCAGAATACAATGATTGTTTGAAGCCATAGTTTTGTCAGTTTTGCCTTAGCCTCATCCTATGAAAAGAGCAACTCTAGAGTCATATGGTGAGGTTTGCTAAAGAGTCACATGATATTACTTTTGTTGTTAAACTTCGTATTTATCAATGTAGAGGCTGTATCTTGCTTATACTGAGCAGTGAATCATTTTTGTAATACTATTGGGCTCACTATGGCTGCAAGATATTATACAGTATGCATTTTATGTTGTAGCGAAACGCTTTAGACTTTCCTTTTATTATTGATCACATAATTTAATTTACTTGCTTATATTTAAATTAAGTTCAATTATTGAGTAATGTGCACTCTTGCTAATCTAGGTATGGATATACGTCTCAAAGTCCTGCAGTGAATCATAAGCACAACTAAATTTGACACGCTCTAGCCCCTGCCACTATAAAAAGGCTTAAGCCTAAATATTTTGAATGGTGCATCACCAGGTAGGTGGATATGTTTTATGTTTGAGTAAGATCAAGATTCGTAAGCAGCTTTCTCTGTTAATAATGATATGATTCTTTTGTAAAGTGAAGTGTAACACCTGTGTAGGACATAGATCCTATGGATTCTGCATTTGGGCTTCCGAGTTTTGAAAAAACCTAAATTGCTATACTAGGATTGAATGCATCAGACCAATACAGAATATTATTTGGTTCATACACTTCACAGGGCTCACAAGATTGATAGTATTAATTTTAACTATAGTCTGAGCAATCTATAATTCAGTGACACGAGTTTCTTGCATGTTGTATTTTGTTGCCAGTATTGTCGATACTATATCAGTTTATTGATGTATTTATTATCCCAATTTTCCTGATTGCAGTTGACACAGTGAATATTAAACCCCGAGTGATAGAAGGACTAGACACTTTAGTAGTAAGCATTCCTTTATATCCCCCTTAATGAGTTATCAACTTAATTGTTTTCCTCATTGTCTTTTTTGCTTTTGTTTGTAGAAAACAAAGAGATTAACTATACATGTTTGTCCTCATTGTCCTACATAATATGTGATGCTGTAGCTAGAATGAAATGGGTACCCATTAGAGTTAGTCGTATACCTCCCCTATATCTCATTCAATGTTTGCAAATGACCTTCTCTTATTTGGCGAGGTAACAAATATTCAAATGCTTTTTGTCAAGTCTTGGGACAAAAAACTTAATGAAGTTAAGACAAATATCTTCTTTACCTGGAATGTGAAATCAGAGGCAAGATATGGCCCTACCAAAAATAAAAATAAAATCAAAGGCAAGAGAAAGAATCTTGATTCGATGGGGTTTTACATTTTCTTTGGATCTCAGAATGTATTTTGGGGTGCTGATTGTTCATAAAAGAGTTATTTATGGTCGTCTAATTAAAAAGGTGAAAAGTTATCTTGCTGGTTGGAAGACTTCCAATTTATCTATGGCAGAGAGGGCTGTTTTGGCTAAATCCATCAATAGAGTTAATGGGATCAGGGGCATTTCAACTTATTCAAAAGATAATGCATCCTATCACAAGGTTAGTTAGTTAGTGAAAATGTTCATTTTTATTTTACAAATGATCCTGAAATGGTGTATTTTACCTGGTGATTTTACAGCGTTTTAGAGAATCATTGGTAGTTAATAAAACATGTGGCCACTAAGGAAGATATTTCTCAAAGGTCTTCTATTGTGGAAAATGAGGAACATTTTTCTTCTTCGCCAATCTTATCTCTTAAGGATCCTCGAGAATTACCTAGGAAAAGGGCTACAGTTCCAGTAGAACCCACTTCAACCGGGGGACTTTATAATTCACAACAAACTTTATGCAATGAGCTTGTTGACTTGGAAGAAGTATTGCACATGAATCAAGACTTTCCCATATTATCATGTTCACAAGTGGAAGACAACAAGTCTGATAGTAATGATCTGTGGAGTGCTGCTACCAGAGGATTGAGACCCCCTGTGGAAGAGATTATCCTTTCCAAGGAGAAATATCATAAGCGTATGCTTAATTTTTACCTTAATGATGAAAATTATGGGGAGGAAAACTCTTCAACTGAGGTGCAGTGCTCAAGATCTTGCCTTATTTTTCTCTTAAAAAATGATAAGGGATTGATCATGGGGTAACTTTGTCTTTGTCTATACTTCCTTTTCTGTCTATTTATATGTCATGATTATCTTATGCCTGGAAATAAGACTCTGTACACTGATATTGTGGCCAAGTTTACTTGCTTGATGATCCCTATGTTTTTTAATACCAACAAATATGTATTTTTAGTCACCTACCTCAGATATACAAGAAAATAATGAGACAAGACAGCGTAAAATGTCACTATTTCCTTGAGACACATGAAATTATTTAGCTTAAAAACTTGTCCTGTTATTCACTGGAGTGTTGTATTATAAGTTTGAGGGTTAATTTTTTTCCCTTAATTTTTTTTATCTTATAGGTGGTCTATTATACTTCTGTTAAGTAGGGTCAAGGCTTTTTGGATTTCTCTCATCTGTAATGGGACGCATGCAATAGGTTTGAGAGAGAAATGTTGGATTGCATGTGAAGTAAGTATTTGTCCCCGAAAAAGTAATCACAAAATTTTAATCTTCTATATAAAATATTGTTTGAAAATCCTCCTTTTTTTTATCCAGATGGGTTCCCTGATTGCAAGGCTTACTCAATCCTTATGGCAACAAAAGCAGCTACATTTGACCAAAAAATAGAACTTCGCTCTCTTCCCTTAACGTCCTTGAGAGTTCCCACCACTCCTCCTTGCGGCATTGTCTGCACCACTCTCAATAAGGAGACCAATCCAGGTAGAAGTCCTAATGCTAGAACCTGTGGAAATGTGATTGATACCAATTCAATACTGAGCTTTTCTGATGAAGGCTCTGGCATTTCACCTTTTGGTTATGATGGTAATTCATTTGATGGAATTATAGCAAGGGCAAGTTGTAGGCTGACTGCTTTTCTTAATGACATCCAAGCTAGTTAATTGCTTTTGTTCCCTTAGGTAGCAGATGGAATGACCAGGATCTCTAACTTTATAAAGAGTGAAAGTAATGTTGGTTTGGACCATAGAGGTTGTATTGTTCATGATCGTAAGCTCTGTTTCCTCGGAGTTCATTTGCACCCAAGCAAGGAAGGCACTTTTGAAGAGGGAGCCATTGTTTGTGCACCTTTTCCTTCTGATATATCCCTCTGGAGTTCAAGGTAATTGACACAAATGGTTAATTTTTTCCTTAAATATTATTTCTTATTTCTTCTTCTTCACTCGTATTTTTCTAAATTTTTTAATTTTGCACATGACTTTCCAAGTTTTTGGTACATTTGCATGGGTTTCTTAAAAAGAAGGATTTCTTTTCTGAAGTTCTTGATAGTTTAAATGTGTGGAAAAGCATCTATAACTAGGCATGAGAAATTTCTTGTTTTCTTCTTGAGAAACCTTGTGGAGCTTATCAAAGTAATTTTACTTTGTGTGATCAAAGTAAGGATGGAGCACCTCTTGTTATGTTTAAACTTACAATTCAAAACAACATATTTTTCTCTTATTGCTTGGAACAAGGCTGCTTATAAACCCCATGACCCATGATTTATTATTGTGAATCTTGTTTCAGTTTTGTGAAAAGTGGGAAAGGACTTCAAATGCCTCAGTCTTCTGTGATATCATACTTTAAAGAACAATCTTCTGGTAAATGGGGAATCCGCATTCCAAATGATTCAATTGCCAGAGACTAATGGCAGAGGGCTATTACGAGGCAGTTTTGCTCATTTGTGAGAGCAACAGTGGAGGGAGACACCTGCCAGGCGTAAGGAAGAGGGAAATATATGTCCTTATGAGAAATTTAACGTTTGTGGCATACAGACTTGCTCTTGCATCTATAGTCCTGGAGAATTAGGAAAATGATATCGAGTTCTTGTAATATGTATTCAAGCCTTATGATTTTGGCCCGAGTCTTCCCTTTTGCTGTGTCGTCGTTCTTCAGGTAATATGTTTGCCTCTATCTCCCCATTCTTATTTCACGGTTTAGGGGCTTGCATTTTAATCTTTAATTTTACACTTACAAACAAACGTTTGCTTCACTTATTCCCACTTCACCGAGCAATTGAATAATTGAAATTGAAATAATCAAGGTTAGGTTCTGGGTTTGGTGTTATTTTTTTCTCTTCAAAATTTTGATAAATTGTTTCTCAAATTTAACAAATTCACTGATAACTTAAGTTTTCCATTCAAATTCCTAGCATGCATTCATTTAGTTTTATGTATTATATATTAAGGTAACTGAAATGTTGATTTGGCTATTCTTTTTAAGCTGTCGCTTTCGCCTCCAGTACATTTCTCGTGAATTAATCAGTGATCCATTTTTGTCTTATTTTTAGGGGACTATGCTTATATTTATAGCATTATGCACTGCTCTGGAAAATAAGTGGGAGGAATATCAAGGACCATGTAGAGATAAAACATTAAACCCAAGGCCTCATAGTGTGTTGATCTTGGAATTTGGAGCACTTGGGGATGGAAAAACATTGAACACCGTAGCATTCCAGAATGCTATATTTTATCTCAAGTCCTTTGCTGACAAAGGTGGTGCTAAGCTATATGTTCCATTTTGCAGATGGCTTACTGGAAGTTTCAATCTTACTAGTCATCTAACTCTCTTCCTTGAAAGAGGCGCTACCATTATTGGATCTCAGGTTCTTATCATAAACTTATTTTATCTTCTGTTTCAATCATCTCACCCATTTCACAGAAAAAGCTGTAGGGAAAAAGGATATTGGACGGGATTGAAATTCTTGAAGTCAAGTGCTCAGTAGAAAAATAAACTATAAGTATGTATGATTTTGATCAGCAGGCATATATATGAAAGAGTGATGAATAAGAAAAATGAAAATAACTCTTCAATATGATTTTTCGTTGCCTTGTGCTATTTGTTAATCTGTATGACACTCTTCTCAAAGAGTACAAGTATTGATTTATGATGTGATTTTTCTACATTCCATAAATGGAAAGTATCCAAAGGGAATTCTATTTCTCTGAAGTACCAATTCTGTTGACTCATTAAATTCCTATCATATGTATCTATATGATGTATCTCAGGATTTTTCACACTGTAATACAATTGATCCTATCCCTTCTTATGGTCGTGGAATTAATGTTCCTGGTGGGAGATATCGCAGTTTAATTAGTGGGCAGAATCTGAGTGATGTGGTGATCATAGGCATGGCTAATCCTCCATTATCATTGTTTTCAAGATTTTTTCTGACATAATAGGCATTTTTGTATTGCCTTGCTTAACTTTCTATAGTTTATAAATCCATCAGGTGATAATAAAACTAAAGATGGTCAGGGTTCTGGTTGGTGGGAGCTGTTTAGATCCCACTCTTTAAACTATAGTCGACCTCATCTTATGGAATTCATTGATTTGGAAGATGTCATCATCTCCAATTTGACTTTTTTAAATTCTCCTGCTTGGGACATCCATCCAGTATATTACAGGTACAAGTGTCATTCATCCACCATTGATTAATTTTTTGAATCATAATATTCAAGTTAGATTTTATCTATCACAAACTGTTCTGTTTTTTATTTTTCCCTTTTTTTTTCATTTTACAAAATATATTAATGGTTTGATTAGGAACATAACAACTCAAGCTCCTGCTGAATCCCTTTACACTAGTGGTACAGTTCCAGGTACATTGACAAGTTATATTTGAACTTTGAATATAAGCTTCTGTAATTAGCTATAAACTTTCATTTGCCATTTTCTAAAAGTTCCCATTATAACTGCAGGAAGTTTCAATCTAGTCACACTTGTTGAACCTTTGTCTTACTAATTATATTTAATGATGTTTATGCTGTAAATTAGTTTATAGTTGGTTTTATATGACCCCTAACTCATTATTGCTACATACAGATTCTTCTAAATATGTTTGTATTGAGAATAGCAATATTAGCAAGGCACAATGATGCAATTATGCTAAAGAGTGGCTGGGATCAGCATGGAATTGCCTATAACAAACCAATCACAGATGTCCACATCAGGAACGTCCACCTACAATCATTATATGGTGCTGGCTTGGCATTTGGGAATGAGATGTCAAGAGGCATATCAAGTGTAATTGTGAAGAATCTTAGCATATTCAACTTTCGCATTGGTGTTGAACTTAAGACAACCAAGGGTAGAGGTGGTCATATGAAAGACATCCTCATTTCATATGCAGAATTGGAGAACATCGACTTGGGAATCAGCATGACAGGTTATAGCAGTTCTCATCCAGATGACAATTATGATCCAAAAGCACTTCCAACTGTTCGAGTCATTACCTTTAGAAATATGATGGGTGCGAATATCACAATTGCTAGGAACTTCTCAGGAATAGCAAGTGCACCATTCTCATCAATTTGTCTTTCAAGCATGTCTCTTTCCCTTACTTCTAGGGGATCTCCTTCATGGTTCTACTCTAATATAGAAGGTTCTTCCCAGGATGTGTTTCCTAAGCCATGTCCTGATCTCCAGAGATCATATTCGGAGTCCTCCTTTTACTGCTTTTCTTTCTTGTATCTGCCATATAATTTTGTCTCAAGGTCATTAGATCACCATCACTAAGCATCATAGCTATTCATTTCATTCACCTGTACATGGGACACCAAATTGAGATTCCAATTGAAGCTTCCTTAATACAATTTTCTGATAAAAGAAAATTATTGCTATAAAGAGTTTCTTCTCTTCAACTTTTAAATTAACCTTCCATTGTTGGTGATGGGTTGATTATTTACTCTTTAATCGATTGTATATTTTCTGAGGATGAAGTAATATACTCTTTCAATTTATTTATACTTGTTTCATTTGCAATAGGCATATAAGAAAAGGTTGATGATTGCTGTAATTCCATTTACTTCAGAGGTGCAGTTCTTGATATTTGTTTTAGTATTTTGAATTCTGATATATTGTGTTTAATCTTGTGCTATATAAAATATTTAACTTGATACATACATACATGATATGATATTGATTTGTTTATAATTTTCTTTCCCTTTTTTTTGAGGGACCTTTATATATGATTTTTAAAATTTTCTTTTTGCAAACGGATAACAAATGGCTTCACTTTAAAAGATGATGATGTTATGGTGAGTAATGTTAATTGATTTGACTCGGGGAAACCAAAACCCTCTGGAAAGTTATCTGACAAAAAATAATGATTTCTATCAAAAACTATGGTATGTTTTTACATTTACTGATTGTTGACTTAGTATGACATCTCTCATCCTAGGAGCCATTTGTAATTTCATCTTGAGGGTGAATATGGATGAAATGTTTAAAATCTAACTGAAGAAATTGAGGTATTCTAGAAAGGTAAGATGAAACATGCAATGCCTATGATATTTTCTAGTATGTTTAACATATTGTGCAGCTTCTAATTAATTGCATGCTACCATTCTGCTCTAGGTCCTTTGCAGTAACAAATATGAGGCAATAGCATCTGATCCCATAGAAGAATCCATTTATCCTAAATCTTGCAAATCTGGATGGAACTTTGCCTAATATATCACCAATTCTTAGTTCTCTTTTATCTTTTGAAAGCTTTGAAGCCTTTCACAACTTCGCTCCTAGAATGCATGTTGGAATTTGTATTTCTTCACAAAACTGGGTAAGATGCATACCCTGTATTGCCTACTATTGTCTTTATCTCTCATGGAAACTGTCTTGGTTCTAACCTAATAATAAAAATTGCCCAACACCAAAGTATAATTTATGAAATGAAATGTCTTTTTCTAAGCTTGCATATAGGATCTACTATTTAATGCTTGGAACTTGTTCCATCCTATGCTTTCATAGTGTTAAGCCATTCACAGCTTATAATGTTTTTATGCTTGGTGTTGCAAGATTTGTTGGTTGTGCTCATTGGGTTCATTAAGTTTGTTTATTCACTTCAATTGGTTACTGTTGTAGTTATGCATAATTATTTGATGTACATGGCTAGCACCTATTAAAATAGAATATGCTAACCGTTGTTATCAATAAGATGGAATTTAATCCGGGCATAGAATTTCCATAGACTAAAGAAGTGAGACGTAAGTACTATAGGTTATGTACTATAAGGTTTAGGAGATTCTTTGTTAGATTCTTGTGCAAGATGTCTTAACATTTTTATCCTTATGCTCTATCTTGTCTTGATACTACTTCAACCTATTATTTGTGTTTAATCTGTTGCGAATCTGCTTTGTTGCAGGAGCTTAGTTACGTGACATCCATTAGAGGAGAGGATATACTACTCACACCGTAGGAGCTTAGTGAAATGTTAACCATTAGAGTAAAGGATACATTATTCACATTGTAGATCCTAGACTCAATTGAAGCCTAAGAAACCAGAGCATGTTATCCGTGTAGACATAATAATAGTTGGATCACCATCTTGAAGCTGTTGGTCAAAGGTCCTCAAGGTTGATGTTGGCAAGTTCGTTTTCCAATTCAACCTCTTACAAAGGATAAGGCTAATGATAGCCTATCCATCAAAGTTCAATGTAATATGTACTCATAAAAATGTATAGAACAGGGATTCAATATGGAATAACTTTGGAAAAAATCAGCCAATGAATTGTAATTCCAATGTATTTTTTCGAATTTTTTCCAGTTTGATCTTAGTTGTGTTGGCTTTTTAACATTATTGTAATGTATACTTATAAACAAAAATTTTGTGTTCTAACAATAACAAATTAAGCTATGCTTGTTAAGAAGGCTTATCAGCTTAAGCATGCTAGTATTTTCCCTCACTCTCTAAGCAATTCCTAACTTTTGCTAAAAAATATCTACACTTTATGCCTCATTCACTTAAAAAGCACAAAAAAGAAACTTACTATTGTAATATTGATAAAGCAATCAAATGAATTGTAGTGTATAGATCGAAGTTGTGCCATGGGATTTAGTCACCATGTGACCACTTGAGTAATTTAATTGCATGCTACATGTAGATCTACAGAATGATTGAAACTAGGTTAAATTTTATCAACTGTTTATGTGATGGAGGTAATTAGTCATTTTTACAATAAAGCTGTTTAATTGAAGTGATCTAAGGCTTCTCAGTTGAATCCCCTTTAAATGAAGGGTAAAATAATCTAGTTCCAATGGGGGATTTCTTTTTTCTGCTGCTCACCTAAACCCATCAATACTATTTTGGCTGGTTTTCAACACCAAACACTGCAGTCACAAACGGCTGCATTTAATGTTGGCATGAAATGGTGCTTATGTGGCAGATTGCTTTCTGCCTTGTAGCAACTATTTTGGGATTAAGTTGGGTGTACTCCTGTGACTTTTAAGGGATAATTGTGTCCTACAACCGACAGGTGTGCTGATTGAAATATTTGAGCCATGCCCTATGACCTAAGTAGACGGATGTATGGTCCCTCCTGTCAGATGAAAACTTGAAGCCCCTCTCTTACATAGTACACTTTAATTTAGCAGGAGTGCAAGCCCTACTATGACCAGACACAATCCCACGTAAGTATTGTTAGTCTTTTAAAGACATTTTGGTGAGATAATTGCCAGTTATGCGTGAATGGTGTAGATGACTCTTAGGCAAATCTAAGGGCTGCTATTTATTCCGTTTAACTGTAAGCATGGAAGGCATGTTGCCCATATATTTGCAATGCAACCTCATTTACTCCATGACAGTTGAAAGCTTTCTTGAATACCAACACCAGCATAATAACTTGCTACCCACAGTTCAACTATGGATGACTTCAGTCGACACGAAGCATATCTATCCCAAGATGCTACCAACAAGCCAGTTGAGAAACAGGTGACCTCTTCCTGATATTAAATATTATAAGTTTATATATTCAATCACTACACCATGGGCTTTTGCTAATCCTATGTCATTAACGGTCTGTTATCCTTGGCAGTCATTGTTAGAGCGCATGGATGATTTGGATGCCAATTTTTATGAACTAAGAGCTGAGTTTATTCTTTTACGCCATGTTATCACTGATAAGATTAATGACTAGATGTTTCTCCATACGGACCTCCTAAGGCGACTTGAAGAGTTAACCAGCCCAGGTTTTTCATTTAAGAAGCAGCCGGATAACTATGCAAGGGTGGAAGATACAACCCAAGATACCAATGTCAAAACCAAAACTCCATCATCCATACAACGATCTGTGGGGTGTCAATGGGAAAGGAAAGCCATTGTCAAATCTAGATAAGGGGAAGAAGAGGTAATGCAGTGATTGCAACATTTCCTTCCAAACTACACCAGCACAACTAGAGTTAAAATGATTAGAACATGCATCATTTTTTTAGCTTTCTGTTGTAGCATAAATGTAACACCTTAATACAATTTGTTAGATGTTCTAAAAAGGCTTTGTCACGTATAATCGCAGTTAGAAGTTGTGTTGCATCCAACTAGATAAATTATGAGATATTTGTATGTTCTTTGATGTGGAAAAAGCTTGCATGTAACTTGTTTTATAATGCGTGTTGTTGCAAAAATATTATAGATGAATATAAGTTGTTGGATGCTTGATTCGATTCTACAGCATACGACAATATATAGATATGCATTCTGTGTTACACCCACAAGACATATTCTATGACAAAGTTAATTCTCTATTGTGGAGAGAACGATTGCATGTAGCCTGTCATAATGCATGCTGGTTCATAAACATAACACATGATTCCATAATTCATAAAGGATGGTCAAGGGTGTAACTCCACAGCTAAAAAAGTTGAAAGGGAAGGATAAAGTGCAAGACACTGTTTGTATGAAAGGAAGCATGCTTGGTAGTCCAATCCTAAGGGACCGTAGTGAGGTGGCAAGTAATGAGCAGCAGAAAAGGCCTTTCCAACCATTTGAGTGTTCCGATGCCATCTTCTCCTGTGAGGTGGATGAAAGGATACAACTGCCAGAAGGGATGGAAGTCCACTTTCATCCTACTAGATGCATGGGACTCTCTGACATTGAGCTAAAGGTGGCAACCTATATGTTCTCCTCCACTAAATCAAACAAGTAAGCAATGCCTTGTAAAAATTCTAGATTACCAATATTTTCATTGTTCTGACATGTTGGTTCCTATTCTTGCAATGAGTTCCTAGCTAAGTGTGGTGCAAGAGAAATCACGAGGGGAGAAATGTTGTCCTTGTGCCCTCTGCGTTGGGTGTGTGGTGAGGTAGGGTTGTGTATTCCACTTATGTCGTGTAACTCTTGAGCACTCAATCTGCTGCAAATGGCATCTGAATTTTGTCATTTTCCTCAACAGGTATTAATGATGCTAGCGGCAAGGATGACAAATGATGAAAGAGTTAAAAACTGTACCTCTTCCTGGTACTTTCCACCCAGCTTCTCGGTGAGTTGGGAATTATTTTTTTTCATAAAAAGCATATGCTAGAGATGATGCTTATATGCTAATTTGTTCAAAGAAAAAATATCAAGAAATTTGTTGAATGCTCTGTTCTATTTTGTAACATAAGACACTACTTAGAAGCTATATGTTACATCCAACTAGATAGATTGTGTGGTTTTGGTATATTCTTTGTGGTAGAGGAAAAGATTGCATACTCAAGTGTGTCCATGCATGTTGTGTAACCATTGTGTATTTTGCTTGGCATATTGATGATGAATTTCTTCTCATCTGTGCAGCAGTAGATCCTTGACCAAACTTTAACAGTAGAAAAAGCAATACGTGGTTATTGTGTCCAATACATGTCATTGACTGTAAACCAATTGAACAAGATCTACATATCCATAAATAAGAGGAATATACATTGGTTCCTCCTAATAATCTGCATCAAGGAAAAGGAGTTATTGTACCTGGATTCAAATCCCAGTGCAGACACGCAAGAAGAGCGACATGGCTTGATCATTCAAGTGGCAAGTGTATCTTATTGATGTCTATTTTTTGTGTTCAGACGAATTACTTCTAATTAATGGCAATGATGTTTATGCATTTGTAAGCAAACTTTGTGGAGTGCTTATTAAGGGATGATCGCTTTCATAATACCTGCTTGCGTCCCATTCCTGCCATGTCTACATGGGCTATAGTGACTCCCTCTGGAGTTACCAAGCAGAAAAATGAGTAATTTGAACCCTTACGTATATCCTTGTTGTCATATATTCTGTAAGGAAGGCTATATTAATGATGTGTTATTTGCATGATTTTGCCAGTCATGAATGCGGTGTATCCGTTGGAGGTTGGCTAACTTTAGACTCTATCTGGGGAGATTACCAATTAGTTGTAAGCTATTGTACTGTCAGTAATGTATTATCAATAGGCTATAATGTTTCTATGTCGATTTTGATCCATTGATGTTATGGTTTATCTTTTGTCCAGCCAAGAGGGAATTGTGGTCATATGCGTCTAGCTTTGGATATTGTGCTTGATGAATACAATGTGAAGCGAGAAGGGATCATTGCAGCTGCAAGAACAAACTGGATGGAGTATGAGAATAGCATCACCATTTAGTTAGGTGTTATCTATAGTGTGGTGGCATTTACTGCTACTGTGTTAATGTTGTTTTTGGGCACAATACTTGCTTTCTGTACACTTGGCCACGTTTGTCCATAATTGTAATGTGTTATCTTATAGCTACCACTCCATTTTGCATATGGACCAACAATGGTGATAAGGCACTCAGTTAGGGAAGGAAGTTTGATTTTTTGGATAGACAAAGTTACTGATTTTGAATGTTAATGATATTATACTGTAGTCATTGAATGTTTGTGGAGACAAATGATTGTGAGTGTATTAAGAACTACACACTTTTGGAGAAAAACTTGCAATGATTTACTGTATTATGGTCATTCGTGAGTATTGCTTTAACATCCACTATCTACATTATAGAGTGATGATAGTGTTATAGACTTGTGGGGAAGGGAAGATAGAATAAATAAAATAAAACAGCAGTAGCAACAGAAGGGTATTGACACTGCATTTATCACTCCAGAAGGACTATAATGAAGTGGAATTGTCAATCCAACTACATGATAAAACATTGCATCTATCCTTCAAACAATCATTAATTTGACTGTGAATAGTCTAGGACTACTGGATGATAAAACACACCTATTGAGTATACTTGCAATTTATCTCATGCTTTACAATTTACTAAGACAACAGAACCAACTCACTTTGATGAACATCCCTATAAGCATTTGGACATTATTCATGATGTTTGTGTATTAAATGGCAATGCATTTATACAGTGTGTGTATTAAATCAGTTGAAATAAATTCTAATGAATATGTTTAATAAATTTGGTGGATGCAGTAATGGAACAAATTATGAATGAAGTTGACATTTAACCGTTTAACTAAAGTCTAATGTACCTTATAGTAGAGATTTATTTAGAAATGAAGTAGATGATCTTCATCTTTGTGAAGCAAAAAGGGAAGGATTAAGAAACAAAACTGGGAGGAATTAATTGATGGTCTTATGTGTCTGACTTCCAAATATGCCTCTTTTTTATTGCACAATTTCGACTCCCCCATTTCTAATTACACATGTATCTGACTATGATAATGCAATGTTGCCAAGCACTGGATATATATTAACCATTATTTCTTCTATTATATCATTACGATTGTAGCCGAAAAGGAGTATCCTTCATAGTTAGTTTGTGTCTTGTGACAAACAAACTCATCAAAGATATTAATACAATTGATCACTACTTCAATTGCTCCATATGGCATGGTACCAGTCATCGAGATCAATGAGAAACATCACCGTATCAGGTAAGGCTTGTGAAAATGATTCCAATAGTAAAAAACTTCCAACACACTTCATATCTCGAATGCAAAATAGTTGGAGAAAAAGGGACAGTTTTCCTGCCATTTTGGATGACATAAGAGGTACAAAAATCTTGTAATCTTAATTTACATTTCCTTTGTCATTGAGAAAGGATGTTAAAACTTAAGCTTATGCTTACACTAGAAAAAACCATAAACCTTATCTAAAATTCCCAAATGAGAAAAGTAGCACAAGCATCCTGACTGGCTATAGACTATGTACATATTTCCTCTTGACAAGTAAATCTACCCATCACTTAGCACAACAATCTCAACCCACATCCAGAACAGTTTGAGGGACTGCTTGGAAAAAAATAATTTCTTCATAAAACAAATCAGCAGGAGCAACAAATCATCATTCACTTCCATCACCACTTTTTAAGACCCACATAGAACCTTTTATCTTGCACAATTCACCCATGACCTGCAAAGGGCAGAATTTAAGAAGCAAACTGACGTAAGATTTTAGCTGTAAAGGAAGGAAAACACAACTTGCTAATGATTTTACAATATCCTTGAATCCTTCGTGTTTTTGACATGGCTATTGGATATTCTTTCACCTAAAAAAGCTTTGAAGAGGCAAATATAAGCATGACAAGCAAACAAAAAGGATTCAAGTAGAATCTCTGCTACCTAACAAGTGGAATAAACATTGAGTGCACTAAACTGGTTCTGATATGAGACATAAATCTATTGGGAGGTTCCATATGTTAGTACGATTTCTCCAGCTGCAATGCCTTATGATGCGCTACATACATTAAGCAGAAAAAAGAACCAATAAATCATAAAATTTGAGAGGTAAATTTGAGAGAAATCATAAAAAAGACAACAGAATATTCTATGGAAAATAAATATGAAACCAAGGACACCCAGAACCAAAATGAAAGATATAGTATTAAGTACACCATTAAGATGGTACTACACAATCAAGGATTGGAAGTGCTTCTAAGCATTGAATCACAGTAGATTTCCATTGTTTTTGGGCATGTAAACAAAAAACAAAACTAATCAGATCTATTGACCTTCAATAGAAGTAACAATGAGCGTGAATATAGCTTAAGGCATTAATTAATTAGTTGTGGATAACAATTAACACAAGAAAGAATGGATCATTGCTACTCCCTATTGTCGTATGAATTAAAAAACTGCAGAGAGTTGTATATCTTCTTGCAACCCATTACCCAATTCTTGAGTAAAAAAATTTTCCAACGTTGTTAAGATTTGATAAATTATAAGTGCATCAATCTCAGATCTCTTAGAATGTTACAGCCTTAGCTAATACAAGAAGAGGACAGATGACAGAGAGGAGGAAAAAATGGGGAGAGTATACCAAAAGGAAGACAGATGGAAAAATAAGTTTACTTGTAAAGAAAAAGGCGTGCATGTGTAATGCATAACAACTATTGGCCACATCACTTAGGAATGAAAAGCTACATGCAGAGCAAGCCAGACATTAAAGGGAGACTATACCTTTTAGTTAAACCTTTGGCTTTAATGTGGTTGCTCTCTCCAAGACACAGTGAAGTAACATAGTCAAACCTATGTACCATTAAAAAAGACATTACAGAATAATCATATTTCCATCTTCAGACGGATTGATAAATTGGTTTGGAAACAGAGAATTCATGCGGGCTCATTGTGAATCTCGTAGGAGAATGATCTTGTGCCAACAATTGCGTGCGTATATCTTGAAGAATTGTCACTTTTTGAGCCATGGTACTTAAGTGTAACCCAGTTCTGGATTGGATTTAGAGATAGGGACCTAATTAAAGAACAAGACAAACAAAAAAACTAACACCAAGAATTATCAAACGAAAAAATGTCTGTAACAAAAACTGTGCTAAAAAAAATTAACTCCATTACACGAATAATGGACAAAGAACTATACACAAGAATTATAAATAAATTGTATATCACCTTACATAAATTGTCCCAAAAATTCAAAATATGTGAACTTAATTTCACATTCCAATCTAGAGGAGAACATGCACCTCATCCCTATACTATATTTTGTAACTTGGAACACATGCAAGGCCTTTTTTATTGTTTTCTTGTTGAAGATTTGACTTGACATCCTCCCAAATTCTTCGTTTATATTTTTTTTATACTCATGTTTGCAGCTGGATTTATTTTCAAGATTCTTGAGAATATCAACATGGAATCATAATTTTCATGAGAATAAATCCTATAAAATTGACAAATATATCGCTGAGAAACAATGACACACTTGCTAAGAAACTTACTTGGAAACTAATTCATATTCAACTTTGTTAATTCCAAAGCTATCATGCACCTTTTATTTGCAACAGACAATGGCATAAAAGGGGAAAAGATTATCACTCCATTTTGCAATGCCTATCAGCTTTTAAGACAATTTGGCAAACATCATATTCGTAAGCTCGAGGAATAACTGAATTTATGTCCATAATCTATGAGACAGAAATTGCTTAACCCAATATCCCATAAATTGCAGGATTAGTATGGAATTGATCTTTAATTGTAAAATACATATTTCCTTATGAATATAAAATTGGCTAAAAAAAAGAACAGCATAGTTTTAGTCCAGTTATTGCGAGTGTCAAGCAATGGATTCATCTGGACAGGAAACACTATTCGACCAAGTAAGTAACGTTCAACTCATAGATGAAGATGACATCAAAATTCATATTTAAAATGTAAAAACCCTAATCTGGAATATGAAAAACAATACCTCAACAAAAGAAATGAAAGAGATGCAGGATAAGGAAGGTAAGCATGACCTTAGAAGGTATTTTAAACACTACTGATAGACATTAAATAGTCCAGTCAGACATGGTAAACTAATTCTCATTTCATTAGCCAATAGGTTACACTGCCTTGGATGAAAGACAAGTAAAACATTTGAAATACCAACAAATAGCAAACAACCTACTTTACTACATTAGCATCAACCACATTTGATTGCTTATCAAAGCTACACTAGCATTGTCAAAAGCTGTATAAAGTACATCAGAGTTTCATAGCTAGCAAAATAACCCTGGCAGGAATGTATGACAAAACAGAATAACCTACCAGCCTCATTTAAATACCTATATTTTCTACAGCATGTGGCTTTGTTTGGGGAAAAAAATTATTGACCTCCCTTCAATTTTCCTGGACTAAGAAAGATGAACAACCAACAGTAAACATCAAACATTGGTGGAATGGAGCTATAAAATGATAAGTCAAGATTCAAGGAATATTAAATAAAAATTATAAGTCTCATTAAGTTCCTTTCAACTGATTGTGAATTCCACATATGTCATCTAATGGAAGCAAAGAACAAAGAATCCTTAAAGTACAAAAGAAAGGGTCAAGCAAGTGGCATACCTCATCCTAAAAGTTTCTACCATCAAAGGTCCAAATTCTAGTGTCTTCAACATTCGTTTCAACCCTGGCTTCTGCTATTAAAGCAAAATCTCGAAACGCACCCAAGCCCAAGCAATCATCCTGTAACCATAATCAGAAAAACATTGTTGATACAGGACAATTAAATCAAATTCATATTTTTGTATGACATATTATGAGTTATGAACTAAACAATGTAAGAAACTAACGACCAAGGCCTCCATGAAAGCACCTTCATCTTGGCTGGACATACAATGGACCTCATTCCTAGATGGCATATCTTGTTGTGTACTCTGTTGAGTTAGGCTCACCCCCTGACTTGATTTATGCTCCATGTTCATCTCACTTGTTGAAATGTTTTTATTTTATGGGCACATAACTCTAGTGTGTCCTTCAACACGACAAATGGCACAACGTTTCCTCTTTCGTCTTGTAGTCATGGCAGATCTAGATGGCCTCCCTTTACTCCTTACTACATAGGGATCCAATATTCTACACTGCTTCATTGCTGCCTCGCTAGTCTGAATGTTCATAGATGGGTGATATTTGTTTTGAAGATCTACTAGAATGCTTTGAACATTGTGTTTCACTTGGAGGAATGAGTCTTGTGACCTTGAAGCATAGTTACACATTAATCTACAATCTTGAATAAGACTGCCAAACTGAAGATTGACTAACTTGTCATCATCATCCATAAGGTCAAGGTTTTTGTCATCCATATCTTTTGCATTCTTCGTCTAACGTCTCACAATTACACATGGAGGCAACTTGTCAATCTCTTCTTGAACCATTACAAAAATTATGTGTTGGCAAGGGATCCCAAATGATTGCAGTTTCCCACAATCACATGTAATTCGCACACCATCATGTTTATCAATATGGACACTCCAGCAATTATTAAGATGCATGAACCTATGAACTTTGTATGTTCTAGTTGTCAATCGTTGCTTACAACCAGCCTTGACACAAGCTCTAGCCATTTTTATTTCTCTTCGAAGCACCTAAAATGCCTCCCGTGTGTACACATCAGCACCACTAGCTTCAATCGACTCTAATGGAGTTGTTAGAACTGGATTCCCATTAAATGTCTTAAAATCAGCCACAATCTCGTTATACCTAAGGTAATTTAGACCACAATAGAAGTGATGCAAGAATTCCACTAGGTTCTGACTTTGGCCCACAAATTTTTTGATGTACAAATTCATCCCCTCACACAATGAGGTTGTCCTCAAGCCAACAAACATTTTCCTACGAAGGAAGGCAGTAGCCCACATGTTTCTCTTTTTGTACATTTTTTAGACCCACATATTGTCCTTAACTGCAAACTTCTCAACCATTGAATTCCATATTTGCTCGAATTGTAAGACATTAATATCAGCAAACATGCATTCTTTAAATGCCTTTGTGAAATGAGCATCTGCTATGTTACTAGTAGCATTTCTCTCTAAATGCCATGCACACAATCGATGACATAATCTTGGCATAACACAGTTAATTGCATTTCGCATGGACTTATCACTATCAATGATAATGGATGCTGGTTCTTTCCCATCCATTACTTCTAATAAAGCCATCAAAACCCACTTATAAGTCTCCTCTGTCTCATCAGCTACAAGAGCACATCCAAATACCACAGTTTTTCGATGGTGATTTAGTCCTGAAAAAATCACAAGGGGCCTATTATATTTGTTCTTCTTATATGTGGTGTCAAAGGCTAAAACATCACCAAAGAACTTGTAGTCCAGTTTGCTACAACCATCACACCAAAATAAATGCTCCAAGTGACTATTGGCATCTAAACTATGTTTCACAAAGAAATCAGGATCACCTTCTGATTTTCCATCAAGGTAATGAATAGCAGCTACTGCATCACCATCTCTTATTTTTTCATTGCGGGCTTGATTTATGTGATTGTACATATCCTTCCTTGTAAACCCAACTTTGTCATATCCACCACTTTGGCCAGCAATGTATCCATATATCTGGGACCCCTTCATGCCATATGCCTGCATTGTATCCACTTGAGCAACATCGGACTCGGATATCCTTCTATGTGATCTATGCATAGATGTATGTTTAAATGCAAATATGTCATGGTTATGATCATCATCAAAGTGATATACTTCCCACATCCCTGTTTCTTTATTCTTTCTAACTCTGAAATTAGCCTTGCAACCTGATCGTGTCAATGCCTTATGCTCTTTCTGTCGTTCAGGTTTATTAATCCACCTAACATCCCTTTTGCCTTCACAACTACAAACAATTCTTCGAGATTGGGCTTCTCCCTCTTTGTTTCTATATATGTCATCAAGTCTAACTCCAAAGCCTCTAACACGTGCATATTTCTTATAAAACTGCTCAGCATCCTCTAATGTTATGAATTTCATGCCCATCACTGACTCTTTTGTCATGTTGGTAACCAACTCATATTCGTTACCCACTTTACCATGCCTACTCTCATTCTGTACGTCCATGTCCTCTATATTACCCAGCACAGCACCAGCTGTATTGACATCTTGTGAGTTATATAAACTATTCAGCCCCTGCCTTTCCATAATTCTAGTAGAAACAATCTTCAATCAAACCTCGCAATGATTCATCGATCGCTTCTCAGGTTGTGTGAAGAATAAATACCAGAAAAAATGTCAGATGTGAAGCATGCAGAAGAATTCAAAGGGAATAGAAACATAGCTGTCATTTCACAGAGCTCCTGCACCAAGGTATAGAGATGGTCAATAGATTTAGGGAAAAAAATACATAATGGTCAATCAAATTGAATAGTTTAAGCAAAAATGCAAAAAAAGCAATTGTTTAAATCACAAAGGTTCCATTGATACAACCTTTTTGCCATAGGACCACATTAACAAACATGATAATCATCAATCTATGTGAACCACATAATCAAATACTGAATACATGCCTCTATAATAGTTATGTTCATATTGGAGACTAATATTTATTTAGCTTCGACATGATTTCAAAGATTATCCAAAATCAAAAGGTATAACATGAACTATTGCAAGTTAGTGTGAATGCTTTAATGTTTCTTCTTTTAATTTATTCTCGTAGGTTTGACCTAAAAATAAAGAAGAGGATTATAAATATATGGCATGCTTGCTTTGGCACCTTGTTAGAGGTCCTTATGCAAAGAAAAGATGCTGAGGAAGCAGCAAAAGAGGGTTTTGAAATAAACAATCATGCATGCTGGTAATAGCATGCTAAGGGGTAATGCATTGTGTTTTGTATAGGATTTCTCTACCTCATGAAGATACCATGGACAATCCTATTGTTCAAATTGTTTGATAGCTGATAAAGATGTGGAATAACCTTACTCCCATGTCTCACACACATACAAATTTAATGCTTAATATGGCTTATTATGCACTAGATTTCTACAGTTCATAATTAAAGGAACAAGATATACAAACTTATCAGACATTAATAAAGGAGTTTCTTTTCCAATTTTTAGTTACTAATCAGCCAAAGTTTCAATTTTTTACCTATATTATTAACAGAAACTTTTTGTTACAAGAATCATCTATAACTTCGACTTGAATCTATTTGGCAATTGACTTCTATTTTCAAGTTATGCCATGCTCTTCAACATGAATGATGTTTCAAGAAGCTATACAATTCGCATTGAAGCATGTTCATCTTTGTGGAATTCTTGTTTGTCATTTATTTATGGCTTCATTGTTTTGAATAAGTATATGTCTTTTACTATTGGGCAACTAAAGGATCTTCAATCTTTCAAGGTTGACCTAAGATTGATGGCATGTGGAACTTTACTACTTACAAGGTTATGGTCTAAGGTAAGGAATCCTTGATATATATGACTATAAAAAATGTAAAAAGTTAGAAAAAAGTGATATTGTAAAAGTTGAGGTATAATACACTAGACTATATCACAAGTTGCCAACGTCCTCACAAAAAACTCTAACCTTGCCTTGCTATAGGTTTACTTAAATGGCATCGGTTTGTTTTCGAGGTTGTATATGCAAGGTGCACTAAACTTGTTCTAAGCCTTGTTTAAAAAACCCAATAGGATCCTTATCTAATTGGGTAAGTCAAAACAAGATCTATTTATTATTTTATCCTTAAGCACACCTAAATTGTTTTTCATTTTTTTCTATTTTGGACTTGATGAATATGTACCAAGTAGGTAGCTAATAAACTATTTCTACCTAGATTTCCATATTATAATGATGTGAAATTTTAATGAAATAATGCTTGTGTCTAAGCTACTATTGTCTCTCCTGTAGCAGGTGAAGCTACTATAAGTAGCACTGCCAATGTGACATGCTATCTAATACAGGATATAAAGTATACCTGTGAGATAGATCAAATAAGTCTTTAGGAAAATTGTAGTGACATATAGTCATATAGTCTCTTAGATGAGTTGCTTTCTTTTGAAAAAATGTGTTTTTTTTCCTAATAAGTATGCATGTCTACTTACATGTGCTTAGTTGGTTGCATGATTAGAATCCTTAATAACTAATTTTAGGTCCTACAATATATTATAGGCTTTTTCCCCTTTATTATGTTACACTTGTAAAATCTCTCAATAATCAATTATAGACTATAGTCTCAATTAAATACTTAAAAGCTACCAAGGGTAACTTTTTTTTTTTAGCAAGATTATAGAAAGAGAAACATTAAGATTTACACTCATTAATCTCACTTTTCTTTTCTTTTATCTATATTCCAACAATAACTACAAAACTCTGTGGTTCTCTTTCTGCATTGTTATTTTCAGTAATTTAACATTGCAAAGCAATTTTTTTAAATATTATCCAAAAGAATTAGTTATGTGCAACCAATTATCGAATGATACTTCTAAACATAAAATAGATTTCATGAAATAAATTATTTTAAAAATCTATTATTAGTAATTAATTATCTCATTACTGTACTAAACAAGCCTTATATCCTGATAATGATTTTCTATTTTTTCTTACGCTACTTGCATATTACAATATTGAATGTAAGTGCAAGCAATTGACTACGTGCGTTGTACATCCTTCAAGAAACAATTCAAACACAATGACTAAAACTCAAGACCGTTGATTGTTTGTCATGAAGTACAAAAAAAACTTATTTCTACTTAAGTACTGAATTACATTTGTAGAAACTTCAAAATCTATAGATATTTTCTTTTTACTATTCTTTCTCTAGAGGCAAGCGGTTTTTGATAGGTAAAATATTCTACCCACCAATTTTAAATTTAGTTCTTGAAAGTGAAAAAATTTCTAGAGTCTTACACTCTTATGTTCTGGTTTCTAATTTCTTGAAGTTTGACCAGAATTTGTTTTAGTTTCCATGGCAAATTAATACTAGTAATACATGGAAAATATGCATGTGAGGTTTATATAAACCTATGCATAGCATGGGAAAAAAGTTACTATATATATAGTAGTTATCTCCATTCATGAATATTGTGAAGAAAATATATGTCAATTTCTTTACCCTATAGTTACCAGCTTTAGTAAATAGTAATTCAGTAGTATAGAATAGTTTTATGAAGATACATATAAGTACAAAGGTCAATATTACTAATACACCAATTAGCCATGCAAGAGGACCACACAATCAAATAAGCAACCCTCTTGGGTCCATTGTTCATTCACATTAAAGCCAAGAAAACAATAGATGTATTAAATGTAGCAAAATGGAAAAGATGCTCACCTTAATAGATATATTACCCTTGTGTCTCCTGAAAATGTTTAAGGAAACTCGAGTCCAACATGCTCTGTAACTCAACAGCTTAAGATTTCACAAAGAAGTCTTCTAGGCTTCCTAACTTTGCCACCTTTCTTGCAAAGTTCATGCATAGCTCTGTGTGAAAAATATTTTGGTCAAGTATAATTATCAATTAAATAGGTAATCTGCACATATATAGAGAACTTACACAAAGCAATTAGAAAGTTTCTATAGCCTTTCTTGTGGTTAGGTGAAAGGATAAAAAGGGGAAGATACATCCCAAACTGCAACACTACTCTCGAATGTTTTTCCTGCATGATCAAAGGTGGAATTCCAATATCATTAGTGATTTGCATCATATAAACTAAGGACCTTACACACAAGTAAGGAAACAAACCAATAATATAAAGATAACAACCAAGGACTATACTCATGATCCAAAGAACAATAAAGTGAAGGCAAATGTTTCTCACATACATTAAACTTCAATAGGAAAAATCCTGCCACATGTAGTATTTTCTACTTAAAAAAAACTTGCAAAAACAAATGTGAATCCCTTCACCTCCAACTTGTATCATGAACATAAGTCTCGTTAAAATGAAAAATAATTGAAACAGGGCATCTTTCTAGATTATAAGAATGCACACATTTAAATAAAATTGGCTACGAATTATGAACAGAATTCTAATAACCCTGAATTCTTCCTAAAAAGATTAGGGAAGTTCTAAGCTATTGTGCAAGCAGGCTATATAAGACTTAATATATATATATGAAAAATTTGAAACAAACTATGTTAATGCAAACCAATAATTACAAATGTAAATACTTTGGAAAAATACCTGACCATGTGGCATCCCCGATCCTCACATTCACATGAAACACCTAGGCTACGTGAAAATAAACCATGCTGTCATCAAGGAACTACTTTGCCAAACACTATATGTCCTTCTTATAAATAATTTTTTCATAACCATCCACCTGTTTTCAAAACATATGGTGAGAATTAAAAATAAGTCACAAATTGAAAAAGCTGCAGAAGAGGTGACAAGATATGATTAGGGAAGAATGATTAGCTAATAATCCACCATGAAAATATGCATCACAATTGAAATAATGTAGAATGGTGCTTCAAACTGAAGAGTTCTATTTCCATAAGCCATTACATTTTTGTTATTCTTATGGTCAAAGTGCTCATATAACAATGCAAAAGACCAATTTATTTATTGATTTTGACATATACTTAGGGATGTTCAACTTCTCTCTATTGTGACTCTAAGACGAATTCAATCAAATAGCTAGTCCTAGATCTATGTCGATTGAATATAAGAATATATAGAATCTAGAGCTCTCTTATAAAAACATTAACACTTCTACCAGAACTCCCTGCTGCTTTTATAAGCTAGGACATAAATATAAGAAGATAGTTTCAAGTTATACCTATAGCTTTCTAAGGTATCAACTGCAATACCACTAAAAAATTAGTTCTCCATTCACTAAAGAGTGTGGAACATTTGAGACAATTAATGAAAAGGGGTAATTGTTTATATCATATTCATAGCCTCCAAGTTGTACACTAGTTAATTTCTCCTCCATTTAATGGCCATAAATATGTTCTCATGCTTAACATTCCGAAACAATAAAATAGTTCTGATAACATTCATGTAATATTCATTACTATTGCATACATGTGTTTAAATAATGAGAAACATAGATAATAATCAAAACTATCAAAGTATTGTATCAAGAAGTGTCAGAGGCAAAAAAATTTAATTATCTCATCTATCACAGCTTCTAGGGAAACTAGAGGAGGTAGGCCATGAATCATGGTATTGCTACATAATGGAGAAGAAATGGAAAAATATGGCTCGTGCTCCTAAATATATGAAGGTATATTCCACGAGACAGTAGTCTGGCGGACGAAGAAGACGATGAAGGTCCTCTTCGAGGGAAGCTGCGCGACAATGCTGTCGGGATGAAGGCTTCGGCTTCAGTTTGCGGATAGCTACAGTGTGCAACAATGGCGTTCGGAGACAGACAGAGACAAGCACGAAAAGGAATACGGAGGTTAGGTTGGGGGGGCATGCAGGACAAGCTGGGAAATATTTTTAGGGACGAAATATTTTTACTAGGACTTGGGGTAGCAAATGAGAATAAATTAAGTTTAGGGACGATTCAGCAAATCCAGTTAAGAGAAGGCTGTCAGCCTTAAATTCACCATGTGTCATTCTCTGATTTGTCCACGTGTCCAGGGCGAGTTGCCCGTGAACAGTTCCGGGGTATTATAGTCTCGCCCTATCATTAATGTTTACTTCCATTGATCTTTTTATCATATTGTGAAAGATTGCTTTCATGGCTCACTTGTATGTAACTTCAGTGTTCTTGAACCCAAAAGGCATTATGACCCATTCAAAAGTACCGATTGTTCTTAGGCATTAAAATGTTATTCTTAGCATATGTTTTTTGGCTATATAAACTTAGTTGTATCTAATATTCCATCCATAAAGTTCACTACCACATGTCCTAAGGTTATATCGATTAACATATCTGCAATTAATATAGGATATTCATCTTTGGGTGTTGCATTGTTTAGTTTTATAAAGTCTATGCATACCTTTAATTTGCCATTTTTCTTTATGGTAGGTACCATATTTGAAATCCACTTAGCATATATGGTAGTACTAATGAATTTGGCCTTTAGTAGCCTTTTAATTTCCTTTTTCATCTTTAGTATGACCTTTAGTGCAAAGTGCTAGAATGGTTATTTGTAAAGTTAAAACCCTTATCTAATTAGTAATTAATGTTTAACCAATTCTCTACTTAATCCAAACATCTTGTCATAATTTCAAGAAAAATTAATGTGAGTTCTAAGAATGAAAAGGAGCTTGTACACTTACCGAAGTATCCAATGACAAGAGTCAAGGCCATGAAGATCAATAAATGACTCAAAAGGCTAATGGAGAGAGCTTAAATGTATGAAGAAGGAAGGTTAAAGCAACTTGGATGAGCATAGATTATATGTATTTCAGTTTGGGCTGATTCCATATAAATAGTCGAGTATAGTACTCGACTACTAAGTTTGGAATTTAATTCTACCTTTTATTATTCAAATATTTATAGGCTTTTGTGTAGTATTCAAATATTGTAGTTGAATATTGAATGCCTGATGCAAAATCGATTATTTTATTATTCTTGCTTCTTGCTACTTAAGTCATTATTGGGCCTTATATTAGTTTAGCCTATTAGTTAATAACTTTATTTAAATAATTAATAATGTTTTAATTAGTTTTTAGATTGGGCTTGATTAATCTAATTAGAAACTAATTAGTTTAGTTAAATTTTGACTTTAAAAATCTATATGAGGAAGGTTGTTCCTCATTTTCATAACTTTTTGCATTTGTGAATCAAAGAAATCTTTTTGAGTGTTTCTTCTAATAATTCTAGCAAGAATTTGAGACTCATCAATGGTGATTTAACCTTTGTCATGTTAATTCTCATTTATTAAAGGATTAATATCCTTTAAGGTATAATTTCTTCTCACTTATTGTTTCCTTATTCTAAGGTGTGACATAATTATCCCTCTTTTTTATTTAATTGTTAAAATTTGGAATGATCTAACACTAAGAATTCATATAAAAATAATCTTTCTACTCATTCAAAATGTTGATTATTTGCCTTTTTATATCTTTTGATAAAGTTAAACTAACAAAAGTTGACCCTTTATCATTTTTGGTTACTAGATTAATTTCTTGCAATGGATCCTGAACTTTAATTTTCTTAATATCCTCTTTGATTGATAACTTAAGCAATTTAAGAGGATTGTTATCATATATATAATCAATGACCTTAGTTTAAGCTTGCTCAATAATATAGGTTGACAATCAAGTAAGTTGTTGTTGATAGTCATTTATTGGAGTTATAGGCCAATCTCATAATTTTGGCCTTTAAGATGAATTTGATGCCTAATATACCCAATATACATATTCTAATTATTTGAGGATTAATATGGTTACTAATATGCAAAGCTTGGACATTGAAGTGATATACTTTAAAGTTAACAGTTGTTTGAGGATTAAGTTGTTGTTGACAGTCATTTATTGGAGTTATATGCCAATCTCATAATTTTGGCCTTTAGGATGAATTTGAAGCCTAATATGCCCAATAGACATATTCCAATTGTTTGAGGATTAATATTCTTACTAATATGCAAATGTTAGACATTGAAGTGGTATACTTTAAAGTTAACATTTCATTTTTTACATGTAATAAAAGCTATTATCAGCCTCAATGCATTTTACTACCATATCCTCTTTCTAAATAAACATTTTCTGGTACAAAGTGAAAGGGATTGCTCTAACTATATGCATGCAATCTATTCCTTTAGTGTCAACAATATAAACAATGTAGGCCTTATTATTAAGCCAACCTTCAAGTTGACTAATACCATCCCTTCAGAGATTGACATCCTTCCATTGAAATCAATCGTCATGATGTTGGATGACATGACATCTTATAATTGCATCCCTAACTGAACAAAAGTGAATATTGGTATAAGTTTTACAATCACACTATTATTGACTAGCACCTTGTTCAATGGTCGTTCATTTATATCAGCTTATCAAATTTTTCAATCACTTTCTTATTAAATTTGACCATTATAGTTGTCGAATCATCAATAAAATCTTCTTCAACTCTATATGCTTTGGTGGGAGCAAAAAAAATAATGGTAGTATTGTTACAATATTTGCATCAAGGTCTATTTCTAACCTTGAGCCATAAGTTAAGAAAAAATATTTTTTTCTTTTCTTCTCATACCACTAGACTCCCTTAGCCATGATGGTATTTTCTATCAATAGCATTCCAATTCTATCCTTTTATAAATGGCCTATTTTTGTATTTATCTCTTTTAGCTCCTTGTAGGAAGAGGCCTCTCATATCAAGGGTTGCACAATTGTATCATTTATTCCTATTCCAATTGAATCTTGGCTTCCTCTTGTCACCCTAGGGTTCATCTCTTATTTATTAACCTTTAGGATGATATCCTCTTAGCTTTCTGGTGTTAATTCATATTCTAATCTCTTTTCTTAGTTGGCTATAATCTAACCTATGAAATACATACTTTTCTTTCCCTTTCTATCTCTCAAACTCTTTGACCTTTTCCAAGGACTCTTTTCATTCATTGGCTATTTTTTACACCTAAGGGCTAATTTGATCTTTTGATTATTTACTATATATTACCACTTTTAATTTTTCGTAGTACTTCTTACATTAAGGGCATATCTTCAACATTCCTCTTTCACATTGTATTCTCTTGATGAAGTTAGTGTTCAACTCTCTTTCATATGAGTATGCCTTAATAAAGAATGATGCATCTGATAGGTTATCATATTCATAATAGGCCATTATATTGGCCTTTGTTTTGAATAAGTCAAAATTAGCAATCTTATAGTAAGCTATTACATTGATCTCTATATTAAATAAGTTAAAGTCGTCAATTAACTTTATATAGTTTGATCCTGTTAGAAAAAAATAATTTATCAATTATCATCTCTTTGCATTTCTTAACAAATTTCAACTTTCCTCACTTATTAGCCTTTTCAATCATTTTCCTAGATCAGACACAATTGTTAGTAATATGGTTGAACATATGATATTTACAATACTTTTTATCTTTTATTTCTCCTTTTAACAAAATGTTATAAACTTTTAATAATTTTATCTGCTTATCTTTTAAGAAAAGGTTAAATATTTACTTGACTTTAATTCTATTAAAAGAATAAATCTTTTTACTAATATAATGCATTTTATCTTTTTTTAGTATTTTTTAATGAAGTGTAAGTGTAAAAAAGCTGGGTTTAAGTTCAGTTACATGGATCTCATTTTTACAATCTTTATTAGCCTCGCCTTCTTTAACATAGCATACTTTTTCTTTTCTAAAGTGATTATTATTTATTTTTTTATCTTTTTGTTTTTGTAATTGCTTTATTTACCACATTTTCTTACTATTTAAGTAATAATAGTAATGTTTGGATTCAGTAACTTCTTGTGGATGGCATAGCCAAACCTTGCCACCATTATTTTAGCTATCTCACTTTCAACAATTTGAGTAAGGCACTAGCTACAAGCCTGTTAAAAGCAAAGTAAGTAGTATTTAATCGACTCCATTAGGCTTTTACATAAATTCTTTAAGTTAGCCAAATTCATCTTAGTTTCTCCTTGGTAAATTGATTATTACATATCTTTTCCATATACACCCATGAGTGAATTAAATTCGATAAAAATCTTAAGTACTAAGAGAAATCTATTAGGGCCAAAGAAGGAGGAAAATGCCTTAACTTCAAGAATTCATTCCTAAGTAGTTCTTTACATTTAATTGTAAACTAAACAATATGTTCAATAATGGACCGGTCATCTTCGCCAGATAATGTAGTGAATTTTGACATCTCGAACCCTCTGGGTAGTTCGATCTAATGTATCCACTCCATAAATACTCCTTAATAATTTGGATATATTCCTTGATTAGGTAATTAATTCAACAACCTTTTGACCAACAATTGCATATTTTAATTCTAACTTTGATTACAATGAACATTATAGTGATTTAGCTCATTCTAGTTCAATTGATTTGCATTCTCTCACATATCTTTATTTCAATCGTAGTCAATCGTATTAAATTCAACTTCTAGTTTAGTTTTGGTCTTTTCCCTTTTTAGGTCTTATTCATCACCTTATTCATCACCTTATTGTGAACTAAGATGTTATGTCACCTTATTTCAATTTTGGTGTATCTGGGCCTGGCTAATGGTTGCATTCTCAATGATAGGTTTTAATATGGTGGCTATGTTAATAAGAACTTATGTACCATATCATAGTTACTTTTATTCATTTATTATCTGAGCACGATTAAATTCTGAGGAGTAAGCCTATGGCTAATATCCTTTTTGGCAACCTCTAAGGGTTGTACATTTATTCTTTTAACCTACATATTTTAACCATTATAAGGAATCACCTTGTTATTTTCACCAGTTTATGACCAATAAGGCATTCTAATAGGCAAACCATTAGGTCCCTTAACATTATTTCTTTGATCATTGTTCAATCTATTATTATTATTGTTAGGGACACTTTGATGATTCTGATTATATGCAACTTACCTTTTATTTCAATGACTATTTCTCTAATTTTAGTTTTGATTTTGTTAATTTTGCAAGTTATTTGACACATTATTGTTTTATTTGCCTATTACTTAGTGTATTGTTATTTTGATCCTTTGTATTTTGGGTTGTAACATCTTTTGATTCTATATTTTTTACTATTACCTCCTGTGTTTAAGGCATATTGACATTTTTTACAATTCTTTCTTGAAATAAAGTGTTATCATAAGCGATTCTAAAGGTTAAAGTCATTTTTAATTTCATAATAATATGTGGTGGGATTGCATCACTTCTTAATTGCACAAATAAAAAATGTCAAAACCATGTACTTTAACCAAGTCCCACAATGTGCCAATTTCTTTGTGGTAAAAAATGTAATAGGCTGATTCAACTCTTTCTTTATACAAAAGGTCCATTCCTAATAGATTGACAAAGTTTTAGATGAGATTTAATACAATACAAATAATAGAATTAATACAAACTAATAACTTGTTGAAAAGTAATACATGTTGAGAAATAATTGATAATTAGCATAATATGGTTCTTATCACAACAAAGTAACTACAATAAAGCAATTAAATGTATTTGTTTACCATTGTTTGTCACAATTGGTCTAATAGTGCATCACTAGTGTAGGGTTGCAAGACATGGCTATAAAAACTTAGATCTTCGCTTATTAAGAATAATGCAAAATAGAATTTCCATGAGAGTTACTTTAAAGATGAAAAATGGCAACACAATGCTGTAATTATACTGGCAAATTGCTAAAATGTAAAGCACAAAGTGCCTTAATATATGCTTTCACTAGCAATTTTAGTGAAAAAGTTTCCTCTTTTCCCATTTGTCTTACTTATAATACTAGGCTAAATGATTACTACTTAAAAATAAGATGCATGTTTTTGGTGATGGTCACTAGTCATCTAAGTGTCATTCACATGGTGCACTCTCATGCTACCTTACTACAACTACTTTATAAGTTACTGATAACTTTGTTGACTTCTTTTATGCTAATAGTCTTTCTTAAAAGGCATATATTCAACCTTTCTTTAAAAAAAAAGGGAGCTCAATTGTACATCATTGTTTGTCCACTTGTAAGATTACAAGTCATTTTGACTTAAGGAAATATTCAATTGAAACAACTTAATTTAACTTTAGCCAACTTAGTCAAAAATTTTGAATATGGGCTAACAAGAATATTTATCCATTAATACAATGAAAAATACACTTTATTACCATACTATTTTGCTCTTTTTTTATTTAATTCATTTGTGATTTTGAATGTTAAAATTGACTTACCCACATTTTCAATCTTTAAAGGTTCCTTTGGTATTAAAATTTTATAAAATTGATTTTGCTTTATTTTAATAGAAATAATTTCAATTTATTTACCCATTAATTCTATTATTTGAAAATTATGTCAAAAATAATTATTTTAATTTATTTGTAAATAAATTCTTTTATTTGCAATGTTGAAAATTGCATAGATTTTATATAAGAAGTAAACTTTAATAGTATCATAGTAAATATAATATTAGAAAGTGAATAAATTTTTTACACAATACATATTGAGCAATGTTGTTGGTACCAAAGGATCAATTCCGAAATGATGTCGAATTAACAACATCCCTTGGATTTGCAAAATTAAATGGACCATATGGATATTTCAACAGCTAAGATACAAAATAATTTGGTGAAAATCTAACTTGAAGTAAAAAAGAAAGACCTTAGTTTCGTATCGGAGTAAACATTTCCAACTTATTGGAAATTGGCCACAATAAAAATTGAGATAGATAAACGATAAACCTATTAAAACATGTTAACTCAATCCTGTCAGGCTAATCCAACGAGTAAAAATTATACGTCGAGCTAGTTCCAAGTCGGGTTACTTTTTCATTAGGCTAGATCCAGATCGGGTTGTTATAATACCAGTTCCAACCTCAGATCAATATTTATGAGGTATATTTTTATAACTCGTTATATTTTATTATTATTATTATTATTATTATTATTATTATTATTATTATTATTATTATTATTATCATTATCATATTATTTATTTATTTATTATTAATTTGACATCATTAATTATTATATATTAATAAATATATATTAATCAAGTCCAAAGTATTATATATAAAAATAAATATATTTAATAATTTATATATTATCAAATATATATATAAATAATATATTAACAAAAATAATTATAATAATTTATATATATTAATAAAAAATAAATAATAATGTATTATATTATATATAAGTATATAATATATTTAAATTAATATCAAAATTAGTTATTTAAATAATTTAAAATTTTAATATTAAAGTATTAATTCAAATTTTAATATAATTATTTATTTTGAGAAAATTACATAATATATATTGATAATATTAAATATATAAATTTATTAATTTTAATGTTAAATATTATTTAATATTACTAATATACATAATTTTAATATTATATATATTAAAGTATAATTTTAATATACAAAAATTATTATTTTAATATTTATATAAAAATTAAGCATATAATTATGAATTAATTATTTTATTTATATTATAATATCAAAATTATTTATTTTATATTATATATTTATTTTATTTAATAAAATAAATATATATTATTAAATATATATTGACCAAGTCCAAAGTATTATATATAAAAATAAATATATTTAATAATTTATATATTATCAAATATATATAAGTAAATATATATAATTATATATTAATAAAAATAATTATAATAATTTGTATATAATAATAAAAAATAAATAATGTATTATATTATATATAAGTATATAATATATTTAAAATTAATATCAAAATTATTTAGTTAAATTTTTTTAAAATAATTTAAAATTTTAATGTTAAAGTATTAATTCAATTTTTAATATAATTATTTATTTTAATAAAATTATACAATATATATTGACAATATTTGGTATATAAATTTATTAATTTGAATATTAAAAATTATTTAATATTACTCATATATATAATTTTAATATTATATATATTAAAATATAATTGTAATATATCAAAATTATTATTTTAATACTTAAATAAAAATTAAATATATAATAATAAATTAATTATTTATTACTTATTATTATTATTAGGTTAACAAGTTAATCCAATAATCGAACGGATTAACATTTATCGGTCCCGGTCTCAGTTCCGGTCTCAATCCCTTACTAAGTCATGTTAATTAATCTCAGTACCTTATCAAATCAAGTCACTATTATCATTTTTCATATTAATCTCAGTCCCAAATTAAGCAAAATTATATTAAGCAAAATTATATCAACACTAAGTAAATCTATTAAAAACACACACAGTATGGAAGTTTTTGCAACGGTCTTAGGATAGACGATGAAGCAAGGACAGCAGAGAGAGAGAGAGAGAGAATATGGAAGTTTTTGCTACGGACTTGGGATTTTTCACAAATCAGGAGGAGGTTGTGCATATGACTTCTTTGTTTGACAAAAAATAATTTAGATAGTAAAATACTATTTCTTATTTTGTATAACTAAAAATAAAATTTATTCTATTTTTAATAAATTTTCTTTTTAAATGATATTTAATTTTAAGTATAAAGAAATTTCATTTCATTTATAATTTTTATTTTAATTATATCTATACTATTATGAAATTCATCAAATTTAATAAATATGTTATTAGAATTTATTTCATTTAATCTAAAATATGTATTATGTAAAAAATTTATTCATTTTCTAAAACGCCAGGTGTACCGAAAAATATAAGCCAAAAATGCATCGAAACCATGCTGATGATATCTTAGCCGGTGAAACATCCATATGGTCCATTTAATTTTTCAAATCCAAGGGATGTATATTACAGTGGAATTTATTGGCAGACAAATTTGGCAAAAGGCAACAAACCGCACTAGCCCGCCGAACTATACAGTACAGAGATTATGAATTTGTTTGTTTCTAAAAATATTTTTTATTTTTTATTTTTTATTTTTAAAAATACAAAAATTTGTCTAATTATTTATTTTTAAAAAATTATGAATTTAAATGTATAATTTAAAAAAATTAAATATTTTTAAAAATTATTCTCTTATTCTTAATATCAATTTTATAATTAAATAAAATATTTTATTAATTATAACATCAATCATCATTTATTTTTTATTTTTTTAATTTAAAAGTAATTTTTAAAAAACATAGAAATAAAAATATATTCACATACATCCTATAAACGTTGTTCTTGACTTCTTCATTAGGTTAAAGTATTAAGTACATGGGAGAGTAGTAATGCATGAATAAATGAAAGAGGGGACACTAAATATACCTAATTTCTCAATTAAGCTAATACGCAGTAGTGGGGTCAGAACTTGAAAATTGATAGAAGTAGATGTATTTTAACATTTTAGGGAGATAAAATTTGAAAATAAATAAAATAAATAATTTTACGTAAAATTAAAAAAAAATTAATGAAAGTATATGTTTAAGTTAAAATACATATAACTTTGTCACCGCTAATACGTTAAATAAGTGAAAAGTGGCTAAATGGATAAAGTAAGTAATTCAAAACATCTAAATAAAAGAACAAAACGGTAAAAAAAAAATTATCGATTAATAACCTCATCATCAGACTGCCACTCTATCAGCATCCACTCCTACTTAAGAGAGTTAAAAAGAAAAAAAAAAAAAAGGATGTTTATATCATTAAATATAATATAAATTAAAATTGTGAGATAGGTGTTAAAGTATAAATTTATTGCAAACTACTGGATTTCTCATTTCTGTCTTCCTCAGATGTAATCCCTTCTCCCATATCTAGACAAATTAATGTGATGTTGCTTCTTTGAGAAGAGTTGCTTCTCACATGGTTATCTATGAAATTTTTGGCCTAGAGCAGAAATTAAGGATTACCCAAACTTAAAAACCATATTAGGGAAATTATGAAAAACTCTGATCACATGCCTTTTACATTAGCATGTTGTTGTAGGACATGTGATATATTTCTATGATCATATTGATCATGTTTGATAATTAGTTAATTCAATTAATTATTAATTAATTTAATTAGATATTAATTAATAATTAATTTAATTAACTGATAATATTAATTATTTTAATGAAAATATTTGATAAAATCAGTTATTTCTTGTTAACTGATTATATGTAAAATAATATAAAAGGATGCATATATATTTTATAATTTATTTAAATATTTTTTATTTTAGTAATATTTTAGATTTATCATATGATTTATAGTTAAGAAATATAATAATTTATTTTTAAGTAATTTTTTATTTCACACTTGCTTAAAAATATGATAAATTTAAAATCTAATTAAAGATTTATTATATTTCTTAAATTATTATATCTCTTAAGAAATAAATTATTATATTTTGTAAATACTTTATAGAAATTAGTAATTATGATTTAATAAATTCATTTGATTTTTTTAGTAAGGATATAAATGAAAATAGATATATTATTTAAGGATAATTTTACATTTTTATAAGTCCATTATCAATCAATTAATTGAAAATATTGGGTTCACTAACTTTTTCAAATTAGCTGATTGGCAGTTTTTTAAATTAGTTAATTGAGGATCAATCAACTAATTGAATAAATTATTTATCAAATAATTAAATTAGCTGATTGATTTGATCAAAAACTAAATATTATCAAATCAACTAAAGCTCACTAAAAAACTCTTTACAAAACACCCTCATTGTATGGGATTACTTATATTATTATTATTCATTAATTATTTAATTTATTTAATTAATTAATAAAATAAATATGAAAGTTAAATTCTAAGTGAAATTATGATGGTAATTAGTTGGTTTTTATTTTTGATATATCTCTATATTTGCTTTGAAGATAATTATTCCCTATAAAATAATTTAAATTGATCACCTCCCAAAAAAATTATAAATGATTGGTAGAGAATTATTGTATTATTAATCTTTCATTAGAAATAAAAATAAAAATTAGGGTTCTCATTGGGTTATTCTCTCAAGAGCCATTGGGTTATTCTTTCAAAGTATTATAAAAAAATCTTGAAATTTGGATCGTGTTATTTTTACGGAGAATTTCAGTAATCATTTTGCAACTACCACAAAATAATTGTTCGTAATTTTAAAATTAATCTATAAATTTAGAGATCTAAGATGAATATGTAGATCAAGAGAGGATTTTTGACTTTACGTAGACCATGATTTAAGCTAACGTAATAAAACTTCTATCGTGTGGGATCTGGAAATTATATAACGTAAATATCAAATTCCTTAAGTTTAAATTAAATTATGGTAACAATCCTTCTAGGTTTAAAATTTTCACAGACATTTTGTAAAATAAAAAAAATACTATGCTTAAAATTAAATTTAAATTTTTATTAAAAAATTGTTGAAGAGATAATTATAATATTTGGATCTAATAATATAAGATATTTGAACTATTTCATGCTAAAAAAATTATGTGTTGATTAAATTCAAACTACTAAAACATAATTGATAAAAAAAAGCCAATTTTTCATAAAAATAATATTTTTTAGTTACTTGAACTTAATTAAATCATATATTTAGTTGAAAATATTTAGAATATTCTATATTATTTAATTTGAATCAATAATCGATATTTTCTCATCCTTTTATTAATAAAAGATTTAAATTTAAATTTGAATTTAGTTGTAATGTTTTTTGCATTTCAAGATGGTTTTATATAAATTTTGAAAATAAAAGAAAATTCCATATAATTTCATTAAAATTTAAGAAAAGGAGGTCAAAGTATTTTTTTTTCCCGTGACATTTATATTATGATTTGTTTACATGTTGACTTTTTGATTGAAAACACTTAATTGCAATTCAAGCTTATGATTATAATAAACTATTATTACAATCATTCAATCATCCAGTTTACTGGGCTTGAATTGTTATGGTTTAACATTGAGTTAGATTTTTTTTTTAAATTGCTCTTTATTGAATAAAGATAAGAAATAGAGAGATTCCATTCGACGTTTTCTTTATTTTTTAAAAAATAATTTAAATAAATAAAATATTAATAATTAAAAATATAAGTAAATTTTATAGAAAATAAGTAAATAAATTTCAATACTTACAATTAAAAAAATTAAATGAAAAAAGAATAAAGTTAAATGCAATTAAAGTGTACTTTTTCATAAAAATAATTAAAAACTAGTTTTAAAGCCCATAGGAGAATCATATTAATTATATTAATTATCTCATTATGATCTCATTACTGATACTTAGGAAATCTTGTACATATTATGATCAATGCATATTAGGAATGATTCTAGAAATATGAATCATAAACAATCATGATCAATGCATATCATAAATGATTCTATGAATAAGAAATTTTAGGAATTTGTTCTCTTCATGACTTATATATATTGTACACATTTGTTATTGGAATAGAATATACAAGATTACAATAACAATTATATTTGTTATAATATCAAAACGGCAGGGTAAACTGACTGCTGTGTGATCATGGCTGGGTAAGATATAAAGAAGGTTAATGCCGCACAAATGCAATAAGCTCACGGTACAACAACCATGCAAATAGGGGGAGTCACTGATGAACACGAATCCTTTCCCGAGCCAAGCGATGATCAATGGACAACCCTACTAAATATTCTTAATAGCCACAAGAACACTACATCCACTGAAAAACTCACTAGTAAGCAAGTGAAAATTTCTTGGTTGTTGGATACAGGGGCTTCAAATCATATGAGAGGTGATATAAGTTTATTGACAAACATAGTTAATATCTCACCTTGTCCTATTAGGCTACTTGATGGAAGAAATGCAATTGCAAATAAGGAAGGAATAATAAATTTTGGGAAAGGCCTAACCTTGAATAATGTGTTATATGTCTCCAATTTAACATGTAACCTTATTTCTATCTCTTAATTGATATATGACTCAAACTGTGCAGTCACTTTTTCTAATAAATTATATGTAATAGAGGATTGCACTTCGAGAACAGTGATTGGTGTGGGTGAACAGCAGAATGGGATCTATCATTTTTGCCCAATAACCTTTGTCTAGGTGTGCAAAGCAAGTGGAACTAACTTCTTTACTATGTGGCATAGGCGTATGGGACATCCTGCAAGTCAAATAGTTAATTTACTTCCTAACATTCAAATTAGTGATAAACATGAGAAAACTTATGATATTTGTTTGAGAGTTAAGCAAATAAGAAATGTTTTTATTCCAAGTCAAAATAAAGTCAGTGAACCTTTTGATTTAATACATTGTGATGTGTAAGGTGCTTATTGTGTTCGCTTTTCTTGTGGTGCTTCTTATTTTTTAACCATTGTGGATGACTTTTCTCATGCTATGTGGATTTATTTATTAGCGAAAAAGAGTGAAGTTAGGAACATTCTTAAAAATGTTTATGCTATGGTGAACACTCAATTTAACAAGTCCGTGAAAATTGTGAGAAGTGATAATAGAGCTGAATTTAAAGCCTTGAAATCTTATTTCATTGGATACGAAATAATTCATCAAACTTCCATGGTTGACACCCCTCAACAAAATGGCCGTGTGAAAAGAAAACATAGGTATATTTTAAATGTAGCTCGAGCTCTCCGATTTCAAGCTAATCTGTTGATTGAATTTTGGGGAGAATGTATTCTTATTGCAGAATACTTGATAAATCACACTCCTACCACTCTTTGTAAAAGTAAAAGTCCTCATGAAATGTTATTTAGTAAGACTCCTATTTATTCTCATATTTGCACTTTTGGGTGTTTGTATTATGCTCACAATCAACCCCACTAAAAGAATAAATTTGGTGAGAGAAGTCAAAAATACATTTTTATAGGATATCCTTATGGAAAAAAAGGATGGCATCTCTATAACTTAGAGAGTAGGGAATACTTTAAGTCTCATGATGTTGTATTTTGTGAAAATGAGTTTCCTTTCATTGATCACTCCTATATAGCAAATAAATCTCATGCCCCTACACAGACTTTATGGAATGATGGATCTCCTTTCATTAATGAATCTAGCACAGGTATGCCTAGTGTAAGGGGGAGTAGTGAAGTTGAGGGACACATTGGGGATGTACAAAAGGGAGGTTCAAATCCAAATCCCTCATATGAGAATGTTGTGCCAACACCACCTATAAATGAACCCCTTGGTCAAGGTCATAAAGAATGTCATCCACCAAGCAAGCTCAAAGATTATCTATGTCACACTGTGAGCTGCATTAATGACCCCACTACTAAGGCACTCACTCCATCACAATCCTCAGGTATATTATATCCTATTGCACATTATGTGACTTGTAGTAATTTTTCTATGAAACATAGACAGTTTCTTACAACAGTGACTTCTAGGCATGAGTCATCTCGATTTTCAGACGTTGTTCGAAACCCATTATGTCGCAAAGCCATGAAAGAAGAAATAGATGCTTTAGAAAAGAATGGCACCTGAACGTTAACAATACTTCCACTCGAAAGGAAAGCTATTGCTTGCAAATGGGTGTATAAGATTAAGTATAAGTCAGATAGGATTGTGAAACATCATAAAGCGAGACTAGTTGTTCAAGGAGATAGTTAAAAAGAAAGGATTGATTATAATGATACTTTTGCACCAGTCGTAAAGATAGTTACAGTTCAAATACTTTTAGCCGCTGCTACTGCTCGATTATAGATACTACATCAGATGGACGTTCATAATACTTTCTTGCATGGTGATTTGGATGAGGAAGTTTATATGCAACTACTTCCCAACTTTTCTAATGTAGATCCTGAGAAAGTGTGCAAGTTTCGGAAGTCCCTTTATGCTTTAAAGCAAGCGCCATGAAATTGGTTTGCAAAACTTGCTACTGCATTGAAGAAATATGGGTTCAAACAATATTATGCCAATTACTCACTTTTCACTTATCATGAAGGGAATGTGATTTTAAGTGTTCTAGTATATGTTAATGATCTTATCATTGTAGGGAATAATGGAGATGTGATTGAACGATTCAAGCAGTATCTTAGCACATGCTTCTACATGAAGGATCTTGGCTCTTTGAAGTATATTTTAGGTCTTAAGGTAGCCCAAGGACCTCAAGGGATATTCTTGTGTCAACACAAATATGCTTTGAATATTATCTTAGAAAGTAGGTTGTTGGGAGCTAAACTGGCTAGTTTCCCTCTTGAGCAAAATCATGTATTAGCCCTTGCTAATGGAGCTATTTTGGAGGATCTGGAAAAATATCGTCGTCTTATTAGGAGACTTATTTATTTAATCATATCTCGGCCTGAACTTAGTTACTCTGTGCACATCCTAACTCAATTCATGCATTGTTCCAGTCAAGAACATTAGGATGCTACAATAGGGTGGTTCGATATTGAAAGCTAATTTAGGATAAAGAATCTTTCTTCGATCAGATAGTGATTTACACCTATACGCTTACTATGACTCTGATTGGACCAATTGTCCTTTTAGTAGACATTCATCGATAGGATATTTTATTTTATTAGGCCAGTCCCTTATATCCAGGAAAACTAAAAAATAGGCTACAGTTTCTTATCTGTCAGTAAAGGCTGAATATAGGTCTATGGCTACTACAACTTATAAATTGAAATAGCTTAAAAATTTTTTGGGTGACTTACGGGTACCACATCCTCAACCTATGTAACTCTATTGTGATAGCTAGGCAGTCATTCACATCACAGCTAATCCGGTATTTCATGAACGCAACATACATATTGAGGTAGATTGTCATTTCATTCGTGATGAAATCCAAGTTGGCAATATTGCCACTATGCATGTACGAACCTACAACCAGCTTACAAATATATTAACTAAAATTCTTGGGAAATAACAATTTGACTTTCTTTTGGACAAGTTGGGCATTCAAGACTTTCATATGCTAACTTGAGAGGAAGTATTAGGAGAATTATATTAATTATAGTAATTATTTAGGAGAATCATCTTAATTATGTTAATTACCTCATTGTGATCTCATTACTGATATTTAAAAAATTTTGTACATATTATGATCAATGCATATTAGGAATGATTCTAGAAATAGGAATCATGATTAATCATGATCAATGCATATCATGAATGATTCTAGGAATAGGAAATTTCAGGAATTTGTTCTCTTCATGACTTATATATATTATACACATCTGTCATTGGAATAGAGTACACAAGATTACAATAATAATTATATTTGTTACATACTAAACAAGCGCCAATATTTAATAAAAATGATGAATTTTTTAAAAATAATAATTTATTTATTAAAATATATAATTTAATATATAAAAAATTTAAAAATATGAATTATTTATTTTTATTATTTTAAAAGTTATTGTACATAATTTAATTATATAAATATATAATAAAAAATAATGATAAAAGGAATGAATATTTATGTCATATTTGGTATATTGATAAAAAGAAGGATGAAAAGGAAAATAAGAATAAAATAGAAAAATCATTCCATAACTTTATGGATAATTGAATTTTTAATGATAATAATGTTTCTAATAAAAATAGAATTTTTATTTAAAAATATAATATCGGTACCTAATAAATAACACTATTTTTTTAATTCAATATAAACTAAGTTTTTTGAACATAATTCTAATAATTCTTACTCCACAATAAGAAATTGTTAATATTACTCTACTTTCACTTAATTTATTTAAAATATTTTATAATAAAAATAAAATATATCATACTATATTTATACTATCTAGCAATCTTAATATTTAAGTTGTAAATAATAGGAGTTAATGCAACAAGGGAAATTCTACCAAAAAAACATAAAAAAGGAAAAAATATATAATAAAACAAGTTAAAAAAAGAGAAATAATTTGTGTGCAATAAAATAATATGGGTTAAAATAAAATATGTAGTAAATTAATTCAATTATATAAAATGAATGACTTACTAAAAAATATATAATAAAAAGGAAATAATTTAATTATATTTACATTATTCAATATATTGTATTTGAACTTTAAATAGAAAAAGTGAATATGAAAAATATATAATAGAGTAGATGAAATAAGGAAAACAATGTGTGGACTAAAAATCCCTAACAAAATCTTAATTGATGTATTTTTAATTTAAAATATAATACTTAAAAATCATTATCAAGAATAAAAATAATAAAATTTAAATAAATAAAATTTATTTTTTATTTTTTATTTTTAAAATAAAATATATAATCAATTTTGTCAATAATTTTAATATTAAAGTTTTAATTTATTTAAAATATTTACATAACTTAAGAATAAAATATATTATAATATATTTATATTATTTAATAATACATCCGTAAATAATAAAAGTGCATATAAAAAATATACAGTAGAATAAATAAAAAGATGAAAAAAAATATGTGAGGGGTAAAGTAATAATAAAAATATAATATCTAATAAATTAATTAAATAAAAAATTTAATTTATTTAAAATAATTTATAATAAAAAATATAAAAAATTGATTTAATATTAAATTTTATTATTAAAAAGTATTATATGTAATTAAGTGACTCAATTAATAATTTTTATACTAAAATTTTATTTTATTTAAGATATTTATTAAATATATTATAATATATTTATATTACTCAATAATATTAATATTTGAGTTATAACCAATATAAGTAGATATAAAAAAATGAAAAAAAATATGAAACATAGCAAACAAAAAAAAAGAGAGAAACAATGCCAAAGTTATAAAATAATTAGAGTTAAAAATAAAATATATAATAAAATAAATCAATATAATTAAATAAAAAGTTTAACATAATTAAAATATCTTTGTCATGAAAAAATTTATTGTATTAAAGTTATATTTCTAAATAATATTTGAGTTGTAAATAATACAAATAAAAAGAAAAAATAAAAAAATATATGAAATAGTATATGAAGTATAAAATCTTGATAAAATTTTAATTGATATATATTTGACTAGATTTTAACTCATGCATCACTTTGTAATGTTTCATTTATTTTATCAATATTCTATAATAAAAAACTAATAGAAATCTTTTGTATTAGTTACAAATGTAATCATGTTTTAATATATTCTAATACTATTTTCTCTTACAAATGATTATTAATTGATAGTAGTCTTTGCTATGCAAGTTTTTTTTTTCATTTTTTCAACCTTCATATATAATTAAAATATTCTCTTTTTATGTTAACTAATAATTAATGTTTGCAACTTATAAAGTTGTCTGATAAAATATTTGCAATTAAAAACTTATTATTTTCACAAAATATAGATTTTATAAAAAATGCATTTGTGAAAAATTTATTATTGAAAATGAAATTAATCTTTTTTTCATCATAAAATAATTATTATTGAAAAATATATTTGATATTATGAGTCAATATTAAATATAGATAGTAATTAAAACAAAATTATTAATGAAAAATAAAAATTTGATATTGTGTGTCAATGACTCATAAACATTAATGGTACTTAAAACAAAATCCTTAATCTTGAAAAAGATTAAAAACTTCTCTTTTTATTTTAAAAGGGAAATCTTTTGATTTATGTTATTATAAAAATGATTAATGGTAACCAAAAAATAAACAAGAATCATAAAAAGAAATTTTCAAAAGATTAAATCTTTTCTATTTAAAAAAAATTAATACTTTGAGTTTTATCCATATAAAAAATATTTGGGTACTTTAATAAATAGAGTAAGCTTTTATTTTTTGGATAAAGTACTAAGAGCTCCTTATTTAATTTTCAAAGAAATTGTTAGATAGACTTATGAAAAAAAGGTAAATCGATTACAGAAAATGAAATCTAAAATCAAATAAAAAGTTGAATGTATGGACAAACAAGAAGATGAAGAATTATGGTAATTTCAATAATGGAGAAAGCACAAATTTTAGAGAAATTTATGTTTTTCTAAAATAAAATATCATGAAAAATAAATATTATAAATTGTAAATACATTAAAATCTAAATAAAAAGAAGGAAAAGATGGAAAAAAAGGTAAAGGATCGAGGATGGGTAATTTCAAATTTGAATTTTAATGAGAAAAATCATAACATTTATCATAATAAAAAAATATTACGACTAATATATAATATAGAAATTTGGCATATAAACATAGTACTAAAAAATAAATATCAAAGAAACATTTTTTAATCCTATATACTATTATTAATTTATAAAGAAAATAAGTAAATGAATTTCACATTTGAAATTAAAAATGAGTTAAATGGAAAAGGATAAAGTTAAAGCAGTTAAAAAATACTTTTTCTTAAAAATAATTAAAAATTAGAAACTATAAATACTTGTTTAAAAAATTATAAATTCTCAGAATGTAATTTAATCCTTTTTTTAACTTTAATATGCATATTTCCCGTATTATTATTCCACATAATATTCCAATTTTTTTATGTTCGCTGATGACTGCTGCAATCACGGCCACGAATCATTGACCAAATATTCGGAGTTGACTCTCTATTCAACTCGTATCGTACCTCCCCAACCTCAGACAAACTTTCCACTTCTTGCACCTCTTTTTCTTCCTTTTTCCTCTTTTCCAGCTCAGATTTCAGCGCTGGAACGTGGGACCCACTTCGAGGGAATTTGTGAAATGATCACATGTCCTCCGCACGCGACAGTGCTTATGGACCGCAATGGCCGTCTTATCCACACCGTCCGTATTAGCCGATCGTGGCCTGTATAATATAATCATACCACAGGACACGAGGTCAAATCTCAACCGCCAGATTAAGGATAAGATGAGAAAGGTGCTGTGCTGTGTTTGGCACGCCACGCGCCTTCTATGCACGAGTCCACCTACTTCTCGTCTCTCGCTTTTGACCACCCACCCGTTCGCCACAGTTTCCGCGTTATCAAAACGCGACGGTTGTTGTTCGCATTAATAACGGCAGCAATAATTAACCCCTTGATATTTAATCTGGTTGAATAGCTTGGAGCATAAAGTGTGAGATTTGGTTGAATTACATGTAAAATACAAGTTAATTGAATATAAATAAGTCTTTAAAATCAAAAGAGATGCCAGAAGTGAAATTAAAATGTACAATATCATATTAATAGCGAAAGATTAAACACGGAAAGAAGGCATACATTATAAATATATATATATTTACTCAAGTTTCAACACTACTTCAAAAGGGAAGATTTTCTTAGAATCCTAATATCTTGAGAATGATGTTGAAAAAAGGAAAATAAAAAATATCTCATACACATCGGATGTAGGCAGCCTCATGAATATTCATGTATGTATACCTGACATATGTCATTGGTGTATTGGAAAGATATTTAAGTGATTTTGATTAAAGACATTAAATTGTTACTAGAAAAGTTATGAGATATCTATAAAGTCTAAAAGATTATATACTGATTTATAAAAAATTAAGAGATCTCATGATTACATGCTATTTAGATATTATAAGAAAAAAAATTATCCACAACCATGACCATTAATAAAGCAAAATATTATTGTTAAAACTAGTATTATTGACAAAAATTTGACTGTCGATTAATGTTGTAATAAAGAATGTTACAAATTGTATTACTGATCACCAATCGCTACCAATAAAAGTGCTATATAACTATCTATTGTTTTGATTGTCAAAATATGTATATAAATAATCCTCTCATATCTTCATGAGCAATATTTTTAGTGAAACATAATGATAGTTAAAAATAATGTAAAACTAATTGTAACTAACTTTGGCCATTGCTAATATATATATGTATATATAATTATCAAAATAACCTCCTATGTGTACACTTACATATGAAGTCATCTATTATTCCAATAGACAATAGAGATCTCAATATATAAAAACATCTAACATAACACTAGCATTCACAACTTGGCATGTTTAACATAAATTAATAAAGTTAAGATTGCTTCAATTTTTTAAAATAAACAACTTCTATTAACTCCCTTTTAACATGGATTGTTTGCCATTAATGATCTAAACATCACATTCTTCAAAGAAAGACACTTGAACAAAATTCATACCTAACATGGAAAAAGAACATCTTCCAATGTTAAAATTGCTTAACATGAAAATATACAACAAACATGTACTAATCAAGAAGCCTAACTTAAAATTTTCACTAATAATCTAACACCCACACTATTATAGCTATACTAATATTTATTGAAGTTAGGACCGTGTCTATGGATAGGCAAATAAGAGACTTACCTTAGGCCCCTAATTTTTAGGCCCTACTTATAATTTTTTTTATTTTGTATAATTATTGGTCAATGGCTAACATATTAGTGATTAGATAAGAAGAGTGGTTGTTCTTTCTCAAGATATTAATGTACAACACTACTAGAATCAAGTCTAAAACTATGCTTTCGTCCACTTCATTAATTAAGGAATATCATATCATGAGTTAATGAAATGCACACATAATTTAGTTGCAGATTTAGATGTGTTATTAAGGAGTTATATGTTAATAATCCAACAGTAATATTGTATTTGCACATTATTACCAATTAATAATTTTTAATATTATACTTTATAACAATCATTTTTTAACTATATATACCACAAAATTTCAATATTTTTTCTTCAAATTTTTTTACTTCTTACATTTTGTTCCCTATTCTCTATTCTTATTCTTATCTTCATACTCTTTTAAAGTAAATTCTTAAAAGGAATTGATATCAAATTATTGCAATAGATAATATGATGTGTAATTCTCTTTATTTTCAAGTTTCTAAGTTCTATCATTTCATCATTTTTTCCTATTTACTTTGCTCATCTATTTTATTTATATTTTGATTATTGTTGTTATCTTATTTTATTCTTATACTTTGTAGCAATAGAAGATGTCAAATTGAAAGCATGAATCTAACTTTGAAAAATTAAAGAAAAAAAAGAAAAGTTCAAAAGTTAATTCAATCTCAATATGGTACTTTTGATAAATTTGTTACTATTCATAAAAGGGATGTAACAAATAGTTCCATTGATGAAGAAATGATAGAACAATCACCTGTAAATGATGTTGAAAACACTAATAGTCCTAATTCCAATCAAGAACAAGTCAAAGATAGAAATTTAAATGAAAATAATTTGGTAGAAGTGAATGTTAAGCATAATAATACATCAAGTGGAGTTCCTAAAAATATTTATGATCTAGGGCAATGGAAAAACATTGATGAAAAGTTTAAAGATTTAATAGTAGAAAAAAATCCAATTAGACATGACAATTTACAATTTCCAAAATATGAAAATAATAGACATTTTTCTTCATCCTTTTACCAATGAATATTTCCAAATGGAGAAAAATACAATAGAGGATGATTGGTTTATTCAAGAGATTTATATAGAGTGTATTTTTATATTTTGTAAGCTATTTTGTTCAAAAGGTAGTGTTTGTCAACTAGTTAATGGAAGGACTAGAGATTGGAAAAACATTGGTTCCAAGCTTAAAAGTTATGAAACAAGCTATGAATATATCACTAATATGGCTAAATGGATTGAATTAGAAAAAAGATTAAGAAGAAAAAACACAATTAATGAAAACTTACAAGAATAGATTAATAAAGAAAAAGAACATTGGGAAAAAGGTTTCACTTAAGATTATAGCTATAGTCAAACATCTTTCCAAAAATAATCTAGCTTTTTATGGGATAAATGAGAAGATATATAAAAAAAAGCAATGGAAACTTTTTGATTTTAATTGAGATGTTTGTAGAATTTGATCTAATTATGCAAGATCATATTAAGGGCATAAAAAATGGTGAAATTCGTGCACATCACTTGAGTAATACTTTATAAAATAAACTTATAGAATTGTTAACTTCCTAAATAAAAAATATAATAATAAAATAAGATAAAGATGCAAAATATTTTTCTATTATTGTTGATTGTACTCTTGATGCAAGCCATCAAGCATAAATGAATCTTATTTTGAGATATGTTAATACTTTGAATTCTCTAATAAAAATAGGGAAGTACTTTTTAGAATTTTTAAAAGTTAATGATACATGGGAAAAGGTATTTTTAATGAACTTATTAATGTACTAAAAAATACGAGCTTGATATTGATGATATAAAGGGACAACATTATAATAATAGATCTAACATGAAAGGTAAAACTCAAGGAGTGGAAAAAAGATTATTAAACATGGATCCTAGAGTATTTTATACACCATGTGGATGGCATAAATTGAATTTAGTTTTATATGATATGGCCAATTCATCTCCTACAACTATTTCTTTTTTTGAAGTTCCACAACACATTTATTCTTTATTTACTTCTTCCACTAAATAATGGAAAATTTTATAAAATAATGTATGTAAGTTTTTTATTAAATTATTATCTCAAACTTAATGGGAAAGTAGAATTGAAATCATTAAAGCAATAAAGTTTCAAGCACTAAAGTTTCAAGCACAAAAAATAAGAGATGTTTTAATTCAATTATCAAAATGTAGTGAAAATCCTAAAATAAAAAACAAAGCCATGTGTTTAGCAACTTATGAGATTGAGAAATTTTAATTGTTATTAGGAATGAATATTTGGTATGATGTATTGTTTGTTGTTAATTCCATTAGTAAGATCCTATAGTCTAAAGATATGCATGTAAATGTTGCTATAGATTATTTAAAATGCCTTATTTCTTATTTGAAAAGTTATAGGAAAAATGGCTTTGCATCTGCTTTAGACTCCGCAAAAAAATTGGCTATTGAAATAGACATAGAGCTTAAATTTCATGAAAAGCATGTAATTCATAGAAAATGACATTTTGATGAAAATGTTAGTGATAAGATCACACACTTAACTGAAGATTCTTTTCATATTGAATATTTTCTATACATTTTAGATCAATCTATTTCTTCTATTGAGACTTAATTCAAATAGTTTTTAGAATATGAAACTATCTTTGGTGTTTTATTTGAATCCCAAAAATTTAAAACTTTAGATAAGGATCAATTGCAAAAATGTTGTATTAATCTTGAAAAATTTTAAAGTTTTAATGAACATTCTGATATTGATGGTCTTGCTTTATTTTCAGAATTGAAGGTATTGAAAGAAGTGTTAACAAAAAAAAATTAATACTCTAATAGAAGTATTAAACTATATTAAAAGACTAGATTCATTTCCAAATACATGCATTACTTATAGAATATTATTGACAATACCTGTAAAAGTTGCTACTACCGAACTAAGTTTTTCAAAATTAAAATTGCTTAAATTCTATCTAAGATCAATTGCGTTACAAGATAGATTAAATGAATTAATTATATTATCTATTGAGAATGAAATATTCGAATTACTTGATTACAAAATTTTGATAAGTGATTTTACAGTTTAGAAAGCTAGAAGAATAATATAAAAATTTGATAATTTATATTATACTAACCCCCTTTAATAATTTTGCCTAAAGCTTTAAAATGTTTAAATATGGTCTTAATTCAAGTATTTCAACTAAGACATTTCTTAGACCTCTTAGTTTCATAAACTTTTTAGGCTTTGCTTCTAACCTTACATTAAAAATCAAAATTTTTAGCTAGCTAAGCTTGATATGAGTTGAAGTGCTACTATATATACTTATTCAATTCATTGGTTTAGATATATGCATTGATAGTAGTTGTCACTACTAGATTTCATCTATAATTTTGAAATTTACAAATGAGAAAAGAAATAGAGCAAGAAAAAGAAAAAAATTAAAAATATGAATTGAATTGAAAACTAAAATTAATCAATTGGGCTATGGTAATAAAAGTTATAATTAAAGAACTTCAGTGAATTTAAATTTCTTCATCTGCATTTTAGCAAAAGTTATAATGTATCACCACAAATAGTATATTCAATTAGGGTATAATAATCTAAAAATGAAATTTAATATAAGTGAATGAAATGTAAAACTTACCTATAAACTAAAGAAAAATAGCCTCAATAAGATCTTGCCTTTTATAGATAGCTTTTTCATGTTCACAATCTCTTGTACAAAAGGAAAAACTTACATAATTCATCACATGCAACAATTGAATATATAATACCTAATTACTAATTTAATGCAATATAAACCTTTGTGCTTAGCTTAGGTGAACTTGTTCATGGAGTTATGGAACTGAATTTTATATAATCTAGCTTGATTTACTGTTGAATTATGATTTGATCTTGCTGTTTTGTCTGGAACAAGCCAATTTATCCGGGATATTGGATTTGTGTTATGGATTAGTTGATTTTAGGTTGAAATAACCAATTAATTAATCGGATCTTGCATGGTCATTGGGAATATCAATTAGACTTAGGAATTAAGCTGATTGTATTCTTTTGCACAGGATGAAATGTCCAAGAATGGATTCTAAGCCAGTTAATGCAACCTAAATGAGTGATTACTAGAGTAATTCTGGGCACTTAATCTTTGGTTAGTAGCTAGTAGCCTTGCAATGAGGTATAGCTTAATTTTGGGAATCCAACAATCATAATTAACAGTAAACCAAGTTAGAGAAGTAAATTCATTCCATAATGAAGTGTACAAGGGATCCTTAAGCTAAGTACGCTTTTATTCCATTGAATCAAACCTTAATTTGATAGTTAAGCTCTGTTTTACATTTAAAATCTTAATTCACACTCTTAATTGATCCGCCTAGATAATTTACTTGGGATTCAGTTAGTACTCAACCTACAATCCCTGTGGAGAACGATAATTTTTTATACTATAACTAGACTTAAACCGTGCACTTGCGGGATTTTGAGGTCAGCAATACTCTAAGGTTGGCAAATAAAAAATATGCCTAATGCATGCATTCGTAGAGATAATCCATTAAATACAAAAAAGAATGTCAGAATGAATCATAAAATGAAATGTAAATCACTAAGTTCTTAAGGTTAAAATTAATATTAATGATTTAACATTTGAAAATGAAATGGAAATCCTAAGAAAAAACACAATGAAATTTCTTAGTACTGAAAGGCAAAAATAAATCAGAAGCTTATAACAAGCTTCCATCATTGTTGAAAATCATGAAATAGCTAAGTTTTACCATTTTCTACCCAAGTTTCTCCAATTTGTAAGCCTACACCATTATGAAATAACAAATGGTAAGTGTAATAAGATTAAATAAATGACATTAGCAATCTCATGCAAATAGGCTTGAAGCATCTTATCATGTTTCTTTTATTTCCAAATGCAAATTTCATTTTAAAGGGAAAAAACCTCTAAGTGTGACTTTGGCCAATAAGAAAATTAAAGGGAGAAAAAACATTAATTTTAAAACTAGATGACTATGGCTAAAATAGGAAAAGCAAAATGTTAATTTGTGATGTGAACATGAAAAATAGAAAGAAAGAAAAAATTAATCAATTCTTTGTATGGGTAAGTGTGGATAAAATTTTTACTACAACAATTATTTACAATAAAACTATACAAAAGAAATGTATTTATCTAGATAGTATAATGTTAGGAAAAACAAGATTAGAGTAATATACAATAAAAATTAAATGAAACACTTAGATCAATTTTTCCCTACGTACGACTAAACAAGTCAAGAGACTAGCAATTTTTAATGTGGAAAACCTTTAATGTGAGCGTAAAAATCACTAAACCTAATTTAGTGAAAAAAACTCCATAACAAAATAATTGATATAATGTTTTTCTAGAAATTCTAAGAAACAACTAATATAAAAATTCTTCATTAAAATAGGTGGAATTCTCAACAAAATCAACACAGTATCCAACAACAATTATTGTGTAAAATTAGCTAACAAATAAGAAGAAAAATCTAGTAGAAAAATACACACTACACTGCTCAAATTACCAAGAACAACATACTCAAATTTGGTATAAATTTGAATATATATAACAATAAACCTTTTAGTACAATTTAACAAAAATCAATGCAATCCTTTCTTTCTCTTTCGCATTTTCGTTGCATAGTAAGAATGCAACTTAGAAAGCAATTCACAACTTTGATAACTAATGCTTATAAAAATACGAAACTCAAGGTACTTTTCATCTATTGTTATGCATAACATCGAAGAGAAAACTTTCTTTAGCCTTCTAAGTTTGCATCCTCTCTCTCTCTCTCTATATATATATATATATATATATATAACATAACATAAAAACCTAGGCTTAGTAAGCATTTCAAGTTAAAATAAAACCTTATGGCCTTCTTTCCATAATAAACCAAATCAGCTTTCTCCTTATGCCCAATTAGTGGGCTTATTTCAAATTCACCCTACATTTTTTTAGGCTTTCATCAACTTTTGTTTTTTTATCCTTTATATCAAATAATAAATATAAAGAATATTGTGGCTCCACTTTGGAGGAACTCACCAACAAATCTCCTCTTTTTGACTAAGTAGGGAATATCACCATTTCAATTATTGAGCAACATGCTTAAAACTTTTTCCTTAGTAAAGATTTAATCAACATATCAACACTATTATCTTTAGTATGAACTTTCTCAAGTCTTAACAACTTATTACTTAAAACATCTCGTATCCAATGATAATGAATATCAATATGTTTTGATCTTGCATGAAAAGTAAAATTCTTATCAAGGTGTATTGCTCTTTAATTGTCACAAATAAAATATAATGATCTTACTTAAATTTAAGTTCTTGAAGAAATTTCTTCATTCATAGCAACTATTTCCACATTTTGATTATTATAATAAATTCCACCTCTATTGATGAAAGAGCAATATATCTTTACAATCTAGATTGTCATGTTATAATTTTCTTTGTAAATTTGATTAAGTAATTAGAGGTAAACTTACGAGGATTAATAATTCTAACTAAGTCTACATTAGTAAAACCAACTAGTAAGAGTTTTTTATCTCCAAAACATAAGTTCAAATTAGTTATACCTTAAAGATATCTCATAATCCATTTTACAACATTCAATGCTCCTCACTTGAATTTAAGAGAAAATGACTTACTATACCAATAACATAAGCAATGTCAAGTCTAATACATAGCATAACATACCTTAAACTTTCACCTGTTAAAGCATAAAGAATTCTCTCCATATCTTATTATTCCTTATCTATAATTGGATATTACTTAGCATTCAATTTAAAGTGAATAGTAAAAGAGCTAGAAATACCTTTGGCATTTTCTATACTAAACCTTTTAAGTACATTTTTTATGCATTTCCTTTATGACAAATAAAACTTTCTTACACCTCTATTCTGAGTAATCAATATGCTCAAAATCTATTTTGCTTAAATCAAATCTTTCTTGGTAAAAGACTTACTCACTTATTTCTTCAGTTCAACAATTATTATACTATTCCTACTAATAATCAAAATATCATCAACATATAGTAAAAGAATAACAAAATCATCATTAGAGAACTTTTGGACAAATACACAATAATAAAAGGTTATCTTTTGGTAATCTTGCTCCCTTATAATTGACTTAAATTTTTGGTACCATTATCTATTAGCCTACTTTAACCTATAAAGACTCTTCCTTAATTTGTAAATATAATTTTCCTTTTCTTTCAATTTAAAACCCTTTGATTGCTTTATATAAATCTCTTCTTCTAAGTCATTATAAAGAAAAGTTATCCTCACATCCATCTATTTAATTTCCAAATCAAGACTAACAGTTAAACTAAGCACCATATGAATAGAAAACATTACAATAGGAGAAAATTTTCACTAAAATTAATTTATTTTCTCTAATTGAATTCCTTTATAACCAATCTTGCTTTATATTGAGGCTTAGAGCTATCTTTTTCATTCTTTATTCTATACACTTATTTGTTCTTTAAAGCTTTTATACCTTTTAATAATTTTACTAACTTATAGGTTTAATTTTCATGCAAAGATTTGATTTCAAATCTTTGCATAGCTTTAATCAACTCACTGTTATGTTTATCTTCCATAGCCTCATCATAACATTCTAGCTCTCCTCCATCAATCAAAGAACAAACTTGTCTTTAGTATATCTTGTAAAAGTTTGTCTGATTCTAATGGATTTTCTTGCTGCAATAATTACAACTTCTAGTGTTAATTATCCATCATATATATTGTTATCTTATGTAGGGTCATTTGCATCAACTACATCATGCTTAAATTCTAAGCTTCAACTTTGCTTGACTCTTTTCTTAGACATATTATATCTAAGTTAGGTGCTAGTTCATTATTTTAAGGCACTACTTCTTCCTCCTTACTAATGTCTTTCAATTCATAAATACAGTATATTTACTTCTGATCAATTTCTTTTCAATAAGATGATAAAATCTATAACCAAATTCATCTTTACTATAACTCAAAAATATACATTATTTTGTCTTTACATCAAGCTTAGACCTATCATTTTTAGGAATATGCATAAAAAATTTATATCCAAAAACTCATAAATGGTCAGAAGAAATATTCTTACTTGACCAAACCTTTTTTTAGCACTTTAAATTACAAAGGAACACATAGTGAGTAATTCAAAAGATTTACAATTGTATTCAAAGCTTTAACCAAAAAGCTTTTGACAATGCAACATGTGAAAATAAGTATCTAACTTTCTCAACTGATATTCTATTCGTCCTTTCAACTATGCCATTCAATTGGGGAGTCTTTAGTGGTGTTATCTAATGTCTGATTCCTTGCTTTTTACAATAAGTATCAAAAGGTCCTAAATATTCATCTTCATTATTAATGTGCATGTATTTCAACTTCTTCCTTATTTCTCTTTCATTTAAAGTCTAAAATTATTTAAATACCTTAAGCACTTAGTCTTTCATCTTTAGTGTGTACACCTATATCTTTCTTGAATGATCATCATTGAATGTAATAAAATAAAGAGAACTATCAAGTGTCTTTGTACTTATAGGATCGCATACATCAAAATGTACCAATTCAAATATCTTTAATTTTCTAAAATGTGGATGACTCTTAAAGATAACTCTATTTTATTTTCCAGCTAGATAATGATCACATTTTTGTAAATATGAACTTTATACTCCACATAATGTATTTCTTTTAGCCAAAACAATAATCTCTTTTTCATTCATAAGACATAACATCTTATGTCATAACTCAGTCTCATAACTTAACTCTGTAAAATTAATGACATCTCTAACAATTTATGCTTGAGTCAAGAAATATATAGAACAATGATAGAACCTTAAGTAAGTTTTCACTAATCACATGAGAAAAAAATTATCATAAGCTTTATCATAAAGTTTACATATAAAAAGTAGGTTTAACTAAATGTTTGTGACGTGTTTTACATACTTAAGGGTTAATCAAGTTCCAATAAATATTTTTAGAATGATATCTCCAATATCAGCACACTTTACTATACTTTTATAAGCTAATCTTACATTTCCTAAATCACCAAAAGTATAAGATAAAAAAAAATCCCTTCTACAAGTAATATAGGTGAAAGCACCACTATCAATTACCTAACTGATTTCATTTTTTGCAAGGTTGATGACATCATCTTCAAGAACTATAAGAAAATGATTAGTAATTGCATTAATTTTGTCTTTGTCACTTTTAACTTCTTTCTCTTTCCTTTTTTCTATGTTACTTTTGGTTTTATTATCCTTCTTTAATTTCCAACAATATTTCTTAATATGTTTCTTTTTACCATAATAATGACACTTAATATTTTCATATCTTTTCCTAACTTTGCTTTTACTCTAATCTCTATTCTTTATAGCCTGACTTATACTTCTCATTTGAGACTTAGCAACCTTAATATCTAATTGTGAAGAAAAATCATATGATTTCCTTCTCAACTTTCATTCATGACACCATTTTTAGTAGTTTTCATGATCATCACACCATGTGGGGTAAAGTATAATATAGGCATTTTGAACATCTCCCATAAGACTAGTAAAGAACCAAGAAGCATCAAACCATGAACTTTATCTTTAAATTTGATAATTATTGCAAAAAGTTAACTAATAAGCTCTTGATACTTATTTGAGTGATCTTTTATTGAAATGTCATTTTAATATTTTATGTTCATCATTGATTTATTTAGAAAATTTTATTATTCCTAATCTTTCAAGCATACAACTTTTCAAGTTTAATCCACAATATGCAAACATGTATCTCCTTTTTAATATGATTCCACGTATTCTCTTCTACCTACTACTTGATATATCCATAAACCTTCTAATGTAATAGATTCCATTCCATATCTAATTTATTTTTAAGTTTTTTAGTAGTGAATGTAAGTAAATGGTAATCTTTCATACAAAGCAAATCTTTCATCTTTCTTTTCTAAAAAGCATATTTCTCACTATTTAAAAATACCATTCTACATGTATTAATCTCCATGTTCTCACATGTAAAATATACCAAAGCTTGAATCTAATACCATTTGTTGGGAAAAATAAAGTCAAAATAACGTATGGCAAAAATTAAATAAAACACTCAGATTAATTTTTTCTACACATAAATAAATCACCAAAAATTAATATGATAAAAATAAATAAAAAGACTTGTAATTTTTAACATGGAAAACCCTTTAATGCGAAAGCAAAAGCCATAAGACCTAGTCTACTAAAAAAACTCCAATAATAGAATAATGGATACATTATCTTCTTAAAAATTTTAAGAAACAACCAGTATAATAATTCTTCAATAAAATAGGTGAAATTCTCAATAAAATCAACATAATAATTAACACCAATTATTATATAAAATTAGCTAGTAAAGAAGAAGAAAAATCTAGTAAAAAATATATGCATTATACTACCTAAATTACTAAGAATAATGTACCCAAATCTGGTATGAATCTAAATAAATATAGTAATAAACCTTTTGGTATAATTTGAAAAAAGAATAGTGCAATCCATTCCTTCTCCTTCATGCTGTCATTATATAGCAAGAATACAACCTAGGAAGCAATCCACAACTTTGATAACTAATGCTTCTAAAAACATAAAACCTATGTATATATATATATACATATATATACACACATATAACATGAAACCTTAGGCTTAATAAGCCTTTTAAGTCAAAAGAAAACCTTACGACCTTCCTTCCATAACAAGCCAAACTAGCTTTCTCCTTACACCTAATTAATAGGCTTATTTCAAATTTGCCCCACATTTTCTAAAGCTTTCATCATCTTTTTTTCTTTCATCCTTTATATCAAATAATTAATATAAAGGATATTGTGAGTCCACTTAGGAAGAAGCTACCAACATATAGTTATTATGAAAATTGTAAACTTTGATTTTGCAAAGAATATTATGAAACTCAACCCTAATATGTTATAAGTTCAATAATTGAACATCTTAAACCTCAACATTCTAATTATAAATTTCATATGATTATAGGTGAATTCTATAATGACTTAAGTAAAACTATGGTTATGAATATCTTAAGTTTTATAACCAATAAATGTATAACACTTACCTTGAATACAAGTTTTCTAGTAAAACAAACTTGTCTTTCCAATTTTGAAGTACTATAATTTAAGTTTTAGTTATTAAAAATTAAAGCTAAATTTTTTTATCTTAATTTTTCAATTATTTCAAGTAACAAAAAGATTTAACAAAATCAAAATATAACTAAAAGGTTAAATATATGTGTGTTTAGTATAACAAATAAATTATAATTTATTAATTTAATCAATAAATTATAAGTTAATTTTAATAGTATTTAAGACATTATAAGTTGATAGTTTATAAACTCCTATTTGATAAGTTTTTTAAAATAATTTATAACTTATAAGCTAGTAACTTATAATTTTTTTAAAATTTACCCCTTCTTTTCATTTAATTATAACCTAAATCTTAATTGTGTAAATAAATATTTGATATATATTTGTTAATTCAATATAAATAAATAAAAAATAAGTAAGTAAATAAATATATAGTGTCATAAAATATAATTAATTAAAATTTAAATTATTCTATTATTATTTGAATAATAAATAAATAGTTAGTTAAAATATTTAATGTCATAAACATATTTAATTGAATTTTAGATAATTATATTCTTATTTTAAATATTTTGATTACATTAATATAATTGAATCTCAAAATACATATGAATTAATTTAATTGACATATCTTTTTAGATTAACATATCCTTTTATCTCATTTTATACTTTTCAATTAATGTAACAGCTAATTTTTTCAAATATTTCTAATACAATTAACTAACTTATCAGTTATAAACTTTAACCTATTAAATGATTTATCAGCTATCAACTAATCTATTTGTTAGTTGCACCAAATAGTGCTTAATTTAGGGCATGATTTATGATTTAAAAAAACATAATTTCCAACTAACCTAAAAAAAATAAAAAAACCTCAAATTATAAAGAAAAAATCAACCTTCCATTGAAATTTCTATAACTTGCTAATCTTTCATTGAAGCCCTTGATAACCTTCTTATCAAAATTTTTAATTTTTATTGTTTAATATTCTTTCACAAATAATAAATTAATTTTCTTCAAGGCAAATTAAATTCACCTTCCTCAAAATTCAATCTGATTGCACTCACTTTCCTTTTATTTTAAAAAACATGCACTCTTTTCCCTCATTTTCTAAAAGCAAGGAATGTTAGAGAACATTTAAAATAAAAGAGAATGGACGTTAGTATATATGGGAAAAAAAGCTTAATGTATATTTCTAAAAATAAAAAGAATGTAAATTTAATTACACTAAGTCCTAGAAAGGTAAGTGTCCCATTTTGTTTATTAATATTAAACTATGAAGAAAATATTAATAATTTCATATTTTAAATAATGAAATTAAATTTTAAAATTAATTAATTAATTAAAATTTAATTAATCATCTTTAATTATTTTTTTCATTAATTAAACATTTAAATTTGGGAGCATTTTCACAATATTAAATGTAAATAAAAATAGATGAAAATTAATTATTAGGTTAAGGAATAACTATCAAATCATGCAAATTATATTAGTTTTTTATTTTAGATATATTCAAATTCTTAATACAAACTATTATTTATATAAAATAATAAAACTTTGTTGAAAAAGAGATAATAAGAAGATTAAATAGAAGTTAATTGAATTAGCAACAACAATATGCACAATGCATTATCATTTTAGGAAAGACTACAATATAGCACTAACATAGTAATATATTAGTGCACTACTAAATCTAATCGCACATCATGTTTATCTTCTTTCAAAATTTGATCAAACACGTTATATAATGATATATTAATAATCAAATCTGGTAGTACTATAGTACACCACTACACTAGTAATGTACCATAGTTATCTCCTATCATTTACAAATATTTTTTAGCATTTGAGTTTATGAAATATGGCTCATTTATTATACTAAAGCTTAGCATATCCTAGTTTATGTTAGAGTCAGTTTGTCCAATTTTAGAGTGAAAGAATTCACCAATAAAGTTAATTCTATTATACATTAAGCAAACTCAATGCATATATAAATTGATTTTATTGATGACTTATGAGCTATTAAATTGAATGTTAAGCATTTAAAAAATGTAATCCAATTCATTATATTAGAACCTATTTGTCCAATTTTAAAATGGGTTTAATTTATAAATTAATCAAGTTTAAAGGATGAAAAATAAACTTACATTAAAATGGGTTTGAAAAGTGATCCAAGATATACAACAATCGTTAAACTGAATCAATGGAAATCCAGTGAATAATAGTTATACAATTAGTTCATTTATGCATAACTTGACTTTTAACTAAGTTATCATAGTATAACAATCAACAAGGAAAGATGGTGGAATATAGAGTTGCAAATAAAAGAAATGTATATAATTACATTTTGATAACATTATTTCATGTATTTGCAATATCATATTAAATTTACCTCAACATCATAAAAATATATTGAGCTTGCATCCGCATTAAATCCAATTCCACCTAGAAATATTAACCCAAACATTGTCATGCTACAACCATAATTTAGAACCACACATTAAAGTTTCTATGTTTTGTTTTCATGATAGATTGCCCAACTTTGTCTTAGCTAACTAAGGCAATATTCAATATAGAAATCAATAACTATTCATACTTACACATGGTTAAAAAAATCTTAAAATTAAAAACAAATCAATTAAGTACTAGCTAATTGCTAGACTTACTACACAAACATGGAAGCAAAAGAAACCTCAAGATTCTTAACTAGCCTAGTAATTAGCACCAACACTAGAAAATACCAAGCTTCCAAGTACAACATCACCATAAATGCAACTAACTTCACTAACTCCCATAGGCCAAAAAATGCTTGCAAGCTCAACCTATTCTATGTGCATTTACACTTTTTTAATGCAACTATGTACAAAAATTAACCCTTCACCATGATCCACTAGGATAGGCTCAAACCTAATAAGGCCCCAATAAAAAAAGAACACGATGTTATGAACAATACATCATAACTAAAGTATACTAGAAATATCCTTTTAATTTCACAAAATATCATTAATGAGGCTATAAAGTTCTTCTTATTAATTAAGTGTTATTGAGATTAATGTTCAACATTCTTATAGAAACACTAATATGAAATTATTAATCAAGCCATAAAATTTTCCTATCAATTAAATGTTATTGAGATCAATGTTCAAAGTTCTTATTGAAACACTAATTGTTAAAACATTTACCTTTCCTATCATTTAAAATTACATTGCTCAAAGCACTGAAATTTGCATTCAAAGGAAACATGAATGTTGTAAAAAAAAACACTAAATTTAATAGAGTATGAAGTCATAACAAATAGATCAATGGGCAAGGACTAAAATCAAAACTAGGCTTCACTTTCAATTCTACAATTCTAAAAGAATAAAGCCATAGAAAAGAAGGCATAATAAGTAAGTTATCTAAATTTGTCATATATCAATACCAATTTAACAATGCTTGCTATCTCTAACCAAAATAAAAAAGCAAAAATGATGTAATATAGAAACTAATAATTTAACATCTATCTAACATATTAGTATTGAAAACCTTTCTCTTGAATAAAAATTGTTATGAGGCCTCAATCCCTCATTCTTGTCTTACGCTCTCTCACAATTAAAAAAATGAGAAGGAAAGGATTAAAATGTAATAAATTATTGATAAAATTTTTAAAAAAAAACCTATCTTAAGCTTCCAAAATTTATTATCGGTTACATTATCAAGCAATCTGAAGCTTAGAAAGATGTTAATCAAATCATGCATATGTTGGAAATTTTTAATCATCAAAATGATAAAACTCATTATCAAAACCTGGATCTTTTATGTTTAAATATCAAGAAGAATAAATTACAAGATGTGGAAGTGCATCTGAATCCATAGGAATTAACAGGATTCTGGTTTCACAATTTTTTATCTTCCAAATTGGTGTGTATCAATTTTCAGAGAAAACCTTTCTCTATTTTTTAATGATAGGATATTAAAAAATGAAACCCTTATACACAATTTAGGGAGCATAACCTCTTATTTATTTTCTTTACTTTTCTTATTCTTAAATTGTCCATTATAAATAAGAAGTAAGACTTTTATGTTTCTATACATAAAAACCCACACTTAATAAGATGATTTAAACTCATTTAACCTTAAACTTTATTTAATCACTTTAGTTTAGGCCAAACCTTATGAAAGATAATAATATATAATTATTATTTACATATATATACAATGTATATGTCCATTAAAGAAATCTAATAGTATAGTCTCCATGGGCTTTATTGATCGGAAGCTTCAATTATTCTTCTATGATTCACTACCAATAGTTATGAATTCTAACCTTCCACAAGTAATAAGATAGGATTTTCCATATATAGAATTTAAAACTTGAACTCAAAAACAAAATCAAATTATGAAAAGTTTACAAGACGGTTATTTAAGAAACTATAAAATGAGTCTAATTAATTTGAGAAATAGAATTGAATGAAACCTCTAACTTTTGGAAACCTAAAAGAAGAAAATACAAACAATGCAAACATTCAAAGAAGATAAACAAAGTATTTTCCAAATCATTTTATACAATTACAAACTGAACAAAATTAGAAACAAAAGAAGCTTTAATTCACTAATCGAATGATCGCAAAGTAATGTTTAGAAATCAAAATAAATTTTACCTCTAAATTTGTAAATGCAACAATGAACTCTTAGACTTTAATAAGGTAAGTTGCACGAAAAAAAAATATTTACAAATCTAGCAGTGATTTATTTACTTTACATGAATCAAAAAAATGGAAAAATCATTTCTAAATTGTGCAAAGGCAAAAACATCAAATGATGAATTAAGTCTTAGTATGAATTGAAGAAGAAATCAGATAGTGAAAATAACTTCTAGAATCATAAAGACTACATACAAAAATTGATTTGAAAATTCCCTTTACAAAAAAAGAGAGAGAAAACATACAAGGCAAATGAGAAACTCAAGTTAATTTTTAATGAGGAAAAAATATTTATTTTTGGAATTAGAAATGAAAATGATGAATATTAACTACATCAATTATACATTTATAAATAAATATATATTTAGTAATTACATTTATTTATTAATGACCGCTATCAAAGTTAAAAATAAAATTGCAACCTTATATAAATGCCAAAATTAAGCTTATATTATATCATAAAATTTTGTATTATTGTAAGCCCACCCATTATAGGCCTAATTACATAAATTTTCATTCATTTTAATAAAGTGATAATTAGATTAAGGAGAGTATTATATTAATAATATGGTGTTGTCTATGGTATCTATGAAAAAAAGAAGGGTTCCAAAATCCCAAACACGTGGATGAAGCTTATAAGTTTATGTATAAAAATGTCTAACACATTAAAATTATGAAAAATTGTAGAACTTCCCCATCTTACAAAAGTAGCAAGAATTAATTTCGTTACATTGGCTTCCTAAAAAGGCCAATTGATCACCACTTGATTCTATTCATTATTAAACATGTGAGAAGTATTTGTTGATTTGAAAGTCAGAAAGACCTAGAGTTTTTTTTTCCTTTGCAAGATTTTATATACATAAATGAAATTTCTTATTAAAAATTAAATAATTATAATATATTTTTAAAAATTTATCTATATATAATTAAATATCTTAAATCAAATAATTATTATGTATTATATAAAATTAATTTAAATGATTTGATGGATAAAAATTAAAATAGAAAATATAGATTTAAAATGAATTAATAACTTTTTGTTGTCATAAAAATAATTATTATTAAAATTTCTTACTAAAAAATTATGTAGGAAATAAAAATGTAAAAAAGACAAATTATTATGAATATTTTAGTGAAAATTTGAAAAAATTTATTTAAAATTATAAAGTATAAATCTATATAATTTAAGAAAATAAAAATACATATGATTCAAGTACATAGTGTATAAAGAATACACATGAATTAATAAATTTTTGTTGTCATAAAAATAATTATTATTAAAATTTCTTACTAAAAAATTTGTAGGAAATAAAAATGTAAAAAAGACAAATTATTATGTATATTTTAGTGAAAATTTGAAAAAATTTATTTAAAATTATAAAGTATAAATCTATATAATTTAAGAAAATAAAAATGCACATGATTCAAAGTACATAGTGTATAAAGAATACACATGAATTAATAACTTTTTGTTGTCATAAAAATAATTATTATTAAAATTTCTTACTAAAAATTTGTAGGAAATAAAAATGTAAAAAAGACAAATTATTAGGAATATTTTAGTGAAATTTTGAAAAAAATTTATTTAAAATTATAAAGTATAAATCTATATAATTTAATAAAATAAAAATACACATGATTCAAAGTACATAGTGTATAAAGAATACACACACACTAAGATCTAGTGCGAAACCACGTTCAATTAAGTATGTGTAAATTAGTATACTAAATTATCAAATTTTTTGTAAAATATATTAAATATCACTCTTTGATAATAATTCAATTATAAAAATTATAATTTTATTTTCAATATTAATTAATATTTGAATAAAAATAGGTTAACAATAGATTTTTATCTTATACTTTTATTTTTTTAGTTAAGATTAATAAATTGATATTGTTATAATAAAAGTATAAGGATAATGCTTTAATTTAGAAGATTTACAAGTTTAATAAAGGTTTAGCATAACAATTAAAATATTTATATAAAATATTTTAATTTTTTTTTGCAAAACTTATGTTTTATATGGACTTTATGTATAACAATTACATAAAAAGTTGCAATTTTATTAATTGAAGTTATATAAAAAAATTTATAATTTTTTTATAAAATCTTTTATAAAATTACAACTTTTGAAAAAAATATAAAAAATTTTGCAAAAATTATGAAAGTATATATCAATACAAAATTTTAGTATAATATCAAAATATAATTCTACATTTAAATATTAAATACATAAATTTAATTTCAATTCTTATTACTGCCATGTCAAGATTTATATATAATAACTTCTAACTATAATTTTAACATTGTAAATAATGAAATAATGTCAAATGTTATTTTCAAATCCTTATTAAAAGGTAATAAAACTAATTTTTATCTAACGCCCTTATCTGTGGAATAAAACTTGTGATCTATAGCGTTAGATTGTAATTTGCACTTTTAAGAGTCTTCATTTTTTATGTACCATCTTCCGTCTAAAGTTCAGTAGCCTAAATTTTATCCCCTTAAATCAATAGGTTTTATGGTGCCAAGTCCTTGGGAAAACCAAGGGCACTGTAAAATCTGCCTTTTTATTTTCTTAAACTATACAAATTTATACTTTATAATTATAAATAAATTTTTTCATATTTTTATTAAAATATTCATAATAATTTATCTTTTTTAAATTTTATTTCTTAAATAATTTTTTAGTAAGAAATTTTAATAATAATTATTTTTATGACATGAAAAAGTTATTAATTCATTTTAAATCTATAATTTCTATTTCAATTTTTATCCATCAAATCATTTAAATTAATTTTTTATAATAAATAATAATTATTTAATTTAAGATATATAATTATTTATACCTAAAAATTTTTAAAAATATATTATAATTATTTAATTTTTAATAAGAATTTTCATTTATGTACGTAAATTCCTGCAAAGGAAAAAAAACAAATCTAGATCTTCCTAACTGTTAAATAAACAAAGCATTGTCACATATTTAAGAATGAATAGAATCAGGTGGTGATCAATTGACCTTTTTTGGAAGCCAATGTAATGAAGTTAATTCCTGTTAATTCCGTAAGATGGGGAAGTTCTGCAATTTTTCATAGTTTCAATGTGTTAGACATTTTTACACATAAACTTATTAGCTTCATCCACTTGTTCTAGGTTTTGGAACCCTTACTTTTTCAAAGACACCGTAGATAGTACCCAATAATATTTTAATAATATATCAATGTGATATTATTAATGTGATTTATAAGTGATAACATCAATGTAAGAATAGATATTATGTTTCTAAAATTTTCATCACACCATCAGTGTTAGATTTTAGGAATATGATATTTAATCCTTCTATTATATTATAGGGCTTGTAATGCCATATTGGTATTAGGCCTTATAGTGTAATACTAAATTTAATTGCATAATTTATTGAAAAAATTTCTAGCATAATTAAAGTTAAATATACATTAATGTTTTGAATTTATTTCCCTAACTTCTCTTTTTATGCAATTAAATACAATTAAGATGCTTAATAAGACAAATTATAAGGATTGAAAAAAAATTCTAGCATAATTAAAGTTATATCTTGTAGTATCCAATCTTAATTTGGCAATTAAGTAGATAAAGCCTCAGATTAATACTGAATCCATAACAAATCAAAGAAGTTACCATGAAATGCAAATCCACTCTAATAAAGCATATTTAATAATTATAAAGTACACGATGGGTAACATTATAAGAGAGAATATCCCTAACACAACCAATACGAAAATGTTTCTAGATTTTATAGGTGAAAAATATAAAAAGTTTGATAAAGTTGAGAAAGGATGGTATCTTTTGTCACTCGAAAAATCTATATATGATGAAGTTAATGGGGTGATAGAGCATATTCTGAGATTAGTCAATTACTGCAATAAACTAAAAACTATACAATTTGATTTAGGGGAAAGCTATCTAACTTGGTATGTGCTAAAGTCTCTCTTATTTCAATTTGACATTTTGAAAATGTCTTATAATACTTAAAAAACTAAATAGAACATTAATAAGCTCATTTCCATCATTACATAGACTAAGTAAGATATGAAGAATGGTAAGGCTCAAGTGGTAAACTATACAATACATGACGCAAATTCAAACCGTGGTACAAGGATTAATAAAGAAGATGGCAAAGCCTATTATAACTATAGAAAGAAGAAAGATGAGAAGGGTGAATCTAGTAGGTAGTAGTGTTATAAACCTAATAAGGCCCAATTCAATGATAATTGCTGATTTTGCAAGAAATATGAATATAAGAAAGTAAATTAAAAAGAAAAACAAAAGTACTTATCTAGTTTTAGTCTATTTTAAATCAAATATTATTGATGTGCTGTCAAACTTTGGGGGGGTTAGATATTAGTGTGACTATTCATGTAACTAATTATTTACATGCATTGAAAATCTAAGGAAGTTAAGTGAGAGAAAGCTAATTGTGAGACTCGAAAATGGAGATAGAATTGAAGTAAAGCACATAGAATTAATGGAATTAAAGTTAAAGTCAGGACATAAGTTATTATCAAATAATATAGTTTATGTACCTTTTGTGAGAAGGAATTTAATTTCAATTCTTGCTTTGGATTCTATAAAATATTCCTATTATTTTGTAATGGAGAAGTTCAATTATTTTATAAATACTCTATTGTAGGCATTAATTTTGTGGGTAATGATTTATATGGAGTTAATTTAGATCTTAGTTTTATAAATTTGGTAAACTTTATTATTATGTTATGGCATAGACAAATAGGATATATTTCTCAATAAAGAATTCAGAGACTTGTAAAGGAAGAAGTGTTTTATGACTTGAACTTCTCAGGTTTTGGAACCTATGTAGATTGCATCAAAGTAAACTTATAACTAGAGCTATAAAGGGGGAAGAGAAGTAGAAAGGAGAATGTTTTAAAACTGATCCACACTAACATTAGTGGGCTTATAATATTTAGTGCTATAGGAAGCTATAGATACTTCATCACATTCATCAATGACTCCAAATTTGGTTAGATGAAATTACTTAGTGAAAAGTCAAAATTACTAGAAGCTTTCAAGTCATTCAAAGCAGTAGTTGAACTAAAACTAAGGAAATAGATAAAATGTGTCCATTCTAACAAAGATAGTAAGTATTATGATAGTTATATGAAACAAGCAAAAATCATGGCTTTTTTGTAAGATACCTACAGGAGTGTGGAATTTAAGCAAGTTACATCATACTTAGAATGCTGAAGCAAAATAGAATTGTAGAAAGGAGAAATTAGACTTATGGGTGGGAATTTTTCTTTAATCCAATACTAACTAACTGTAACCGCCCGATAATAAGCGGTCAAAGGCAGATTAAATAAAGGTTTTAGTTTGCTTCAGAATAGAAAATGAAAAATATTTTTGAATTCAATCGGTTGCAGGTGGAAGTATACTAACTATTACTAACTGAATCTGACTGAAAACTTTGCTAAAATTCTAAAAAATGATATCATTTTAAGAATATTTTAGATTTTTCAACTTAAATAGTTCCTTCAATTTGCATTTCTTATTTAATAATAGACCCGATCGAACCCGTCTTTAACCACTGCAAACTGCCTTGATCAGTTAAATTCGATTAACGAGTATTATTCGATCGAATTTAGTTTATATTTTTTAGTGATTGGTTTGGTTCGCTCGGGTGGAATTAGGTTACTTAACCGACTAATTTTCACCCCTAATTAGATTTTCATGGATATGGCGAAATACATGTTAGCCCATACTTCACTACCAGAATTCTTATGGGGTAATGTATTAAGAATAATGGCATAAATTTTCAATTAGGTTCCTAATAAATCAGTGCCTAAAACTCCTTATGAATTGTTATATAGTAAGAAGTCTAGCTTAAGGCATTTTTAAGTTGAGGTTGCAAAGTTAAAGTTGTACATTCCATCTACAAAAAAACTTGATTCAAAGACTATTAGTGAATACTTTATTGGGTACTATAGTGGCTTAAGAGGAAGCAGATTTTACTATCCAACTCACATGACCAAGGTAATCTAATTAGGTTGAGCTATCTCTTTTAAGGATGAGTTAGATAGTAAGAACCAAATGCCACACATCATAGATTTTATTGAAGATAAAATAATTGTTTCATTAGCACCAATGTTGGAAAAGTCATCTTCTATTATTCCACTAATTAATCTGGTACAACTAATGGCAAAAGATGTCAAACTAAATGAGATAAATGAAAAAATTCCACTAAAGAGATCTTATAAAGTTTGTAGATTAGTGATTTCTAATGATTACCTTATAGATTTGTAGAAGCATAAGTATAATATTAATGATTTTTAATAATTGCCTTATATATTTGCAAAAGCATGAATATAACTTTAATGATAATATTGATCTTATAACTTTTTCTTAAGTTATATCTAGTTCAAACTATTGCTTAAGGTAAAATTTGGAGGTATAAAGCTAGATTGGTAGCTAAATGCTACATAAAAAAAGGCATAAATTATAAAGAAACTCCTTTTCTAGTTTTAACAAAAGACTCATTTCTAGTTGGCATGACCTTGGTCACTCACTTTGATTTAAAACTATATTATATGGATATAAAGATGACTTTCCTAAATAATAATCTATTAAAAACTATTTATATGAATTAGTCAAATAATTTCCAAGAGAAGGGAAAAGAGTCCTTTATGTGTTAACTTAAAAAATTCATATATAGCTTAAAACAAACTTCTAGATAATGGTGCCTTAAGTTTGATGAGGTAATAATTTTTCTTAAATTTAAGAAGAATGCAGTAGAGTGCATTTATATGCTGACAAGTGCAGTTAGTTTTATTATATTGGTATTATACGTAGATGATATTCTCTTTGTAAGCAATGATGTGAACTTACTGAATAAGATAAAACAAATATTTTTCAAATATTTTGATATGAAGGATCTTAAAAATACCTTTTATGTTTTGGGCATAAATATCAATTATAACAGATTTCGAGGTTTGCTTATTTTATCTCAATAAATGTACATTGAGAAAGTACTAAAAAGGTTTAACATGTTAACATACTCTCAAGTTTCCATATCTATTTCAAAAGGAAATTTTTTCTCTAAATCCTAATATCCTCAAAATGATGTTAAAATAGAAAGAATAAAAAATGTCCCATAGACATCGATTATTAATAGCCTAATATATGCTTAGGTATGTACACATCTTGACATAACTTATGTTATTAGTGTCCTAGGGCAGTACCTAAGTAATCCTAGTTAGAAATATTGGATTGTTGCAAAAATAATCATAAGGTACATGTAAGGTACAAAAGATTATATGTTGACCTATAAAACATTAAGAGATCTCATTATTACAAGCTACTTATATTCATATTTTGCTAATTGTCTAGAGAATCACAAATTGACCTCTAGATACATCTTTATGATAACAAAAAAAGTTGTATCATGGAAAAGTGTTAAGCAATTTCTAATAGCAACCTCCACTATTGAAGTAAAGTATGTCATGCGCTATGAAGTTATTTGTGCTGCTATATGGTTAAGAAATTTTATGACTAATTTTGAGATTATTAAAAACATCTTTAAACCCTTCACCTTCTATTGTTATAATATTGCTACTATAAACTTTTCTTACAATAATAAAAGTTCTGCTCATATGAAGTATTTTGATATAAAGTACCAATTTATGTGAGAGAAGGTACGCAAGCATATCATATATATTGAACACATTTTCATAGATCGTATGCTCGTGGATCCACTAACTAATGGCTTGGTAGTAGGAACATATCATGATCATGTAATTAATACAAGATTAGTTAAGTTTTTTTATATTTTGGGTTAGTAGAAGTACTATAATATAAAATATTTTTCTGAAATGTATATAAATGAAATATTCATATTTTACTATATATTGTGCATATTTTTCGTTAAGGCATATTTATAAAGATATTAATATTTAGATCTTGTGTTAATATTGTATTTATTAGATCTTGTGTTAATATTGTATTTAGAATTATGATTTTCATTTGATATCTTGGGTGGATACTTCGATCCTATGTGTGAAGATTTATATATATTGTCATAATTTGTTTTATAAATCTTATTAAGTACAATCTAATTATGTATGTCCCTATCAGATATTATATTTAATTAGTAAAGTGTGAGTATATAGTGTGTATTTTTGTTTGATACTATATTATATATTACTAGACACTTATGATATCAATTTAGACAAGTAGATGTAAAGATACCATAATTTAGTTTTACATTTTATTAAAGTGGTCATCATCATTGAATTACATAATTCAAGTGAGAGATTGTTACATTTTTTATTTTAAACCTATTAATTCAATAATAAATAAAATATAAAAGGTTTGATTCAATATTAAAACGATTATTCAATTTGGATCCAATTAACGATCTAACTCATTAATGTTGTAACAGATGGTTTTCGACGATGGATCAACCCATTAACTATTATAATTTATAAATAGGAAGTTGTTACTCCCATTCACTTTGTATTAGTGATATAATTTTTCTCCCAAATACTAGTTATCAATTAGGGTTAATAAGAGCAATAATCCTTATTAGAAGTTCCTAATTAAGGTAATTCGTAATCTAGTTCTTGATTCACATATCTCATTAATTATAATGAATTCAACAGGTTTTTTTCCTTCATTTAATTTAGATATTATCTTTTTTATATAATTGAATTGGTAATATTTTTATTAAATATTTAATATTAAAAAATCATAATTGTATTTGACATGTAATTTTGCTCACATATTCATATTCTCTTAAATTTTTTTTTATTTTAGGATTCAAATTTAAAATTACAACGTGTCCACACTATTTTCATTCATTTATTTTTGCTCCCCTATTTATATTCTCCCGTAAAAAAACTAACTTAAATTAAATTTCATTCCGATCATACATCGTGCATCCTGTTTAAAAAAAAAAAAAAAACATGGTACATCCGACAGCATAGAGGACGGCAAACCTAATATTAAAATTGAATATAACTTTGAATCTTCTGTTTCATTATTGAGTCCCTTCTTGTATTTCTCTCACTACGTGCTTCGCTCTGTGTAAGTCAAATAGTACAGGAAACGAGCGATAGACATTAGATACAAGACGAGAGAGTCCTTAGCCCCATCTTCGATGTCGGCTGTCTCACTTTAATAAGCAGCGCATGTAAACAGGAGGGACTCCAACGCTCCGGTACGGAGCCAGGGCGTTTTATCCTGTCTAATTGGTTGTTTCACTTTCAACATTCATTTATTACTATTAAAAATTTTAATTACTAATAATTTTTTAAATAATATATATATTTTTCATTCATTAATAATATAAAATATTTCACATTTATTGCAAATTAAATTTAAACTCCATATTTTAGTTACTTCAAATATTATTTACACCAAACTATAACCTCTTCATCAAATATATTTTATTTATTTGATTATAATAAAAAGCATATAATTACTATATTTAGTTTGTCCCACATCATTGATTTGAATTCTATGATTATTTTTTTATTTCTAAATGAAGGTTTGATCAGTTTCTCAAAAATTAATTTTAGCTATAAATAAGTGAATTTGATTACTTTAAAATTTACAATTAATTTATTAGTTTGTTTCATTCATGAATATAATATTTATTTTATTATTTTAATAACAATTGATTAATTATTTTAATAATAATTTACTTATGTTGTTAATTAATGAAAATAATTGAAAACAATTATAAGTCAAAAACAACATAAATTTACTTGTGATTTTTTAGAAAAAATATAATAAAAGTAATTTAAAATTTTTAATAAAAATTAATGTAATCTATTGAAAAAATGGAAAAAAATTGAATTAAACCGGGATCTGCTGCTTTTCATCCCACGAAGGATACATTCAGTTTTTTGCTTCTTCTTTTCGTTTTCTACCGCAAAATCTCTTTATTACTTTAAATATTATTTATTTTGCTAGAAATTATTTTTTTAAAAATATCATTTACATATATTAATGAAAAAATAATATGTTAATTATATTTATAATTAAAAAATAATAATTAAAATTATAATAATATAAAAAATAAATTTCTCATTAAAAAGAAAAAAATTATTTTTTTTCAAACTTCTCTTATCTAATATTAAATAAGTAAAATACTTTACATCCAGTAGTGCAACTTGGTTAATATTTTTGGGAGTAAATATTTTAATATATATAAAAAATTATGATGATATATAATTTTTAATATTTATGTATTGTTAAATATTTTAAATAAAAAGTTCATAATTATTTATTGTCAAAAAATTTAAGAGAAAGTGAATTATAAACAATTGAATTAGAACACATTAGAAATTACCTCTATTCAAATACATATCTTTACTCTTTCAAGGATTTGAAGTTATTAAAAAATTGTCGTATTATTAGTAGTAAATTTTTAGTTAGATTATTTTCTTCTTTATCATTAATTTTTCTGAAATTTATCAATTATTTTATTCTTGGTTATCAAAAAATTAGTTAAATATAAATTGAATTAGCTTATGCAAACATTAAAACAATAATTAATAATATAATAAAATCATGTACATGAAAAATCCAAACATTACTATCAAGTATTTACTATGTATGTATTTATGTTTTAAGATAAAAGAAAATTCAATGAATTCATTTAATTATTTTCACAATTAAAAATCTTGTTAATTGATTTAAAATTTGTAAAATTAAAATCTTGTTCAAGAAATAAATACTTAATTTTCTTAATATTATATTATTGTTTTGGTAAAAAAAAATGTAACACTGTTAAGTAAAAAAAAATGAAGATTAAAAGAATAATATTGAGACACACATAAAATCTAAAACTGGTTGTAAAGAAAAAGAATGAAAATATTTAATATATATATATATATATATATATATATATATATATATATATATATATATTAGAAATATGTAATATGTTATAAGAATTAAAATATATAATAATTTTAAAAATTGTATATGATGCGAAGAAGTTAAGATGTGTTGGCCTATGTTTATGTTCATAGAGTTTGGAGTTGTTCACTATTTTTTTTTATCTCTATTTAAGATATTTAAAAAAATATAAATATTTTAAATTTAACTCCATAAATAAATCAACTTAAGACAAAGAAAGACATGTATATCATTTTTCAATTAGTTGGTTTGTGCAAAACAATAAAATCATTGGTCTATAATTTATTTAATATTATTTTTATTTCTTTTTGTGTGCTTCTAATAAATTTTTGAATAAAATACATTTAGATTTTCAACTTTATAAAATTATTTTATATTCTCTGAATTATATATTATTGAGTCGATAAAGTATATTATAAATATGTATTTTAAATTTCATAAATTTTAAATATAAAAAAGTAAAAATATTTTAGGGAGCCAAATAATACATATAAAATTATTTTTTTACATATAATTACATTATATTATTACAAAATTATTTAAAAAAATTTAGGCCACACTCCCTACAATGCTTCGCCGTTGTTTGTATCATCTAAATATTACGACTATATTTTACAAAAAAAAAAAAAAAGAAGAAGTCTTATTCCTTTTTTGTTTTTCTTTTCTCTTTCTTTTTATCTCACTTTTCCCATTTCGCCTCGCTCCTGCAGGGCCCTGTTCCCCTTTTCTCGTATTAACTCTCGTCGTTGTCGTCTTTCATTTTCCATTTTTATCCGTTCTGTCGCTGTGATTGACACAGTGACATGAAGTCCTTACTTCAATCAGAATAAGAATACAAACAGCCTTCCATCAATCGATTCCGACAATTGGTCTTTCTCGTTTGAGGACATGGGTAATAAAGTAAAATAAAAATTGTTGAAGGACTCTATAGCAAACTGACTCCAAAGCGCATAATCAACCGGAAATTACATTTAACAACACCTGTGTCATCACCCTATTTGCTATAGTAAATTATCACTTTGATAGTTGCAATTTTAAGATTGTCTTAATATGTTAAAAATCAGATGAATCAGTCAATTATCAGGATTATGCTTGATACATACGTATAAGCTTTGTTATTTTTTATTGAAATTTATCGAAAAAAATTAGTTCCATTTTACGTAAATAATTGATAAGTTAATTGATAGTTAATAAATTAACTAATAACTTATAATTGTTAATTGATAAACTAACTAATTATTTAAAAAGTGTTTCGTAAAATTAGATATTAAATTAGTTAAAATTATAAAATGATGTATAAAGATATATTAATAAAATAAATATATAATTAAAATAATTTATATTTATTTAAAATTAAATTATATTAAATAATTTTAAAATAAAAATATAATATTTAATATTTAATTAATTATATTTTATAAACTTATATATTTATTTACTTATATAATTTTTATTTTATTATTATTTATAACAAAATTATAATTATTTAAAATGTTCTTAATTATATTTTATGATATTATTTATTTACATATATATATATTTATATATTTATAATTTAAAATTAGGATATAATTATACTAAAATTAAGTTAATTATATTTTATAAAAATATTTAGACTTATGTTATAAGGGAAATGAATTGTAAATTAATAAAAAAATAAAAATAAATTTAAAAATATTTTGAAGAGATAGTAATTTATAAGTTATAAGTTACTTTAAGTAATTTATTAAATAAATTTTTTTAATAAATTAGTATAAAAAAAACTTCTATATGTTAGTTTGTAACTTATTAATCAGACTAATAAATTATAAATTAATTTATTTATTACATAAAATGGATTCTATATCTCTTTTATACAAAATATTAAAATTTATTTTATAAAAAAATTATAAATATTTACAAATTTTATGCATAGTAAGTGTAAGAGAAATTAAAATTCTATCGCTCAAAATTACATCAAAATATTCAAAAAGTCGTCTCTCATTTTTACATAAAACTTATAAATTATAACGAAAAAACTAAGAAAACTACAAAAATACTTCGTAAGATTTAATATAAGAGTATATTGATATGAATTTCCTAAATGTTCGGAAATTTCGCATCGCATTGATGCAAACACGATCAAAGTTTAAAAATTTAAATTAATTTGAATTTCTTTTTTAATGACTATTCATACAATTAATTCAATTCAATAATATAAAATTAATAAAATAATTTTACTTTTTTTTTATTATATGTGTTTTGGAATTTTAATTAAGAAAATTAAATATGCCACATCTAAAGTTAATTTACATAATCAGCCTTCAACCAATCACATCTTTATATTAACATTGGTGAATGATAATTTTAAACAGAAGAGAGGACAGTATTTTTTTATTCGCTTAACACATGAATACACATATATTGGTAGCTTACAACTTTTATGATTGCTATTATATATGTTATTATTAGGGTTTTGTCCAACTTTTGTATATCTCCTTTTATAATTATCTCATGATATATCTATCAAGTATGTTTATACTAAAATCCTAATAAGATTTTTAGTAATCCTAATTGAAATAAATAACATTTTCAAAAAAATTATTCAATAGATAAATAAATAATTTATTTATTTCTAAAATATTTTCTAATGAGATAAATTAATAAATAAATTCTCTTTATTTCTTTTCTACAATCAAATATCTTATAATTAAATTATTAATTATCTCATCATTAAATTAAATCTCTCTAAATAAATAAATATGAATACATCCTATTTTATATGTGTAATCCCTTAAGTTTACTATTAAACTAGTAATGGATTATAATTAAATTAAATTTTTTAATTTAATATTTAGAAATAATTTCATTAATTCTAAATTCTAAAATAATTAACATCTAGCAATGTATCATAAGCTAGTTAACATGAAGAATATGAACTTTTTTAATTACAATTATTATGCAATACAATTTTTTCATCATATAATTTTCCAATTGAACTTAAAGCGTAGTGTATTAGTCGAAAACCTAATTATTCAACTATTATGCAACTAAGCTAGAATTTATAACTTATCGTGTGAAACTTAAAAAACACTTTTACTAATTTTATCCCACCTTGTCCAAGGAATTCCAAATCATGATTCATAGGATAACATAGACAACTTCTTTTTATAAGAAGTAATGAATTTCTTAATAACATCCATATATCTTTATATATTATAAATTATACCCAATAGATGTCCTTTGAATGATTTTTAGGAATTAAGACAATATAAAAGTATACGTACTACATATAAGATTTTCATAATATCTCAAGTTAAATGATCAACTTTGTACCATTGCAATATAAAAATTTCAATTCAATTTATCCACATAAAAATTCTTAAATAGATCAATTTAGTAAACTCATTCATTTAATGAGTACCTATATGCATTAGTATACCACCCTGATGTCCATAAAATAAAATATCTTTTCACTTAAGCATACATCATATGTACTAATCTATTCAAGTTATTAATATCCTTTTTCAATAATTTTATAATTAGGAGCATTTTAAGATTTAAGATTGTAAGGAATATGTTTCATGATCATTATCTCTATATACGATTATATCTCATAATCCCTCTTGATTTTTAAACTTTATTAAATATAAATAATAATTAAATAATTGAAAAAAAATAAATTCCCTCTATTAATAATTGATCAAACAAAAACATTTATAAGAAGTGTCCTACTATATTATATATTATATGTCTCTCTTGCCCATGTATTTTACGCTCATCTTCTTAAAATGACATTTGTACGCTTATTATTAAGATTGCTTAATAAGTAGATCTGCTATATTCTCTTAATAAATTCATATTACATATTTAAATCTTTGACGACACCTTAATGTTTAATTACGCAATGACACCATTGTTATCGTAATATATGATTAAACAATGCTTAAAACCAAATTTGGGAGAGAATTAATATTCCATTGCAAAAATATTGCGAAAAGCATTTTTACAACATACTTTTTTCTGTTTCAGTTTTTCTCTTAGGCGCAAATTGGATGGAAACTTGACAGTTTTTAGGCGGAAATTTTCATATCAGAATTTTAATTTTATATTTTGTGAACGATTAAAAAATATAATTAAATAGAATATAAAGCTATTATTAATTCTATTGAGCTGATTGATCTTTATTGTTGTAATGAAATTAAAATAACGAATTGGAGTAGTTAAGTGTTGAAACTTACATGATAATGGATAAATCATGATGAATCAATGAAACACTAGTTGGTGGATTCCAGAATGAGCATGCATGGATAATAATGCATTAATAAAGTGAATGAATGCCCCCCAAAAAAATTAAATTATATAAAATAGAGTAGATAACTCATCACATGTTCATGTAGAATAAGATTTTAAAAAAAAGTTCTGACCAGGTGTAAATTTTTCAAAAAAAAATTATAATTTTTTATGAAATTTGTAACTTTTTAAGTTTCTAAATATATTTTTGTGTTATAAATGTTATTGCATATGTTACAATTTTATTTATAAAAGATGATAGAATTTTATAAAAAACTTTTAAAATTTTATGGAAGATATTTACTATTTTTTATGAAAAAATTATAAATTTTACATAAAATTCCATAATTTCATATGAGAGAATACGGAATTAAAACATATAAAATGAAGGATGTAGTAATTGAAAACTATGATATATAGGAAAATTTCATGTTGCTGATTAATGGTAACTTAAGATGAGGTAAAGCTGCATATTGTTCAAGAAAGGAAAGATGGATTGAAATTAATAAACCAATTCTATTTTAGAGATATTTAAGGAAAAATAATCAATTAATAATATAATTATCTAAATTACGTAAAAAAATTTCTGACAGTTGAGTTTTTCTTCCAAGTACACTCTTCCACTTTCATAGTCTTGCAACCTTTGGCAAAATTTTTCATGCATTATACGAAGAATTTCAATTTAATTTATTATTTATGTAAAATATTTTATATTACTAATGAATAAAAAATATATTATTAAAAATTAATAATAATTTAAAATTTTCAAAAATAATAAAAAATTTAGGATAATTTTTTATGAATATATCAACACATAAATAAATGATTGTATAAAATTTACTTACATTTATAGTAAATTAAATAAATTTTTATGCAAATTTTATAAGTTTTTGCATGTGACCTGACTAATATATAAAATAAATAAATAAATTACAACGTTAACGTACTATAACACAAAAAGTTTTTATAAAAAAATGTAATTTAATACAAAAATTGAGACATGTGTAAAAATTTTTATAAAATTTTAATATATATATATATATATATATATATATATATATATATATATATATGTAAGATTTTTCTCCAAGCCATTGTTTGGTTGGAATGAAAACTAGGAGAAAGAAATAAGGGAGAAGAAAATGGAATGAATTATAAAACTTGGCTGTTTGGATGAACGATGGAAGTAGGATAAAAAAAAAGGAAAAGGGAATAGAAAATATCCCTGTGACCAACCAAAAGTTACTCTCCTCAAAAGTGAAGAGAAGATGGAAGAGACATTGGTAAAATTTCGTTTTTTCAACCTTATCGGCTTATCCTCACCCATTCCTTCCGTTTAATGGCTGCGAGCGTGCCAGTGAAAATTTTTATAAACTTCACAAATATTTTCATTTTTTTTCATATCAACTTAATTTCATTTATTATATCATTATTATTGATATTTATTATGATACTTCAAGAATTAAAATTTAAAGTGATATAATAAATTTTAAAATTATTAAATTATAATTATTATTTTTAATAAATATAATCAAAATATTTTTTATATAATAATTTTAAAATTTTTTATATTATTCTGGATTTTAAAAGTCCAAAATAAAATTCACATTGAGATGAGACTTCCATGCTCTACCCATTTTTCTGGAGCATAACGTGGCTAGTTATTTCACGTTTAATTAATGACGTGTGTGCAAATTATGCCAGCTTTACCTCTAATTCAACAACTCGTAACTGGTTTACTAATTTTTGTAAATTATATAAACACCCAATTTTCATTAGTTTCAAAAAAGTTTAACATTAGATCATCATGGGCGGGTACATGATCAAATTGGTTTGATACACAATCATATGATCAAGTTATTTATTTTTATTATTAACATAATTCTCTAATTGAATATAATAACTATATAATTTTAAATTTATTATTAAATTAATTTGATTTTAATATCAATGTTATATAAAATACGGAATGTATAATTATAAATTATATTTTGTTATATTCTTTTGTGACGTTAATATTTATCCTCACAATATTATTATGAAGAAATTAATATTCAACTATTTAACTTATAAAAGATAAAAAAAAATTCATTTTTTAAATTTGATGTCACTGTACTGACTTTAGAAATTTTGAAAAATAAGTGCTCAAAACTTACATAAACTTAAAATTATCTTATTAATTTTGTTAACACATTGAGGTAGAGGAGGTTTGATTTCAAAACTTCTATCATATATATACTATTCAAATTTTACACTATTTGTACTCATACTTATGTAATATTTGTTTCACAAAATTATACATTTTTAAAAATTTTAACATTTTAACATTTCTAGAAATACGAATCCCAAGAATATAATTTTGAAAAGTGTTATATTATCATATTTAATTCAATAAAAAATATTACAAAAAATTATTATATTATATTTTAATTAGTATATATATATTTTAAAATATTATTAAATTACTAATAATATCCTTATAAAATATTAAGTAGTTCACACCAAAAAAGTTGATTGCTTAATGTCAGTAACTAATGAATAATCGCAATAGGTAGTAATAAATAAGGATCAATAATAGTAGTTAGTGGTCTATAATGGGGGTTGCGGTAAGCCATAATTAATAGCAATTAGTAATAGTAAGTAGTGGTCAATAATTATAAATAATAATGAGTAATAATTAATAATAATGAGTGATAATAAGTTATAGTTTACAATGATAAGATAATGATAGATAGTAATTTTTAGTTAATAGTAGTTACAAGATGTTGTCAATAATAATAACTTGTGCAAAGCGATGATCATTGAGATTGAGTTATAGTGGACAATGATTAAAATAATAGGTAGTAGTAAATATTGAATAATAGTAATTGATCAATAGTGAAAGGTGGTGATAAACGATAATTAATAATAATAGATAATAGCAATTATTATTCAATATGATAGATAGTAAGGGATTGAGGCGGTAATGAATAAAATAGTCATTTTAAATGACAAAGATCCCTGACATCCTGGAGACAAAGAATATCAATCTCTCTTTCTCTCTATTTGTCACTCTTTCTAATATAAACCTTCTTCAAAATTTTGTTCTTAATTTTAAATCAAACATACCATATTAAATATATTCTACAAAATATGAAAAAAAATTATATAAATCAAATGCCATTCTCTTGACTTAAAATCGTTATTTATTTGATTAGTAGTTTGATTGTCAGGCTTTTTTTATATATGTCAAAATTTAATTCTATTAATAATTGCAATATCATAATGTGGAATATATGAAAGTATACTATTTGATCATTAATTTATATAAACTAATACAAACTTAGAAGTTATTTAATTCATCTTAATAATATGAGAATTATTTAAGAAATTGAAGGAAATAAGACTTCTTTGAAAGTTAATTTCTTATAAAATATAGAAAGTTACTTACTCATTTCTCGTTATATAAGTTTTATTTTTTACGTTATTTGTAAATATAATGATAAAATTGCTCTTATTAAATTTAATTAATGATAACTAAAATTTATTAATTTTTATTATAATAATATTGATGATATAATAATTATTTTATTAATATTTCTTATTATATTCAAAGTTCAACGAAATAAAATATAGAAAGTTATTTTCTAGAAAATATTACTTACTATATGTTAACCAACAACTTTTTAATACTTTTCAATAAGTTCATATAAAAAGTTATTTTTTAAAAAATTTAATTTCTCATAAAAAGTTATTTTCTATACAAATCAAATGACTTTTTATTATACAATTTATATCAAATAGATTATATAAATTTGTATGACCAAAAAAATTTTGCATTTATAGGTTTTTTTTATTGAAATTCATATCTTTTATATAAAATGATAAATTTTAAAAAGATATTTTCACTCAACTTTAACTAATAGATTATTAATTTTTATTTACATGTTATATGTAAACATTGTAAAGAATTAAAAGATTTTAAATATGAAATTTTAATTTATATAATTTTTAAATGCATATAAAATATACTATTCATTAAATAATTATTAACAAATTAATGATAATCTAAATTAACACATAAGTTATAGTGGATATTAATTTAGGATATAATAATATTTAATTTATATTATAAATAGCATCCTCAAGGTTTTGGTTTTGTAATAATAATTAGCTTAATAAAAATGATAAATTACCATTATTTAAAAATAATATTATATATTAAAGAAGTTTCTTTGGTACTAAAAGCTTGTCATGCACTGTCATACTCATAACTGTGGTTAATTGTGTTGCTAACACATGGAATGGAGATTTGCTTGTGTCGGTAGACAAAACAAGCTGAAAGAGGATGCTCCTCTCTTCGGTAAGTAAATGGATTATTTTGTCCTTATTTGATTAAGGAAAAAAAGGGTCTGAAAGAGGACCCTTCTCCCGCCAGTAAGGAATTTTGAAAAAAGATCGTTTTTGAAGAAAATATTATCCTTAATCGCAACGCTAGCTGAAAACAATAGAAGAAAGATGGTGGGAACTGAATAACTGTGAGAAATCATAAACTTCAAAAAGATGCAACACGCGCTCTTCTGATACATGAATAATTCCAGAATATGGTGGCAATTTGCAATGGCAGTATTGGAGGTGCCTCGGTGTTTGAAGTAGAATCCTTTTATCTTGAACCTGCATTTCAACATCCTCTTCAACTTGAAACTCATCATTTTCATTTGATAGCCTAGCTTGCAATTCCCTGGATATTAATTTTGCAATCCTTTTTAACTTATTCTATTTAATCCTTTATTAACTTAAAATATCATCAAAGTAACTGTCATCAACAAGCATATACCACGAATCTCATCGTTGTGAAAATTGCAATCGCTCTCTAAAGCCGAAACCTTTCCAATTTGTGAAGTTCGCACATTTTGCACATTTTGATCGCAATTTTTCTCGTAAATTGCATTTCAATTTCGTTCCAAACCTACTCAAAAGTAGCGTTGATGCGCACGGCAATTCCCAAATCCTCCCTAATCTAGCAGAGTTATCTCCGAGTTTGATAATATATCAAGGATTCTTGATTTTTTTGGTAACTTGACATGACCAAATTAGTTATTTTATTCTGTTTCTTGATATTATTTAGCTAGTTTCAAGTTTTCAACATTTAAGGGCCGAGATTTGTTTGCCCCTATCCAACGGTACAAACAAAGTTTTCTTATGATACACATATTTTCAGCCCGAGTAACTAAGAACCCTCCATATTTATTAATCACAACAAATTATGATGTACATTTGATTAATATGGCTCGTTATTGAAGGGGACTTGAGAGAATCTCAAAAAACCTCTCTTCCAAATGGCATGTGAAAGATCTTGACCCTTTGATTTTTGTTTCTAATATTTAATTTAATCTCTACGATCCATATGTTAACACGTGTCGGCGTAGCACGTGCCCTGCTCATAACTAGGGCAAAGTAGTCCTAACCTTCGCATTAATATTATGTTAAAGTCGACGTTAAAGTTATATTCAAAATATTATTTTCTTTTCAATTTATTTATTTTGTAACTATTTATCTATTAAATTAAACAAAAAAGAACTTCTTTTTATTTTTATTTTTTTCCAAATTTTATTTCAATCAATCATAATATTTTTTATTTTTCTTTATTTTTCACTTTCTTTCTTTTTTCATAATTTCTCCAATATCCATACGAAGTATTCGTGTGGATAACAACAAACCTTTTACAAGCTAGAGCAATAATTATACACCCAATTCATTTGGCATGACACTTATTCGACAAATTTTTACGAACAATTTGTAATTGATATGAAATTTTATTTTATTCTTAAAATATTCTCGTGGAATATCAGTAAATTTGCATTAAGATTACATATAATAAAGATAAAAAATGGACATCGATCTATTGATGCTATATTACAAAAAAAAATTATGAAATTTGTTATAATAATACAAAAAAAAAATAAAAAATTATGATTTTTGAAAAATTCATAAACTTTTAAAATACAAAAATTTGTGATAAGAAGCTACGCGTTGCTTTCGAACTCATTAAATTCGCGTAACGTTGTCTCATCCATCAACGTTTTAGTATCCCATGTTGACAAAATGAAGAGATTGGATCATGAGGGCCCCCAATCCTTCCTCGGATGTTTCTTGCCGGAAAAATTTTAATACGAAAAATTAATATTATTTTTATTATATTTTAATAAATTAATATGACATCATAGTTGAATAATTTTTAAATTACATAAATAATTTTTATTTATTAAAATTAATAAAAAATTAATACCGAAACAATCAGTATTCCATTAGAAATAAAAGTTACAGAGAGCACAAATTTAACTTAAACCATTTGCTTGTTAGGTGAATTTGGTTTATGAAATTTTATATTTTTAAAAAAATATGTATTTTTGAAAATATGATTTTTGAGAATTTAATTAATAGAAAGGTAACATTCTTATATTTGACTTATTATAAATTTTTGTGAAAATATTTTAATATCAAATTCCCATTACATGGTAATATGAGATACCCATATACTCCTATGAAAATATTTTGAAAAAATATTGAGTTAAAAAGATTTCTGAAAGTATAATATTTCTAAATATTTTTTTTTAATTTTGAACCAAATATGAGAATTTATTATTTTCTTAAAATATTTTCAAAAATATTAAAAATATTTCACAAATCAAACTCCACTTTAGTAGATAATGAATTGACATATTTCACATCACATTCATATTCTTTAAAATAAAATAATGATAATGACTATAATAACTAATATATTTAGTTATATAACAGAATTTGATATTATCTTTAGCTTTTTATTAATTTTTTAAGTTTGATTTTAAAATTTTACATAAATATTATGCGGTTTATAACTCACAGTAGAACTAAATATATTAGCTATTAAAATGATTATTAATTTTTAATTTGATAGTTATATTTTTAATTTTGGATTAAAATTAATACACCGATTCTATTTTTGTGATATTCAAGGAAAAATAATCAATTAGTAATATAATTCTCTAAATCACGTGAAAAAAATTCTGATAGTTGACCTTTTCTTCCGAGTACACTCCCCCCCCCCCTTCAAGATCTTGCAACCCTTGGCAAAATTTTCCATGCATTATACAAAGAGTTTAAATTTAATTTATTATTTATATGAAATATTTTATATTATCAATAAATGAAAATATAAATTATTAAAAACTAATATTTTAAAATTTTCAAAAGAAATAAAATATTTTATAACAATTTTATTAATATGTCAATACATAAATAAATGATGGTACAAAATTTATTTATATTTATAATAAATTAAATTTAAAATTTTATGCAAATTGTGTAAGTTTTTGCATGTAGCCTGAATAGTGTAAAAAAATTACAACTTTGACATATCATAACACAAAAATTTTTTATAGAAAAATTTAATTTATAGAAATTGAGATAAGTATAAAAAAAATTTATAAAACTTTTAAACTTATATGTTTAAGGTTTTTCTCTAAGCCATTGTTTGGTTAGAATGAAAATAGGGAGAAAGAAATAAGAAAAATGAAAATGGGATAGAAATTATAAAACTTAGCTATTTGAATGTATGGAAAAAATTGTGAGAGAAAGAAAAGTGAATAAAAAATATTTACGGAATCCCTGAAAGTTTATTCTCTCCAAAAGTGATGGGAAGATGCAAGACAAATTGGTTTTTTTTTTTCCAGCTTTACCCTCACCCATCCATTGAAAGCTTCCATTGAATTGCAGTTTCTCAAGTGTGCCAGGGGAAGTTTTTATGAACCTCACAAATATTTTCATATCTTCCGTTACTGATTTAGATCCATTATCTCTAAATAATGTTAAAATATAATAACATTTTTTTTTTACTTTCTTTCATTACTAATTTCAAATTTCAAATGTTCTCAAATCCGGTTTGGCCTAATCCGACTACTGCAACCAATTATATTGCCACCTGGAAGTAAAAATGATCCGAAAAGATTTTCAGGATTAAGTAAAAATTCGAGTAAGCCCGGTCAAATTTAATCTGGTGAAAATTCAGTTGAATTGGAGACCTGGTTGATTCGATTCTTTTCTTCCCCTCTTCTCCTTTTGTTTAATTTAGAAGTTCAATATCAAAAAAGTTTTACTTAATTTCAAGCATTTATTATATGTTTAAAGATTAAAGTGGATAAAATTTCTTGAATTGTATTGATTGTTATATTATTTAAAGCACTTTATGAATATTAATATTGCTTGAAATAATTTTTCAATGAGAAATTATAAAATATTTTAATACATAATTGCCTTTCAAATTATCTTTTTTAATTTATATTTTTTAATTTTAGAATTTACAACTTTATCACCTGTTTATTATAATATAAATTATTATTATATTCACTTTACATTAAAAGCATATATATTAGAAATAGTATTTTATTAGTATATCTGAACTTATTAAGAAAAGAATTTTTAACAAATGATGGTCTTATGATTTAAATATAAGATATTATGCTTCAACTATCTTAGAAGTTTTTTATATCAGTTTCCCTATCAATTATTCCTCGTGCTACTACATTACTCATAATTATAGTAAAATTAATGTTTATTTGCATTTTAGAAATGTAATAATAAATTTGTACTAATTAAATAAATTTATTATATATAGAAAAATAATAGTAGTTCAACTACTTGACTTAACCAATTAAATTGATTAACTCTAACTCATTTGTCTTATTAGGTCAATAACTTATTTAAGATCATTGACTAATTTATTATTATTATTATTATTATTATTATTATTATTATTATTATTATTATTATTACCACTCTACTTGTTATGATATCTCAAGATATTAAAATTTAAAATGATATGATAAAATTTAAAATTACTAAATTAAAATTATTTAATTAAAATTTTTAATTTTTAAATAGATGTAATTAAATAATTTTAATGTAATAGTTTCTAAAAATTTTTACATCACCTAAAATTTTAAAACTTTAATGGCATTATAGACTTCACATTATTATTATGTTAAAATTGTCATTAAAGTTACATTAAAAATAGTATTATCATTTCAATTTAATTATTCTTCTTTCTCCCAATTTTTTTATTCAACCAAATAGAATAAAACAACTTCTTTTCTATTTTTCATCTTCTCAAATTTCAATCCAATCACTAATTATCATTTGACAAGACACTTACTTGACAAGTTTTTGCGAAGAACTTGTAATTGGTATGAAATTTTATTTTTTTGGTAAGAGGTGTGAAATTTTATTTTATTCTTATAATTTTCTTGTAAAATATCTGTAAATTTGCATTAAGATTAATAAAAATGGACATCGATCAACTGATGTTATGTTAAAAAGATTAAAATTTATGATTTTCCAACAGATGTTATAATAATACCAAAAAATTTAAAAAATTTATGATTTTTGAAAAACTCATAAACTTTTAAAATACAAAAAAATTTGTGATCGAAGCTAAGCGTTACTTATGAAGTCATTAAATTTGTGTAACATTTACTTGCTAGGCTTTATCCATCAACAATTTAGTACCCCATATTAATATAGACATAATGGCGTGATAAGGTCATGAGGGTACCCAGTCCTTGCACAGATGTCTCTTCACGGAAAAATTTTAATAATAAATTTTATTATATTTTAATAAATTAATATGACATCATAGTTAAATGACTTTTTAAATTAAGGAAATAACTTTTTGGTTTATTAAAATTAATAAAAAAAATTAATACCAAAATTGGTGCAGATCAAAATTTCAAAGGAAAAAATTTGATATAAATTAATTGATAAATTGGGTAGGAAAGGGATTGAATAAATGGGAGAAGTCCACCTCATTGAATAAAAATTAAAAAATTCAAACTTAATCTTAAAATAAAGGTAAAAACTTTTAAATTTAAGAGATAACTCTTAATGATTTATTCACCACTGAAAGTTACACAAAAATGCTCCTATTTATAATTCTCTAGGCATCTAAATCAAGAAGAGTTATAATTCTTAAAGAAATTATAACTCTTTGAAAAGTAGCAAGTTTTACAAAGTTGTGATTCCTAAAAAAGTGGTAACTCCTAAAAGGTTGTTTGGATGTATATAGTCATGACTAGAAAAAATTATTAATTTTATTTTTTCCATCAATTCCCTCTTACCTAGCAAAATATATCCCTTATGAGTTAAAGGCTTGGTACCTCTTGAAGAATTTTGGACTTCTACGTTGGAAATTAGTAGCAATAATCCAAGAGCATTTTGAAATGGTTTCCCTTTCCATGCCTAATAGTAACAACCTGTTCATTTATGATATATTCAATAATTTCAATTACTTTTTCCAATTGAGGGAGTCTTGGCATTGCATGCTGTTTTTTTGGATTATTAATTTCATAATAAAGACTAAAATCTTTCTTACTAAAAATTAGACTAATACTTAGTTTTCTAGGTAGCTTTAAGAAATAGGTGTTAGTTCCATGACATTTTATGACCTTGTATGGACCTATTTTCTTAAAATGAAGTTTTTTAACTACTTTTTTTGGAAATCGTTCAAGCCATAACCTAATTATGACTTGGTCTCCTTTTCAAAATTCAACATGTTTTCGATACATATCTGCACTAGTTTTGTACTACTGGTTGCTTACACATATTTTCTTTTAAATTTCATCATGAAGTTGATGAATGTATTTGGCAAATTCTTTCACTTTTAGACTTGTTCTTGAATTAATAGGTGGGAGAGCAAGATTAGTAGGTTAGTGTGGCTTCATCCTTATCACTATCTTAAATATGGAGTGGTTGGTGCTTCTATTAATAGAGTTATTAGAAGCAAATTCTACAACGAGAAGAATTAGGTCTTATGATTGGACATAATCTTTCATTGGATATCTTAATAAGTCACAATTAATAACTTTGATTTGGCCATCCATTTATGGATGGTAAGCATTTGAAAATTTCAGCTTTGTTCTTATTAATATTGTTGGTGTGTATCCTAGGAACCAATCATATAGATGATTGAAATAATACACAATGTATTATATTTTATTTTAGGCAATACAATTATTATATTATTTTGTTTTCATTATATTAATTTCGTGTAATTTATAACTTAATATAATAATTATCTCTGGAATAGTTTTACTATTCCTAAAATGTCCCTAGTCAAGTATTATTACGAAAGGGATAGTAATAATACATCGAGACTGACATGTATAGTGACTGATGATTATGAATCATAGATATGTGATATCAAGTCAATACATGAGTACATTATTAGTGAACAGATGTACTGGACTAACCCAATATGAGAATACTGCATGGATAAGACTTGTGTCATTAGTAGTTCTCATATGGTCACAATTGCATATAGTCCTTTGACCTGAAGTCACTACGATTCCCTACATGGGATGACAAGTAGGGCGTTAATTGGGTGTATCACGAATCATGCAGAGGGAAGTGAGTGATGTAGATGAAATTTTGTTACTCTTATAAAAATGAGATATATCCTTGGGCCCCTTGATTGAGTAAAACTTAGAAATGCATGGCCATGCTCAAATAGATTAATATGTGATATTAATCATATGTTTTGAAGTCTACTCAATATCAAGAAATATAAATTGAAATTTGACAAGGATAATACATTCCATGCCTTCAATTCAATTTGAATATTATTACAGAAGGGATTATGATGCAAAACATTGATCATGTATTAGGTGGATGTCAAATTACATACATTTTTACTACTTGAGTGGTAATAATGTATTGCTAAATACTGCTTACTATTTATGTAGTAAGAACCTACAGGATCACACAAAAGGAGTAGAAATAAGATAATAATCAATTATACTTTAATTAAATTAATATCCAATTAATTGGACTTATTTTGTGCATATATATATATTATTAAATAATAATATATTTTTCACGTAATAAATATAATTATTATGTGATATTATTTGATATTAAAATAATATCAAATAATTATGTTATCAGATTTTAGATAAATATATTACGAGATAATATTATTTTAATATTTAATAACTATATGCAATTATCTAATATTAAGATATTTATATTATGAAATAATATTATTATCTAATATTAGATTATTAATAGATAAGTCCTATCTCTTCTCATTATCTTTAGAATAAGGATAAGATGAGTTGTTAAGTGTGATTAAGATTTTTGGAGGCATTATCCTAGTAGGACTCGGATTATGACTTGCCTAAGTTATATAAAAAGGGACTTAAGGGTAGCACTTTAAACACGCTCATAAGATTCCAAAACCCTAAATCACTAAAAAATATCCAATCCTAAAATCTAGAGAGAAAAACGCATCCTAGCAAATTCGTGGAGGGTGAGAGGTCATTGTTCACTCCGTGTGGATACCGTAGAGACGCTGTACCTTCCGGCCGGCGTTTGATTCATCTACTCTCTCAAGTTTTAATTAGTAGAAACACGAGTGCCCAATAGTTAAAATCCTAATCATTGATTTATGTCTTTTGTATGGATCCTAGGTAGAATTCGGATCAAATTTTAAATTTTCACTGTGTATGATAATCTGAATTCCAACAAATATCCACAAAGTTTTCCAAAAGTAAGACATAAACTTAACATCATGATTGGAGACTATGATTTTTGGAAGACCATGTAATCTCACCACTTTATTAAAGAAAATTTGAATAATTTTAGATACATTTAATGTCTTCTTACATGGGATGAAGTGGATCATTTTAGAAAATCTGTCCACAATAACAAAAATTAAGTCAAATCCTCATAGAGACTTTGGAAGTCCTAAGACAAAATCCATAGATAAATCTTCCCAATGTACATTAGCATTTGGTGGTGATGTATACAGTCTAGAATTTTGCTTCTTCCTTTTCGAAATTTGACAAATGCAACATTGGCGTATGATTTTCTTAACATCCCCCTTAATTAAGGCTAATAAGATCAATCTTCCCCAAGAGTAATAATCTTATCTCTTCTAAAATGTCTAGTAAGTCATCCGTAATGTAGCTTCCATATAACAAATTCATGAATTAAAATGTTTGGTAAACATAATCAATTCCCATAAAAGGAATGACTATTCTTTAAATTGTAATTAGGATGTTTACTAATTTGGTTAGCCTCTAAATATGCATTAATAGATCCAAAATATGCACGCTAGCATATTATTTCTTTAATTTTTCAAAACAAACAGCAATGTTGTTCTCTTATTAAAAGAATTAGTGACTCTATTTTTAACTCTAGAACAATGCTTAATGGAAAAAAATTGTTATAAGCAAGCATTTTGTTTGGCATGCCTAGCATTTAGATGTTTATGAGAATTAAGGTACTTTAATGATTCATGGTTTGAGTAGAGAACAAAGTCCTTATAAGAGAGGCAGTGTTTCCAACACTTGATAAATTGCATAATAGCATAAAATTCCATATCATAGGTAAAGTAACTTCTCTTTACATCATTCAATTTTTCACTATAGAAAGTAATTACATGACTTTCTTGATTAAGAATTGCTCTAATCCCTAAATGAAATGCACAATAGGATAGCTCAAATACATTGTCAAAATTTGGAAATTTGAGGAGTAATGTTATTGCCATCTTTTTCTTGATCTCTTTAAAAGCACATTTAGTAATGTGAGACTATTCAAGGGTATTCTTCGTAAGACATTCAATAATAGGTGCCATAATGGAGTTGAAATTTTGTATAAAATGTTGATAAAAACTAGTTAAACTACGAAAACTTTTGATCTCACTAAGGTTAATTGGCATAGACCAATCAAGTATAGCTTTCACCTTTTCTTGATCAACTTCAATACCTCTTGAAGATGAACTTTAAAAAGTTCACTCAATTTCTTAAAAAATTAAATTTCTTTAAATTGATGTAGATTCTTTCTACATTTAGAGCCTCTAAAACTTGTATTAGGTGAGACAAATGTTTTTCTCTATTGCAGCTATAAATGAGTATACCATTAAAGTAAACAACAACAAATTTCCTAACATATGGCTGCAAAACATGGTTCGTTACCCATATAAAGATGCTTGGAGCATTAATAAGTTTGAAAAGCATTACCAATAATTTGTAGAGCTTATCCTTTATCTTAAATGTAGTCTTCCACTCATCTCTTAGCCAAATTCTAATTTGATAATAATCACTTTACAAGTTAATTTTGGCGAACATCTTTGTTGTTGTCATTAAGTTAAGCATATAATCAAATCTTGGTATAAGAAATTGATACTTGATGGTTATTTTGTTAATTATGTAACTATTAAAATACATTCTCTAACTACCATCTCTTTTTGGTGTCAATAAAGTTGGAATTGCACATGATTTAAGGCTTTCATAAATAAAACTTTTAGATAAAAGGTCATGTACTTGTCTTTGAAGCTTTTCATGTTTAGTTAGGCTCATTCTATAGGCTAGTAGATTTAAAAGTAATGCTTTAGTTATAAGATTGGTTGCATGTTGTATATCTCTCATGGGAGGTAATTTTTTTAGTAATTCATCCATAATAAGGTCTTGAAAATCTAAAAGTATCTTTTGCAAGTTAATTTTTAGTTTTTCAAGGTCAGAGAACTTCTTAATTCTGCCTTATAACCAAAGCATAAACAATGCCACCTTTATTGCTTTCCTTTTCAAACCTTTTTTATGATAACATGCTAACAACTTTTGTAATTAGTTGCCTTATGTGGGAACCTTTGGTCTTTATTGGCAATAGATTGATCTTTTTTCGACTATAAGAAAAAGTATAGATATTTGTCTTTCCAACATGCAAAACTTTTCTATCATATTACTATGGTCTCTCTAACAAAAAATATGCAACCTTTATTGGAATAACATCACACCAAAAAGTCTTCTTGTAGTGATCACAAATAAAAAATGTCACTAAACTTTGGGTAGTGACTAGAATAGATGTGTTATTAATCTAAGAAACCTTGTAAGGTTTTAAACGTTCCTAGCATTTCAACTTGACTTTTTTCCACAAGAGCTTTTGATACAACATTGGTAGAACTTCCTTCATTAATAACAAGCTTGATGATTTAATCTCTAAATTTAACATTAGTGTGAAAGATACTAGTCCTACGCCACTTATTCTCTATAGAGTCTTTAAAGGTTCTTAAAATGCATTGCATTACCATTGTGACTTGTTTTTCTCCTCCAACTTCTTCTGCATCATTTTCTTGCTCTAATGGTATTTGTTCTACATTCTTTGGTTGATTGCCTTCCTTATCTTCCAAAAACTTTAGATTTTTGGTTAGGCACATGGAAGCAAAATGGCCTTTATGTCTGCATTTAACACTTAATATTATGTCCTTGCTTACTAGGCTCTTCTGCTATAGATTTTTCTTTGATATTAGGATTAGCTAGTGTCAATTTAGCATTATGTGTTTTGTTTTTTACTAAATAAATAAATAAACTAGCTTTCCTAATTAAAGATTCTCGCAACAGTATTCTAAAACATTAAGTTAGTGGTAACTTCAATTAGTTCTTAATTTTGAAAGCCATTTGGTAAACTTCCTCAATGCTACAGAATCCTACTATAGTCATCTTGTGTTGAATTTCTTTACAAAGCCTAATTTTGTAAGGTGCAAGAAGTTATCGATCTTTTTCATCAAGTTGACATTGCATAGTCAAATTATCAAACTTCTTTATATATTCCTCCATTATCATAAAACCTTACTTCAATTGTAGTAATTCCTTGTACATTGAGTCCTCATAATCAAAGGAAAGATATTTTTCTTATAGTTTGAGTTTTATTTCTTCTCAACGTGTAATAAAAGGCCAATCAATTCTAAATATGTGCTCTTCAATGCTCTGCCACCATATTCTATCCTACCCCTTTAATTTCATCTTTGTAAAAAGCACCATTCTATCTTCACTTATTTAGTACTGATTAAAATGATCTTCTAAAGATATGATCTAGTTAGTAAGGGACTAGAGATCTAACTTTCCATAAAAATATGAAACATCAATTCTAATCTTCTTGGTGATATCATTATAAAAATCATAATTTCCTTGCTATCTTATATGTTGTTAATAAGCCCTATCAAGTGGAGCTTTATTACAATGTGGACTATTTGGATTAAATCTAAATGAAGTTCTTTTAGCTTTTTCATTATTACTTCCAGCATTATGGTTTTCATTTTTTTGCATTGCGATTGTTTGCATTCTCCTTAGTTTTTGCTCTTTGACTAATAGTTGTCTCATTCTAAGTTTCAAGACTAGCAATTTGAGTAGATATATTACTTACTTCTTTTGCTAAGCATAGCAACAACTTATCTTTTTCCTACTCAGTAAGTTTACTTTGATATTCTCATCCACTCCTTGTTGTTATTATGAAGGTTGACAATGCACGAGGAACAACTTACCTCTAATGCTAAACTATTGCAAATTAGAATTTCAAATAGAAATTCTAATATAAATTTGATGGGTACATTGGGTGCGAAAGGGATTAGATAAATGGAAGGAATCCACCTCCTCGGATAAAAATTTGAAAATTCAGATTTAATCCTAAAATAAAGGTAAAAACCTTTAAATTTAAAAGATAACTCTTAATAATTCATTCAACACTAAAAGTTACATAAAAATGCTCCTATTTATCATTTTCTAGATATCTAAATTAAAAAGAGTTTTTACTCTTACAAAAATTGTACCCCTAAAAAAATAGTAAGTTCTAGAAAAATTGTAATTTCTAGAATAGTAGTAACTCCTAAAAAACTTGTTTAGGTACATGTTGTTAACCTTAATTTTACCCAAGAGAGAGGTGAATTGGATTTTTAAAATTTTACGACAAACAAAATTATATTCAAAAAGTAAGAAAGAAAAATGAGAACAGATATGTATGATATGCATATTTGAGAGTTTTTCACAGAAGGAAGCAAAAAAATAGAGCAACTTCAAATAGATATGGAGATAAGGGAAAGAGAGATCAAACACTACTATTTATAGTGGTTCCAGCCTTGAAAATCTAGCACTTCAAGGTGTACATCCACTACTAAGCCTTTTTGACTTGGATTTGAACCCTTAATCATTATCCCTTCAAGTTTTGGGCACTTGAAGAAGTCTCAGTACAGTTTTTATTTTTCTTTCATTAACCCCTTTGAGAAATCTCTCTAAAAACTTTCAATCTCTCAAGAGATTCACCATTCTTGAAGTTTCTAGGGATACCTCACCCCAGACTACAACAAATAAGAACAACTAATTCAATTGAGAAGCTTTCAGTCTCTAAAGATGGATTACACAAGGAAGTGTTGTGAGAGGGATGATTCAATCAGATAAGCTCAGGGATTCTCAAGTTATGAAGAAGGGAAAAGATGTATCTCGTGTTTATATAATAGTATATGCACTCTCTTTATGTTTTGAAATGAAATGAAACCTTTATATAGAGTTTTAAAAAGCTAAAAATTCGTTACTTTGAGAAAAATAGCCATTATGGAGCAATTGGCACCTTATAAATCGATTAGTGAATCGAAAATTTGAAAAACACTTGATGAATCGATTCATATATATATATATATATATATATATATATATATATATATATATGTATATATATATATATGTATATATATATTTGATGAATCAATTGGCTAATCAATTCACTCAAAACCATTTTGGCTCTGGATGTGCAGAATCGATTAATGAATCGATTCATGCATCCCGATTTGCTCTTTGGATGCTTGGAATTGATTGATGAATCGATTCATGAATTCCAAATTGCTCTTTGGATGCTTGGAATCAATTGGTGAATCGATTCATATAACCCGATTGCTCCTAGATGCCTGAATCGTTTCATACATCCCGATTGCTCTTGGATGCCTGAATTGATTGGTGAATCGATTCATGCATTCTAGATTACTTTCTGGATGCTTGAATCAATTGGTGAATCGATTCATACATAGATAAAAAAAGATTTGCAAGGTTTTTGATGAAAAACAGCAGGCTTTGCACAAGCATAATCCAAACTCAATTTTTAATGAGTAAATAGAAACAAGATTGATGTTTTCTTTTTATAAGAACCCTGAACTCCTTAATGAATAACTCCTCTTTACAGCAAAAGAGTTTATGATCCTAACTAGAAAGACAAGACCTTTATCGTCTTTGTCATTGAACTTTACTTTTGCACTAGGATTCTAGTTGAGTAAATGCTAAGTCCAGTAGTATCAAAGTACTTTATTATCATAAAAAAAAAACTTCTGAAAACAACAATTGAGAAAACAATAGTTAAGTTTAACATACGTAACTTTAAAAAAATTATTAATTATTATTTTTTATTAAAAAATCATCAGTACTACAATAAGAATAGTAATATTTCCCTTCCATTAGAAATAAAAATTATAAAGAGCACAAATTGATCTTGAACGATTTGCTTCTTTGTGGATGATGAATTGACATATTTCACATCAAATTCGTATTCTTTAAAAGGAGAATTCTATGTTACCCCCATGGGTTTGGAACCCATGGGGATGTGGCTAAATTGAAGCCATTGGATGAGTTGATCAAGTCAATAGCTTCACTCATCCAATGACTTCAATTTAGCCATATACCCATGGGTTCCAAACCTATGGGGGTAACATAGAAAGCACCTCTTTAAAATGTAACAACGATAATTAATATATTTAGTTATATAATATAATTTGATATTATCTTAAGCTTGTTATTAACTTTTAAGTTTAAAATTTTAAATAATAATTAAGTGGTTTATAATTCACAGTAGAATTAAATATATTAACTCTTAAAGTCGTTATTAATTTTTAACTTTGAAGTAATTATATTCAATATTTATAATTATTAATATTTACAATCATCTTTTAAAATTTTTTCATAAGTAATAAATTTCTCTCAATATTTATCTCTGAGTGATTTGAGTGGATGAACTTGTTTAATTTGACATAAAACTTTACGAAGAATCAAGTGTAGTGAGGGAAACTTTTTGTTTAAATTTGAGTGTGATCCTAATTGTATATTATTTTTCTTATTTTTTTCTCACTTAAAAATATTTAAATCTTTTGTACCACCTCCACTTGGTGCAAGTACCAAACTATATCACCGCAATTTTTGCATTTTTATTTTCATGTGAATATACTACTAAAATTCTTTCCAAAACTGTAGAAGAAGAACTCTATGGAAATTCAGTTTACTATCCATAAATTTAAAATGTGATCGTAAAAATTAAATATTATAAATATTAAAATATAATTACCATAAAATTGAAGGCGGTATTCAGATAATGACCTTGATACCACCATGCGAAAAAGAAGGGAAAGTTAGGCCTGTGAGGAAGACTACGGGGGCAAAGCATTAATTATGCCTTTCTAATTGTTCTGTAAGGCCTACCTTATTAGGTGTTAATGCCAGATAGCATCAACTCTATTTGGAATTTTATTAAAAGGAAAATGTTCACATCATTTGATTCTGCGTGATCTAACTGTATCAATGATGATAGACAGCTCAATCTAAATTATTTCGGTTTCCATCGATAGAACATCCGTTAGCTATGCATCGAGCTCCACTAAACTCGCCATGTAATGGCAGTGGTAGTTCTATAATTTGTCATTGACATTAAAATTTGAATAAAAGTCACTTTCCAATTTTGATAATTTATTTTAAGTTAATATATAAATATGATTAGAATTATAAAAGAAAATATCAAAATAGCATTAGCCGGATTCCAATCTATTCTATTATCACCATTTTATAAGGATAAATTATATTATTTTTTCTGAAATTTGATTCAATTATATTTAATATTTTTTATTTTCTAAAATTATACTAATTCATTCTCTATTTACTCTTTCATCATTATAAAAAATCATGATTTTAATTTTTTAATTTTAGTTCCTTCTCTAATATTATTTTTAATGGTTGGAAGAGAATTTTTCTACATATATATATAAATACGTGGAGAAATTACCTTCCAGTTATTAAAAATAATATTCAAAAGGAATTACAATTCAATGGTTAAAATTATTTTATTTCATAATAATGAAAGTATAAATAGATGGTAGATGTGTGTAACTTTAAAAGATAAGTTGTGTTGAATATAATCAAATCAAAGTTTGGGGGAAATTTAATAGACTAAAAAAATATTTTACTTTATATAAAATTAAACTTTTATTAATTTCATCCGTAATTAAAATTTTATATCAATTTAATTTTTATAAGATTAAAAACTTTCAAATTATAATTCTTCTATATAGTAATTCAATATTATATCTCAAGATTGAAATTTAAAAATTTTTAATCTTATAAAAATAAAATTGATACATATTTTTAATTAGAAATAAAATAAATAAAAATTTAATCTTATTAAAAATAAAAAAATTTAATTTTTATAATAATAAAAATAATTAAATCATTAAATACAAATACATAAATAAGGATAAAGAATTGAAACTTTAGATGCAACCCATTATCACCAATTTTGGGAAGAAAGGAAGCCATCGTCGCCCGTGCTTGTTCTTTCTTCTTCAATTATATGCTCTACCGTTTTTATGATTTTGCCTCAATTTATTTTAATTTTATTTATCTTTAATTCGAAATCTCAAAAAGAAATTCATTTAAAGTTAAATTTATATGTAAAATTATTGCAAATTTAATTTTAAATGAATTGAAATCTTATTTAATGGTATTTATACTCTTACATGCTAATTCTTTTCTCACTTTTTTTTTTTTAAATCAGAAAAAAATCTTTTGAATCACCACTTTCTTTTATAAGACAACAATTTCATTTTTTTTTTCATTTAAAACGGAAACTGAGAGATAGAGTAACAAATACAAGTATTAATAATATTACTCTTTTATTTGTATACTTTATAATTTAAAATTTTATAACGTTTCCCCTTCTTTTATTAACACTAAAAGGTTCAAATTTAGGGCTCCTAGTAGCTTACTTAATTCACGTACTTTTCTAACTCCCCGGTCTGGAGACGGAAACAACGAGTTTACTCCGTTCACTTTGAAAATGAAAATTTTGCACACAATTTAATAAAATAATAAATCTTAAAATGATATTCGGTATAAATATCAAAAGAGGTAAATGATAAAGCTAGATGCCTTCAAGAAGAAAATAGATGCAATATCATGTTGATCTTCTCAATTTTTTATTTGTTATTTTTTAATTAAATACAGATTAAAAGTATAATATTTTATTTAAAATTGCACGATTTTTTAAAGGCCCATTACTTAATATAATAAAAAATTTATATTTAAATTTTTAAATTCACACCTTCATATGAAAGGATGGGGGATTCACGTTCATATGCTAGTAACAACTGAGATCTCAACAACGTATTCATCCACTTCCTGTCTTTGCATCTGTAGCAAAGGAATTGGGGCTGACTCGTTATTGATCAAATTCAAACCGCTTTCCCGACAAACAACATCACATTCCTATTTTTTTTTTTTCCATCTCAAATTATACTAAACAGAATTTGCCACTTAATTTATTAATTAAACTGCAATTATTTGACACTTTTGATTTTTATTAAGAATAAAATAAAAGATAAAGATAAAGAAAAAGCTTCGCCGGTTCTTCCCTCTCCCACTGCGCGTGTGGACGCTATATCACTGCCTTCTCCCACTCACTCCCCTCACACTCACCACTCTCTTCTCTTCAAACTCTCTCTCTTAATCAATGGCTACGTTCCCGTTTCGCTCCGGTTCCTCTCCTCCCCCCTTGTTCCTCTTCTTAGTCTTCAATCTTCTCTGCCAAAGTTTTGTTCTTTTCGCGGATCAGAATCCGAAAACCTTCATTTTGCGAATCGATTCCGAATCCAAGCCTTCCATTTTCCCCACCCACTACCACTGGTATACTTCCGAGTTCGCCGAATCGAACCGCATCCTTCATGTTTACGACACCGTCTTCCATGGTTTCTCTGCGGTTCTCACTCAAGAACAAGTTGCTTCCATTAGCAAGCACCCTTCCGTTCTTGCTGTTTTTGAGGACCGTCGCCGACAGCTTCACACGACTCGTTCCCCTCAGTTTCTTGGCCTCCGGAACCAGCGTGGTCTGTGGTCGGAATCTGATTACGGGTCTGATGTTATCATCGGTGTATTTGATACCGGGATTTGGCCTGAGCGACGGAGCTTCTCGGATGTGAATTTGGGTCCGATTCCAAACCGTTGGAAAGGGGTTTGCGAGACGGGGGTGAGATTTACAGCCAGAAACTGCAATAAGAAATTAATCGGTGCTAGATTCTTCTCCAAAGGTCACCAGGCTGGTGGGAGTTCGGCAGGTCCATTGAATCCGATCAACGAAACCATCGAATTCCGGTCACCTCGTGACGCCGACGGCCACGGGACCCACACAGCATCAACGGCTGCTGGGAGGTATGCTTTTCAAGCAAGCATGTCCGGTTATGCTGCTGGCATCGCAAAGGGCGTTGCTCCAAAAGCCCGATTAGCGGTTTACAAGGTTTGCTGGAAGAATTCAGGTTGCTTCGATTCGGATATCCTTGCTGCATTTGACACCGCTGTGAATGACGGCGTTGATGTAATTTCTATATCAATTGGCGGCGGCGACGGTATTGCCTCACCATATTATCTCGATCCCATTGCAATCGGGTCATACGGTGCCGTTTCTAGAGGGGTTTTTGTTTCATCTTCAGCCGGTAATGATGGACCTAGTGGAATGTCGGTAACTAACTTAGCTCCGTGGTTGACGACGGTCGGAGCAGGCACAATTGATCGGAATTTTCCTGCAGAGGTGATTCTCGGCGACGGCCGGAGACTTTCCGGCGTGTCTCTTTACGCTGGTGCACCATTGAAATCTAGAATGTATCAGTTAGTGTATCCTGGTAAATCAGGGGTTCTCTCAGATTCGCTGTGCATGGAAGATTCACTCGATCCAAACGTTGTGAAAGGAAAAATTGTGATTTGTGATCGAGGAAGTAGTCCCAGAGTTGCTAAAGGTTTGGTGGTGAAGAAAGCCGGCGGCGTAGGAATGATTCTAGCAAACGGAATTTCCAACGGCGAAGGTCTAGTTGGTGATGCTCATCTCGTTCCTGCGTGTGCCATCGGTGCCAATGAAGGAGACGCCATTAAAGCATATATCACGTCCTCTGCTAATCCCACAGCCACCATTGATTTCAAGGGCACTGTGATCGGAATCAAACCGGCACCAGTTCTGGCGTCGTTTTCGGCAAGAGGACCAAATGGATTAAACCCGGAGATTCTCAAGCCAGATTTCATAGCACCAGGAGTTAACATTCTCGCTGCGTGGACTGATGCCGTTGGTCCTTCTGGTTTAGATTTGGATTCCCGAAAAACTGAATTTAACATCTTGTCTGGTACCTCAATGGCTTGTCCACATGTGAGCGGTGCTGCTGCTTTGTTGAAATCTGCACATCCAGATTGGAGTCCAGCTGCCATAAGGTCGGCCATGATGACAACTGCTTTCACTGTTGATAACAGGAACCAACCCATGATCGATGAAGCCACTGAGAAAGCCTCCACGCCTTATGATTACGGTGCTGGCCATTTGAATTTGGGTCAAGCCATGGATCCGGGTTTGGTTTATGATATTACAAATGCTGATTATGTTAATTTCTTATGCGCTATTGGCTACGGACCTAAGGTAATTCAGGTGATTACTCGATCGCCGGTGGTCTGTCCGGCGAAGAAGCCTTTGCCGGAGAATTTGAATTATCCGTCATTGGTTGCTCTGTTCCCGAGCACAGCAAAGGGGTTGACGAGCAAGACGTTTATTCGGACGGTGACTAATGTGGGGGCGCCGAATTCGGTTTACAGAGTGAGGGTTGAGTCGCAGCCAAAGGGGCTGATGGTGAGGGTGAAGCCGTCACGGCTGGTGTTCTCGGAGGCAGTGAAGAAGCAGAGCTACATCGTGACGGTGACAGGAGATAGCCGGAATTTGATGCTTGGTCAGTCCGGAGCAGCGTTCGGGTCGCTTTCTTGGACCGACGGGAAGCACGTGGTTCGGAGCCCCATTGTGGTAACTCAAATAGAACCGTTATAAACTTCGATCGTGACGTTTTGATCGTATACGATCTACGTGGCATATCAAAGAGTTGCCACGTGTAGTAGAAAACGGTGATCCTACATATTTAACTTTTTTTTTTTTATAATTTGGGTTTTTGTTGTAATAATAATAGGGAGTGTGTGGGTCTGTTCGCTCTGTGTTACGATGACAATTGGAGCTAGGAAGAACGACTGAAGGAGCTGGTTTGCTTCTGAAGTTTTAGTGTGAATTTTCTTCTTTTTTCATTTTAACTTCATGATGTATTTATAGACTCTGAGATGTCTATTTATACTCAATAGAAGGGAGTTTAATTTATATAAATGCTGTGAAGTTCAAAAATGAATAATCGTGAGAATCAATTTTTTTTTTTTTAGGTGAAGTATAATCGTGAGAATCATGTGCCTTTAAGTCTGTCGAATGTCAAATGTTATAATGACATGATTACGAAAGCTATCAAAATTGGAGTTGGATTTCTCAAGCTACGAACATATTTTTTAAGAAGATTTATTTTTGACGCATAAATATATATTATCCTAGATTTAATTATTGATATATTGTGGTACCAAACTTAGTCGTTGATAGAGTGTTTTAAAAGATTGTTAATCGGACGTTAACGGTGTATAAGAAACTCTTTCGTACTGTGTGAGATCTGAGAAGCAAAGAATGGACGGTGGTAAATATTGGCTTGGCGGATGTTAATTGGACCTTCGAAACTCGTAAGCTCGGTTTTTTGACTTAAAGGCGAGGTGTTTAAGTACGATTGACAAAATGCCATGAGGGGGTTTTTGGTTTTATTCATATGGGCGATAAGAATTTGTTTTTGATAGGCGATACAAAACGAGTGATGTTTAGCTTACGAAGGGGCCTAGTTGTGAAGCTCTTGTATTTTCTATTAACTAATCTGATTTTTCACGTTTTGTTGTACCCCTGCGGTGCTTTTCCCAGATTCTATTCATAGACCCCGAAAGCTGACTGAAGCACATGCATGACCACTTTTCTAATATCCAGCGACGCTAGTTACCGCAACTCAAGCTGAAGGCATAATCAAAGCCCGATTTTCTATGAAATTAAATATTTTTATTTTTAAATTATGTTTTCTATTTATATATGTATTTTTTTAACTTGATCCATTCACCTTAAAATTTTTGAAAAAAATAATTTAATGATTAAAAACTTAACTTCACAAAATGTTGAGTTTCAGTAGAATTACTTCAATTTATTTCAACTCTCCCGTTTTTTCATTTTTATTATAAAAAAAGATATAAAATGTTTATCTGTAATAAAATTTAAAATATATTTTAATTTGTAATGGAATTTATAAAAAAATTACCTTTATTTCTCTTTAATATAATAAATGATAGAAAAAAATTCAAATCCACGTAGAATTGAGTTAAAGTTCGTCGCAGCTACCAAAATATTCTTCCCTCCTATGTCTGCATACATTAATTTTGAATTAACCATTTCAAATGTTGTCTCTACATTTAGACTCACCTCTCAAAAATTTGTGACCTATTCTGATCTAAGCCCTAACAATTGATCATCTCTCTTTAATCCTTAGTTCTGTAACTAAGCATTTCTTTTCTATTTTCAAAGAAGACCGCTGTTTTTGCTCCGAAAGTACCAAAAGCCCAAAGTTTATGGTCTTAACAAGAAAATATAAAGGTGAAGTTTCAAGGTTTGCCTCCTGTGCCACAGATTAAAGGGAAGAACATGAAGCTGGGCCCACTAAAGTTTCACCATTCAGTCAATCAAAATTATTAAAGAGTACTTCCATCCTCATCGCTAAAAGGGTGCGAATTGTCTCACTTTCTAAGATAATTATAGGAAGGAAATAGATGTAAATTTTTTTTTTGTATTGAAATGATAAATCTAACGAAAAAATAATGAAACTCAACACAAAAATTATATGTTTATTCCTCTAAAAATAACAGAAAAAAGGAGAAGGAAAGTAAAAAAAATTCAGAGTTCCACTATACATGTGGGATTTAATTCAATTTTTTTTCCAAGGGAGAGAGAGAGAAACAAGATTACAAAATAACTAGATATCTAGGAAAATAAACTAAGTCTATGTCTTGCTTAAGAAAAATTAACACGCCCATAGGCGGACTACAAAAGAGAGTGAGGGGATTTTGTTCTTTCTTACTAGGCAATCAACACTTTGGTTAACTTTCCTATATATATGATCTATTTTGTTAACCTGAAATTTTCTCCAATAGCTTTCAGCACTCATTTAACAAATTATTAGCTATTACATTTTCATGAGTATTGTATTGAAATAAAGAAACAACAACTTTAGGATCCAATTAGATATGTAAGTGGTAATTTTTAAGGCTTTTTACTAATTTCAAATCCTTCAGTACAGCCCAAATTTCAACCATTACACTAGTGATATAGTCCAATCCTTTAGAGAAATCTTTAATCCAACATCTCTAGTGGTCTCTTTTAAGTCCTCCGGCTCCAACAAATTTTGCCTTGCCACTAACAGCACCATTTACATTTAGAGTTAACCAACCTTGTGGAGGAGGATTTCATTTTATTAAGATCATTTCAATATGCTTTATTTGTCTGGAATTTGTCCCTCCTGAAGCAGAAGTGTTTCAGCCGATCTGCCTAGATTTAATTCAAATTGATCTTATCTGTTTGAAATCCACGAGATCACTATTTTGATTTTATCAATTATGCAGTCATTTAAAAAATTGTGCGAAATAAATCGCCATTTTTAATCTCCTCCAGTTATGGGGCACTTTACATTCACAAAGTGGGTGGTTGAAGAAGAGCCCACCAGGGGATGAACACTTTCTTACTTTGATAGCATGACAAGGCAGAGAACAAGGATTGGCTCGAGACTTTGATAAAAGCTGGCCTTCCTTTGGGTTCTGTCTGTAGGGAAGCAAAATTGGTTATGATGCCGTCTCAAATAATTTGTCTCACTTTTTAGCCCCATGGGAGACACCTCCTGGGTCACCCTTCTCTGTACAATATATCAAGATTCTCAATTATTGAATCTCTACCCATGCAATCTCACCAAAATTACTCTCCCATTCTCTTCATTTGTTCTCCTTCAATACCATGTCATATAAACTGATTTTAAGATTTCATTTATTTTGTTGAAAGTCCTTTTCCGTAAAAAATTCCCAATTATTGGTGTATGAATAGATGAGTATACGTGACATGCATACGGCACAAAATAATTTTCTTTTAAAATAAAAGACATTATTTTTTATTATACCTTTACATTTAATATTAAAGAAGTAAGATATTTTATAAAGAAAAATACAAATAAACTTCTTAAAATATGATTTAATGTCACGTAACTTTCTTAAAGTTTCAAAAACCTACAAATAAGGTTCTAAAATTTTTCTAAAAACTCAAAATATTAGCAATTGAGTTTTAAAAAAAAATAGAAAAATGTATGTAGATGACCCATAACTATTTGTAACTCTTTTTAACATGAATTCAACTATTTTTTTGAATGGAGTTCCTTCAAAATTAAATTATTAACAACAGAATTGATTTTGTAATACATTTATGTATAATTTAAAACACATTTTTAAGTTAATTATTGTTGAAACTCAACAAAATTGAATTTGGTGAGATAAGATACATATTTCTCTCTTCTTTTTTTTTTTCATTACTTCTTTAGTTTTGTTGTACTAAAAAATTAAAAAAATGTCGTAAGTGACTCATCTTTGTCTTTCCTTATTTTCTTTAATTGAAATTGCAATATTTTCAATATTTTAAAAACCTACAAATATTTTTTTATAAATTTTTAAATTTTAAGGAAGATATGTAACATTAAATCATAATTTAAGGAATTTACTTATATTCATATTTTAATATTTTATAATTATATTTTTACACTCTCACTCTCACTATATAAAATCGAAAGTATAAAACCATCTGACCTTACCTCGTGGGTGAGATTAGAATTTTCTCTATAATCTTCAAGGTTTCACTCCTTACATCTGAGATTAACATCAATTACCTGGTATATAATCGATCTGTTAGTCACTAAACTTTTTTGTAAAGAGGGTCATAAACCTACCATATTTTGTATTATTAAAGAATTCGATGGAGATTAGGATTTTGAGCCAGTTCTTCTTAAGTTGTAAATTAATCCAGTCAGCCTAGTTAATTGAATAAAAGTTATTTAAGTTTCAAGTATTCCTAACAAGAGGAATTTAGTCGCTGCTAATTTTGGCAACGTGGGCTTCTAGTCCAAGTCTCGCTATGACACATTTTACGAACTGAAGCGAATTTTATGGCGTAGAGCTAAAGGTGTACATGGGTCGGGCCGGGTGGGTTTCGGGCCGGGCCACCAGGCCAAATTATAAAAAAATTAAAGGCCCGAACCCGGTCCGGCCCGATTAAATTTTTAAAAAATTTGGCCCGGCCCGGCTCGAATTTCAAATGAAAAAGCCCGAGCCCGAAAAATATAATTTTTTTTATTTTTTAATAAAAAATAATTTTTTAAAATAAAAAATATATATATTTAAAAATATAATATGATATTTAAATATATAAAATATTTAATATGTTAAATTAATATTTTTTATATTAAAAATAATTAGATATAATTATATTTTCTAATATATAATTATATTATTAAAAATAAATTATTATAATTGGGTCGGACCGGGCCTATCGGGCTTTTTTTGTCTTGGCCTGAACCCGGCCCAATTATTAATCGGGCCATAAAAAAAAGTCTCATCGGGCTATCGGGAAAAAAAAGGGCCCAAATATTCTATTTTTCCGGGTCGAACTTATCGGGCCGGGCGGGTCGCCCGGCCCATGTACAACTCTAGGCGTAGAGCACACTAATTCAAATGACACTAGTATATCCACTCGTGCGTGGCACGGATATATTTTTATTATTAATATGAAAATAATGTGTAAGATAATAAAATAAATATAAATTGTTATATTTATTTAATAATTAAATTTTTAAATAAATAATTTTTGAATTGTAATATAAGAATTTGAGAAAGAGGATGCAATTAAATAATTTAATTATAGTATATTTTTAATTTATTAAAAATAATTTTATAATAATAAAATATTTTATGTCATATTTATATCATTTAATGACATTGATTTGTAAATTATAAATAATATAAGAGAATAAATAAAAAAATTATAGTGAAGTAGATAAAAGAATGAAAATAATGTTCGAGTTTCAGTCGTAACGAAATATTAGTTGATGTATATTTAACTTAAAATATAGTATTTAAAAATTAATATCAAGAAAATATTAGCAAAATGTAAATATATAAGTTTGATTTTAATATTTAAATATTTTTATGAAAAATAGAATGTATAATTATACAATTCAATAAATATTTTTATATTAAAATTTCAACTCATATAAAATATTTTTAAAATATAATTATATATATCACGTTATATCTGTATTATATAGTGATATTGACATCTAAGTTGTAAACAATAAAATGGACATAAAAAATAAAAATTGTAATGGAAAAATTAAAAAGAAGAGAAATAATGTAAGGGTTATAAATTAATATAAAAATTAAAAATAAAAATATAATTAAATAATTCAATTACATTATGCTTGTTAAAATGAAAAATGAGAGGAAAGGAAGGAAAATTTTAAATTCAAAATTTTTGGGTTTAAAAGAAAAAAGAAAGATAAGAAAATGAAAAGGGATAATTTGTGGTAATTATAACTCCACATATAAATATATTAAAAAATTTTCTTCCATCTATTTTCTACTCTAACTAATTTTTAATATTCTCTTTCCTTTTCATTCACTTTCCTCCTCATCAAGCATAGGGTTAGGCTAAATTTTTAACTTATTTAAAAATGATATAATAAAAAATTAGATATATCATATTGAGTGTAAAGTTGTTAATGATATATTAGCATTCAAGTTATAAATAAAAGGAGTGAACTTAAAAAAAACCACACAATAGAGCAAATAAAAATGATAATGTAGCCTTATTAATAAGTAATACAACAGTTAAAAATAGAATACTTGGTCAAATAATTTAATCGGATTATTTTTTTAACTTATATAAATTATTTTTATAATAAAAATAAAATATATCTTATCATATCTATATTGTTTAGTGATATAGACATGTGAATTGTAAATAATAGGAGTGAATATAAAAAAAAAGTAAATTACATTCCTCTCTCCAAGTTTGGGATAAATACAGTCTCACTCCTTTGTTTTTGGGAAATGCTATCAAACCTCCTCTGACTAATAGGAGAAAACAACATGAAAGTTAAGAAAATTTTTTATTATTGTGCTCTTAATTTTGCTTTACACACAAAAGCCCTTTTTGAATGTTTTGTTACTTCACTTTTCAATATAAACCACAAACATATTTACTTGCTTCACTTTTTAATATAAACTAGGAACCTATTTTCTTTAATTTTCCATAGCTCATTTTCTTTTATTTTCCTTGGTTGCTCTTTGACCATCATTGCCACATTAGTTGGGGAAGGTTGTAGTATAAGGAAACTGCTTTGTAAGGTTGAAATGAAGTTTGAAAATGCCATCAACTTGCTAAGGTGAGTCATTTTTTAGCCAAGTTTTCAATTGTATTGATTTAGATATGAAATTTTGGTTGAAAATTTAGGTTTTTACAGTGACAATTTAGGTTTCATTATTTGATCTTCTTTTTGGATCATTTTCTTGGAATAGGTTGCTTTTTTTTTTACATCAAAGATGCCATTTTTGGTGGTTTGTATAGATTTTGTGGGAGATGATGGTTTATGTTTGATTAGTTTATAATTTTTATTAATGATTACTTTCAATATTTGTTCTTTGTTTCAATTTATTTTTATAAAAATGGTTGATTTTTTATACATCAAAGGTTTTACATTTTTATGATTTGCATTGGATTTTCTAAGAGATAATGTTTGCCATTTGATAAAGGAATTTAGGCCTTAATATTTTAAATTTTTAGTTTAAATTTGCATATATAGTTTTTAAATTTGTTAGTTGCTCCAGAAGAAATGATAATTTTAAATTTTTATTTTTTATTTTTTGTATTTGACACAAAAATTTGTGTTGCTTGGGTATTTTAATTTAAGGGTGCATTACAATAAGAAAATATTCACTATATCAAATGTTGATCTAGATAGGTACTCCTAATTGGGTTTGCTAGATGACATGTTAAATATGTTACTAAAGGGTGATGGTGGAGTAGGGGTAAGCATTGATATGTAGTATTCTGTATATGGCTAAAAGGAGCTCAAACCACTTGCCTTAAAGTAGGATATGTTAAAGTATTCTAGTTGAATAATTTGGTAACCAAAATTAGTGTTTATCTTAAGTTTACTACTATTACTGCACTTTTATGTGCAAAGCTTACTGATGTCTCAATTTCACAACTCACTCAGCTTAATGTCATTGATAAATCTATGCATGTTGAAAATATGCCTATCCATAATGATAATGTGCATAATGAATTAAACACTAAAAACGTGTTTACTATGGATGATAATGTTGACATGGATGCATTGGATGAAATGATGAGTCATAATGAGAAGGTGTATATGAGTAAGGAAGATGAGAGTATTTATGTTAGTGGATCCAATGGTGAATTAAGTGATGCTTATAAGGGAAATAATGACAATGACAGCAAGGAATTATTTAAGGTAGAATTTGAAAAAATAACTTGGATGATAGCCTTAATGACTTTAAGGAGCAATTAGATAGGATGGGAAGGGTTAATAAATTTGATTCAAAAATGGAAGAAGTATATATTGATTGAGAATGAATGAGAAGTTGTTTACCAAGGAACTAGATGGGAAGGTTAAACTAAAGGAAAGGCCATTATTTACTAATGTGTATGGTTTTAATAAGGTGTTATGAGACTTTGTAATTCAATAAAGATTCAAAATAGTGAAGATAAAGAATAAGAAGACAAGGATTCCAGTAGTATGTGCTACTTGTGGATGCTTGTAGTGGCAGATACATACTTTTCCTAAGCTTGATGACAAGATATACAAGATTAAAACATACACTCCTTAACACACTTGCATTTGGAGCATAATAAACTCCAATGCAACATCTTTATAGATTTCAAAAAAGTTTTAATAAAAGTTATATATGGATCCTAATATGCAACAATAAAGTAAGAGCAACAAGAGAAATATGGCATTAAAGCACATTCGATACAATTATATTGAGCCAAGAGAAAGGTAAATGAGGACAAAAAGGGAAGCCATGTAGCATTATAAAATAGTTTGCCTTTTTAGTGTGATCTTGTGAAGACAAGCAATTTGGGTAGTGTTGTTGAGATAGGATTTGATAGGCATAAGGTGTATGGCAACCTAATGTTAAGAGATTTTTCTTATATCTTAATGCCATGAAGAATGAATTTTTATAAGGTGTAGACCATGGTGTGACATTGATGGATGCCATCTTAAGGGCCCATTTAAAGGTATTTTCTTACTAGTTGTAGCTATAGATGGAAACAAAGGTTAGTATCTATTAGCAATTGGTATTGTAGAGGAAAAATATAAAGAAATATGAATATGGTTTCTATATTGGTTGCATGGGACTATTTTGTTTGGGGTTCAATTTCATAACTCTTTAGCACTTATTATCATGTCTAATTAGTAGAAGATAACATTTTACATTTCATTTATATAAAATTGATATTTATATTTGCTGATTTTTAGATATTACAATATTTCATGTCTAATTTACTTATCTGGTTTCATTTTCCTTAAACTATAATAACTGTGTTTTCAGATGTTACAATATTGCATATGACTTTTAGGTTAATAGAATAATGATCTGTTAATGTGTAATATTCTTTTTCTTCCATCCTAAGTTATTGCTTCTACTTTATTACAGTGAGAATATGTTTTTCAATTTTTATATTAGTGTTATTATCTGTTAATGTCATTGTGTTGTTTCCATCATTCCAATTATGTTTAATGTTAATTATTATTTTGTTGTAGTAAATAATTTCTGGTTAGTGCTATTAGTTTTCATTCCAACCATTTTATCTTCAATTCTTTCTATTATTCAATTTTTTTTTACTTTAGTTTGAATATTGTTTATAAATTTCATTTGATACCCTATTCTTAATTTATGCTTAGCAATGCTAGTTGTTTTATTTTTATGCATCATGTTTAATTTGCTTTACTAGTAGATGGATTTTGTTTTATTTTGCTTATTGTTTAATTTAATTATTCATTATTTTTTGCATTGTTCCTTAATTTGGTTGCATTAAGTGTATGTTGGTGTTGTCTTTATTTGTTGGTTACCACTTAAGCTATTTTAAATTTTAGTTTGTCTTAAGACTCCTTGAAAATTAATCATAAGAAATTGAGGATTAGGTTGAGTAGTTATTGCATGTATTTTTATGTTAAGTATTTTAGTTTCTAATTTATCATTTTTAGTAGCATAACTAGTGTAAACTTAAATTTTGTATGTGTTGAGGCATTTGGCATTTTTATTTAACTATAGTGCATAAATTTGATTATTTACTTTGTTTACTCCTTTTCTACATTTGTTAAATTGTATTGTACAAGTTTGGTTACTACCATTAATGTGTGGATTTTGTTATAGGGATTGAAGAAGGCTATGTCAATTATAATGCCATATATTAAGCATAGATATTATTGCCTACACTTGTTGGCAAACATAAAGCTTAAATACCCACAAATGTCTTTGAGACCATACTTTTGGCAAGTTGTTAAGGTTACAAACTAGTTTATATTCCAAAAAACCATTGACAAGATGAAAGCCATTTTACCTAAATTTATTGATTAGTTACTAGCATAACCTAAGGAAATATAGGCTAGGCACACTCTAGACCCCTTTTGCAAAATAGACAACATTACTAATAATGTAAATAAGAGTTGTAATAATTAGTTAAGTGATGATAGAAAGAAAACAATATTAACACTAATGGATAGTTTGAGAGTGAGGTTGATAGGCAAAATGGCCAAAAGGTATAAAGAAGGTTATAGGCTTAATGTGAATAAGGTACTATGGGATAGTAGGCTTTGTAAAGTCATTTGGGCTAGGGATGATAAGTATCAAGTAAGGGATGAGTTCTCCTTATTTACTATTAACATAGGAATTACCTTTCTTGGTTTCTATTTGACCTTCCATGTAAGTATGTTTGCACATGTTACTCATGAAATAACAAATATAGAAAAATACTACCATAGTTAGTATTCTAAAGAGAAGTACTTACAAATCTACTTAAAGATTATCCATCCCATACTTGACTTGGAAGAAGTTCTTGCTGTTGGGGTTGGCCAAATTGATCTTTTAAATTTGAAAAGGGTTAGAGGAAGGTCGAAAATGAACAAAAGGAAAATTGCTAATAAAGGACTGAGTAGGCAAGGATAATCTAAGAGATCTAGCACCATAAGGTGTGATACATGCAAGTGGTTTGGGTATAACAAAAGGAGTTGTAAAGGAAAGCTAGTTAAAAAGAAAAAGAAAAAGATGATCTTGTTCCATAGTATTTTTCATTTAGTTACTTACTTTGTGTTTTCACAAAACTCACTATTTTAGGAATGCTTATTTATTTATTGATATAAGTTATCACCATGCAATACTAATTTTTGTTTATTTCTTACTATTCTGAAATGGCATGAATTACTAATAAGAATGAAAGACCCACCGCAATGGAATCTCATCCTAAATCTACTACAAGAAACATTGTATAAAAATATTCTACTTTGGTTTTTTTAAGCCTATTTTCTTATGTTATTGTATATTATGACATAGATAACAAATGTGATATTGGAATTCTTATTAGTGAAGAGTTTAAATGTATTCATATTGTATTATTCATTTTGTGGAACCTCACATACTGATTTACTTTAACTTCATTTATTACAGATAGCAAATGCAACTTTTAGTGCATGTATTGCTATTGGAAATGCTACAACAAGTTCTAAAGCAAGAGCCATAACAAATGTAGTTGTTAAAAGCACTCATTCACAAGGCCACCTAATAGTGCATGTTAATGCAACTATCCATTCAAAAGCAGGTCCTGCTATTAATGGTTCTTCACAAGTTAAGGCTCTGTAATAATCTTAATGCATGTTAACAATGAATGAGCTATCTTTTAAGGCTATTTAGTGGAGTGCATATGTATATATAATAAATATTGTAGCTTATTTTATTATAGGAATATATGTACAACAAAGATTGTTTTTTAGATTTAATACTTTTTTTATCCATTTTGGTGGGAATATACATAAGAATTTGTTAGTAAGGCATAGAATATGCTTGCCTCATGTAAGAGGGCACAAAATATGCCTTATCTTTTGGAAATTACTTATAGGGATTGTTTGGGGATCAAAAGTAAAACATCATGTAATGAATTTGATAATTTACTATTTAATGCATAACATATTTAGCATTCCATTTTAGCATTGTTTACTAAATTTTAGTTTTTATATTTTAACTTTTACTTGGTAAAAAATTAGTTATATGTCATATTTACTTTATCTCAAATATAATTAGAATACCATAGTTTTCATGGTCTTATTTTTTACTCCATTAGTTTTGTTTAAGTCATTTAAATTGTTCACACCAATAATTCAAAAAATACACAACATTTTCAAATATATTAATAAGAGCAAAAGCAATGTAAATTAATAAAAATAAAAGCATTATGCATGTGAAAAACCATTAGTCTCCATTAAAATAGATCTTTCTTATATTGTACATATTTTCAATTAAAGATGAAATATGTTTTTCACTATTTTAGCATTACTTCAACAATAAAGCAATGAAAGACAAAATTACAATTCATACATATAAAATTAGGGCAAAAAAAAATTAGCATCTTTAGTGCCACCACTGTGCATTTTAATTCTAACATTTTCTCTTATAATATTTCTTCACTTCTTATAATTTCTCTACTCTCTTTCCGCTTTCTATATTTTCTCCTTTTTCTTCAATACATTTGTATTTCCTAACTTCCAATGGAGTTTTCACATAGCACTTTATCATTTTAGAAGGTTTATATCATTTAAAAAATGTGTATTGCCCATCATCATAGGTGTAAAATAATCTATTTAGATTTTTTTGATTTGGGAGATTTTAAGGACAACTTTTTTCCCATACTTAAATCTCTTATTCTAGAATTTTAGACAAAATCCACTTTGACCCACACTTAAAGTTGTCATTTGCAACCAAATTTAAGGAAACAAATTGACATATGTTGTTGGCTTCCTCACTGTCTAACATTAAGCTAAAATAAAGAAAAAGAGAGAAATTTAAACAAAATGGAAGAAGTGAAAGTGAGTAGATGGAGCTTACTACTTTAATTCTTGGTGCTCTCAATATTTCATCCTCTTTGCTATGCAAGTTTTAAAGAAACTTGCTATTGCTCTTACACCTGTCTATTCCTTCCAATAAAATAAGCCCTAAGCCTTGACAACAATGCTTATAAAAGCAGTAAATTGACTTCTCCAATTATAATAACATCAATAAAGTGAAAATGGTTCTCTCACTTTCAAAAATAATATTAAACAATAACCAATTGCAATTGCAATTACAATTTCATTGACTAATAGACTGTTTATCTTAAGCGAGGGGAGTTTAAGAAAGAGCCATATTAAAAAAGATATTTATGGCATTTATCAAAATAAAAGAGATACAAGTATAATTAATCCAAATCTGAAGGGAAAGAAGAGTAATTTATCTTTAAAAAATACAATAAAATAGAGAAAAGAAAATGAAATAGTGAATGAATTTTAAAGTTTTAATAAAATCTCAATTTATATATATTTAACTTAGAATATACCATTTAAAAATTAATATCAAGAAATTTTAAAAAAATTAAAAAATAAAAATAATTTTAAATTTTAAATATTTTTATTAAGTAATAAAATAGGTAATTAATTATTTATCATAACATTTTCTATATTTAAATTTTAACTTATTTAAAATATTTTAATATAAAATTAAATATATTATATTATATCTAAATTACTTAATTATATTAGCGTGTTAGTTACAAAGAATGATACTGTGCATAACAAAATAAAAATATACAATAAAAAATAAAATGAAGATAAATAATAGGTGTGTTGCAAAATAATATATGAGTTAAAAATATTATATAGTTAAGAAATTCATTTAAATTAAATTTAACTAATTTTAAATATTTTTATTAACAACAATAATATATATTATGTTGTAGATATACTTTTTAATAATATTAACATATGAGTAATAAATAATAGAAGTGAATATGAAAAATAAAATAAAAAATACAATGAATAAATAAAAAAATGGACAATATATGAATAGCAAAGTAGTATAAAAATTAAAAATAAAATTTGAAGTTAAGTAATTCAATTAAATCAAATTTATAACTTATTTAAAATAATTATATAATAAAAATAGAAAAATATCATATTATATATATTACTCAGTCATATTGGTGTCAAAATTATAAATAATAGTAGTGAATAAGAAAAATTATATAATAAAATAAAGTGGTGCTCAATATATGAAAGATAGGCATGGAAGGAAAAGACAGCATTAGTACTAACATCATCATGTGTATTGTTCTAACTAATTGAACTTTATATCTTATTGAAAAGATCCTATGTTGATATTTAATGCAAAATATTTTTAATTTTTTTTAAGTTTTATTGAGAAGAATAATTAATCTCAAATTGTTTATAAATATTTCTAATTACACTAATATAAATGTTTTTCTATTTTTGCTAATTATTGATTAAAATAACTAATTCATATTAGCAAGCGTTTCTTTGTTCAAGTGTATACATTAGGGTGAAGATTGAAAATGAGGTTCATAAACTAAAATGATTTCTCACTTTAGCTAACAATATTATTTTTGTAGAGGAGATGATTTTGGAGGACTTAGATTTATCAATGCATGCAAAAAGATCTTCAAGAATGAGCAATGTTGGTGATAATAGAAAGATATTGTAATTTTTATTGTCATTATTTCTCTTATTATAATTAAATATATATAAGATAATTTTATGCATTTATCGCAAAATATTTCATATTGTAAAACATGAATTTACATTTCAACGAGATGACTTTTATGAAATTATTTTATTGTCGTCAATTCATTATTAGTTTTATTCAGTTATTTCTATTTACAAGTATAAATATAGGAATGAATATAGATTAAAATATATTCTAATTTAAACAAGGACAATTGCTGCTAACAATTACAATTAAAATGGAATGGCAATAGATTTTTTTAAAAAAAATTGTAAAAATAACAGTGGTCTTTGACTATTGCAAATACAAATTAAAAAGGTTTAAAATTGCAATGGCTAAAATTTTCAAATATTTTTTTTACCTTTATAGCAATTACAACCGTCTCTAAATTTAAGCAAAAATAATGGAAGTTCAAAAATTGCTGTAAAGTTTTTTAAAAAAATTTTAAAAATGGTGGCAATTATCAACCATCATAAGTTTTTTGAGAAATTAAAAAAAATAGCAATAGTTATAAACCATTGTAATGTGCAAACACAAGATTAACCTATTGTTATTTAAAACCCGATTAGATATGTCAAAATAGGTTAATCCAACTTTATTAGGCTAATCTCATAAGGAAAAACTTTATGTCATTTAGATTGGGTTACTATAATTCCAATCCCAATCCTAATCCCAGTTTCAAGTCAATATTTATCAGGTGAATTTTAATAGCTCATTACATTTTATTATTATCATATTAGTTATTTATTTATTTATTTTTAATTTTATATCATTAATTAATTAAAATATATTATTATTAAATATAATTATATTTTATTGTTATCACTTAAAATTTTATTAAAAGGATGAAATTAAAATAAATTTATTGAAATAATTAAAATAAAAATTATATATTTTTTAAATTTTAAAAAGATTAAATATGACTTCTTTTAAAAAGAAAGTAAGAAAATTTTTAAATATTAATGTAGTTTTATTCCTAATTTCTTAGGATATATTAATAACTTTTCAATATATTAAAATTTTAAATTAAAATCTTATCACTTTTAATAAGCAAAAGAAAATATTGATTAAAAATAATTTGATCACTTATAAAAAATTATTTATAAAAATATATTTTATTATTATCATTTAAAAATTATTTTTATTTTTATTTTTTAATAGAATAAAAAATAAAAAAATAAATTAAGGCATAACAATTTTTAACGTGGAAACCTATTATTAAGAAGGATAAAGATTACGGGACCTAGTCCAAAAAAATTTTACTATTAAATAAAATAAATACAAATATTTTGCTAATTAAATTTATAACATATGAATATGTCACTTTCTAATTATCTCCTTCACCCGATGAGGATTCATCTTCTTGCAAATTATTTTGTTATCTATCTTTTGCATCAAACCAATCCTTTAAATAAATAACTATCTCTAAGTTCTGATCATTCATAGATAAATGTTTGTCATTCAAAATTCGCTCACAAAAAAAAATACGCTTTTTGATGCTATTGAAGACATTGGGAATGTTAGTATATCACATGTCATAAGTGAAAGTATAGGATATTATGTCATTTGTACTTTCCACCATTCTAAAATGATAAAATTTGGCATATTAGTTACAATGGGTGTAAATAAGTAAAAATTTAACTCATTATTAATTAAAGGAGTATTATTAGTTAAATCTAAGAAGTCATCATATTCTTCACGAAATGGAATATTCATTTTTTAAGAAGTTGAATAACCCATGTATGAATGCGAAAAACTAAATTTATTACTATATACTTGAAGCATTTCTAATAAAAAATTATTTATATCATTCATGTAAAACTCTAAGTTAAATTCATATTACATATTTTCATAATACTTTTATAGCAATTTTTTCACTTTTTCTTATTTAACTCTAAGATTCATAATTGCAGCTATAATATATAAACGAGAAATATTTTTAAAATATTTATTTCATTTTAGTAAACATTCATTAATAATAATTTCAAACTTATTAATACTTCTAAATTTTAAAAAATGCAGAATTACAATTAAGTAAAACGCCAAGTATTGAGTGAGATTTTAGATAATAAGAATAGGATAAAAGATTAGTTACTCTATAAAATGTTTATAAAAATTGTAAGAAAATTTGTGCCCTTTTCCATTCAATATTTTCAAGGTGACGATTAACTTGAATTTTCGTTGAATAAAAATATTCATGACATCTTTATACTCTAAACAAAATTTCAACATTTTAAAAATAGAATTTGATCTTGTAGAAATATCTTGTGGAAGTGTCTTAGGTTTTTTAGACATTTGAATACATAATTATTTCCAATCATGCTTTCTAATTGGTGATAATTTGATATATGTAAAACTATATTTCTAAAATTTTGTATAAGTATAGAAATAACTTTTAATGCATTTTCAATAACTAAATTTAAAATACGGCATACATATCTAAGATGAAAAAAAATGAGCTTCAAGAATAGGATTTAAAATTGGAATTAAAATTCTAATAGCACTAGTATTAGTAAATGCATTATCAAAGTTAATTGAAAATATTTTATCCAATATTGTGTATTCATTACAAGTATCTTTTATATTAAAAGCAATAGTAGATGCATCATGTAGTGAGAGAAGTGGTTTAAAACAAATAATTCTTTTATGTAAAATAAAATTATCATCAATATAATGGGTAGTTACACAAACATAGCCCATTTGAGATGGTGATGTCCAAATATTAGATGTAAGTGTAATTCTACCTTTGAATTTTTTAAAAAAGTTAGCTAAGCCTATTTTTTGCTCTTTAAAAATTTTATTCAATTTATTTATACTAGTATTCCTACTGATACCATGCCATTGAGGATTAAAGTGTTGAAAAAGGGCATTTAATTTTGAAGAATTAGATACACTAAAAGGTATTATAGCATGACAAAATCCATTTAAATAATTTATATTTACAACTATCTTAACTAGGCATATTAAAATTTTCACTTAAAATATTTACAATATCCACATGCTTAGAAAAATAATGGCATTTCATTGTACTAATACCACTATAACTATTATAATTATAATTTTTTGGATAATATCTGTAAAATGCTTTAATTGCCCCATCTAAATTTTTTTAGATTAAATGATTCTATATTTTAGAATTTTTTTATTTTTTTAAATCAAATAAGGATGCAGGAGTATTTATATTTTTACGACTATGAGTACGTTGTGAAGATAGATGTTGAGAAGGAAGAGGAGATGATGTAAATTCGTATGTACTTGAAGGAGTATTTATAAAATTATTATTTGAAAAATTAGTAGCTACATTTTTTAAAAATTTTTGATCATCCAAATAATTTTGTATATTATTAGGATCGTTTAAATCTATAATTAAAATTTATTAATAATATAAAAATAAAATTACTAATATTAAATTTAACAAGAATAATAATTAACTAAAATACTATAAAAATTAAAATATACAAAACTTAATAAAAAATATAAAAATATAAGTAGAGATTAGAAAAAAAGTTAAAGAGTGTCACTAATATTTTCCTTGCAAGTGAAAATTTCAATACTTTATAACTTCATACACTACCTTCACCTTCAATCTTCAATATTTGTAAAAGAATAAAAATTATAGGAATGAGATTAAAGAGAGAAAGAATGAATATTTGTTGTGTGAATTGAGTTTGATTAAGAAATAAGAATTTGAGATAAGTATTTATAATAGTGTAAAATATATAAAATATTTTAAAAGAAAGCCATTGCACAACGGTTAAAACTCTAGCCTTTCAGCCTCTAGGACTAACTATGATTGACTAACTAGCCATATAATATAGGTAAGGATTATATAATATTTTTTAAATGAAATTAAATAAGAATAACAATATAGCATTCCTTTCTGCCCAAGGCAATTTGATAACATTAGTATATTATTTTATAAAGAAATTAAAATTAAAATTAATTTATGATGCAGAAAAGTATAGAGACTTAGAGAGCACTAGGTGTGTTATTGTGCTTTAGTTGGCCACTTGGCTTTAAAGCTAGCTTTGTCAATCTATCTCTAAACTTTAGAGCCTAATCTTTCTTTGTACTTCAAACAGAACTCATAAAAGACCACTTGGTCACTCCTCTAATTCCACGGCTCCAGTTCCACACCATAGGCGGTCCAGCTTATAGCAATACCACTACATATAGATCCCATGAGTATAAAGTATAGAAGTATTATATCACTCTTTTACTTATATATGAATAAATAAAATTTTCCTATAATAAAAATCTTCCTTACAACGAATAGATCCCATGAATGCCAATAATTTATAAAAAATGTTATATATTATTTAAAATATATACTCATAATATAAATATATTATTATTAGTTAGATTTTTTTGTAATGTTAGTTAGAAAATTAATTTTATATCATCACTAATTTTTATATTATCATGTTAAAAAATTATTAAAATTTTTATTATTATTAAGAATTTTTAATTACTATTTATTAAGTAACATATTTTTTTATTATTATTAATAATATAAAATATTTTTTCTTAAAAATCAAATTTATATTTTTTTAATTACAACTTAAGTTGTTAAAGTATAATTTTAACATATAAAAATTAAACATATAATAATTATTTATTTATTTATTACTCACTACTATTACCAAACTAATGGGTTAACCCAATAACCTAACGAGTTAACATTTATTAGTCCTAGTTCTTTATTAGGTTGGGCTAATTAATCTCAGTCCGTTACCAGATTGAGCTACTATTATCATTTTTTATACCAATCCAGTTTCAGGCTAAGTAAAATTATACCGTCCCAGGTTAACTAGTCACACCTCACCCATTTTGACAAGTCAAAACTCGATAGTCCGTTTTTTAGCAGTTTGTTGAATGGCCATTGTTAACCTTTCTGGTGGTTCTAACGACCATTAAATGGCATTCAAAACCATTATAATCCATCACTTTTTATATAGTGGTACGTAACTAAGAATATATGCAATTTATGATGATATAGTGTCTACTTAATATTTTTATGGGTATGGTTCTTACTAGATTAGCTAGTTATGAATCGAAGATGGATGCATGATGATTGACTTACTATTGAATATGAAAATAGAATTAATGAATTCATCAAATTTGTAGTTGCTCGAATGAGGGAAGAATTTAGTGATGCCCTTATAAGGTGCCCCTTTATTAATTATTGTTATGTGGGTATGTCCAATAGAGTGGCATATGAAGATTCTAAAATGGTATATATGTAACTTACCAAAATAGGTCAAGAGAATGAATTATAAAGGGGTATACTACTGTGGATTTTTATATAAAATACTTATCAAATATAGATACTATCAAGCTTTCTAATCCTTCGCATAAAGGAAAAAAATTAGGGAAGGGTACATTGAAACCTAAATGGAAAGCATAAATTGTCAAATATGGACACATATATATTTCTATATCCTACAAAATAGTGAAGAGGTTAAATCTTATATAAATGAACATACTACTATCATGAAAGAGCTACATTGTGACAAAAATAAGCAATAGGTATAAGTTGAACCTAATTGCTCATTCATTATGTAGTTTCATAATTAGGTGGGGCATACGATGGTATAAATATTGAATATTATTTCCAAGACTATAAAATGATTAGCTAATAAGTGTCACATGGAAGTCATATTTTATTAAGAATATAATATCAATGGATATTCTCTTTACACAAAGTAATAAGGTGAGAGGAACACTATGTAAAATAGTAAAGTTATTTTAGTTCCTTGGGCAATGCATGTCTCTAGTGTCAAAAATAAAATAAAAACTAATAGTTATATTATAATTATTCAAAAATTTAAAACATTTATAAAGATTAAGTACCAAATAAGTGGCCTTAACCATCTAAGTTTCAAACTTTACATCACAATTGGAATCATTATATATAATTTGACCTAACCCAAGTAAAAGAATTAAGATTTTTTTTTTTTTATAAAAGGAGTAAGTTAAAAATTACCTTACTAATTTAAGCTAATTTATGAAGTCTTCAAATCCAACCCAAATTGATCGGTTACAATGATAATAATTCCATTCTTCTTTCTATTATCACTATCTTGGAAATTAGATATAGTTCATGAGGGCAAAATGTGCAAGAACAATCATAATTTAGGCAAAAAGACAAAACATTTCACAAAACATAAAATAAGAACCATCATTTTGTAGCCTGCTCTTTAAGCTTATCAATTCCAAGAACATATGGAGATTGGTGTCTATAATGCTTACTCCTTTTTAGCCACTTCTCTTACACTTCCTGAAGATAAAAGGATACAAACATCATTTTTTTCTTTACACAATACCAATCTATTCAAGCTAACTAAAATTGTTCAAAATTAATCAAAGCTAATTTTATCGATTGAAGTCAATTAAGATTTATTAAAAAGTTTTTACTAATTTTAATTAACCATTGAACAATTTTAGGGAAAAATGTGTTAACAATGAATGATAATATGAATCCTTTTAGTAATATAGAAGAAATGATGGTAAATGAGGTGATGATAATAGAAGAGAGACAATGATAATATATATGATGATAGGAGTAATATTTAATCATTATTATTCATTTATTAAATGAAAACATTCACAATTTAATCATTAGTTATAAATAATCATTAATTTTCTTCAAGTATCCTATGTAGGTAAATTTTATTGTCTTCATGTATATAATACAATATAAATAATATAATAATATATAAATAAGGACTATTCTATGGCATAATAGGACAAATTATTCTATAGGATACAAAAATATGATGTGTCATGACCCATTGCCTTGGGAACTAAAGTTTATAATCTTAACTATTCAATCTAATTAGATGGCTACCAATATTGATTAATACTTTTCCTTATGTCTGTATCTTCTTAAAGGAGCAATCATAGAGCTTTAAATCCAATAGAAGCTTTAATAAACAAAAAAAAATTATTTGCAATTGAAAATTTAATGAAAGATGCAATCGTGCAACAATCATAAGGTCATCAATATATTCATGTTCCAATCCACCAACTACATTGCTATAAGTTTTGGGAGAAAGTTCGATGCATTGGTGTACCATTGAATCAAACCATTAGATTTCATTCATTTTGTATAATATTATATAGATAAATGAAATCCAATGGTTAGATCTATTGATTTACTAAAGTCATTCGCATAAGTTTTTATTTGATAATTTTTTGTTATAAAAACATAAATTATGAAGTCAGTATATCATGTTACTATAAATGCTTAATATTAATATATCATGATTTTTAAGCTTAAACCATGATAAATATTTGATAAAAAATTTATTAAAGTAATTTTTTTAATTTCATTCACAACATGATTGCGTAATTTTATAAGTCTATAATGTATTTGTTAGATTTTCTATTATGAACTTATTAAGTTAATAATAAAACAAGATGTAAAGAGTTTGACCCAATATAAAGTAACTAGATAATTTAGGCTCAGTGGTAATCTAATCCAATAATGAGATAACGGATGACTTTTAGTGATGGATCGACCTACTAATGTTATCAATATAAATAAAGATTACTACTCTTCAATCCTAAAATTGATTCTAAACACTTCCCAATGATGTCAGAAAGCCTCCTTAATCAAGTTTTTATTTAAGATTGATAAAAATGAATCTTTATTGGAATTTGTGATCAAGATTGATCATGAATAGTATGTGACCTACAACAAATCTTGATTTCATATTCATCTCATAATGGATTCATCAAGTAATAATAAATTATTTTTTCACATTAATATTATTCTTTTCATATGATTCATTTCTGGTTATTATTTTTATAAAACTTTAATTTTTAGCAATTGATATCAGAACCAGTTAATCATGTGAGTTGAATATATTATTACGTAAATTTAGAAATCAAATTTTATTTTTTGAATAATATTATATTTTGTGATGAATTATCTAGGATGAAAATTGTTATGAATTATCAATTATTTCATAACACTTCAATTTAATTATTCATAATTATAAATATTATTTTGGTATTGATGATTATGATATACTTTGAATACATATATAATTTATGTGGTATAAATTTTGGGATTGTATGTATAATTTTATTTAAAAATCTAAATCACAAAATTCTAGGGAATGTGTTTTTGGGACTCCATGTATATAAATATATATATACATACATATATATATATATATATATATGTATGTATATATATCATGTTGTTTTTTGGTCTCCATGTGTGTTTGTCTATTTTTCATAAGATCTTATATACATTTTCTTATGTTGTTTTCTTTTCATTAGATCCTATATCTATTTTCTTTGGTTGTCTACTTTTCAAATTATTTTTATGTTATTTTATTTATTTGAAATGAGTCTTTTAATATAAAAAAGGGAGACTCTGGTATTGATTTTGTAAAATTGAATATGGCAATTCTAGCTACTTTAAAGGATTCTTTACAATCGTGCATTTTTTGAAAATTTTAATATCAATTTTTGAGTAATTTTTATTTTTAATGGATTACAATTTAAGAAAAACATTTTTGGCATTTATAAGTTATTAAATACAAAGTTTTCAAAGGAAAAGGAAGGTTGAATTTTGAAAAATTTTCAATTTTTAAAATGAATTTTAACTACAATTTCTTTGGAAATTTTGCATTCAAATGCATTAAAGAACATTTACATATGAAAATTGAGCTAAAATGTAAATATATATAATAAAAATTGTATTGTTTTAGGCTTCATTCTCCAAGCTAGATTTATTAGGTATTTTTTTAGATTTTTGAAATTAAAAATATTTTAATTATTTTTTTATTATTCAACTTGAATGGCTAATTAATATTATTTAATTTAACATTCTAAAAATATCTTATAATACTCAGAAATCAGAATTGACTATCAATAAGCTTATTTCAATCATTACATAGGCTAAGGAAGACATGGAGAAATGAAAAACTCATGTAGTTAATTACACCTCACATAACCTATATTTAAATTAAGGTGAAAGGTCAAATAAAAAAGACAGCAAGGGTTGTTACAGCTATGGAGGGAAGAAGGGTGAAAAAGGTAAGTCTAGTAAATAATAATGCTATAAACCTAACAAGGCCTAATTCAAGGATAATTCCAAGTTATACAAGAAGTATGGACATAAGAAAATGAACTATTTTGAATACAAGAAATGGGGTGAGAAAAAAAAAGAAGGTGCCTATCTAGCTCTAATCTATTTTGATCAAACATTATTAGTGTACCATTAAGCTTTTAGTGGTTAGATATTGATGTGACTATTCATATGACTAACTGTTTTCAGACGTTGTTAAATTTGAGAAAACTAAATGAAGGAAAGCTAATTATAGGACTAAAAAAAAGAGATAAGGTTGAAGCAGAGCATATATGATTAATGAAGTAAAAGTTAAAGACTAGACATGAGCTTTTACTTAATAATATAATTTATGTATCTTCTATAAGAAGAAATTTAATTTCAATTGTTATTTGGGATTATGTTAGATACCATTATTATTTTAAAAATAAAAAAGTTAAATTATTTTGTAAATCTTCTATTATTAGTATTGGTTCTATATGTGATGAATTATATGGAATTGATTTAGATCTTAATTTCGTAAATTCAATAAATTCTATTATGGGAAAGAAAATGTGTTGAATTGATGAAAGATCCTTAGTGTTATGGCATAGATGGTTAGGACACATCTTTGAAGAAAGAATTCAAAAACTTGTAAGGGGGAATTACTTTGTGATTTTGATTTCTCAAATTTTGGAACATGTATAGATTGTATTAAAGGAAAACTTACAACTAGAGTTAGAAATGGTAAGAGAAATAGAAATAAGAATATTCTAGAATTGATCCACATTGACATTAGTGGACCTATCACATTTAATGCTATGAAAGGTTATAAATACTTTATCACGTTCATCAATGATTACTCTAGTTTTAGTGGGGTAGAGCTATTTAGAGAGAAGTTAGAATCGCTAGAGGCTTTCAAGTCATTCAAGGAGGCAGTTGAACTAAAATTGGAAAAATAGATAAAGTGCGTTAATTTCGATAGAGGTGGTCAGTATTTTGGTAGGTATAATAAAATAGAAAAAAACCCTAATCCTTTTGTGAGATACCTACAAGATTATAGAATTCAAGCAAGTTACACCATAACTAGTACACTAAAACAAAATCGAATTGTAAAAAGGAGCAATAGAAGTCTTATGGACATGGTGAGATGCATATTGGCCTATACTTCATTACCATAATTCTTATAGGTGATGCATCAAGAACATCAACATATATTCTAAATTAGGCTCCCATTAAATTAGTACCTAAGACCCTTTACAGAGTATTATATAATAAGAAGCCTAGTTTAAGATATTTTCAAGTTTGGGGTTGCAAAATTAAAGTAAAACCATACATTTCATTGAGAAGGAAACTTAATTTAAAGATTATGAATGGATACTTCATTAGGTACTACAGTGGCTCAAGGGGAAGCATATTTTACTATCCAACTCATTTAATTAAAGTAATTGAGTTTGATTAAGTTATTTTTTTTAGGATGAATTGGATAGTAGGAACCAAATACCATACATCGTAGATTTTTTTGAAGATAGAATAATTGTTTTGTTAGCACCAATATTAAGGAAAGTTATCTTTTGTTATTGCACTAGTTAATCTAGTACAGTTAATGGTAGAAAGTGTTGAGCCAAATGAAATAAATAATAAAATTTCGTTGAAAATATTTCATAAAGTACACATGTTATGACCTAAATCATATTGTGACCAGCATGGATCCCAATACCGATTTCTACAAGCCTTAAACTTTTTATTCTAGATCAGCAATTCCTAATGATTATCTTGTATATCTACAAGAACATGAATATGATATTAATGATGATACTAATCCTATAATATTTTCTCAAGCTGTATCTAATTCAAACTATTTAGATCAAATAAATGTTATAAAAAATAATTTATCTTCAATGCATAAGAATTAAGTGTGGGATGTAGTAAAGCTTCCTGTAAGTTGTAAGCTAGTTGATGCAAATGGGTTTTCAAGACTGAGAGGGATGTTTGAGGTGAAGCTAAGAGGTACAAAGCCAGATTACTAGTAAAATGGTACACTTAAAAGGAAAGTGTAAAGGACAAGGAAACTTTATAACAAATTCAACCAAAGACTCATTTTGAGTTGTTATGCCTTTGGTGGCTCATTTTGATTTAAAGCAATATTAGATGGATGCAAAGACAGCCTTCCTCAATGGTGATTTATCAAAGAATGTTTATATAAATTAGCCAAATAGTTTCTAAGAGAAAGGAAAAGTGTAGCTTGTGTGTTAGCTTAAAAGGTCTATATATGGCTTAAAACAAGCTTCTAGACAATGATACTTTAAGTTTAATGAAAAAGTTACTTTTCTTAGGTTCAAAGAGAATGCAATGGACGAGTGTATTTACATGTTGATAAATGTGGGTAATTTTGTCATTTCGGTACTATACATAGGCAACATTCTCCTTACAAGCAATGACATGAACCTATTAATTGAGATAAAATGAATTTTATCCAAACATTTTGATGCGAAGGATCTTAGAAATTTCTTTTATGTTTTAGGGATAAAGATCTATCATGATAGATCCTAGTATTTACTTAGTCTATCTCAGTAGAATTATAATGATAAACTATTTAAGAGGTTTAACATGTTAACCTACTTTCAAGTTTTCACATCCATTTTAAACAAGAAAAATTTCTCTAAATCCTAGTACTCTTAAAATGATGTTGAAATAGAAAGAATAAAAGGTGTCCTATATGCGTCAATTGTCAATAGCCTAAAGTATGCTTAGATATGTACACATCCTAATATAACTTATGCTATCAATATATTAGGGAGATACTTAAGTAATCTTGATCAGAGATATATGAGTAATGAGAGGCATAAGGTACCTTTAGGATATAAAAGATTAAATGCTAGCCTATAAGAGATTGAGAGATTTAAATTTTTCTAGTTATCTAAATGATCACAAATCTACACTTAAATATACTTTATGATAACAAGAAGAGCTATAATGTGGAAAAGTGTTAAGCAGTCCTTAATAGCAACTTTCATTATAGAAGTAGAAAAAGTTGCATGTTATGAAACCACTTGTACTACTGTATAGTTAAGGAATTTTACGGCTATTTTTGAAATTATTGAGAGCATTTCAAAACTTTTAACCATCTATTATGACAATACTATTGCTATAAACTTCTCTCATAATAATAAAAGTTCTACCCGTATAAAGTATTTTGATATAAAATAATAGTTTATGTAAAAGAAAGTATGCAAGCATATCACATGTATTGAACATATTTTCATGGATTGTATGCTTACAGATCCACTGATCAAAGGGTTACTGGTAGGAATATATCGTGATCATATAATTAATATAGGATTAGCCAAATCTTTTAATGTTTAGGTTAGTAGGAGTACTATAATGTAAACTATTTTCTTAAAATGTATATAAATAAAATATTCATATTTTGCCATATATTGTGTATATTTTTAGTTATGGTATATTTATAGAGATGTTTAGACCTTATCTCAGTACTGTGTTGAGAATTGTGATTCTCATTTAGCATATTGAGTAAATGCTTCGATCTATTATGTAAAGATTTATATATATTGTCATAATTTTACTATGTAAATCTTATTAAGTATAATCTTATTATGTATATACCTATTGGATATTATATGTGGTTAACGAGGTGTAAGTGTGCAATATATATATATATTTTTCATCGATATCACTATTGGATATAATATTTTATATTACTAGATATTTATGATCTTAATTTAGACCAATGGTTGTAAAGATGTCATAGTTTTCTTTTACATCTGATGAAAGTAGCCACTATTATTGAATTACATGGTTTAAGTGGGAGATTGTTAAATTTTTTATTGTATGCCTATTAATTCAATAATAAAATAATATGTAAAAGGGTTTGTCCAAGATAAAGTAATTGAATAATTTAGGTCCAGTGGTAATCTAACCTAATAATAAGGTAATGAATGGTTCTCAGTGATAAGTTAACCTATTAATATTATTAATATAAATAAGAATCATTACTCCTAAACTTTAAGATTAATTATAAACGTTCCTATCAGTGTTAGAAAGCCTCCCCAATTAAGTTTTCATCTAGGGTTGATAGGAGCAGTAAAATTTTATTGAAATTCATGATTAAAATTGATTGTGAATAGTACGTGATCTGCAACAAATCCTAATTCTACCATCTAATAATAGATTCATTAGATAACAATAACGTATTTTTTTCACGTTTAATGTTATTCTTTTCACATGATTCATTTAGGTTTATTATTTTTATAAAACTTTGATTTTAGCAATTTTAACATATTAATCAAACAATTTATACACACATACATATACTATTTGTTATATTCATTAGGTCAAATCATATTTTAATTAGTGTAAATCAATCTTTATTTATTCTTTGTTGGAGAATGCTAACTGACAAAATATACATTTTAAAGTAATGTTACACTCATTCTCATATATTCATTCTTTACTCACTCTCTTATCATAAACTAGGGGTCCACTATTTTGTGTAAGCTACTATTTATTAAAAGTTAGTGATCATTCCTTTCTTAGAAAGTATAAGCATTTTTTCAAGAGTTTTTTTTTGTTTAAATAGCATATGATATTTCAATAAGGCTGTTAAGTTTTTTTTAGATATGTTATGCATTTTTGTTTTCAAATACCATTTAAAAAATTATTCTTAAAAAAAAATATTTTTAAAAAATATTTTTAAGTTTAAAAAATAAAAAAGGTAGTTAGTGGAACAAATAAAAAGATTTCATTCAATTACAAAATTATTATTAAGAAAACATCTAAATTTTGTTTTCTATTTTCCCTTCAAATACAATACATCAAACATACTAAAATTAGAAATTCAATAACTTGTTAGTATGCACAACATCTGTCGATTTGCAAGTTGTTTTTCATTTTTTATTGCATTTTCATCGATTACTTTTTTCCTATTATATAATAAATTGCAAAAAAATCATAACTTTATGTCATATATTAATGGAAATAAACTATGTTGTATAGTATATATCTAGTTAATTTATCTCTTGTATGCTTGCACAAGTACATGATATTTTGCAATAAATAATGTGTAGAATATTTATATAATGGATTCCATTATATTATTTAAAAAGTACTGAAATATAAGATGTTATATGTACAACTTAAGGCATAATTCAAAAGTAAAATTAACAATAATATTAAAATTATAATGTATAATGCAATATTATGAGTATTTCACTAATTGAATTTTTTACCTTTAAAATAGCACTAAGTAATTATGTACCTTGAGTATGATTAACTCAAGTGTTTCAAACTTGTATTTAACAGAATTACTTCCCATGAAATTGCAACTTCTTAACATATCTATGATGAGGAGATGCATCATTAATAATGGAGACCAAAAGTCTATCCAATAAAAATATATGTTTAGTGATTATAATTTAAATTAGATGCATGTTGTATAACACTTGAAGTAGCTTAAATAAAATATAGTAGTTATGCTATCTTATGAACATTAATAACAAGTACAAAGATAAAGTAAATGCATCTACTTCATGGACATTATTTGATTTTGGTTGTGTTAGCAATTATTTTCAAGCATCTAAAGGTTATTAGTAAAATTAAATACCCAATTTTTTTTGTTCAAAATATATAAATGAAAAGAAATATTATCAAGAAAGTCAAGATGCTATTAATAAACCATGTTAATGATTAAGATGATGATAATAAATTTACATATTAAGAATTAAATTAAACTCAAGAAAAAAAGGGTTAAATTAATCATTCACATTGCTCGGAGTATTACTAAAGGCTATCCGAAAGATTGAAAGTAAGGAAGAAGAATCATAATTGTTCAGTGCTCACTAATGTAAAACAACCTTCATACTTTTCTAGTAAATAGTAAAGAGAATAAATCCTTTAACATTATGAAAATTAATGATCCAATTTAGGAAAGTAATCCCTAGAATCTAATAATCATACATGCATAAAAGAGCAAGAAATCGAGATTAGCACAAGAATAAAATTGGCTTCATTGTTTTAAGAACAAACATAAAGTAGAGAGAGAGTGTGAGGTAAGTTAAATCTAAAATAAGAAGATAAATACTAAAAAGTAGAAATAAGTGTAAATGAAGTGAAAATAAGATTAACATTAAAACTATAATGCATAATGCAAGATTGTTAGTATTTCACAAATTGAATTTTTTACCTTTAAAGTGGCATTGAGCAATTATGCATCTTAAGCATGATGAATTGAAGTCTTCCAAAAATTATGCTAGATTATTTCAAGTGAAATTGTAATTTCTCAACATATCTTATGATAAGTGAGATACATTATTGACAATGGAAACTAAAAGCCTATCAATAAAAAATATACAAAGCTAGTCATTACCAAACCATTAAGAGCAACCATTTTTGACATGGTATTAATATATATATGTATCAATTTTAAAGAAGAATTTCATCTTTTATACTTTTAGATTAAATTATTATTTATATACATAAAGTATTACTGAATAAAGGAAAGTTAAAGTGATAGCTTATTAAATTCATGAAGTAAACTTCATTGTAGAAGCTAAAGCTCGAAGAGCTAGTCTAGATCAAATACTTCACAATGTAGGAGTAATTACACAATCACCAATTATCATACAAGTTTCAAGAAAAAAATACAAATAATCCTCAATATAGCTTTTGCTCCTTTTCTCAGCACAACATCACCATTCATTTCAATAAAATTTACTTCAAAATCAAATGTTTTCTCTTCATAATAAGCACACAAATATTAGAAGTATTACAAATTAAGTAATAAAATTAGGCATTAATTAATATAAAAAATATGTTCATAGCTTAATTTTATCATAGTTTATTATGTATTTATTACTAAAATTAATTTTAGTTTTACTTGTCTCTTACAAGAAAGTACTATTTTCTTTACAACATAATTTTACAATCATCAAGCATGGCAAAAAGAGTTGGCATGTTCACAATTGGTCAAAAAATTATTAATGTTTTGTGTTACAAATGTGGAATTCCAATGCAATCAAATGGTGTCAATATGCATGTTAAGTGTTTATGCTTTGAAGTTGACATTTCAAAAGGATTACTCAATCATATAATTTATTTTAGATGATTTGATATAGTGTGTATTTATTATTTATTATTTTCAAATTATTCTTTAACAATCATTTTGAGAAACTAATACTATACATGACTTGAAACCTTGTTGAGTTTTGCTTGATAAGATATTAATACATTATTTATTGTTACTCTTGGTTGAAAGAAAGATTTGAGAACAACTTCATGTATACCCCTCATCTCCATAATTTTATGTGCTATTTTAAGCTTATAACAACAAAACAAATGAATTTCAAGCTAAGGATATAAATTTAATTTTTTATCATTTGTAATGTAGCTTATTTAGTAGTTAATTTATCTTTGTTACTTAAGGAAAACATGTTAGTGAGACTAGTATTTTTTAAGATTTTGTTATCCTTGAAAGCATAAAAGAATCTTATTAATTATCCAATTATTATATTATCATGATTCATTACTAATATGCTATTTTGAATTTTATTAAGGGAAGAGAAAGTCATTGACATATAAGCAATTTCTATAATTAATCAAGATTTTTGTACAGGATTAGCAAGTGTTATCCTCTAAAATCTAAGCTATCACTAGAATGTTCTTACTTGCCATCAAATTCAAATCTAAAAGTATATCTTTTAAGGTATATATTAGAAATTTGAGCTCTATAAGAGCAAGCAAAGCTTAGGTTATGGTAATTAGCTTTAAGTTGTGGAAATGGTAGAGGGTGATCTAAGGAATGTTCTTTCTCAAATAGTGAAAACTACTTCAATTTTGGTTATGAGTAGCCATAATTATATAGTATTGCTGCGTGGATACTTAAGTTAGATACTTGGATCTTTTGAGCTCAAACAAATGAAGTATTAAATACTTGTCTTATATGGTATTACAAATTGTCATAAGGTGTTAAAAATGTATCATTTTTCTCACTTTTATATCCTTTTAACAAGATGTATGATCTATTTAGTTTCAAGTATTCATACATCTTGGATTTATATAAATGCTTCCATTTCTTTGTGTAACACTACTAACAAGTCTAAAATGCATATAACCATACATATTTCAAGAAATGTCATAATAAAACATTAAATAGGAGAGCCATAAGAAAATCTTGCTACAAGATCTTGCACAAAAATATTTTAAATAGATCAGGCATAAAACTCATCTTTCATTTTATGAAGCCATTCAACATTAACTTCTATGAAACCAAACAGTTCTCAACTCACCTAGCACTATCTAAAGAAATAAAGCCATTTTCAACAAAATATGAAGAAAACCTAATGAAGGAAAGACAACCGTGCTTACTTTAGGATCATTTTCAACAAATAACATAATCAACACCCACAGCGACAAAGCATTCTCTCAAGCTCCTCCATAATAGCTAAAAAGGAAAACAGGTTGAAACACTTGAATATGAAACAGAGGAAAAGTAAAAAAATTTATAAAGTAAAGTCCAGTTCCAAGAAAGTAAAATATATCAACCTAATAGCAGTAAAAATCAACTCAATTACATCGTACCATCTTCTAAGATTGCACACTCTAAATAAACTTCAGTCCATAGCTATAAAATAGGCAAAAAAATAATGTGGATATTAATATTAACATTAAACTAAACTTTATTCTATACTAAGTAAACTTTTCCAAACATAATTATATTAACTCAATTTTTACATAATAAAAATTTTACTCAAGTTTAAATTTTGAATCAAATGAATTTAGTATGACTAACCCTTCTCCTTTTCTATACATGCAGCCACAAAATTCTCGAATTGTCTTTGGCATAGGAATTTCCATTCACTAAACTGCAATTGAAGCAATGCCATTACAAAACTAAGTTTCAGAAGAAATTAAAAAATAACATAGAACTTCAACACATGGTAGCAAGAATATAAGGTAAAAAGAAATAAACTATACTTTAGCACATCATACTTATGCCACATTCTCTTATTAGCGAAATGTATAGAAACAAAAATATAAGCAAGAAATTGAAACTGAGCTTTATTACCCTCAGAGAAGTAAAAAATGAAAATTATACAAATGAAGTTATAATTAGTAAAGATAGTAAATATGTTAGGTGTTTGTTTAAATGAATAAAATATAAAAATAAAAAATAATAATACTTATTTAGGAAATGAGGTAGAGACAAAAAGTAAAATGGTAAAAACATGCTAATCAAGATTAAGCAAAAGAAAAGGATCAAAGAAAGCAAAATTTTAGCAGTAATTAAGAAAATAGTATATTGATATGTGTAAAGCCATACAACAATGATAAAGTAATCTCTTCTTTATATCTCTATCTCAATACTAATTACTTCATTATCATTATTCCAATATGAATTGAGAGTTTTTTTAAGAATGGGTTACTTTTTTTGTTGTTTACATGTATCATTTTACAAGAAAAAAATTTTCCACCCATTTCTTATTTATTATTTTTCCTTTGTATATATTTTTCTCATATATTTTTTTCTTTTATTTATACATTACTAGTTTTTATAGCATGTGTTTATAAAAAATTCAAACTTGTGTAAATTATATAGCTTGCAAAATATTTGATAAGTAATATGAAATTGAATCATAATTTCATGTTAAATTTATTGGATTTGAGTAAATAAAATTTTGTTTTTAAATACATAAAAAATATAACTTCAATAAAAAAAATCTTAATAATAAGTATGTGGTCCCCAAGTGAGCAACCAAATTGCTCTATACTTCAATCCATATATTGTTAATGAAAGAAATCAATATTTTTAAAAAATTATTTAGTAACTATCTAATTTTTATTATTATAATCTTAAACTATAAGTTGTATACTTATTTTTTCTAACATTTTGTAATTATTGCAAGCAAATGTGCAAAATATTCAATCTCATAAGTTTATCTTATTTTTTATTTTACATTAACTTACCTTATTTTTTTTAACTTAGTGCTTTTAGGTGACTATGTAAGAAATTATATAATTTCTTCCTAATAATTTTTATATTAAAAGTAATAATATAATAGTTAATACATTAATTGTTTTTATTAGAGGCATTTCAAACAAAAGGTGTGGTCTTGCTATATCATCATTCACCAATTTTTGTTGAAATTCTATTCACAACTTATACTTAAACTTGCATCCTATAATAAGTTTTAGAAAAGATAATAATTTTGGTGCATTATGGAAACAAATATTATCAAGACACTTGTTCTATAGTAGATAAATAGGAAAATCATAAGTAAAACCATTATTAGATGTATCTTAAAAGGAAGGATGCTATGGAATTACTAAAATGCACCCAGGATTTTTATTTGTACACTATTATGGGCATAAATTATTGAAATTATATGCATTACATAAACATTCACTTTCTTTTGAACTTTAGCATTTTTAGATACATTACATTCATTTACTTTGAAATTTACATTTCTAGGTTTCTAATAGGATTCTAATTTTACTTAACTTTTAAAAGTCTCTAGTCAATTGGAATTGAATTTGCAAGAAGAAACAACAAATATTTAACGTTTAATTAAGAAAAATAAGATTCATAATTTTGAAAAGTATAAAAAATTAATAGCATAATCACAGATATAAAATTTGCATGAGTAAAAATATACACTTGTTATATTTGATAACATGAGCAATTATATTTCATGATGAGAATTCTAAAAGCTCATAGAGACTTGTTTTTTTAGAAATAAAATGCAAATAAAGACCGTTTAAGTTGAATTTTTAACAATGAATTCTTAAAGATTAAAAATATCTTTTAACTTTAAAAAGATGGGGGAGGAGAGACTTATTGTAACAGGATAAAAGAATGGACAAAAAGATAAAAAAAGGAAATGCAAAAGAAAATAGATATAAGCTTTGTCACACTTCTAGCCTTTTCCATTCCTCTTAAAGTTTGGAGATCTTCTTTTCTATACTTAAATAGTCATGTATGTGTTTTACTTGAAAGATAATACTACCATAAGTGAAACAAAGGAAGTTCTCTCTTTCGCTAGATATAGCAATATATTGATTACACTAAAAGTTAATTATAGTAAAAAAAAAATACAATGGTAATCTATAGTACCATTCCATCATAAGGGAAGAAAAAATTAAAATTTTTAATACACATCTTTGAGATTGAATCTAAAATAAATATACATCTAATGAGTACATATAAGATATATATAATAAGCACATACTAATTCTTATCATCAATCATAATAAAAAAGGAGAATACCTATATATTGGATTGAGAAGAATAACACCTATAGCTACAATAAATTCTCTTACAAATGCAAGCCTATTAGATGTGTTCATTGTATATCCAGTGCCTTTGGTTAGACAAAAAAACATAATGAATACATGTAATTCTCATTACCAATCACAATAAAAAAGAAGAATAAATATTTATTAGATGGAGCATATAAATATTGTGAAGAAATATATGCTTACATTGCAAGCATCTATACCAAGGATTCACTTCCTTTATATATGTTGTAAGCTATATTAAGAATGAACTTAAATCATTTACATTGGTTGCTAATGATTTATCACATCTTGCTAACAAGTTGTGGGGAATAGTAGTGTAGACTTTAGGGCACCCATATTTTCCGGATCAATAATAGTGGCTTGCTCAAAGAAGGAAATTTTACTTCAAAAGTATTGTATGTCATTAAGGCAAGAAGGTTAAAACTTAGATAAATATTAAACAATGAAATTTAGAAATACTAAAACATCTCAAATATCCATTTATACCATTAACAAAATCATTTTACAAAAATTTTCATATTAAATACTTTTTTTATCCGTAAATGTTCCAAAATATAGCTATTGAAAAATATTTAAACAAATTAAGATTAAGAGTATTCACCAAAGTGTATGCTCAAATGCCTCTTTTTCTACGTTTCCTTAGATTAAAAATAAATTATAGTAGAAAAGATAAAACTATGCTTTAAGGCATTCAATGTACATAAAGATGAAAGAACCATGATATCTTTATTTAAAAGTAACATGAAAAGTATCCATCAAAGTGCAAGTTTTTTGAGCTAGTTTATAAAGATTTAACACTCACTAAGATATCATTCATCAACAACCTAAACATATCCAATTATTATTACACTTTTATCCTTTGTAATTTTCACTTTAAATATAGCAATTTAAAGACTAATAAGTGAAATGTCTCAAAAGAAAAATCTCTTTCCAAAATTAAAAGATTGTATCAGGAATATTTTCTAGTTTTGGGATGCAAATTTGAAATGTATATGTTTCAAATCTAATTCATTAAAACTTTATTAATATTAATGCACCTTTAAAATTTTGAGCATTGACACTAATAGATTCTAGAGCTTTAGAATTCATTGTGCCAAAATTCACATCATTGGAAGACTCATATGACCTTTGACCAAAGACATCAATCACATGGTAATTGATACTATCTACTGTTGAATTTTCATTAACCTCAAAATTATGCAATTAAAGTCTAGTAATATGAAATATTTTTATATAAAGTCTAAATTTGCAACCCATATACTAACAATAGTAACATAAGATGAAAAGAACATAAAATTAAACTTTTTGAAGAAGACAAAGAGTAAGCAGAAAAATCAACCAATAAAATTATAGGTGTTTTAAATAGAATTCTTTAATTACACTATCTTTTAGAAAACTTATAAAACACTATTCAATAACTAATAACTATTTTAACTTTGGATGATTCATGAGTGGAAAATTACATGGATCCTTGATGAATAAACAAATTTCATTATCATATATATTTGTAATGAAGGTAAAATATTATATTACAATAAAATAAATTCTTACCTTAATTATTGAATTGACATTGACAATTAAACTCATATTTATAGTGCAAGTAAACTTGTAGAATAGATTTAAAAAGTTCATTTTGCATGCTAAACAATCTACTAAAAATGAGTTACTTGCAAGAATGTAAAATGCGCTAAGATATATGTAAAATATTAAAGTAAAAGTGGTAGGTCTTAGATAGAAGAGCAATATTTAGAGATATATAAAGATAAACTATTGTTACATCCTTTGACTACCAAATAAAATTAAAGTTCTAAATTGTATCGCATTTAGATAAATAAATTAATTTCCATACAATTAAAATAGTAACATATAATATATGCTTAATTATTGGTATATACAAAGAAAGTTAGTTTTGCAAGCTTTATGAACTTATGAATTTTGACTTTACTTAAAAGCTTTTTTGTTTTAAAAAAATAAAAAAGAAAGATGAATATGATTTTCAACTCCACTTTATAGATATTCTTATTTCCTTAACCTATTTGGACATTTGATCTTTTACTAATTAACCAAAAGTCTCTTTTTCTATTATCCACTTGAGAAGTGAAAGCAATAAAAACAACAATGACAATTTCTAGAAGTAATATCTACTTGAATTCTTATGTTAATATTAATAATGCTTAGTAGGAAGTTCAAGACAATGAAAGAGAAAAAAGGGTTTATTAAATAATTTAACCTTTTAAAACTTTAACCTTACAATATAATTTCTCATTTAGCATTAAAATGGAGCTAACAATCTGATGTTGCATTGGTAGTTATAAGAATTTGCTAATCCTTATAGAGTTTTAGCCTATAAACACACACACATAATTCATCATGGCTTTAAGCATTAAAATTAAAGGCAACAAGCTTTTATCTATAGTTAATTATAGCTTAGGAAAGGAAAAAATTATGACTTACATGTGCTCTTCCATGCAACAATAACAGTATAACATGTTCTTTAATATTTTCATGTTTTAAAGCTTAACAATAAACATTGATTCTATAGTAATATATTTAGCATTTTATCTTGAAAAAAGAGGAAAAAAATTCATAACAATAACAGATCCACCTCAATATTTTGCTTTGCACAACAATCACTTTTAAAGCTCTAATTATCCTAAAAAAGTATATTAAGATCATTAATCAACATACCACAGTGCAAAGCTTGCATACCACTAAAATATACAATAAGTAGGTAACAATAATTAAAAAAATACAAAGCAAATGACCAAATAAGATAGATGCCGCACCTTTTTTTTTAGAATCTTAAGTTATGAAAAGTTTTAGAAACTAAAAACATTGTTAATTATCATTAAAGGAAATCAATTACTTAAAAATTTCTCCATACATATAAATGAAATTTTGTATATGAATCTAAGACCCTTGAAAAGGAAGTGTGAGGTGAACATTTATTAAACAAAATGGCCATTATATGATCCATGACTAAATATTGATAACCAAAATAGTATTAAAGGAGCATCAAATAAATCGGGAATGAAGAAGATTAGATTAATTGGAAAGTAAGGAATTATAATATATAAAAGTCCTAAATTTCCTTTAACTTAAATTCCAATGTGTATAAAGCATTCATTTAAATATATAGAGACAAAAAAGCTTTGGAAACTAAATAATGAGCCTATAAATGAGTTCTATACATACAACTAATTTAACCAAAATTGGTAAGCATCCTTGTAGAAATGAAAAGGATGAGGTTTTTAAGCAAAACTCACTTAAAAGTAGAATCAACAAGCATCAATCAAATGAGCTAAAAAAAACATATCCTTTGGTTAAAGTGGATTTACTTCAAACAATTTAAGGAAAAAAACCACTAACCAAAGAATTCAAACAACAAAAGAGTTCTTGTAGTTAGCCTTTTGCACAATATAATTAGAACCCTACAATAAACATTTTGTAAAAAAATATAGTCAACCTAGATGACTTTGCTTAAGCAATAAGAGAAACTTGAAATCCAAAAACTTAAAATTTTAGGAAAAAAATTCATAACCTAAATCATTTGCAAGTTTCAAAATCATTTTTCTTCATAGAAAATGCCTCTCAATAAATTTACTTATGATATCAAAATCAAATATGTATCATACTTTAGGAACATATTGTTAAAAAATCATCAATAAATTTTTTTGAATAATATATGAAACAATGAACAAAGTCTTCTTCTTAAAGGTGTTAGATTGGACAAGATAAAAGATGGAGTTAAAGTATACCTTTGTTAAAACATCAATAAGATCTCAATACTTTGTGTAGGTTAATTAAAAGAAATTAAATTTACAAAATAAAATTTGAAATTAGGAAAATAACTTTTATACCTTAATAGCTAAACAATATAAAAATTTAGAACTTTAGCTTATGTAAATAGCCTATAATTTAGATAGCAAGAGAACATGAAAAACATCTTACACTAAGTAACAAAAAAATTGTTACAATGCACAATTTGCAAATAGGTTTCTATCATACCATGAAGCTTGTTATCAAAACATATATAAATAATACTTATATGTAAACATAGCTCTCTCAATATTAGAACCAAAATAATGTCATAAAAGTCATAAAAGCTTATTTTTCAAACAATGCTATTAAAAGCAAATTCAAAATCTCAATGCATAAAAGAAAATAAAATAAAAAACCTTAATTGTCCAAATTATCATCAAATTCAATTTTTGTAAATACAATATACTATGTCCTTTGTAGAAGGCCATATAGATAATGCCATAGAGATCGACTTTGTAATTATTCTCCAAAGTAGATCAAACCAAATGGTTTATAGAAAATGTAGCCAATAATGATTCTTCTCAAACAACCAAAAGAGAAATTTTGAAACATACAATACATAAAAAATAAATAGACATAAAAATTTTTTAAAAGAAAAGATGAAAAGAAAAAAAAAGAAAATGGAGAAACTTATCAAAAGAGGAATTAAGAAGAAGAATATCATGATTCAAATTGGAAGAGAAATTCATTGTTTCAAAATCTTGAAACAATGAAAGATGAATGCCAAGGAAAATGAAGATGAAGGAGATTAAAGAAGAGATGAGCACAAATATTATGTAAAAAAAAATAGAAAAATGGACTCTGTTACTGATAATGAAATTAGCCTTTTTTTCATAGAAAGGCAGCTTAATTAAAGTTAAGAAGTATCCTAATGGTGAAGTTGGAAATAAATGTAATTAAAAATAAAAACAATGCCAACTAAAAGAGGCTTTTTTGTTACATCAAAGAACTTCAAAATAAAGCTCACAAAACTAACTAGCTCAAAAAAAAGCTTATTAGTACTTACGTATGTAAAGTGGGCAGAAAACTTATAAGTAATATGGGCAACCAGTGGTCACAAGGCAAGTTAGGCATCTTTATTTGGAGCTTGTATTTTTTGCTAACTTATGCCAACAAATTTGCATAAGTTGAAGCTCATTTAGGTGCGAGCTTACTTATGAACTTTTTTTTAACCATTAAAATTTTCAATAATCTTTCAAGGATTTGAAAACTTTTTAAGTCTATTCTAATTTTCAATCCAATGTCCAATAACATGTTATAATTCTTTTAACTTTGCTTGACTAATCTATTACATAAAATAAAAAAAATCTAATTACTCAATTATAATTTATAAAAATTATATTTTTTTAATCTAACATAATCTAATATTCCTTAAAAGTACATTTCTTCCCCTACATTTAGAGTTTGATCTCTGATCCTTGTATATACACATCCAATGATTTAATCATTCTTAACAGTAAAAAATAAAATAAAATAAAATTTAATCATACAAGCACCTATGGGCTTAACAAATTTTTTTTAGTGTATTTTTATGATTTTATATAAACTAACCTGCATGGGCCTAAGCCTACATAGGTTAAGCTTGCCTGATGTTGTCTCATTTTATATGTTTAGTGCTCTTTTCATTCACAAAATAGCAGTAAAAAACACAACCACTTAGGGAAAGATTTAGGTGGGAAAACAAAATTAGCAAAGCTTAAGGTATTGATACATCATTGCAAAGAAATAACAAAATAAGGAAAAATAAAACCTTATTTTATTTGTATAAAAAGTAAAGACAATTATTTTATTATCTACTCATATTATTTGCAATTCAAATACCACTGAATAATGATATAACGCAATATGATTTCTTTTTATTATGAAAATATTTCAAATAAAAGATTTTATTTAATTTAATTAATTTATCTTAATATATATTTTATTTTTAACTCTTATTTACCTTACAATTCATACATTATGTCTCTTCTTTTTATTTGCTCCATTCCATAATTTTTTTTATGTCTACTTCTTTTACTTATAACTCCAATATTAATCTTATTAAATAATATAAATTAAATGTTTTATTTTAATTAAAATTAAAAAAAATTAAATAATACTTTTTAATATTGAAATTAAATTTATTTATCTAAATCTTGCTACAATGTTTTCTTGATCAATTTTTAAGTGCTGAATGTCAAACTAATATGCAATAATTGACATTTTTGTTAATGGTTTATATCACATGCACTATTTCTCGCTTATTATTTCCTTTCTTTTTATTTACTTTGTTACACGTTGGTTACTCTATTTTTCTTTTCATGTTCAAACTTGTTGGTTACACTTCAAACACAAAAATTACTAAATAATATAAATATAATATAATATATTTTATTTTTAAATTATTTATATATTTTAAATAATTTAAAATATTAATATCAAAATTACTTATGAAAATAATTAACTACATATTCAATTTTTTTAAAAAAAATTGAATATAAAATTAAATATTATGTATTTAAATTTTATTGATATCAATTTTTTAATACTATATTTTAAATTAAAAAATATTAATTGAAAATTTTGTTAAGGATTTACAATTTAAATACTTTTTCTTTTTCCCTTTATATACTTCATTGTATATTTTTTACCCGTTCACTTTTGATATTTAAAGTTCAAACATCAATACTACTAAGAAGCATAGACATGGTATATTATATATTTTTTATTATAAGAATATTTTAAATAACTTAAAACTTTTATTTAATCAAATTAATTTATTATATATTTTATTTTTAACTTTTATTACTTTATAATTGATGCATTTTTTTATTTATTTTGTTCCATATTTTTTCCTATTATTTACAACTTAAATGTTAAAATCAGTAAATATAATATGATATATTTTATTTTTATTATTAAATATTTTAAATAAGTTAAGATTTACATGTATAAATTATTCATTAAATTAATTATTTACACATTCATTTTTTAATAAAAATTTTTAAAATTGAAATCAATTTAATTTATTTATATTTTGGTAATATTTTCTATATTAAAGACACATTAATTATTATTTTTTGGGGCATTCCAAGCCACACACTATTTTTGTTTCTCTTATATATTTCATTGCATACTATTTTTTTTTCAATTCACCTATGATATTTAAAACTTAGGCGTTAATACACTGAGTAATATAAATATAACATAATATATTTTTATTAAAAAATTTAAATAAGTTAAAATTTAAGTTTGATTGAATTAATTAACTCTATGTTTTATTTTTATTTTTATTTCTTCACAATTCATACATTGTTTCTCTTCTTATTATTTTCTTTATTGTATATCTTTACTTTTTTAATCACTTTTATTATTTAAAATTCAAAATATATTTTAATATTTTCTTAAAATATTTCAAATAAGTTAATACTTTCATGTAAAAAGTATTACTTGAATTAATTATTTTTTAATATTCAATTTTTTAATAAAAATATTTAAATATTACAATCAAATTTAATTTAAAATATTTCAATATTTTCTTGATAGTAATTTTTAGGTATTATATTTCAAATTAAATATATATCGTTTAAAATTTTATTAAGACTTTGCAGCTCATATACTATTTTTTTCCCATTTATCTACTCTATTTTATGTTTTTTTTTCCAATTAAATCATAATAGTATAGTTTGTTACCTATAAAAGGCAAAATAGTGGTCATCTTTCATCATATTTCATTTTTATAAAACAATAATTTATTTAAATCAATTTTATTAATGTAAATTTGTTAACTTTTTCTTGATATTAATTTTTAAATATCATATTTCAAATTAAATATATATGTATATTAATTAGAATTTGGTCATGACTTCTATTTTTTTATATTCTCCAATGCATGCTTTTTTCAACAAGATCTTGTAAAAAAAAATTTTATTTGTAAAAGTAAATATTTCTTCTATTAAACGTGAGTGAAGTGGTTTACAATTATAGTTATCTTTCATCATATATATATATGTATAGTTTTTTAAATTAGGATCATTAAAATAAATTTAATTTAAATTTTATCAATAATTTTCTTGATATCAATATTTAAGTATTGTATTTTAAATTAAATATACAACAATTAAAATTTTATTAAAACTGCACACTTCATTCATTATTTCTTTTTTTTTATCCACTCATTGCATGCTTTTATAATATTTTATTTTATAATATGAAATCATTTAAAATTTAATCATATAAAATAAACATTCAATTTAGATAAAATTTAATTTATTGCTGGTGCATCACATGGGCTTGTGACCCAGTAATATCAAGAAAACAACATTTTGTGGCTGCAGAGTAGTACAGTTTGTTTTTTCTTTTACGGCTGTCGTGCTATGCTTACATGTTGGATGAAAATTTCTCGTCTCCGCACCCCTACGTGCTCTTTCTTTCTTTCCTTTTTCAATTCTTATGTTATTATTTTTTAAAAATTTATTTTGTTATAACTTAAACTATTATTTTTCTTTTTATCAGTATATATCTTCATTTTACGTATATTATTTATAACTTAGACACTAGTTTAATATTATATATTATTTATTATGCATTATGTATTATATTATACACACTATATTTCTTCTTTTTATTAATATCTTTTTTTATTTTTTATCTACTTTTGTTATTTATACTTTGATATCTAGGTAGTATAAATATAGTATGATATATTTTATTTTTATTATAAAAATAATTGAAAAAAAATTAATATAGAAAATATAATTGAATATATTTAAATTTTATAGATATAATATAATTTTTTACTATAGTAATATTTTTAAATTAATTAATGTTTTAATTAAAAAAATTAATTTACTCTAATATATATTCTATTTTTAATTTATAATTTTTATCACTTAACAACTCACATATTTGTTTATGATTTTCTATCCTTCATATTAACTTTTATTGTTTATGACTTATACAATAATATCATTAAGTAGAATATATATATTTATATATATAACATAATACATTTTATTTTAAAAATTTTATAAAATATTCTAATTAATTTAAAACTTTAATACATGCATTATTAGTTGAATTTATAAATTGCATGTTCTACTTTTGATAACATATTTGAATATTAAAAGCAAATTTATTTGTTTATTTAAATTTTATGAATGTTATTTTGATATCAATTTTTAAGTACTATATGCCAACTTAAATATATATTTATTAAAATTTTACAACTTAAATATATATTTATTAAAATTTTGCAACTTATATACAATTTCTCTTTTTCTATATATTTCATTGTGTACTTTTGTTATTTTCTTTTTATTCACTCCCGGTAATTAAGTCATAGTAATCAATGTTACTAATATCATAAATATAATACATTATATTTTCTTTTTATCATGAAATTAATTTAAATAAATGAAATATTTTATTTAATTTGAATTAATTTATTACATATTATTTTTCTTATTATTTTAAATTTCATGTATTATTTTTTCTTTTTATTTACTCATTTGCATATTTTTCTTCATTTAAATGTGCTCTCTTATTATTTACATCTTAAATAATTATATATTAATTAAATGGATAAATATAATATATAATATTTTATTTTTAACTTATTTGAATATTTTAAATAAATTAAAACCTTAACATAGAAATTATTAAAGAAATTAATTACTTATATATTTTATTTTCAAAATTGATCTATAAAATTTAAATTAAATTTATTTATTTAAAATTTTATTATTTTTTATCAATTTTGTGAAATTTTGTCAAGATTTCACTGCTCATAATATACTATTTTTTTCTATTAAATTATTTTATTATATATATTTTTATATTCATTTTTTTTATTTAAAGTTCATAAATAACATCATTGAGTGTCATAAATATAACATAATATTTTTATTGTAAAAATATTTTTAATAAGTTAAAGATTTTATTTGATTGAATTAATTTGCTACATATTCTATTTCTAACTTTTATTATTTTATGGATTACATATTATTTATATTTTTTATTTGTTTATCTTATATAGATATATTATAAAAGATTTTAAATAAGTTAAGATTTACATATAAAAGCATTAATTAAATTAATTATTTACACATTCTATTCTTTATTAAAAATATTTAATAATTAAAATAAATTTAATTTTTTTATATTTTGTTAATATTTTTTAATATTAATTTTCAAGTACTATGCATTAAATTAACAACTTAATCGCATGTTTTTCCTTTTATGTGCCTATTTTTTATTTATTACTTATATGTTAATATTATTAAATAATATAATATAATATAATATATTTTATTTTTATTATAGAATTATTTTATATAATTTAAAATTTTAATATAAAAATATTAATTGAAAAAAATTATTGTATATTTTAATTTTAATGAAAATATTTAAAAGTTATAATCTAATTTATTTATTCAAAAATTACATATATTTTTAAGTCAATTTTAGAGTATTATATTTTAAATTGAATAATATTTTTTAATTTTTTATTAAATATAATATGATACATTTTATTATTAATTTAATATATTTTAAATAAATTAAAACTTTAATATACAAAATATAAATTTAATTAATTAATTTTTATTAAAAATTTTGAAAAATAAAATAAATTTTATTCTTTTAAACTTCACTAATATTTTTTATATCAAATTTCAAATATAATATTTTAAGTTTAATTTACTATAATGAATTTGAAAATAGTCAAAGTTTTATATATAACCTATTAATTTATTTTCAATCAATATGGTTTACAAAAAATAAATTTCATTATTACAACAAAAATATTTTAAATTAATTCATAATAATTTTTATTTTTTAATTTTATTGGTATTTTTTAAATATCAAAGTTCTAATTTAATAGTTATTTTTAAGATTTACATGTATAAAATTTCGAAGAGAAGTTTTGAAACAAAACTCCCGACATATACTTTACCTTTTGTGTTTGAATATAATTTTTTTTAAATAAAAATTCATTAATATATATACACACACTAATGTTCTATGTTGCCTTCCTACATATATTGGGAGAAACTTTTTTAAATTAAATTCTTTGTCAATTGTGATTTATAAATAATAGATGAGTACGATAAGTTGTGAAAGTTTTTATTTATTTAATTTTTATTCACTCTCTATTAGACTTCTTTTTGGTTGAAAAATTTTCATTTAACAATAAATTTAAATTATAAAAAATTTATAAAAAGTGCTATACTTAATGACAAAACTTAGTTGATTTTGTTTAAAAAAATATTCAATTAATTTTATATACTTTTATTTTGTAAAAGAACAATGCATATATTAAAAAATTATTTTAAAATTAAATATATAATAATATAATAAATAGCATAAATTTAATTTTAATATTTTTATAATAAAAATTATATAGTATTTATTTATATAAATATATATTTAATTGAAATAAAAATAAATTTATAATCCTAGTATCGTACGGTTCGTAGCTAGTTATATTAGACAAGTAACAATTTGGACAATAGAATACTCCTATAAATAATATAATAATTCCAAACATTTCCTTTGTAACGAAGGCAACTGCCATATTTCGGTTCTTCCTTCCATCTTGATCCTTAATTGAAAAGCTTCCACGTACTCGCTTATTACATGCCTTGTGCATCCCGCCGCGTGCCACCTGCGATCCAGTCCGTTCCTTCTCTCTCTTAAATCTTATATATTTCATGATGATATTCTCATCCTGTAAAGCCGCCAATTTCTGAATTCTTTTCCAAGCAAATTCAGAACAATGTCTTCATCTTCACAACCCTCCCAAAACCCACAATCTTTGTACCCGCAAGTTGATCTTACCAACCCAGAAGCCGATTCTCCTTTCGCCACAAAACCCATTTCTCCCTCATCTTCATCTTCTTCCTCTGTGTACCCCCCAATCGACATGAAAACCGTCGCCGAGAATCTCTTCCCTGAGGACCCGATTGCGCACCCCTTTGAACACGTTCTCGTCAAAGTCCCCGGTGCGATAGTCCATCTCATAGAGAAGGAATCTAGTGTCCAGCTTGCTTCTGGCGAGCTCAACATAGTTAGTTTGGGGCAAGGGGATAACATGGTTGCTGTTCTAGCTCGGATTGGCGATCAAATTCAGTGGCCTTTGGCAAAAGATGAGGCGGCAGTGAAACTAGATGAATCCCATTATTTCTTCACGCTCAGGGTTCCAGCAAATGGATCGCCCGAAAATGATCAAATTGAATTCGAATTGTTGAATTATGGCTTGACAATTGCAGCCAAAGGACAAGAAGATGTGTTGAAGGAATTGGATAACGTTCTGGAGAAATATAGTTGTTTTTCGGTGGAGAAAGTGGAGAATATTCGGGGCTGGGATGTGTTGGATGGGTCGGTTTCGAGGGAAACGTCGCCGAAGGAATTATTGGACTCAGGGGAGAAGAAGGAATTGGTGGAGGAGAGTTCCGCTGCTTACTGGACGACGTTGGCTCCGAACGTGGAGGATTATAGCGGACGATTTGCGAGGTGGATCGCCGCGGGATCAGGGCATTTAGTTAGGGGAATTTTGTGGTGCGGTGATGTAACTGTGGATCGGCTGAAGTGGGGAGATGAATTCCTTAGGAAGAGGCTGCAAACTGGTTCTCAGTCAGAGATCAGTCCAGAAGCCATGGGGAGGATGAAAAGGTTGGAATTTTATAAATTTATTGCTTTATTTTGAAGTTTATTGCCTCAAATATCGTTTTAAGTAATTTAAAATTTCCTTATGCAAGTCAGTTAACAGCTTTGATAGTGGCTTTCAGATTCTGATCGATTTGTGTTTTCGTAATTGCTTCTAATAATCAGTATTCAATAGTGAATGAACTACTCTAGCAATAGGAATTTGGCACACTTCAAATGAAAATCACCAATTTCATTTCGTTCCGGGAAAATTCTTACTTAGTCTTAAGTTGTTTGGACTAAATCAATCATAAGATGACACGATCATTATTAGTAATAATAAAAAGGTGAACTTATTGCTTATAATCTTGTTGCAATGTGCAACAACTGAGCTTCCATAACTTGTTCTGAATAGGTGGGATGATTGTTTTTCGGGCCTTGTGATTTTTATGATGTTCAAAACATCCTAATATTTTGATGCTTATGGAACTTTTCAGTGTTAAAAAGTTGACGAAGATGTCAGAGAAAGTTGCTACTGGCGTACTTTCTGGGGTTGTCAAGGTAGCTGGATTCTTCACGAGTTCCATTGTCAACTCCAAGGTGGGCAAGAAATTCTTCAGCCTTCTTCCAGGAGAAATTGTCCTTGCTTCCATAGATGGATTTAGTAAGATATACATCTCTCCAGCCTCATTCAAATTTTATACATGTTTGGGTTATGTATCATAGGGTGTGAGTAGGTGGCGAGTTTTTTTTTTTTCCTTATCTCCCTCCTTTCTCTAACATATATGCAGCTATGGCTTAAAGTTTCAGGCTTGAGGTTGTTGTCCTGTTAATGCTACTTCATTGTTGATTTTGTAGTACGAAAAAGGTTCTAACCAACTGACATATGCATGGTAATATAATATAAATGTGTTATTAACTGAACTTTCTACAAGGCGTAGTATTTAAATTCCTAAGCAATTGTATACATACGTTGACTTCTCCTTATATTATTTGTAGAAGTACAAGTTAACCGAGAGAATGCCTGATGGAGTATATAGAGCCTTTGGGTTTAGTAGCTGCAGACTCTACAGCATATACTACGATAGTGTCATATATTGCTTGTTTAGGAAGTTGACATTTGATAAGCTTTAGTTTTCAAATGTGGCCTTTGAGTTTGAAGTCACATTGGCTAATCTTTGTGTGCGCTTCTGCAGATAAGGTTTGTGACGCTGTTGAAGTTGCTGGAAGGAATGTAATGTCTACCTCATCTGTTGTAACCACAGGGATCGTTTCGCATAAGTAAGTTCATTCATCATTCATCATTCATCATTCATCGTTGCAGGGTCAAGATTAAAACATACAGTTATATAATTTTTTTTTTAAATGATATGAAATTTTGAGTGGTCACTTGATATTTAGTTTTTAATTCTAATACAAGGTTCGATGATCATAATTCATTCCTCTCACCCCTTACATAAAAACACTTCTTCACTGAATATGTCCAGTGTGTATATATACACACACATACACACTCTTTATTCTGGATTCAATCGTTATCATCATCATTATAACCACCATATACCAAGTACGAAGTGCATATACAGTACGAGCTGGTTTCATATGATCATTCCATGATCGTAGGCAGTGCAAAATCTTTAGCTTTCTGGAAGGCAGTATTGACTAGTTTGTATCCTATTTTCTGGTATGGGTAGATATGGAGAGCAAGCTGCCAAGGTAACAAATGAAGGGCTTGGCGCTGCAGGGCATGCCATGGGGACAGCTTGGGCAGTGTTCAAGGTAAGGAAGGCTCTCAACCCCATGAGTGTCATCAAGCCAACAACTCTCGCTAAAGCTGCTGCCGAAGCAAATTCTGCTGAACTCAAGGCCAAGAAGAAGACTTGAAAAATGCAAAAAAAAGGATATGAGATTTAACAGATCCTTTTTCACTCTCTAATGGCCGCAGATAGATAAAAGACATAGGATGATAACTAGGTAGTTGTATTATTGGTTTGTTGATTTATTTATTTATTGCTTTGTTGATCATCATAGTGAATAGATTGATATTATGGAAAATGAATTGCTCCAATCGAGTTTCTCCCTTCCCTTTGTGTATTTGCAAGAAAGAAAAGTACAGACATTTAGCTGAGCTCACAACTCCTCATGCTGACGCAGGGTCTGCGGGGACGTAGAAAGTTCCCTTCTCTTGGTTTAATTTTCTTAATTGTTGTGAAATCTTACATTTTAGGAAAGTTGCACATTTTTTGAAATATGATTTTTGAGAATGTCATTAATAAGAATGTAATATTTTTATGTTTAGTTTAGTGTAAATATTTTTTTATAATATTTTATCAAATTTTTAAATGTTATATTTTTATATTTAAGTCACATTTGATATTCTCAAAATTTGAGATTATTTAAAAAAATTCTTACCAAAATTTTTATTATAATATATAATTATAATAAATTATATTTTTTATTAAAATTAAATAAATAATTAAAAATATTTTAACATTTAATAAATTAAATTATTTTATTTTTATAAAATATATTCATCGTTGGTCATATTATTTAATAACAATAATAATTTTCTAATTAGATTAAATTAAAAAATAAGGTGTGTGTAATCTATTTAAATGATTATCAATTTTTATTATAATGAAATAATTAAAATATAAGTTATTTCATTTTAATGGCAAATCATCTCAAGAACTTTTAATAATATTTACAAAGCATCCAACCACTGAAAAACTATTGCCAACAAATCTGAACAATAACCAAAAATAAAGAATTTTATTGATAGAGAATTTTTAATTCATGTGACATTTAATATTCGGTAAAGATTTGAATATTGTATCTTGATTTATGTGTGTGATTTTTATATATGTATCTAGTTTAGTCATTTTTACCATTAAATAAACCAATAAATAAAAAAACTTCACCAACTAAATCAGTAGAAGGGTTATTTGACTTCTTTCCACAAGAGAGCCTATTTGTATTATTTTACCAACGTCACACAATTCATGAGTGTGTGTTTGGATAATAACTTTAAAGTGGGAGTTTCAACTGATTCCTTCATTTCAAATGCCAAACATTCGGTTTGATTAAGATGCTTTAGTATTTTGTAAATGTAGAAGAATTCTAGTCGGATTTGTCAAGTTTAAAAAAAATGATATTTGAAATTCGACCAACAGAGACAGAATTTGGCAAATTCCTGTACTTATTTTATGTGGCAGAACTTACTCATTTGACTTAGTAGCCGGTGTGATGTTAAAATTTTCCTCATCGATCGACTATCATCTTATACAAAACTTTTAAAAACACAACTAATCCAAACAGAGTATTTGAATAATTCTAAAGTTTAAAAGTGATGCATTTTAATTCTAACATTTATAATTCTAGGTAATTAATAGATACTCCATCCAATTGTAGCATGAAGGAATTGTCAGACCTAGAAAGATTGAGTACTCATGGGGGAATTGTGAGACCCAAAAAGATTGTGAGTCTCACAGTTTCTTCACTGAGAGAAGAGAATTGTGTTACGATGAAATCGGTTCGTCGCACTCTAAGAAAATTTTTCCAGTGTACTAAAAGCTACAGTTTCTTTGTTTCCTCATGTTGGGCTTACGTTTGTTGGGCTCAATTTCGGAGTATGGATTGTAGATTTGGATTTACAATTGAAAATAGTCTCAGCTAAAAGCTATCTTCTTCAGCTTCATGAGCTAAAATTAGACCTAAGTGTTAAAGTCCAAGTGATAAGCCCCGCCCAAATAAGCGGCTCACCTGGCATTGATATATATCATCGGACTTAGCAAATCCAAGCCCAAAACATGGACAAGAGAAAAAGGCAACAATATGGCTGATGTTTTTAATATCTATGGCAATGCTAAGCCCACATTCAACCAAATCTTGTGTAGAGCCGGCCCACATGCCTCACTCATAAAAAGGTAAGCCTTAATGGATGTGGGATAATCCTTTTCCATATATTTGAATCCCATCCATGGATCCAACAAGACTATCCTTCTATTTATAGCCCACGGGCCTGGTCACAGTTGCACATCCATGTGTGCCCATTGGATTGGTGATACAAACCCCTCAACAGTGATATGAGTAATACGTTAAAAATATTAAATTTTAATTTTTTATAATATTGTACCAAAAAAAAATATTTGTCATGTCTGTTTGCCTTATGTAGGGCTGCCAAAATGGGTTAAAGTTTGTAAATTATCCAAATTAATTTACAAATTGAAGTGAGTTGGGCTACTCAAAATTTGATCAATTTTTATTGCAAATCAATTTGGAGTGATTTACATTACCTGAAATTTACACGAATTTATTCTAATCTAGATTTATCTATTCTTTTGACCATTCTACCTATACTACTAGGACGTATGTGCAGAATTGTGATTCATGTACATACCCATCATCTATTATACTTTTCAAGTTTTATTGAAAAACTAATTCAATTTTTCCTCTTCTTACAAATGAAGTTTGAATACCTAAAGATGTTGAGGGTCCTAGATTTTTTAGGGTTTGTGTTTTGTGGGTCTCTTTAAAACATGATAACTACTATAACTGTAAACCCCAAGATTTAGAGTGAAGGAAACAATCAAACAAAAAAATAAACTTGGAAGGGGCCCAAGGTTAGTTTGCTTGTTCATCACACCAAGCATCTTTTACGTCAATAAGTGCATTCGCACAGTGTTCATCATGGATACTAGAGTTGTTTACAACCAAAAGAAAAAGTTGGTTGGTCTCTCTCCAAAGAGGTAAATGTTTTGCTGCCAATATGATCCAAAAAGACATCAATATCTAAGAAGAGACTGCGATGATGGCAAGCTGATTGATGGTGCTAGTTGGTAGAAAAAAGTGTATTATTAAATTTGTCAACTCAGAACTGTGCAGGTTGTTAGGGCTTCTTTCTTGTTTCTCAAGCTGACTGCATGTGCCAAGATTGCCCTAATTATCTTTTTAAAGTCAGATCCTCCTCAATAATTTGTGATTATTCTCTTTATTTTATGGTCTTCTTGTTATGATTAAGCAAAATGATCAGAAACGGGTAAAATAAGGAATTTTCTAAAAAATTTCCTCCGACTTTGAGTTTATTACAGAAAAATATATACATAGTCTCCAAAAATTTTAAAAACTTCCATTAAAATTTTGAATAAATTATAGAGTAAACTACCAAATCAATTAATGAAAAATATAAATTATGTCAAACTTCTCTCGAAAGTTTATTTTATATTAATTAACTATAATTTTTAGAAAAATATAATATAACATCTACTTTTAAGAATGAATTTAATGTAGAAATTAAATACGTATATATTTATATGATGTAAAATAAATTTTAAAAATAATATAATTTATATTTTTGATGACCAATTTAATAATTTACTCTAAACGATATTTCAACTCCTACAATTTTTTTTTTTTAATTTCATCCCTGCTGACATTGTTTTGTCGGAAAACGTGTTACTAAACCCACAGGTCATTGGAAGAGGAGGTGAGTGAAATGGAAGAAAGCGAGCGACCAGAATTCAATAATTTGAATTTGCTTGCCATGTGAAATGTCAATATCAAATTTAATAAGATCAAAGAGTTGGTGAGTACGAGGGACCTTTTAGTTAAAACTGGGTAAGAAAGGGCCCAACACCATGTGATTGCCAATGTCACGTCCAGAAATCATCCACCAAACTGCTAATTATGGCCGTTACTCTGTGGAAGATTGCTGGGATTTGGAAATTTTGGATTTTTGCTTTGTAAGGATCCGCCAAAACGCTTTGTATGGAACTACTTTTTCTAGCTAGCATCCGATTCGATTAATTTCAATGGGAAGTATTTCATTTCATTTTTAAATTAGTAAATTGAAAAATTATGTTTAGAACTAATTATAAAAATAATTTCAATTAATTTATAAATAAAATTGTTGGTTTAAAGATATGAGAAGCGTATGAAAGTGATCACTTGATATAAATAATAATGGCAAATAAAATGGCAGGTAAAGAAAAAGTGGTGAATACATGTACTATATTGTCAGATTATAAGAAAAGCTGTTAAAATCTTTTTACTTTTGATAAAAAAAAGTCCTAAATACTTTTCATTTTCTCATTGATGTAACATCCTTTTCAGCGATGGTACAAAATGTTTCGCAATGGAAAAATATTATAAATACAAAAAAATAAATTTTGAATTTTTTATATTTATTAAATTAAATTTTATATATTTATTTTATTATTTTATATTCAATAATAATTTTTTAATTTGTATTTAAAATTTGGTTTTAAATTTTATTTTTTGTTTAGATATTATCGTAAGTTGAGCTTGGTTTTAAAATTCAAGATACGTAAAATATGACATACAAATGAAAAAAAAAATTCTGGAGTTAATTAAATTTACAAGCTTTTTTTAAAATATAATTTCCTTTACAAATGAATTGAATTTTGAATTATTTTACACTTCTTCAAAACGTTTAAATGTATGTTTGGTAAGATTCATCAATGTTTTTTTGAGGCTTATGCAATACGGGTATAATTCTGTGAAATACAGATGAATCGCCATCGCTGGTGGAAATAGAGAAGTACCGAAATACGGAAATACCTTCCAAGAAGTGAAATTTTATATGTTCCAATTATAATATTCAGAACCAATCTTATCTAATAAACAAGGAATAATTATTAATATTATTATTTATTTATTAATTGTACAGATTCATATATATTAAAATTTTGAATTTTTTTATTTTTAAGACAGAAAAAATTCCAGAAATTAAATTTATTAAATAAAATTAAAGGAAAGGTATTACAATTGGAACATGCAAAAACTTCTGCAGGTGTAATATTGTAATCCAAGAGTACTTGCAGTTGTTAAAGACCCGAAGAAACGCCCTCTGTACTTGGAAAATCAGAGATAATCCAAATCAACACCTTTATTTTATTTTTTTATTAATATTTATTGCACATCTAATAAATATTTAATCGGTACAAAATAGACACAAATTCTGCATAGCGATAATGCAAAGTAATGCTGAAAACACTTTTTGATGACATTTCTTGATTCTCTTAACATTAAAATTTTGTAGAATTGATTTTATTTCATTTTAATAGAAATAATTTGAATTTATTTACAAATAAAATTTATTATTTAAAAATTATATCAAAAAATAATAATTTCAATTCATTCATAATTTAGAATGTATTAAAAATGTATGAATTTAATTAAAATATAGATTTAGATGGCATTATGATAAAATGCTAGAAAGAGAATAATTTTTTATACAATATGTATTTTATGTCATATGAAATGAATTTTAATAAAATATTTATTAAATTTAATAAATTTTATAATTAATAAATATAATTAGAAATTATAAATAAAATAATTTTTTAACTTAAATTCAGAAATTGTTTAAAAAATTTACTAAAAAAATGAGATCTTATTATTAATTATGTCAAGAAAAAGTAGCTTCATCTTTTTTCCTGTCATTACATGGCTAATTTCTTTCTCTGGTGTCATTTGTTGGACGTACAATCTTTGTTTTAATCTTTTGGGTTATATTTTTCCCTGCGGCCGTAGTTATTTCAGTTATTTCGTGTCTTAATATCTGTCATAATCAATAAGAAAACTAAAATGCATGTGAAGCCAATCTGTGTTGAAACTTAAGTTCCTTCTTTTTTCATTTACGCAAGATTGATTTAATTTAAGCTAATCATTATCTACAAGACTTTTTGGAGGATGGAGTTGGAAAACTTGATGAATCGTACGGCTCTTATTGGTTCTTGCGAGATAATATTATAAAAGTTTTATCTTTTAAGATATTAAGTATTTTATTATTAAATTTTTTAAATTTTAAAATAAGTAAATTAAAATTAAAAATATAAAATTTAATTTATTAAAAATAATTTAATAAAAAAATTTAAACTTTCAAAAGATAAAACTTACCATAACATTATTCTTTTTTTATATATGGACAAAGGAATATTATGTATATTTTTATTTTGTGATTAAAAAATAATATTTAAAGAGTTATAATAGAGGAGTGAAAAAGAAAAAATTATCTTTCATTAAATTTTTTATACTTAACATTGAATATATAAATTATTTTTTATCATTTTAATATTTTATAACTATATTTATATAAAAAATATTTTTTACTAAAACAAATAGAGTCATAAAATCCTTTTACCGAAAATTATTTTTATCTAAATATAATTATAAAATAATAAAATATTTAAAAATAATTAATATGTTTAATATTATTTATAAAATATTTAACAGAAGATAATTTTTTTAATTAAAAAGTTGTTTTTTTCACTATTATAATTTTAACTATCATTTTTTAACTACGAAATATAAATGCACATACCCCTTTATTTATATAAAAAAAATTAAAATTTGACGAGCGGTAATTTAACCGACAACGCCAGAGAGTCTGCTGGCTAAGCAACAAAGAAACGTATGCTAAAGTTACCGTCTTTAACGGTGCAACTTCCTGATTTCTTTTTTTTCTTTTAACGTTCTCAAGTTTAAATTAAATTTTTTTTCAGTGAATTAATTAAGTAATTTGTCTTCCTTCTGATCAATATACGGATACGCTTTAAATATATGCCAATTCCCTGACACAATGAACCATCAATGGTTTTGGTGAAGTGTACGGACAGGAAACACGAGTCTTTTATTGACCCAAAAGTAGATCCATATTAATACACTATGAATTATAATTATCACACCATTGACACAGGGAACTTTATTAGTAAATGTATCGCACAACTCTGAATAAGGGATAATTTCAAACTAATTTATTTTGGTTCACACAATTTTACTAGCTCAACTTCTTTCGAATGTGAGGAAAATTAGGGAGAAAATTATAAAAATTTAAAAATATTTACTAATTTTTATAAAAAAAAATTATAAAACCTTAAAAAAATGCAGAAAATCATGTCCTTACTCTCGATCTTTTCGGTGAGAGCACGAAGCGAACCCTGATATTAATTAGTTGATAATTTGTGAGCCTCAACCTAAAAGTTGGCTACCAAACTCCATAGCCCTTAAAGCATTGTACTACGGTGGCCAAATCTCCCAGCAACCAAACCATGCCATGCAACACCGGTGGGAGATAATAATAATAATAATAATAATAATAATAATAATAATATGAGAAATTTGAATTTTTAAGATATTAAATATTTTTATTATCAGAATATTTTTAAAATTTTTAAAATAAATAAAATAAAAATAAAAATAAAAATCTCAATACATTAAAAGTAATTTAACAATCAATATACTCAATTTTTAGAAAGTCAAATTTCTCATAATATTATTTTAATAATGATGATGATAATAATGATTCACACCTCTTGCTCCATTACAATCATAAATTTAATAAAAATATTATATGTATCAAAAATAAAATATAAAATTGAATTTAAAAAAAAAATAAAATTATTATTAAATATAAGATAGTGAGATAGATTTGTTAAACTTAGTTCAATATATATAGAAGATTCAAAACTTCATTTTAAATTTTATTTCCAGTACCTATAATATTTTTAAAAGTTTAATTACATTGAAAAATAATATTTGGTTAACTACGATTAAGGGTGTAAATAGGTCAAGCGGCCTATCAGAGATCTTTGACCTAACTTACTTAAAGTTTAATTTAACTTGATCTATTTAGATAAATAGGTTAGGTTTTTTCCTTTATGCTCAATTTATAAGTCTATCAAGCTGATTTATTTAATTATAAATATATTTATAAATAATATAATATAATATAATATATATTATACTTATAAATAATATAAATATTTTAATATATATATATATATATATATATATATATATATATATACACATATATATAGACCTAATTAGATCATTGAATAATTTTAAATTATAAAAAAAAATTTAATATATATATTATAAATAATATAACATATATTACGCATACAAATAATATAAATATTTTAATATATATATATATATATATATATATATATATATATATATATATATGTATATAAACTTAATTAGGTTATTAGATAATTTTGAGTTTTAAAAAATTTTAATTTATTAGTAAATTTAAAATCCTATTTATTTAAGGAGATTTTAAAGTAAGTTAATAGGTTAAGTTAAGCTTATTTTATAGGTCAGGTTAAATCGAAATTTTGATCTTATATAGATTAATAGATTAAACTCAAGTTAATAATTTAAAAAGTAAATTTATCTTATTTAAAATAAAATTTAAGGCCTATTTACACTCCTAACCATAATATTATAAATGAAAATGAAAAATATGTAAATAATCAAATCTCTTTCCGTTCAACCGACGTGCAAGTATCAGTTACTCGTGGAATGTGAGAAATACTATCTTACTTTCAAAATAAAGTACAATATCTTTCTCAGCGAGAAAGAAATAGAGAGAATAAAGTGAGTGAGCTTCATTCATGTAGGTGCCACCGCCGCTTTAAACTCTTCATCTTTTTCTTCCAAAATAAGGTACCATACTGTATTCCAAAAATAAGATAGCATTTCTCGCAGAGCGTTACCAATTCCACCAGATGCAACATGAGTTTCTCTCTAAAATGATTTTGTCATGTAAGAGATACTTTTATACATGGACTTCCTAACCACTAACAATATTTAAATCCCTCAATTTCTAAAAGGAATTACATATATAAATTTAAGAAAGAGAAAATATAAAAAAATTGTATTGAAATGGTAGATTCCATTAAAAAGAATCAGCTCTGGAATAAAAAAGTTATTTTTATTTTTAAATTAAAAAAACTGATAACTAAGAAAATGAAAGGTACCATACATTGAAGAAGCTCATCCTAAATCATGGCCAACTACTTTTACTTTGTTATCTCTTTTATTCAACAAACTAATCTCAACAATACATTCATATATGCATAGCAGGTTTCTTATTTGCACATGTCATGGTACTCCAAATAATAACTGTAATTAGTAACATCAGTGACACATGAATATATATATATATATATATATATATATATATATATATATATATATATATATATATATATATATATAGTGGATAATACTTGCAATTGTGGTGGATTTTCATTAAAACTCAGATAGAAAGAAATCAATATGTTGATATCATTGGTTAATTCAAAAAAGAATAATTACTTGCATGCATCAGCTGTCACTTTCACGTGGATGGATCTAATCAAAATTAGTAAGGTAGATTTCGTAGGTAGAAATTTTTTTTTTATGAGAATATAGTTGTAAAATTTTATGGGGTGCAAAATGTTTCGATATTAAATGTAAAAAATTCAGTGAAAGATAATTTTTTTAAAAAAAATTATTTTTCTACTATTTTAGCTTTAGATATTATTTTTTTAATTATATGGACATGATACTTCTTTTATTTTGTATATGAGGAAAAAAATCTTCTAAAAAAATATTTATTAAAAAATAAATGAAACCTTAGTATTATTACCTATTACAGTCACAAACATACATAGCTTACCAGATTTTTACAAAAATTACTTAAATAATTGAATTAATACAGTTAATATTTGGAGCATAAGACAGTGTAATATGAGATATAGTTATTATAAATACCTTTTCTTTTTTAAGCTGTAATAACATTCGATGCTACTTTATAATAATTTTTTATCATATTTTATGCTCAAACTCAGTGTTGCATGTACGATTTTATTTTATTTTTGGTGAAAACTACCGGCACAATTTGTTACATTATAAAAATTAAGATAGGATTGCCGAAACACACAAAGTGAAGGGTTATATGGGGAATTTAATTTATTAAAAAAATAGTAAAGGAGTAAATTGTTAGCTAACCATTTAATAAATAAAGAAAAATAAGATTTTTCAGAAAGTTTTATTTGCTACGAAGCATAGAAAATTGCTTATCTGCCTCTTTTTATGTAAGTTTTACTTCTTGTATTCTTTATATATATAAAGATGAAATTATTTTTATTAAATTTAATTAATAATACTTAAAATTTATTAGTTTATATTATAATAATATTGAAAGTATAATAATTATTTTATTAATACTTTTAAAAAATTTAAAATTGAATCAAATAAAATATAACAAAATATTTTCTAAGAAATATCATTTTCTTAATATTAAATAAATAATTTTGAATTTTTTCTAAAAAATTCATGTAAAAAATAACTTGTTGAAAAAGTCAATCTTTTATAAAAATTTATTTCTCGTATAAATCAAAAGAGTTCTTATCATGGATTTATTGTGACAATAGGGATGGCGGGGAGGCAACCAACAAAAATCACAGTTTAGAAACAATTTGATCCCTCATTTTGGTAAATATACCATTAGATGTAGACGCATATATATTGAGGATAAAATTTTAAAATGTAACTAAAGTATAAAAATTTTAAAAAATATTAAATGCTATTTGAGTTAAAGATTTTCAATGAAATATGACCCTTTATGTTTATGCATAATGAGAGCAAACTAATATATATACATCACTTGATTCAATAATCCTTTATGTTCATGAATAATGAGAGTAAACTAATTATTTCATAAAAATTTTAAGAAGCGTAGTTTATAAAATTTAGATGCTTGACTCAAATTAAAATTTGACTTCATTTCTGACGGTGAGAAAAAAAAAATCCCAGATGACTCAAGCAAGGAGAGTTAAAACATATAATAATAATAAAAAAAAAAAGCTATGCTTTGACATATCTTTTGAAAAAATCGTATTGACATGAACTGCCAAAAAAATTTTATTAACAGTAATAACTTTCCATATAAAAAATATCACATTTTATTAAATGTTGTAACTTTTTTATTAAAAAAATTCAAAAACTTTCTTGTTACAACTTTGTGCGGTAGAATTGTAATTTTTATATATTTATTTTATGCTAAATTCATATGCACCGAAAAAAAATTTATAAAATTTTTTATGAAATTTTATATAAAAATTAAAAATTTGATAGGTTTCTTATTAAACTTCTGCATTACTCGCGATTCTTCTTTTTTTGAAAAAAAGTAGAAGTAATAATTTATTTAACACATATACATATACCAGGGCTTAAATGATGATAAAGTGGGACAAACATTCCGAAAATTAGAGTACCAGCAGCAATCATTTTTAAAATTCAAATTCTTCTCTCTTAACAAATCAAGTTCACCTAAAATCTACATTTTTTTTTTTTCCTTTTGGTTGAATCACGCTTTATTGGTGAGCTCACGGCCTTTTTAATAATGTAGCATGTCAAATTTTCAAGGATGAAGATAAAAGTCCTTTCAAACTCACAATAAATGAATGTTCTCACCAAATGGCCATCTCTTTCATTTTCCCTATCACATACATAATATTTATTTATTTGTGTATGGGTTAGGAACAATGCGGGGAAGATATACCAAGAAGGCAGGAAGGCTTGCGAACAAAAAGAAAGATAAGATGGAGTTTAGGTTTGTAGGATTGTAAAAATTTATTACAAGATTAAAATATCAACATATGTAATATATGTAATTGAATCGGTGTTAGTTAGATTTTCCTTTTCGTTTTTCTTTATTATGATGGCTCTTAGTAGATTGAATATATTTGTTAAAAGTAAAGAGAGGACTTAATTATAATCTTTATTAATAAAACTTAATAATTTTCTTCATAAAACACTTATTAGGTTATGGGACTATATGATAATTGTACCACACTAACTCATATGTAAGTTTTAAACCAATATCTAATCTACAATTTTAAATTAAGTATAAAAAATGTCTTAAATAGGATTAAACATTAACCAGTTTATTTTATTAAATTGAAATTCCCAATTAATAGTTGATCTCTTGCTAAAAAATTTAAATATTCTCTCATTTAAGTAATATTAATTGGATTTTATATTAGTTTTGAAAAAGCATGTTTTTCAAAAATAAGACTCCAATTTAATTGACTAAATACTATTATGTGGCCACAATTTTAAAAAAACAATTTAGCCCTTAGAGATAACATCCTCACAATCATATCCAATACAACTATCTAACACCAAATTATGGTAGTTTTTATACCTTTTATTGATATAAGATCAATCTATGGTTATAAATGTTAACAATTATATTGATAATGGATTTTCGTGTGGTAGTATTGCAAGAAAATAGTACTAAATGTAATCATAACATATTATCATTCATTGTCAGTCCTCCTTATAAGTTTCTAATCCTTATGAGAAATCTAAATATTGTATGTATATCTCCTCCTTATTCTCAAGATTACTTAATGTTGTCATTCTATAAGATATATCTTATTAACATCAAAATCTTACTTAAGAAAGACATTGGTCTTAAGACTTCACAATGTATAAAATTTCAATACCAGTATTTATACTCATATATAAAACAAATAATAGCATAGAATGTTAACTTTATTATGTTCATCAATAGAATTAAATATTAGATAAATATTCCAAAAATAGAAAGGGGGTCCATCAAAATAAAAGCTTAATCTAAAAGTATAAGCTCCTACTAATCAAACATTAAAAGACCTTAAGACTTCCATTCTTTTCACATATTTATTAAGCATTTTCTAGCCTTGAAAATCCAGCATACATATGCAAATATATAAGAATGATTATCACACACAAATAATCATTAATTGTATATTTCAAAAGCAACTAGAATTTATTTGATGATAAGTGAGAAATTAAAAAAAATAATTGCAACTTCCATTAATATAATCATGAAACATCTCAAGAGATATCAATTCAACATGTAGAAAACTATCAAGATAACATGTGTCACAAATAAGACTGACACTAATGACAACTTATAAATATGTTAAAGAAAATATATGAATGTATCATAACAATGAAGCCAATCAATGCACATTTATAACTTCTACTAATCAAGTAATTTTAAAGATTAATTGAATGCAAATATACAACATGCTTCACAATTTAAAATTATGTGTTAAATAATAACTTGATTAAATGGGTACTTACACATTTTTATTATTACAATTTATTGCATTAGAAAACTCACATATGCTTATTTTTCAATAAAATATTAACCACTATGATTTGATCAAAATAGATAATTTATAGTTCAATAAAATATTAACCACTATGATTTAATCAAAATAATATTTAACAACACTACAAATATTCCACAACAATCATTATTGTTGTGCAACAACCATTTAGTAAGAGAACTTATTTTAAATATTTAAGAGAACCTTAATATATAATCAACATAATATATAATTTTAATGATCATAAAATCATTGAATTTCACACAACTATTATTTAGTGTGAAAACTTTCTAAAAAATTATATAAATTCAATATCTATTATTTTTCACAAGCACTTCAAAAATATTATTTTCAAAATATTTAGACAAATGAAATTATTATGTTGAAAAATATAAAAAATAGTTACATCATATAAGGCTCAAATCAATTTAAAGGTAGTGTGATGTAAATTTGAGATCAAAAAAAGGTTTCAATAGTAATTTCATAAAGTTATAATGTTCAAAACATGTATCAAAACTAGAAACCTTTTGATTTATATCAAAACAACTTTGAGATTTGAAGTCAGTAATTTTGACATAAAATCAAACATCAATATTAATGTGCTCCCACTAAAATCATTTTTTTATATATTTGAGAATATCCCTCTACATAATCTACTAGATAATAGATTATGATTATCCCAAAATCTATAATTTGTTCATGTATGTTCATTTTAAATTGTTCATTAATAATATGCTCAAGTATAGAAGGTGATCTTAATAGATCCAAATAAGGACAAATCATATAGTACATCATAAACTTTATTAAAAATTTTCTCAAAAATTTAATTTTAAAATATAGATTGATGATAAATAATTAATGTGATTAAATTAAATTATTCCAAAAAAGAATAGAACAATTTTATCACATAATTTGTCACACCAACACCTTATAGGATATATAGGAATAAAGAAATTATAATAAAGAATTCATATATATATATATGTAGATCAAACAAAATTTATAAATATTTTATTTTAACTCAACCTTTAAAGGAAGATATTCAAGATATCAATGACATGAAAATAAATTGATAAATTAAAGGTGAATTATTTTTAGACTTCTATATCATCGGTAAAGAATTTTATTTGCACAATTGCAATAATTATATATACACTTCATCAAAATATGACAAATGGTACACATAAGCTAAAGTCAACCTTTATAATTGCTATGCAAGTATCCATATAATTGATAAGACAATAAACATACCATAAATAAGAAAATAAGTGTGTGTGTCACAAATTAATAATCTTTCACTAATCTAGTGTATCAAAAGATTTTTACTAGACTCATATTAACATGATACCCCTTAATTCAACATTAAAGTTATATAATAAATATTTTGTATTATCACAATCATATGAAAATTTTTCTTTAAAATGACTTAAAGTTAGTGATAAAAAAAATGTAAAATATATCTCAAAAATTAAAAAATATTTATTAATATCAAATAACATTATTCTACCACAATATTTTCACCAAACAGGGGGTAAATTTTTAAATATATTACAAAATCATTTTTGATTGTTTAAATGAAATATATTTATTGTATTAAAATAATACAAAAGTTATATCTTAAGAGAAGTTTAAATTTTTAATAAAAGGAAGAAATTTTCAAAATAAAATATTTTACCTTTTAAAAAAATATAACAATTTACTTATAGACTTTGTAGTTAAAAAATAATATAAAATCATAATTCCAACAACATAAATAAATTCTTTAACAAGCTAAGCACTTATCTATTAAGAGTGATGAAAAAATATATTCTCAGATGAATGATAATTAATCTTTAGCCAATTTAGTATAACTTCAAATAAAACGCCAAATACCATAATAATATTTAAATTAAATATGACCTCAGTAATAACACTAAAGCTTTGCTTCATATAAGTAACTAATAAATTAGTTGATAGATTAGCTAATAGTTAATAAACTAGCCGATAGTCAATAACTTACTAATAATAATCAGTAAGTTAATTCATTGTATAACAAGTGTTTCATAAAATTATGTGTTAAACTGGTTAAAATTGCAAAATGATATAGAAGAATATAAAGTAAATTACTTCCACCTCCTTTAAAGTTTGGATTAAATAGACATAGCTCTCTTTGATTTTCAAAATCATACAATCCCTTCTCCTATATTTATTTTCACATGACAATATCCTCCCTTCTGTTAGTTGTCCATTAAAGAATTCCATCAACTGGTGACATCATTCACATTTTACAAAATTTAATGCCTAAATTACCCCTAATAAAAACTAATATGTATATTTATAAAATAAGCATTAAAAACTAAGATAATAAACACCATTTACTTTGTTATATTATAATTTCATGTATTTATTTTGTAACACATTAATTTATTAAAAAAATACTTTTAACTAGAACACAGCCTCCAATCAACATTTAAAGTGGCAAAGATTTTCTTTGTAAATTTAATTTTTCCTCTATTTGTTGGGTAATTTAATTTTCTCTTGATATTTTTAACTTACTAAATTAGAATAAAGAAGAGTGAAATCTAAATTAATAAATAAGTAATAAAATGTTGTCACTTCATTATATGTTGCTTTTATTTATTTTTATAATAATTGAAGTAATAAGTTACTTAATACACTCTCAAATTTTTAGATTCAAATGCAGAATATTAAAAAAAAATCCAAAAATAATTTCAAAAGTCATTATATTATTAAGAGTATTGATAGAAATATGCACTACTTAATCAAATGAATAATTTCCTCTTTTATTGTAGATATGTACAAACCCTAAGATTTTCAAAAGAAAATTTGTGTTATATGTGAATAGTGATATGACGTTTTAATATATTGATACTTTGATATTAAATGAATAGTTAATTAAGAATATAATGATGCGATTTTATTAATTTAATGTCTTCTAACAATAGTTCGAGACATTATAGTAAAGAGGTAAACATATTTTAGACAAATTATCATATGTTTTAATATTTATCATTTTTCTAAAAACTATTATTTTTATTTATTTTAAAAAATAAAAAATCAAATTGTCCCTCTAGAACTCCCAACTACTAGAACAAGATTTTTTTTTATTTGAGACAAATTATGAATTCTAGTTCCACTTTTTCTAAAGAGAGATGAAACTAGGCGTGGTTGGAATATTATTAATGCTTGTTTTGAATATTTTAGAACAATAAATAGGATTCACGGGAATACATGAAGATAGAGAATAGGATCCAAGAGATATAATAAGATTGTGTTGTGATAAATAATAATGTAAAATTAATTTGCATTAATAATGAATAAATTAAATTTATATCTTATTTGATATTTGTAGATTAACTATATAAATTATATAAACTATACTAAATTATTTCAAAAAATAATTTGATAATGGTATCTTTTCTAAAATTTTGAATTTAACAAGATAAGATTGTAATTGAATTCTTTTCATGAAAATTTTGATCACAATGAATTAGAATATTATGAAATTTACCAAACTATGAATAAACTTTGCATTAATTAAAAGGATTTGAATTTAATTCACTTTTAATGTAAATCAATTTTGTATTATCATATATTTATGTATTGTTATGTTAGTAAAAAATTGACAAAATTACTTTATTATTTTTAAAATATTTTAATTAATTTAATTTTTTAATGATGTATTTTTTAGTCATCATTGATAGTGTAAAATATTTTATAATAGTGAATCAAGTTTAAATTCCAATTAAATTATAAATTAAATAAATTATTTTAATTTTATATTTGACATTTAACATGTAAAAATATTAAAGCTAACTAAAATGTAACTTGTTAAAATTAGGTTTTTTATTTACACTTAAGTTTGATTCATTGTCACTGTCTATTAATTTTACATTATCATCTATGTTTGTGTTATCACATTAATAAAAATAGTCAAAATTTTCTTAATGTTGATAAAAAGCTACTATTAATTTTTTGAATTATGTATATCATCTTATTTATTGATAGTGTAAGAAATTTTATATTAATAAGAAATTAAATTAAATATTTTTTTAATTTTTATTTATTTTAAAAATAAAAATAAAATTTAATTTATTATTAATATAAATTAACTTTATATTATTATATAAAAATGGAAAGAGAAAATGAGAATTAAAACTTACTTTTTAGGAAGAGCATTTGTGTTAAAATAGTAGACATTAGAACATGGAAGTAAAAAAATTAAAGAGGTCTTTATTCACCTATAGTGCATGGGGATATTTTTGCCAATAAATAAAGTTGTTTTCTTTTGTCAGTTCCAAGAGCTGGTAACCAAAATTGAAAATTGAGATATATAAAGTGTAATTATCCTAAACTTTAAGGGAGGTGCTCAAGAATATATTAATAAAAATAGATATATAATTAAATTAATTTATATTTATCTAAATATTTAATTATATTAATGTAATTAAGAAATTTAAAATAAAAATTTAATATTTAACTAATTATATTTTATGAACTTATATATTTATTTACTTACATATTTTTTATTTTGTTATTATTTATAATAAATTTATAATTGCTTAAATTATATTTTATAATATTATTTATTTACATATATATTTTTATATGTTTATAATTTAAAATTAAGATATGATTATGTTAAAATTAAGTTAATTCATATTTTATGAAAAAAATAATATTTAGATTTATGTTATAAAGGGTATGAGTTGTAAATTAATAGAAAAAAGATAAATTTGAAAAAAGTTTGAAGAGGCAATAACTTATAAGTTATAAATTATTTTAGATAATTTATTAAATTAGAACTTATTTTCTTCAATAAATTAGTGTGCGAGACATTTCTAAAGACTAACCTAAAACCCGTTGAGCAACTTAATAAGTTATAAATTAACTTATTTATTGTGCAAAATAAAGTTTAAATACTACTCACAAACAAAATCTTCAAATTATAAGAATGTTATATATATCCATTCGGTTATGCAACAAAATTTTTATCAATTTGAATGAAATCAATTACATTCTTATAAGAGAGTCTAAACACATTATCTTATACTTCTTTTTAGGCAAAACATATAACATATATTAGGTCCTCCCCTTAAAAAATAATAAAAATGAAACAAATGATCTTAAAAAGATAATAAGATTCCAAATAAACTTTTCATATATAAGAGTTTAAATTTTTAAATAGACTTTTAAATTATATGAGTTGAAAACTTTAAGTAGACTTTTAATTTTATGAATGAATCTTTCCTTTAAAATGTTATAATATATTATAACATACTCTCCTTTGAGTCGAGTACATAATATATAATAAAATCTTTCCTAAAACCACAAAAAAGCCAATAAAGGAAATACACAAACATTAAAAGATTTATTCTTTTTGAGAAGATAAATATTTCATACTAGTGCATCACTCATTGTAAACTATTTTATTTCCTTCTAATCAGAACACATAATAACTCCTTTGGGTAGACTATTATATGTAATAATTGAAAACTTTCTTACAATTAAAACAAAAAATGTTACAAACCTTTATGATGGAATCAATTCAACAATATTTATTTTGCCATGTAAATTATCTCTTACTAAGATATATTGCCCGAAACTCCTACAAACTTAACCAATATTTATGCATGTGATCTAGCCAACAAGAGATAATAAATATGCATCTCGTTAAATCTCAAGATCATAACTTTATTACATTTTAATAGCTTAAATATATAATTACAAATATATTCAATCATAACTAGAGCAATGTAATGTATAGTGCATAAAGAGGTTCAAAACATTTGCTTATTTTAGAAATTTAGAAATTTATGCCACCATTAAACTAGGATCAATAAAGGGAAAAATTTAAAAATAATATAACTTTAATTAAATCCCTATCAACATGTTTCTTATTACAAATATAAATTATTCAAATACATATATATCCTAAAATATTATACCAATATAGTGTACTTCAATAGGTCTATGTAAAACTTATAGCCTTAATCTCTTATTCTTAACAATAGTTAAAAGTCTTGAAACTTTCAAGTTTGAAATTCTTAGCTACAATGGAATATAACTAAAATAAAAGAAAATTGATTAGTATCAACTATAATTTGTGAAAAAAATGATACTATTCACAATAAAAGTTATTGTTTGAGACAAAGTGCAATATTAGTTAATAGGCAATTCAAATTTCATGACAATAATTCCTAATATTACAATAATAATTATCAAAGAGTATAAGCACATTATTATATTCTATCTTTTGAGTAGAGAATATAACATGTTAATAAGTATTTTTCTCACAAGGTTTAGATAAAGATATGCTAGTTTTCAAAAATCCATCTTCTTTAGGCAGATGAACTTTCTAAACAGATGTATTTTTAATCATAATGCCTTGTCTCTCATATTAAAAAATCTCACATAATAACCTTTTTTAGGTAAGTGATTATATAAAATAATTCAAGCCATGACCTTTGACTGAAAAAATATATTCCACTATTTTTTGCAAGTGAAACACTTTGGTAGCCAAGCACTTATACTAAAAATTTTTCTTAAATTGAGAAATTAAAATAAATTAAATTGTATAACATTTTGACTTGCATATTAAACGTTATGTATGTAATAGACCATTCTTGATAAGATATTAAATCATGTATCTCAATTAGTCCTTAAATACAATTTCATATCCTTTGAATAAGAAAATATATTCCATTAATATCTATAAATGAACTATTTTGATAGCCAAACACTTATAGCACTGCTAATGAAAAATTTGCTCAAACAAGAAAAAAAATTAAATTATTCAAAGTCTTGCATACTCAATCATACGTATGCACTAGAACATTTCTAATGAAATGTCAAATATTGATATATCTCAATTGGCTCTAAAATAGTTTTGCATAAAAAACTTGAACATAATTTAAATCAACTTGAATATGTTCACTTCTTAAAAAAATAAAAATAGGATTCCAAAAATTAATTTAGAGAGAGTGACCATCATGAAAGAATTGTAGGCAGTTCACTTTTTTTTCTTTTAGAATTTAAGAATTTTATTTAACTGAAAAATGAAATAAAATGGAACAATTTTGGAACAGTGCTTACACCTCTTATGCCACACTGATAATTGAATTCCACAAGCATTCTACCTTTGAAGCCTGTCATATGTTAACAAGATAAAATATAAGATCCAAAAAATTTAAACAGGGGATTTGAACCATCTACCTCGAGGTAAAATTCCTTGTGATTGGCCATCAGAACTTAATTTTACTAATCAAATTTAAGATAAATATATTATATATAAACAAAAACTTTCCGCGGTAGGCACCTTTCTTCCCCAGCATGGCCAGGCCTCTATTGATGTTTTGTCAAGGTTTTTCCGGTATGATTCCTAGAAGCTTTCAACTGCGAATTCACAGGAGAACGGTGACCTGCCATTATTTGGATCATACTGGCCAAAAGCCAGCGATCTCAATCCTAAAGACGTCATCACAAGACGCTATTTTGTGCCAAAAAAAAAAAAATCAGATTCATACCTCAAAGCTCTTTAATTCACCTACACAAATTTAATAGGTGAATTATACTAGTTAAAACTTATAGGTTACATTTGGTTTGCTGAATCTTATATTTTCAGGAAAATACATATTTTCAGAAATGTAATTCTCGGATATGTGATTTCTGAGAATGTAAGATTTTTATTTTTAGGTTCAATATATATATATCTGAAAATATTTTTTCATATTCCCAGGTATATTATATTCTCATATTTGTTCACATTTTATATTCTTAGGAATCTTATTATTTTTTTAAAAAATACATTTATCAATTTTTTGTTATAAATTATAATAAATTATATATTTAATTAAAAATATATAAATAAAATTTTTTAAAGACTTAATAAATTAATAATTTGAATTCTATTTAATTAAAATATAATAAATAATTTAATATATAAAATATTAAAATTTTTAAGAATTTCAATTTGAATTTTTCATATAATTAATTAAATAAAATAGATAAGTAATTTCTCTATTATTGACAAGAGGTTTTTATTTTCTTTGAAAAGAAAATAAGAGAGAAAGAATAGAAATAACATCTTTTAAATTTAAATTGAAAAGAAAATAAAAAATTGTAAAATTTCAAATAATTAAAATATAACAATCACACATTTTATCTTCAAATGTTCTTTTATCTTTCTTTTTCTTCATTCAAATAACAGAAGAATTTAAGTGTTCATTTATTTTATGCATAATTATTTTTATAAAAAATATTTATATATATATTTATAAAGGGATGACATATTATTTATATTGATAATTAAAAAATAATATCTAAAAATTTAAAAATGGAAAAAAGTAAATTATAATTTAAATTATTCTTATTTTGTGAGTTTGTCACAATTAGTAAACCAAATTAACCAGAACATGCAATATTATTAATAATAAGAATATATATATATATATATATATATATATATATATATTCTTATTTATTCATTTAAGAAAATAAAAAATATTGACAATTAACATTAATAATATATTAATTAACAATATTAACAATACATATAAAGATAAAGATAAAGATTTTATACCATAATATCTACGAATAATAAATTATAAATTATAAATTACAAATTAAAAATAAATTAAATTAACAATACATATATAAATATAAAGATAAATATATTATATCATAATATATACAAATTATAAATTAAAAATAAATTAAATTACAATACATATATAAATATAAAATTAAAAATATTTTATCATAATATGTGCAAATAATAAATTATAAATTATAAATTAGAAATATTAGAAATTAGGCAAAGAACATAGAAGAATTTAAAAGTATTGAAAATATATCATTTTTAAAGAATTATATATTTTTATTTAATTTATTCTTACTTTACAAGATTGAAAGAATAAATTAAATGAAAATATATAAATTTTTAAATAATTAATATTTGCAACCTCAGTAAAATTCCTGAAACAGTGGTCTTAGGACATTGATTAACAAATCTTAATTTAAATTAAATTGCATTTACTCGTATTTATGAAGATCAAAACTTTTAATATTTATGACATATTTATACTTGTATTTATAAAATATAAATTAATAAATGATGCTTATATCTTTAAAATAATCTTAAAATATTTTAAAGTAATCTTATATATGTTCATGCATAAAACATTTTTATAAATTTATAAACGTATTTACACGAAAAGAAAGGCATTGTTACTTTAATATTTTCTTAGATTGTAAGTAATGAAAGCACATGGTTAGAATTAAAAATAAAAATAAAAAATATAATTTAAAAATAAAAAAAAACTTCAAACTAAATTAGAATTGAAATATAGAAATTACTTTTTTTTACTTGTAATTATACTTGTTGTCATAAAAAAATTAAAAATGGGAAATATAAGATAAAATTAAAAAATAAAAATAAAAAATTTTAGAATAAATGAGGATATAGAAGAATGTGAGTAAAATTATCTTTTTACGTTAATCTCACATTAATATCAACATTCTCATAAAATGAGAATGTGAGATACCCACCTCCCCCTATAGGAATATTTAGAAGGAAAGTTAGGTTTTAAAATATTCCTGAGAATGTTATATTTTTGGATAAATTTTTTGAAATTTTGAACCAAATATGAGAATATAACATTTTCATAAAATACATCCTAGGAATGTGAAAAAAAATTCTCAAACCAAACACCCCTATAAGAAATTTGCTCATAAAATATAATAATCGTATTAATTTGAAAATCTTAATTTAGGAGTCTTAATACACCTAAAAAAATTAGTTTTCAAATTATATCTAAATAATATCATATTTTATTCTTTGAATTTTCTCCAATGATAAATTATCATAAAATTTAAATTTATATAAAATAATAGCAACTAATAGACCATATGATTTTTATTTGAGAAATTATGAAGTCTTATCAAGAACCCTAAGTAAATCAATATAAAATAAAGATTAAAAATTTATTTTGATCTCTATAAGATTGAATTTTTATTAATTTCATCCTTAATCAAAAGTTTATATCAAATTGGTTTATATAAGATTAAAAAATCCTTAAATTTTAGTTTTCTTGTGCATGAGATGGAATACTAAATTACTATATGAAACAACTAAAATATGAAGGTTTTTAATTTTATAAGGATTAAATTGATATAAATTTTTAGTCAATAAAAAAAATTGATAAAAAATTAATTTTACGGGGATCAAATTAGGTTTTTTGTCTAAAATAAAATAACTAATTTTGGGTTCTAATTTTATATATATAAATTCTAATATTATGTGTAAGAATTTAACCAAGATCCTATGCGTAAGAGATTAGAATATGAATATATGTAAGTAAATTTACTTATCTAATAAATCCTTCATGCATGATCACCGAAAGTAAACAAATTGGTGTTTATTAGGTTTTACTCTTCACTCTTCTCTTTCATAACATGTCTTAATAAATAGAATCCATTCATTAAAAATGAAAAAGAGATTTATCTATAGTCCTTATTTATAAAATCCTGATAATCCTCCCATAAAAAAGTTTTTATTTATAAAATCCTAATAATCATTTCATAAAAAGCTTATTGAGTTTTGGATTTAGATAACTATGGAACTACACTAACTCATATAGATGTATTAAGATCATACCTTATTGGATTATAATTTTAAATTGGGCTTCAAGCATGTTTTTGAATAAGATTAAAAGGATGTTTGATAAAGAGTTTTTTAATGAGTTTTTAACTAATTTGATAGTTTAGCTGTTTGACTAAATCAATAAACTAATTTAACTATTTGGTAAATAACTTATTCAATTAGCAATCAGTTAATTTTCCTTCAATTAGCTAATTTGAAAAAGTTAATAAACCTAATATTTTCAATTAGTTTGTTGATAATGGGCTTGTAAAAATACAAAATTATTCTTAAATAATATACATATTTTCACTTATACCCTCACTAAAAAAATTAAATAAATTTACTAAATAATAATTATTAATTTCTATAAAGTATTTATGAAATATAATAATTTATTTTTTTAAAATATAGTACTTTAAGTAATATAATAAATATTTAATTATATTTTAGATTTATCATATTTTTAAAGAAGTATGACTTAAAAAATTATTTTAAAATAAATTATCATTTTTCTTAAAAATAAATTATTATATTTCTTAAACATAAATCATATAATAAATCTAAAATATTATTAAAGTAAAAAATATTTAAATAAATCATAAAATATATACATGTCCTTATATGTTATTTTGCATATAAACATTTAATAGGAAATAACTAATTTTACTAAATATTTTCATTCAAATAACTAATGTTATCAGTTAATCAAATCGATTATTAGCTAATAGCTAATTAAATTAGCTAATTATAAAAAAAGGTCTAAATATTAATCAATTTATTTTTATTAAATCAAAATTTTCAATTAATAACAATTTATCTAATGAAAAATTCTAACAATTTTGTAACTTTTCTATTAAACTTTTGTGTAAGCTCACAATTAATTTTTTGTAATAGTAGGAATGATAATCTATTTGGTACATATAAACAAAATTATAAATTCAAACTCTAAACATAATAGAGAACAAAGTCCATAAAACAATATTTAAAGTTATTACACTATTAAAGTGCTAGCTAGTCAAATAAGATAACTACTTAGAAATTAAAGTATTAATAGTTTTTGACATTATAACACCAATCATTTCTAAAATTTAGATATCTATTCATTAACGAGTCAAGTTGGCTTGAAACCATTATATTTTCTATTAACCCAATATTTTATCGATAAGCTCCCAACTCTTTTGATAATGTACCACGTCTAATTTTCAAAATAAAGATATAATTCCTCTGAATCTCAGAATAAATGAATGTTCTCACCCGGGGCTATCTCTTTCATTTTTCCTGTCTCATATATAATATTTGTTTATTTATGTATGGGTAAGGGATAATGTTGGGAAGATATGCCAGGAAGGTAGGGAGACTTACTTGGGAACAAAAAAGAAAGATAAGATGGAGTTTAGATAGCAGGGGATACAATTTATTCCAATTAATAACATAATATAAATAATAATATTTTTTTATTATTTATGGGCTGAAGTTGAGTTGTTGAAAGGGATATAAATGGAAAGTTGACTGAAATGACTCCGTGGGATGACTTTCGGATCTCTCACCATCACACACAGGGCAACCGCTACCTAACCATGATGGCCACACACGCACTTGAGCCACACAATATCATATCCCCTTTGCTTCTTTTTCCCCCTTACTCTCCCTATGTTTATCTCCATCTCTCTCTCTCTCTCTTATCATTTACTCGCTGACATCGCACCAAACCCTCTGAACTTTTGCTACCAGCTACATATTTGCTATCCTGCGCCTACTGCATATATACATACCCCTCCCTCTACGCTCCCTTTATCTCCATTGTATGCGTGGGGTAGAAATAAAATTTTTAATCAACAATTAGCTGATTTAATAAAGGTATATTAAATTTAAAGATGCTTCAAATCTGATAAAATATTTTAAATCTAAATTTTAGAAATATTTTTGTTGAAAAGAGTTTATGATTTATTGGTTGCTTCGAATAAAAATTAATTTCATATATAATTGAAGAAAGTATTGAAATATTCAAAGTATAAAAAAAAAAAAAAAGCTTAGGTGAAGTGAGATTCAGAATTTATATTTATGGATAATAAAATAAAATTTATATAAAATTTTGCGTCAATCATTCACAACCGTGGCAATAAAATGACTAGAAGAAAGAGAAGAAAATCCAAACTCTTCCCTCGTGCTTCTGGGACCACCTCGTTGTCACAAGTTGGTACCATGAGGCCCAGTGGCCCAACTGCATTAAAGTATTTTAGGCCCGTATCCTTGAAATTTTGAGGTCAGTAGGGTTTTGATTTCCCAACCGTAATGCAATAACTCGGTGCCTTTTTTCCACATTTTGTACGAGGCCATAGAGAGGTAAAAAGATACCGGCATTCTTAGCGGATAGGTGATATCCGTTGCCGTATTTGAAACTTTTTTTTATGAACAATATTATTATAGCATTTTTTTTATATTTTTAATTTAAATCTAAAATGATATATGCATATTTTAAATGATTTGTTTATTTTTTATAAAAAAATAAATTAATCAATATAATTAACTATTAATTAAAATTTCATTTAATTAACTAATTGCTGAGATAATAATTAATTGACAGCAAAGCAGGTAAAAAATACATTTAAAATTCTGGTAGTTACTTCATAAGGAGACCTCATTACCCGTTGCTTGATTGGAGAGAAATAAAAAGAAATGATTGAAAATTTTGATTTTTTTCTTATTTTGAAAGAAAATGGAACAAAATATGATTATTATTATTTTTACACATAAAATTTAAAATTTTTTCTTCTTCATATTTTTTATCAATAAACTTGTAAAAAAAATTCTTTCTTTTCTTTAAATAAGCATAAGTACAAAAAATTCATTTTTTGAGCGAGTTTAAAGAAGCTCAAATCGGTGCAGAACTTTTTGTTTTCGTTTTTTCTTTTCGGCGAGAGGAGTAAATTGTGCAGAACATTTTTTTTTCTTGCCGTCACATCGGTGCGGAAATTAGGCCCTCTGAGAATTTGTCATAATTGTGGACGCAGCAACACTGAATGGAAAGTACATAATCTTGGAAGGAAAACGCACTCTTTTTTTTTTTCCAGCATTGTTATGGTTACCAACAGTGAGTGTCCATAAAATGTTCCGAAAATTCTACAACTATTAGATTAAAACATTTTCAAAATTCATTATTATATCAATGGCAGCAATTAATTTTAAAATTTTCGGAACACAAGACTTTGGTATATTTAACATTTTCGGAACATTTTGTCGGCATCCACTATCGGCACTCACAGATATGCTGTTTTTTATTTTTTATTTAATCTAAATGGAGCCTCTCCATATAAACCATCTTGTATGTAAAAAGCGGTAGACGGTAAAATCGTTAATGATGTGTTTGGAAGATAAGGAAGAAAGATAAAATAATGATAATAATGATAATAATGATAATAATAATAATAATAATAATAATGAAAGAGGAGGAAGAGAAACATAAAAGATAAAAAAAAGAATGATTATAAAATATTTAAAATTTTTCTAAATGGCTATAAAATATTTAAAGGTTTTTTAAAAATTTTCAAATTTAAGACATATTTAATACTAAACGACTTTCGAGGATATTAAAGAATTAGTTCCATAAACTTTAGTCTCTATTCCTTCTTAATTAAAACTTTTAAATAAAAAGAACGTTAAGATATAACTTGTCTTTCTTTTGCTTTGTCCTTCATTTTTTTCCAAATGAAAATATAACATAAATGCAACCTATTTGTGAAAATTTGAATAGTTGGTAAAAAAACTCATATTTAAACTTTTTCCCTACAAATGTTAAAAAACAAGGGGAAGAGATTTTATATAATATTGCACAAATGATTGAAATCAATAATTTAGATTAGTAATAATTGGTACACAATAATTATTAAAAAGGTAATACATTTTTTTACCTTGCCATATTTATAACTTTTTCTCACATATATTATATGACATATTTTAAATATTACTAATTCTACTTGATTTCAAGTTGGGATCAGCTTAAATTGGGATGTGATTTATAATTAAAGGTGTAAGGAAAAAAAATCTAAATGATATTGGAAAATATTTGTTGTACTTTAAAGAAAATGAATGATCGCTCTTCACTCGTTTTTAATAAACAGCAAAATTCACAAAATTTTAAATTTTGTAATATATGAGAAGAGAATAAATAAAATGTCAGTATAGAAAATAAGAACAGCATATACATGAGAAAGGATTCTGATATTCCTTGTCAGCCTCTGACATGTGGCTTGGACAACTAGCAACTGTTGGCAACACAGTGTGGTCATCCAAAACGCCCAACCGATCCCAGAAGCAAGAAACTGGCAAAAACAGCCCGACCATACGCCATAGCTTCAAATGTTACGATTCTTATTGGCAACAAATTCCTTCGATCTGAATGTATGGACCATAATAATGTCCTGCTGGGACTTTTTTTTTTTTGTTTTTTCCACTTAACCATCCGTTTTCTAACATGTCACGTTAAATTTCATATTAAATTGGATTCGAGTGGTATTTAACTTTTTTAAAGGGCAAAGTCCTACAGGGCTGTAATTGTATATAATCTGAACATAAATCCTCCTAATTTTCCTAAAAAATTGTACATTTCTTATTGGTATTAAAGTGATAAATTTAAGTAAAAATAATTGTAGGTTACAGAATAAAAAATCGTCTTTTCCTCTGCTTAAAATTATAAAGAAAAAACATAGGAAAAAAATTAAGAGATTCATGTACATGTAATCTATGCTTCAATCCTATCGTGTATATCCACAATGATAATCTCGTGCCTTGTATTGAATTCATTAAATTGCAGCATTAGAGAGGCGATCTCTACTTAATTATAAATTAAGACTTCGTTTTGATAAAAAATATTTTTTATAAAATATAATTATAAATTATTAAAATAAAAAATTATTTTATTTATTTAATACTAAATATAAAAAAATTCTTTGTATTTTTAAAAAATTATTTTTTATTATCATAATTTTAAATATCATTCATTACATGTTATATATATATATATATATATATATATATATATATATATATATATATATATATATGGAAATGATATATTTTTTTTATAAAAAATACTTTCTAACGGCATAAAAAACAAGATCTTAATTTTACTATGGTTAATTTAAATCATTTCAGCATCGCTGATCATATGGGTTCATCTCAATTCAAAAATCAAATCAAGAATTAAAAATAGTGAGTATATGTAATCTTTAATTAGAAAGATTGGGAGGCGCTAATATTTTATTAGCACAGTGATTTCAATATTTTTTAAAAAAATTTATTTTTTTATTGTGTTTATTATTCGAATCTAAAATTTTAAACATAAGTATTAAATAAATAATCATTTTTACTATTAAAAAAATGGATTGTGAGGCAGAGGATCTGGACCACTTATTGTCCAGCAATTATTGTTTACGCGAAAGCTTGATTAAACCATTAAAAATTGAAGAAAGATTTTATTTTGTTTTACTTTTAATCCAAAAGGCTTAATGTCCAGCTCTTACTAAATCTTCTTGTGACACATTAGGCAAAGCACCTTTTAACTCCTAATATTAGGGTGACAATTTTTTGACCTAAATACGAGGTAATTTGCACAATTTTGAATTGGGCTTATATGAATTTAAATAGTATGATATGTTCAATATAAATAATAAATAATTAGACTAAAATTAATATAAAATTAAATGAATTGATATATTAATTTATTTAAAGTTTTATATTAAAATTTTTAAAAATTATTTAAAAATTAATTAATAATTAAATTAAAAATATTAAAATATAGCAAAAATAAATTTTTAATTATAATGAAATAATAATAAAAATTTAATAAAATATTTAATTAATGATGACAAATATTTTTAATAAAAATAGCAAGTAATTAAACTTCATAAATATATATTGATTGAATAAAATTTATTACTTAAAATTATTAAATAAATTACATAAATTAACTTATTTCAGTATATTTAATAAATATATTGATTTATAATTATTATTTAAATTGAATTTAATCGACTTACCACTATCTTCCAACAAGATTCGAACTCAACGTACGGACGCCAACTCAACATATTGTGGCTGTTGAAACGTCGAAGAACTGATGTTATATAAAAATTGTCATCGTTACTTTTCTTCTTTTTAAAGATTAGCGCATGGTAAATAGAGAAAATACAGTTTGTGCAATATAATATGAAAGAAATATGACTACAGTATAAAATAATAACAATATTACATATGCATTACGAAATTATGTTCAAAATATAAATTTAACTTCTAACTTTCGCTAAGTTTTATTAAAGTCTTCTAAGATATTTTGTAAACAAATATACTCCTTGTCTTTTTGAAAGCATGCAATTTTACTTGAAACACTAATCCCATTCATTTTTCTAATGAAAAATCTTTGAAAAATACTATGATATGTAACTGATGGTATATTAGCAATATAATATTTAGTAAATATTGCATATATAATTCATTTGTTTAAAATTAATTAATTCATACACATTATCTGATGACATATTAATTATCATTAGATTTATATTTTCTAAAGTTAAATTTCGTATATTATATGATGACATGTTAATAATTAAATTTAATAGTATATTAGTATATAACTACATTAGTAGTATATCAAAATCTTTTTAATATCTTTATTAGAAGACAAGCTCACATCCCTTATAGTATGAAACAAATTAGGTGTGGGTTAAATCATTATTTATCCTCTAAAAAATAAATTTAATTTATTATTTTTTAAAGGAGATGATTATGATGCAGTAATGTGTATTAATACACTAATAAATTTGATCATTGATATATTATTATATAATGTGTTAAATTTAATATTAAAAAAAGTGATTTTAATATACAATTCAATTTAATAGTGTATTAATATATCATTATATTAATAATATATTATAGTATTTCCTTTTTTTATTTTAATCATGTTCCATCTTTTGTAATGTAGTTAATCACAGACAATTGTTCCTTTTCCTGACAAGCATCAACTCATAATCTCTATTATCCATTAATGACAAGTCAGCCCAATAAAAGTTTTGTAAGTAATTTCTTTCTACAACAAAACAATCAAGTTTCAATGTTGAAATAAAAGTTATTATACCTAAAATTATAATTTTTTCTCCTCTCTCCTCGATCATTTCTTTCATCCTAAAAATGATCTGCCTGAGTTGGCTTCAATTTCAGACGTTAAATTTAAGCTCTCTTGCTACAGCAGTAGATCATTATTCATTCAGTTTTCAAAATATGCAGAAAACATTTAAGATGAGACTTCATTTTCTTATCCCTCAAATCTCTAACTCTGCAATGGTAACAAAACTTAAGAAGAACTTTTTCAACATTTAGAGGATGTCATTTTATTTCATGTTACAAAGAATGCTACCCTATTTATCAATAAGGATCTTCAATTAACAAAGTGAGCATAGCTAGTCTTCTACGGAAAAGTGCATGTTTTCAAAAAGTTATGCAGTAAATTTATTTTAAAGTATTTATAAAGAAAAAAAAATTTGCGTGAAAATTAAGATTTCATTTATTTTATCAAAAAATAATTTTTAAAAAATATAATTATAAAATATTAAAATAAAAATATATTTTACTTGTTTAATATTAAATATGAAAAATCGAAAGTAATTTTTTAATTTAAAAAAAAATATTATTATTTTTTTAAATTTTTAAATATCTTTCCGACGAAAGAAATCAACCTAAGAGATTAAACTATATTTTGGCCTATATGTGTGGAAGATGCAGCTTTTACAATGTAAAATTATAAAAAAAGAATCACACAGGCTAACATAACGATAATATTACATATACTGTTGCATTTATAAACTGCCGTCTACCACTTCAATATATTATAATTATAATTATAATAAATTGTAATTGTAACCGGGTGAGTCTCTGGAGATTCAAGTATTGATCGGTAAATCTATGAAATAGAGAAGATATATATCGCATAGGGTGATGAAAATATCATCAAATGTGCACTGATACTTAAATTAGCAGGAGGTAGGAGGAAATAAAGATAAAAAAAGTATTGGATAGTTTAAAGTTGGAATAAAAATCTATTTTGATTTTTATACAATTAAATTTTTATCAATTTTACTTTTAATTAAAATTTTATATTAACTTGATTTATGTAAGATTAAAAATTTTTAAATTTTAATTTTTTATACAGTAATTCGTATTTTATCTTATATATAAAAGAATTAAAATTTGAAAGTTTTTAATTGTATAAAAATATACAAATTTTTAATTTGAAATGAAATTGATAAAAAATTTAATTTTATAAAGATTAAAATAAATTTTTAATTTTAAAATTATAAAACATATCTATTTATAGATGTAGATATAATCTCAAGAGATATAAATGAAAGTTGGATATGCACAGGGAGAAAAGACTTTACATCCGACCGACTAGAGAGTTATCTGATTAAAGAGTAGGCAGAGTGAGTATTATATCCAATTAAATGTGGAAAGTTCGTTCAAAACACTCTGTCATAACCTAAACATAAATCGCTGTCTAATCCGTTGTTTGATCTTAATTTACTTACTGCGTCGTCTCATTCATATTTTTTTCCCACGTGTGTTCCATCCAAATTATGGCTTTGAATTTTATAACAATCCATTAAAGGTTGGATCATCAATAGGGAGGCGTGCAGATAAGAAAGATAAGGAGGTGATTTTGAGTTGGGGGGCGCGGGGAAGGGAAGGATAATAACTAAAGGTTAGATCATCAACAGAGAGGGTGGGGCCGGCCGTGAGCGATGGTGACTGGGGAGGGCCCCCCGCCGCAGCAGGGCACATGTGCCTACGTCGGACGGCTACCAACTACGGCCCAAAAACACAGGAGTTGGTAGCGCGGTGGACACACGCGTCCCTTGTCCGCACATGCCGTATCTCGTGCCCCTGCTAATTGCCCAAATTACATTCCCCAACTTTCAGTGACACGCTTATACTTGACGTTTCTTCGTTGGGACCAGAAAGGATGGAAAAATTGAAGCTGATATATTAATATATTATTAAATTAATTATTAATTTATTATTATATAATATATTAAATTTAATTTTTTAAAAAAGTAAATATAATGTGTAGTAAAATTTACTAATACAATGATATACTATTATATAATGTAATCTGTTCTAAGAAATTAACTAAAATATTAGAAAGAAAGGAATCTTTTTCCTAAAGAAAATTGAAAATTATATAGTACCTTATGATAAATTGAATTGAATTTAAGATTCATAGACTTAAAAGAATAAAGGATGGGGTAAACCCAATTTCTGATAGAATTTTAATTTAATTATGCTTGTACTTTTTTTATTTTTAAAAATATAAAAAATGCGAGTATAATTATATTACATCTTAGAGATGGTTGTTATTTTTAAAAAAATAAAAGATGAAAAGAGATGGGTCAGCATGAACTAAACCATACAAGCAATGGCCCATACAACCTTATGTTTCTTGAAAATGGAATTGAAAATACTAGTTTTATATGAATATCAATTTGAAAAATTTGTGAGCTATAATAGATTCGTGTAGATCCTCTCTTTAATGCTATGTTTAGATAAAATAGAATAGAAAAGGAGAGGATGATATGTTTAGGTGGAATAGAATAAAAGAGGAAAAGGAAGGTAGAATTGTTATACCATAACTTTTTTCTTTATTGAAGTCTTGATTGAGAAAGAGAGGACATCAGAAGTTTATGCCTCCGAAATAGAGTGTAAAATAGACTAGTCCAATTTGGATTGAATTGGTCTAAATAAACCCATTTAAAAAGTGAGCAAATTTTAAATAGTTCACTTTGGTTCATATTTGTGATTTGGTTTACAAATCTACAACTTTTAATAAAAAAAATCAGATCAGTACGGTTTATTGTAATTTATTATAATAAGATATCACATTTTTACTTTCTTTCATTTAAATGCACTCATATATAAAAGTTTACCACAATATCTAAAAAATAAAATAAAATACTTTCAGCGCGTTTTGAGAAAATTAAAAGTATTAAAATAAAAACTTCTTTTGTCATATATTAAAATTAGAGAATTTTTAATTTTATAAAAATAAAAAAATAAAATACTAAAAATTTATAAGAATTAAAATTGGAGAATTTTTAACTTTATAATAATCAAATTAATATAAAATTTTAATTATAAATAAAATTAATAAAAATTTAATGTCATTAAATTTTTATTTAAGATATAAATAAAGAATAAAAATAAATAAGAATTTAGAGGTACAAAACTTTGTATAGAATCATAAAATAATTTCTTTCTTTTACCCTTTTTTTAAAAAAAATAATTATCATATATGAATTATTATTTAATGTCTAAACAACAACATATTACTTTTTGAAAACTAAACAGTAACACACTTTTTTTTATAGTTTGGTTGTTAATGAAACTTAATTTATTTATTTGTTTTAAATTTTTAATCGATGCTATTGTTTAGATAGTAACATGTTACTGTCTCGAAACCAAATAATAACATGCTCTTATTTGCTAATTTGATTATTAATAAAACTTAATTTATCTTTTTATTTTATATTTTTAGTCGATGTTACTGTTTGAACAGTAACATATTACTATTTAGAGATCAAATAGTAATATGCTCTTCTTTGGTAATTTAATTATTAATAAGATTTGATTTATCTATTTATTTTAAGTTTTTTATTGATGTTATTGTTTGGAGATTAAATAGTAACACCCTTTTCTTTAATATTTTAGTTATTAATAAAACTTAATTTATCCAATTATTTTAAATTTTTTATCGATGTTACTGTTTTGAAACCAAACAGTAACATGTTATTATTTAGAGATGAAACAGTATCGTCCTTTTTTTTAACAATTTGATTGTTAATAAGACTTAATTTATTCATTTATTTTAAATTTTTGATCGATGTTATTATTTGGAAATAAAATAGTAACATTATTTTCTTTGACAATTTGATTGTTAATGAGACTTAATTTATCTATTTATTTTCAATTCTTGGTCGATATTACTGTTTGGAGACGAAATAATAACACCATTTTCTTTAATAATTTAGTTGTTAATGAAATTTAATTTATCCATTTATTTTAAATTTTTGATCGATATTACTATTTGGAGATGAAATAGTAACATGTTATTGTTTGAAGACAAAATAATAACATCATCTTCTTTGGTAGTTTGATTGTTAATGAAACTTGATTTATTTATTTATTTTAAATTTTTTTATTAATATTACTATTTGAAAATGAAACAGTAACACCTTCTTCTTTAGTAGTTTGATTATTAATAAGACTTAATTTATCTATTTATTTTGAGTTTTTTTTATCAATGTCATTATTTAGAGACTAAATAGTAACATGTTATTATTTGAAAATAAAATAGTAACACTCTCTTCTTTAACAGTTTGGTTGTTAATGGGGCTTAATTTATTCATTTATTTTAAATTTTTTATCAATGTTATTATTTTAAAAATCAAACAGTAACATGTTACTATTTAGAGATGAAACAATAACACCCTCTTTTTTAGCAGTTTAGTTATTAATGAGACTTGATTTATCCATTTATTTTAGATTTTTAGTCGATGTTACTATTTAAAAATGAAACAATAACACTATCTTCTTTAGCAGTTTGGTTGTTAATGAGACTTGATTTATTCATTTATTTTAAATTTTTTATCGATATTATTATTTGGAGATGAAATAATAATACCATCTTCTTTGGTAGTTTGGTTATTTGATTGTTAATGAGACTTAATTTATCGATTTATTTTGAGTTTTTTAATTGATGTTATACTATTTGGAGATGAAATAATAACACCTTCTTTTTTGATAGTTTGGTTAATAAAAAGACTTAATTTATCTATTTATTTTAATTTTTTTTATCAATATTATTATTTGGAGATGAAATAGTAACACCCTTTTTTGTTAGTTTGGTTGTTAATGAAACTTGATTTATCTATTTATTTTAAATTTTTTTATCAATGTTATTATTTGGAGATAAAATAATAACATATTACTATTTAGTCTACAAATAGTAACATATTGTTCTTTAATAGTTTTATTTGTTAAGAAAGTTATTGTGGTACTATTGGATACCAAAAGAGTTAAGGAGCAAAAGTTTAATGTGAGATTTGAATGAATTTGAATCGAATTAAAATTAAAAAAATAACAAGAAAATGAAGAAAAATTAAGAAAAGTCATTTAAAAAGGCTTTTTTTCTAATTAGAGTGGGTAAAATGCCTTTGACTTTTGCAAGTACATAAATCTTAAAAAATTACACGAAATTAAAAAAAATTGTCTAAAATGAACAACTAAACACAAAGTTATGGATGTTCAAATTTTTGAGTTCAATCTACATGTTTTTAGCTAAATGGACCCTGCTAAACCTAATTTTTCTTGTTTTCTATGAAAGGATCATGGGAAGATGAATAAAAATGAGTGGTTATATGCAAAAATTGATTAACTAATCAAGAAGTTATGACTTTCTAAAATTTTTAATTCATGACTACATCTTCATGATTAAAAAAAGGTATTTTGAAAATATAATAGTAACAATTCATAAAACTGACACCTCTTTAAATTAAAGATCAACGTTAAAAGGAAGTTTAGGAAGTAGCACCATGATGCAATTTACCAGATTTTAATTATAAGTTTGTGAATTGACGCATTTTCAATCTACACAGACTAATTTGTATAAGCTCATGATCAAAACAAATCAAATTTTGGATAGTTTGATTTGCTTAAGTTCGCATGCTCAATTCATTTGATAGGTCTACTCCAAAACCTTCTAAAATTCTTCCACACTCACTATTTTATTTTTCTCAACTTCTAAAAGATTTATTTTTTCTCTTCTAACTTTCAAATATATTGTAAATCATAAATAAGCTAGAAATTGGAATCCAAATTAACAAGAATTTTTTTTTGAAAGTTAATACATTAATCACTTAAATTAAAAAGGAATATCAAGTTCAAAAATTTATAAAGTCATCATTAACATTAGCTACAAGCCTAACATTAAGATTAAACCTTTTAAAAGTCTATAAACAATTAAAGACTTTATAATCCTCCTAAAATTTTAAAATTCCACACTTGTTAGTAATAAAATATTTGGTTAATATATAGCATATTTAAAGTATGCATAACATCAAAACATATATTACAAGGACAATATCATATCTTCTGAGTCCATTCTTTAACATATGAAAAAAATATTAATGTCAAAACATTGAATATAATATCAATACATGTCAATTAGAAAATTTGCTTTCATATTTCCATATAAGTGTATAATAATGTACATTCACAAGCAAAAATTTTTTAATAAAAAAATAAAAAAAGTTATAATATCTTAATTTATTGTAAAATCATTAGTATTTTGACATAAAATTGTTATACCTTACAATATTCCAAACAATGTTTTATGTCATAATCTAGAACTTAAATTTGGCTAAAAGTTTAGACTTATTATACCTTTAATATGTTTTTCAAATTGTACTAATTATTCTTAAATACATTATTATATTAGAAAATATGAAACTTGATAAGTAAATGTTGGAAAACTTTAATTACGATAATGATAAAATTCATTATCAAAGTCCAGATTTTTCATATTTAATTATCAAGAAGAATATACTACTAAATGTGAAAGCATGTGAATCCACAGGAATGAACCAAATTGTGGTTTCACAATTCTTAATTTTTCAAATTGGTGTGTATCTATTTTTTAATGATGGGATATTAAAAAATAAAACCTTTTACACACAATTTGGAGATCATAACTTCTTATTTCTTTTCTTTATTTTTTTATTCCTAATTTTGCCTATCATAAATAAGAAATAAGACTTTTAAATCTTTATATATACTTAATGAGATGATTTAGACCTATTTAATCTTAAACTTTATTTTATCACTTTAATTTAGGTTAAATCTTATGATAGCCAATAATATACAATTATTATTATTTACATATATATATATATATATATATATATATATATATATATATATATATATATATAATATGTATGTCCATTAAAAAAATTCAATAATCTCCCAGTTGGACTTTATATGTATATATATACATAGTACTTTACAATTGTACATTATAATATAACCTTATAAGCTTAAAAATTGCTATTATTACTAAAATTATCTCTAATTAATCCAGTCCATCAATCATATCAATGTAGGATCAAAGCGACCTTTGATACAATTATCATAACTAGATCCATCAATGGTCACATATATCAATACAATTAATGATACGAATCAAACAAAGATGTATAGCATGGAGATTATGTATAATGTGATCTTAATATGCCTATTTCCAATTAGTCCACTTTATTCCTTATGAGATCAAACTAAACAAAATTAGAGTGCAACTATACAAAATCTTTACACTATAGTAAATAGCCATAAAATATTCATAAAATATAGATAAGAGTACCCATAAACACAAACTCTTACTAAACAGGCATATCATTAAGTGATACCACACCCGTATGAGTAGTGTGCTCATGAACGACCTTAGGTGGTAAACCTTTAGTAAGTGGATTCATAACCATGGAGTTTGTTCCATGTGTTTTATAAATACTTGACCACTTTGAACTCTTTCTTTAACAACTAGGAATTTAACGTCTATGTGCTTTGACTTTGACAATACTCTATTATTGTTGGAATATAACACTGTTAACTTATTATCATAAAATAACTTTAACGATTTTTCTATAGTATCTATCATTTGCAACCTAGTGATAAAATTTTTCAATCATATCTTAAGATTGGATGCCTTATAACATTTTATAAATTTACACTATTGTGGTGGAATAAGCTATGGGTATTTGCTTAACACTTTTCTAGACTATAGCTCCCTTAACAAGCAAGTACATATAGCCTAAAGTGGATCTATAATTGTCTTAGCATCTTGCAAAATCAGAATTGGAATACCTAATGATCTTTAATGGATCCTTTCTTTTATATATAAGCATGTAGTGCTTTGTTCTTTGAAAATACCATATAGCCTTTTTGGCTACTTTTCAATGATCCATTTTCTGATTGCTTAAGTATCTGCTTAACATTCTAACAATGTAAGTAATATTTGGATGTGTACAAACTTGAGAATACATTAGACTCCCACTAAACTTATGGTATATATAACTATTAAATGCTTTTGTCTCAAAACCAAAGGAGATGACAACTTGATGAAACTTGTAATACCATTGGCGAGAAGCTTACTTAAGCCCATAGATGGATTTCTCCATTTTTAAAAGTTAGAACTTTCAATGGCTTAATGGAAATTGATTGGATCATCTTTCACCATTCTAATATCTACCTTATATTCTTGGAGAAAAATGATATAATCATCCGAATTGTATTTTTCCTTTCTTTAATGGATTTTTTTAATGGCACTTATTCTTAAGGTTTTTGAGTTTGTTCTTTAAGAATAACTTATTAACCTTGATTAGGGAGATTTTTAACATTGTCTTGTGGTTCTAAAGTTATTTCTTAAGAATATTAGGAATAGAAACTTGATTATAATCAAGGACAACCGTATGAAGGGAAATGAATTTCTCTTTAAAGATAAAGTTTTCCAACCTTATCTTTCCCGTTTGAACTTAATATCCTCAAAGAACTAGGCATTCCTTATCCCAAAGAAGGATTATTTAGAGTACTCGACAAAATAGCTGTTGACCATTCTTGAGTCTAGTTTCTTTTCATTTAGCCTTTAAGACCTTAATTCAACTGGATAACCCTAAACATGTAATTTTTTATGAGGGTTTCTTGCCTGTCCATAATTCATAAAGGGTTTTGGTCATTGCTTTAGTTAGAACTTTGTTAAGGATATGAATTATGGTCTTTAATGCCTTTCACCATAGTGAATTTGATAAGGTAGTATAACTAATTATACTCTTAACTATATTCTTTAGGGTTTTATTTCTTTCAACAATACCATTAATGTTAAGGCTCCTTAATATGGTGTATTATGAGATAATACTACACTCATCTAGGAATTTAGTAAATGGTCCTGGATATTGCTTTGCTGATCTATCAAATCTATCGTAGTATCACCACTATAGTTAAACCTAATGCCTGTAATCCTTTTATTGAGTTGTTCTTAGCTTTAGCTTTGAAAGTCTTGTACACATCTAATGCTCGATACTTTTCATGAATATGATAAAGGTATTTATAACATAAAAAAATGTTCATGAATATAATAAAATATTATTGACTATTCCAAGAAGGCATAAGGAATGACTCACAAATGTTTGTATATAGTTATAAGACGTGTGAAGATCATTTGACACCTAATCTCTTTATATTCATTTGTTTCCCCTTAATGCACTTAACAGGGGATTAAGAATTCTATTTGACATAAGTCTTTCAATTCTTTATTTAGATATGTGCCTTAAATGTTTGCGCTAGAGTAATGCAAAATTATTATTGGTTAATTTCCTTTTAATGTCACATGAATTAATATGTGGGGTTTCATTAAATAAGAAAATTGTATCAAGCATATAAAGATAATCATATCTAGATAAAGAAAGGGAACTAATAAGTTTTGAATCATAAAAAAGGACTAATTTGACTATTACAAAAAAAATAGTAATTAAATAGAAACCATATTTTGTCTAAATGACAATATAATGTAAATATGATTTAAATCCAAATAAAATCTAGTCTTTAATAATAACTTAAAAGCCTTAATTGCCTTAGCTTCAATTGACTTGCCATTATCCATGTAGATGTATCTTTCACCATTACCCAATTTTCAATAACTCAAGTAACCATCTCTTTACACACTAAGCATGATATTTAATACTTTATTTTTTCTTATGAGAAGTATTTCCATAAAAGTAGCAAGCAAATTCTTTAGTTTGCCCTTTTTATTCCTTATATTGTTTCTTTTGTGATAAAGCAACTGTAACTTCTTTATCCTACTTCCTTTTCTTATTATTATCTATAGAGGTTGAAGTTAGATGAGCACTTTCAATATTGTCTTACTTTAATCTCTCTTCTTCTTATACATAATATGAAATAAACTCATTAATAGTCCATTTCTCCTCTTAGTAGTTATAACTAACCTTAAATTGACTAAATTGTGTAAGAAGAGAGATGAAAACTAAATGCATAAGCAAGTTCTTAGACAGCTCTAACTTTAGTACTTTTAGTTTTGATGCAAGACAAGACATTTTCAAAATGTACTTCTTGAAATCCCTTTTCCTTTTATACCTTATGGAAATAAGACTCTATAAAAGTGTACTTGTCTTTACCTTTTCATTTTTGGCAAAATGTTCCTGAAGTTCTTTAAGGAACAATTTAGCATCATTCTCCTTCGACATTGTGCCTCTAAAGGTTTCCATAGTTGCAAATTTTATTATCATAAGTCTTATGCAATTTGAGCATTCCCACTTCTCCAAATCCCTTTTAGCATCAAAGGAATTTGCATTTGTAAGAGTAGAAGGTCGCTCAACCCAAAAAGCAAGGTTTAAAACTATCATAACATTATTTTTCTAATCTTTAAATTTTGTACCATTAAGCACAAGGATGGAGTTTATATTAGCAAATACTGAAGCAACAGAAGCATTCACTAAATAAAGAACAAAACAAGAAACTCATAATTAAAATTTGAATTTAACATGATTAACAAATTTAAATAATGGTAAGTCCCATCACAAGATCTTAGCACAACATTAAAATTTAGTCTTTGGATAGAAAAATAAACTTATAAAACTCTTAGTGTAATAATCAAATATTGACAATAAATTCTTATTAAATAGTAGGCCTTTCTGTAGACTAATTTAATATTCATATGAAAAACTTAATAATTGTCATATACTTATTACTACAAATGTGTTTGAATTTTAGCCAAATAATAACATTCTTTTTAGCTGGTCATTATTTGCATGAAATCCAAACATACAACTATTTTAATATTTCAAATCAATCAATCTACACAAAAGAGGCTAGTTTGGTAACATTTTTCATCAATTAATTAATTTAAAATATCAAACATCCAAAAATAAAGAATAAAATATGCCAAAATTTGAATTTGAATCCATAAATATATAAATATCAATATAAATCTGTAAAGCAGTAAAATATTGAACCCATGAAGGCATATATCATTGACATCATACATAACCTAAACATCACTAACATATATATTTCGGAATTCCACTTAAGACAGTATATTTATATGTAACCTAAATGTCACTAACATACAAATAAGTTTTGTAAGTTATTACATGATATCCTATAAATGTTAAGATCTTATGTATGTAATTGTGAAATATAAAGGAGAAAATATAATCAATTGTGAAACCCATTCACCCACGTACATATATAATCTAACTTAGTGTGGTGAACTTGCATATAACTTAATTGAGAATGAAAAGGAAATTTTCATATTCAATACTATTATATAAACGTATTATAATAAATGTAATTGAAACAACAGCTTTTATTCCTAATTGTTTATTATGTATAACATAATAAAAAATAAATGTTTAATTTAGGACTTAATGTAGTTAAAATACAATGTACTATATAAACATCTTATATATAAATCAAATCCTAGTTATTTATTATATATAATGTCAAATCATGTTTGACATTAAATTCTTGAGAAACCAATACCATGTTATTTTTTAATCTACAATTGTCATTCCATCAAATCATAATTTAAAACAAAATTAATGACAAGCAATTAAATTTTTTTCCTAATAACAACAACTAAATCTCCAATTAAATTAATGAATTTTCTTCTTGATAATCTAATATGAATGCTCTGATACTAATTGTTGGGAAACTTTAATTATGACAATGATAAAATTCATTATCAAAATCTAGATATTTCTTGTTTAATTATTAAGAAGGATATATTAGCATATGTGGAAGCCTACTTGAATCTATAGGAATTAACAAGAATGTGGTTTTATAGTTCTTGATTTTCCAAATTAGTATGGATCAATTTTTCAAAAAAACTTCTTTCTTTTTTCTAATGATGAGATATTAGAAAATAAAATCCTTTACACATAATTTTGGGATCATAATCTCTGATTTATTTTCTCTATTTTTTATTCCTAATTTACCTACCATAAATAAGAAATAAGATTTTTAAATCTCTACATATAAAACCCTATACTTAATGAGATAATTTAGACCTATTTAATCTTAAATTTATTTTAATTACTTTAATTTAGGTAAAATCTTATGATAGCCAATAATATATAATTATTATTTCTATTTACATACATATACAATATAAATATCTATTAAAAAATCCAAAGTAAAAATATATAATTTATAATTAAATAATTAAAAATATGTTCATAAGATTCATATCAATATATGAGACTACTAATTTTTTATATGATCATTAACAACAATGAAATACATGTACATGAAACTTCAAAATAGAACTTTTCAATTATATTATGATATCATATCATCATAGAAATATACAAAAATAACATTAATACAAATGATCTTGGAGAATAATATCAATATCTAATATAAATTATTATATTTGATATCATAATAATCCCATTATTGTCAAAATTCCTTAATAATCAATCTAAAATATTTTAACTTTGGTTGATTAAGAGCATTAATTATAAAAAATAAGTAAAGCGCTTGTCAAAATTTACCATAGACATTATGGAAGAATTTCTAATATACAAAATTATATACAAGTAATAAAAATGTTAAGTACATATTAAGATATAGGCTCATAATGCTCATTTTTACTTTGCATGAATTCTTCGATTAAAAGGATCCCTTGAAAATTCCATGGATTGATATTCAATTGTCAAAAAGTTTTATTTCTTTAAACCTTTATAGATAACATTTACAAATGATTGACAAATTAATCATGAAATTAGAAAATTAACTTTAAATTATGATTACTAAATATTATAGAATTTCAAATACACAATAGTATAATTTTTTGTGGGTAGAATTCTTAGTATCCACACACACATATATATATAAGAATTCCTAGATAACTTAACAAATGTTATGTAATATAAAATTTCATTCATCATTAAAAATATATGTACAATTATTCAATTTTCACATTATTCTGATAAAAAATAGAAAATCTATAATTTAACAAATAATTTGCTATAATGAATGAAATTAACAGGATTGAAAGATCATTATTTATAAAAAATAGTAATAACTTTAATGGTATATACATATAATTGTAAAATCTTTTTTATAAATAATAAATCACATATTCTCACAAATATTTAAAACAAGCATATCCTCATGGATATTTATATCAAGATTATTTGAAGTCAAAATCATAATTTTTATTTATCTTTTGAAATAAATATAGTCAAAATTCATTAATAGAAGTTGCATTACTATTAAATAAAAATGTGTTAAGATTGTAGAATTCTTATTTCACACATGTGCAATAAATAGTGTTAACAATTACAAGATTAAGATTTTAGTTGTATAAAACATGCTTTAAGAAAATTGCCAATAAAAAGGTAATTAAATGATAAATATATTTCTTTAAGAAAGGAAAATATAATATTTGTGGGTAGAAAGATAACTTTTCTTAGGAGAAATAAAAAATCTAACACTTGTTAGAAGATAGATTTTACATATATAAAATCATTCCATAGTTTAGAGGTGCTTAGCTAATTTATACAATAACTCCATCTGGATAGGTCATAACATTAATTAAGATAACAAGAACATCCTAGAAAAATTTAACTAGAATGTATTGGCTTAATAAATAATCATTGTAGTAATGAATATTTGTTATCACTAAATAAATTCTCATGGGATAGCTTATTATAAATTATCACATTCCATAAAAAATATTTTTAATAAAATCCTATTGAATTAATAAGTGACCCATTATGATGGTACATATTTACATTACTAATAAAATTTCATTAGATAACTATTAGGCTATAATTAGGTACCATATTTCAAAAGAATATAATAAGAACGTATTAATTTATTAAGCGAGTCATTGTGATAATAATTACACAAATTGCTAATAAATTTTCAAAAGATAAACAATAATCCATAATTAGTTATTATTTTCATATATTTTTTAAATATACATGTTTATCAAGAAATAAAATAATTTTAATTATTGTAATTATTATGCAAGATAAAATTATAGAGCAATTAATCATGCCCAATATTACAGAGTAAAATAGGTCAACAAATCTCACTTGGATTGTACTTGGGTATGTGATTTCATGAAGTATACACCTTATCTGTAAACCAAAACAAATTCATAATATTTATATAAATTTTGTATTATAAAAAAAATAAATTACATACCATAAATATTTGAAATTTTCCTTAACCCCATGTTAATAATTGAGTTTAATAATCTCATTATCTCCAAATTTCATGCTTTATCAAAAAACATATAGGAAAATGAAACAAATTTCACTAGTTCATATAACAATAAATCACATAAGTGATTATATATTATGATACTAATATTAAATTAAACTTAACTAATGAAAAAAATATAATCATAACATATCATCTAATATCTAAAATAAATATCCTTAATATAGAATAACATCCTACAAGCAAAATGCCTATTACAATATACTGGAAACTAATATAATTATTTTGATAATTTTCAAAATTATAAATGTTATACACATATTAAAACTATGCAATATAGTGGCAACAATACTAGAAGAATTGTGTTTAATTGAATTCTAGTCATCCTTAATAACTATACCAACTTAAAAATAATTTATTTCTTCTTTTAATATACAACATTATGTTTCTCAAAAGAAAAAAACTTTAGAAAATATATAATTTGTTACTTTAAATTCTTTTTAGACATGGTTCATATAAATTTTAACAAACATGTCACTAATATATTTTTCAAAAATTCTTTATATTAAAAGAGAGATAAAATAAACTTCACATTCTTAAGTAGTCCATCTCTATTAATGAATAAAATGCCATAAAAATAATTCTAAACCTTGATGTATTTCAACTGATCCTTAAACAATATTATGCAAAAAGTGATAAACATAATTTAAATTGAATTTAATTATAACTTTTAATTATGTTCATTTTTCATAAATAAACGAATATGATTTTAAAAAAAATTAGCTCAGAAAGAGTAAAATTCATTAATGGCTAATAAGCACTTTGCTTCTATTTTTTAGAGAACTTTATAATTTCATTTAACTAAATAATATTTATTTTTACTCTGGAGTATTAAGCTTCCTTAATGGATAAAGTGTCTCTTATGGCAAGCCATTCATAATGGCCTCCTTACGAACTATCACACTAGTAAGTGGGGGGGGGGGGTTATGGTTGACCATACTATAGCAATTGTGTCACAAAGACAGAAATGATCGTTCATGTACTGAGGGACTATCCTAACGCCAGTCTTCTATGGAGAAACCTTGTTCATCCCGAATTCATCGCTACTTTCTATTCCTATCAGCCTATAAATGGTTTTCTCTTAATTTGAAAAGCAATCTTCACAGCAACCTTGAATACCAAATTACCTGGAGCACATTTTGGGTAATAGGTTGTTGGTTCTTATGGCAATGGAGAAACAACTCTTTTTATCAGGCCAATTTTTTATATCCAGCAAACATGGATTCTCTTATGCATTAGTATACAGATAAGGTAGTCTCAGCCTTCTCTCCTAGCTTCATTACTTATAATGGCATCTTGGGCATTATTCCTATTTGCTGGAATGCTCCTCCATCATAGTGGGTGGAACTAAACACAGATGGTATAGTTAAAGTAAATTTGTAAAAAGCTGGATGTGGTGGCACAATACGTGATATGCATAGAAATTGGATCATTGGCTTTGCTTGTGTTCTAAAAAGTTGCTCTGCATTTATAGCAGAATGTTAGGGTGTTCTTTGTAGTTTATAACTCGCTTGGAATAATGGGTTTTGAAGAGTTATCCTTGAATGTGACTCCAAGGCTCCTCATACATGCCTTACCACTACAAATCAATAAGGGAATCAGATAATTCAAGCTATACACAAGTTACTCAACTAGAATTGGGAAGTCACCGTCCAACATATATATAAAGAAGGGAATGCTTATGCTAATGGTATGGTAAATTAAGTGTTGATTTAGAGCCAGGAACTCACTTCTTTCCTCAACTTCCTCCTTAAGTTTCTCTATTAGTTCTTGTCAATGTATTAAGAGTCACCACAACTCAAGAGATTTGTATTTGTTAGTTATTCCTCTTTCTTTAGGTCTTTGACCCCTTTTAATTACTAAAAAAAGAATATTTATTTTTTTATTTTAAAAAATATTATAAATATATAATAAACATTTTTTGCAAGCCTTTTGACCCTGCATATGAAACATCAATAACCAAGTTTATTAGAAGCATTTATAGTGATGGTACAATATAGTATATAAGAAAAGGTAATCTTTAAGGCTTAAACTCATAACTATCAAGACAAGAGCCTTACATTTAACCAAATGAGCTAGACAATTTAAATAAACAAATTACAACAATACATTTTTTAGTTAGTGTTTCCTTTTTGCAACATTCAAGCTAAATAAATAAAGATGCAAAAGTAGGAGTAAGGGAATTTGATACCGTTACATTAAGAGACATTGTCTTATGGAATGCCATCCATGCAATCTCATCTTGTTGAGAGATGTTTTAATAAATTAAATATAACCTTCCTAGAATGGATCATTTTCTTGCTTGTGGCATTTCACCATTTGCACTGGGCTTGAGCTTTTCTAACACCAAATTCACATATGATGTGGACATCAAATCATTAATAAATGGTGAATCTTTAGCAACTAAACATGCTTAGGCAAAAAGGGAAAAAATTGCACAATTTGATCCATAAACAACATTCCAACTATAATTTTCTATGAGAAATATAGACAAGAAATTGGTCAAAAATTCATCTTCAAAACTCTTTAATGCACCTAATTTATTCCATAAATTTAGTAGGAGAATTATGTTAGTTAGATCTTATAAAAATTTCTCATCAAATCAAGAAGTAGCATAATTCACAAATTTAGGGTAAAGGGCTTGATTCGGATTGTAAATCTAATATAATGACTTTGATATCACATGTAAGAAATTTTTACATTTAATAAGATCTTTATGTTAAATCTAGAATCACTAAAAAAAATAAAATAAAGAAAAAAATTAGGATTATGTATCCTATGATTTACTTACAATATTATTTGAAAGAAATCAACAAATCAATTGTATACAATTATATACTAATCCAAGTCTTTCTTTCCTTTACATTTGATAGTATATGACAGCTCCAACAAGGCAAGCTATCAATATTCTCATGTATTTAAAGAGAAACTACCATCATATTAGTAAACCCTAAGGAAAAGGAAACTACCATCATATTAGTAAACCCTAACTAAATTCACCCATTTTAGGCTTAATAATAGACTCTACACTAATTTTGCCTTAACAAGCCCAATCATATTACTAATAAAATAGCATACTCAAGAGGTAAATCAAAACTTAATGAATCATTTCTTAACAATTTATGGTACTAAATTAAGCTTTATATTAATTTAATTTTAATAAAAATAAGAAAATTCATTTAATGATAAGCTAAAATAAAGAAAATTCTTACATAGATATGTAGGTTTTAGCACTAGGAAGCTAAATAAGAAGAAATAAAAGCAATAAGCACTTTAGCAAGTATCTTTATTCTACTTTGCATTAAACCCTTGATCTCTTTTTATGGATGTGGTCTAGATTTGAAAGTTGGACACATCATTTTGGCTTTAGAGGAAGGTGCTTATAAAATTTTAACTTTAATTTAGATCCAAATTTGCTTATTTGGGTTTGATTTTTATTTCAATGTAGAATAATAGCTTGCTATTCTCTTAGTCCAATGCAACATTGGTAGCTCATTCAAGTTCTTCACTAAATGAGTTAACATGTTGAAAAGTTAAAGTATTAAGGGAGTAAAGTAATATATATAAAAAGGTAAAGTAAAATAATTATTATCACGTTGTCACATAACCTTTTGCTTTAGTGCTTCTTAAGGTTTTATTTTACAAATAAGTAAACCTTAAACAATTCAAATTTTAAAATTTGCTAATAAAAAGTTGCTTTCATCTATTCCTCAAATATATATACTAAACACCTATTAAGATGAAAGTCATATCAATTTGGTCCTTATTTAAATTGTTTTCTCAATTTCATCCCTTATATTTGTAATTACATTTAATTTTATCCTTAGGCCTATTTGTTATTAATAAGGTTTAATGGAATGTTGATGTGGCTTGTCAAGTCTAACATGGTCAACATTGCTACTAATATAGATAAGGCTAATTTTAACCTTTTTCATAAAAAAAAGATGTCATAGCATCACTATTATGGCTAAATAATGAGGTAAAAATCCCAAATTTATTCATTTTTTTGTTTTCCCCATTTTTTCACCTCCCTACTTAGTCACTAGTAACTCATTGCAGGGGGACCAAATGCCTCATTTCTCACTTGGACACCATTGAAGGAACAATTTGAAGCAATATTGTATGCAAAGGTAAGTCTTTTCTACTCCTTATTCCATGTTTTTACTCTATTGTTTTACTTGAAACTATTATAGAAGTTTCAATGCCCTAGTTCTATCTCTTTTTTCCTTGTTTCTTTAGAAAAAATTCAATTCTTAATTTAGTTTTAACTTAAATTTATTATATTATGAATTGGTTTTGAGTAAGAAGAATTGACAATTGATACATAATGATGGATAAAATATGAGTGGTAGTTAAACACTAATAAGAACTAGTTTATAAAGTAGCAATGTTAGCAATGCCATTCAACCTTGCATAAAGAATAGCTTAGAGTTCATGTCAAGTATCTATGGGCCTTAAGTTTATTTTGATTTGATTTCAAGTTTAATTACAAAATTTATATTGAAAAGTTTAAAAACTTAAACTAGGCTTACTCAATATATTATTTCTCTCCATTTAAATCACATTTTGATGTGTTGATTTGAAATCTGAAACACATTCTAGATGTATAAAAGAAAATTAATATAATTGAACATCATTTTAATTTGAAGTTAAACTAGATTATGCTTATATCAATATTTTTTTCAGGGCTAAATGTTAGTTGAAATTAACAATTTTTTCGCTATAATCTTACTAAAAGAAGTTTATCAATAGTTAAAACTTGCTTCTTTATATATATATATATATATATATATATATATATATATATATATATATATATATATATATATATATATATATGATAAGATTAACACATGTAACCTCTTTACACTTTTCTTCTTATTAGCTCTTAACTACCAATCTTGTTTGCAAAATAAAATAAAATAAAATTCATTGTGTTACCAAAAATTACTTTTGAAATATAGGAAAAAATACAAGTTGGAACTATAGTATTGGCATAATTAATTATATACCAATAATTTCTATTCTTAGTTCGAGGTTTCTATACTTTAGGTGATAAAATAAGGATTTAAATTTAACTTATCATCAGTATAAATTAATTTTATACTATCACTTACTTGTATATTATAAAGTTAATAAGAATTGTTAAAATACTTTTATTATTTATTAAAATTATTAATTTTTAAATGACGTGTCATATTCTTATATACTAACAGTGTAAAAGACTTTACATTGATAGTGGATCCAATTTAAACTCATGAAATAATAGTGCTTTAAAACATTTATGATTTTCATCTTATCCTTTTTTGTTATATTATTTTGTATTTTTCTATAGTATAATATTAATGGTAGTCCAAACTTTTTTCCTATGAGTATTAATAATGGTCTTAACTTATATTTTCTAATTTGTTGAATTTTTTATATTGTGATAATTTATTTACTTTTATACACATCATGGTTACTTTGAGAATAACCTAAAAATGATCTATATGAGTGGCTAGAAAGCTACTAGATTATATTGACCTAGATCAAATGTCATTACTAATAGTTTGGAAATTGTTAAAAAAACTTAGGTAACTAGAATACAAAGAATGTTACTTCTTAATTACTAGTAGAAATTTAGATTAAAGATTGAGAAAATTCAGTACAAATGCTAATTGTTTAGAATTTTTTAAAATAATTAATGGACATGAAAAGATTGAGCTCTTTATTCATCACATTAAAGTTATGAGAGAAGAATGTGATAATAAGAATGAGAATGAGTAAGATTGTAATAATGTTGATGTTGTAAATATTAAGGTGAGCATTCAAGAAAATTTTTTTACACCTGTATGGTATGGACTAGGAACAAGTAGAAGTTAAGCTTATGGAAAGTTTAAATACTTCATATATTGCATGAGAAAGTTTAAATACTCCGCATGGTACTGAACCACATTCTCAAGGAAGGGGCCATAAAACTAAAAGGATAACAATAGACTATGCTAGTGGTAAGCAAATATTAGAAATGGATGTAAAAAGGAAGTTCTCATTAGATTATAACAATGTAGAAGATGAACATTTTAAGAGTATTAGGTGGATAACTCAGATGATGAAGATGATGCAATGTTTAAGTAGTATACAAAAGCAACATTAGAAAGGTAACATACAAAGAAGAATTATGAGAAAATAAACTAACAAATTATAGGTAAGTTAATAATACACAAGCTGATATTTTGCTACCAATAATTGCTAAAGTGGATAAAGTAAACATTGATGCCAAGGATATTTATAGCTTAGATGAATTATCTAAAGATGAGAATGGTGAAATAAAATTAAAGAAAAAAATGGATAATATGGAAAAATTTAATGAAAAGTTACTTATGATAATGTGAAGTTTGAGGTACATTAGGTGTTTCCAACCTTGATGAATTTAAGGATGCCATTACAGACTATATTATGTTTAAGGAAAAGGTACTACATTTCCATAAGAATAACTCTAATAGAAAAAGAGCAAATTGTTTGAAATCTTGCCCATTCATAATCTTAATATTATAAGTTATAAATATAAAATCCTACCATGTCAAGTTTTGCAAAATTGAACACACATGTTGTAGATTTACAAGAGTTAAACTAGCTACTTCTAAGTGGCTATTAATGAAATTAGTATCATTATTATACCATTTAAAATTTAAAATATTTTATGAGGAAAATAATTAATTATTATAAAGTAATTTTGAATAAAATTTTTAAGTGAAATAATTAAGAAAGGAATAAATTAGAATGTTAAAGGTTATATATAACTAAAGATGAGTATTTAAGCGATGGGGAAACTTTTTCCATTTTGCCTTTGAGCTTTTAGGCCCTTATTTCTCTTAACTTTAGCCTCTTTTTTCCTTATTTTCCAATAAATAAGCTTGTAACTCTTTTTACTCTCTCTCTCCTTGTAAGAAGAAAGGCAAACCATTCATTCAATCTTTCATCTATTTTAGATCCAAACAAGGTAAAGGCTTCTACATCCTAATCATTGATTTATTTTTCTTTCATTTCCCTTATTTAATTAGAAATAGTTAAGTTTTTTTTTAGATTAAATAGGGTTTTGGAGCCTTAACATTAAAACTTTTAATGTTAGAAGCAAACCAACATCAAATCCCACCATGTATTGTTTTCTTCATAAATGGCGAGTAAATGTTCTAACTAGTTTTGTATGGATTTTAAACATTTAGGTTACTTTAAGATAGGTTTTATCTTTTGTTAATTGGAAGATTTGATACCATAGAATGACATTTGATGTGTATTTTTTTAGATATAAGACTTATAATGATGTTTTAATTATTTATAATGAATTGATTAAGTAATTTAGCCTAAAGAATGAGTTTGGAGTGAGTATCTTTTGAGTGACTAGTAGAACTCTAAGAAAATAAGTAGAAAACTAGGATATAATTGATTATATAATCAATTGTACCTAAAAAATTATTTCCTAGGACCATATAATTGATAACACAATCAATTATGCCAAAACTTTTACTCTCTAAAACTACATAGTTGATAATGTAATTGACCATACCCAAGTATAATTACTTTATAGGATTGTATAAATGACTATATAAATAATTATGTCTAAAACCTTTATTCTCTAGACCAACATAATTAATTACATGATATATTATGCTAAAGCAAAATTATTTTCTAGGATTACATAATTGATCATACCTAGTTTATTTCTATCCTTTGATGATTTCAATAAGTTCCAAGACTATTAAGTCATTATATGATTATTAAATGAGTAAATATGCTATATTTTATATTAAATTAGTATGTTGAGGCCATGTAAAGGGGCATGATATTAGTAACCTATGAAATTCTTATTGTGATCTAATATTGAATAAATAAGTTAATAATTACTACTATGTATGAGAATTGAAATGTGGTTGAATAATAATTTTTCTTGTATATGTATACATACAAAGATTGAAGTGCTAGTTGTAGCACTTATGTGTGTATTATTATAAATTTCACATCAATAAGCATTAATGATGACTAGGGTGATGATATTTACATTGTGACTTTATACACCAGATTTGGGTGCTCGCTTGTAAGGGATGAGGCTAACTTGAAAGGATAAGGATGGGTTTGTAAAGGATAAGGATGAAAGAGAGTTACAAGGAGATCTACTTTTTACTATTGTTTATTTTCTTGTATTGATTGTTGAATAATGATCTTCATGATGTTATGATAACTTTGTTAGTAAAAAAATGGAATCCTAATAGGATATCGATTAACATATACAAACTAATCATTGTCTATAAGGTATAATGAACTTTGGGGTATGCTCTGGTTTCCCCCAAAGTATGTGATCAAGCTTTCTTCCCTAGAAGGAACACATTTAGTCTTCTATAAGATTCAATTGTAAAGTATAATGAAATTTAACCTTATTTATTATTTTCTTTGATATTCACTCACTGAGTTCCAAGGAACTCACTCTTCTTTTTCTCTTTCTTTTGTTTGAGAATATTTTTCTTTATGTGCTTAGCCATTGTTGGAAAGGTTGGAAATAACTCTAGTTGATAATTATGGCTTTAAGGTAAAAACTGGAATAGATAGAATAATCATGCATGGTAGTTTTTCTCAAAAATTTTTATAATTGATTTTGGAAACTATATATTCCTTTAGAAAGAAAAGCATGATTGCATGTGAAACACTGAATTAGATGTATTGAGGGAAAGGTTAGTAGGCTATTGTTTGTAGTTCTGGTCATATACCTTGAATAAGTCATGGTAAAATTGGTATTAAAGCATAGTTTAAGGTATAAGAAATCATTTTGTTTATATATATATATATATATGTTATAGCTTTCTATAGGTAACTTTCAACTATAGGTAGTTGAAGGCAATCAAAATGAGTGCATTTCTATACTTATGTTTATTATCATTTTTTAATTATTGATAACTCTAATATGAGTATCTAGTATATTTGAATGGACACAAAAAGGTGTTGATTGATTATTTGATTGAGTTAAAGAACTAGATGGTTATTTTTATTTTTCATGTCTATGCTTTAAGAAAAACTATTGAATATATCTTGTTTTATGCATAAATTTACTTAAGCAATCCTATTATTACATTAGCAAAGAGGTGTTCAAGTTTTGTAATTTATTTAAGTTCCTAATAGCAACTTGAGCGATCATTTAGGCAAAATGTTATTGTGTTGAGTCAATTTATTAATGATATACTTAGTGGAAGAAAGGCTTACATGGCTAGAATATTTTGTAGGAGATATTATTTATCGGGTAAGGGTTAAACCTTAAGTTAGTCTAAAGGTGCTAAAGTTTAAAGATGTACAAGTCTAAATTAATCTACATTTTGGCTAAATTAATTTTTTATGCATTCTATGGCTTAAGAACCTTTAGTTTAAATTATGATTCCAGAAAGTGACAATAGTGATATAAGTACTCTAGTTAATTTATATACATATCGCATTATTTTGTTTAAAATTAGGTGAGAACCTAGTATGAGTGTATCCATATGGATATAAGAGTATGAAGTCAAGGAAAATAAGTACATGAATCTCAACAAGGAAATTAGGAGTTTATGAGTAGTATTAAGCATATTGGTTATCCAATGCTTATTATAATTAAGTCAGGGGAATCTATTATATGTGAGGTGTTTGGATATGGTTTTTCTTTTCAAGAGTAACTATAAACTAGTGAGTGGAAGTTATCATCAAAAGGTTTGGTATACATTGTTACATATAAGAAAAAGAGCTTACATAGATAAATTTAATTTAGTAAAGTTAGAATTTTGAAATATGACAAAATATAAGTCTTCAAGTAAGAAAGAATGAGGATTTATCGTGTATAGGGTGTACTTGGATATGAGTGTTATTGAAGAAGGTTTTTATAGGTTCTTTAGTTATAAGGTACAATTAGAGTAATGTAGCACCAAAATTAGTTATGAAAGCGGACAAGGAATAAGCACTTAGTAACCTGACTATGAATAAGGGAAAAAAAGCATGCTTCCTTAACTCAATGAACCTCCAGAACCTTCTTAGAATCAATACATAAAAAGGTTGAGTAGGTTGGAAAACTTAAAAGTTTTTTTGAATACCTTTTTATTATAAGTGCTTTTGCTAATGGTGGATGCTATTTCCTATTAATTTTGCTCTCTCTCCTTTTCTTGTTTATCTTTTTTCTCTTTTTATTCTTCTTTGTTTTTCCTTTTTTCTTTATTATTTTATTTTTCTTTCCTAAGAATTAATAAGGTATTTATAAATAGGTCAAATGAATGATATGGATATAAGCTAAAGAAATAATGGTTTTTGGTACAAGAGGTTAAGCTAACAGGGTATCTAGGGGACAAAAGGTATAATGTAATATACTAGTAGTGGATATCCTTAGTGTTTACAATAGTAGTGGTATGCAAGGGTAGTGGCCACAATGGTAGTGATAATTTTACTAAAGGATAGTTGGATGGTTCTTTAAAGGTAAACTAAGTATGTTCTAAGATTAAAGTTAAGTTGGTGGTTCATTTAGTATGGGAGCATTTACATTTGTCATGGTTTAAAAGACATACAATTGGAAAGCATCAGGTGTGATATGCTTGCCACTCCTAGAGGCTGTAACAAGATTCTTATTCCAATGTTTCTAAATCATATAATCCAAGTATTCCTAAGGGTTTGGGAAAGAGTTTAACTCTATTCTAGCAACCTAAGTGATCCTTGCCCTTAGATCGAATGATTACCAATTGACCTTTTAGCATCCACGGGACTTTATCAGACTTTCACACTAGAGGTGGTGCTAAAGACAAAGTAGATAGTTCCTTTTCAGTATTAAGTATAGATGAGAAAAAAAGATAGTTTTTTATGGACTTTTTTTGCATAACTGATGATGTGAGGTAGGTCTTTTAACTCATTTTGAATCATTGCTTGATATGGAATCTTTTGACTTTTTTCAAATCTTTTAAAAGGTAGGACCCTTTGACCTTATTATGTTTTTTGAGGAGATAGAAGTAAAGGTGGGTCTTCTAACCTATTTTGAATCTTCTTTTGAAATAGAGTCTTTGGACTTTATACTATCTCTTTAGGGATAAAACCTTTTAATCCCTTATGCTTTCTATGAAGATGGAAGTAGAGTAAGTTTTCTAATCTATTTTGAATCCTTTTTTGAAGTAAAGTCTTTTAACTTTATAACATCTCTTTATATATGGGATCTTTTTATCCTTTTTGCTTTTTGAGGAGATGATGGCTAGTCTCTTCAAAGGTGAAGCCTTTTGACTCCTAATAACCCTCTTTGGACATGACTTCTTTAAAAGTGAAACTTGATGGTCTTTTATGCTTTCTTTGGAGTTGCCCTCTTCAAAAGTGAGATCCTATGATCTCTTATGCATTTTTTAGGGTAGGTGGCTAGATCTTTTTGGAAGTAAAGCCTTTTGACTCCTCATAACCTTCTTTGAAGATGAATTCTTCAAAGGCAAGACCTCATGGTCCTTTATGCTTTCTTTGGGGTTATCTTTTTCAGAGGTAAGATCTTACAATCCCTCATGCCTTTTCTAAAATGAGTAATCTATAAATCTACTTCATGTTTTTTTAAGATAAAATGACCTTTTGGTTTTTTTTAGGTTTCTTTTGAGGTGTCTTTTAAAGGCTTGGGCTTTCACCAATGCAGCTTACTTTGTCTATTTAAAAAATATGCATCATGGTTTCTTTATAAAACATTATTTATGAAAACTTAGGATTTTTCATTGTAATTTAATTAATCCCTTTAACCTTTGTATATCTAGATAATCCTTTAATGAATAAGCTTATAAATTTTAGTATCAACATTTAGCCTTCCATACATGAGCCATCACAATAGAGGAATGTGATAAAGTGTGGACTTTGATCTTGCAAAGGCTCATAACATTCTTTTCTTGTGCTAATGTCTTCTTGAAGAAGTTTAAAAGGACATATCTTATAAAACCATTTAGGATTGATTCTGTTATTTTTGAAATGTGCATAACCTTTTGAATCATTTGATGCAATTGATGTGAAAGGTTATAGATTCAAGTAGAGGTGTCCACGGTTTGGATATAAATGATTTATTGAAAAAATTTTAACCGCCCCAAATTGTCAATTTTAAAATATTCAAATCCGTATTAAATTATTTGATGAGAAATATTTACATTTAACTAACATTATCGATTACTAACGATTATAGCAGTTTCTGATGGATTTATATGGATTGAAAAAAATAAAAGAATTCATCTTTTCCATATGAAAAATTTATTAATTTAAAAATGGAGGGTGAAAGGAACTAGAATCAAACCACAAAGTTTGGATAGATCTACCTCCAAGGATGCCAACTATTCTATTAAATAGAAAATAAAGGGCTTCTTTAACAAAAATTATCTAATTAATAGTTAACTTACGCACAGAATAGAATAAGCTGCTTGAGAAGAAGCTGTAAGCCTTGATGCTCTTGAAGGTATTACCGTTGCTAGAAAGCTAACTGAATGCATTTCTAGTCCTGGGTAAATAGAAGCTTTGGGACTAGAAATTGTTAGCAATAACCACTGTTATAGTTGGAGTTGACAGTATTAATAATAAGAAATATAAGAATCATTGAAGAAAAAGAAGTAAATCCAAAAGAAGAATCTCGTGCATTGCAATAATGGCTTTGGCAAACGGCAACAATGGCTTCCTGTAAAACTTGGAGAGAAGATCCAAATTCCATTTAAGCTTCCCCTGCTATTTAAGTAAGCTTTTTCATTATCCTATTTGGTATTTGTTTTATTTAATAAAGATGAAGGGCAGAAATCAGAAATGCTTTGGGTTTTAAGATAACTGGAATGCTTAACTAAGAAATGGGTATAAGACTGAGAAGGTAGAAATGCCTATCTGTTTGAAACGAGGTTTATAATATAAATTAAAGGAAAATAATTAAATAAATTTATGAAAAGATTGTTAATTTGACTTAAAGACAGATAAAGGACTATTACCTTGCACAATAAATAAGGAAAATTTTTAATTTTATACATAAAAATCGGTCGAAAATGATTATGAACAAATTATACATTTAAATCCAATTCAACTGATTTTAATCATATTTTTATAATTATTTTTTAAAATTATTTATATTTTATAATCAATTTAAATCATTTATTTATGCATCGGGTTGGTCGGTTTAAGATGGTTGAAATATTTTTGGACACCCATAGATTCAGGTGCTTAAGATTGTTTTTAAATGAATTGTTGTGATCTTTTAGTTGTCGTATGGGCTAACCTTTTATAAAACCCAAAATTTTGCTCTATTATATTCTCACTTTACTATTTTCAAATTTTGAGAGCTTTCCCCTAAATCCTAATTTTTCTATTCATTCTTAAGTTCTTTTGTTACTTGTTAAAATTTTCTTCTAATGGCATCTCCAAATTCTAAAGGAAACTAAGATATTACTACATTAACAATGATTTTGGTGCTAGTCTTCACTCAAAGAGAGCCCTATTTCATTCTTTTCTTTTTCTAGGGCGGGGAGAGTAGAGATAGAGAATTGCACTTATAATAAAACTTTTGACATCATGCCTTAAGATTTTAAAGACATTGAGATCTTAAAAGGGTATATCATTAGTCATGGTTGTGTGAAGGCTCATTATCCGGAGAGTGATGCATTTAGATAGGTAACTGATGATAACCATATGTTACTTCCTAGATTGGTTAGAAAAGAATTTTATTTTAGTGAGGTGAGATTTGTTTCAAAATTTTCTCCCACTAAAGGCTTTTATGCTTAGGCATAAGAGATTTCTTTAAACATAAATTACATAAGACTTCTAGAGTAGGCAGGTGTTCTAGATGCTATTAAAACTTCTATTAACTTTCAGGTACAAAGAAATACAGAAGATTTGCATCTTCTTATAAAGATATAGGTAAGCATTGTTAATATTTTTGTAATCAAATAGGGAAAGTTTACTCCCATATTGGAAGATAAAGCCTTGTAACATTTCCTTATCTTTAGGGAGATAGATATGACATCACTTTTATTAGAAATCTAGAATATGATATAGCTCACCAGTTGAAAGGATGCTTTTAAAAGCATGCTAAAAGTGTTAATGTAAAAGATAAATTTGCATTCTCAAAGTGGTTAAAATTTTCCTTCAAACAAATTAAGAAAAGTGTTGGTGATGATGGAAAAAATGTTTTATTCACGATGAGAGTTCTAGTGTTATTAAAGAGAAGGATTTGATTTTTTCCTACTTTTATGGTGTATTGACTTAGTTATCTATTTATTTATTTTTTGATCTTCTAACTAAGACCTTAAATCGAAGAACCTTTGTTTTAGTAACTTATATAGCATTAAAAAAGTAATTGGCTTTAGTTCTAACTTTCTTTATGTGTTTGTGTCTTTATCTTGATCAATTCCAAAGGTAAATTGAGCATTTTAATGGTAGGTACCATGCAAATAGCTTTATTGATTTTGAATTCTTTTTTAGCATTTCAAGGATTACTTTCCAAAGGCCAAGTTCATTTTTCAAAATGAGGTTTACGCTTGCATTTATAGATAATGTAAAGTGACCTTTTTCAAAAATTAGCAACGACATTTCCATAAACCAATCTAGACTTTATTTTCGAACTTCTTACTTTGGTTATTCCCAACCTGACATATATAATGAGAGGTTCTGAGAATATGTTAACCATCCTCTTGATAATAAGTCTTAGGCTAAAGGCAATATTTATCACTAGTTGATGATTATCAATCCTTCTTTTCTTATTGGTTTCTTTATTATAGACATTTTTTTTCAAGCAAAAGGAGCTTTGTTCAACTACAGTTATCATGTAGATAAAGTAGCATGGTAGCTTAGGCTTACTTAAACATTTCAAGATATGTTTACTCCCTAGAATGTTGAAGTTGTAAACAAGTGAATTACTTTTAGAGGATTCTAATACCTTTGAGAATGAACATAATTAATGTTCTTCCTTATGCTACTTTATAAGTAAGTTGTTTAGAATTATGGTTGAAGGAAAATGTAGAGGCTAAGCAAGAAATTATCCTTTACACATTTCGAGTGGGAATTTGTAAAGAAAACTTAGCCTCGGTCCTAAAAATAAACCCTTTGTATAATTCACCACTTTAATCAAAAGTTGAGAAGGAACAAAGAAAGAAAGAAATTGTTGTTTCTTATTCAAAGACTAAGAAAAGGAACAATAGAGCAACCATTTCCTATAATCTTATAGTTAAGGAGAAGAAAGCTATTTCATTTCAATTCAGAGCTAAGAAGAAGAAAAAAAAGGACATAGGAATTATTGCATCTTTAGCTAACATTACAAAGAAGAAAAATTATAAAGCTATTGCTTTATAACCTAAAGTCCAAAAAGGAAAAGAATTGAAGTTAAGAAGAAAAGGAAGAGGAAAAGGCTAATAATTCTAAGCCTAAGTCTAAGAAGTCCAGCAAATATAAATTTAAGAAAATTAAGAAATCTTTAATAAAAGAAATATCTAAAAGTGTAATAACCGAGCTTTAAGAAGTGACTCAAGAAAAGCAAATTCTTTTTTATAAGGAAACGTCTTACTTAAAGGTATGATTGCTAACTTTTTTTTCTCTAATTAACATTTCAAAAACTAAGCGTTAAATATGTTTTTTTTTTCAAATATCTAATTTTCTTCATCTATGATTATTCTAGAACCATCTAAAGGAAAATTATTTGGTAAGGATATAAAGAGTGCTCGTAATGAAAAAGAGTCGGGTTTGGTAAATAACTTTATAGAAAGTCCTTTTATCAATTTGTTTACTTCTACAAGTTAAGGCATTTCCCTTTTTTCACATGAATATCTACATTTTTGTTTATCTTTAATTTTAACATTCTTTAATGACCACTTGATATATATATATATATATATATATATATATATATATATATATATATATATATTATTTTTAGGTCTTTGCATGGGTGAGATGCTCTTAGGCTCAATGGATACTAATTTTAAGATTCTAGAGGTGGTAGGCAAGGTACCTTTAGATATAAGGAAATGTTTAAAAGCTATGTCTTATGGGGATGGCATAACCAATCTTCACATCTTGAGAAATTAGAATACTACTAGTGCATCAGAAGTTTTTATTCTAATTCAAACATAAAAGATTGACGTAGCTTTAAATATCTAGCATTCTTTTAAAAAGATATGTCAAGGTAATTTAGGGCAAAAGGATGCCCTCTTTGAAGAGGTAAACATATTTGGAAATGCCAGAAGGAATTAATTTATAATAGAGTTCTAGTCATTTGTTACAAACGTGGTTATTAAAAGATTTTGACGGAAGACTTTAGAATGACCTAACATGGGTATGAATCCACAAAGAGGTGATGATCATGATGAAATAATGGTTAAAGATAACCTTCTTTATCTGGTGTAATAGTAAAGGGCAAGTCATTATAGACTATTTAGTTTAAGACTACAAAGGTTAACTCTACTATTCAATCTTTTATTACTGCAACTATTTTTGTTAATGCTAAGCAAACTAGGATCACCTTGCTTGAAATGTAGGAAACTTAGGAAACTGAGGAAACTTCTTCAAATCTAGTGGTGACTCAAAGGGTGGATAGCCAAGGTAATAAAGAAAAGATAGGATTATTAACACCTTCTTTTCAAAAGCTCACTATTTAAAAGGAACCCTGATAGAAAGAAGAAGGTCTTTCAGAAGGTGAATGTTAATCTTTCCTTTTTCATGACTTCTGTATTTTTTAAATTTCTTTAGCTAACTTTGTTTTTCTTCTTAATATAGTGATATAGAAAATAATGAAAAATACCATTTCAGACAAAGAGAATCCTCGATCAACGAGTAGCCCATGCTTTTCTTTATTTTTTTCTTATTATTTTCTAATTCCTTTTAGTGACATTTTTTCTCCAGGATAGATGAATGAGTTCCATCATTTATTTTGGTAGATTACCTAACTTAATTTCCAATTCTTAAGACCTCACATTCTCCTACTTTGTTTAATGTTAGCCTTAAGAAAATTACCTATTATGCTTTTGGTATCCTATTATGAGATAAAGAAATTACTAAGATGCATCAAAATGCCTTGGCAATAGCTATGTGCTCTTTTATTTTAGGTACCACATTGGATGTGCTAAAGAAGATATTATATGAATATCTTAAGTTGTTCTTGCTAGACTTTGAAGAAAATGACTTAATAACACCTTGAAATATGCTAGTATGGCTTTATTTTTGAAAAAATAAGGTAAGAAAAATACTACTATGTTATCATAAGAAGAGGAATCAGGCTTGCATCAAGAAATTATATATCTCACACTTCACTGTCAAGGTCCATACATGTCAGGTGTGGTGAAAAAAATGCTATCTTACATGTAAAAGATGGAATCTAGAAAAGTTTCTAGACCTTTACAAAGATCTTGATTCTAACATTGAATAAGCTAAATGCTATGTCAAAGAGGCTAATAATATCAGAGGAGGGGAATTTATTGTATCATTGAAAAGGCAAAACACGCCATTAAAGAAGTTGAACATACTATTAAGGAAGCTTAATGTCACATTGAAAAGGCCAAGCTTCATGCTGAAAAGTAGAAAGTTTAAGCTGAAAAAGGTAAAAAGATCATAGTTGAAGTAGAAGCCAGAAAAGTAGGGCTCTTATCGTGGCATGAGCAATTTGACAAGAGGGTATTAGAGTTTTTCTAAAGTTCCTTTTGTATTCGAACTTTGTTGACAAATGTTAATGAAACCATCATTATTTTGGTATTTATATACCATTTCTTACTTTCTTCCTTGTTAGCTAATAAAGGCTCTAATAACCATTTTTCTTTACTATAATGCCATGTCACTTTCTTTTTTGATGTTTCATACAACATCTCGTAATACCATAGCTAATGAATATGTACTTGGATAATGTACTCCTTCTGTAAAGGCTATTTACTTTGTCTTATTATAGTAATAATCCTATATATGGTCACATCATTACATTATCCATACTTTAATTTATAAATTTTATTCTTCGCATTCTTCATCTTTATCTTCATCTTCCTAGATTGCATCAATTAACATATTTCTTTCTTTCTTTTACTATAAAATAATGAATTCCAATAACTAAGCCGCTTCATATAAGTATATTAGTGAAGTAAGTCCTTTAGAAGAAGATATAATCTACGGCTTCTACTGGAGAGACCAAATTCTTGAGTTGGACAATGGTCTCCTTAACCAAATAGTGGCAAACCCTTTAAGTAGGGTGAGTTACCAATTCTTGAGCTTTGGTTTAACATGCATAGATATGCATGCTTACTATACTTAAAAAAAAAAAACTATAGTGAACATAAGTTTGTCCAACTAAAATGAGAGTTAGCTAATTCCTCCTATCATTTGTCACGTAAAAGATTGCCTAATATGGGAAAAATTAGGCATTTCATTAGCTTTTTTAGAATTAAAGAACTAGGAATGTCCATATCTTTACCCTTGGGAGGTAAAGCATGTAGCTACTCACCAGAAGTGGTAGTTTTCCATAAAATTTAAATGTATGATTTAAATAACAAATCTTTGCTAGTAATTGGTAAAGTGAGTAAGTCACATTATCATTGTATGGGGGTTATGAATTCTTTTTCCAATCTAAGGATTAATGTGAAGTGTAATTAGCTATTTGATGGAGATTTTGCTGACTAGATGGTGGGATAGGTGAATATCACTGTAATTTAAGCTATATTTCTTGATGAAAGCCATAATCTTTTGAATAAAGAAATAAATGTTTGGAATACTTGAAAAGCTTCATATCCTAATTTTATCACACTTACTTTTAACTTTATATGGGAGTAGGATTTGAAGGTTCTTATCCTTTTAGAGATGAAGATGTTTAGAATTAAGGTTATCAATATTGCAATTGCACTTCCTTTGCATAAGTTAAAAATAGTTGACACTTTGGGATTTGCTAATGAAGTTTGGATATTATGGGATCCTAAAGTAGTGAAAGTTTATTTTTAACAAAGTGTTTTAAATTTAATTTGAGAGCGAATCTTTCTCGTAAATGATGCTTGAACATGAAGACTTGTGCTACCATTTTGGCTTTTCTTTTCATTTCATTGTTATTATTTCTTTTTTGTACTAGTAATTTATTATTAAGATAATAAAACATCTTCATTTCTTGAACTTCTAATTATTTTGAATTAATTAAGGAGCAAAATTGTTATAAGCATTAAACTATTGTGATGGCTAATAAGGAGTCATTGTTAGGCTATAAATACTTTCATCTCTTTAGTAAATAATTTTCTTAGTTTTTTTAATGTCCATTAGAGAGTATATTTCTATTTCACAATATTATGGATTTTCTTAATTCCATTTCTAGTGACTATAACAATTTAAACTTTAAATATTTTTTGCAGTACACTATCCTTTAGGGATATTATTTTTTGTAACTACTTTTTAAGAGCATTAAGTGACTTTCTTTCCATCATCACTATTGACCTAAGATGAATCATGAATCATCAAGGTATTTACCCATAAGGATAATGGAATAATCTTTGCCCATTCTAGCAAATTGAAGGAAGCAATAGAATGGATCAAATAGGTAAGAAGGCAAGGTCTCATTTATAACCTCAATTTATCCATTATATTCATGATTACCCATAATGGACTACTATGTTTCATCTTTTACACTTTCATGGAGAAAATGATTATTCATATTTTAATTCAAACTAGGAAAACTATAGCATCAAAGCCTATATAACTTGGTGTTGAAATATGTAGATGATTTAAGTATGGTTAGATGGCATTAAACAAACAATAAATTGTGATTGATATAGACCTACTTTCTATGATATCTAGCATCCAAGTAACCCTACTAGGAGCTTGTATCTTTCCATAAACTTAAATGAGGAGAGAGATTAAAACTAAGTGAATGTAAGCTTTATTCTTGAAAGTGATCATTGTAATCCTTATATCAATATTCATATCGAAGTCTAGAATGCCTTTGGAATGTTAAATTTAGATTTTCATTCTATCATGGTAGTGTTTTGATATTTTCATCATTATTGAGACCTACTTGATAGAACAAGAGCATAGGACCATATTGGAGATTTCCTTTTTTGGGTTTATCTTAATAATATGCATACGATCAAACCTAAAGGCATAACTAGCAAGACTTATGTGCTTTAGGATAGAAGTTTAATTCAAGTGACAAGAAGATATGCAAGGTTTAACCATTTTATCGTATTTCTAGATGAAGCTTGAAGTTCCTAGGATATTTTTGTATTTTCATTCATGTTTTTTCAGTTTCCTTTCTTGAAATTTTTATCGAGTGATTGCTTTTAATTTCCTTCTTATAACTTTCACTTTAAGATTTTTTTTTCTAAATAGTTATACTAATTCAATTTTCTTCTCATATCTTGTACTTTAAATGAATAGTTGTGCCTTTGAATGCATTCATTAATGTGTAACCATCATGATGATAGTTGAGAGGTTGCTTTTAAGGCTATGAATACCTTTTTTCAGATCATAGATCCATAACTATCCCTTTATAGTGATTCTATCGAAAGATCTAATATAAACACTTTCTTTTCATCTTTGAAAAATCATGATCATTCTACTTCTAATTCTAGTGATGATTTCATGAATGGATATCTGATTGAGTGAAGTTTCTATCATCATGGTGAGTTTGTAAAAGTGCCTAAAGAGGTTTTTGATGAAATTGTAGTAAATCTAAGAGGCAAACATGAGTTATGGTGTGATAACTAACCATAAGCTTTATGCAATGAACTTTATCCTTATTAGTATAGTTATGAAGGGAATGAAGCAACTCCTTTAGTTATAGAGTGCAAGTGGAAATGTCCATTTCATTAATGTAACATGCTTGTGATGTTCCTAATTAGGATAACTTAGTAAGTTTATTACATATACTTGCTGATATGGATGAGAATTATGGAAAAGCTTATCCATTCTAGGACTAGCATTAGGTTGCAATGTACAGGTTGTGGAGAAGGCACTTATGGATAAGTTGTATGAAATTAGATAGAAGTAAGCAAATGGTCTAATATAGAAAGGGAAGGTTTGCATTTTACACTTTTTGATACTTAACCTATCTTTCTACAAGCATGTGAATGTCCCTTAGCCTAAATTAGGAGAATGGACAAAATTAGGTCTATACAACACTTTTCTCTAGATTTTATACCTGCAGTTTGGTCTGTCTTGTTATCGAGCTTCCCATTATTAATATTAGGATTTAGAATGCCAAAAGTGTTATATCTTAATTTTCAACATCTCATAAACCAAGTATTAGCGGAAGAAGACTTTGTATTTTGAATATCATTAAGATGTGCTTAGATGGGCCAAAAGCTTGGAGAATTATACAGGAGCTTCTTTTTACTGGTTTGGATGTGATAGCACTTATAGGCTTTTCTAGTAAGAAGTTAATTCTTTGAATTTAGGATTTCGTTTGGATAATAAGATTAGATAGTAGACTAGGCCACTTAATGGGTTCTTTCATATTCCCTTAAGATATTTGATAATGTCTTTATAATAAAGAATAGTAATTCTTTTTCAAATTTGAATAAGATATTTATGTTTTCACCTTCCATCTTTTAATGCATTCATACTTAACCAATCTTTTTACCTTCCACTATATTTGGTTGCCCTATGAAAGAGTAATAATTAATATCATCACTTCCCCATGCACCAAGAAAATTAACTATAATTCTTTCATTAAGCAACTTTATTTTATTATAAAATTCTTTGGAACCTAACTTTTTCTTTCATCTTCTAATTCTTCATGCTTTTTATTTATTATCATGTAAACATTTGGGTTAATGTAGGGAATCTTTGGCAAATCAAAACCATCTTTTTGTTTAATATTTAAAGAATTTGTTCACCAAAATTTTGAATATCCTTACCAATGTGGAGGATTTCAAGGGAAATACTTAAGGAAATTCATCCATACACTCACTTTTTGTAAAGTGGATATCTTATTCCTTCAAGAGTTCATTGTGAAGCATAACTAGTTTTGCTATTTATTTGTGACCACAATGATGAGCCAAATTAGGATACATGAAGCACATAACTATCACTTTTAATAGATGGGGAAGAAGCTGATTTTCAATGTTGCTTGGTTTTCATGGATTGATAGGGTATGATGCGACCTTGCCATCTTAATCTTCAACCTTTTCACAATTTGAGGTTTCGAGGTGGCTATTTGTCTCTTTTCTTTCACCAATGCCTTTTTCATTTGAACTTTGTCATCAAAGTGAAGAGATGTTAGGGTGATCTTTTGATAGGAACTAACAAATGAAAGATATGATTTATTTAATGTTTATTTTTTCTACCTCTAGTGGGATTCCAAATAAAACCTATTGGTATTTCCATATAGAATGCTAAAAGAGTACCTCATTTAAATTTCCTTCACTTGCTAATAAAAATAACACTAAAATTTTAGGTGCAGGTTTTGATTATCACCAAGACTCGATTGGCAAGTAATAATGCTTAAGCTATCTTGGATAATCTTCCTTTTGTTGCTTCGAAAGATATAAAATTTAGCAATTATGCAGGAGATACTTAGTTTTTATGGAACCATAGGTAAGTCTGATTCTACAATTTTTAAACAGGGGTAAACTTTGTATCTAGGGCTATATGGTTGAATGGGCTTGATATTTCTTTTATTGTAATTTGCTTTCTTGTAAATAAATGTAGCTTTACCTTTTTATTATCTAGTTTTAATACTTTGATACTTTCTCCATGCACTTCTCTTCATGTTTAATATCATTAATTACTCATGTACCTAAGTAACCAGCTTAAGTGTCATCCAAGATTAATTTCCTTCTTATAAGTGTTAATTCCTTCAAGGTACTTGAGCATCTTTTTGTAATTTTCCTTTAATTTATAATAAATGACATTTTAAGTTTTCATCTCCCTTTCTCACTATATTTGTGGTGAACCAATCCTTTTTCACATTTTAACAATAATAGTTCCTTTATAAAAGGAAAATAATTTTATAGATTTCATATGCATTAAAAGAATTAATTGCAGCAAACCTGGGGTGTTATAAAAATTAAACTTATGTACCCATTTTTTACCAAACAAAAGCATTCTACTAGCAGTCTCAAGGAAATAAATTTTTTCTTTTACTTTTCCCTTTCTTCACGCAAGTTCGCCTATTACTCGTGAAGGAAACCTCATTGGTATACAGTGTCTTTGGCAAACCAAAATCAATATTCTTGAGGATTTCAGAGAAGTTTCTCTATAGAATTATGGATAATCCCCATTAATGTAAAGGTTTGACAAATATGGTTTCATAGAGAAAAACAATAGTAAGTTTGTCCCTAGGATTACTTTATCGAAAGTAAGTGCACCATCCTTCTGAATACTTATCATGAGATTTAGCTAATTCTATAATTCATTTGTCATTTTAGTGACAAGCTTGAATAAGGAAGACTTAATGCATAACTATTATTACCAATGGAAGATGGGGAAGTAACTATTGCACATACTTTGGATCATTAGCGTTGATCAGCATTTATAGATTAGTGGAACCTGATATGGCCTTATCACTTACCAATAAAGGTTTCTCATAATTTAAGGTATAATGGAGAGCATCCTTGCTTTTTTATCTTATAAGTGTCCTTTCCGTTGGAATTTTACCACCAAATAGACTAATATAGGGAAGGTCATCTTAAAAGGACAAACACATGGAGAATACAATTTGTCCAATGAACATCTCCCCCATTTCAAAAGGGTATTGCATAGTGCTCATTAAAATTATTATGTGGAATGCCCAAAGAGTAATGCATCCAATCTTCATTCATTTAGCAATTGAAATAATAATAAGACACTAAGTAAACATGTTGCCACTCTTAGATTGTTTTTAACAAGCTTTCTTTTACTGACAAAGAATGCATAAAGCTGAAAGGCTACATAAGTGGCACATTAGTCATATGAAATCATGGGCAAGTTATGTCTTATGATAAAAGTAATGAACTTTATCTTTAAGGTCATCAAGCCCAAATAGGTTAAAACTTGATTTCTTTTTTTCTTTTATGTCCTTGTAAATTAAATAAATAAAGTTCTATTATCCTTTTCATCTTCTAGCTTTAATATTCATGCCCTTTCCCTTTCATTTTACAACTTTTCAATTGATATAAACTACTTCATAATAAAAGAGTTACTACTAAGGTTTATGACATGTGTACTTGATGATAGTTGAAACATTAATCAAGGACTTATAAATCACCATACTTGTCTAGTAATTGTACTCCTTGATTCTCCTTTTACTGCCAAGAACTTTGAGTTCCTTTTTGCTTTCTCCTTTAACAACATAGACCGACTAAGATCTACAATGTCTAAAGTTTTAGTTATTAAAAGAAGTGAAAGTGAAAAAGTATAAGGGTTACAACAAATTCAAATTTCTTCCTTTGTGCTATCAGTCTTTTAATAGAATTTTCAAGGACTCATATAAGTGCCAAAGCTTACTAGATTAGTTGCCAAAGGAAAAGATGTAGGAAACTCATCCTTATTCTCATTATCTTCAAAGCAATAGTATTATTCCACTTAAAATGTAACATAAGGCTCAGTAGATTTCCCCTTTTATTTTCCATCATAGTGATAATCCTAATTGGAATGTGCTTAAAGCACAAATACCTTTGTTAATAGAGGATGAAGGAATGTCTTTTGATCTTGCCATAAATCTTCAGTAATTTTAAACTTTTGAGTACTAGCAGGAGCAAATGAAGCCTTGTCTTTTAGGCCTTCACAACACTATTTATGATATAGATTATATAAATGGCCATCCTTATTTATGTCTTTATTTAATCGTAAAACATCCTTTTCATTTAAAGTTCACTATTATAGTGGAAAAGCATTATGATAAGGAATTGGATGAAAGAGTTAATAGATAAAAGACGCATTTAAAGTTAAAAGGGGCATCTTTAATTACAATGTCATGTCATTCATAGTTAAGGAACATTGCTTTATGGAATGCCAAAGGCATGGCTCACCCTAACTTTATTCATTGGGCTAATGAGATTGTGTTTTGGTACCACATTCTGTTGCTGTGTGTTCTAGGAGTCAATCATAGAGATGATTGTAATAAATGCATAATATATTATATTTTATTTTAGGCAATTCAAATTATTATATTTTATTTCATATTTTTTATTACTCTGCACAATTATAACTTAAATATAATAATTGTTCTTGGAATATCTTTACTATTCCTAAAATGCCTCTAGTTAAGTATTATTACGAAAAGGATAGCAATAATATATCAAGATTAGCATGTATAGTGACTGATGATTATGAATCATAGATATGTGATATCAAGTCAATACATGAGTACATTATCAGTAAATAATGTACTAAACTGACCCACTGTGAGAATACTGCATGGATAGACGTGTCATTAGTTATTCTCATATGACCACAAATGCACATAATTCTTTAACCTGAAGTTACTACGGTTCCCTACATAAGGAGTTATTCACTTTGATGTTGTCCTATGTCACCTTTAATCGAGATGACAAGTAAGGCATTGATTGGGTATGTCACGAATCATGCAGAGGGAAATGAGTGATGTAGATGAAATTTTATTACTCTTGTATAAAAGAGAGATATCCTTGGGCCAGATTGAGTGAGACTTAGAAATGCATGATTATACTCAATTAGATCAATATGCGATATTAATAATTTATTTTAAGTTTACTCAATATTAAGAAATATAAATTAAATATTGACGAGGATAACACACTCCTATGCCTCCTGTTTGATTTAGATATTGTTACAAAAGGAATTATGTTGCAAAGTGTCATTCACACATTAAATGGATATCAAGTCATATACAATTTTTACTACTTGGGTGGCAGTGGTGTATTGCTAGATGCTGCTCACTGTCTATGATCCACAAGTGGGCCATTACCAACATAGTAAAAACTTACAGGATCACACAAAAAGAATAGAAATGAGATAATAATTAGGCTTTAGTTAGACTAAAATTCAATTAATTGGACTTATTTTCGTGCATATATATTATTATTATTAAGATAATAATATATTTTTTCATATAATATATATAAATTATGTGATATTATTTGCTATTAAAATAATATTAGATAATTATGTTATTAGATATTAGATAATTATATTATGAGATAATGCTACTAGCTAATATTAGATAATTAATAGATAAGTTCTATCTCTTTTCACTCTCTCTATGATAAGGATAAGGTGATAGTTGTTAAGTGTGATTATAATTCTTTTGAAGCATTATTCTAGTAGGACTAGGATTGTGATTGCCTTAAATCTATAAAAAAGAATTAAAGGCAACACTTGCAAAAAATGTACATAAGCTTCTATCAAACCCTAAATCACTCAGAAAATGTCTAATCCTAATCTTAGTTGGAGAGACGAATCCTAGCAGCTTCGTGGAGGGAAAAAGTCATTATTCATTTCGTGTGAATACCGTAGAAACATTATACCTTTTGGTCGACATTTGATTAATCTTGGTCTATCAAGGATTTGTTTAGAAAGAATACGAGCACAAATAAGGTAAAACCCTAATACTAATTTATTCTCTTTTGCATGGATCCTAGGTAAGATTTAGATCACAATTTTAAAATTTCATTACATATGTTGATCTGAAACCTAACATATGTTGAGATCAGAAGCTATACAAGCACAATAAAATAAACCAATCCTAACCAACGGATTTATGCAAAACATTAAATTAAAATAAGAATTCGTTCAATACCTTAATAATGATTCTAGATCTCAGTTGTTGATCACCTTTTCAGCTTCCTTTTTGGCCGAAGACTTCAAGGTATCCATATAAACCCACAAATCACTGATGAATGTCCACACGAATACCGGTTAGAATTGTTCTCCTTTGTCTCGTAGTGCTAATTACGCCTCTTCAAGGGTTTTGATCAAAGAGAGATGCTAGAGTTTTTTTATGCTTGGGATGCGTGAATAATAATCTCTATTATTAGCTAACAAGTCTATTTAAATGGGTGCATAGAAAACCTTAACTATTTGGGTTTTGTTCCATGTATAATTATGTGATTATTATTGAGCCTTATAATTATAACATGAAATTCCCAAATATTAGGTCCAAACAATTTAGTCCATTAATTTCAAATCCACTAGGCTCTAAGTGTACAACTCTATAGGCTCTAATCACATTGGCAATGATCATTAATCATATTAATAATCATAAACAATGAGTAGTGTCTAGCAATATATTATTGTTACCCAAGTAATGAGAAAATCGATGATTTGACTAAACTTTTACACATGATCGTCATCTATGTCTTTTGCCCTAAACATCTAAATTGAGCACGAGACATGGACCATGCTATTCTCGTATAGCCCAATCTTGAGATTTTTTTATCCCTAAGTAAGCTGACTGAAACAAATATAATTGGCATCTCATGTCAATTCATTTAAGCATGACCATGCATTTCCTCAGCTTTACTTAATTAAGGGGCTTATAGATGTTACTCCTATTATATAGGAGGGATAAATTCTATCTTAATCATACAAATTCTTCTGCATGATATGTGACATATCCAATAACTACCTTTGTATTCACTCAACCATGAGTGACATAGAATAGTATCAAAATATAAAATTCATATGTAGGGAACCTTGATGATCTCAAGTTAAAGGACCATATTAATAATGATCACTAAGAATCATTCATAATACTCATATAACGATCCATATAGTGTTCTTGGGATGGGTCGGTTCAGTGTACAAGTTCTCTAACTTGTACTCATGTGTAAACTTAATATCTTATATAAGTCATCACACATGCTAGTCTTAACATATCAAAACAACCTAATCCATAATGATATATGATTAGGAACATTTAAGAATATAATTATTCTAAGGTTATTATCATAATTAAATATATTACTTAGACAATAAATATAAATATAATAATTGAAATTAACATGATTCAAAATTACAATTACTAATATGATTAGTTTTAAGCATATATACTAACAACATATTCATGTATTGGTCATTATCAAAACACGTTTGGGAGGGTTTTATTTGGTGTTTGTTATAAACAATCTTCCTTTTTTGAGCTTAAAAATAATAAGATCTAAGGGGTTTGTAGGAGAAGCCTAGATCTTATGGAACTAAAAAGATGTTCCTATTAAATATGTTAAGAGAGGATACAATTTTCTTGAGGGTATAATAGTGCCATATTAGGTCTGATAAGTTTTTAGCTTTTTCCTTTTTTTTCCTTGCATGCCTAACTATTATGGTTTTTTTTTTTTGAAAAAAGGACTACCATTTTTTCTCCCTATATAAATAATCATATCATTGTACTTTGCACATATGAATATTTCTTTACATTAATGCACATTGTATAAGATTGTAGTTGCATTATTTCTTTTTATTACCATTTTTTGCCCCTTGATTCTATTTTTGAACAATAAGCTAAATTCTTCATCTTCTCCTTTTATTTAATAAAATTGAGAAGTTACTTCCTACTTCTACTAACCCTTTCATAAATAAGGATAATCAATGGCACCAATTCCCTATAGATTATAAGCATTGATGAAAAGACATCTAAAGTATTATAAATTCAAGCTTTTTGCACTTAATTTTCTTTCTACAAACTTAAGTAATCTCTAAAAATTCTAAATAACAAACCATTTCTTTTATCTTTCTCTATGTTATCATAGTTATTTCAAGTTCCAATTCTTATTCAATGGGAAGCTTTGTTATAGGCAAGGCTAAAGGAATGCAACTAGTGTGAGGAGTATGTAATGGCCTAACTTTCTTTTTATTATTCTTTGAGTTCATTTTTTAGATTTTTGAGAATCTTTACAAGTGTAAGAGGTTTGTTAGATTGCCTTTTAGGGGAACTGCAAAGGGAAATTGACCTTTACATTCTATATCTAAAGAGTGACCTACTCATCCCTTTAAGTACCTTCAGGGAGCATAACATGTCCCATCATTTATTTGTCACCATAGTAATGACCCATAGTGGAATTAAAATTGTTAACTTATTTGGATTCGTTGCAAGGTTTAATGCCATATTAATCGTGTTTATGTTAGTAGTAATTAGGGGTGGTAATTTTTGACATGACACAAGTTAAATGGGTTTGGATTGGGTTTAATCGGGTTCGGGTCATAAATGGGTCAACCTGTCTAATTTGAATAAATTTCGTGCTAAGTTTGATTTAAACCGTTTAAGTTATACAACTTATTAATCGGGTCAACCTAACCCATTTAACCCGTTATATAATATATAAATTTATTAATTATTAATTTTTATAAAATAAAAAATTAATATAAACAGGTTGATAAATAAGTTTTGGTTAGGTTAAATAGGTTGTGTTACCATTGTGTGAACATATTATATATATTCGAGTTAAACGGGTTGGGTTTGGGTTAAGTATAAATAGATCTGGGTTATGCCCAACCTGACCTGTTAACCTGAATTACCACCCCAAGTAGCAATGTTAGCCACATCAAATTCCATTAAGCCACAGCAACATTTCGTTAAAACTTATTAATAGAAAATGGGCCTAAGGATTGGATTAGATGGAATTGCAATTGTAAGGGATAAAATTGAGAAAGAAATGTAAATAAATACCAAATTAATACAACTTTCATCTCTTAGGACCAAAATAGGTGTTTAGTCATATATATATATGTGTGTGTGTGTGGGGCATATTAAGTGAGAGGAGTATTTTTTTGTTAAAGATAAGGGGAAAAATTAAAACATGGCCATTAGATCTTGTAATTGATAACTAAGATTGAAATATAATTGAAAGTTACACAATCACTTAAAAAAGTCATATCACTTTTTATTTTTATCTCAGCCTTTCAATGCATGATTTGATGGCTATGATTCACTTTTCTTACTCTCACATAAAGTAGTTTTCTCACTTGCTATGCTTATATGTGTATTATGCACATATTCATTGCGAATTAAAGCTTAGTAAGGAAGTTATCATCAAAATATCTCATATAAAATAATCAATAAAATTACAAAAGTAAAATGAACAAAATACTAGTTTTTTTTGTATTAAATGGATTAAACCATCTCAAGTCCAAGAATATGACTAAAAATACCTTCATTTTGGGTTTAGCTTTAAACTTCGTACCAATTTTGTGTTCATGGAAAATGTCTTGGCAAAAAGATTAAGCTTTCTTGATCTCAAAAATATTTCTAATCATACTTTAGTACTAAAATTCTTAGTACTACTATATATTATTTTTTGACTAATTAAAGAATTATTTCCTTAATTTCAAGATTCATTTAACTATTATATCAAAATAGTTAATTTATTAAAATATAATAAGTGCTATTATTGATATTTTAATATTATGGACTTGACTACACAATTACAAATGAACATTAGATGTTTAACAAATTACATGTTGATTTTTAAGTAATATCTAAACAAGCATCGTTATATATCATTATGACATCAATTATATAACTAACATAAAAATATAAAATAACATTGGTTCTTCCATCGATGAAATCATCTTTGTTCTTTATGAGAAATAAATTGCAATGAGATAAGATGTTAGTTTTTACAATCGAACCATCATTGAAAGTCAATAATAAATGTCAGTGGCTTTAAAAATCCAACATGGAGTGCCTCATATACCATGTTGGATTTATTAAATAACTGAAATGGTATCTCTCCTTAGAAATAATTGTTTCCCTCTATATGCCTGTCCATTCTATATAGCTTCTCTAAACATTTCCTACTTCATTACTTCTAATTTCAAATACATACAAAATTGTTAAATAAAATAGAAACTAACTCTATAATACTTTAATTTTAAAATACATACAAAACACCACAAATGAAATAAAAACCAACATTTTATATTACATTACATAATCCATATTCTTCAATGCTATACAAAATAGCTTAAATGGAAAAAAAATCACATTTCCTATTATACTAATTACATAAAATTAGAACTTTGGATTAGATTATACCTTACAAGTGAAAGATTGTACTAATGAATGTTAGCATATGGTCAGACCATGTTTCAAACTATAAGAAAAAAATAAGTACATGATATTTTGTTAGTTATAAAAATTATAAAGAAAAGATTTATTGATGAAAGCAAAATTACCTTTTAATTGTAAATATTTTTCTTTTTAAGGATATTCAAATATTTGTCCCTTTATCATGTTTATCTTTTACATGAAACATGCATTAACAAAATTGAAATAATTAATAAAATATGAACTAACAAGTAAGTAATTATGTATATAGACATAACTTTAAAAATAATAATATTAATACTGTGTTAAGAAATTACTTTGGAAATATTATTAACCTATATTCCTTCACCATATTTTTTTCACATATAAAACTCTTCAAAATTACCTTCATAATTAACTAGAGGTGGTCTTATTAAGAAGGGGGATATGTCATCAATATTGGTGTTTATGTCTTCTTCATTCCTACTAGTAACACTTTATTTTTTCTTTGAAGAACTATAAACTATTTCTTATCAATCAGATTTATCACATAAAAATCTTGCTTTACTTAGGATGCCATTATGAAAGTTCATGCTTATGACCCTTTTTACTAAGATCCACCAACATGAATTCTGGTTTATCCACTTAGATGTCATTATTATTTTCTACTCACTTACATCAAAACACAGGCTTCCTGAATTAGGCATAATTTGAGCTCTCATATGTCTTTGATGACCTTATAATATGATATCATCACATTGACATGATTCTTATTTTTAGCATTAGAGGTATCCATTGCCTAAGCCACTGAAATGATTTTACTATTTTGCATAGTGCTTCTCATCTTATCCTTATATTAAAAAAGAATGCATAATGATGTTATATTCATAATAAGATATGACCTTTATGCAAGGCTCATGGGTTAACTATTTTATTCTCTCAAAAATAGCATTTAATGTTTATATCACCATGCCTGACCTGATTGCGGAACCATGTGATGAATGAATAATTATATTTAGCTTATGCCCACTACTCATTCCTATCGTGAATTAACTCTTTCAGTTTAATGATATACTTACCCATGTGAAGCTCAACTTTTTTACTATTTTACAAAATGTAAAAATGTGCATGAACCTATATTTCATGATTTATACTCTCTTTTCATGACAAGACTAAGGAAGCCTAACAATATTCACATTTGATTAGTAATCAATGCAAAACTCCAGAACCTTCTCAACAATGTAGTCCTTAACAATACATCCTTTATGCTTATTTTAATTATGCATATATTCTTGTAGGATCTTTATATATTGCTTAAAAAGGTATGTCTACCTTAAATAAAGTAATTCATAAAGTTTTATCTCTTTTGCTAAATGCATAACTAAATACACCTAGATATTAAAGAATAAAGATTAAAAATGCATTTGAAGTTAACACAATGTGACGTCATCTTTTTAGAACTTATCTAAATTCTCTAAGCCAACGGCCTTGGCACATATTACATTAAAGAAGAAAAAAATTTACATGTTTAGGCAATATTTATTGAATGACCATTGATAACAGTTGTTACGTTAAAGTATGATAATTGTAAAACTTCAAACTGACTAATTTCAAATCTTTCATAGAAATAAGGCTTCTAAGATTGAAAAAATAGCCCCAAGGCACTTCAATACCATGTAGAAACTCATAAAAGCTATTTTTCTGCTTATAGATAAGGTATGACACGATGAAGGCGAATATGTACATTGACCCATTTTCTTCAGTACTGGTTCCACTCCTATGTTCATCTCAAGTAAGTCTAGTATAACCTTGACTCCATCTTTTATCTTGTTTGGCATGTTTAAGAATATTTCAACCCGACTATCATATACATTTTTCTCTATATGTGTGGCATCAAGGCTATGTTTGACAAACAAGTTTTTCTAATATGAAAGATCAAGGAATAAAAATAATTTCTTCCATAAAGTATCACCACTTACATGTACCTTAGGTTTGCTAAAAATGATGTTAACTTTTTTCACCATTTCATAAATCTCCTCCCCAATTAAAGGCTTAAAGTTAGTGCTTCCTTTAGTAAACCATTGAAAGCCTTTTTTAACTTATAATAGTTATGGGCATGAGGAAAAAATCTCCTTTGATTAAGATATAGTGCTTTTTTTCATGTTTAAATTAATAAATGCACTTGTCATTTTTATAAATAAGGCATGCTCTATAGTCTATAACTTTGTATTTCAATAAATTTTCACAAGCTGGGAAGTTATTGATTGTGTAAAAGTGTTTAGCATGTAACTTGAAAAACTCTTGATGATATATATCAAATACTAACACACCTTTATATCATATAATTCTCAAGTCATTAATAAGTGGTACCAAGAAGACATCCATGTCATTTCCTATTTATTTATGCCTTAAAATTTAACGATGTTAAAATTATGTATTTGCTCTTATGCATAATAAATGAAGGACATTGTAAATCATTAACATTACAAAACATGTACTATGTTTGCTACTTATGTTACTATAAGGGTTCATTCCGTCAATACATAGTGCAAGTTCGAGGCTTCTTGCTTCATTACCAAATTTAGGAAATAATAAGTTAATTATTCCCCACTAAGGAGAATTTACTGGAAATGAAGCTTTCCATAAAAAATCATTGGCTGTACATGTTATGTTATGTCCTTAGCATCTCTCATATTAGCAAACATGCAATAAATCTTAGTATTATGAGAAAATACCATAACACCTTAATCAAAGGCCCTTTCTTGATGCTGCCATTATACTTTTTTAATTTAAAACATAATGCTCTATATTTTGGATACTTGTGGAATATTTTATACTGATTTTAGTATAATTTGTAATCATTAAGATAAGCATGAATCTTCTAACCCACACTCATTAAAAACACATGATTTTATTTTCATCATAAGTATAAGCTGGTAGTATATTACCTTTAAGAAGCATATCTTTCAACAATTATAATAATCTTGTAAAGATTTTGTTACTCCACTTATTTCTTACTCTCAAGTTCAACAATCTTATCATAGAATATAAATGTGTGAATTTAGTGTAATTCGAATACATTGACTTTCCTATATCACTAAACAAATTATCCAAGACCTATAAATACTCAATAAAATTATCTATAACATTATGTATCATATTCTCTAGAAAGCATCAAAATTCTCATCTTCATGGTTAGTAGAGTACTACATAATTCACTTTCACCATATCATATCAATTGTATATGCTTAATATCATTGCCATAGATAAATAAATAATCTTATAGTTGCATGATCGTTACCCTCTTAATATAATATTTAATGCAAGGGCATCTTATGACATTATCACTAAATTCCTTCCTTTGACTATTTGCAAATTTTATAAATTTGTCAATCCTATTTTCATATCTAGCACTATGTCAATTAGCACACATCCATCTTTGATCCATAATTAGTTAATCCAGTAAAAACTATACATACAAGAATTTGAAGCAAACCCTATATCATCCTAAATTATACATATTCTCAATTATACACCTAAACATGAGCATATATTTATATGCATCAAAACATTTTTTTACAAGTTAAACATTTTTTAAAGCTAAACATTTTTTAAGTATATACCCAAAACCAAATTATATCCATACGTTTATATGCATGTTTCTAAGTGTAATTTATTTTGTGCCTAAGATTATGGTGCATACTTATGAGCTGTTATACCATAAAAAATATTTTAGTGATACATCCTAACCTCAACTCTAATCATCCTAAGCGAAAAATTTTGCACTCACAAACACTTAACCTAAACAAATAACACCATATAACTAGAACAAAAAATATTAAAGCACATCAAGAACTAAAATATTAAAGGCTTTGTTAAGTATACCTTTTTTGCATAAGAGAGAAAAAGAAGATTTTGAGATTTGTAATCTCTTTGGAATACATCTTATGCTTTTACAAGTTTCGTGTTAAAGGAATTCTAAACCTACAAGGGGTGCCACCGCTTTTTAGTTTCATAATTCATTCTCCCACTTGTCCATTTTTATTTTTGTTAGTGATGCACATTATTTCACATGAAAATTAATAATTAAACTTATACAAAATTGTAGCAAAGGCAAGTTCAACTCATACCTAAAGGAATAGAAGTTAGTTAATGAAAATTGAACATAGATAGGAATTTTTTTTATAAATGCAATTAAACAAAATGAAATCAATGATTAAATATAGAATTAAAAGAGAGAAAATTGCAAGAAACAAAATTATTAGCTCAAAGGATATTCTTACCCTTAATCAGTTGGCTTATCCTAAACAACTTTTATAAAATTACTCTATTTTGAATAATTAGTCTAGAAATATCCTAACAGCACTCCCAGTGTTTCTTAATTAATTAACCTAAACCTAACACCTTGATTAATTTCTTATTGTTTAAGCTCAACACCTAAATAATAATATTAATATTCAGGAAATGGTTAAAATTGAATTAACAATCCAACTTACTATTAAATCATCAATTCAAATCCTTATTTTCTTAGGTGATAATTAATTTAACCTAGCATCAAACAACTAGCATGTAATTGTTATTATTCAATAATTGACTACAATTTAGCATTATAATCAATCTTTTAGCAATAGATCAAAATTAGATAATTAACTAAAAGGTACTATTTAACAAATCATCCAAAGTGATCATAAACATAAAAGAGAAAAGAATTAGATGATAATTAAATCAGAAAAAAAGTAGAAAAATAAAGTCTTAAAGTGAAACCAAATTAAGGTAAAAAATCCTTTGAATTGGTTGAAGAAGTTTAGTCACTCATAATGGAATACAAAGAAAACTAAAAGGAAAAGGAGTTGTTATCTAGAATTAATATGTTGCCTTTGGAGGCACAAAACCTTTAAATTTGAATCCCTAAGCTACAAAATCTAATGGACTATGTTAATATGCCTCCTATAGTTACAAATAATTAAGCCTTACTAATTTTAGAAGCTTATAATCTAATTTACAATTTAATCTACTAATAGTATCTTATTGTAATAATTTTCATTATTCAACTTCTAACCTATGTTTGACCATCAAAATGACCTAGTTTCATTAAATTCCAAATATAAAAGTTGTTAGGTTAGGTTTTAGGCAACTTTAACCACTAATTTTAGCTTAATTAGACCTTTAGATCTCTAGATATAACAAAAAAATTGAGATTGGTTTAGTTTAGATAGAAATAGAGCATTAGTTTCAGGACTAATTTTAACCCTCCAAACATTTAAATTGGACTTCTGCTAAAGTATGAAATTTTTAGGGCTTTTCTTAACTTTTCAATGATAAAAAAGATTACTTAATTTTGACATTTATAACTTAAGTTATTGCTAAAACCTGGAATAGTATAAAAATCTAACATTAACTAAATATTTTTAAAACATTGGAAAATTATCATGCAAACATATAACAAGGCTAATTGTATAAAATAAAACATGTGCAACACACTAAGGACGTAAAATAAAAGAAAATAAAATATAAAATATCTTATGCATTAGTTAGCATGAATAGCAATACAAAACAAAGTCATATTGATTCCTAAGTCAATTATTGAAAAACATCGATGTGTAAAATAAGGTTAGGTAATCCATATTGGGTATTAAACATTAGTTTTATCATAAAATATCATTATCTATAACAAAAAGAAGTCATCTTACTAAATAACATTTAATGTCAATTGTTTAATAAAAATTTGCATTATAATACTTTAATGTCTCTTAATTGTAAAAAAATGATGTATTTTGTTTAGGAAACTTTTTTTATGCACCTAGAAGGAATAATTTTACAAATTAAGTATAAATTTTGTAAAAATATCAATATTATTTTTTGAACTGATAAAACTCTTTTTAATAAAGTTACACTATTTGAAATCCAAATTATTACAATCCTTTTATGCATTACAATATTAGTTATTTGAAACAAATTAGATGTTGCTTCTTTATAGATGATTTTTTTATATAAATGAATACAAATAACAATAAATTGAATACAAATTTAGAGACATATAAGAAATAAGAATCTATTTCAAAAATATGTTCTATAATTTTATTTATTTTCATATTATTACATTGATATATCTACTGAAATACTATAATTTACAATAAATAACTAACTTATCATTTATAATAAACAATGTATACACAAATATTACAATAAATAGATAAGAAATGTAATTAATTCCCTTATATGATCATATTAGTCCATACAAATTTGGCTTATCATCACTATTATGTCCTTTATACTGAATACTACTTAAAAAACAAAATAAGCATTTTCCCAATAAGTCTAAGTAATATATTTGTCTCCATTACTTACTCTAGAATTTAGATAGAGCATCAAGGTAATTCTCCCTCCATTTCATCTAAAACATTCAAAGATGATAATGGATCTTGTAGAAGGATTTTCCCTCTTTGTTATCTCTATTTTTATATATTAGTAAGTCTCACATTTAGAAGGATTCTTGTTAAAAGACTTGCTAATTAATGAAAGAAGAAGATATCACAATAAGCAAGTCCTTTGAAAAGATTATTTATCACCTCTAAAGGTGCAAAATGGAATAGAAAGGATTAGAGTTCATATTTAACCCAAACTCTCAAGTTAAATAATAAAGACTAGCTAAGGCATCACTAAGATATTTCAAATAGGCAGTGAGATTGAAATTTATAGGAATTATACAAAATCTTAAATGTTAGTTATTAATAGAAAATTAACATCTTAGGTATAATCCATTTCCCAAAAAACTAGTGTTTATTATATCTTTAGATATCAATTAAGTCTAAAATCGACATGCTAAAGTTTGACATTTTGACATTTGTTACATATAAAACTATCATTAACTTTCACAATTTAGAAATCAATTCTATAAATAATTGATGTTATAATTTATTTAAACATCAATTATTTGAGAAAAACTTATGTCTTATCATTAGAAAGGTTTTTTATATCAATTACACTATATGCAATCAAATTGTGAATCTAAAGAGAGAGTTATTTTTTTAACTATTTTGAACAGAAAGTTATATATGTTTTGATGTCTCTTATTTGACACATATTGTAATCTAAATGATGAATATACAAATTTAGTATATACTTAATTATCATTGAACAACTTATTATGAAAGTAGAAATAAATGTGAAAAGAGATAAATAATTTTGCAAATTTATTACAAGGTTTTAAGTGTGTTTGTTTACTATTTTTAAAAATAGTTTTTCATTTTTCCATTTTTTAAAAGACAAAAGTTCTTGCTTGGTAACTATTTTCATAATTTATTTTTAAAATTTATAACATAAAATGTGTAACTTAGAAATAGAAAAATAAAAACAACTTATAAATGTTTTCTTAACTTATATCTTTTATTCTTAATGTTAGTTTTGTAATTAAATAATTTTTTTCTTATTAGCAATACCAACCACCTTTAATTCTTTATTTTTCTTGAAAAAAATTTTAAAAATAAAAATGCAGTTTCTGAAAATAATTTTTTAGAATAGATTCTGAAAATAAAAAAAAATAGAACATATTCAAACATATCCTTTATTTCTTTTTAAATCATTACATATATATGTATTCTATAAAATAACCAACCCAAAACTATTCTAATTTATCAATACATGTTTACCACAAAATCTTTATATATCTAAATTTACACATAAATTGTATAAACATCATTATCATTAATGCAAATTCCTATTTGTTGCTTAATTTTCTCCATTTTAATTACAAGTGCATGCATGGAAGAATTGAAGATAATTTAATTATTCCATGCAAACTCTAGTGATGAAAGTGAAGGATTGCTAGAGACTTTAGATTGGAAATGGTGAGTTAAACTTCATCTTTCAAATGATAAACATTAATTCCGTGTAATTGTTTTATTATAAATTTTGTTAAAACATTCCACCCATTTTGTAAGAGCGCCAAAGACACTAGAGAATGAATAGAACACTTTAACAAGATTCCTAATAAGAGATATCATTAAAAAATTTAGGGTTTCATCAAAATAAAGAGTTAGAACATGAAATTTAAAGATCCGTTGGGATATAAACCACGTCAATTACTTATAAAATTACAACATGTTAGGATTTATCATTTTCTAATGTCAACAATTAGCATTACTTTTGATGTTAGTTAAGTTCGAAATTGACATGTTAAAGTTTAATATTTTCTTACCAAATTTTTACAATATCTTTAAACATTGACTATATTTACAACTAACACTATAGGTTTCCTCATTTTTTCTAATAATCATTAAATATCATACATTTTGTCATTGGTTTAAGAAAAATTGATATCTAAATTTTTTAATAATTTTAAAAATATCATAATATCTAAATAAATATCAGTTATATTTATAAACCATCGTCCTAAGTCTTTATATTATTAAAAAAGTCACTATGTGAAAATAAATGTCATTAATAACAATATTTACAAAAATATGAGCATAAGCTAAACTTTTATTCAAATAACAATTGAATTAATTTGTATTTATTTAAAAAATAAAAAATAAACATACCTTACTCAAAGCTAGATGCAAGTGACATTCAGTTCCTCAAACCTTATATCCTTCTCAATGAATAGAAAATAATATGCTTCCACCATCTCTGCCATTATCGTAAGGTGAACTTGGACCTTTAGGCCTAAAAGCTATCAAACTTTGCCTTTAGCGCCTTCTAATCATAAGTAAGAGGTCACTAAAATATAGATAATGTTAATTAGTAATCTCAAACAATAAAACTCATATAACTTCAATTATAAAAAAAAGTTAGGTGAGAGGATACATAATGATATATCTACTAGGAATTGAACAAGATTCTTCAACCATGCAATGAAAATCTAGTAGGCTTTATCCATTATCTAGACTTCATCATTTAGCACCAACACCTTAATCACGTGATCCAAGGGCTTCTAAACTACCACCCTGACTTAATCATCCAGTAATAGTCAATGGTAGGGCTCATGACTTTTCAAAATTCACCCAACCACGACCTTGCACATAGGTGGTCCTACCACTGTAAAAGCATATAAGGCTCCACCTTATTCAATGTGAACCCCCACCATTGAAAATCTAATTCATGCATATATATATGGAAAGGTGTAAGGGTTCATGGTGACATTTACGCATAAAGGGTCAAAACCACCTATTAATCAATAATCTTAGGGATAGGTTGATTAATAGTTACAAGGGCCTACTTTTCCTTATAAGTAATGGTAATAAAGACCAGCTAGACAAATACCACAGAACATAGTTGTACAATTTGTAGTATTAAACAAATAACATGTAACATAGTTGTACAATTTGTAGTATTAAATAAATAACATATAATTATATGTTTTATATGTGAAATAGAAACTTTAAAAGCAAATAATACATTTTAAATTAATTCTAAATACCTACAATCCTCTTCATAATGGTCTAAATACTTAGGATCATGTATTGCTTTTATTTGCTAACTCTAACTTGCTTCCATAACTCTATACAAGAAATGAAAAATGCTCTATTTGTGTCATTACTCTCAGTTGAAGCAAACTTCTTTTCCATCAACTCTTATTCTAACCTTTAATAGCCTTCTCGAGAAGGCCTATATGGATATATGTTCTTCCTTTACCTTTCTTGGTCCACCACACTTAACTCTTATTGACAAAAGAATATATTAGTTTACAAGTGCAAATGATATACACAAAAGACATTAAGTAGAATTAGTCACTAAAATGTACAAATTTTCCCTAAAAATGCTTCATGTTCTTTTGTTCTAGGAATTTCTCCTATGATTATGGATTGATGAATTTGAACTTTTAAAGTGAGTTTATTATTTGTCCTAATCTTAGGATTGATGTATTCTTACCTTAACTTGTTCTTGAAGTTCTTCCACTAGCCTTCCGCTTGCAACAATACTTTTTTTTTTGCATTTTCTAAATTTTAGGAAAATTGAAGGCATTTTATAAGAAAAAAATAGATAAAAGAGTTATATTTGATTATTTTACTAATATAATTTTATATATCCATAATATAAAATTGTCCAAATTAAGTGTACATAACAAAACGTCATCTCAAAGGTTATCATTCAATGCTCGAGAGACATACCTCCAATCTATATAACTTAGATTGTTCTACTAATTCAAGGTAACTACTATATATTGTTTTATTTCTTCCACTTTGCCATTCCCAATGGCATTGAACTTAACAACCAAATTCTTGCCCCTAACTCATATTGTAACAACGAACCTTAAAGTTATAAGACCCTTTTTGTTCCTTTGGGTAGGAGTAGCTAACTTTTTAGAAGGATCTATATTTTGGATTTTTTTTAAAAAATGTTAATCATGTATAATGATATGTAGACAAAGTAACATTTATAAAAATTGTAATTGCAATGATGCTACATGGTGAGAATGACAAAATATATAACATTTTTAGCAAATAACTAATCTTAAATTACAATAATAATCATGCTTTACAAAGTCCTCCACTAATTTACATAACTAAGGCACAAACAAGATTCATTCCATGATAAAATAACATTAAATCTTCTAATCATTGCAAGACCATGCAATAGCATGCGTAGTAACTTAAAATGGAAAAGGCATCACCATCAAATAGAGCATCACCATCAAATAGAGCATCACCATAACTATATATTTTGAAGGTGATTAAACCTTAAAAGCATCACTAAACCCAATAAATAATATAAGTATAAACTTGGTGATGAAAAAAGTTATCATGATGTCACTATACACTTACATATATATCAGAGCCAAACAAAGTCAAATAATCTATCAATATTAAAAAAAAGTATTGAAAATGAGATAGGATAACATACCTAAAAATGGTTATGATGTCAAGAATGAACTTGAAGTTTCCTATGAATACAAGTGAAGAAAGGAGGATTGAAATTCACTAGAGAAATTATAAATGTGGAGGTTATTGCATAGAACATGAATTTGAAAAAGCAAAATGAGAGCAAAATAAAAGACAAAATGAAAATTATGCAAGGAAAGACTTTAAATATTTGTTTTCTTATAAACAATCCATGTCTTACCTAAATGGTATTAGTTTTATACAAAACAACATATAAAGTTAGATTTGTATTTACAAAAATATTATCACTTACATCACTTTCCACGTTGGTTCCTAAATATATGCAATGTAATAAATTTGTTAACTCTCACTTGTGTAATGATTCCCATTACTTTAAATGTTAATTTAGTGAAAATTAACATCTTAACTTTTTCAATAATCTTAAAAATATCACCACATTCAAAATTTTTTTGATAATTTTAAAAATATCATCATAATCAAATAAATGTCTATCCTATTTATAACTCGACATCTTAATATTTCAAATAATTTCAAAATATTATTACGTTAAAATAGACGTCAATGTCAATTTTAATCAGTGTTTATCTACCAACATCTATCTGTAATCAATGTTAACTTTAATCAACGTTTACCTACCAACATCTCTTTGTAATTATAGTATATTAATTTATTTCATCAAATTTTTTATACATAATTTTTATATTATATAATTAATGAAAATTAAATTAAAAATATAGAATTTTAATTAAATATTTGTAAATAAATTATGAAATTATATGCAAAAAAAGATAAAATAAATCAATATACTATAATTTAATTTTTTGTAAAGTTTATGAAAAAATCATTTGATTTAATAAAATAGTTAACTAAGTGGATGATAAGTTTTAATTCCTAAGTTTATAAAGTTGAATGGAGTGATTTTCAAATTTTTAAAACTAAAGAGAGTAATTTATATTTTTTTTCTTAAAGTATATAATATTTTCAAAATAAAAGCTTTTTATTTTATAACCCTTGATTGGGGTCAAGGCTTGCATAGGTCCTTCACTTGAGAGGCACGGCTCTTATCCCCAAGTTTCAGGTATAAAGGATTGGTTTCCAATGAAATGAAATTCCTTAAACAAATTTATGAACAAGTTGCCCACTGCCCATACCACTTTCCAACAAGAAAAAGATACATATCTAACTCACCGCCTATTGTTTGTTTATTCCGAAAGGAAGGTATCCCTACTTTTTGGAAGTGGCACTTAGGGCAATCAAAACCTAGCTCCTTCAGAAAATTGCTTTAGTTGAAGTTGCTTAGTGCATGGGAATTTAATCCAAAGCTTTCTTTTTTTAAAAAAAAAGAAAAAAAAAACTGTGTATTTCATCTTCTAGTGAATCCTTCGAAAGGGAATTAAAAAAAAAATACCTTCAATTTTTAAAATAATTGGATTTACTTCAATCAATTTTAAAAAGTTGTATAGTTTAAGTGCGTACAAAAAGATTTTGTGAACCTTTGGGAAAATTTAACGTAAAAGTCATAAAATTTATAAAAATATAACGAAAATCTTTCAATTTTTCATAAAATTTTGTAAGTGTTTGTAGATTTTACATACAATAATTATACAAAATATTACAATTCTATCATTTAAAGTTACGCAAAAAATTCTAAACATTTTTTCATTTGCAAATAAAAATTGCAATTTTAAATGGAAAAGTTATGAAACATGTAAAAATTTGTCATAAAATTGAAAAGACTACGTTTTGATATGCATTTTTTTTAATACAAACCAAAAATATAATGCAAAACTTGATTTGGTGGGATTGTTTTCTTTTCCATTATTTATATTTTATATTTGAATTTTATTATCAGTGATTCTAAAGAGGCACTTGATTCGAAGTTATTATTATAAGAAAAAAATTAAAATGCATTAAGTGTATGGTACACTACTATTTAAAAATTGTTAGATTTTATTTAACTGTACAATTCAAAAAATTTAGACTTTTAAAAGATACTAATGCACTATAAATTTGATATACCGAAATCTCTTTCTTATTATAAAGTTTCAAAAAGACCGATAATATATTTTGAAAGAAATTATCTCATTTTGAAAAATTATAAGAAAAATAAGAATATGATTGCCTGGTAAGTTTATAATATGCAGATTCACTGCAGGCAACAGGAAGGCTAAAGAGATAAACAGAAGAGATTGAACTAAAACAAGGTTAGACATGGTGACAACTATCTGAACAATGTGACAAAAGATGGGGGCTAAAATATCAAATTACGTAAATTTTTAAAACAATTTACCGTTTTACGGCGGGTTGGAAACATATTACCAGAATACGCAGGGCGCCATTCAAATTGGCGCCCCTGGAGGTTGGAGGCGCCATTCAAAGTGGCGCCCTCCCCCTTGGAGGCGCCATTTGAGGTGGCGCCCTCCAGGAGGGAGGCGCCATTTTGACTGGCGCCCTCCGTAGGGCGCCTTTAAATTTAAATTTCAAAATTCAAACGGGAGGCGCCATTTCATCAGGCGCCTCCCCCCTATTTATACCCATCCCCCCTCCTCCAAACCCTGCTTCATATTATCGCAGCAGCAGCCTCCCTCCTCCTCCAAACCCTCGGTCACATTTTCGCAGCAGCCTCCTCGTCGTCGCTTGCATTTTCGCAGCAGCCTCCTCTCTCAAACCCTCAGAAGCTATTTTGTAGGTCTACTTTTTTTTTTCGTTCATCAGTCATCATCCATTCTTATTTTTGTGCATTGCATTCAGAATCATTTTTTGTTTTGGAGCAAATCTGATCCCAGTCAACTCTCATTTAGTTAGTATATTTGTAATTTTTATTATTATGTCATATATTTTTTTAGATTAATTATTATGATTTATGATTTGAAGTGATGATTAAAGAGTTAGGAATAGATTTCTGTTATAATTTATAAATTTTATTTATTTAAGTTTTAATATTTTTTGTATTTATATTATAATATTTATTTTATGTTAATATTATGATTTATAATATGAAATGGTGATCTTGGATTTAGAAAAGATTTATATAAATTTATATGATATGTGATAGTTTATATTTTTTACTGATTGATATTTTTATATAATTTTTGTATGTATATTATAATTTATATTTCATGTTGGTTATTATGATTTACGATGAGAAATAATGATCTACGATTTAGAAAAAAATTATATAAATATATGTGATTTGTGATAATTTATAATTTTTATATAAATATATGTAATCTATGATAATTTTTGTCATAATTTATAAATTTTATTTGCTTAAATTTTGATAATTTTTGTATTTATATTATAATATTTGTTTAATATTAATTATTATGATATATGATGTGAAGTGGTGATCTAGGTTTTAGAAAAAATTTATACAAATTTATATGATATGTGTTAGTTTATGTTTTTCACTGGATAATATTTTTATAATTTTTGTATGTATATTATAATTTATATTTCATGTTGATTATTATGATTTATGATGGGAAACGATGGTCTAGGATTTAGGAAAAAAATTTATAAATATATGTAATCTGTGATAGTTTGTGATTTTTATTGGTTAGTGTTTGTAGATTTTTTACATTTATATTATAATTTTTAATTTATTTTGATTATTATGGCTTATAATGTGAAGTGATGATCTAGGATTTAGAAAATATTGAAAGGTTAACATATTATATTTATTAGAAAACTAACATGTTATTGATAATATTTTTTTTACAATCATTAATTATATTTTAGACTTTATGATAATATCTTAAGTTTTTATTAATGATACTTTTTAAATAGTATATTTTAAGTTTAAAATACATCAACTTAAAGTTCTCGGAGGGTTTACAGTCCGTACATAATTTATTTTTCATTTCATGTACCTTGCAGATGATTTTCCTTTTTATTTCTTCAATGATTGTATTAAAAGTTGAAATAGAAAATATTGAATAATATTAATTTTATATAATATCATATTTTTTATGCGTCAAGTTATTTTTAATGATCAAATATGTTTTTTTTTAGGAATTCATGTTATGGAAAACGCTGACTGAAATAACTAATTATATATTTTAGTTTCAATGAGATGAGTTAGGAATAAAAATTAGGTATTTTTTAACATTCATTAATATTTTATTGATATAAAAATTCGAACAATATATTTTAAATTGAATATACATCAATAAAATACTTTATATAATATTATTTTTCCTTTTAATATATTATCCTACAAAATAAATTTATTTTAGCGTGATTGTTGCATAATTTTATAATTGATACAATAACATCTAATAACTTTTACTTATAGATTGAAATTATTAAATTATCTAACAAAATTTTCTTTCATGCAGAGGTTTTTTTCTGTTTGCTTCTCCGAAATACTCACCGGTTAGTATTTTTAGGAATTTTATGCTTATACTATAATGTTTATATAGTCATAGTGAAGATATTTTTTATTTCGGTAGAGATATTTATTTAGAATATTATGATATTAATAATATAGAATTATTTATTTTATTTTGTTTGTTATGATTTATTATCTGAAATTATGATTTAAGATGTGAAGTTATGATTTATGAAAATGTCGTAGGACTTTATATGTAATGTGATAGGTGTGCTATTAAAATAATAACAAACGAGATAAAGAAGGATGTCGTAATATAAGTCTTACGACCTAGGGGAAAGCCATATTAAGAGAACTGGATCATGTGAGATCTTAATGTATCATAAGAGAGGTACTAAAAAAGCTCCTGGGAAATGTGAATGTAACCAAAAGCCTTGAAAAAGTAGGATACTGTTATTACAAATTTAGATTTTTTTGCATTTAAATAGTAGATATTGTAGATGGAAGAGTAGTAAACGTACCCGAAAAAAATATAGGTATCCTTGATTTATTTAGGAAGAACTAAGATATATATGGAGGTAACAAATAATAATGTGTACATACTTTTGGTTGCTATTTCGTAGTAGGTGGGAACGGAGAAAAAAAGTCGTAAAATTGGACAAATAGTGTATTTGATTGGCTAACTAATTTAATTAGTATAATTTGTGTAAAATCACTAAGAAAAATGATGATTGAAAGAGATAAACAAAACCATAGGTAAAATTATATAGTCAAATTTTATATTAGTTTAGGAAAAAAAATAACCTTAGAATGGTCGAAGAAAATAATCCTGTTATTTCATAGAATTAATAGAATACCTTGCAAAATAGTAATACACCGCGTTCATTTTTAATTATAGTATTAAATACTAGTATACTTATTTATGAGAACAAAATTTGTATATGAGACTACTTCTCCATGTGGGGGTGCAGCGAGTATTGTGCAGCTAAGAGTAAGAAGATGAAGAAAAGTTTAATTGCGTTTATATATTCAAATGGTACAATTGTTGAGGGGGATGCGGGGATAATGTACGATGGACCTCCCCCAAAGGCATTGAAATTACGAGGTTGCAACAGTATGGATGCTTTGCGGGAGAGAATTCATGCTCGACTGAAGCTTCACGAAGATCAAGCTGTGGGGAAGATTGTTTACAGGTTTCCACAACATCAAACAGAGGCTCAGTACATGGCATACGAATTGGATGACGATGAAGACTTGGTATGCGCGATAGCAAGCTACGAACAACATCCGACGATGACAGCCATGGAATTGTACGTGGACGTGATCACATCCGAGTTGCGCACTGCCAGCCTTCGTTTTGATGAAAGAGTTCCAAGAACTGCACCGCCCGTGGATCCAGCAGTTTATGTTAGCACTGGTTGTTCGATGGTGGGGGAAGGCCGTCCTTACACAGATGGATTTGAGTTCCACATTTCTGATAGTCATACTCCTGCGCTGGACTCATCTGTTGCAGGTGTTACCCCGGTAAATGCACCCCAAACCTTGGTAGGTTCATCCCGTGCCTTGCCGGTCGTACAAGAAGAATCTATCGATCCCGTATTACTGGATGCCCACCTAGAGTCTGGTTTTGAAGACGATGAGGTGTCCTGCAGTAGCAGTGACGATCATGACACAAATGACTGATGAACGTGCGGCAACAAATGCAGCCAGTGTACCAACGCGGTGTGTGAGGGGTGGTAATGCTGCACAAACATCGTATGGTGTCCCCCAGGCTGCTGTCTTCTCTGACATTGATTGGGATACGATACGGAAGCCAAATGAATTTTCAGAAATAATGAAGCCAACCTATGATTACGACATGGAGGACTTGGAGGTTAGGCAAGAGTTCGATTGCAAGGAGGCTTTAATCGCTGCAACCAAGCATTACCACATCAGAAGGCACCACAGTTATTACGTGGAGGAGTCGGATATCCAGAAGATTATCATTGAAGTGTGATAAATTTGGGGACCAATGCAATTTTCCACCTCAGAGCGGTGAAACTGAAGAATTGTAACACTTGGACCATAACTAGATTTTCAGGGCCCCACACATGTGTTAATGCTAGATTGACACAGGACCACAAGTCTCTGGATTCCGAGTATATCAGTTCCCTGATCCTGGAGATGATTAAAATGAAGCAAGACGTTCCCATCTCGCTTATACAAGAGAGGGTGGAAGGCATGTACGGATACAAGATTTCGTACAGAAAAGCATGGAAGGCGAAACAAAAGGCAATTGTGAAGGTGCACGGTGATTGGGACAAATCGTATGAAGTGCTCCCCAAATGGTTGGACATTTTAGGCTACTGTGACCAGGCGCTGTTCAAGTTGGAGTCCCACGAATTTGTCACAGCTGATAACCGTGTCGATCCGCAGAAACATGTTTTCAACCGAGTTTTCTGGACATTCAAGCCATGCATTGCCGCGTTTCCTTACTGCAAGCAATTCATACAAGTTGATGGCACTGCATCTATATGGCAAGTTCAGGGGCGTGCTACTGATTGCTGCGACTCAGGACGGTAACAAATGCCCCGTTCCTCTTGCCTTTGCCATTGTTGACAGGGAGAACTATGAGAATTGGAGTTGGTTTTTGGCATTACTGCGGGTCAATGTCACGAACAAGCAAGGAATATGCTTGATATCAGATCGACACCGAGCTATAAAGGATGCTGTAGCCACCGAAGGCCTGGGATGGCAGCCTCCTTATGCTTATCACCGGTATTGTATCAGACACATTGCCAGCAACGTTCGCAAGAAGTGCAGAGATGACAGTGTGAGGAAAGCTTGTCCTCAAGATTGGTATGTGTTAATGCAGGCATTTCTTTATTGAGCGTTTCATTTATAAATTTGTGCACCCGGTTGTTCATTTTAGTTAACCTATTTGTCTCCTTCTATTCAGCGTACGAGCCCAGTTGGGGAAAGGCCATGGAGAGATTGGACAATCTTAGCAAAGTCAATGAGGAGATCCATAAGAAGTTGACCGGTATTCCGAACGAGAAGTGGATGCTTGCTTATGACGAAGGCAGAAGATATGGTCATATGACGACTAACATTGTAGAGTGCATCAATGGCCTCTTCAAAGGACTAAGGAAGCTGCCAATCATAGGCCTTGTCCAACAAACATATTATAGATGCGTCAAGTACTTTGTGGAAAGGGCAAAAGAAGCGCACGCTGACCTACAACAAGGACACAGATACGCAAGCAGATTCAGACAGGAGCTTGCGACTATCCAGTCACGTGCGACTTCTTACCACGTTCGTGCTTACAATAGAGAAGGGACTAGGTTTGAGGTGGTGGAGGGCCCTGATATGGCTAGTGGGTCATGTGGAAAGGTCGTCCAGGTGTTATTAGACAAAGGGCAATGTAAATGTGGACAATTCCAAGCATATAGGTATCCCTGCGCTCATATTATTGCTGCTTGTGCGTCAATCAACATATCGTGGGAACCATATGTCGATGCTGTATACAGGCTTGACACGCTGCTCAATTGTTACAAATCTGAGTGGTGGCCTATTGGGGATTGGTCGCAGTGGAATAACCTACCACCATTCCCTGTCCTAGTTCCAAATTATGGAAGATTATGTGCAAGGGGACGACCAAAGGCGACCAGAATCAGAAATGAGATGGATTGGCCTCAGGAGAGCGGTGTAAAGCAAAAATGTAGTCATTGTAAGATGGAAGGACATTATCGTAGGCGTTGCCCACTGCTTCATGGGGACGAAGGCCCTTCTACACCGTGATTTTTACTATTTACTTTTGCATGTATGCTTTAAAGTATGTTAACCAATGTCATAAGTGTAGCGGTTGCACACTATATTTTATTTTTTACGGTTGTAAATTTGCACATCATTATGTATATAAGGGTTACCCCTATTACTGGTAATGTGAAATTTTTTATCACCTGACATTTTATGATATTATTTATATATATTGCACCTTAAATTTAAGACAGTTTATGATATTATTTTTTAATACCTTAAGGTTGTGCTTAAATTGGACAACACCTTTAAGCTTGTGTGTGTTTAAATTTCATTCTTATGCAATGCTTGTCGTGGCAGATGGCATCCTACATCCCGACGCGTTGAGCCTGGACCACGCGATCCTTCTCTGCTGACCGCTCAGGCCTCACACATATCCCAGTCGGTTTGGACAGGCCATGTATGGAAATAGCTACACCTTAATTAACCTGAGTATTTACTGTTTCTGAATTGTCAGACGTTATAGTTGGTGTTGTTTTTTCTTTTGCAGCCTGACCGTGTGCTTAGGATTCGCCGAGCTCATCACTACCATCACCAGCCGCCGCCGGAGATGATTGTCCCCTTTCTGCGAGAGGCAGGCTTTTACGGCTTGGCGATGTGTGAGTTTGTGTCGATCGACCATCAGTTGATCAGTGCTCTTGTGGAGAGGTGGCGGCCGGAGACGCACACCTTTCACATGCCGCAGGGAGAGACGACTATTACCCTGCAGGATGTTGCCTTTCAGCTCGGCCTACCCATTGACGGTCGAGTAGTGACGGGGCCCACCGTGTGGGGGTGGGGAGGCCTGATAGAGGAGTACTTGGGACTCCAGTTACCTGGTGGATGAGAATGTCATCCGAGGGGGGCGACTGAGGATGAGTTGGTTGGAGAGGCATTTCACTCATCTTCCAGATGATGCGGATGAGGTGACAGTGCAGAGATTCGCCCGAGCTTACATTTTACGACTCATTGGTGGGACGTTATTTCCGGACCATTCCGGCACATACGTCCACCTCATGCACTTACCCTTGATCGCACACCTACACGAGGCTGGGACGTACAGTTGGGGGTCAGCTTGCCTGGCATACCTGTACAGAGAGCTCTGCAAGGCCACCGCACCGGATTACAGAGAGATAGGAGGTTGTTGCCTACTACTGCAGCTCTGGGCTTGGGATAGATTTCCCACTATCGCTCCCGCGATAGCTATTTCAGACATACCAGAGGGGGATGCAGGGATTGGCCCCTTAGCGCGCAGGTTAGAAAATATTTCAACTTTCACTTATAATTAAGTTTGCTACGCAGTTGCCTAACTTTGTTATTGAACCTGGCAGGTGGCACTATCAGAAGACGTTCCAGGATAGTCCAGGCACACAGCCTACCCCATTACAGATACGTGCTGGACCGGCTTCGACTTGACCAGGGTACGCAGGGGGGTTTTACAATCATTAATTTCAAGGCTTTGTCCAATCCACAATCGTATTTAAATCACATGATAAAATTGTAACTTCAGATCGTCTGGATCCCTGTACACTGAGGAGGTCATCGCATCACTGCCTCAGTACTGCTTTGACGGGAGCGACACCTGGACAGCAGTGGTGCCGCTCATTCACTTCCAGATTGTCGAGTGGCACCAGCCTGATAGGGTTTTGCAGGCAGTTTGGACTCCGCCAGGCCATTCCAGAGCCACCGAAGCAGGTGGCGGAGGTCCACTGCCTTCACTTGTCCGGTCGGCATGACGAGGAGTGGCACATCCGCCATCAGCCGTATATTGCACTCTGGGATATCCGGCGAGACTTGTGCGTTACCGCCGAGCCGACGACACGCCTAGTTCTGGGACCACATTCCGATTACATGACATGGTACAGACGGGTTACCAGACGGTGTATTACACCTGTCGGGGGAGCGCTTGACCTTGTGGTAATTTTGCGTGCTAGTTTTTTGTATCTGATTTTCTTTAAATGCATTAGTATTATAACTAACTTTAATGTCAAAAATTTGCAGCAGGTAGATGAGGTTTCTTCACTACAGGACTTCACTACCCCTTGAGGGGCAGACTATGTTCACCTTCGATGCGCTTAGGTCAGCGACGGAGTCCATCCTTCATGCGATTCAGCAGGTTGATCATGTCATCATTGACTCACATGCGGAGCCAGCTCCCCAGGCCCATCACATCCCAGACCCTCCGGAGGGTGACCATGATCAGCCTCGCTCTCGCCGACGACGTCGCACTGCTCCACGGCATACGTCGCAGGCTGATGTTCCGTCCGCTTCGACAGTGCAGCAGATTCCACCTTCGACTTGCCCAGGAGACCATGACGATGATGCCTGATCTTACTGCTCCTTCTCATTTGCACCCTACTGCACCTGATGATCCTTCATCCTCCACCACGTTCCCGGCCGTACTGTTTAGGCCGTCGTCACCCCAGATGTACCAGCTCCCTCCTGGTGTTCCATCCTCATTCCAGGCATTTCCACATGCACCAGGAGTTTCATCTGCATTCTATGCCTTTCCTTCTGATGATGCTGGTCCAGCGCAGCCATATCGTCCTGTATTTGATTGGCATACTCAGGATCAGGGATTAGCGCATGGTGGCATGATGACAGACCACTCAGAGCTTGTAGATAGCGGTAGAGGTGGAGGCAGGGCGGGAGCCAGGGGTAGAGGCAGAGCAGGAGCTGGAGGCAGAGCAGACACAGACACCGGGGATGTGACTCCCGAGCCTGCGCAGAGGGTTAGTAGATACGGCCGCCACATTACCGATCCTGGATGTGGGACTGGACATCACTTGCGTAGACATTAGCTTTCTTTTCTATCTCGTTTATATATTTGTATATTTGTGTACATTTATCTTACTACTTTATTGCCAGACATCAACATTTAGGATGACTTTACTACTTTATTGCCAGACACCAACATTTAGGATGACTTTACTACTTTATTGTCAAACGTCAACATTTAGGATGCTTCTAATTACTACCACTTTTTTAATTGCTTGCGTAGGAATAATTACAAATAACAATAAATCACGAAGATCATTGCAATATTTAATTTTATTTAAAAAATGATGATAAGGACATCTTCCACATATAATAACTAATATTATTAATTATCATATTTTCATAACTATTATAAATATCTACTTGGTTAAAATACCATAATACGTTTACTTCATAAACTATTTTTTGTTTTACCGCAATTTTGAAACTATTTACCAAAATACGTAGGGCGCGAGCTGAAGGCGCCTTCTAACATGGCGCCTTCGCTGTAGCAAATTTCGCTGAGGAGGCGCTATTTCACCTGGCGCCTACCCAGCAAACTTAGGTTTACAACTTATGGGGCTGGGAGGCGCCAAGTGAAATGGCGCCTCCACAGTCCCATTTTATAAATTAATTAAGTTTAATAAAATTATATATTTATTTATATAATTTTAATTTTATTATAATTATATCTTAATTTTTACGACTAATATAGATAAATAATATCATAAAATGTAATTAATTAAATTTTAAAAATTATAATTTCGTTCTAATTATGATAAAATTAAAATTATATAAATAAATATATAAATTTATAAAACTTAAATAATTTATAAAATGGGGCTGTGGAGGCGCCATGTCACTTGGCGCCTCCCAGCCCCATAAGTTATAAAAAAAAGTTTGTTGGGTAGGCGCCAGGTGAAATAGCGCCTCCCAGCCCGCGCAGTGAAATTCGCTGTAGCGAATGCGACATATTGAAAGGCGCCTTCAACAGGCGCCCTGCGTAATTTGGTAAATAGTTTCAAAACTACGGTGAAGCGCAAAATAATTTATGAAATAAACTGTATTAGCCTATTTTAACCTATCTATTCTTTTTTTATTTATCGTGTGCAAGTAAATAAATAATATTAATTATCATACTTTCACAAAAATTCATGTCTCTAGGGTGCACAGTCAACACAGTCACCGCCTAATTAATTTAGAAACGAGGAACGAGGGTGCCATGGGCCTAAAAGTGCCATATCGCCTGTCGTTCCTTCCCTTCAGCAGCGAACGATGCCATTTCGTCTAGCGTACCTCTACACGTCATTTGGCGTCTCTCCATCGCTGTTCGTATCTTCTGTGCTTATTTCGATAAAATGTTTCGAGCGAACGATGAAACGAATAATAATTTCTTAAAAAATAATTAATCGGTACTTTTCACTCTCATTGCCAAAATATTTTATCATTCTGATGAAATAAAAAATATCTAATTCATGTTATAATTTCGATTTAATTACAAAATGAAAAGATTATTGAAACGAAATAATCAGATTTTTTTTCAATTTTTAGCTATCTTCAACCTCGCCAGTTTGCATTCATTCTGTCACAAAATAAATAAAATTTTATTCAAATAAATAAAAATGGACAAGCATATTATTGGAATAAATATAAAATAAGAAAAATATATTTATTACATTATATTTCTTTTCATTTTTAGCTATCTTCAACTTTGTATATAAAGAATATTTTATTATACTCAATAAATTTACTTATGTGTAATAACATATTAAATAATGACTTGTAATAATATAATTCCAAGCGTTAGAAGTTTATAATTTCAAAAATTGATAAAAATTAACTGTCATTACAGTAAAATTTTGAAGAGACATTAATATTTAATTATTTACTAAATATTTATTATTTTTATTCATTATATTATTATCATTAACTACTTTCTTATTTAATTCCTATAATAAATTTATGTATTAGATATCAAAGTGGAGTTAACATATTTTTATATGACATCAAATATAATTATAAAATAAGTAATTTATTTTCAAAAATTTATTTTCAGTTACAATCATATATTATTTATTTTTATAATTTTTATTTTCAAATTATATCAACATTAATTAATTTCAAAAGGAAAAAAATGAAAAAATTTGAGCGAGAGCGCCACCTTGAATGGCGCCCTCAGAGCGCCAAAGGCGCCATCCTAGATGGCGCCTCCGCCCATGAGGCGCCACACCAAATGGCGCCTCCCGCCACTGTAATCCGGTAATATGTTTCGAAAAAACAGTAAATCGGTAATAAATTTTGTAAAAAATATTATTTTGGTATTTTAGCCAAAGATGGGGCCCAGGAAGAGTTTGGCCTCAGAATACATATACGTGAAGTGAAGCCATTTATCAAGTTGGTTAGTGTACTGTCAACATTGTGTGATGTGTATTTATATGCACACACATCTATATCCAGAAACGGGCGAGGATAAGAGGTACTTCTACCAAACTATCACCCTTCACCGCAAGCTTTCTTTATTGTCTGGTAGTCCCTCAAGGTTGGTTTAGCAGAGAGAATGGATTATAAAAATGGAGAGAGGTATCTTTTTAAAATTATAAATTCTAAGTAAAAATTTCAAATTTAATTTATTATCATTCGTTTATATGTATTGTAACGTCATTAAAAATTATTAAATTTTTTCTATTATTAATAAAAAATTTAGTTATCCTTACTTTTTTTTTTAATAATATGATATTTTCTTATTTATTAATGGTGTAAACCAAAGAGTTCCATCACTAGCCATGCATGTGATATCTTGGTAGAAACCCAGCCAATATAAAAACCTGAGGAGATAGAAACAATAGAGAAATTAATGATGTGTTTGAATATATTTTTATTTGATATTTTTAATTTTTTTTTAAAAAATTATTTTCTTATTCCTAAAAATTATTTTTGAATTAAAGGAAAATTAAAATTAAAGGGTGATTAATATTATAAATAAAAAATATTTCATTTAATTATAAAACTAACATTTAGAATAAAAAAATAAATTTAAAAAATAATTAAAATTTATTTCTATTTTTTTATTTTTAAGTTATATATTTAGATAATAATTTTTAAAAATAGATTTGAAAATAGCTTGTCAAATAGATTCTTCTGTTTTTAAAAATAAAAAATAAGAAAATATTTTTAAAAATAGAAAACAAATAAATAAATCCTAAATTGTACATGTATTTATATTATATTCATAATTCATAATTTCTTTTATAACTATATATATATACGCCATAATTTTAGTCAGATTAATTTTATTTATTTTAAAATAATTTAATTCAGGTTATCTCACTTGTAATTAAAATTAGGGTATAATTATAAATTATGGTATTGCAACTATAATTATTTAAATAATAAGTACCCCAATCACAATAAAATCCTTATTTATTTAGTAATTAGGATTTTTTTTAACTTGGTAAACATGCATCGAAACTTATAATTGTGGAAGTCTTGCATAATGGAAGACTCGGTTGTACTCGCATGTGTTCATCTTAAAATTTAAAATCGGTTAAAATACCGTTTTAACATTTTTTACGAAACTTATTTCCGTTTTACTGTTCTTTCGAAACTTATTACCAAAGTACGCACGTAGGGAGGAGGCGCCATTTGAGTTGCCGCCATGTGGGCAGGGGTGCCATCCAGGATGGCGCCTTTGGCAAGCTTTGAGGGCGCCATTCAAGGTGGCGCCATTCAAGGTGGCGCCCTGGGTTCCATTTTTTCCAATTTTACCTTTCAAAAATAATTAATTTTGATATCATTTAAAAATAAAAATTTTTAAAAAAATATATATAATTGTGACTCAAAAAAAAAATTTTGAAAATAAATTACTCATTTTATAATTATATTTGATATCATATAAAAATATGTTAACTCCACTTTGATATCTAATATATAAATTTATTATAGGAATTAAATAAGAAAGTAGTAAATGATAATAATATAATGAATAAAAATAATAAATATTTAGTAGATAATTAAATATTATTTTAAAAATATAGGATCAATAAAGAATAATTATGTAATTTATATTAATGTCTCTCAAAATCTGATCTAATGACACTTAATATTTATCAATTTTTGAAATTATAAACTTCTAACATTTGGAATTATATTATTACAAGTAATTATTTAATATGTTATTACACATAAGTAAATTTATTGAATTATTCAATAAATTTCTTTATTTACGAACTTGAAGATTGTTAAAAATGAAAAGAAATATAACGAAATAAGTATGTTTATCTTATTTTGTATTTATTTCAATAATATTATTGTCACTTTATATTTATCTCAATAAAACTATTTTTATTTTGTAACAAAGTAAATGCGAAATGACGAGGTTGAAGATAGCGAAAAATTTTAAAAAAATTATAATTCATTTTTTAAGAAACTATTTTGGCAATGAGAGGGAAAAGTACCGATTAACTATTTTTTAAGAAACTATTATTCGTTTTATCGTTCCTTCGAAAATATTTTATCGAAATAAGCACAGAAGACACGCACAGCAATGGAGAGACGCCAAATGGCGTGTAGAGGTACGGTGGACGAAATGGCGTCGTTGGCACTGAAGGGAAGGGACGGTAGGTGATATGGCACCTTTGGCCTACGGCACCCTTGCTCCTCATTTCTAGGTTAATTAACCGGTGACCATGTCGACTGTGAATCCTAGAGGCTTGAATTTTGATACTATACATGGGCAGCATCCCCATCTATGTTGACAATTGTACTACGTATTTTTATTCTTAAATGTTTAGTTAACTCAATTCATAAGGTATTGAATATATATTTCACATTATGAATATAAAAGTTATTAAATTAATTTAATTTTATTTATTTATTTTCACATGGTAAGTAAAAAAAGAGTAGATAATTATAACAGTTGTGAAAGTATGATAATTAATAATGTTAGTTATTATATTTGGGAGATGTCCTCATCATAATTTTTTTAAAAAAACTAAATATTGCAATGATTTTGAAGTTTATTATTATTTATAATTGTTAATACGCAAGTAATTAAAAATGTCGTATTAATTAAAATCATCCTAAATGTTGATGTTTGGCAATAAAGTATTAAGATAAATGTACATAAATATACAACAAACATAGAAAAGAAAGCTAATGTCTACGTAAGTGATGTCCAGTCCCACATCCAGGATCGGTAATGTGGCGGCCGTATCTACTAACCCTCTGGGCAGGCTCGGGAGTTACATCCCCGGTGTCTGTATCTCCTCTACCTCCAGCTCCCGCTCTACCTCTGCCCCTGGCTCCTGCTCTGCCTCCACCTCTCCCTCTATCTACGAGCTCTGAGTCATCTGTCATCATGCCACCATGTGCTAATCCCTGATCCTGGGTATGCTAATCAAATGCAGGACGATATGGCTGCAATGGACTTGCGTTATCGGAAGGAAAGGCATAGAATGAAGATGAAACTCTTGGTATGTGTGGAAATGCCTGGAATGAGGATGGAACAGTAGGAGGGAACTGGTACAACTGGGATGACGACGGCCCATACAGTGCAGCCGGGAACATGGTGGAGGATGAAGGGTCATCAAGTGTAGTAGGGTAGACATGAGATAAGGCAGTAACATCAGGCATCATCGTCATGGTCTCCTGGGCAGTCGACGGTGGAATCTACTGCACTGTCGAAGCAGACGGAACATCAGCCTGCGACGTATATCGTGGAGCAGTGTGACGTCGTCGGCGAGAGCGAGGCTGATTATGGTCACCCTCCGCAAGGTCAGGGATATGATGGGTCTGGGGAGCTGGCTCCGCATGTGAGTCAATAATCACATGATCAGCCTGCTGAATCGCATGAAGGATGAACTCCGTCGCTGATCTGAGCGCATCGAAGGTGAACACAGCCTGCCCCTCAGGGGTAGTGAAGTCCTGTAGTGTGGAAACCTCATCTACCTGTGCAAATTTTTTACATTAAAGTTAGTTATAATATTAATGTATTTAAAGAAAATCAGATACAAAAAACTAGCACGCAATATTACCACAAGGTCTAGCGCTTCCCTGACGGGTGTAATACATCGCCTGGTAACCCGTCTGTACCATGTCATGTAATCGGATCGTGGTCCCAGAACTAGGCGCGTCGTCGGCTCGGCGGTAACGCACAAGTCTCGCCGGATATCCCAGAGTGCAATATACGGCTGATGGCGGATGTGCCACTCCTCGTCATGCCGACCGGATAAGTGAAGGCAATGGACCTCCGTCACCTGTTTCGGTGGCTCTGGAATAGCCTGGCGTAGACCAAACTGCCGCAAAACCCTATCAGGCTGGTACCACTCGATAATCTGAAAGTTAATGAGCGGCACCACTGCTGTCCACGTGTCACTCCCGTCGAAGCAATACTGAGGCAGTGATGCAGTGACCTCCTCAGTATACGGGATCCAGGCGATCTGAAGTTGTAAATTTAGGTTGTCATTTAAATACGCTAATGGAATGGATAAAGGCCTGAAATAAAGAAATCCATTATCCCCTACATACCTGGTCAAGTTGAAGACGGTCCAGCACGTATCTATAATGGGGTAGGCTGTGTGCCGAACTATCCTGGAACGTCTTCTGATAGTGCCACCTGCCAGGTTCAATAACAAAGTTAAACAACTTCATAGTAAACTTAATTATAAGTGAAAGTTGAAAAATTTTCTAACCTGCGTGCTAAGGGGCCAATCCCTGCATCCCCCTCTGGTAGGTCTAAAACAGCTATCGCAGGGGCGATAGTGGGAAATCTATCCCAAGTCCAGAGCTGCAGTAGTAGGCAACAACCTCCTATCTCCCTGTAATCCGAAGCGGTGGCCTTGCAGACCTCTCTGTATAGATAGGCCAGGCAAGCAGATCCCCAACTGTACGTCCCAGCCTCGTGTAAGTGTCCGATCAAAGGTAAGTGCATGAGGTGGACATATGTGCCGGAATGGTCTGGAAATAACATCCCACCAATGAGTCGTAAAATGTAAGCGCGGGCGAATCTCTGCACTGTCACCTCATCCGCATCATCTGGAAGATGAGTGAAATGCCTCTCCAACTAACTCATCCTCAGTCGCCCCCCCCCCGGATGACATTCTCATCCACCGGTAACTGGAGTCTCAAATACTCCTCTATCAGGGCTCCCCATCCCCACACAGTGGCCCCCGTCACTACTCGACCGTCAATGGGTAAGCCGAGCTAAAAAGCAACATCCTGCAGGGTAACAGTCGTCTCTTCCGCAGCATGTGAAAGGTGTGTGTCTCCGGCCTCCACCTCTCTACAAGAGCACTGATCAATTGATGGTCGATCGGCACAAACTCGCATATCGCCAAGCCGTAAAAGCCTGCCTCTCATAAAAAGGGGACAATCAACTCCAGCGGCTGCTGGTGATGGTAGTGATGAGCTCGTCGAATCCTGAGTACACGATCAGGCTGCGAAAGAAAAAAAATCACCAATTATCACGTCTGACAATTCAGAAACAGTTTATACTTGGATTAATTAAGATCTAACTATTTCCATACATGGCTAGCCCAAATCGACTGGGATATGTGTGAGGCCTGAGCCGTCAGCAGTGAGGGATCTCGTGGTCCAGGATCAACGTGTCGCGATGTGGATGCCATTTGCCATGACAAGCATTGCGTTAGAATGAAATTTAAACACACACTAACTTAACAGACTTGTGCAATTTAAGTACAAATAATATATCTTAAATTTAAATTATAACATATATAAATAATACCGTAGAATATAATTAATTATGTTTTTAAAATTATAATCTCCGTATAAATAACTTGGAACCTAAAAATTATGTATTTATTCCATGTATAAATTTATAAAATTTAATTAATTAGATATTAATTATTATGAAATGCGAAATGGATTGGGGGAGGTACCAAATGAAATGGGCGCCAAGTGGAACGGCGCCTCTCAGGCCCTTTCCCCCCAACGGGCTAGGTGCAGCACAGGCACCATGTTGGAAGGCGCCTGATAAATACTTTCAAAATCACGGTAAAACAAAAAAAATTTTATAAAATTTTCGTATTTTGCTGTTTAAACCAAGTTGTATACACTTGGACGATTTACTAATGATCGGTTCACATTACTAGTAATGAGGTAACATATATATACACAATGACATGCAATTTTACAACCATAAAAAAAAATACATTGTGCGACCGTTACACTTACGACATTGGGTAACATACTCTATAACATATATGCAAAAGTAAATACTAAAAATCAAGGTGTAGAAGGGCCTTCCTCCCATGTAGCAGTAGGCAGCGCCTACGATTATATCCTTCCATCTTACAATGATCGCATTTTTGCTTTACACCACTTTCTTGAGGCCAATCCATCTCATTTCTGATCCGGCTCGACTTTGGTCGTCCCCTTGCACGTAATCTTCCATAATTTGGAACTAGGACAGGAAATGGTGATAGGTTATTCCATTGCGACCACTCCCCGATGGGCCACCACTCAGATTTATAGCAATTGAGTAGTGTGTCAAGCCTGTACACAGCATCGACATATGGTTCCCACGATATGTTGATTGAGGCACAAGCAGCAATAATATGAGCGCAAGGATACCTATATGCTTGGAATTGTCCACATTCACATTGCCCTTTGTCTAATAATACTTGGACGACCTTTCCACATGACCCCCTTGCCATATCAGGGCCCTCCACCACCTCAAACCTAGTCCCTTGTCTATTATAAGCACGAACGTGGTAAGAAGAAGCACGTGACTGGATAGTCGCAAGCTCCTGTCTGAATCTGCTTGCGTATATGTGACCTTGTTGTAGTTCAACATGTACTTCTTTTGCCCTTTCCACAAAGTACTTGACACATCTATAGTATGTTTGTTGAACAAGGCCTGTGATTGGTAGCTTTCTCAGTCCTTTGAATAGGCCATTGATGCACTCTACAATGTTGGTCATCATATGACCATATCTTCTGCCTTCATCATAAGCCAGCGTCCACTTCTCCATCGGAATAGCGGTCAACTTCTTGTGGATTTCCTCATTGACTTTGCTGAGGTTCTCCAACGTCTCCATGGCCTTTTCCCAACTGGGCTCATACGTTGAACAAAAGGAGACAGATAGGTTATCTGGGTTGAACTACCAGATATACAAATTTATAGATGAAAGGTTCAACAAGGAAATTATGCTATAACGCATACCAATCTTAAGGACAGCTTTCCTCACGTTGTCATCCCTGCACTTCTTGCGAACGTTGCTGGCAATATATCTGATACAGTACCGGTGAAAAGCATTAGGAGGCTGCCATCCCAGACCTTCGGTGGCTACAGCTTCTTTTATAGCTCGGTGTCTGTCTGATATCAAGCATATCCCTTGCTTGTTCGTAACATTTACCCGCAGTAATGCCAAAAATCAACTCCAGTTTTCATAGTTCTCCCTGTCAACAATGGCAAAGGCAAGAGGAACGGAGCATTTGTTACCGTCCTGGGTCGCAGCAATCAGTAGCACACCCCTGAACTTACCATACAGATGCGTTCCATCAACTTGTATGAATTGCTTACAGTAGGGAAATGCGGCAATGCATGGCTTGAAAGCCCAGAAAACACGGTTGAAAACATGTTTCTGCGGATCAACACGGTTGTCAGCTGTGACGAATTCGTGTGACTCCAACTTGAACAGTGCCTGGTCAAAGTAGCCTAAAATATCCAACCATTTGGGAAGCACTTCGTACGATTTATCCCAATCACCGTACACCTTGACAATTGCCTTTTGTTTCGCCTTCCATGCTTTTCTGTACAAAATTTTATACCCGTACATGTCTTCCACCCTCTCTTGTATAAGCGAGATTGGAACATCTTGCTTAACTTTAATCATCTCGAGTATTAAGGAACTGATATACTCGGAGTCCAGAGACTTGTGATCCTGTGACAAACTGGCATTAACACATGTGTGAGGCCCTGAAAATCTAGTTATTATCCAAGTGTTACAATTCTTCAGTTTGGTCGCTCTGAGGTGGAAATTGCATTGGTCTCCGTAATTATTACACTTCACGCTTAATCTTCTGGTATCCGACTCCTCCACGTAATAACTGTGGTGCCTTCTGATGTGGTAATGCTTAGTTGCAGCAATTAAAGCCTCCTTGCAATCGAACTCTTGCCCAACCTGTAAGTCCTCCATGTCGTAATCATAGCTTAGTTTCATTATTTCCGGAAATTCATTAGGATTCCGCATGGCATCCCAATTAATGTGAGAGAAGACAGTAGCTTGAGGGACACCACATGATGTCTGTGCAGCATTGTCACTCCTCACCTGCCGCTTTGCAACACTGTCTCCATGTGCAGTGGCGTGTTCCTCGTCATCAGTGTCACGATCATCATCGCTACTGTAAGACACCTCATCATCCTCAAAACCAGACTCAAGGTGAGCATCCATCAATATAGGACTAGTGGATTCTTCCTCTTCGGCCGGTAAGGCACTTGTTGAACCCATCATGGTATGTGATACATTTCGTAGGAAAACGCCGGCAACTGATGAGTCCAATGCAGGAGTATAACTATCAGAAATGTGGAACTCGATTCCACCCGTGTACGGAAGCCCTTCCTGCACCATCGAACAACTAGTGCTGACATTAGCCGTTGGAACCATAGGTGATCTAGTTGTTGGAACTATTTCTTGTGAACCCAGGTTGGCTGCATGCAGTTCAGCTGTGATCACCTCCGCGTACAATTCCATTGCTGTCATCGTCAGATGCTGTTCGTAGCTTGCTATGGCACATGCCAAGTCTTCATCGTCGTCCAATTCGTATGCCATGTATTGAGCCTCTGTTTGGTGCTGTGGAAACCTATAAACAATTTTCCCTACAGCTTAATCTTCGTGAAGCTTCAGTCAGGCATGAATCCTCTCCCGTAAAACATCCATAGTGCTGCATCCTCTTAACTTCAATGCCTTTGGGGGAGGTCCATCGTACATTACCCCCATTGATCCCTTAATAATTGTACCATTTGAATATATAAAAGCAATTAAACTTTTCTTCATCTTCTTACTCTTAGCTGCAAAATACTCACTGCACCCCCACAGCTGATAGATAGTCTCATATACAAATTTTATTCTCATAAACGAGTGCACTAATATTTACTACTATAAGTAAAAATGAACGGAATGTATTACTATTTTGTAAGGTATTCTATCAATACTACGTAATAATAGGATTATTTTTTCGGCCAAGCAAATGTTATTTCTTTTCCAAAATTAATATAATATTTGGCTATATAATCTTATTTATGGTTTAGTTTAACTCTTTCAATTATCACTTATCTTAGTTATTTTGCCCAAATTATACTAATTAACTAAGTTAACGTTTTTAATACGCTATATTTTTTATATTTACGATTTTTTTCTCCGTTCACACTTACTACCAAATAGCAATCAAAATTATGTACACATTATTATTTGAATTTTTTAATATAATACAACCATGAATTCTTTTTTACATTCACTGACTTCGTCTAATACTTATTTTGCAATACCTCCATAAATATTTTAATGCTTCCTGGATAAACCTATGTAACCTAAAATTTTTTCAAGTACGTTTATTTTTCTTGCATTTATTATATCTACTATTTAAACACAAAAAAGTTTCAATTTTTAATAACAATATCCTATTTTTTTAAGGTTCTTGGTTACATTCACATATCCTAGAATTTTTTTTTAGTACCTCTCTTATACTTAGACCTATATTAGGACACCTTTATTTATCTCGTTTGTTGTTCTTTTAATAACATAACCTATCACAGTACATATAAATTCCTACAAAATTTTTATAAATCATAACTTCACATCTTAAATCATAATTCCACATCATAAATCATAACAATCAATATAAAATAAAATTTTTTTGATTATTTATATCATAACATTCTAAATAAATTCCTCTACTAATATAAAAAATATTTTCATCATGACTAATAAAAATTATAATATAAGCATAAATTTTATAAAAATACTAATCGGTAAGTATTCGGAGAAGCAAACAGAAAAAAGCCTCTGCATGAAAGAAAAATATGTTAGATAATTTAATAACTTTAATCTCTAAGTAAAAGTTAAATATATTTTGTAAAATAATATATTCAACGAATAAAAATAACAATATACATAAAATTTTACTAATGTATATTCAATTTAAAATATAGTGTTTGAACTTTTATATCAAGAAAATATTAATAAATTTTAAAAGATAATTAATTCTTATTCTTAACAATTTTTATTAAAACTATAATATATAGTTAGTTATTTCAATTAGCGTTTTTCATAACATGAATTTTTTAAAAAAAGATATTTGATCATTAAAAATAATTTTATGTCAAAAATATGAAATTATATTATATTAATATTATTCAATATATTGCATTTCAACTTTTAATAGAATGATAGAAGAAATAAAGAATAAAATATTTAGTAACGTACATGAAATAAAGAATAAATTATGTACGAACTGTAAACTCTTTCAGAACTCTTATTTGATGTATTTTAAATTTAAAATATATTATTTAAAAATTCTCATCAACAATAATTTAAAAAAATTTATATAAATAATATTTAATTTAATCACTAACTTTTTTTCTGTAAAATATAATATGAAATTAATTATTTTTGTTAATTAAATGTATATTAAAGCTTCAATTTACTTAAAATATTGTAATAAATTAAAAAATATAATTAATGATTGTAATAAAATATTGTTAACAACCTGTTAATTTTTCTAAAGAATAAAATATGTTAAAGCTTCAATTTTTCTTAAATCCTAAATCATCATTTCACATTATACATCATAATAATGAACATAAAATAAAAATTAAAATATAAATATAAAAAATATACAAATACTACTCAGTAAAAAATATAAATTATCACAGATCACATAAATTTGTATAAATTTTTTCTAAATCTTAGATTATCATTTTCGATCATAAATCAAAATAATCAACATGAAATGCATAATATATATACAGAAATTATAAAAATACTAGTCAGTAAAAATTATAAACTATCACATATCACATAAATTTGTACAAATCTTTTCTAAATCCTAAATCATCATTTCACATCATAAATTATAATAATCAACATAAAATAAATATTATAATATAAATATAAAAATTATCAAAATATTAAACACTAAAAATTATAAATTATCACAGATTATATAAATTTGTATAAATTTTTTCTAAATCCTAGATCATCATTCATATCATAAATTATAATAATTAATTTAAAAAATTATAATATAAATACAGAAATTATAAAAATACTAACCAAGAAAAAGTTGGAAGAAGATCAGGTCTGCTCCAAGGAAGAAAATGCCTCCGAATAAAATGCACAAAAGAAAGAACTGTTGATGATTGCTGAATGAAAAATATAAACTACTGAGAATGAGAGAAATTACAGAGAGTGGTTGCGAAGAAAGAAGAGAAGAACGGCGGAGGGTTTCTGAGATGATGGAGTGCGGAAGGGGTGGGGGGTATTTAAAGGGGTGGGGAGGCGCCATTTCATTAGGCACCTCCCATTCAAAATTCAAAATTGGCACCCCTGGAGGACGCCATTCCATGGTGGGGGCGCCACTTCAAATGGCACCTCCAAGGGTGCCTTGGGCGGGAGGACGCCACTTTGAATGGCGACTCCCAGCCCTTTGGGCGCCATTTGAAATGGCGTCCTGCGTATTCCAGTAATTTGTTTTGCAACCACCGTAAAAAGGTAAATTATTTGTAAAATAAACGTAATCCGGTATTTTATTCTTTAAAATCTACTTGTTAACCTGTTGTCGTTTACATATTTGTGAAATTTTGAATTTTAAATTCTACACATATGTGAGGAAAAGTAAGTAAAAAATATATTTAAAAATTGAAAATAACATTCGTCAAAAATTAACTTAATTCAAATCATATTATAAGTGTTATTATAAAAAAAAATTAGTACAAGACTTATGCACAAAAATATAATATTTCAAGGAAATGATTCCACTAACGGGGAGAAGGCATTGTATTAAAATCTCACGAATACCCCACACTGAAGACACTGCTTTATTAATATCTTGGTCTTGACTCTTGAGACTTGAGACCAGTAAAAGGGCAAAATAAAAATATCTTATGGAAGCTTCTAATGTCTCTACCTAACACGTTTGAAAAAAAGGAAAAAAGTAGGGTTGATGGTTGAAAAGGGATGCTCCGCTTTGTATGTGGGAGGGGCCATTGTTTCTTGTTGCATACGATCACCACCCATTCCTGTCCTTTCTGCTCATTGCTGTCCCTGCCTTGGATCTGCATATTCAATTTTCTGTCGATTTTAGAAAAATTAAAATATAAAATTTATTTTGGAATTTATTATTTTTTATTAAAATTCATAATTTTTAATAAAAAATTTTGCATCCATCACTTTTCAAACTTCATCTGATGTAATCCAAATTCCTCTTTCTTTCATTACCATTTTTTTTTCTCATTTTTTACCCAAAAACAAAGTAGTAAATAATTTAAAATACTTTAAAATAATTTTTTTTAAATAATAATGGATATTATTATACCATTTAGAAAAATGTTTTAATACACGTTTTAGTATCGCATAGTTAAAAAAATGAAAAAAAATAATTGTGTGAATAAATAGTATTATTTATCCATGTGCATCAAGCATTTTTTTTTCTCTTAAAACTTATTTTATTTCTATCCCTTATCATTTTTAAATTCGGATTTTTATGTGAATTTAATATTCTTGTTAGGTTGGGTAACACCCAAATATTAATCCACCAAGTAAATGGCGATCGAGGACCAAGGGAGCCAATGAGATTAATGTATGACCCCATGACATGACCCTGAATTACTGCTGGCAGATAAAATTTGGATGGTTGGTAGGATCTATTCACTATATCTCTATCCATAATATATTTTAGTTGTTACCAGCTTTTCATTCAAAATTATTTGCCTCCTACAAAGCTTCTTGTTGTCTATACATAATTTGAAATTCTATCATACACATAAAAATCCTTTTTAGCGTGAGATTTATAAGAGTAGAGCCTATCGGTCTGATACTTATATGAGCGTAAATTTATATCTTTATATTTTTCTCCATTTTACTGAAATAAAAATTTCTCTTGTATATTAGAATTTCTCCTCAACTTATATAACAAATAAAAAAATTGAGTAAGTCGTACCCGTCGTTTTCTTTTTCCCCCCTGAATAAGCCATATCCTTTAATAGGGAGTAGGAAATTTTTGTGATGCATCAATAAATTATCTAATTATTTATATATTATCGTATAACATACTTTGAGATATTATTAAGTAAATCTGTGATTAGATAAACTCTCCCTAGAAAGTAGGTTAGCTGTTGAATTTTTTTTTTTTTGTGGCATGGGTAAGATATATAAATATATATATATATATATATATATATATATATATATATATATATATATATATATAGTTATTAAAAATAATTTTTAAAATATTAAATTTCCTATAATTTGATTTCAATGCAATAATTGTATATGTAGTTATTCTATCACGCCATTTAAATATATGGATTCTTGCAATTTTATTGATTCCCTGCTGATTGAAAATTAGGCAAAAGTTTGTGGCAGATCCATAAAAATACAGAGATCCATTCCTTTGAAGAATTAACAATTAACAATTATAATTATAATTATTATATTGAATTCTAAGTAGATTATTCAATATTTAATATTTATTTTATATAATTGAATGCAATACGTTTTCAATTAGGTAAGAATTTCTCGGATGAGAAAGTGAGAATAATCAATTGAGGCTAACATTTTTGTATAGCAAAGCATATTTGCAATAAAAAAAAGTGCTTTTAAAGTGCGGAAAATGAGAAAGAAAGGACCTTTTACTGCAGAATTAGCTAGCACAACTATCAAACCCTACATAGATTGATTGAAGGGTGCAGCTTGATTACAAAATTAAAGTTTGTTGGGTTTATTTAACTTGATGATAACAAGTACCTAATGCAATATTGTTGAACCTGAAACCATGAATTGTACCATATTCAAATCAAATATTTCACCAAATCAACTTTTAACTTCAGGAATGTTGAATTCAAATGATAAGTAAAGACAAAAATAAGTTCAGTATCCCTTATGTTGCAAGTTAAACTTTTTTATTAAATGAGCGAAATTATTTTATTCATATATCAATCATTTAGTAAACCTGATCAGCTAACAAAATCAAAATTAATTTAAATTTTGTGGTATTAATTTAATTGTGAGTTAATTCTATTCATTATCAGCCTTAATTGTTGCATCAATCTGAATTTGCATCCCCTCTATCTTTCAAAAAAATTGAGCGTGTGAGTATAGAAATGTGGTGTGAATTTATTATTATTATTATTATTATTATTATTATTATTATTATTATTATTATTATTATTATTATTAAACTAGTAGGTTTAGAGATTATGATGCATCGGTACTTATCATTAAATTTTATTCAGATTATGTAGTACTGTATATATAAATAAAATATAATGATTTAGATTACAGATACACCGTAGTCATTACCTTCACTGGAAGAGTTGCAATTCTCAAAATAAAAGATTATGTTTTTCTCTTAAATAAAGAAATTTACAAGGTAAAAATTGAGGGACACAAATCCTACTACTAATGGTTTTAGGGTCCTCCCCACCTGGAATTTCCTTTAAAATTTGAGTAAATCATTAGATTGGCCTCTGAAAGATACATATTATATAAGATATTTTTTTTCAAAAAAAATTATTTTACTTCAATTAACTAAAATTTTAAGAGAAATTTGACAATATTTATTTTTAAATGATAAATTTGATGTAAAAATTAAAGATTTGTATACTTATATGATATAAACTTCTAGGAAAATCTGTCATAACATATATCTTCCATGGTTTACTCTGAAACTTTTAAATGAGAATTTCAAAAAAAGGAAATTTCTTCTTAGGCTCTAGACTCCCCACTGTCCACTACCAAAGCACGTAAAACCAAACTATGCTATTGATAGTAATTAAAAATACCATACCAAACTGATTATAGAATTCTATGCTGACAAGCAATAATAACACTAGCTATATATGAAGATCTGTCCATCCAAAGGTAATCACCAAACTAGACCAGATGAGCATGAAATTGACAAAGTGAACACAAGCAAAATAAAAGAACCACAAACATAGCCATATATAGGTGGGGCTTTTTTCATGATAAATACTAAGTTAAAAAGTTGGTTGGATCATGAGCTAAATAATTGAGGTTGGTAGAATGATGCATCGATTGTGCTACTCATTGATGCATTTTTGGATAGTGTATATATCTACTGGGAATTACTGTGAGTGGAAAATGTGGAAGATATAGGCAACCCAGTGCCATTTCATCTTAATTTCTCATCCTCTCACAGCTTATCCATTCCCTTCTTTTTCCTTTTACCATAAAAGAAAATCCCATTAGTCTCCAAAGGAATCTACAATAGATTTTAATTTGAAAGAGAAAGGAAAAAATGGTCATCACAAGCCTTTATGGTCCATATGATTATGACACACATGAATTAACATATAAAATTTACAAATCACCAAAAAAAAGAAGATAAAATTTACAAATTCAGTCAAATTTCACCGTATCATTCCCTCTTCCTTCCTTTCGTTTAGATATTCTCTCACTAATAATAGTGGTTGTCTAGATTAAAAAAATAATAATCTTAAAGCAAAAAATAACTCTTTTCTTATTTAAGATTAATTCGTATCCATAAAAAATGACTAAGTAAAGAGTCGGTCAGTTCTCGGAAAAAAAATAAAAAAAAAATACAAAAGCAAAGAAGATACTATATTGGGGGTCTAAATTTAAAAGGCAGGCAATTCTTTTATGCATGTGAATATGCTGCTTGGTGTAACCAACCCTAGTTGAGGGCCTTGGATGTAAATGTATTGTATTATAATAATATTGATCAATAGTCAATCAAAATATGGGAAAGAATATAAATGCTTAATGGGAAATCCCACCCAACATCATGTGACGATCTAGATCTATGAATTATTAGGGTCGTTTCCCAAAAAATAAAAAATTATAAATTATTTAGTTACTTACAAAATATGATAAATCACTTCTCAGAAAATTATATTCTTCATAAAATATGAAAAATCATTTACTTATTCTCCTCTTAAGTAACTTTTATTTTTTGAAAAATATAACTTCTTTCATCTCAATCAAATAATATTGAAAATTTTTCAAAAAATTCACATAGGAAAGTAACTTTCTAAAAATTTAACTTTTTATAAAAACTTATTTGTTATATGAAGTCAACGATTCCTTAATTTTTTTAATGGTGAAATACCCTAAAATGATTCCTGATTCTAATAGAAATAACGTTTCCCAATATCATCGCGAATTTCACCGTTGCTGGTAAAAGACCAAACAAAAATAGTGAGTTTGAGTCTATTTTCTTAGTCTTTCAACCTAAAAAATTTATACAAAAAAGGATAAATCACATGAATAATAACAATAAATGGAGGAAAAACATTCACCCATTGTTCAACTGTATTGGTACTACTATGCATATCAGCAACTAATTATCAAAAGAAAATAAGAGAAGAAACGTCAAAATTTACCACCATCCTCTCCGCTCTGTTCCGGGCATGTTAATGAAACAATGCTTAGCACACTTATTTTGTTTCATAATTTGTCACTCAACTACATACATATCACAACTTGATTTAAATTGGTTCTATTTATTTGACTCTTTATGTTCAGATTCTGTCACATATACATTGAGCAATAGATTGTGCACAATGTTAAGTGCCATTGGCATTTAACTTCCTATACCAATTTTACTTCATCTCCAAGCTTCTATAATCCAAAACACCACCTTTCAAGCCCAAGAAATCATAGCCACTGGTGCTGCTTCCACTAGCGGTGCTTCCGGTGATACCATTAATCCCACAGCTGCAATCCTTACTATTCTGCAGACCCAAGCTGCAAGAAAAACAAAGGCTTCTTTCTCCGTTGCTCTTTAATGGCTGATGATCAGGCTGGTTTTGATGATGCGGAGGGCTAATTGTGAGTTCAAGGTTTAAATCAGGACATCTTTCTAAGACAGTTGGGGCTCGTTTGACAACATTATCTTTGCTCTCTCCGAACAAGCTGGCTGTGTTGTTGCTGCTGTTGTCTTCTTGCTTAGCACCATTAACAGATGAAGCAAAAGATATTGTGGTTGGTTCTTGAATATTCTGAGCTGCTGCTGCTGACTCATTAAGAGGCCTGTGCGTTGCCGGGTCAATACCTCTGCTCAATAGCTTCCTCCTTATATGAGTGTTCCAGTAATTCTTTATCTCATTGTCTGTTCTTCCTGGTAATCTCCCAGCTATTAGAGACCACCTGCGAAAGGATCAATACGAAACCCATTTAATAAAATTGAAATAAAATAATTACATGCACTTTAATAGAGCTTAATAAGATTTCTTGATATTTGAACATACCACTCTATTAACACACCTGTGTTATTATAACATGAATGTTTTACAGGTATATTAATACAGAACTTGATTTCTTAGTATCAAGAACAGTTGATCCGAATGATGAAGGATTTAAGTAATATATTTTGAACTCTTAATTAGGTCTGAATCCCCTCATCGTGAATGGAAAAAGGAAAAAATCCCATCGGTTGTCATTAATTCTACATTAAAAAGAATCGGAAAAAAAATACATAAATTGGATTGGACATTCTTTTTATTTTTTCTATCGATGTTGGGCCAACAATATCTGCAAATGATCTACTGGTAAGACGATTAATTTTTAATTTGTGCCAAAGGTAGAAGTCAGACTTAGTAACGTAAAAAATGTGTTTTAGGGCTTACTTGTTGCCAAGAAGACTATGGAGTTTGATGATGAGTTCATCTTCTTCTTCAGTGAAATTGCCGCGTTTAAGGTCAGGACGGAGATAGTTGATCCACCGGAGACGGCAGCTCTTGCCACATCGGAGAAGGCCGGCGGCTTTGGGGAGAGAGCGCCAGCAACCTTCGCCATGTGCTCGAATATAAGCTATGAGGCGATCATCTTCTTCTTTGGTCCATGCACCTTTGTTTGTGTGAGCTTTTTCACAGCAAGGGGACCTCCCCATTTGAAGTAGAGAACTAGAAAGTACTAGAAGAAATGGCAATTATTGGTCCCTAAAATGAAACAGCTTGGGAGTCTCTCTCTCTCTCTCTACTTCTGCTGTTTTGAAATATCAGAAATGGTGGAATTGGAAACAACTGAGAAAGGGGTGTTGTTTCTTGAGTTGCTGCAACATTAAGGCCGGCCTTTGCAGAGTTGGAGTGTGATTTTTATAGGCTTTTGACCCACAAATAGAGAGAGAGGAGAGAGAGAGAGAGAGAGAGTATAGCAAGTGACCCCAATTGCTTCTAGATGTGAGTTGGTGAGACAGGTTAGAGGGAGTGGCTGGTGGCTATCTCTCTCTTTCTTTGATGATATTAGCATCAAATGATATAATAAGTTTAAACACATTAACTATTGGTTGCCCTCCAGGTAGGTGTAAAGTAGGATATATTAAAGTATGGGCAAGGCAGGACAAGATTTGATCTCTTTTCCTTTTTTATTAAAAATAAATCATAATTTGCATCTCATATATCATACACCAATTTAGAACTCAAATATTAAAAAAAAAAATTGCTAGACAAGAATAGGATATAATTTTTTATGGGTAATCTCAGGTGCATCTGGTTTTGATGACTCGAGACAAAATTTAACATTTAAATTTATTCTTGATTGATCAAATTCATTAACTATCAAATAAATACATGCTAACCTGTTCTTTGGTAATTAGGTATGCATCTAGGTTTCGGCCAGCAAAGTAAATGCAATTCAAGAAGATAGTATTAGGTTTAGTTTGGACAATAATAATTACATTTTGAGGCAATTCATGTGCAAAAGCTTTTGGAGATGGTAATGGTAGTTGTGATTCTTTATTCTATTGGTGCATTATCATGCATGAGAGAGAGGGGGGGCAAGCTTCTAGAAGAGTAGGAGGTTGGGTTGAAAGAAAGGATGATGAAGGAGAGAGGGAGGGAGAAAGTGAAAAGACAATGAGTGCGGGTGTGGTTGTATATGGGCTTTGGTTCACCTTCCACTTTTCTTTTTTTTCCCTTTTTCCCCAACCTTGTGGTGCAAGTTTAGGCAATTTTGCAAGGGAAAGGTAGGGATCTGGGGCATCATTCACCCTATTGTTATTTTCTTCTCTCCATTTGCAAATTACAAGTTATCCACCTCCACTCATCTACTCTCCCTCCCCCCCCCCCCAAAAAAAAAAAATATGGATATGATGTGTAACAAGTGGAGAGAAATACTTGTATTCTAGGTTTACAATACGTGTTCATATTTCTTTCTAATGAGAACTCAGCTAAACGTTAGTTTGTTACCCATACAACAATCTTGCAAAATTTACATGCATTATAAATTGTAAACTTTAATTTCTTTTATAATAATAGAAGTGACAAATTATTCAAGATATATTTAAAATTTGAATTCAAATTTAAAATATGTGAAGAAATATTACAAAAATAGCACTAATTTTTGTTGTAACACTAAAAGTGTTAGTTGTACTTTTCAATTTATAATACATTGAAAATTATAATTATCAACTTTATATCGAGTGGAAGGAGGAGATTGTATTATGTTCTGTGAATAAATATTTTTCATCGAGTGGACGGTAAGAGTTAATATCATGGGTACATGTTGCTTTCATAAAGAGAGAAAGGAGAGGCCCAAAGGAATCTTCACTTGGGTGATTATTTTGGGAGTATTTCACCTACCTTTTCATCCTCTTTCCTCAATGTCTTTGAAATCCTATTCCAGCTCTTACACTCTAGTTGATTGTATGGGCATAATTTGCAGTATTTGCATCATTTATCACCACCACTTATTAATAAAGGTACTTGCCCACTTCCTTCACATGATCCACCTACTCAACAAGTATTTTAGTGGTTAGGTGGTATAATAATCAATTTACGTGTACTTTGATTAATTTGTTTTTTATATGAGTTAAAAGGTATCTTATCAGCCCTTGATTTTAAGAATTTATGAGTATATTTCTCTCAGTCTAACTCTGTAAGATAACTTCCATAATTTAGATATGGTTGTCCATTTGTTACTTTTTTGTGAGGAGAATGGATAAATCAACTAAGCTTGTAAACCTATAATTCTTTATTATTTCTTGTCCTTTTAGTTTGTGAGACAGCATCACTAACTAAATGAATTTATAGGATTCCAAAAGGATGTAATGTGCGTCTAGTACTAAAACTACCATTAATAATGGATAGATGGAATGTATAACTATATATTAATTTATTGAGCATCAACGCTGTCAGTTGGGTTGCTATTATTGCAAGTGTTCAGCCTACAATGGCCTCTTCTTAGCCAACTAAAATTGAAGAAGCAACCTAGGCTCTCTCTATCCCATTTTTATACAGATGTTATGTGGTTTTTGTTTTAGTCATTTTTCTATTATTATGTCAGACTGATAATATAAAATTATCTGTCAACTTCATTATATATAAAAAAGAGATTCGTGTACATAAAAAATTTGTATCTATTTCTATATAATATAATAAAATATGTTTATATTCATTCAAATTAATCTCCCATACAAAATGGGGACACCCCCACATGGGACAATGTACAAATTAAAAAAAGAAAGTAATAGTAATATTAGCTATTGTGTATGGTTAAATTGTTGAATACTAAAGAAAAAATTGATTTAAACTCATTTAATCATTTCAATGATGTCATCTATTCACATTCATTAATTGGAACAAGCAATAATAAAAATCGAGCAAGAGAACCAAATTGTTGGCATAACCGATAATATGCTACTTTCAGCTTGCTTTATTTATTAACGGATGAGAATTTAAAATTTGAGACGATCTTTCTTGAAAATAAAAAAAAAAAGAATGTTTTAATATACAAAATAATTGTCCTACTCTATCATTATTTTATTGAAAAGTTTTAATTCAAATGATATACTTGTCTTAAAAATTTTTACCTTTTTTCCAAATTTGATCTGAGGTGCTTATGTGTGCGCGTCAGTTTAATCATTCATACTAAAAAAATTGAGAAAAACCAAATAACCATAACTAAACTATGCTAATCATCGGAAAATGAGGGAAGAACGCAGAAGGAAAAAGAAAAGGGGACTTCAACATATTGTGGCGTGGGATTTGGCAATTACATGATTGTATGGTGAGAGCCAGCGCAGCAGCACGAGTATGTCATGTGCTTAGGTATTCGTGGGAGGTTGTCCTAAGAACCCTTACCTACTTCCTTGTCTGTCCTCCACAAGTGGTCTCTTCCCTCAGCCTCACCACTATGCCCGTTTCCAATGACCCGTATACGGTGGATATATAGCAAATACTAAATAAAGGGATTTGTATTCCCTCATCTTCTTTTTTTTTTAATTTATATTTTTTATATTAGAGAAGAATAAATATAAATTTTTTATATAATGAGATGAGATTTTAAACATTTTTTTATTTACAATAAAATATATAGAAAGTTCTGTATTTATCTTGATAATATAATTGAAAAATCATTAAAAGGAAAAATATGATCCAACACTTTTAATAATATAATAACAATCCATACTATTTTTAGAATTTTTTTATAAATTTTGGTTTTGAATTGTGTTATGTGTATTACGTGATTTATCATTTTTATTATTTAAAAACAAAGAAAAATTCTAAGTAAAGAAAGAAGGGAAAAAACATCAAGACTCGCAAAAATTTTAGGGAGTTTGGTAACATATTGACAGACACCAAAAGCAGATCTATCTTAGCCTGTGTCTCCTGTTGTTCCTTAACCTTTTTCCTGTTGTTCCTGATCTCTATCATGTGTATCTTTTTTCAATTAGGACATGCTGTCCCCCCTAATTGAAAGATTACAAGGATCCAAATGGAATTATATCCTGATAATCAGAATAAGACCGTGGCAAGTCCGTTAGCTTATTATGATTTGGAATCTTTATATAAGAATGCATTTTAGGGACAAGAAAAGCCCATTTCCAATTCATAATTGCTCCATGAACCACGTTGTCTGACGTATGTCTCTGTGTTTGTGAGTTGTGACCTAGTGATACCCTGCAGATGCAATATTCCTTTTTCTTTTTCTTTTCAAACGTAGGACAAAGAATTACAGAGAAAAAAAATTCTCACACCCAGTACATGCCAGTCCAAGACTGGTATAGTCCATTAGTCCATCATAATCGAAACCTTATATCATTTATAGGATTCTCTCGTTTTTCTTTTGAATATAATCCCAAGACAGACGATTTTTTATGGGTTCCACTGCATATAAAAAATTCTGAATTTCACTATACATAAAAATTTTGTATACCTATTTCCAGATAAAAGGGAAAAAGAATGGATCCATATACCCAGCAATGCACAGGGTGGAGCACTGTGATATTCTTTAAATTTTAATCCCCGCCCTAGGTGCCCACTGTCTTAGCTAAATACTAGATATGTTCATGGTGATAACTCTGGTACATCAGTTGTACCCGTACATTACATTAGTAATATAAACCGTTAAATTTATTCATCTGTGCAGTATATAAAAATGTAACAATAAAATTTAATAGTGCAATCAGTGCACCATAACCTCTCCTGATTTTCTCCCAAATCACTACAATAAACTAGTCTCCAAAGCATACCTTCACTTTCTTTTCATAGGAAAAATAGGAACACTAAACTTAAATTCAAACTCCGTTTGTTTCATTACAAAATATCTGTAAAATATAATTATAAAATATTAAAATAAAAAATATTTTATTTATTTAATATTAAATATAAAAGAATTGAAAGAAGTAACCTTTCTTATTTTAAAAAAATATATATTTTTCTCTATTTTTAAACTTTTAAATATCATTTCTTAATTATTAATATAAATGATAATATCGCTCTTTTATTAATATATATATATATATAACTTTTTCCTATAAAAAATATTTTCCAATAAAATAATGGGAGCCTTAGATATTACTGTATCTATATATTCAGCTACTTGCTATCAAATGCAGCGGCGGTGGGGGAGTTAGGATGGGCCCCACCTCCCCCCCCCCCCCCCCTCACTTCCAAATTTTAATATAATTTATACTATTAAAATTTATATGACTCCCTCTAAGTTTTATAATATTTTACTTTTGATCCCTCTAACTTTAAGTTTTTACCTCCGCCACTGATCAAATGGATTATTTGCTGTAAACGTCTGTTCATACAATATTACTTCCTCAGAGAGGCTGTTGCATTACTTTTACTGGCATTTAGAAAAGTATGAAGATGCAGAAATTGCAAAAATGAACCCAATACTAATTATGTAGCATCTACTTTGCCCTTTTGCGAACTTCATACAAGTAACTAAGGATCACCACAGCTGCAGTAATTGCAACTCCAAAAGCACCTTGCGCCAGTACGATGCCATCCCTAACAGTTGCCTTTGCACTAGAGGACCTCGGTGAAAACCCTAATTCTGAAAGTTTCTTATGTGATTCAGCATAATCCCTAAAGAATGCATCCTCGTCCTGTCAAAGGGATGCACAATTTAGAAACAAGATACAACACAAATATCCAATAATGCACCGGTCTCAAATCCAAAACTACGATGCAATAGACCACTTATTCCCCCCCCCCCCAACACACACACACACACACACACTAAAAGTGCTAATGGACATCTTATTTTCTATGAAGGTTCAACCCCATACATCTGGACAGGCGGATCTGGGGACCTGAGGACTGGAAAGGAGAAGAAAATAAGGTTTGGTTTGAAGATGGCAAGTCAAGGAATCTAATCCAACAGTAACCTGATAACAAGAAAGTTGATGGAGAGGAAACTAACAGAAGTGGTGTCATATCAAATATAATAATCAATCTGTTGCATTTGCCACTTAATAATGACACTAGATAGTACCATTGTAAGTATATTGCTCATCAAGAACAAAATGTCCTACTAGAAAATTTTGTCCTTATAATATCCAATAGTAAAAGTGGTACTTTTGAATACAATAAGCTCGATTCTAAAGATTGCTCCTAGTAATTCGACGCATGAAGCCAAAATGCTTCATACCAGTTAAATAGGTAAATTTCTCAATGTTTTGCTAAAGACAAACCACCAGGACAAAGCATTGAATATGTTTAAGATAGGGATCAAGCATCAATGTCAATTAAAAAAAATTTCCAATGTACCTTTGCATAGAGCTCAACAAAACGATGAAATTCAGGATCCTCCAGCAAAGCCTTGTCTGTTGGAAGTTTAAGCAGCCCCTCAGACTCTCCTTTTAATAATTCCCTGGGACCAAACAATGATGTTTAGCAGAGGCAGAGGTCAAGCTCTACTGCTCTAGAAATGTCATTATAGTAAATCAAATGCATGTAGTATTCGAAACAGCTTAAGTCTTACACAAAGTATGAGTTATCAAACTTCAGTGGTTCCTTTGTCCAAGGACCATCAAACCCTGATCTCTCTGGATGTGCTCTTCCCTATGATACCAGCCAAAACGAACTAAGAATACCTTGCCATAAGTAGGGAAAGTTATGAAAATATTTGTAAACAAAATTAGCAATACCAGGGTATGTCCCCCCGACAGTGCAACAATATCCCTATCAGACAGGCCCATTCTATAAAAGATGTCACGGAGATGTGGCACCCCTGCAAATAGCATTCATATATGTCAGTAATTTAAACAACAAACAAAATGCCTTTCAATGTTCTGGTATGACATTTTTCAGTCACTCATCAAAGATATGAGGTGAAACCAATAGAGATTTGGAAAAATTACCTTGTTTAGCATCAGGGAGCCGGCCTTCTCTGGGACAAACTTGTGAATCCTGCAGAAGACAAACAATCAATATAGTAACCAGAAGCCATGATTTTGTTAAGTAATATTTCGAAAGTATGCAAAAGGTACCCTTCTTCCAGGAACAAACTCAATTGTGGGACCTCCAGTAACCTCAACAGCAACAACACCAGCAAGCTGAAAACACAAGCAGCAAGAAATAGGATATTGTGTCCTTTATTCAGATTTACAGAACATACATAGCAGTAAGATTAATTCTTTACTGTTAAAAGGTATCCTGCACAAAGGTGTAGCTTCCACAGAAAACCCTCCATCTCCCACTCCTTTGAGTAGAGAGAATCTGGATCAAATGTGCAATTGCCAATATAATTTAATACAGTAAAAGCCATTTATTCTAAAGACAGTTAATATAGTTCTTTAACAATTTTTTGCCCCAAGTAAATAGCTAATGTTTTTATGCTCAACATCACTACAATAACATGTATGTCAAATAGCAGTAACACGGGAAATGAACCTCAGTTAAGAAAATGTTCAAGCTACTAAAGCACACACTCAAAAACAATAACACAAACAAAAAGGTGAAAACATCAGGTGCATTTCTAAACTATCAATCAACCTTTAGCAAATGTATATATCTGTTTTTCATCCAAAGCAAACATTGTTACCAAGAAATTGTTATTGTCTTCTCTTTTGGACTTTATTCTTTGGGTACCATGTGGGAGAGCTCTAAAATGTGCATAGGCTAGAAAAGTGTCCATGCAGATCACATTAAACAACTAACTATATGAACTGTTCAGAAACTAAGTCCACTAAAGAGTGGAGATATCAAGACTTTTTGCTTGAATATCTAAATTTAAGGCATAATTCTTGACGACTTCACAAAACCTTCAAACCTGTAGCATTAAGTCAAGAAATACAAGCATGCCATATCTAAGTGGTTACCTAATCAAATAGTGCAAGCCATCCTTCGGTCAGGGGCTGTGAAACTTAACAATAAGAATGGCATGCAACCTTGATATACCAAAATGGTCTATTCGCTTTAGAACACCCATGAAGAGGCAAACAAAGAACAATCATACACTGTATAATGAAGAGACAGTTATCCACCTAATTCTGTAGCATAATAATGATCAAATAGCATCACAGAAAACGAGAATGAATTGATTACTTCCATGATTTCATCTGGCATGCTGAAAAAGAACTAGGCGTGGCCTCCCCATTTTATAAGGACAGATTTAAGAATTCCATACAAAAACAATCCAATTGCATGTGACAAAAATCAAAACCTTAGAATTATGTAACATGTGGTATATTTTTTGGATGACAATCCTAGCATACAGACAATACAGAAGTCCATTCTATATTTAATTTTTCAAGGTAAAAGTAGCACTGTATTATGCATGGATAATCTCTCATAATAACTTATTGGTAAAATAAAATCACCTGGTACAAGTCTGCAAATGTAATCTTGGGACATTTTTCCTTCACTTCCTCTGTAAAATCAGAAAAGAAAACACCCTCAAAATGATGAGTACAAAGACTTAATTCTCATTTACATTCCACAACCCACGAACTATCAATACCAAATCATTAAAATGAATGGAGTACACAAGAGTCCTCACCAGAGCAATAACTACATTTAAGTTGGTGTTTTAATACCTAATCCACTATTAGTGCAAAACTATGTATACTAATTGCAGATCAAATTTAGTTCATGCACAGAAACCACTCTTAGCATTTAAAAAAAAAAAAAAAAAAGGATGCTAACAGATGAAGAAATAGAATCAAACTTTGTTGTAACACTAGGCATCAATGTTGTCAAATTGTGAATCCAACTGAATCATGAATAGTAAGATTGATGATCCAGACTTAACATGACAAACTTTATTGATGCAGATCAGAAATTCTTTGGAAATTCTATTATGAGTTGTGAAGGACAATTTGGGTAGAAAAGGGGTTGGTAAATGGAAGGAGTCCACCTCCTTAGATAGAAATCTGAAAATTCAGATTTAATCCTAGAACAAAGGGAACAACCTTCAAAATTGAGAGATAACTCTTAATAAGTCATTCAACTGCTATCTTTTTTTGGCATCAATAATGCTGGAACAGCACATGAACTGAGGCTTTCACGAATAAAACCTTTGGATAGAAGGTCTTGAAAATCTGCCAGTATCTTCTGCAAGTCGGCTTTTAGTTGTTGAGATTGGACAACTTCCTGATCCTGCCACACAACCAAAGCATAAACAATGCCACCTTCTCTCTTGTTTTCCCCTTCAAACCCTTTTAATGACAGCATGCTGACAGCCTTCACTGCTGGTTGCCTTGCTTGGGAACCTTCACTCTTCATTGGCAGCAACTTGATCTTCTTTCCATTATGAGAAGTATAGGTATTAATTTTTCCATTGTGCAATACCTTCTTATCATATTGCCATGAATGCCCTAACAAAATGTGTGCAACTGTCATTGGAATAATATCACACCAAAGTATCTCTTTATAATGATCACCAACTGAAAATGTCACCAAACTTTGTTTAGTAACCGGAATAGATGTGTCATTACTCCAAGCAACCTTGTAAGGTTCTAAATATTCCCAGCATTTCAAATTTACTTTTTCCACGAGCTTTTGAGATGACATTGGCAGAGCTTCCTCCATCAATGACGTGCTTGAAGACTTGATCTCCACATTTAACATTAGTGTGAAAGATCCTAGTCCTAGGCCATTTGTCTTCTGTAAATTTCTTTGGTGCAGCAAAGATGCACTGCATTACCATAGTTACTTGTTCAACACCTTCAACTTATTCAACGTCTTGTTCTTCTAGTAGTCTTTCTCTGCATCTTGCTCTTCATTAACAGCCTCTTGACCTTCACAAAAATTCAAATTTTTTGTAGGACACATGAATGCTAAATGGCCTCTACCCCCGCAGAGTCATTGAATCTGTTTCTTAGTAATTAGGAGGTAACTTTTCAAACATTCGCAACTATATATATTTAGTCAGTTCATTAAATTGGGAATTTGATTCATTCAAGTAGTATTTAATTAGTCATTTAAGAGTCCCCTTGGTTTAAATGCCAAAAGGTTTTTAAATAAGAGCATTTCTATGTACTCTTCAGGGTTGAATGAATTATTAAGGGTTATCTCTCAAATTTGAAGGCTGTTATCTTGGTTTCCAAGATTAAATCTGAATTTTGAGATTTCTATCCAAGAAAGTGGACTCCTCCCATTTATCTGATCCCTTTCCAACCCAATTTACCTTTCACAACTTATATCAAAACTTTTATGAAATTCTGATCTGCATCAGTTTGGCATCAAAGCAAGATCATTCCTTGTGGATTGTCAACCATCTCAATGACAACAAGAAGTGGAAGAGAATATCGTCACAAACTTACAAATCATAAAAGAGATGGCTTGTTGTTACATATTGTATGAGAAACATAATATTTCAAATCAAATTGCTAGTCTTAAAACTTGGAGGGAGGAAACTATAATCAATGGAAAAAGCTAAGATAAGAAGGCCTTAGATGAAGGCTTCCATGCTTAAGCCTTCTTTTCAGATGGCACCTTCAACAACATCAAGTCACAATTTGCATCCATTGCAAATTCATGCTTCCAAAGTGTTAGAAACAAATGGTGATCGAAGTCTTGCAATAAGTCAAAATGTATCATATAATGATACGCAGTTTTCCATTGAACACCAATCAATGGTTGGTGTATCCTCAGTCATTGTGACTTCAGATTCCAAACTCTATTTAAACTCATCTAATTTAAATGGAGCTAATCAACAACAGAAGTCTCATGTAGACAAACTTGTATTTGAAGATGTTCATGTTAACAACGCAAGCAATACTCGATCTAGTACTATATCTGCTAATAGTGCCACAAATGATAATGCTAGAGGTGTTCATGTCTTTGATGATAAGAACATAAATACTTACAAGCTTGACAAGCATCCCTTAGAGAACCCTGAAGCTAAGTTATTAGTAACTACAAATTTGGAGCAACTAAATTTACACAACAATGATCAAGGGGCTTAAGAAGAGGGAAATAATCCTTTTGTAGTAATTCCAAGACACCTACAACTACATTCTCTGGAATGCTTGAATTTAAGCTTTAGAAGTTTTGGCTCAAGCACAAATGCTGCCTTTTCTAGATTTGGGCCATTCACATCCGAGCTCCTAAAAATTAATTTGGAGAAAACTTAAACTGCAATTGGGTTGCACATCTTCAAAACATGGCTTCACGTCCTTACTCCCAACCTACTCTTCCCTTGGGATATTCTGCTAATATGATTGGCTATCTATTCATGCCACAGAACTATAACTAAATGTTGCCAGCTTTTCAATGGACTTTTGCTAATAATAGCACAAACTCTCTGGCAACAATACTTCTTCAATATTAAAACAGTGTTTCTGTTGCTAGCCTCTCAATTTGCAGCTGTTGCATTTGGATATGGTTTTGGAAGCTCAACCAACATTCTTGAACATTCCCACAAAATCCCCCAAGAATCCCTTGTGGCACAATTATTGGCCATGATGATGTCATAAACTCTCAATATAAGGATAACTATACAAGATTTCATTACAGCAAGACGACAATAAATCAATGTGTCCTGTCAGATGGGCAGGGAAGCCTACCTTAGAAAGTACTTGGATTACTACTACCAATTTTCAACATCAAAGCTCAAAACTCTTCAAGAGATACCAAGCTTTTAACTTGCCAGAGATGAGTTCTGCTGGGCAGGAGGGAATTGATGGAAAATAAAACATAAAATATAAAAAATATAATAAATAATTTTTCCCTAGAGTCATAATTAGTTGTATTTGGTCAATTGTGTAGTTCATTGAATCAGTCCTCCAAGTCATTGAATCTATTTCTTAGTAATTAGAGGTAACTTCTCAAAGAGTCACAACTACATATATTTAGTCAATAAAGTAGTATTTAGTTAGTCATTTAAGAGTTCCCTTGGTTTAGATGCCTAAAGGGTTATAAATAGGAGTTTTTCTATGTACTCCTCAAAGTTGATGAATTATTAAGAGTTTTCTCTCAAATTTGAAGGTCTATAGCTTTGTTTCTAGGATTTAATCTGAATTTTCAGATTTCAATCCAAAGAGGTGGACTCCTCCCATTTACCAATCCCTTTTCCTACCCAATCTACCCATCACAACTTATATCAGAAGTTCATAGAAATTCTGATATGCATCATTTATATTTTACATATAAAAAATATCTACATAATCCAAGAAGTAAAAGAAAATTCATATAAAACTTCAGAAATAGATATCAAAAATCATTAATGAGTAGTAATCATACAAGTACATATCAAAAGGAACCAAAAAATGCTTACTTAACAAATAAAAAATTGTATTATTACAAGAAAATGTGAAACTCAAGGTTTCTAATGTCAGATTATGCAAAATCCGCCCCAGATCATGTTAGGCCAGAATCTATTAAATGGCCTGAATATCAGGATTCATGCAATTCTAATCAAGATTCCAAGACACAATAGATTCATATAGTTGAATCAAATCATGAATCATAAGATATTAATAACCATGCTATATATGATAAGATATAAGAAATTTTACTAATAGAGTTCACTGTCTCACACAAAAACAACTACATATACATAATAATTAAACCCTTCTCTCCTTGTTAACACTTACACGTGTGGCACGAACATACATGCATCCGTTAACAAAATTTAGCTGTTTTCATTCAATTATTATAAACTATAATACATGAAAATAATATAAGATAACTTTTTTTTCCCTTTTTGGTATAAGATAACTAATTTAGCCAAAAAAGAGAAAAAGAGTATAAGATAACTAATGTATATAAAGAAGAGATCAAAGATTACCACAGAAATCGATAGCCTTCTTCAATCCATTGTTAGAGCCATGGGAATACTCTTCCTCGTTCCTTATCGAACCGTTAGGTCCACCCGTCTTAGTCTTGTAATCATAAGTACCTGCATCATGCCAACTTCAAAAGTACAAAAATTAGCAAATTGAAACAAAAAATCATACAATCTATTGCTCCTATGAAGAAATTGAAACAAAAAGAGGGAAAAAAAAACACTATTATGAAGTATCAGATTTTTTCAAGTAATTTGGTTGACTGTTGGAACTACGAAGAAAACAAAGTAACAAACTTCATAGCTAAGTTAGTAACATTTATTGAAGAATACAGAAGAGCGAGAGAGAGAGAGAGAACTTACGCTAAGCGAAGCATTATCGGAGCGCAATTCCTGCTAGCGATGAGCGCTCGGAGATTTCGACGAGCCTTGTCGATCTCCTTGAGGTACTCTGTGTCCACAACTGGCAACGCCATTGACAGCAGAAGGTTTCACAGCTTTCAGAAATGGAAATGAGCAGCGAAGACGAATGAAGAGAAGAAGATACAAAGTTGAGAGTGCGTGTGGGGATTTTGATTGGTGGAATCAAACAAAACAAGGCTATTGACGAAGAACGACCAGTGCGGAAGCCCCCGATAGCAGATGAATGGATAGGGTGGAATGCTCGCGTGCGTTCGTGCTCGTTTTCAGCTACGTGGGATCACTACGTGTCAAAAAGATGAGGGTCCTTACTCTTTACATCTTACAATTTTTTGGCTAATCCTTTGAAAATTAGTTTTAGCCCGTGCTCCGCACAGGATAAGATTTGAAATTAAAAATTCATGACGTATAATAGAATATAAAGTAAATACAACATTTAATTGTGTGGATGAGGTTTAAAGAGGCTTCTCTTGTACAAATAACTATTTATTGTATTGTATAGAACATAAATTTTAAAAATATATTTGTGACAGGTGAAAAAGATAGGAGTCATTTGATTCATATGAGAAATAAATTCTTATAGGAAGTTGAATTTCTTAAAAAATTACTTCCTATATGAACTTTCCGAGAAGTTTTCAATGTTGTTTAGTTGACATAAAGGAAGTTGCATTTCCTAAAAAATAGAGTTACTTAGGGGAAGTAGATAAATGATTTCTCATGTTATGTGAGAAATACAATTTCTTGGTAAGTGATTTTTCATATTTTGTGGGCAAACAAACAACTTATAGTTTTCTATTTCTTAGGAAATACAACTTCTCACATTTTTATTGCAAACCAAACAACCCCATAATCTTTGCAAACAAGAATTCAAAGGTTAAAAAAAGTAATAACAGACTGATCCCCAGAATTTTACATATTGGAAGGATCCTTTTTTATTAAAAAATAATTAATAGATGGTTTTTCCTATGAATGTGGTTTTCATTTGCAGGTGATAAGGCGATGGATATGAAGAATTTGGATGGAAGTTAGCAACTTCGATCTTGGTTGGAATCAACATTCAATGGTGAATAATCCTTATATTAGTAAGGAGAAAGAACACATTTGGTAAGTTTTCTTCAAGCTTTTACATCAATGGAGATTGTTTTTATGTATAAGAAATCAAGGCATTAAACATTTTCCTTAACCGATTTTCACAAACTTTATTATGCCAATGAGGAACTTTTCTTGTTGTAGTTTTCCCATCTATTTGAAATTTTGAACAGATATTATTACAAAAGAACCTAAGTTAAGGCAAATTATGACGTTCTATTAATAAATTTTCTAATCAAAGTTTAAATTGTAGCCTCAATATAACAACATCAATTAATCAGTAACCTAAGTTATACTTGGTTAGCTTATTTTTCTTTTAAGTGCTATTTTAATGTATTGATCTGTTTCTATCCTATAGCAAGGTTTTGGCTAAAATTATGTCATGAGTAGTAACTCTTGTAGGTAGCTAAATAATTGAAACTATGAACATATTGTGAATTTGTTAAGGATGGAAAACTTCCAAGTTCATAGAATGCAAGGATTAAGGTAGTGCTATAAGGTTGACATATTCATTTCTTCCTTCAATAGCAGCAAAGAAACTAAGTGAAGTGGCAAACAAGGTTGGAGGTTTGTATAATATGTAATCTTTTAAATTTTCAAGTTATTTCTTGACTTGAAAAGTTTTAAGATATGGCCCAAGAATTGCTTTTATAACTTTAAGATGTATTATTATGTTGAAGTTTGTTAGTATTGAGACAAGAACAACTGCATGTACTCAAACTTAACTACATTGGAATTTACTCTAAAGATATAAGGCATTAGGAACTAAATTTTTGCAAAAAATTAATCTACATAACTTCATGTTATTGTAACTTTTGTATGCTAAGTAAGTTAATGGTATTACAGTGCCTTTATATGCCTAATACCATTCATGTTTACTATAGTGATAAAATAAAGACAAGGAAGAACAGATTTGGGGTGGAAAGAACCTTGTAATCTCACTATAATAGAGATACATGGCCAAAATTTACACTTTGCAAAATTTAAAGATGGGTCTCTTTTGGAAGAACCTAGTTTATTGCCCTGAACGAAATGACTCCTAGATTGTTTTTGCCACAATTTGTCAGGCAGAGCTATTTATATGTACTATGTATAATATTTTGAAAAATTAAAACTATTGAAAGTAGACACACCATCTCTTTGTATATATTATTAAGTCTATATTAGCTTTTACTTCCTTTGTTCTTGACTTACACATTCTTATAGACCAGGCATGCACTTATGGAGGATTACAATGAGGTAATCTATGATGTAAAGGCTATTGCATATACAAGTAATATTTTCTCCTATGATATTGATTGTCAAAAGTGGGAGTGGATAAGTAGCTAATATCTAAGACTTATATGCAAGGTGGCACAAAATTAATGGAGATTTCATGATGTGTCATGAAGCCTTTTTAAAACAAGTTAGATTACTCCAGGAATCATTTTCATGAGCTATCCTAATGTAGTCACAGATTTAAAAAATAAGTGTTATTTGTAACTTATATTTGAGCATTCATGATATATATGTTAATTTAAGTCTTACTTGTAACTCATTTAAATTGGAATCAATATGATATGCTTGACCACAATTTGTACTTGAACTCATTCAATAAGAACTAAAAGCCTAAAAATTTGTACACTTGTTGTAGGCTATAGAGAATAAGTTTGAAGTCACAACATAATTACATGAATAATATTCTTAATATAAAAGTCTAATTAAACAATAAGTCCAATGTTTCTTCCATTTTTTTATTCGATTATGTTCCTCCATCTATCCAACTTTGAATGTTTTCAATACGTTAAGCTTTTCTGTAATTATTTTCTTTTTTCATTATACTAATTGATATATTTTATTTCAAGATTCTATAATGTTACAACAAGTACACTTTTTAATTTCTAGAAAATAGTCACAAACATATCTTGTAATGATGATAAAAATAAAATAATGAAACTTCACTGATACTAAGCATCACAAAGCTTGCAAAAGCTAAGCATTGTGTTGGAATCATATTTTGTAGAATCCCTACTATTCGATTTGATGGTTGATAAATATATCACAATACACTAAAATTAGATTAAAAATTTGTTTACTAAAATAATGCAGTATAGTGGCACAAACCAAGTCGAACCCTTATGATCCATTGATATTATTCTTTACTATAATTTACTAATAGAATGCAAAAACAAAATGCAAGAACAAATGCAAAATAATGCACAAACAAAGTGAAAATAAGTATAAAACAAAAGTAAACTAGTATTCAATGCCGTATGCTGCATGAATGTAGAACACAAAATCAAGAATTAGGATGATTTAATTTGAAATTAAAGCAATTAAACTAAACTAAACAAAACATAGGAACAAAATAGCAAAGGAGAAAATCAATATAATGAAGCAACTGATTCAAGGAATTAAGAAGCTCTAGTTTTGATTAATCATGAATTATTAGATATTTAGCTTTTCCAATTAATTCTTCAACCTTGAATTACCCGGAGCCCCTGCAATAATTTATGAATTTTACGCTAGACTACCATCTAAGATTTGATCAATTAAAATTAGCTGAATTAAGCAATCACTATAATTCCTAAACTATATCAAAATTGATTTAATGATAAAATTTAGTTAATTTGAGAAATTAAATTAGAAAGTTCTAAATTAATCCCTTAACCCTCTAACCCTATGTATAAAATTATGATTAACTAACCATAATTCAACATCAAAATAGTAAAAGATCAAAAATCATAATGATGAACACCAATTATATCAAATCAACATATAACACATGTAATTTCAAGAAATAAGTACAAATAATTAGAGAAAAAGAAAAATTAATTAAAGAAAGTCAACATTACAAATTACAATCTCATAATATGGTAAAGGAGAGTCTTAAATTCCTTGAATTAACTCTAGAATTAGTCTTCCGTGCTTAAAGAACACAAGAGTTAGAAGAAGAAGAAAAGAAAAGTTATCTACTGAATGTGTAAAAGTCTCTTGTGTTTAAAGAGTTTGCTCCTTTTATTTAAGCTAATTAACCTAAAATTTTATTGGACCTGGATGATATGTCTCTTAGAATTACAAGAATAGGGCCTTCCTCATTTTTAAAAGCTTAGACTTATTTTTTACAAGGTAATTAACTCTAACAGTTACAATAATAAATTCCCATAGGTTTAATTTCTAACTAGTTTAAAACCATTAAAACAATATAATTTGGCTAGTCCATAAACATAAAAGTTGTAAAGCTAAGTCTTTTGGAGATTTGAATACTAGTTTCACATTGATTGGACTTTTATAACTCTAGATATGGCCTAAATATCAAAGCTAATTCAGTTAGGATAGAGGTAGGGCTTCATTTTCTTTACTAAATAAAGGCTTGAAAGAGTCTGAGTTGAGCTTTGATTAAAACATCAAAGTTATAGATCTTTCTTTAAGCTTTCCAATCTAACATCCAAATCCTAAAATATAGTTAAAAAATAGAAATAGTGTTAAAATCTAATATTAACTGAATAAATTTAAAATATTGTAAAATTAATTCTAAATTATAAAATAAGGTCAATTCTATGAAATTAAGCATGTACAACTCATTAAGAGATATTAAATAAGAGGAAATAATATAGCAAATAATTTTATCATCAATGGCTTTGTATTACTATGTGTTAGTAATGTGAAATTAGGCCTTATGATAATCTTAGGCCATTAAATTTCAATAATGTAGAAAAATGTCTATGCTCACATTTTTATGTTCTTATGAATACACTAGCTTTACAATTGTTGTCATTGTATACATGATTATTATGTGTACTCCTTATTTCTATAGACATGTTATAAGGATGCAAATGGGACATTAAGTAAGCAAAAGCTTTGAGAATATGCCACTGGGATGTTGATTGAGATTCTTATTTAGAGAGATAGGAATTAGCACAATACTTTTAATTGTCATGAAATTTTATTCTCTTTTTTAGTCTCTCTTTCTTTTTATTTCATTTACAAATTGAGAAATTTTTTATGGGGTTTATTAAAAATAATAGGCAATTTATAATGGAAGAAATATCATTTATGTGACATATCAAGACAACATTTATAGAAAATTTTCCAACATCTTATATGCAAAAAACTTCTTTTGTTCTTATGTTCATAGTTACTCATTTTTTCAAATATACTCCCTCTTTCCTATAGTATTTGATAAACATGTTTATCATGGAAAGAGTAATAGCAAAAATGCCCAAGAGATAGATTTTAAGAGTTTCTTTATTTTTTTTCTAACTTTAGAAAATAAAGATTCCCTGGGAAGCTTGACATACTTGTTTCGATGCCTTCATCTTCATGGAAGGGGTTACCTTATTGCAACTAATATTCACTCTCTTTTTAGGTAAACAATCATAGTATCAATATATGTTAAGCTTTATATCTTAGCATAATGACTATTTCCTTATGCTCTTTACCTTTTTCATTCTCACATATGTAATTTTGATTGAAATTTTTTTTTCAAACTTCTAAACAAAGTAATTGATGTCTAATTTAATCATTGGAAGCAAAGACGTAGAGCATCCAATAGCTAAGATGTATACAATCTTTCTTGTAGAAAGAAAACTATCATTTCCAGCTTGTAATACTCAAGCAAGTCCTACAAGTCTCAAATAGATAGGGTCAACAACTCAAAAGATTAACCTAAACTAGATCTTTATTAAGTTTCAATTCTGAGTAATATATATATATATATATATATATATATACATATATATATATATATATATATATATATACTATTATTCTTTAATTTTGAATTTATGGATTTTCTATTCTTTTAAATAGAGATCTCTACCCGCAAATGGATTGTGGGAGGCTGATATGTATGTCTCAATGCAGCAAAATTAGTTACAACTAGTTTGTTGAAGAAATAATGTAGAAAAATGACACAACCAGGTCATACCCTTAGTAATCCCTTAATATTATCTTTTTTAAATGAATTCCTAATAATATTTACACAATTGTTGAATTATTTATGCAATGAAAATGAAAGAAACTAATGCACATAAAATGTAAATGCAATAAAATAAAATGCTATGACAGAATAGGTGCAATATGTTGTATGTTATATGTATAACATATAATAGAGGATTGGGGGGTTGTTTGCACAAAATTAAATAATAGCAATAAACTAAGCAAGTACAAAACAAGAGCAAAGCAAAAGGTAGATAGAAAGAACTCAATGCGGCAAAATAGTTGATTCAAGGAATTAAGGTACTCTAATTGAATTAATCATCAATCAATTAGGATTTGAATTTTTTCAATTAATTATTTAACCTTGAATTACCAGCAATCCCTATAATAATTCATAAATTTGATGCTAGATAATCATCTAGGATTTGATTAATTAGGATTAGTTAAATTAAGCAATCACTATAACCCTTAAGCTAGATCGAAATTGATTTAATAATAGAATTAAGTTAAATTAAGAAATTAAATTAGAAATCTCTAAATTAATCCATCAACCCTTTGCCTCCTTGTGTAAAATTATGATTTATTAACCACAATTTCATATTAAAAAAGAATTAGAAATCACAAGGATAAACATAAATTATATCAAATCAATATTTAACATAAGTAAATTCAAGAATTCAGCATAAATAAATGTGGGAAGAGGAAAGTTAATTAAAGAAAGTTAACATTACAATTCATGATCTCATAATCCTTAAGAGAAAAGCCTCAACTCCTTAAATCAATTCTAAACTAAAGCTTCTATTGATGAAGCACAAAAAGAGAACAAAAAGAAAGAGAGTGAAATTGTCTGTTAAGTTTGTGTGTAAAGTCTAAATGTTTAATGAGTTCTCCCTATTTATTTGATCTAATTAGTCTAAAACCCTATTAGACTTGGATTGAATGACTTTTAGGATTACAATAATAAGGCCTTCGTAATTTTTAGAAGCCCGGATATCTTTTTAACAAGATAATTAAATCCAATAGTTACATCAATGAATTCCTATAGGTTTGACTTCCAATCCATTTTTAACCATGAAATTAACATAACTTGGATAATTCATAAACATCAAAGTTATAGGTCTATGTATTTTGAGAATTTAGGTCTAGTTTCAAGTTAATTTAACTTTTATAGCTCTAGATGTAGCTCAAAAATTGAGATAGGCTCAACTAGGATAAAGACACAACTTCAAATTCTTAGCCACATATAGCCTCCAAAACGCCAAACGGCCAAAACATAAAAATTTTAGTTCTCTTTTTAAGCTTTCCAATAATATAAGATTTACTTTAATCTGACATTGAAAGCCTAAGATATTATTGAAAAGTAGAAATAGTATCAAAATCCAATATTAACTGAATAAATTCACTATATCATAAAATCAATCCAAAATTATAAAATAAAGCCTAATCAGTGAAATTAAGCATGTGCAACCCATTAAGAGACATAAAATAAGGAAAAATAAAATAGTAAATATTTTTCTTATTAGTGGCAAGTATGAAGCATGCATTAAGAATGTAAGGGATAGAATTTGGGATATAGTTAAGTTAGCATATCCTCTTATGATCACATAGGTTAATCTATTAGCTTGTAAACAAGGTAAAATGGTAACCATTGCCATCATGCTCATAAAAAGGTGTGAGTTTTGAATGCATGACAACAAAGAAAATCTCATACAGGAAGATGGAGAACCAAAAGAATAACATACCTATCATTAAATGGTCGAATGCTTACAAGACCTTTGGAAGTACTCCCATTCAACAATTTATAAATTAATATTTAAACATGTACTCTAGTTCTTACATTTGATCTACCAAATTATGGGATTGGTAGAGGTGGCTAAATGCTTATGTTTAGCATTTTCCTTTGGTGCATGTAGTGTCCAATATAGGCTTTTTATGAGACAAGACATCCAAATCATAATTTCATTTAGAAATACTTTCTATTATCTACATGTAGTAAATAGAGTCCTATAAAATTTATATTAAAACTTGCATCATTATGAGTAATACATCTTGTATTTTGTTTATCTAAAAATGACATGATAGATATTATCAACCTAAGAATTCTTTTCTTATCCCTGGTGCCCTCACAATTCCAAATGAGTTATACAGCTTAAAGATTCCTTATGCGATAACTTTTGAAATTCATTATTGGTGCAATATATGACATAGTGGTGACACTTGAAACTAAGACAAATCAACTAGTTTTATTTACTAATTAATCATTAAAAGTACATGTATTCAAGTCAAGATTCATGTATAAACTACAAAGAGCAAACTAATTTCAAAATTTATGACTTCATTACAATTAAGGAATTTCATATGCCCACTATTTGCCAACCATATAATATATGGCAAATAACTATTTCATTCTTGCCTATGTTGCATAAGTTTTTTTGGGAATTGCACCCGAAAGCATTATTATCTTTCCTATCATCCGAAACTCTTGCCTTCTTTGAGGTAGTATTATTATCTTTATCTCCTCTTAGCCTAGACTTCCTACCATTGTGCTAAGATAAATTAGCTTCTCCATGAGTCTGAAGGCAATCATTTTTTCCTAGCAATTAGGTTATTATTCACAAGGTTAGCTAGTCTAAATCTTTATGGTTGCTATTTATATCTATGTGCTTATGAAGCATTTACTTTTCCTTCTAGAATAACTTAAGCAAAAGTATCACATGTTATTGGCTATGCTGGTTAAAAGTACAATATATGAGTTGTAGAATCATAGTGCCAAGCTTTTACTTTCTTAGCACGTTCATCAATAACTTCCTTGGAGAATTCCTAAACCATGGCAAATCATAAGAAATAGCAAATATAAAGAGAAATGAGCTTGTAACATTTTGATGATTCCAAATTCTTATTTTAAACAAAATTATTCAATAAACTCAAGTATAAATGGAAAGCACATTCATTCTTTAATGACAAGTAAAGAAAGTCTCAAAATCAATAGCTCATATTACTCTAAAATTTTTTAAATATAATCATCATTAGATTACATAAAAATACTATGACTTAATAACATACTTTAAGTCATTGTAATGATATTTTATTTCCATGTTTATATGATAATAGCTGGGTATCTCATTATACTTCAAGAACAACACACACTAAGCATTTTCTACTATCTTAGATTATCTATCCTTATCCACTTTATAGATGATTGCTTTTCCTCTTATCTCTTCAATATTTCCAAAAGATCTAATGCTTAAGCATAACACAACATAAATTTATGTAAAAAAAAGAAAAAGAAGTTTAAATAAGGGAAATTGTAGACGAAGTATAAAATCAACCTTGTATATTGCCAAAGATAAGGTTGTAGCCAAGCTTGTAGAAAGGAATCAATAGTAAATAGAGAAGATATAATTTTGAATGACTAGAACCATATAGTTGGACAATATTATATAAACATGAAATAAAAGGGCTAGGGAAGTAAATACATTTAACATGAGTTCTTGCTTTAGTGAATTTGAAACATAATTTACATAAGTCAAATAAACAGTTTTAATAAGATGATACTGAAGCATCATAAAGCTAAAAAAAGTAGGAACCATTATGTAACAACCACAAATGCATTTATTGACATAAAATATTTAAAGATGTTAGTATATCCAAAAATATTTAATGAAAGTGTCTCATATTAGATATCCCACAATATAGTTAGAGAAATTAGTTCATTTCCTACTTAACTTATCTTCTACAATTTTTACTAAAACTGAGTCATAGAAAAAATTGTAGTGCAGTAATCAGTCACCTTCAATAAGTTGTAGAAGATAATTCAAGATTAGAATCATATCTAGGCTTAGTTAAGTTAATAAACATTTGTTATGTCCAAGTAAACGGCAAGAATATGTAATCAATAAGGAATTTAAGTGCTTCATATTGATGAAATGAAAATAATCATATCTAATGATGCAACATCTAGTCTACTGTGATCCAAGTTAATCATTCACACTTTGCTCTAATGTATGTTATGAGATGTGGTGAAATCTCTGAGTTTCTATCTTTACATTATCAACAAAAGACATGAAAAATGCATTAATTGCTATTTCTCCAAGGTTCTAAGAGTTTAATGATTTTTATTTATCTAGTATTTGTAAAACACAAATTACTATGAAGTAATAACTCACCTCAACCTATTCAACCAAGAACTTTATCTTTCAATTTACTGAATAGCAATTAGTACAAACTTACTTGGTAACAATTTTTCTTGGATAAGCCTCCCTTACATACAACAATTAATTAATTTATTATCAAAACTCATCCCACCAAAAGAAAAAAACAAACCAAATTCATCTTGTCATTAATGGATTAAAATGGACTCATGAATTTTGCACTAAGTTGCCATGATTAAAATGTAATTTTTTATAATTTAAAATAAAAATATGTTTGAAGATGCGAAAGTCTTAAACATTAATTTATATGCTCATCAAGAGTTATGTGATATTAACAAATCATCCACTTGATTTCATGTTTCAATTTTTTTCCATTAATAAAACAATGATCCTATTTAAATAACTGATTATTCGACATTGATTTTTTAGGCATCACTTTAACACCAACCCATCTTTAATAATACAAATTTCCAAATAAATGATACAAAAATAAACAATACAATATTAAAAAGGAAAGATTATAATCCTAACCTATTTTCACATCCTCTCTATATAAAAAAATTATAATTAGAGATATAGGATAAGAATTACAGAGATGGAGGAAGGTAACTTATTTTCTCCATTATAAATGAGTAATTCAATGATTTAGTAATAGAATATGACTTGATAGATAGGTCCCAAATTACTTGACTTATTTAAAATATACCAGAACTTATGGTCTTAACTTAAATTTACATAATAGTGGACATAAACAAATATTGAACCCCTATTGTAGATTCTAAATCTAGAACCAATTTTTTTAAATCAACCACTTTGAATATGCAAATGAGACAGAAACAAAACTAATAAAACAATAAGTAGCATACTTAATACTAAACAAAAATCTAATTAAAATATGATCATGGAAGCTTAAAATTTTACAACAACCTTGACAAAAGGTAGATCTTTCTTCCAGATTTAGTTAAAACATATATCTATAAACGAGAGCATGAATAGGAGTAAAGATATTTGACGTAAATTTCCCTTTGGGTGCATGATTTTTAGTTTATAAACTAATGTTATTGCATACAATACTCATGGAAATTTAGAAGCATAACATGACCTTTGACCAAATCTAGAGAAATTACATAATTAACTTCCTTTAAGCTAAAGGTGACTAATTATTATACTACTAATAAAGATTACCTATACTTTATGCTAACAAATCAGAGTATATTAATGACAATAAACAACTGGATCACTTAACAAAATTAGAATGATACATTATAATAAACTGAAATCATGATATGTGCATTCTTGAAAAGAAAAAGTAAATTGTAGAAATTCATATTAACATCAAAAAACAAATTTAAACTTCAAACCAAATCAAAATAGAAAAGGCAAAAAATTTATAAGGAAAACATTAAGATGAATTACGAAATTGATTGAAATACCATCAAATCTCCTTTGATCATTTTATCTAAATGTTATTACTAAGTTATTGACCATTAAACAAATATGTAGTTGTTTCATTTAGCGCTACCCAAGTTCTAAATGAATATAAATTGAAAAATTAACAATGTCAACCACAAAGCTCAAATCAATACAACATTATTTTTACCCATTTTCACATACCAAAGAAAAATCTATAGAATTTGATAGAAAAATAACAATCCATACCTCAAACCACTTAACCATTTCATCTTTTGATCGACAATGACATTTCATCCATATTCATCATGCCTAATAATCCTTAGATTGATCTCAATCCTAGGTAGAATGATGTAGATGATGTTGTTGATTGCATCATCAATCATCAATTAAATAAAATACAAACGATAGCTAGAATTGAGTGCATGGACTTCTTTATAATTGAATAGGACCTTTTTGTAATTGTAATAAGTTACCTATACTAGTGATCCATTTACTTGATATTAAGGGTTGAGATTGCAACTTAGGTCTTTAGCCTTTTAAGATTTTGTCACCTCATGTGTTGTATATGATATAATAAATTCTTTTATTTGTACCATCGAGACCTCTAAGATTTAATCACTTTAGCCTATACCTTTGAAAACTAGCTTTAGCCCATACTTTGCACAAGATAATATTTAAAATTTATGATGTATAATAAAATATTGAGTAGTAATATCTAGTTTTCCATCAATAAATATGATAATATTATAATTTTTAAAATTTATAATTGGCATTATTATCCTTTATTAATATATTTATTATAATTATTCATCCTTTCAATCACTTATAATATTAAAATAAATAAAAAATATTAATATTAATTGTTAAATTTTATTTTAATAATATCAAATATATGCTTTATTTTTTTTGTTGTATTATTTTTTTACACAATTTATTTTCGTCTTATGTGTGAAGAGAGGAATGAATAATTATAATAAAAATAAATATAAAGGACTAATGATAGTAGTTATAAAATTTAAAGAATATAATAACTAATGACTTCATAAATAAAGAATTAAAATTTATGATTACTCTAAAAAGTAATTAAAATGATTTGATATGGAGATTCAAGTAAAGTTTTATTAATTTAACATAGCGTTGTAAGTTATTATTTTTAAGATAAAGAATACTTAGAAGCTCACATGTATAATAATAAAAATACATACATACATACATATATATATATATATATATATATATATATATATATATATATATATATATATATATTACAAATTCTTATTTTAATATATCAAGAAAAAGAGTAAAATTATGTATTAGTTAGAAAAAAAATCGAGCTTAACATGTAAGTTTTAGGAAATTGACAAAAATATAAAAATTAAAAATTATGAAAAACATGTCTATTGCTTATTAAATGATCAAAATCAAATCAAATAAAAAAAAAGAAAATTAAAAAGAAGAAAACATTATTTATATAAAATTAATTAAATTTTCCTTATTTTATAGATAAAAAATATGATATATAGTATGAGGTGTGTGTGTGTGTGTGTGTGTGTGTGTATATATATATATATATATATATATATATATATATATATATATATATATATATATATATATATATATTAATATAAGATATTAGATCATATGATATGTTATTATTTATACCATTATCATATATAAATTAATATTATTATATATATAATTTTTCTTATCATACTATTATTTATTTAGTTTCTTGTAATACAAAAAGGTAAAAAAAAAGGGAAAGATAAAGATAAAATTAATAAAAAAAAGTAAATGTACCAAAATTATATATATAGGGTGATGGGTGGCATTTATTTTTATTTTTATATTATTATGTATAAGTTAGTATTATTATATATTTGTTTGTATGTATAATATAAAAAATGGTAGAAAAGAAAGGGAAAAAATTAGTAAAAGGAATCATATTAAAATAAAAATTAATAAAAAGTAAATAAAAAATTTAAGAGAGAAGACACAGGACTAAGTGGGGTGGAGCTATTCAAAGAGCTCTAAATCAATTTCAAGATATTAAAAATAAAGAAAGTATTGATAGGCATGTTAAAAATATTGATACAATAATATTGAAATGTGGAGAATAAAATATACATTGTTGAAAAATATTATGCAATTTGGGAAAATTAAAGTTGCACGTGCAATGATATTAAAGCTTACAAACTTATATTGATGCTTTTCAAATTCTTTGTACATGTACAAAGTTTTTTGAAGAAAATTACAAACTATTGAAAGAAAGAGGGAATGTTACAAAGGATATATTGAAAATTATGGAGAGATTGTGCTTAACCGTCTTTTGTTAAGTTTAACAATAAAGCTAAGTTAGTATGAGGCTTTATGATAAGTCATGCTTTGAACTTCATGCTTCTCTTCCTTTTATAGAATTTAGAAACTTCCTTTGGACTTAAAACTTCTCTTGAATTTGCTTTGCAAAATTGAGAAATTTTTTGAATTTACTTGAGAAATATGTTATTAATGTACTTAGCTTTATCTTTTATCAAAAGATATCACCTTTTTGAACATATTTCTTTAGAAGATATATTTTATCATGGTTGAGTATAGGGAAATCTTGCAAAAAAGAAACTTTTGAATTATTGTTTCTCCATTGTTGATGTCAAGAATCTTTACTATTGAATCACATGTCAATCATCTTCATTTTAACTATAAGATTGTTTATCATTGGTACTTCTAGTTAAATAATTTGTGGACTATACATAATTTATTAATAAAAAGAATTATTGTTAATTAGACCTTATGTGACATTGTTGATGGGCAATTGGGTACTTAGACTTAACACTAATAAAATAAGTATAGATTTTATGATGGATATAATCCATAACTTAGACTAGTTTATAAATATAAGGTCCATACCTTACATCTCTCATATTTTAATGTTTTGTGGTCCATTGAATAAACCTAATTTGCTCAAAGACAAAGAGACTGTTAAGGGAGGTAATCCCTTGAGACTTCTTCTTATGATATCAGAAGATGAATTTAGGCAAACCAAGTATGTTGATCTATGTCATCCTTTATAAAGCAAATGATCTGTGAATTTCTCATGCTATAATTAAAAGCATAAGACTGGGAATAAATGAGAATATAAATTTTATTCTTACAATTGATATCAAAGCCTTGTTTAAGGCTTTTAATTATGGCTAAGTATTTTACAGTTCTTCTTATACAATTTTATGAATTGTAAAATTCATTCTCTCTTTATTGAATTTGCTAATATCAAGTGTGATTTTGTTACAATTTCGCTTAAGTGTCTACCATGTACTTATCCAGTGTGCTATTATGTTATTTTGATCTTGCCATGTATGCATCATTATGTTATTCTTAGAACTAGCATGCTACTATGCATTAAGTGCTTATAATGGATTATATATACATGGCTAGTTTTTTTTTTTTTTTTTAATTCTCAGGAACAATGTTTATTTTTACTAATGTTTATATAAGGGCTTCACACAATTGATTTGATTTTGAATACTAATAATTATGCAAGTGTGTGCATTCATAGCCAACTAGAATATTTATAATCTTTTTGAAATAGCATGCTATTAAATTTTAACCCATTTTTATACTTTTACAATCACAATACTATATGATTTTGCTTTTGAACATTTTGATGGTTATTTATACCATTTAAAATAGTATGCATCTATGGCATTAGTATTGTTCATAGCATGAACTTATATGTCTTCAACCTATATATCATCCGATGGTTCACTAACATTATGTTTGTTTAGTTGTAGTACAATACTATCATTTAGTATGTTTAGCATGAAAAACAATTACCCAAAAAAAATTCAATGATTTTCCAAAACCATGTTTGAAGTGGTGATTTGAATTTTTTATGAAACTGAAATGATTTTATTTTTAAAGGAAATAGTTTGGTTATTTTCAAGGCCATGTTTTTACAAGTAGTTTTAAAGAAAAGAAGACATTATAAAAATTTCTTGAGTAACTCATGGTTTTAGGCAAAATTTTTGGGGAAAATTTGAAAATTCAAAATAAAATTAATTTAGTTCAAATTTATGAGTGGAATTTGTTAGAAACAAGATTGCTATTAAAATAATGTAAGTAAAGTGCTGAAATCCATATGGAAGTAGCAAACTTAGGCAAATTTTCTCAAGAGAATTTTGAAAAATCAAAACCAAGTTTTTAAAGTGTTTTTTAGGATAAAAATCATTGGTTCAGTTAGTATTGGATTTTACGATAAATCTAGATAAAAATCCCAAAAAAATTCAAATGAAAATTGTGAAGAATAACGCCAAGTTATTCTAAGTTATGAAACAAGTCACAAAACCTAATTGTAGGACTCATTGGGTGACAGAGATAATCAGTGCCATGCATATAATGCCAATGCATATGGGCAGCATGTGTGGCACGTGTACCACCGTCTTGGTTGAAATTTTAAATGGTGATTGCATTGTTGTGCTTCACTCTTCAAGCACTCTTTTTAGGTATTTTTTTTAAAATTTTTGGAAATAAAAAATATTTTATGATATTTATTGCCTAATTTATTCGGATATTTATTTGAAATTATTTTTTATTGAAAATTTTTCTTGAGTAATTCTTATATTATTAGCTACCTATTGTAATTTTTGTAGCATTTATGGAGATTGCTTACATAATGCAATGATTTTTAAAGTATTATTGCACTCAATATGAATTACTGTATATTCATGTTATGTCATGAAATTTTATGTAATTATGTACCTACTTTTATGGGACCAATTATATAGAATTTTGTTCAAAAAAATTGAAAACAAAAAATTATCTTTAAAATTTATAAGTGAGAGACTAAATTAGTGATATTAAAATACTTTTTGATATTATATCATTAGTATAGTAAGTTGGTAATAATATAAGCATAGGATTCAGTGCTATATTCCTAGAATTTTAAAACACTTGTAAGTGTTAAATTTTAGAAGTATGATATTAAGTTCTTGTATTATGCTATAAAGTTCTAAAATACTTTTCAATATTAGATTTTATAATATAATACTATACAAAATTTTATGATCAAGAGAAAATATGAGCATGATTAAGTATATACATGCACTAATAGTTTGATACATTTTCCTCAACTGCTTTACACACACAATTGGCCTCCATAAAGATGTTACATTGGATAAATTATAAGGAATGGGTCGAATCTATGAGGTTATATATAACAATCACTAGGTTAGACAAGACAATCAATGAACTAGAATTAAAAATTGAACCAAATTCACATATGGATGTAAAAGTTAAACATAAAAAATAAAAGGAATCAAAGAGGATTTGTCTAATAATTTTAAAGTATTCTATAGACCTAACCATTATAGAAGTTATCCCTTTGATTGAAACCATAAATACAAAGATTTTTATAGAATCTATGGTAGAAAATTTTAAGAAATTTGGTAAAGTACAAAAAGGATACCATCTCTCATTACTTGAAAAGAGCTTCTATGATAAAGTTAGTGGAATTCAAGAGCACATTCTAAAGCTTAATAATTATCACAATAAATTAAAAATCCTTAGACTTCATTTAGATGATGATTATCTTATCTAGAAAGTATTAGAATCACTGCCCTTGGAATTTGATGTTCAAAAGGCCATTTATCAAACTCAAAAGGGTGAATGGGTAGTGAATAATATGATAACCATTTTAAGCTAAGTAGAAAAGAACATGTGAAAAAGGAAAACCTATACAATTAATCTAGTAGCTTAAAGTTCTTCTTTCGAACAAGAAGTAAGAGAATATTTAAAGGAAAGCCATGAAAAGTCTTCACATGATTAGAAAAAAGGATAAAATGAAGATAGTTTGAAACTAAAAAAGGCCCAATTTAAATAAAAGTGTCAGTTTTGTAAGAAATTCAGGCATAAGAAAGCAAATTGCATCAAATTTAAGAAATAGGTGGAGAATAAAAAGAAAGAGTCAAAGATATTTGAAGAAAAGGCCTACTAGTTAGGGATAGTTATCTTAGCTAAGCTTATGCTCAAAGCATTTTCTCATTTTTTATTAAGAACTCATTTTTTCTCATTTTTTTATTGAGAACTTGTTTTATTTATGTTTAATGGATATTTCACATGGTTTTATGGAATTAAATTAAGTATTTATTTTAGTACATAGGTCAATTATCTTCATATTTATTTAAAGACTATTACTTAAATTTGTCAAAGTTAGAAATTGTTACTAAATTTCAAATTGCTTTTCAAAAGATATTTTCAGATAGTGTGATATTTTAAAATGCTTAAATAATGGGAGCTAAAGACAATATGTGTTAACTTTGTCACGAATAAATTTATTTGCTACTTCCCATAGTTTAGTCTAGTGTGAAGCATATATACATATATATAACTTTGACTTCAAAAATGGGATCTTGAATGGAATTATAGGTTTTGGATCAAGTCAATAGTCAAGCACTACATCTAATTAAAACATGTAAACTATGAAAACCTTCCTTTCTAGACATGTTTAAAACTCACTTATGGTTTAAATCAATTTATTTTAGTAGGAGTGATATTATCTAAAGGAAAGCATAGTCTTATAACCTAATAAAATAATATACAATATATGTGAGATAGACATGAATTAGGAGAGCAAAATAAATTAGAATATATAAGCATTTTGGTAATTCTTGATTTGTATGACATGGATGCACATGTTAAAGGCCTAGGAGTAAAGTGTGATAAGCCTAAGTACTTTTATGTGGTGGGCCCATAACCAACAAGTTCTAAGGGTATTTAGTCTCTCTCATTTTAGTACCAAAATAGTTTTAATACGTTAGTGCATTCTCGTGTTTGCTATGCTAAAAGGATTAAAATTAATTAGGCCTAAGTATTTTTTAAGTAATATGAGTTGTTCTATATGCGTCAGTTGTATGTAGCTTGTTGTTAATTTAAGTTAGTGATTTTAGACTGCAAATAACCTTGTATCTGAATGGTACAATTAATAATTCATTGACCTGTACAAGATTGAGAGAACTTATGTGTATAGGTTACTAGGCTTATTTTATCAGTTATCTAGGTAATTATAAAACTATGGTTAGACATGTGTTAGAAGGCAATGTATCATGAAATTATTGTGTAGTTAATTACAACAACCTCCATTAAAGGGTAAGACATGTTGCACGTGATAATTTTCCTTACCAAGTTGATAGGTTAAGGATTTTTTTGGCTTTAACTAGATTTATGTCACAATAATATTGTAACTATAGAATTCTCTCTTAATGATTACTAATTTACTCATGTAAAGGACTTCAAATTGAAGTACCTGATTGTGAGAGAGAAAATACACAAGTATATTACTTATTTTCCATAGATCATATGGTTGCAAATTCACTAACTAAAAAGCTTAAGGGTAAATATAAAAGTATGATCATGTAAATAATGTGAACTTGCCCAAACCTTTTTTATGGCTTGGGTTAGTAGAAATTTTATTAATATGAACTCATTAATATCTTATGATATATTTAAATAAAATACTTATAATAAGATATTCATATTAATGCCATGCATTTTGTGCATATTCTAGAGGAATAATGTGTAATTGGAGACATTTAAACCCTGTCTTATTGTTATTGAGAATTTTATTCTCATAATGCATCCTGAATGAATGCTATGATCCATTATGTGTAGATATACATGTAGTCACATTAAGTTGTGTAAATCTTATTTTGTATGTATTGATAGTGTTAGTCAATGAAGTATAGGTATTTGATATGTTTTGATGCTAATATTCTTTTAGATATAGCATTTTATGTTATTAGATACCTATGATCTTAATTGAACTAATGAGTGTAAACAAACCATTTTTGTATTAACATTAAGCCTTTTGTGGCCACTATTAATAAGTCGTGTATATTTAAATGGGAGGTTATTAAATAATTTATTGATTATATATAATTTATTAAAAAAGAAATTATTGTTAATTAGGTCTATGTGACATAATCAATAGGTAATTGGATACTTGAGTCCAATACTAATAAAACGAGTATGGATCCTATAATGGATAGGATCTGTAACTTGGACTAGTTTATAAATATAGAATTCCTACCTTACATCCCTCGTATTCTAAGGTTTTATGCTTTATCAAACAAACCTAACTTGTTCAAAGATAGAAGAATTACTAAGGGAGGTAATCCCCTAAGACATTTTCTTGTGATATCAAAAAATGAATTTAGGCGAATTAGGTATATTGATCCATATCATCCTTTATAAAGTAAATGATCTATGAATTTCTTATGCTGTAATTAAAAGCCTAAGACTAGGAATAATTGAGAATATGAATTTTATTCTTGTAATAAAAATTTTATTATTGCACTTCTTTCATCACTATCAATTTGTTATAATGTCTCTAGCAATTTTTCTTTAATTCTTCTTTTGAAGTAGATCCTGATAATTGTGTTATGAGTTTACTCTTGAAAGTGAGAAAGGTGGATTGATCTTGAGACAAGGTTATCAGCTACGGATTATACTTGATATAATTCTATACTACTCGAACATCTACATATTCACTCTTAAACTTTGGCGACCATTTAACTATGAATATTCTTCCTAGACTCAAGGGAGATAGTTAAGGATATTTGTTCATAAAAGTGTAATCTTAACAAAGAATTTAGACAATTTTGAAATTGGTACAAAAATGTGGAGGTTTGTCAATAGTCCGGGTAACTCTTCAAGAAAACAAATCAAAAGTCTCCTGAATTTTTCTCTTATTTTTCTCTTCTAATGAAAAATGTTAACTTCAAATTCTACTTGTTTTTTCTCTTATTTCTTTTAACTCCTTTTCAATATTACTGATTATCGCATCTAAATCTCAAATAATAATCTTATTTTGAGAATTTTTAAACTTATTGAAGATTTCTTATAAATTATATGGTTCCACTTTCTTTTGAGTTTTCCTTTGAATAATAATTTCTCTAAATTTTTGTAAATTTTCTTTTCTAATATCTTCATCTAAAATTTTATTGGTTATTTATTTAAAAGGCTGCAAATTATTCGAAAGTATGCTAATAATAAGAGAAGTCAGTCGCAGGTGAAATTTTATGTATTATTTCTATTAAAGTAGGGAAAAAAATATGATGGGCATGAAGAGTTTTTGGCGGGGAAATGAATTAAAAGAAAGTGTCATGTGACACATCACTAGAAAAAAAATGAAAAAGATCGACGTAAAATTTTTTTGACGGAAAAATGAATTGTAATAATGTGCCATGGTGGCACATCACTAAAAGACAAAATCATTAATTTTTATAGAGATGATCGATGATATATAGACTTAAAAAATTGATTGATTGATTTATAAATTATATAATTAAATTTATTACCTTATTTATTTATTTGATTGTATATAAGATAATATAAAAATGTTCAAACAAAAGGAAAAAGTTGGACATAAAAATTTTTTGGCAGAAAATGAATTGTAAGATTGTGCCATGGGGCACATTACTAAAAATCAAAGGCATAATTGATAAATTAATTAATAATTGATAACTTATAATTGATAAATTAGCTGATTATATAAATTTTTTTTGATAAAATTAACTGTTAAATTAATTAAAATTATAAAATAATATAAAAATATATATTAATAAAAATAAACATAGAATTAAAATAATTTATATTTACCTAAAATTTAAATTAGATAATGTATACAAGAATAATTTATATAATAAAAATGTTTTTGTATATTTGTAATTTAAAATTAGAATATAATTATGCTAAAATTAAATTAATTATATTGTATAAAAAATAATATTTAAATTTATACTATGAGGATATGAGTTGTAGATTAATAAAAATAATAATGATAGATTTAAAAAGAATTTAAAATAATAATAATAATTTATAAATTATAAGTTATTTTAAATATTTTATTAAATTAGTACGTAAAATATTTTTAAAAATTAATTTATAATTTATTAATTAAATTAATTAATTAAAAATTAATTTATTTATTATGTAAAATAGAGCGAAAACATCATCACCTTTTATGGGAAAGATGATATATCTATAAATATATAGATCGATAGATCGTTGATTGGTTGATATCAAAAAAGGATAAAATTGCGTCAAAAAAAATTTTCAATTTGAGTGATTGGTTTTTGTGGTAGATTTTAGAATTACGTCCGTCTTTGAACCGATTAAAATATTAATTGAATCAATTTTAGATTAGAAAATATAAATTATATATATATTATACATATGGACTAATATTACATATTTATAATAACTTATTTCATGATAAAATCACAAAAGTGATATAAGTTAACAATATAAATAGATAAATAATAAAACACAAGTGATATAATAATAATTTAATTAGTAATATTAAAAATTAAAAATTTAATTGATTTGAAATTGTAAAGATATTACATCTTAATTATCATCAAATTATAAAAATTTTGCTTTCATTAAAAAATATATATTATTTGAATGAACTAATCCATCAATCCCATTTATCAATATTGAGTGGTTTACATCGATTCATATGTATTTTCCATTTAATAATTTTAATTGAATTGATTTACATTAATTCATTGGTCCAAATTTTAAAATTACAATTTTTGTTCCTAACAATTTTAAAAAATTTAAATTAAAGATATAAACTATGCAAATCTTAAGTTTAGTATTTGTTATTAATTTGGATTAGTTGTTTATTTATTTATGTAATTTTTCATAAATTTTTGAACAAATATTATAATATCAATCATATTAATTTATTGCATTATTTTACACATAATTTGTGTGTTATATAATTAATATAAATTGAATATAAAAAATTTTAATTAAATATAAGAAAATGACTTCAAAATTATATATGAAATAAATGATACAATAAATTAGCACATAATAATTTGGTTATTTTTGCTTAAGGAGTTCATGAAAAACTCATTCCATTAAATAAGATAGTTCAATGAGATAATGGGTGTTAAATCCAAAATTTTTGATAATTTAAACTTTCAATTTTAAGTCTACAAAAACTTGGGGGAAACCAAATTCAACCAATTTTTTTTACCCTTTTCCTTTCTAAAATTTAAAAATTACTTATTCATTAAAATTGTAATTCTTAGCTAAGGAGAGAAATCAATATCACAAATACCTCACATCTCCCAAAATGAAACGAATTTGGGATAATTTAAATGCTGAGATAGTAATAGTAAAATTAGGAGCATTTAAATTTGATATATAATTAATATAAAATATTTTACATTATCAATAAATAAAAAAATATATAGTTAAAAAACATTAATAATTAAAATTTTTTATTAACAATAAGAGAATTTTAATATTTTTATTAATATAATAACATTAATAATAAATCAAATTAAAATTCATATTAAAATATATAGTAATATACAATTTTTTTACTATAAGAAAGAAAGGCCAATCAGAAATGAAAAATAAAATTTATAAAATTTAACTTCCAATCTTAAGAATCAGAAGAGCTAAAGTACTGGCATCCATTCAAAATAAAAGGAGGTTTCTATTGTCCATATCATATAGGCTTTTTTGGGAATTAATTAATTATATTAACTATTAACTAATTAAATTGGTTATTAATAAATAATTAATTGTATTACTTGTTTTAATCGATTAATAGCATTAGTTGTTTATACTTTATATACTAAATCAGTTATTTATTATTAACTATTTGTATATAAAATAATATGTAAAGATATATATATATATATATATATATATATATTATAATTAATTTAAATAATTTTAATTTAATAATATTTTATATTATAATTATAATATATTATTTATTATATTAAATATTTTAAAATTTTATATCATTATATTTTATTATACTTATTTAATTTTCTTTTAAAAATAAATAATTATATTTTTTTAGTAAAAAAATAATGATAATATTTTGATAGATGCAGTAACTATTAAATTTTACTTTTTAACTATTTTTAATATTAAATTTAAAGTCCATATATTTATCAATAAACATATTGATGAATTATACATTTTAAATATAAAAACATATTTTTTATAAGTAATATAGTTGTTTTTTTAATATGTATTATTCTTTAATTTAAAAGATATTAGTTAATAAAAAATTAATAATTTTTTCAATACATTTTCTATTATTTATTACGAAATGAAATATATATCTTCTTTTTTTATACAATTTGATGGAAAAGATATAATTATATTCATATAATTTTTTATTATTATATAAATATTTTAATATGATTTATTATACTTATTTAGTTTTTATTTTAAAAAATAAATAATCATAATTTATTAAATGTAAGATATTTTTATTTAAAAAATAAATAAATATAATTTAGTATATTCTTATTTGTTAAAAATGGAAATATAAAAATTTTATAATTATTCATAAAAATATTTTTTATACTAAACCTAAATCAACTTTTTTTTAAAAATTACCATTTTTAACTTTTTTAAAATAATTATTTGAGAGTTAATAAGTTAATAAAAATAATTATTTATTAAATACTCAAATTAATTGATTAACTTGTTTAAATAATGAAAAATATTTAAATTAGTTAAAAATTAATAAAAAAATTGTTTGCCTTAATACCATTAAGTCCTATTATCAATTGACATGTGGCATTTTTAGGGAAAAAAATACTTGTTCGATTAATAGTTAAGTAATGAAAGGTAACCTAAACATGTTAAAATAGGCTAACACAACTCTACCAAGTTAATCTAATAGGTAAAAACTATACATCGGATCAATTTTAGGCTGAGCTACTTTTTCATCAGGTCAGATCAAGTCTAAATCGGGTTGCTACAATACTAATCCTAATCTTAATTCCAAGTCGACATTTATCAAATGAGTTCAGTCAGGTCAAGTCTAAATCGGATTGCTACAATACTAATCCTAATCTTAATTCTAAGTCGACATTTATCAAATAAGTTCAGTCAGGTCAAGTCTAAGTCGGGTTGCTACAATACTAATCCTAATCTTAATTCCAAGTCGACATTTATCAGATAAGTTCAGGTAGGTTTTAATGACCCATTATATTTTATTATTATTATCATATTTATTAATTATTTATTATTAATTTTATATCATCAATTAATTAAAATTTATTATTATTATTAAATATAATTATATTTTATTATTATATCGCTTAAAATTTTATTAAAATAATGAAATTAAGATAAATTTATTGGAAGAATTGAAATAAAATTTTTATCTTTTTTAAATTTTAAAGAGATTAAATATGAATTTTTTAAAAAAGAAAGTAAGAAAATTTTTAAATATTAATGTAGTTTTGTTCCTGATTTCTTAGGATATATTGATAACTTTTCAATATATTAAAAATTTACATTTAAATTTCGTCACCTTTAATATGTAAAAGAAAATATTGACTAAAAGTAATTTGACCACTTGTAAAAAATTATTTATAAAAATGCATTTAATTTAAATAAGTTAAGTTTAAATTTGAGATATAATAATTAATAAAACTTGTAATCAAAATCATATATTAAAAATTTTAAGTGATTAATTAGTAATAAGAAATTTTAAATTAAAATTAAAATTTTCTTTTATGATTATTATATAAGTCTTGGCAATCCACATCTAAGAGGGGGTTGAATTAGGCTATTTTTAAAAAAATTTCTTATTTTTTAAATTTCCTTTGGAAAACTTTTGATTTTAGGAAGTCATGAAAATGATTTTGATTTAAACACTTCCAAGAAAGCTTTATGAATATATTTGCATTCAAGATATAACAATTCAATACACTTGTGTAAAGAAACTTATTCAACTATGGATGAAGAATTAATAAGTCAATGCATAGATATACACTTTTTTTACACATTTAGTCATCTATGCATCATTATAAGCATTGGATCACAATTCAACATGTAACATCAATAAAAATAGAGCAAGTGATCATTAACTATGCATAGATAAATAATCAAGAAGCTAATACATAAATGAGTTTCTTTTTTAACCATTTAATTATTCAAGCAATAAGATTAATATTGAAGCACAATATATCCAACAAACAGCAATAGCAAACCAGAGCATATAATAAGAAATAGCAACATCAACAACAACTAACAACAGTAGCAAAATAGATTATATACAACAAGGAAAATAGGGCAAGTCCAGAAAGATAAAAAGATAGAGTAGAGAGATCAAACATGAAAATTTATTATAGTTCCTCCCTTGGGTATCCTCACCAAAGTGTACATCCACTCTTTAAGCTTTCCAAGTTTGTGTTTCAATCCACTATCCCTTCAAATTTCAATTAGCACTAAAGAAGCCTTATAATTCTCTTACTCTTCCTTAAGCAAATCTTTCTCTTATAAGGGATACCTCACCCTCTTTAAATTTTTCTAAGGGATACATCACCCTTTACAAGATTTTCTAAAGGATATCATACCTTTTACAATTAAAAAATAATAGAAAATAAAGAACAATTCATACAAACTCTCTTAAAGAGTGGATAAAATAAATAAAGCTCCTAGAATAGAGAAATCTCACAAAGAAGAGCTCAAATCATAATTTGATGAAAGATGAATTAAAATAATGTTAAATGTTGATTATCAAAATGATGTTAAATGTTAAGGTTCAAGCTTTCTTTACTTTGTAATTGATGTATGTTAGCTTATATAAGAAGCCCATGGAGTAATATAGCCATTTAGGGTTGTTAGAAATAAAAACTAACCATTACCAGCTGTTATTCGCACACCAGAATAATTGGAATCAATTGATAAATCGATTCAGAATGTTTAGGGTGCTCTTTGGATGTTTGGAATCGATTAGTGAATCGATTCACCTAGATATAAATATAGAATTAACTTTAAAAGGTCATAACTTCTTCATTTTAAATCTATTTTGAGCAAATGACCTATCCTTGAAAAGTTATTTGAATCTACTTTCAAATGGGATTAGTTTCATCCTCATATCTATTATAATTTTTAAGATATGTTCAAAATGATGAGCAAAGATCAGAAATAGTGAATGTGTAAAAATTTGATTTTGAGATTCAAATTGTATAATTCATAACTCTTTCATATCTTAGTTATTTTAAGAAAATGACCTATCCATGAAAAGCTCTTTGAGTTTATTTTCATATGGAAAAATTTTGACAATTAAATAATGAATATTTTATGAGATATGATTAAAATAGTGACTAAAGGTCAATATTGAAAATATAAAAACCTCATATCTTATTAATTTTTGAAATGTCCTCATAGGCTATCTTATAAAAACATGATTGTGGGCTATCTTTTAAAATATTTTAATTAAGCTAAGATTATGAAAAATATGTTTAAGCTTTTTATCGTGAAATATTCTATTTCACAAGAAAGTTGAAGCCTAAAATGAAAAGACTATATTAATCAAGTTCCTTAACTTTTCTTAATGCTTCTAAGCTTTTAAATAGTTTAATTTTTTCAACCTTCAATGCTTGGATCACATTTACTTTCTTATCTTTTTTTCTTGTTCTTTAGTTGAGCATAATATGATCTTATATTTCTTTACTCTAATGCTCACTTTTCTTCATCTTCGACTTTCCTATATACAAGTTCATAAGCTTTGCAAATCATATAGTTAGTCTAATCTAATATATCAAGATATTAATGCATGATTCATATATAAAACAAATTAGAACAAGAACATGCATAATTATCATATCATATATCTTGATTAATCATATGCTTAGTGATGCTTGAATAAAGTATAGCTCTTTTAGCATATATATTAACCATAACATAATATGTTTATTAAAGCTTGTATGATATATATTATTTTAGCATAAGACATATAATGCTATTGTAGCATTCATTTGTCATTATCAAAACTCATCACATGAAACCTTAAGGCTAACATATTATTATAATTACTTTTATCATTATAAAATATAATTATATTTTATTATTATCACTTAAAAATTATTATTGTTGTTGTTTAATAAAACTAAAAATAATAAGTTGAGATATAATAATTTTTAATGTGGAAAACCCTATTAAAAAAAGTAAAAATTATGAAATTTAATCTAAAAAAATTTCGCTATTAAATAAAATGAATACAAATATTTTACTAACTAAATTTACAATATATAAGTATATTATTATTTCTAATTATTTTCTTCACTTAATGATGATCCATATTCTTATAAATAATTTTTTTGTCTATCTTTTCTATCAAATCTATCTTTTAAACAAATAGTCATCTCTAAATTTTAATCATTCATAAATAAACATTTATCATTTAAAATTCGCTCACTAAGAGAAAATGCACTTTCTGATGAAGATATTGGAGGGATTAGTATATCACGTGCCATAAGAGAAAGTATAGAATATTGTATCATTTATGCTTTCCACCATTCAAAAATGGTAAAAATTTAGCATATAAGTTACAATAGATGTAAATAAGTAAGAATTTAATTCATTATTGATTAAAGGAGTATCATCAGTTAAATCTAAGAAGTCATTATATTCTTCATGAAATGAAATACTCATTTTTGAAGAAGATAAAAAACTCATGTATAAAAGCAAAAAACTAAATTTACTGTTATATACTTGAAACATTCTAACACTAAACTATTTATATTATTCATATAAAACTCTAAGTTAAATTCATCTTGCATATTTTCATAGTACTTTTGTAGTATTTTTTTTACCTTTTCTTGTTTAACTCTAAGATTTATAATTGCAACTATAACATATAAACGAGGAATATTTCTAAAGTATTTATCTCATTTTGGTAAAAATTCATTAATAATAATTTTAAACTCATTAATACTCCTAAATTTTAAAAATACAAAACTACAATTAAGCAAAACACCAAGTATTGAGTGAGGTATCGAATAATAAGAACCGGATAAAAGATTAGCTACTCTATAAAATGTTTATAAAAATTATAAGTAAATTTGTGCCCTTTCCTATTCAACATTTTGAAAGTGATGATTAACTTAAATTTTCATTAAATAAAAAGCATTCATGACATCTTTATACTATAAACAAAATTCTAACATTTTAAAAGTAGAATTCCATCATGTACAAACATCATGTGGAGGCGTCTTAGGTTTCTTAGACATTTGAATACATAATTGTTTCCAATCGTACTTTCTAACTAGTGATGATTTGATATATAAAATTATATTTTTAAGATTTTGTATAATTATAAAAATAACTTTTAATGCATCTTGAATAACTAAATTTAAAATATGGCATGCACATCTGAGATGAAAAAATTGAGCTTTAAGAATAAGATTTAAAGTTAGAATTACAATTCTAATAGCACTAATATTAGTAAATGCATTATCAAAGATAATTGAAAATATTTTATCCGATATCATGTATTCACTACAAGTATTTTTTATATAAGCAATAATAGATGCATCATGTGGTGGTGGAATTGGTTTAAAAAAATAATTCTTTTATGAAAAATAAAATTATCATAAATATAATAGGCAGTTATACAAACGTAACCCATTTAAGATGATGATATCCAAATATCGGATGTAAGTGTAATTCTACCTTTGAACTTAAAAAAAAAAAGTTAGCTAAGCTCATTTTCTACTCTTCAAAAATTTTATTCAATTTATTTACACTGGTATTCTTACTCATACCGCACCATTGAAGATTAAAGTGTTGAAGAAGAACATTTAACTTTGAAGAAGTAGCTACACTAAAAAGCATTTTAATATGACAAATCCATTTACATAATTCATACTCATAACTATCTTGACTAGGTATGTTAAAATTTTCACTTAGAATATTTATAATATCTAAAAGAATAATGACATCTCATTGTGCTAGTACCACTATAACTATCATAGTTATAATTTTTTGGATAATATTTGTAAAATATTTTAACTGCACCATTTACATTTTTTAGATCAAATCAAAATTTTTTGATCTTTTTGCTAAATCAAATGAGAATGCAAGAGTATTTACATTCTTATGACTAAGAGCACATTGTGAAGATGGATGTTAAGAAAGAAAAAGAGATGATGAATATTTGGGTGTACTTGAAGGAGTATTTGTAAAATTATTATTTGAAAAATTAATAGCTACGTTTTCTAAATTTGATATAAGTATTTATAGTGACGTAAAATATATAAAATATTTAAAAAGAGTCGTTGCACAACGACAAATGTTCTATTAGATATGTTCAAACCTCCTAGCTCCTTGCCTTGTATTTACCTCCAACCAATTAAATTGACCTGTTTGTGTACTTATTAGTGTGGATGGCTCCACATCATACAGAAAGAGGCAAATTCCTCCCCATTGCACAATTCCACGAAATAAAAATTATAGATATCTATATATTAATTATTAATTATAATTATTATTTTCACAACTTTAATGACTTTATTCAAAAATTTTATTTTTATCATTTGAAAGAGGGAGATTTTATGGTAAAAAAATATAATATGAAATCAATGAAAGAATTAAATAATATTGAATATGTTCAACAGTTCAAGTAAAGATATTAAATTTTTAAATTTTTTATAAAATATATCAAATAGTATTATTCATGAACCCATTAAATTTTGAAATTCAAACCTACTAGAATATAATGAAATTAAGAAATAAATCATATTCTCGAATTAATGATTAAAGTTATAGTTTTTATACAATATTACTTAACTAATATTTATAAAAGAAAAACTAAATAGAAGTTCCTTTTTTTAATTCAAGCAGTATGTTATAGAAAATTGTAATTAGTTTTTACAACATAATATAAATGCATTTAAATAAGTTTGGTTATGATAGAATTTTGAAAAGTTGGTTGTAAGTGAAATTAATTTTAATTAACATCCACTATATATAATAAGATTAAATAAATAAAAATAAATAGAGAAAAATAGATTGATCAAATATCAATATTCCCTAAGCTTTAATAAAATTATTAGAAGTTTTCCTTTAAATTCAAAATTTACTTAGGCCTTCTTTAAAATATTAAAAAAAATACTATAGTTAATTATGAATGAACACATAAATTAATAAAAATAATAATTAATATATAAGTACAGTTAAATTTATCAATTTATAATTAATTTGTGTTGTATATTTTATGGGATTAAAGCATAAACATATTTAAAAAAAATAAATCCTTTTTAAAATTACTTTTTTAAATGTAATTATAGTTTTAGTTTCTCTAATATATTAATTAAATATTTTAAATATATTAAATAAAATTAGTTATTAAATTAGTTAAAAATATAAAAATATATTAATATAAATAATTATATAAAATAAATTAATTTATATTCATATTAAAAATAAATTATACTAATGTCATCAAAATTTTAAAACATGAATATTATTATTTAAAACTTAATTAATTATATTCTATGATATGAAATATTTATTAATTTAATTAATTATTTTTATTTATTTATATTAAATTAATAAATATAAAATGAATATTTTTTTAAATAATTAAAAATTATATATGAATTAATTTAAAAATATAAAATTTAACAAAAAAATAATAAGTTATAAATTATAAATTATGCAATTTATATGAAACTTATTAAATAGAAAATTTTGACAAATTGATAAGGGTGTTTAACAAATGAACCGACCTAAATCGAACCGAACCAAAATTTGTTTTGATTAGGTTTGTTAGGGCCATTTTTAAATGGGCCTAAATTAGCTAGTCCGATCCGATCCACAAACTCATCGGACCAAACTACAAACCAATTTTTTTTTATATATTTTAACTTATATTTTATCATTTATTATTTATTATATTTTTATATTCATTAATTTTATTTTTATTTTTATTTTTATTATGTTTAATTATTTTGAACATTTGTATTTAATTTTTTTGACAATAGAATTGTGTTTTACATTAAATTATAATGTAAAAATAATTTATAATTTATTTTATTTTTTAAAATATAAATATTATTTAAATTATTAAATATAATTTTTTTAAAAAAATAGGAGTTAATCTGTTTAGGTTCACGGGCCTGTCCAGTTCGTTTAGGACCGATCTGCTTTGGTCTGCTGCCTATGTGGACCAACCTATTTAGGCCCGTTTAAATTTTAAAATCTGGTTCGCATGAAGCTCACGGACTAATTCATTTAGCCCGCAGGCTTCCGGCCCATTAAGCACCCCTACAAATTGATGTATTAAATACATTTAAAAATTAATTTTTAATTTATTAATCAAGTGAATTTATAAGTTTTAAAGTAAGTTAAGTAACTTATTTATTTGGTGAAACGTATTTTAAATTTTTTATAATTTAATTATTAATTATTTTTAGATAATATTTTTAAAATTCTAATATTAAAGTATAATTTTAATATACCAAAATTATTATTTTAATCTATATAAGAATTAAAAATTAAATATATAATAATAAATTAATCATTTATTATTTACTACTATTACTAAACTAATGGTTAATCCAATAACTCGATGAGTTAATACTTACCAGTTTAGTTCAATCCAGTCTCTTATCAAGTCGAGCTAATTAATCCCAATTCCTTACTAAGTTGAGCCACTATTATTATTTTCCATATCAATCCCAAGCTAAGCAAAATTACATTAGTTTCAAGTTAATTTGTTAAATCTAAATTATTTTGACATCTTTAAGGTAACCAATTCCAAGCTAACCAGTCCCAATCCCTTACCAAGTCAGATCACTATTATCATTTTCCGTATCAATCATAAATTAAGCAAAATTATATTAATTCCAAGCTAACTTGTTAAATTCAAATCATTTTGACACCTCTAGGGTAACCTTTTTGAAATTCAGTCTTGTCATCCTAGTGCAAAAAAATTATATAATATGGGTCTTGTGCCCCAACTTATAAATATATATATCAATGTATTATAAGGTTTTATAAAATTAACTATTTTTATTTTCAATAATATTATATAGATTAAAAATAAGATTTAAAGTTAAATTTTAAATAAAAATCAAGAATTTTCATTAAAAATAGGATAAACAAATAAATTTGTAAAATTCAATTTAATAAATATAAAATATTTAAAATTTAATTTTAAATTTCATTTTTTATATCTATAGTATTTTTGTTTTATTTTTTTCAATGAAATTATATTTTTGTCTTAATTAATAGGATAACAAATTTTACATTACTAATAAATAAAAATTATTAAAATAATTTAGATAAATTTAATTTAAAGATTGTCAACTTTGTTCTTATAAGAATAAGATATGTTAAGAAGTTTTGACTCAAGCAAAATTTGATATTTTATGAAGATTTTACCTTCTTTACATTTTAAGTTTAATTGTAATTTGTCTATTATTATCACAAAAAATATATTAAAAAATATATAAACAATATTTTTATAATAATACATTTTATATGTTATATGACAATTTTTATTGCTATAAAAAAGATATTATGACATAGCACATATATATTAATTGTTTTATTTTTAAAAAATAATTATGATATTAATCATTACTTTGATAACCAAATTATAATTATTAATAATAATTGATAGGATAGGTAGTACACATATTATATTATAATCTAAATAGAAAGATTCGTGAGAAACACCTAAAAATTTTACCTAAAAATATTTTAATCCTATCAAAACATCTTAATTACAATGTGAAAAGGATAACTTATTAAAATAAAAATAATAATAATACTGAAATATCATTAAAGTTTAGATCTTAGTGTTGGATCACATACCACGAAGTTAGTACCGGTACTATAGAATTGTCCCAAAATCAAATGAAAGTGTGATACTTATGTAATGACTTTACTTGGAATGACCTTTGTCTGGAATTTTTAATGCTTTTAATTTTTTTTCCCCTCTCATGCATACCATTTTTTTGTAGTTTGGTGGCAAAATAAACCCGATGTCATATGAAAGTATGGAATAACAAGGGAAGGAAAAAGAAGAGGGATGTATTCATCCAAACATCAAATTATGGAGGCAAAATATGGATGGAAAGAGGAAATTGCAAGAAAACTATATATCTTCATCTTACTATTAGTGATTATGCTTTCAACATGTTCAGTTAAAGATCCAAAACAAAATCGACTTGATCCAAAAAACTTAATTGTCAGCCCATTCGCTCCACTTTTTAAAACACTAGAACCCACTTTTTAAGTTCAAAATAAAATTCAGAATGCATAAAAAATCGTAGCCTCTAAAGAGAAATCAAATATCAAATAAAGACTTTCAGCAGCTTTATCAGAATTAAATGGGCCAACTTGTATAATTTTTATCAATTGAAGCGTAACTCCAATGTCTTTTTTCCCTAACTCCTTACTATTCTCCTATAATTTGAATGCACTGTACATAAAACTTGCAGACAACATTGGTGGCTGTTTATATATATATGTATTGACTGAAAGGCACCTAAACCCAAAATAAAAAAACAACATCAACAAAATTCATGGACGTCATACCTGTTTGTAATTGACTAACGCAGCAACGCACAGACAATAAACATAACACACATGACAATAACCAAATTTCATGCATACACAAACAACTAAATTATTGTCTTGCAATTTTTTTATCCGTTGCAAGCAGGAAACTAACCGTGTAAACCATTCCATGGGGCTCAATTACTTATTACAGCTTGAAGATCAACAATCCAAATTTGTAAAGTCAAATAACCTTGTAATAACTATATTTTAAAATAGTCCCTAACTTTTATGTTATCCATATAGATCAAATGACATAAATTTACACCAATATAAAAGTGGTACACCACAGACAATCCCCCAAAACCAAATTGTATATACGCCTTCTGCTTTCAAAGCAGCAGTCTTATTTTTACGAACATGTACATGATTTAAAAAAGAAAAGAAAATCAATCTAGCCGACAAGAAATCAAGAAACCCTTGTCATACTCCAAAACTACACTATGACTTAATTTTAAAAAGAAAATAGAAAAAAAAATGAGATGGGGGATACATGGAGCCAGGTGTATTATATTAGTGCGCAGTTCTCCATTGCATCTCTATCTGGAGCCGACCATTCTTGGAGTCTATAAGGTGGTACTTTTCATTCATCCTCTTGTTAGCAACCACATCCGCAAGACTAATGTCAACATAACCCAGTGTTTCCTAAAGCCGAAAGGAGGAGCAAAGATCAAGAAAACTCAATTACATCAATCAAAAGTAATATTATGTTCAGTTTTATTCATACTGGAAGTAACTTCTCCTAAAAAATTAAATTTCCTAAGAAATAACTTGCTACATGAACTTCTAGGAAAATGCTCACAATTATTTGATTGACATTAAAGAAATGACTCTTCCTAAGAATGTTTGGTTCAATTTTGAATGTAGGTAATATTAACAAAATGACCACTATATTATTAAAATTATTTTAATATAAATTAATAATTTTAGTTGTTAGCTAAATTTAATAAGGATAGTTTTATCTTTATATCCATAAATAATATAAAAAGTAAAACTTGTTCAAAGAAAGGTAGATAAATAACTTTCCATATTTTATAGGACGTAGAGTATGGAAAGCAGAAATTCTTGAGAAGTTCTATCTCCTTCAATTTGTTAGATTATGACCAACTAAATAATCTATTTCTTCTCTATTTTACAAGAAATAGGATTTCCTATACTATTGCTATGAATCAAACCACCTTAAAATTTGTTTGATAGCCCAATTACTCATTTCCTAAGCAATGCCCAATTACTTCTATACCTCACATTTTCATACATATCAATATTAACTTTGGTTAATAACAATAAAATCATATTGGTTTTAAATATTTTCTATTAAAATATTTTGATAAATATATTTTTAACAACAAAATTTAAAAAGATATTTTTGTATTCTTTAAAAAAATATTTGATATAAAAAATTTAGAAAATTAGAATTTTTATGCTTTTATAATAGAAATTTTTTTGTTAATTATAATTTTGATGATAAAATTTAAATTTAAAACATTTATTATAATTCTTGTTTAAAAAATATTTTTGTATGCTTTTGTTAATTATTTAATAAGATATTTATTATTTTATTGACAAGGATATTATTGTCATTAACTACACTTTCTCCATTCTATTCCTACATTATTTTGATTTACCAAATATAAAAAATTTCTTATCATATTAAATATAATTATGGAACGGTCATTACATTTCCATTCCCATCTAACCAAACCCAACATAAGAGATCATCAATTGAGAGTATCCAGAACCATATGCACTTTTTCCCAGCAAACCAAGTAGGCGTGCCCTAAACCAGGCCCGGCCCGGGCCAGTTTTAGACTCAAACCCAACCTAAAAAAATTAATGCTCGGATTGAGTAATTATGGTCAAGAATCAGGATTGGACAAAAAATTATGCTCCATTTTTAAACAGGCCAGGTTTGCATTTTTTACATGTAAAAAGGGCCAGCCAATACCCAGTCCAATTTATATATGTCCCAAAAAAATATGTATTACACAATTATATTCAGATATTAACTGTGATAAGCAAACCATGAGACCACAAACTCGCAGCCAAAGAATCTAAGGCTTAATTATAATTTTCATCCTCTTGATTGATCACATTTGGTTCCCCTTAATTGTAATATTCTATTTTGGTTCCTCTAATATATAAATAGAATCATATTTCGTCCATATCAATAACTTTAGTCAAATTGAAAATTAATAATCCTAATAGGCAGACGAGGCTTCAACAAGGATCCAATTTGGTAATCACCAGAAGGAGAATTAATCAATCATGTGATGCTAATGACCCAATTAAAGTGTTTTCTCACATTAGATGAATCAGTTGATTTCACATCTTTTAATGCAATAAGGTCAGCTTCGCTAACATTTTTTTCCTTGTCAGTTTGAAATTTTGTTGAAAATCGGTGTACCAGCTAGGTGTTCCCATCTTAAACTTGACAAAAGTTATCAATTTGAACCTAATTTAGCTCAATTTATATATTAAGGGGCCCAAAATAAAATATTTTATTTAATGATAACCAAATGCAAACACTTTGAATATTTGCGGGACCAAAATTATAATTAAGACAATATTTAATCACAAACATTGGGCTTACAAACCATTGCCTTGGAAATACAGGCCCCATTAGTTTACCATAAAGTGGGCCAAATCAGGCTGGGCCTGGGCACCCCATTCCAAAACAGAGCCTGTTTTGGGCAATGGAAACAGAGAAAAAATTCAGGTCAGGGCCAGGCCTGGGCTCTAAATGTCATGCCCAATTCTATAGAGAACCCAGCCTGAACCCGATTTTGCCCACCCCTAAAAACTGAGCAATTTCAGGAAGTTAATCTGTTTAATATCAAAGCAAGATATGATTTGAGCCAAAGGAAAATAGGTAAGCATGCACAATAATCTATAGGGAGAGACTATCATACACTACTAACGCAATGGTACACTAGTGTACCACTAGATTTAACTGCACATTAAATTTACTTTTTTTAAAAATCAAATCTAGCACATTGCACAATAATATATTAATGGTAAGATTTAGTGGTGCACCACTTCATCTCCTAATTTATATCTGTTTTAGCAAAGTAATTGCAACAAGAGACCAACTACAGTATAATCCAGATCCATAAAGAATTAATGAATTGTGTACCTTTGAATGCAGCAAGTTACGTGATGAGGTGCTGACAACCTCTACATGCAATTTGTCATTAGTTGGTGGCTCCTCCACCATAAATTGGAACTCCTCCTCCCATCTTGGATCTCTGTTCTTCTTCACGGGCTGTAATAGCAATCAAATCATCAGCACCATACAAAAACCCATTCCAGTCAAATTCAAATATTGCCTAGTGATCCCCATATACTATTTTAATCAGAATAGTGTTTCAGATGTCCACATCTAATTCTTGCTATTTTTCTTATTTACTATTACTATCTTGTTTTTACTTTGGTGTATCAAAACGTGTTTCAATCAATTTGCTTCATACAATGCACTTCCAAAAATTCACTAGGTTACAACAGCCATATTGGCATTGGCTATAAGCAACCCAATGGAAGATAATACAATTAACTAGATGCCATGTAGCATTGGTTGAACTACAACTAAATATTCTGTAACTACAGTATGATTTGAAAGCTTCTGAAGAAAAAAGTAGAAGTTAAGCATTTCTTGAAAATTGAAATCACATACCTTAGTCCTTTTCTCCTCCCCTCTGAAAAGAACCCGAACATGTGGATTGGTGTGGTATTTCCCTTCAACATCTTGAGCTTCATGGACTATAACTACAAGCAGACCACCACCCTTGGGAGTACCTTGAGGAGCTTTTTGTACTGTCTGTGTCTCTTCAAAACCCATGGGTAAGTCATCCCCTTTGAATGGTTTGTATGTCAATTCTACAACAATCTGGCCACGTGACTTGTCACTTTGGATATCACTAGCATCCATGTTTTTAAGAAGGTCAAGAGTAAAAACTTTAGGCTCTTCTGGCGGAACTTCCTTTAATGGGATCACATTCATACCCATCTTGTCATGCTTTCCAACCTGACCAAAGGTACAGAAATAAAATTCCACTAAGATGCAGAAGAATGAGATAAAACCACTAAGATGCATAATAATGAAATATAATCAAAGGAGATAAACATGTACCTGTTCCCAGTCATAAACAAGAAGCTCTAGAACCTGGGATTCAGGATCTCTAACTGTCAAATTAAAGTTCTCATTCCATTCAGGATTCAAGTTTTTGTGTTTCACTGTAGTCTTTTTTGATGGCGTCTTGTCCTCAGTAAGCTTTAGTTTGACATAAGGGTCTGATGCCCCAAGCAGATCTTTCTTCCTTAGCTTCATTGCTCTCACAACCTTTACATTGAGAATTCCAACAGGCCTCCTCGAGGCTCTAAGATTTGCAAGTAGTTTTGGAAGAAAAAAAAAACATGTTACAAATAATCACAAATGCCATGACAAATATTTAGAAAAATAGAATGCAGAAACATACCTTATTGGATCTAAAATCTGAACTTCAAGTGTTTTAGGCCATAAATACATATTCGCAACCTGATCTTTGATAAGCTCCTGAAAACAATTTCTAAATTATTAGCGAACATATTATAACTCAATTGGATAATAATTAGGGGCCAAACAATTCCTTGGTGTGTAGAAGGGTGAAATTTTGATTTTCTCCATTAATTAGCCATAAACTCACTACTAATGTGCAGTCAAGATAAAAAGGTTGCAAAAACCAAGCCTAATCCCCATATATGGGGCTAGCAATCAAGAATGAAAAATATGTGAATAATGTTCATAACTGGGTTTCCTTAACTACAACCAAGCCTAATCCATTAGATAAGGTTAGCAATCAAGACCGAAAACTACACTAATAATACTATTAGCAGGTTTTCATATTCTCATCATTTTGTGCAAGAAAAGAAATCTTCAAAAAGAAAAGGCACTATTAAAGACAATTAGAATTCGCTGAAATTACTAAATATTTATATTTACCCACCAAATTCTTACTGTCTAAAAATGTGTCCAATCTGATGTTTCTCGGATGAGTTCTACACTACATGCATGACTATTGAGTTTTCAACTCCAGTAACAAAGAAAGTGTCCAGCATTTGCTAAAGGCTAGCTAGTGGCTACCAGTAAAATGGGTAGAAACAACAACACACAACCATGTCATTAAACTATGCCACGTTCATGTCATGTCACAGGCCTCAAGACAATTTTTTTCTTCCAACTTCCCCACACATAACATGTCAGTTATTAACATGAAGGACAGGAATCAAGCCAAGTTGAGTCAATCATTCAGGTTGTTGAGCTCAAGCACGACTAGAATAAAAAATACCAGCTTGAAGTTTAACTCGGGGTTAAATTTGATTTTTTTAAAGAAAAAATTAAAAATTCTAAAATAATAAAAATTTACAAAATTTTATATACTTTTTTAAAAATTGAATTAATTTTTAACAAAAAAAATAATTTTTAATAATTTCATGTTGATACTCTTGAGCTTCACAAGATGACAAGAGTATTTAAAATTTCAAGCTCAGCTTGAATCCTGGTTGAGTGTTTGGTCATAATCAACATATAAGGCAAATCAAGTCAGTATTTATTAAGTTGGGCTTATTAACAAGTCAATTCTCTTCTCCTTAGCTATCAAACTTCTAGTTCACATACAGCACGTCCTTCTTGATGCAGGATATTGTTCTGAAACAATTCTTATCCTCCTACAAGCAGAATTTTTCCCCCTTTTTTGCATAAAAAATAACATAGCCAGAGCAGTAGTCACAGTCTCCACTGATGCAATAACATATTTCAGGGTTGAGAAGCTTAGGCAACCAATCTTTTTTTTTTTTTTTTTTTTTGGGGGGGGGGGGTAGGAAGAAACCAATCATTTATTTCTATAACAACAGAGAGAGTTTATTATGAAGGGCAATGACTACCCCTACTTAAAAGAGGAAGACAAGTGTAGGCATCATTGACCTCAACCCCCAACATAGGGTAAAAGAGATAAACCCCATCCCCAAGAGATGCAAAACTGGAGAGAATGGTACTGTACCTGAACAAATCTGTAAAGTCCAGGGATAGACATAAGATCAGCCCCTACAAGCTTTAGCCCAAAGTCAACATGCGGCTGCAAGACAAAAGAAATACAAAAGAGAACATAAGTACCCCTCATTAAAGCAGAAATAGCAATCCTCTGAATGCCAAAGTGACCAAAACCAAATGAGCATTAGAAGAAAGTACTACTCAACATCAATCTTTGGCTTAGGATGTCAGGAGTCTCGTTAGCATTCAAAATAAAACTAATATCATTTACGAGAAGGAAAAGAAACTCTGTTAAATATTATCCAAAAGTTTAATAAGAGAAGATTCTCAACAACACAAAGTTTAATCCAAATTGCAATTACCAAAGTGATGCTGGTGATAAACATTGTAGTGCAAGTGGGTGATCCCACCAATTCTATAAATCTGAACAGTGGTATCCTCTTATTTTTCCTGTAAAGCAGCAACGATACGCAGCTGACATTATCATCGGCATAGCCACCTAACTAGATATGCCTTCAACCCAAATGCCCAAATAACTGATCCCATTGTATTGAAAAGACCCACCCAAAAGAGAGAAAAAATTCACCCACTTTGTGTGCTTGGACTGTCATAAGGAAGGAAAACATAATTGAGCAGGATTCCATGGTTGGCAAAGGCTCTTTTGATTCTCACTCTGCCAGTCCAAATGCTTGGAAGAGTTTATAAAAGTTACCTTCCTGCTTATAATAATGTTTGAAACTAACAAAAATGAAGGGACATTTTGGTGTTAAACATGTTGAGCACAAGGGATTTACATGCCAGGTAAGCATCTAATTTTACATGACAAATGAAAAGATGTTATGACAATAACAACGAAACTTCATCCCACTAAATGAAAAGATGTTAGTGGTACATGACTACTGATCCAAAATACTAAATTCTCATAACTTTCTGAATACACAGGAAAAAATATCAGCAACTCAAATATACAAGAAAACAGAAAGACAGCAGATGCATAAGCAAGATTTAACTGTTTCAATGGGAAGACCCATGGGATCTTCCTTGCCATTAAGAATGGGCTTTTCAATCATCCAGTAGCTAGATTCTATCAGCATAACCGCCGTTTGCAGGGAGCAGGAGCTTATTACAGTGTTATAATAGCTCCTACACCTGGCTTTAGCCAATCCTGACGATGGTCATTATAACACCCATTGGATAATCTACCCTTTATGGTACATACTTGAATATCTCAACGTATTTAAGGATAGAAGAAACATAAGTAGGGAAAATAATACACCTATCCCAACCAACCTTTTCCATGAGAGACACATAGATGTTGGCAAAGCAAGGAAAGCTTGGAACCAAAGGCTTCAAAGTAATGCGAGGAATAAGAAAAACTTGCAAGTCCAACACCTAAAATGAATCAGAAGGTTTAGCAAAAAGCAACATCTATCCTCTTGCACCCACACTAGGGAGAGAGAGGGAGGGCAAAAGAAAAAACAAAAACAAAAACAAAAAAAGGCAACCTGTATAGTTGCTTTAAATCCAAATGCCTTGACAGCAACAGTGACATTAGGATTTCCAGCCCATTTTATGGAAGGCTCCATAATCAACTCTTTCTCATCAGTCATATAAACTTTCATTCCTATTGAAAGCAAGACAAGCATATGACAAGAAGAATTGAGAAGATTAAGTTATCCAGTTATAAATCAATCAATCAAACGAATAAAACAGCAGAGATGCAGTTATCCTCATAGATGAGTAACTCCTGAGGTAAAGAGGACTTGAGCAAGTTCCTGGAACGCATAGATTAAAAACCAACAAGAATTTCAACATAAAGACACCGTATGGTCCATCCGGTTTTCCCAAAAGCTAATTAGAATCTGCAAGCCTCAGTTTATTCAAGTTCAAGGATAGTAGAAGAATGATGGGCACTAGGTTCAAATCTTGATATACACAAGAATATTTATGTAAGACCGATCTACCCCAGCAAATGGCCACTGTTTATCATGTATATGGCATCACAAGATTTGATATATTCTACGTGCTAGATTGTTCTTTCTTACATTGCCCAGTCAATTAACATTTCCCAAAAAGCATAATAACTTGTTGCAACATCAACTTTTAATTTGCAGCAGAAGTCTGAATAATGGCTAAATAACAGAAGTTTACACATTATTGGTGGTACCCTCATCATCCGTGCGAGCAACTAAAAGGTTCGTACAAAGAATAAAACATGTCCAGAACTACAAACCTTGAAAAGTTGGTGGCAAGGAGCCCAGTGTGAGCGCATCAAACTCAACAGAATCAATTTTATACTTTGGAATTTGCTCAGCAATTATGGGTTTCGCGATGTTCTTTGCAGCCTTGCAAATTGCCTACACAAGAATAATACATCAAATAAGCAACCAAAACTGACGAGGAGAGGCGAAGAGTTTGATATTGGCTGAGAAGGGGTAACCCAGATCAAAAATATATATTACCTTATCAAGGAATGGCCACATATATTCAATGAACTTGTTCAGCCAGTCAACCTTTGGAAGGGAACAAACAAGCAATGGTGCAATTGTCAAAACCCAACACAAAAATGAAAACTCATAATGAATGACAGTGCAGAGACAGATATCTCATGCACTGCCTGCTTACCCGATCGAAGTCTGGATTTTTTATCCAAAGTGGAATTTCAGGAATCATTCGCTGTAAAGTTTCTTCATCTTGCTCCACCAATTTACGAATTTCAGGATCCTGTCCAAGCCAGAACAGTGTCAGTTTAAGTTAAATGACTAATCATAATGTTATAATTCCAAATTTCAACAGGACACGTCACATCAGAAGTTGCTGTTCTGGTTGCCCTTCAATTCCTTCTTATATTATGATAAAGCTTACTCTTTTCCAATCTTAACAAGTTCCTATCTTAGGTTCTGGTCATAAAGCTAAGAACCAATGAGATAAAGCCGCAGTTTGAATTCCGTCAAATCAAAATTAAAAGAAGAACTGAGGGAAAGTGGGAAGGATTGAATCTTAAAACATTACAGCAAAACCCAACTTTCCTAGTTTCTACCTTTGCTTTCCGAGAACCAGAAAGACAGTTAGACAAACACGAAATATGCATGAAATGAATTTAAAGAAAGCAGAACAGTCCGAATAGTACACAACATAATGCATTAAGAACAACATAAGATACCTTAACATCAGAGGGTTGGACGTATATGAATAGAAAATAACCAATGACAAGACCAACAGAAATCCCAATTCCAAATCCAAAAAGCCCAAATATAGTACTGAAGAACCCCATTCTCAAATCACCTCGAGAACCAACCAATCTAACCCAGATCACGATTTTTCTTGTTCTCTCTGAGTAGTAAAAGCATTTCACAGAAACACTATTTTCATCCTTCAAAAGGATAACCAGAAGACCAACAGATGATAATTCTAGTTTTGAGTTAAAAAAAAATTTGAGAACGATGAGGATCTTCGTGTCAGGATGCGGGGCACGTTGAATGGAAAGAGAGAGAGAGAGAGAGGGACCGAGGGTGAACAGGTGGAGCACTTTGGGAGAGTGACGGGTGAAGAACGCAAAGCATCACGCTACCCAAGCTCCTGCCGTAATGATAATAATAAAAATATAAAATAATAATAATGAAACCAGAAAATAAAAATCAACTGAAATCTAAATTTCAAACGCGTCCCTCGGCTTTGCTCCTAAACCCGTTACAATTGTTATTAATTAGGTCAAACGTTCTTTTTCTTGAAAACATCAGAAAAGACTATCAAGTCGCTGTCTATATCGGACATTAAATTGATATTTAAAAAATGTTTTTACATTATTAATGTAAGAAATTTTGGTATTAATTTTATTTTTTGCAAATTTTTTAGTATTAAAAATGTAAAAAAATTTAATATTAATTTAAAGTAAAATTTTTAAACTAATATCAAATTAATGTAAAAAAAAATTTTAATATTAATTTAATATTAACTAAATCTTTTAGCAATGGATAATTTTCTCTAAATTATTATGGCACATTATAATACTTTTATGTGATTTTCTTACGTTAAAAATCAAAATTTTTGTAATATTCATAAAAGAGTATAAATGTAGACTTTGATAAAAATAGAATATCATAAAAAATAATAATTAAGCAATTTTTAATAATATATCAATAATTCATTTAATATACACATATAAAATTTCAAATTTAAATATAAAATATGATAAGAAATAAGATTTTTAAGAAAATAATGGATATCACTCCACCAAAAAATTTTAATAATTTTTTAATAAATATAATACATAAATAGATAATCATATAAAATTAATTATATTAATAATTAATTAATTTTATGTTATTCCTAAGTGTTGTATTTAGAAAATTTATAATTATCGAAATAATTAAATGATTAGATATACATATATAAAATTTAAGAATTGACTATTAAACGTAGCCAAGATACAAAATAATTAAGCAGTATGAATATTATTTAAATTAAAATTTATTAAAAATAATTTTGAATAACTGAGGCTAGCTCATAATAATTTTTTTTTAACTTAAATTTTACGAACCACTGGTTTCAGGAAATTAGATCATAGGTAACTACTGTCATAAATTTTCAAAAACATTGACTTTTTCTCTTAACTTTGAACTACGGTAATAAAATATTATACACTTCAACCTTTAATCAAAATTTTAAAAAATTATATGATACCGGATTTTAATTATTATTTTTTTCATTTTTATTACTCATAAAATATTTATAATTATAAAAATATAAAAATTATTTCATAATGTATTCAAAAATGAAAATATTAAAATTATAAAATTTTATTAAATAACAAATTATTCTCTTAAATTTTTAAAATTTATAAATTACATCTTTGAATTTTAAAACATTATAAGTTACTTCATAAAATAGGAATAGAATAGAGGTGAAAATGTAAATTATCTATTAAAATTTTCTTAAGTATAAACCAATATATGTCTTTTAAGTGAAATACTTTAAATCATTACGCGATTTTAAGGTATTATTGGTATGATAATATTTAATATTATCTATAAATTTCTTTTTCCAATTTTGTGAATTAGAATTTAAAATGATGCATAGATATATGTTAAGTTGTTCATCATTTTTATTATAAGCACAAAAGGTCTCATGTATTTTGTATTAGGCATGAAAACGATATTAAAATAGTAATTTTTTTAATAATGATTAAATTACTAAATATATATATATATATTAGAGATAAAATTTAAATATAACAAAAAATGTAAAATCTTTAAAAAAACATTGAGTGCAACTTAAGTAAAAAACTTTCAATACTAAAAATATATTATTTTAAAAAATTTATATTTTATTATGTTTGAGATTTGAAATCCAAAGTGCGTGACAAAAACACCAAAATTCATATTTTAGATCTTCTAATTTGAATTTGAAGATAGAATCTCATGTGGGGAAAAAATATAAGATATTCAATACATGCTTTATACTTTATATAAAAAATAAGACGTTTAATAAAATATTTGTACTACTTTAAAATTATAATTAATAATAAATTAACATTTTTACTTTCTTTTTTGTAAATTTTAAGGAAAAATTTGTGATTCTATTTTGCATAATAAAAAAAATTAATTTATAAAATTTTAATCTATTTAATAAATTAATTTTTATAAATATTTTATACACTAACTTATAAAAAATGTTGTGATTTAATAAGTTATTTGGAATAACTTATATTTTATAAAATAATAGTTTTTAAATTTTTTTAAATTTATTATTTTTATTAATTCACAATTCATATCCTTTCTAAATAATTATATTTTTATTTTAAATGATAAATAAATTAAAATTAATTATTTATGTAAATAAATATATAATATCATAAATTTAGTATAAATAATTAAAAATAGGAAGAAAATAAATAAATATGTGATGCCATAAATGATAATTAATTAAATTTTAGGTATTTACATTCTTACTAGATAAATAAAATAAGCAAGAAAATAAATAAATTTATAATATCATAAATTATAATTAACTCAATTTTAATTAATTATATTCTTATTTTAGATTATAAATATATATATATGAATATGTACATAAATAAATATGTAATATCTTAAAATATGACTAATTATATTTTTAAGTAATTATATTTATAAATAATAATTAAATAAAATTATGCAAACAAATAAATATGTAAGGTTATAAAATAATTAAATTTTAAATAGTTATATTTTATTTTAAATATCTTATTTGGTTGATGAAATTTAATTTTTAATAAATATGAATGAATTTAATTTATTTATATTAATATATTCTGTCATTTTAAAATTTTAATAAATTTGACAAGATATTTCAATTAATTTATCAATTATTAATTAATTTATTAATTATTAATTAATTTATTAAATATAAATTAATTTATGCTCAAATAGAACTTGTATTTTTTTTAAACTTTGGAATGTAATTTATATATTATTTGGGGTAATAATTTATATATTTTTTTAAACTTGCATTTTTAAAATATAAGGAGACACTTATAATAATAAATAAATTAATTAATTCTTGCGCTAAACGACAGAAGCATTAGAGTTCCACGGCGGCGAACGGATCAGATCCCGTGCGTTATGACGTGACAAGTGGCACGACATATTCCCAGCATTTAAAGCCAGATCACCTGGTACGGGTGACACCTGCCCAGCTGATCTATTGGCTTCGGTAAGTGCTGGTCCAAATTGCGTGTAAGAATCGATGCTTTAGAGTCAAATATAAAGGCATTGCTCGGATACGGTAGAAAATATAAGAGAAAGAAAATAGGAGAGAAAAAAAATAAAGGAGAGAGAAAAGTGAAGAGAAGTTATTTTTTTTAACGCTGCTTGATTGTAGGAGAATTCAGGGGAGAAAGAAATTAAAAAGGAAAATGTTATGTTTAGTTGGGAGAGAGGACAGAAAAAAAAAAGGGAAATGAAATTAAGTTTTTTTGCTTCATTCAATAGATTATATAAAATTATATGACTCCTATTTTCAAGAAAATTTTATATTGATATTTTTTAATATAAAATGTTGTATTTAATTATTTTTATTATATTTAAATCTAATTTAAGTAAATAATATAAATTTATTATAAATCCACTTCTAAAAAAAATGTAAATTTTTTTATACATTAAAAATACTTTAAATCTGTATAAAATCTATATTATCAATTCTCTAGGAGCATGCAGCACGGAGCGCCTCTCTACGAAAGTGAACTGCAGTAGCACTGTTCTAGCCTTTGAAAAAATGCAACACAGCACCCTTATCTTTGTCCGAGAAGTAGTTCTCCTCTCTTTTCTCCTCTTATAAGAGGAGAAAAAAAACGGTGGGACCCACCGTACAACTTTTACCACATTTTTTTTTCTCCCGTGACTTCTACTAACAACCAAGCAGGAGAAAATAACACTTCTCCTGTATTTCTCTCCTTCAAATGTTCTTTCCACCCTATTTTCAATCGAAACAAGCAAGCCAAAATAGACGGGGATTTGTTCCTTTATGTTTTTTAAATTATATTTCTATTGTCTAAAAAAGGTGAATATAAAATTTTATATGTAATAATATTTTTAAATAAAATTTATAAAAATTTCTATATTTGTTTCTAAAATATAGAAAAATAAATATTTTGTTTATAATGTTTATCTATATTTGTATGCAGTGACACTATATATATTCTAAAGAGTTGCGTATATGCTAATTTTTTTTTAAAATTTTATATAAAATTGCTTATATTATTTAAAATATTCTCATTAATTGTAGATAAAGTTGTTAAGTGGACGAGCTAAGCTAGTATGCAGACTAACTTGCATGAGTTGACTATTAAATGGATCAAACTGGACTTGTTCACATTACATACAAGTCTTTTGGAAGCCCTAATATCATAAGCTAATAGTTGTAACAACCTAGTAAGCAAACATATTCAATTTTGGACGATATTTGATAGAAAAATCAAGTATATTGTAGTGATTTTATAGCTGAAATTTGGGATTAATTTAGCTTATGTACTATTTTTCTTGATTTTTCTAAATTTAGAAGTATTTTAAGAATTTTAGCTTGATTCAAGAATTTGGAGGAGTTTGAAAAACTTATATTTGTAATCTTTATATATTTTATTTTTCATATCAGTGTATTTTATGCAAATTAACACCCAAAGTATTGCGAAAAGGGCTTATAATGATTCGAAAAAATATATATTTATATATATCAAGTGGACTTTTATTTAAAATGCTCTTTAAAAAGGCAAAATATTAGGAAGGCTTAAAGGGGTGCCCTAACACTGAGTTAAGGACTGGAGTTTGTAGCAAATAGCCACCTTTTACACACTTAAAATTATGAAATAAGACATGTATCCAATAAAAGAAATATTCCTCTCCTTATTTAATTTATTTCTTTTTAGGCTCGTTATGTCCAAAGATTCCATTTATGGGACAATCTTGCAACTTGGTATGTATGGGTACTTCGATAATATTTGATCATTGCCTTCGGATATATTGTACATGAGATTTTATTATATAAGTGATAAATCTTTGATGTCCTGTTATCTTTTCCAAAAGTATCACGTGAGTTTAATGGGAAGGTTTAATAGGAATCAAAAGTGGCAAATATAGGTCATACCATTTCAATCAGAGAGTTATTAGCTTGTGACACCTAGTCCAATCCTTAAAGGTTGTGAACATTTTTATTTTAAAATTTATTTTTTTAAAAAAATTGAACTTTTAAATAATAAAAATTTTATAAAATCATTCAAAATTATCACATTTTTGTTTATGAATAAGTCATAATAATTTTAAATTTATATACAACCTTAAAAAATATTATATGTATAAAATATAAGTAAAAAAAATATTCACAAAATAAAAATATAACCTATAAATTATGCATAACATAACCCTAAGTAACTAAAAATTAAAAATAAAAGTATAATTTTATATGGACTAAGAATTTTAGCTTACATAGAATTTAGAAAATGTAAAAAACATATATATATTCATGGACTAGTTTGACATATCTACAAGGTTCATAGGCTGAGCCAATTTGTGGCCTGCATTTTTTAAAGTATTCAAAATAAAATTCTAAGTCCTTCAAAGCTTATAAGCTTATAGGCTAACAGGTTAGTCTACAAACTTTAACTCATTTCAATGACTCTAGTCATAGAAAGTTTTTAATTTAAATAGTATTTGATACTATTTAAAAGCTTGTACATTTAGTAGTTTAACCACTCTTATCATTACAAAAAAAAATCCTTATTAATTTATAAAATTTACCCTTACTAAAATATTAAAACACATTTATCCCTACCAATACTCAAGTCTTGACTTCACCATTATTTGTAAGCTTGTTATTTGTGAATATTAGAAAGGGAGAGTATGTTTGTTTGTTATTTTTAAAAAATAACTTCTTATTTTTATATTTTTAAAAAATAAAAATTTTCTTTCTAATTATTTTTATAATTTTTTAAATATTAATTACAAATATGTAACTTAAAAATAAAAAATAAAAATAATTTTTGAATATTTTCTAAACTTAATTATTTTTATTGCAATTTTACAATTAAATCTAATTAAGAAAATAGTTGAGAGAATTATTTTATCACATAAAAGATCATCAAACTAACAAGACGTCTCTTTGTAAGTCAAGAAAAAGATACCTTCTTTTTTTATTTGGCTATAAAATCTAAAATTATGTCAAACAATAGTAAGCAATCTATCATGAGTACAAGCATTCTTAACTATAGGAGGAATGTCTAACTTGTCCCCAATTACATTCAAAACCTAATTTGCTCCCTTTATAAGCTGCTTTATCACCTATTCTAGAAACTTAAAATAATGAAATAAATTCAGAATTAGCTAACAAAGCCCTAATATCATTTATATATAACAAGATTCTTTATAGGATTTTGATTAGGCCTAAGAAACATTCACAACCAATTTGCTATTAGATTCCATAATGACCTAAGGGCATTAGAACATACTGACCACTTGACAAGCAAGTAAGACTGCTTTAAATTCAACTTCCTTTAATAATTATAAATGAGTTTTTTAAAACTAGAGATTGCAACACTTTACCTAGGATCCTTTTTCTTTCTAAAAGGCATCAATATTAAGTTTGATATAAACCCTATAACAATGTGAGCCATTTGATTAACTTTAGCTGGTGCTATTTGCCTTCAAGCACTTCACTTCAACCATTAGGTTAATTTCCATTAATCATTGTAGTTTCTTTATGTTAATTTCTTCTCGATGATTGACAATTGCATTTCAAACCTCCTAAGTTCTTTTGATGATAATTGCTATAATAACCATAATTTTCCATGATTATTCCATGGAAAAAGCTTAAGAAACCTTATTGTTAAAATTAAATACCATTAGTAAAAAAGTTAATAAGATTATAAATTTGAAAATTACCCACATGGAAACCCAATACCCAAAATCATAAATGGTGAATTATGTCATATTTTGCCATAACACATATATCATTTTCTATATAAGCAACGTATGAAGTACATGAGATATCTTCCATATTAGCTAAAAAGTGAATTTTGTCTTAAGTAGGAACTAGTCTTTTACTAGACCTATAAAGGAAAACTTGTAGGTAATAATGGATTTAAGATTTCCATATTAGGTCTCAAATGGAAGAATGATCTTCATCATAAATAGCCACATCCCTAGTACAATGAACTGATTTCATTGTGAACCACCAAAAGCTTTAAGAATCCATTTCTTCTTATCTTCACTATACTTTAGCACCCTAATCTTAAAATTTTTTCTCAATATCTTCTATAATAAAAATGCTTTTCACCGTCTCCTTATTCTAGAGTTTTATGTTCAATATCCACAAGGAACTAAGGGTCTTATTTATAGGTAGTTAAACATCAAGAAATAGCATGGGCTTAAAGTGTTTACAAAAGGGGACTTAAGGATTTTTATCCAAATAGATTTTATCCCCATTTCAAACCATGAGACAAAATCCTTTTTTATTATGAATTCCACTAAATTCATAATTCCTTTTCAAACTTAAAATCCTATTGGAGAATTATCCAAGTGTAACAAACTTTTTCTTCGTAAGTATAATTAGTAACCATCATCCAAGCTAATTTGATAAGTAAAGCTATATTAATTTCATAGAATTCTTTAAATCTTATATCGCTATACTTCTTTAATCGATACAAGGACTTCCAAGAGACAAGATAAAAATGCATTTCCTTTTTTTCTAGAATATTCCACCAAAAGCTTCTTATCAATAAGTCTAGCTTATTACATGTGTCCTTAAAAACTAATGTAGTAAACATTGTGTAGATGGGAATCATTTGAATAACTAAGTTAACTAAGGTAGCCTTCCACTTTAAGACAGTGTTTTTTCCTTCAAACCTTGCAAATAATTCTATATTTTGTCCAAAAGTTATTTAAAGTTTGATACTCAACACTTCTTTAGGAACATAGGGATGCTTAAATATTTTGCATCTTTTCTAATTACCTTAAAACCTAACACTTGCTTAATATCTTTTTGAACCCTCTATGGGTATTTGTGGAGAACAAAATTCCAAATTTCATCATATTAACCTTTTATCAAAACCACCTCTTATTAAGTTTGATACACTCCTATAAACTACTTGCTTATTCTAAATTAGCTCTTAGGAAAAGCACTACGTCATTTGAGAACATAAGGTAAGAAATTTTAAGGCCCTTAGGCTAGTTTTATACCATAGAACTTGTCCATTTATTTTACTTAAAATAGAATATGTGACAAAACCTTAAAACATAAAATCAATAAATATGGGGATAACAGGTCACCTTGATAAATACATTTAGTAGGTTGAAATGAACCATAAAGAGATCTATTCAAGAGGATTTAAAAACAAACATAGAATTACATTGTTGTACCTAATGAATATAGGTGTCACTAAACCTAAAAAGCTTCATAATCCATAAGATATCCCATTTCATTTGATCATAAGCTTTAACCATATCCAATTTAATTCCTATAAGACATTACTTCCCCTTCTTTTTCTTCATTGAATATATACTTTCTTAAGCTAAAAAGTTCATTTTTAAAAACCCACCTACCTAATACAAAGGTTGATGGAGCTAGTGAAATTAGTTTCCATATCATCTAATTCATCAAAATTTTTTAAATTAATTTATACACTAAGTTACAAAAACTAATTGAATGGAAATCTATGAACTAATTTGCTCTTTTATTTTTTAGAATTAAGACTATAAAACTAAAGCTTAATTCCTTATGCATAAAGCTAGATCGGAAAAAAGATTGTATAATGTTAACCATTTGATCACCAACAATGTTCCAACACTCTTATAAAATAGTTTAGGCATCTTATTAAGTCTTAGGACTTTCATAGGGTCCATATTCTTTAAAATATTCTATATTTCTTTCTTATCTAGTATTAGGCATATGGTTGTATTTGCCTCCCCTATGATAACTTTATAAATTAGATTATTTAAATCGTAATCCATAAGGATACCAGAAAATGCAGACAAGCTTTGAAAATTTTAAACAAAGTAATCTCCAATCTAATTATACTTTCTAATTTAGTACCCAAAATTGTTCTTGATAGCACCATTTTTATTTTTCCTTATGTCTGATGACCATAGACAAGTGGATAAAACCTAGAATTTAGATCTCTATCCTCTAACCAAGATTCTCTTGATTTTTATATTTAAGTTAGCTTATGTCTCTCTAGTTGCTTATTAATCTCAATTCTAATATTTCTCTTGATATTTTTTTAGTTGCCTTTAATAGATAAAGTTATTTAACTTCCTTTAATTTTGTATTTAACTTATTTAGTCTAATTTGGCAAAATACAAATGTCTATTTATTCCATTATTTTAGCTGATTTTTCACTTCTTTTGTTCTTGAACAAGTTTAAAGGCTTATGAACCATTAACTTCATTACTCCATGCATTTTGAATCATCGCTTGCAACTAGTTTCCCATAACCAAGCTCGAATAAATCTAAATGGTCATGGTCTATTATCTTGATCAATATCAATGTCCAATAGAATAGGTTTATAGTTAGAATGGTAGCTAGTTAAATGTAATAACCCACCTTCTAGAAACAAGATTCTTTACAAAGGGTAGCATATAATTTTATTTAGTCATTCCTTTATATAAGCTTTATTGGCATAATTATTTGTCCATGTGAATTGGGGACCTTGAAAATTAATATTTATTCCCTTAATCTAGTTTACAAAGTCTCCAAATGCCATATTATATGAATTGCCTACAATCCTTCCATTAGACTTATCACCATAATGTAGTAGTGCATTGAAATCACTCATATTAAGCAAAAGTTCTATTATCTCTTCATGGATATTATAAAGTTTTATCCAAAGTACCTTTTTATTTGCTTAGTATAAAGAATCATATACAAATGAAGCACATTAAACCTTATAGTAGGTTTTGTTATTTTAACATGAATTAAATAGGTTGAATACTCTTTAACTACAAAATTAACTTTTGATTTCCATAGCAGAGCCAAACCATCCTTTCTTCCATGAGGATTAACTAGATGATAGTTTTGGAAACCAATTCTAGAAGCTAACTCTTTCTTTCTTTCTTTATTTTCATTTCATTAAAGGAAAACACAATCAAGTTTGTATTTTTCATAATAGAGCCTTAAAGGCTTTGATTAATGTAGCACCATTCAAGCCATGACAATTCCAAGCTAGTATTTTCATGGTTAAGGTGAGGGCATGATAAGGCCCACCTTCTCAGCTATAACAAAAATGTTAGTTGTTTCTTTAGGTTTTGACCTATTGGTTCCAATTTAAGCCTTATTCTTCCATTAAAATATATTAACATGCTTCTTTATAGTGTTCTCTAGATTAAACCCTAATTAAACTATATCCTAGCTCCATTTGTTGGTGTGTGTCATAGTAGCTAATCATAGAGATGATTACAATATTACACAATGTATTACGTTTCATTTTGGCAATATAATTATTGTATTTTATTTTGTTTCATTTTGTGTAAATTATAACTTAAATATAATAATTATCCTTGGAATAGCTTTGCTATTCCTAAAATACCCCTAGTCAAGTATTATTATGAAAAGGATAGTAATAATACATCGAGACTAGTATGTATAGTGACTGATAATTATGAATCATGGATATATGATATCAAGTCAATACATGAGTACATTGTTAGTGAACAATGTACTGGACTGACCCATTGTGAGAATACTGTATGGATAAACATGTCATTAGTTATTCTCATATGATCACAAATGCGCATAGTCCTTTGACCTGAAGTCACTACGATTCCTTATATGAGGAGTTACTCACTTTGATATCGTCCTACGTCACCTTTAATCGGGATGACGAGCAGGATGTTGATTGGGTGTGTCATAAATCATGCAGAAGGAAGTAAGCGATGTAGATGAGATTTTGTTACTTTTGTATGAAAGAGAAATATCCTTGGGCCCCTTGATTGAGTGAGACTTAGAAATGTATGGCCATACTCAATTAGATCAATATGTGATATTGATCATTTATTTTACGTCTACTCAGTATTAAAAAATATAAATTGAACATTGACGAGGATGACACACTCCATGCCTCTAGTTCGATTTGGATATTGTTACAAAAGGGATTATGATGTAAAATATTAATTATATATTAGGTAGATGTTGAATCATAAACATTCTTATTACTTAAGTGACAGTGATGTATTGCTAGATACTGCTCATTGTTTATGACCCAAAATGAGTCATTATCAACGTAGTAAGAACCTACAAGGTCACACAAAAGGAATAGGAATAAGATAATAATTAATTGAATTTTAGTTGAACTAAAATTCAATTAATTGGACTTATTTTCATGCATATATATTATTATGATAATATATATTTATTCACATAATATATATTATATATTATGTGATATTATTTAATATTAAAGTAATATCAGATAATTATATTATTAGATATTAAATAATTATATTATGAGATAATATTATTATTATCTAATGTAAGATAATTATATGCCAATTTAATATTAAATAATTAATAAGATAAGTTCTATCTCTCCTCATTCTGTCTAGGATAAGGATAAGGTAATAGTTATTTAGTGTGATTAGAATTTTTAAAGTATTATCCTAGTGGGACTAGGATTGTGATATGCCTTAGTTCTATATAAGGATTTGAAGGCAGCACCTTTTAATTCACGCTCATAAGCTTCATCAAACCCTAAATCACTCTAGAAAATGTCTAAACCCAATCCTAGTAAGAGAAATGAATCCTAGTAGCTTCATAGAGGGGAGAAGTCGTTGTTCACTCCGTGTGGATACCCATAGAGATACTGTACCTTCCAGTCGGCGTTCAATTCATCTCGATCTCTCAAGGATTCATTTAGAAAGAACACGAGTACAAATAAGGTAAAACCCTAATACTGGTTTATGACTTTTGCATGGATCTTAGAAAGGTTTTGGATCAAAATTTTGAAATTTTGCTACGTTTGTTAATCCGAATCCTAACACCATTCTCTAATGTTTTCCATTTTAAGTCATGAACTAGATGTTGTTTTAGGTCCCACCCTTACTTAACAAAATATCTCCCTTTCTTTTTGGCCTACGAATAATATTTTCCATATTTTCATTACCTTTTCCTTCCACAAGTAGGCAATGTTGCACATATTCCTTGAAATTTTGAACCACTAACTCCATATCATTACCACTTGTACCACTAACTCATAATTGACCATATCCTGAGCTATGTTTTGCTTTTTCAGGAACCAAACTATTTGAATTTTGCTTTTGTAGGCCACTATTATGAACATTAAATACTAGATGCATGTAATCCTGATTTTTAGGATCATTTTTTATATTCTTCTTATTTGCTACCTTAATGGATTGCAATTTTCTTGTATTATCATCCACCATTTGTTGCAACAAATTACTGCTTGGATTATCACCTTCCAACATTGGTAACACATCAAATTCATAACTATAAGGTTTGGGATGAAATAACATACATAAAAATTTTAAAATTTATTCTGAAATCTACTAAGGATCTATGTAAAGGATCATAAACTAATGTAAGTTTATATACATTTGTAGTATGATTTGAATCACTGTTGAAGAGTTTGAATCCTATTGTATTTGAATTAATGAATGCATGTATGAATCATGTTTGCTTTTGATGAATAAATTATTTACTTTAGATAAATGAATTGGTCACTAGTATCTTAACAAATTGATCATTAACCCTGAAATAATCGATCATGAATGCATAAATAGAAATAAACACATGGATAGAAATTGCATAAATACATGAATTAGAATACAAATAAAAAAATGTATCTGAATGGCTAGCATCTCTATGGTATCCACACAAGTACTTAAATCTTTGATTAGTATTGAATAGGATCACACATTCTCTTAATGTAATGTTAGCTATTGATAATTCATTTTTTGTCACAATACATGCTCAATCAATCTTAGTGTTTTTTTATCTCATAGATGAAATTGTACATTTTTCTAATCTTGGCTAAATATTTTTCAAATCACATGATAGATATCTCAATTAAACTCGAGATATGAAATGTGTTACCATTTTCACAATTCAATCTATGTGTTTCTTAATTCTTAAGTAAACTAACTAAAAAATAGATTAATATCACATATCGATCTATTTGAGCGTGACTATGTATTTCATAGTCTTACCTAATTAGGGAGCCCACAAATATCACCACTTTTTAGGTTAATTCTATTATAGGTGACATTAAATGGCTTTAAAGTATATAACTCCTCATGTAGGGAATCGTAGTGATTTTATGTTAAAGGACCACTTACATTATTGTCATTATAAGAATTACTTATACACTCATATAACAATAAATGTAGCATTTTTATAGCAGATTAATCTAGTATATTTGTTCTCTAATATATACCTACGAGTTGATTTGGTATCTAAATTCATGACCATAGTAATCAACCAACATACATACTAATTTTGATATATTATTATTATCCCAGTTTGCAATAATAGTTTACTAAAGACCTTTTAGGAATAATGTAAATTATTCAAATGATAATTATTATAGTTATTTATATTATGCAAATATAACATTAAACATGACAATTAACTAAAATGCCTTTATATATAAAAAAAATATAATACAATGTATGCAAATACAATCATTCTATTATTGACTACTAAAGCATACACTAGCAATAAGCATAATAGATGAGTTGCCACCATCCTAATTTTGCTCCATTCGTTTATGGCTTCATTTTTTTCTTTAATTAGAAATAATTTTTTTGAACTTTTCTAAGCATGATATAAGTTAATTGGTTCTGTAGGCCTTGTACCTAACCATTGTGTATATTTCATGTTCTCTAAGCTACTGTCTTCTTTTGGTTGTCAGAATTCCTTAATTTCATAGCCTATAATACCATATGCATAACAAAAATGTTAGAGCTTCTCGTACCTGAACTCAACCCAATTCTTTTCTTACCTTTTTCTTGGTATCTAAACACTAGTGAGGAAGAAGATCCCTAATACATCCTTATAGGAACAAAAAAATATTAAATTTATGTGAGTATTTTAGTAATGCAATGATATTCGATGTTGTCTTAGGGCCTTTAATCCCTATCATATTTGGGGTTCATATCCAAAATTACACATGTATATTAAGTGGATTACAATTATTACTATTACAAAAAAAATTAAATTTATAGTTATAAAAATTTAAAAGGCATGATAAATTATTTTATTTTAATGTTAAAACAAGTCCATAAATTTTTAGATTTGTATATAGCAGTATTTCCAAATCATCTTGTAAAGACATTAGATAACATTGTTATACTCTATCCGGAGGGAATACTTGGAGGATCAAGTTTGTCTCTCATAGCAAGAGCTACCATTAGTAGTATATCTACCCTTTATAATCTTAACAAATCTCTGCATTCTATTTCTTTATTTTATTTTATTTTATTTATTTTGGGCCTAACAATGATTCTCTTATTCTTTAAAAGCAACCATTCCTCCCTTTGGTAAATAAACAGAGTGCAAATTTAAAGTACCATCATCAATGATCTCTCTTCATCGTTATTTTACCATTTCCTTTTATAACAATCAAGACAGAGCAATCACAAATGAGTTGGCAATGGAAGTCTCAAATCCATTAATACGAACACAAACCCATTATCTCTAGTCTCAAACCCTCAAATTTGAACACCTAACACCAAAAATCATTATTAATTTTGTTGATGAAAGGCTTTTTATCGTATGTTTTTCATTTTTTTTTTCCATTTTAAAGTTGAATCATGAGTGTTGTAAACCAAGTTTGTGGACTTGAGGAAGACAACCAACGTTGCCTGTTAAATGTTGGATGAATTGTTTTTATAAATTAGAAAGCTTACCAAAATTGATTCGGATGTATGTCCAGCCATGAATGATGTATAAATTCAACCAGAAAATTCAGCATTTTAATTTTGACAATGGAATTTTTGTGATAATCAAATTAAAAAAACTCAAGATTTAGCTGATTGAGAATTGAGAATTTGAGAATGGGAGAATATCTGAAACTTTGGCTTCCTGTTATACATTCTTCTTCCGAAAGTAGTGGAGCCTAACATGCTAATTTGATGCAAGAAGTTTGATATACTATAAAGCAGAAAACAATGAAATACCGATTTAGTAGGATGAATAAAAAGGATAAAAACAAAATCACTTAAGTGCAACATTTCACTTCAACGATGGAGATCTTTTCAAGTTAAATGAAAGGCTGATGAGTTTCGACTACAACCCCAATCACAGGAGGTGATTCGCATTCATTTAGAAATAATTTCATTTTGTGAAAGTCTTTAAAATATTATATTATAAATTTTTTTAGATAATTGATATAAAAAATTTGAAATTACATAATATTTCAAATGAGAATTTTAATTGTGTAAAATAAGAAATTTAAAATTTCATCTGAAGAGGTGGAATTAGAAATTCCGCCCCTCGACGCCCTACTGTTTGCCTTTTCTTCACACTTCTCATTCTCACATGGCGTCTACCTCCCACTCTTCAAAGTCCTCTTGGTTTATATTTTGTAACTATTTTTTAGTTTATAATTATATATTCTTTTGATTTTAGAAAATTTTTTACATTGATACTAGGATGATTTTAATTTTATAAAATAGCCATAATATGATATGTGAGTTTATTGTAAGAGTAAGTGAGAAAAAAATTAATAATATAAAGATAAAATCCATCAATTAAAAAGTTAAAATAATTTTAAAATGGGTAGAAAAATAAAAATAGCAATGTTTGCAAAATTGAATCGGACCAATACATAAAACAATTTAAATTGACTCTTAAAATTTTTTTGGCAGTAGTACCAATTCAAACCGGACAAAATCCGTGCAAATCAGACAAAATCAACAAAAATCAGATCAAATAAAAAAATTGATTGAATTATTGAAAATTGTTTTGAACTTTTTTTTATTTTTTATTTTACAAAATTGAGTTACAACTCTCAAAAACTCAATCCACAATATTTTTAAAATTATTATTGAATTAATGGAAAACTCATTTTTCTCATTTGGTAATTTTTATTAATTTCATGATAATTTTATTTATTAAATTTATTATTTTATATATATTAAGATTTATATTTTAAGAGTATGTATTTAATTTATTTATAAAATTTTATATAATATATATAATTTTTTAATTGTAATATTATTTGATCTAACCATTAATTCAATCGGTTAAATCATTCAAACTGTGAATTGAAAGTTTTATATACAGTCCAATTTTTAAAATATTATAAAATTGTAATAAAATAAAATATTTAATTAAAATAAATATTTAATATTGTGATTTTAATACTATTTTAACTATTTATTGATATGCCAAAACAAAAGCTTAAATTTTTTTTAACATGAATAAGTATTCACCAAACAAGCTATTTTTAAAATAAAGAAAATTGAAATGAAAACATTGAATTACTTAAATTTTAAATTTCTTAAACTTTACAAATACTCTATCCAAATACAACTTGTTAAAACTAGTTAATTTGCTCATCTATTACTAGTCAAATGAAATATGATTTGCTTGTGTGTATACTAGTATAATAGAAAGGAAATTATTCAAGCCAGACAATTTAAATGAAAGACGTTGATATAAAAATAAAAAGAAATTGACAAGTCTAGTTGTATCAATCGTTGTTGATTTTTATTAGTTATTTTTTGAAGTAATTGGTTTATTTTTATACAAAAGTATAAATTTATTTTATATATTTCATAATTTTTAATTTCTAAAGATATAATTTTAATTTGTACAAAATTGTATTATGACACTTATTGCTTTAATATAGAAAAGATATCCACACAATTAATATGAATAAATGAAAAGGTTAATCCAAAAATTAATAGTTTGAATAAAACCAAGATTAAAATTGTTACAAAATAATTTTTCATTCCTTTTCTACCTATGGGTACCAATAAAACTTTTTGATGAATTCCACCCTTATTTTCTATTTCTTCCTTCTCGTTTTTTATCCTACAACTAAAATAAAAGAACTACTCTTTTTCTTTCCTAAAATTTTTTTCCAATCATTTTTATAGAAATAAGTAAATGGAAAGTGTTTGACTAATAACCTTTTTATCAACTTCAATCAAAGCTAATCAACTATTTTAGACGTTAAATAAATTTATTTAATTGATTGATTGGCCTTTCCTTATATAATTACTTCTTCATCTTTTCTTAATAACAACAGCAATTAACTTTTGTCAAAAGCATTTGAGTCAAATAATATTTGATATCCTTTGAAAACTTTACATCTCTTGCTACATCTAGGGTTCAATATTTGATCCTTATGTGTGTCCAATGATTTAATCACTCTTATTATCATAAAAAAAAGTAATTAACTTTTAACAAAATGAGTATTGATTAATACTAAGGTTTGATCTAACTATATAACATACAATATAATGTAGAAAAAAATATAAATAAGTCACTTAAAGTGTAATTTAATGTCAAATAAACTTTTTAAAATTTTTAAACCTATAAATAATCTCTTAAATTTTTCTAAAAAAGTGAAAATATTAACAATCAAGTTAAAAAAAGACATGCAACTTAGTAATAATTATTTTTAACAATTTTTAATGAGAATTTAACTAAATTTTGATTAGAATTTTTATTAAAATAAATTATTAATAATAGAATTAATTTTATAATGCCTTTATGATATAAGCATTTTGAGCAAATTATTATTAAAATTTGACTATATTACATTTAAAGAGGTAAAATATGAGTTTCTTTTTAATTTTCTATTATTTCTTTTTTTTCTTACACTAAAAAAAGCTAAAAAGAAGTCATAAGTAACTTTCTTTTCTTATTTTCTCGAATTGAAATTTAAATATTTTTACTATTTTAAAAACTTTAAGGGAGTTATTTGTAGATTTTAAAATTTTAAGGGAATCATGTGACACTAAATCATATTTTAAGGGAATTATTTGTACTTCTTTCTATAATATATAAAGAAAAAGAATTTGTGCAATAGTTTACATTTGCTAAATTTGCCAATTGCTCCAGCCATAGGTTAATAATCAATTACAATCAAGGCACAAAATGAATAAATTTCTTGAATAATTTTTTTAATGAAATTGTTAATTCATATGAATGAATTTTTTATTAGCATTAAGGTTTCATGTGATGAATTTTGATGATGACAAATAAATATTATAATAGCATTGTATGTATTAAGCTAAAATGATATATATTATATGAGCCTTAATAGACATATTATGTTATAGTTAATGCATATGCTTGATTATATGTTAAAAGAGCTATACTTTATACAAGCATCATTAAGTATAAGCTTGATCAAGATATATGATATGATGATTATACATGTTCTTGTACTAATTTTTTTTATATGAGAATCATGCATTAATATCTTGATATATTAAATTGGACTAACTATTTGGTTTGCAAAGTTTATGTCTATTATATAGGAAAGTCTAAAATGAAAAAGAGTGAGCATTGACGTAAAGTAATAAAAAATCTTATCATGCTTAGCTCAAGAGTGAACAAGGAAGATATGCAAGAAAGAAGATATTATCCAAGTATTGAAAGATGAGAAGATTAAAGTTTTGAAAGCTTGGAAGCATCAAGAAAAGTCAAAGAACTTCATTGGTATAATTTTTTCATTTTAGGCTTAGATTTTCTTGTAAAATAGAGTTTTTCATAATATAGAGCTTAAACATGTTTTCACAATCTTAGCTTGATCAAAATGTTTTAAAAAGATAGCCCATAATAATTTTTTTACAAGATAACTTATGGGGACATTTCAAAAACAAATGAGATATGAGGTTTTAATGTTTTCAATATTGATCTTTAGTCATTATTTTAATCATATCTCATAAAATACTTGTGATTTGATTATTAAAACTTTTTCATATGAAAATAGACTCAAATAGCTTTGCATAGACATATCATTTGCTTAAAATGATCAATATAGGAAAAAGATATGATTTTGGCAAGTTGAGTCTAGAAACTAATTTTCTGCAATTTAGTCTTTTATGACCTTTGCTCATGGATTTAATTATATCTTGAAAAATACAAAGGATATGAATATGAAATTATTTTTATGTGAAAATAAATTCAAATATCTTTCCATAAACTGGTCATTTGCTTAAAATGATTAAGATATGAAAGAGTTATGAATTTTACAATTTGAGTCTCAAAATTAGATTTTCACAGATTTATTATTTCTAACCTTTGCTCATTGTTTTAAATATATATAAAAAATTACATTAGACATAAGCATGAAACTAGTATTATTTTAAATTAGACTCAAATATCTTTCCAACAATGGGTCATTTGCTCAAAATAGATTTAAAATGAAAAAGTTATGACCTTTTAAAGTTGAGTCTATAATTTTGTCTAAGTGAATCAATTTACTAATTGATTTTGAACATATAGAGAGCACCCTGGACATCTTGAATCAATTCATGAATCGATTCTGACTATCCTAATGCACGAATAACGACTAGTTTTCATTTCTAACAACCCTAAATGGCTATATTACTCCATAGACTTCCTATATAAGTTAAGAAACATCAAATACAATATAGAAAAGGCCTAAACTTCAGCTTGAAATGTAATTTTGCACTTTCCTTCATCCAAATCATGATTTGAGCTCTTTTTATGAAATTTCTTCTATTTTAGAGCTTTATTGGTCTTATATACTCTATAGGAGTCTTTATTTGAGTTAATATCTACCTTGTATCATTTTAGAATTATAAAGAGTGAGGTATCCCTTAGAGAATCATTAAAAGGGTGAGGAATCCCTTTTAAAGAAAGATTTTGCTTAAGGAAGAGCAAGGAATTGTAAGGATTTTTCAAGTATCAATTGAAACTTAAAGGGATAATGGATTGATCATAAGCTTAAAGAGCTTAGAATGTGGATATACACGTTGGTGAGGATATCTAAGGGAGGAATCACTATAAATTTTTGTATTTGATCTCTCTACCTTATCTCTCTATTATTTTTGCACTTGCTCTGTTTTGTTACTATTGTTTGTTGTTATATTGTGTTGTATACTCTACTTTGTTGCTATTGCTATTTCTTGTTACATGCTCTAGTTTACTATTGCTATTTGTTGGATATATTGTGCTATAATGCTTATGCTGATGCTTGGATAATTAGATATTTAAAAGAGTTGCATATTTATGCATATGCTTCTTAATTATTTTATCTATGCATAATTGATGAGCTTGTTAAATGAATTGTACTTCAATGTTGATCTTGTTAGTTCAATAGTTGAAAAAGAAATTAATTTATGCATTAGTTTCTTAATTCTTATTTATGTATAATTGAATGAGTTGTTTTGCACAGATGAATTGAATTGTTATATATTATGTATAAACTTCTCTATTAAATTATCTTGGATTTATTTCTTGATAATTTATTTGTGCATAATGAAATAAGTTAGTTTGCACTAATTCTTTAAATTGTTATATCTTGAGTGTAAAACATCTTAATAAAGCTCTCTTAGAATTGCTCAAGTTAAAATTATTCTCATAACTTCTTAAAATCAAAAGGTTTTCAAAAAAGATTTCAAAAATAAATAAAAAAATTTAAAAACACCTAATTCACCCCTTCTTGGGTGTGAGTTACTAAGGCTTATATTTTTAATCTCTTATTATTATTGATTTTTATGGATAATTAAGTAAATTAGATATTTGGACTTTTATAACAAAAAGATTATAAAAATCCAATGGAAAAATGTGACAAGTAGTTTTTTTCATTTTTTAATAGAAGAAATGGTAAATCATTTAATGAAGATAAAATATAACATACCATATAAAGAAAAAGATTCTTTGTAGTAATTTACATTTCCTAAATTTGCCAGTTTCTTCAAGAATAGATTATAATCAATAATCAATTATAATCAAAGGAAAAAATGAGTCAATTATTTAATGAATTTTCTAATTTTTTTCATTGTTAATTTTTATAGGTCATTAAGAGCAAATTAGACATTTGGCCTTAAAAAATGATTATAATGAATTTAATGAGAAGATGTGAAGGGCAGTTTTTTTCCTAATAACAAAAATGGTAAATCATTTAATATATGTGTAAGATATTGAATTTAAACTTAAAACATAATAAAGAAAAAGATCCTAAAACAATATCAGTGAAGGATGTACCTTCAAGGTGTCAACAACATAATAAATAGTTTAAAGCTATAATAAGTGTTATCTAAACTTCCATACTAATTGACAAGGTAGGCATGAAAGTATGATTAATAGTAAATAATAAAAAGGAATTATCAAAAAATTAGTGATTTTAAATACTTATTGCTATAAATATTTATTTATATAGATATCTATAAAATATATTTTATTTATTATTTATTATAATTGAGATTTATCTAATTTCTAAGAAGTTATTTAATTCAGACAAGAAGTAAGTTTTCATGAGAAATTGAATTTCTTAAAAAGTAATTTCTGATGTGAACTTTTTAAGAAGTGTTTAAAGTTATCTAGTTAATATTAAAGATCTGACACTTCCTAAGAAGTGACATTTCTAAAGAATTAACTTTTTATATTTTATTTGGTTCAATTTTGAACTTCTTAGAAAGTATTAACAAAATAACCATCATATCTTTAATATTATTATAATATAAATTAATAAATTTTAATTATTATTAATTAAATTTAATAATAATAATTTTATTTTTGCATCCATAGAGGATACAAGAAGTAGAACTTATCTAAGAGAAGGTAGGTAAGTAACTTCCTATATTCTATAGGAACTTAAATTTTCTGAAAAGTCTTATTTCCCCCTATTTATTAGATAATGGTCAATCAAACAATTCACTCCTTTTCTATTTCATATGAAATATAACTTCTTATGCTATATTGTAAACCAAATGACTCCTAATTATAATCAATTAGTGATAAGCACCAATCAGTGATATTGATTGATTAGTGCCTTTAGACTATATATATAGATATTGTACAAAGGATTCTATATATATTTAGAAATAAGAGAAACTCCTCCTCTTATTTTATTCTCTTTTTCTATTTTTTTGCTATTCAACTTTTATTTTCATAACACATTATTAGCACAAATCTCTTCCAGCTTGAGTTTATGGGTTCTTCTTTTGTTTTCTAAATTTACACATCCTTTGCTTTGATCACATTATTAACTTTTCTTTAAAAATTTTCAAAATTTTAGGATTGAAGTTATTTATTGTTTTATTATCTATATATTATGATTATTGTTAACTTGAAGCTATGTGGGGCACCTTTATTATAAGAAAAATAGTGATTAGATAAAGCTATTACTATCACTAGATCAAAAAATTCCCTTGCTAATTTTAAATTAACAATGGTTTAGATCCTCACCACACACTCACAAAATGCTTCCTTGCTAAATTTAGAAAAGAATGTTGCTATCCATCAATAAATTTTAGTAAGTGACAATAGTCCCTTAATATTTTATAATTTCTATCATTGATTGTTGTGCTGGATTGATTTATTGGACCTATTTTGCCAAGGAATAATGATGATTTGTTCTTTACTAACTTAATGATAGAAATGTCCCCCTCACTAAATGATTGCAAAAGTCATATGGCATATTATTAATCCCTTATTTTACAAGGGATAGCCCATCTCTACTTCCTCATTAATTAGGAATTATTTTTTCTAGAGTAGAATATTTTATTTTCATTAAAATGCTTTAACCAGAATAAATTTTGTTTTGAACTTAATTCTAACCACTCAAAACTTGTAACTCATCTAAATTTACAATTAAGGACTAATAAATTAACATGCAACTAATACCATGTAATGCAGTTTAGTCCAAAATGCCATTTTAAAAATTAAGTTAACATGTTATAAATTTAATAGTTCAAGGGTAGCAAATAACATCTAACATCCAAAATTTGTGCATAATCCTAAAAACATCCTATAAAGGTGCTGCTATTAATATGTACATATGTACATATATACGTACATATATATACATATGTACATATGTATGTACATACATATATGTATATGTGTATATATGTACATGTGTACATATGTACACATATGTATATATATATATATATATATACATATATGTATATGTATGTATATATATATACATATATGTATATGTATGTATATATATATACATATATGTATATACACATATACATATATGTACATATATACATATGTATATGTGTACACATGTACACATGTACATGTACATGTGTACATATATGTACACATGTACATATATGTACACATGTACATGTATGTCAAAGTGGATAGTACTATGGCTAACTACTCTTATAGTTAAGCCATTTGTTGTTTGGATTGATGTTAGTGCTCAATTACTTGATGGTCATGCTCATTCAAGATTTGTTCTAATGCATTTTGAAGGAGAGGATTTATTATGATATTTTCTTGTCTAATTTATGGCAGTAGATGGGTTAGTTGGGTTGTGACAAATGATTTAGATTTTTTTGTGGCCAAAACATGACTTTCTAATCCAAGCCTATATAACCCCCCTTTTTTTGTTCCACTAACTACCTTGTAAAAAATATTTGCATCTTTCTCTTTAGACAACTATGATATCCTATACTCAACACCATTATCTCCCCATTCACCATACACCCCACTAATCAAGGATTCTCTTAGTTCTTCATTTACTAACCAAGCACATCTTTCTTGTGAAAAGAACAAGGCAAAGATTTTTATAGTTACATTAGAAAGCATCATATGAATATAAAATTCAATGTTATGTGAAAAATGCAATAGAAAATTGACATGAATATACAAGAATAAAATATATAAATATAATAGCAACAAAAGTAGTTAATTAAATAAGTTTAAGCTATCTTACAAAAGTAAGATAATAATACTCATGTACATACCTAGTAAGCTAGCCTGCTAGGTATTACAATTTAAAACATCATATGAATTATAAAATAAATAATTAAAAAAGGCAAGAAATAGATAATTTAAGTTTATTAAAGGTAAAAACAAAATATTAATTCAAAGGACCACAATTTTAAATACTATTAAGTATCTTTAATGTAATTTATTTTTCCAAACTAAAATAACTAATGTTAAATATTCATAGAAAAATGCTTAAAATTAAAAGTTAAGTAGTTCTCCAACATTTTTTGTTGAAAATATTCATTCATATTAGTTATCATAGGAAGAAGAACAAAGAAAGGCTTTATAAAACTATAAAGTAATTAGAATAGTTTACTCTTAACATTTAAAACTACATAAATTAATTCACTAATTGCATAATTAATAATTAAATGAAACTGATCTTGCTTACCCATATTTGTTGTGAGTTCTTATAAGCAAGCTACTTTTTATCTCTATGGATTTTCATAGTTGTGATTATGTTAGCTTGACCTCATTCAACATTTCTTATAACTAAGAATGTTGAGATTAAGTAAGAATGATGCTTGAAATTCAATTAACACCATATAAAAAGACTTCTATTAATTATTATTTTCTTATATGCTTTCTTTTATGCCCTAACATAGGGATCCAATCTCCTATGTGTAATGAAATACTTAAGCCATAGTATTCTAAGTTTCTATTCTTTGTATTTTGCTTTAACAACTTTTTGAAATTTTTATCTGTCTCCTATAACCTTAGCATCTTTACCTAGTTAAGTTTACCTCTCCATTTAGGGATCACTTCTTTCCTTTTATAAGCATCCTTCACCTTATATAAGAGATTGGATAACCTTTTAGTGCATTTATGCTCCCAAACCCTATAGATTTGAGCCTTAAGAATAGGATCCCATTAGTACTCTCTTTTAAATGTGCAACACATAAATAAAATAATAAAGTTAGAGTATAATATAAATAACATAATAAATTTAATAGTATGAATAAAATTCTATCATAAATATTGTAAAACAAGTCCTCTCTATTTCATTAGGGATACTAGCTTAATTGATCCAAAGGTTGTGGAAAGATGCCATCATAATTATTACAAAAGTTCTTATAGCACTAGTAGTTGAGAATTTGACAAATAAGAAAATTAGTGAATTAACATTTAATAAGAAATTATATGTTAGTATACAATCATGTAGATGGCTTACATTTTTCCCTCAGCTCTAAATGTTTGTAAGGTAACACTAGGATGAGAGGCTTTAGTCTAATTCATATCATTCTTATCTATACTCATAAGGTCTAGCTCCTTGGTGTGCAATTAACTATTGATATGCAAGATTTTATCTATATTATTTCCTTTTATTTTATACTTTTTAATGTGTTATATATATTTAATTTTATGGAATTAGTTTTATTATGTGATTAGCTATTAGTTTTCCAATGTTTAAAAATTATTTAGTTAACATTGGATTTACATTATTTCAAAATTTTTGCTATAACTTGAGTTTTAGATACTGGATTTGGGTATCTTTATATCATTGGAAAGCTTAACGAAATATTTAGAACTTTCATGTTTTGGTTAAAACCTATTTCAAATGTCTAGAAGGTTGAAATTAGCTATGAAGTTGATGCTCTATTTTTTGTCTAAGATGAATTAGTCTTAGTTTTTAAGTTATATCTAGAACTCTAAAGGTCTAGTTAAGGTGAAATAAAATGTCTAAATTTTCTTAAGAACTAGCCCCAATAAATTTTATATTTGTGGTTTAATGAAACTAAGTAGTTTTAGGGTCTTACAATAGCTAGAAGTCAAACTTATGAGATTTTATTGCAATAACTTTTGTAGTGTATTATTTTGTAAATGAAGTTTTAGGCATCTAAAATTAGCAAGGTTTTATTTTTTACAACCCTAGGAGGTATATTATCTTAGACCATTAGGTTTAGTACTAGAGGAAAATTATATATAAGGTTTATGCTTCCAAAGGCAAGAACACAATTCTATGCAACTATAGACAGCTTTCTTTTTTTTTTCCCATGTTTCTTCTTTTTTAGCCATGCAAGGCTAATTTTCTAATTAAGGAATTTAAAGCTCATCTTTGTTTGGATTATGAGATTTTAAATTGTAAAATTAATTTTTTCTAATTAAGTTTTAATGCTTTTATTTAATTTTCTATATTGCATGAATTGGATATTGATTTGGTATAATCTTTGTTCAATATTATGATTTATGACATTTATTTATTTTTATATTGAATATTAGTTAGTTAATCATCATTCTTCTTGTGAAAATAAAGGATTAACAGATTACATCAAAGGTTTGTGGTTTAATCCTTTAATTTAGTTAAAATTTATATTTAAATCAATCCTTCAATTCAATTAAATTATATATCAAAATCAATTTAGATCTAGCTTTATAAATTATAACGATCACTTAATTTTGTTAATCTAGTTTAATTAAATCTTAAATAGTTATCTTGTGTAAAATTTATCAATCATTATAGGGGTTTCAAATTATTCTAGGTTGAAAAATAAATTAGAATTATTAAATATATTGTGATATGTGATTAATTGATCAAATAGTTCTCAATTCCTTATGTCAATTGCATTTCTATATTGATTTTTTTGTTACTTTTGTATTTTATTTCTAATAATGCATTTTATTTAATTTCAAATCAAACCCCTCAAATTTAGTTTTGTTTACGTTCATGCACATTATTTGTATTTTGTTTGCATACTATTTATTTAATTACTTAATTTTGTTTTCATTGGCTTATTCTATTTTTTTTATTAAATTTTATGATCATAATCAATAATTGAATGTGAAAAGGTATTTTAAGTTAGGGGTTTAACTTGGTTTGTTATCTTGTATTACAAAATTTTTATCAAACCATTAATTTCTCATTTTGATTTAGTTTGACAGCTCTTAACTATGTCATTTATCTTTTGGAGTGGCCCTCCCATTACTTGTTCCTCGGCCCTTATCAACCCTAGCTCTACAACTTTTACCTCTACTTTGCCCTTGAGCCATGATCCTATAAGGCATTGAATGAACAATTAGCACTAGAAAGCCAAGTTCAATATCAAGAGCCTTTAGTTCAAGTGGTATCCGATGTCCCTTAAAGGCTTTATGCCTTTTGTTGCATTTGGAATTTGATCCTTGGTGGGCATATGTGCATGTAGTGGTTTAATGACTCTTACTATCACCAAAAAAAAAGAAAAAAGAAGAAAGCCAAGTTCAATCATAAAAACATAAAATTATCCTAAACCTTAAATATGATGAATCTCATCATTATGAAGAATGCATACATAAATGTAGGAAATATAATTTATATGTGAACATTCATTATTATGCATCCAATAATTGTGAAACTAAAAAACATATAATTATCTTTAGTAAAAATTAAAATTTATACATAAATATCATTAATTAGGAGATAATCTCATCATTATGAAAAAAATGCATACATAATATATGTGGAATTCCAATACTATTACTTTATAACATTCATTACTAAGAACTTATTTGGTCACCGACATCATCTTTAGTGCTATTGTTATCATCTTTTGTGATGTTTATTAAGTTAGAAACTTGATCTTCAGATGAGAGCATAAACTCATATTCTTGACCATCATCCTCCTTTATCTCTTCATTAATATGAATTAGTTCGTTTAAGCTTATCTTTTTGCTGTCATCATTTTTTGGCTTCAAATTGTCTAGTTTATCATTAATGTTTATGGTAGGTGTGTGAGTCACTTCCTTTTCTTGGTATGCTATGTTTAGGGCATCAATAATGCTCTCAGCTTTAATCTTTCAAACAACTTCTAATTAACTCTATTGCTTTTTTCACTTTTACCTTTCTTACTTGGGTATTTGACATAATACACTTGCTACAATTGTTGTGCTAGAATGAATAACTTGTACTTATAGAACTTTTTTTTGCTATGCACCTCAACTAAGCTATATTCTTTAAGAACCTTATATCCATGACCTACTTAAGGATCAAACCAATTATATTTGAATAATACCACCTTAGTTTGTTTTTGGTTTGGATTATAGTATTCCAATATAATAATTTCTTGTAACACACCATAATAGTCACTCTTCAATTCATTGTAGTTAGTTCCTTTTATACAAACTCCACTATTCATTATCACTTTATTTATACCATATGTAGTCATATAAAACCTATATCCATTGATAAAATATTAAGGCCATGTGCAAACCTTTCAACATGGACCAAGGATGAAGTATTTTTATTGTGGATCATTCTTTTCATTTGTCATATCATAAAACTATTTAAAATTACAAAAATTTTAACTTGGTCAAAAGATAAACAAAGAAGGGAAATTTAGTATACAACTATATCTAACACTAAATCTCTTTACATAGCCTTGTAACCAACATGTGAATTCATTTTTAGTCTTTAACTCTATCTCTTTTTATTGAATATTAGGAAGTTTGGCACACAAATCATTTTCAAAAATCCTATATTATGGAAGATAATTCAAGATTTTTGGAATATTAAATAAAATAACACTATGTTGGAACTATAGTAAATTGACTAAAGTTAAACTTACTCAAAAAAAGGTGAAATCTTTTCATAATTTACTAAGTCATATATGGTTAGTACCTTTAACTCTATGTTTGTTAAGTAGTGAGTTTTTTTTTTACTTCCTAACCCCTTATCTTAGTTGTTTGAATTTAGAAAAAGCATCTTTTAGGTAGTCAACCTCATTAACATTATCATTCCAATCCGCCTTATTTAACTTTGACTAAACTTGCTAGTTTGTGATAGACTAACCTTTAAAACCTATGTTAAAAATGGATTCAATTTTAAGGGGTCCATAAATGCCAAAACCCATGATAAATGTAAACTAACTTATGGACTTTAACTTTAAATCTATAGACCAATCTACAGCTGATCAACTTGTAAAACCTGTATTTAAAATGAACTAATTTTAAGGAGTCCAAACTTATTAAAACCCATGATGGATGCAATCAAATCGTAAACCCTAAGCCTACTTGACACTCCTACTCAAAGTAAAAAGAACAAAATGTTAAGATTTCCTTAATGATATATGTTTCATATATAGAACCTTTAACATAAGCTTTATTGTTTACCTTTTTCTTCAAATGATGTAGGTTTCTATTGAATGATGGTTAAATTTATAATTCATAAAATATGATATTAATGAATATAAAAAAGTTAACATTTACCTCTCAAATGGTTACATTCATTTGTATTACACCAAATCACTAATTCTAGCCTTATAAGGTAAATGCATTGTCAAGTTTTCTATTAAGTAAAAAAAAACCAAGAAGAAATATTTTCTCTAATTTATGCAATATCATAGTAATATTTTATTTAAATTTTTTCCATTTAATCTTTTTTTTGACATAGAAGAGCATAAATTTTATAAGAATAATCTTATTTTAATTACAACATTCCAAATTTACTCAGGCATATTTTTTTGAAAGCAATTGGAAGAAGTCTCTTCATGAAGACATGACAATCATGACTTTTCATTCTTGATAGTTTACATTCTTGCAAATCTAAACATTTAGATAAATTTGAACAGTACTTATCAAGAAATCATAAATGTTTAACCTATCCATATATTGCTTTCCTTTACTCCTTTTTCAAGATAAATGGAGCTTTAGGGTTGACAATCATCCCATTATCTAACACTTTTAACTTTAAGTTAGGGTGAGCACAATATGAGGCCATGTCTTTCCTTGTTTTCAAGTTGTTATTCATTTTCCTCTTCATATCCGTTACAGTGTTGAATATATTATTAAATACATTCTTTTCAATGTGTATAAGATCTAGGTTATACTTAATAAAGTTGTTATCTTAATAAGGTAGGCCTTAAAATATACTCTTTTTGGTCCAAATATGTTCCTCTGTAAACCTAATTAACTTGTTGAGTTTACTCTTTGAAACTTTAGCAAATCACACATTCTTTCCCAAATATATATCCCACTTAATCTTTGTGAAGGGGTATAATTATTAACTTTCTTCTCCAAGAAAGATTTTTCATCCTTGTGAAAAGGATAATCTCTTGCCAAACTATAAGGTAACAATAAAAAAATGTTATTTTTCTTTCTTTCAATTAAAAGGCTTTACTCTACTCCATACATATAGGACATTACATGACAACATGTGTACTCTATCCAAACAACATGCTATAATTAGTAGATCATTTATTATCCACATTAAAGTGATAAACATTTAGAAAATTTAGTTCTTAAAAGCATTATAAGTCTAAACTTTTATTTCTAGCAACTCCTTTAATTCATTAATTAGAGATTGCAAGTACAAATGTGTGGGGTTTCATATAAATCATGTAATGCAGCGAAAAAATAGATTTCTAAAAGTATGTCATGTGAAACCTTCCTATGGATCAATGCACAAGGACATAAATTAAAAGTCAAAGACTATCTTTTCGAGTGTAAATCTGAATCGTGAGCACAATTAAGTGATGTTGCCTCTATAGTATCCACATGGAGCGAATGGTGACTTCTTAACCTCCATAAATCTACTAGGATTCGTCTTTCACATAAAGAAAAAGGGTTTAGTATGGTTTTGTAAGGCATTTTGTGCGATTTTATTGGTGATGAGTATACTTATTTTTCACATAAAATAATAATGCTTTCATACTTTTTTTATAAAGCTAAAGACATGCATCTTTCCTAGTCCTACTAGGATAACCGCATTTAATTTTAATTCTATTCAACCACTAATACCTTATCTTTAACATGGTGAGAGTAAGGAGAGATAGGACTTATCCATTAGTTATCTAATATTACTTTAATATTACTAACTAAATATTATTAGATAATAATATTATCTCATAATATAATTATTTAATATCAAATTATATAATTATCTGATATTACTTTAATATCAGATAATATTACATAATATAATATAAAATATATATTACATGAATAATAATATATATACATTATTACCTCGATAATATATATAATAACAAGCTTAATTAATAAGTTTTTAGTCTAACTAAAAACTAATTAATTATTGTCTTATTCTTACTCCTTTTGTGTGACCTTGTAGGTTCCTACTACGTTGACAATGACCCATCATTGGATCATAGATAGTGAGCAGTATCTAGTAATATATCACTACTACTTAAGTAGTAATAATATTTGTGATTCGACATCCACCTATTATGTGATCAATACTTTGCATCACAATCCCTTTTATAATGATATCCAAATTAAACTGGAAGTATGAAGCGTATTATCCTCATTAATGTTCAATTTATATTTCTTGATACTGAGTAGACAAATTTAAACAAATGATCAATATCACATATTGATTTAGTTAAGCATGGCCATGCATTTTTAAGTCTCACTCAATTAAGGGGCCCAAGGATATCTTTCCTTTATATAGAAGTAACAAAATCCTATCCACATCACTCACATTCCTCTACATGATTCGTGACACACTCAATTAATGCCCTACATGTTGTCTCAATTAAAGGTGACATAAGATAACATCAAAGTGTGTGACCCCTTATGTAAGGAATCGTAATGACTTCAGGTCAAAGGACTACGTGCATTGTGGTCATATGAGAATAGCTAATAACACATAACAATCCATGTAGTATTCTCACAGTGGGTTAGTCTAGTACATCTATTCACTACTAATGTATCCATATATTGATTTGATATCATATATCCATGATTTATAATCATCAGTTACCATATATGATAGTTTTAATGTATTATCGCTATCCCTTTTGTAATAATATTCAACTATGAATATTTTAGGAATAACAAAACTATTATAGGAACAAATATTATATTTAAGTTATAAATTACGTAAATATTAAAATAAAATAAAACAAAATAAAACAAAACATAATAATTATATTACCTAAAATAAAACGTAATACATTGTGTGTTATTAGAATCATTTTATAATTAGCTCTTAGGATACACACATCAACAAAATGAATCCTTTATCTAGGACTTTTTAGGCTAAGAATTATGAAGGTTAGAAACATATCACATTCTTTATGTATAATCAAGGTGATAAGTTCTAAGGCACGATAATTATGGTCCCACATGTGGTAAAACTATTTGATGAGAGACCGAGCCTAACATTATAAGGTTCATCGGTAAAAGATGGCTGGCATACATCAAGGGATTTCCATACCCCACCATCACATAGGTAACACATAACATTTACCTCTCATTCATGTGTTTAGTAACCTTGGGGTTAGGGGGAGATAACATAAAACTTTGTATTGAATGCCTTTCCATTTTTTACTAATGTTCTTTTTTGGTTTATATTGTAAATGGTGACAAGTAAGGCACTTTATCTTATCTTTGTTCTCTTTGTAATATATTATACATTTATTCTTATACCTTAAACCAAGCTTTTGAACCATTTAGTTAGTTTTGTAAAAATCCTTATGTAGATTAGCATCTTTTAGTGAAATCTCCTTAATTGCTCCAAGAATTCAGTTAAAACTACTTATAGTCAAATTGAACTTAGGTTTGATGTTCAATAGTCCTAATACCACAGGCAAGGGAATATGAGTTGGCCCTTCTGCACTTTTAAACCCTTTAAAGGGGATCCTTATTGTATGGGTTTTTATGCATTGCTAGGTTCACTTGCTTCATTACTTTAATCAAAATAAAGGTTAAACTGGGGTTAATCACTTTAATGACCATAGTAAGATAAGGATTAAAAGGTTTTTCTGATAACCCTAACCTATTATGGTTTGTTAAGAAATAATTAGTAATACTTGTGGAAGGGCTGACATTGTCGATAAAAGGCTCTCCATATCAGGTCCATTGATGATAATTATTGACAAATTTACTCTTATAAAGATGCTCTTTTACTTTGTCCACCTTTAGAAATACTCTATTTTGACACTTCAAATAAGGACACTTAGTATTCCTAAAAGATATAAATTTTGGTTTTGATTATGTAAGTTGCATGAATCACTTTATACTAGTTATGAAAGCATCACTCAAACATTTTTCTCATGGCAAATGTTTAGCGTACATTCATGCATTCTTTGATTTATCCATCTTACTTGACTAAGAAATAAGATCACCTAATTATAGATATATTATATTTATGATTAAGGTTCACAAACTTACAAATAAAATATGATAGTTGTATGTGTTTAAATTTAATGACTATATTATACTATGCATATAAACTTATAAAAAAAGCTAAATATAAATTATACGTAGTTTGTAAGTATATTTTAGAAAGCATAGGTCATATTCATATTCTCAATTCTATTTCTTAAGTTTAATGACATTTTTAGCTTAAAAAGGTCTTTCATCTTAAAGTAATGCATTATGAATTGGAAAATTGATTAATATCTATTGAGGAAAACATGTTAAGGATATAGAAAACCAAGCATATGAAGCATATCAAATGTTATAGATAAATATAATAACATTTTCAAGTATATTGGTCCACCTTTTCTTAAGTTCTAATAATATATACAACTTATCTTCAATTCTATTAACATTTGCAAAATATTTAGTTTCAAGAGTATCATATCAAGTATATCATACTCTATTGGAATAATGGTGCTAATGATCTAACTAGTAACAAATATGATAATGTGCAAAATATAATGAAGGCAAAAGGAATAATGATGCTAACAAATGAACTGGTAATAGATACATAATTAGCTTCCTAACCTTGAAGTTCCTTGCTAAACTTATAGGTTGTAAAAGTTGCAATGTGGATTCACATTACACCAAGTTGTATTAATTATATGTGAGGAATAACTCAAGTATAAAATAATATGAGAAAGAATGACATAAGTAAAAGGCTTAAATACATGACAACATTTAAGCAATCAACATATAATTATATCTAGTTTTTGTAATGTAAATAAAGATCTTAATGTTGTAGTTTTTGTAATGATAAATAATTCCTCGCATAATTATATTTAGATGATATAGGAAAACTTATGGAAAAATTAAAATCATTTTGCATACAAATACAATATGGATTACTAGAAACTAATCATTTTAAAGTAGTCTCATTCACCCTCCCTAATAGAGTTGAAAAATGTTCACTACTTGGCTCCTTAGAATTTTTTCCTATTTTTATTTTTCAACTGATGTTAAGACTATGATTAAGCATCCAAGCACCACCTCTACCCAACCAAGTAATTTTTTTTAAAAATTAAACGTCAATTTAACTTATTAAGAATGCAAAATATTACATAAGTTTAGCATAGAATTATTGAATAGAAGTTAATTTGATATTAAAACTCATTAAGAACATAAAATATTACAAAGGAATGATTAACTTAAAAGCACAAAATAGCATTTGCCATTCCATTGAACCTACTTTTACTCTAAATTATCATAACCTTTGCTATCACAACTTATATTATAAACAAATGATTGCTTGGCATTTCTTTTTTACTAGAGGCATCCTAACATTTTCATTTTTCACTCTAATATTATATAGTGTATATATATACACACTGCATAATAATAATTAAAAGTAGAAATATCACTTAAACATGAGTTAACAATGAAATTTCTTTATACTAACTCTTATTATGGAAATGTTTCATAAATTATAATTCAACTAGTTTATATCATGTATTAAAATGTTAGTTTGCTAACTAATGTCACATAAATGTATGGATTTGGATATGGAACACAATATGTAAACAAATTTAAACTAAACAAGCAGTAACAACTTATAGTTCCAAAGCCACCAATATAAAACTGAATGCTATAAAGATTAAAAAAAAGACTACATTTCTCTCTTAACTAATTACTACTACAATAATTTATGCGAAAGGATCTGAAACACATATAAAATTATGAATAAACTTACTTTGAACAAACTCAAATGCACTATAAATGTTCAAGAGTAAAATTCCTTCCAACTATTAGTTAAAATGTCATTATGCAAGATATAACATCAAACTTGAACCTAATATAGGATAAACCATTTTAACATTTGGACAAAGTTGAAACTAAGAAAATAAAACTTTAAGTAACTAACACTTAAAAAGAATGAGTAAATTAAAGGAAATCAATACAAAATAAAAAAAATGACATTTTAGATAGTGAACACAAATCACTCATCACTAGTTATGTATAACATATAACTTGATCATATAACTACATATATAGATGAAGTGAAGACACAAGATGCAATCATACATATATAGACTAAATCTTAGATATCAATATTGGCATAGTTAATCACAAAGAATAAATTAAGCAAATAACTCAACTAAACTATGAATATAATCATCTTTTCTATAAAAACCCAAGTTAAATATTTGAGAAGAAATTAAAGTACAAGATCATGTTTTAGATTAAGGACTCAAATTTAACAACTAAATATTAAAAAAATAGGGAAAAGCTAATGCTTTTAACAAAGAAAGAAGAACTACTATGGATGATCAATAACTAAATCAAATACTAATAATAAGAGGGGATAAAATCCAATTATACAAAAGAAGTGATTAAAACTTGATTTTAATAGATACCCAAACTATTAAGAGTTCATTAAGACCTTTGTGGAAGTAGAAATCATCTCAAAATGTCCCTCTAAACTAGCAAACCTATAACACTGTAAAATTAGTAGAAGGACAAAATAGAACCTTAAATGCAACAAAATCAGTCCTATTTTACATAGTAAATAGAACCAATAGTAACTTCTTTATTTCAACAAGAATTCAAATTCCTAAGCTTTAAAATTGCTTTATTAGTTTAAACACTAGTAAAACTTAATATAAGATCAAATAAAACCATTATAAATGTAAAAATTAACTTAAAAAAGGAGCATATAAACCAATGCTAGCAAGTTTCATGCACAAATGCAATTGTTAAATGGCTTAACATTGAAATTAACTAAACAAAAGCACACTATTTTCACTGCCATTATTATTGAATTTGCCATGTTATGTTTTCATTAAAACCTATTTTCCTTACATTTGATTTCTAACCTTTATTTCATTGAATTTGCCATGATATATGATTTCTTTATTTTATTTTATTAAATGAAATTAAAAAGGATACTAGTTAGTACTTTTTTTTAACTGAGTTTTTTCAACAGTGGTGAGAAGAAATTATTTAGGAGCAGAGAAAGTAAATATTAGGATTATTCAAGGAAAAATATTATATGTCATTCTTTTCAATTTACACAAATTCAAGGCTTGCCATTTTAGCGTTTGTTGCAAATGTTATACATAAGCTTCAAAATCTTAATAAAGGAAGCACTTGTAATAATGTGGTAGTTATATTCTAAGCTATATGCAATCAATTAGTGATTTGATAACCAGAACAAAGGAAGCACCTATAACTTATTCATCACCCCATACAAACCCACTATTCTACTAAAAAATATCATCATTCAACAAAATTTGATGCAAAAAAATAAAAAACTTTAAAATTATTCTCAACAAACATAAAATTCCACCAAAAAATTCAAAGTAATTTACGACTACAATGGTAAAGTAATGGAGATGAAATAGAGGAGGTTATACTTTCCAGAGTGTAGTTATTGTTACCTATGTCCTCTTGTCGGCATGAGCTTGCTGAAAATAACCAAACAAATGGTAGAATTTGTTGTAATGTTAACCAAAACCTTATCCCTCTTTATTTTTTATTTAAGAATTTTTGCTTCTAAGAGTGACAAGCTAAAGCATAATATCAATTTATTTATTTTTAATATTTTGTGAAGGATTAGTAAAGGCCATATCCTCTCATTATTTTTTTAGCAAGGCCCAAGGCCTTGGCTTACCCCTTACTAATTAGGCTACAATTTTGTCAAAAAAAGTTGCAAAAATGTCAAAACCTACAATAGTGAAGGATTATCTTATCGCTAAATTTAATAAGAGACAAATCCCTTACAAATGCCTTGCAAAATGATTAAAAAAATTATGATTGAATTTTTCATTTTTCCATTACACTTCTTTATAGATCCTTTGTTAAATGCTTAAAATAACAAGGGATTTTGTGTCCCTTGCTAATTTCCCTCACTAAATCGATATTTTCTTGTAGTGCTTGATTTGATTTAATTTGTGAAATTGAAAGGATTTGATAGATTAAACAATTGAAGAATTTTATTTTTAGTTTAGTAACTTATTCAATTGGAAATATAAAAAATTGCTTGAACTTATACTTTTTATGAGTCTAAAATTACAACCTTTGTTATTGCATTAGTCTAAATATGGTTTTGTGTAGATCATAATCTATCTCTTTTACAAATTTCACTTCATTTTCAAAATGTATTGAAATTCAATAAAAGCATTAACACATGTGGTAATGAACTTGGGTGATTGTATGTGGTTGCACTCCTATCATATCTTATTAACATCTACAAACATGTATTTATAATTTTATGCATATTTGTTTAAGAAGTCTATATTTGAATAATTTTTGTTTATAGAATTTGAATCATAATCTAACAATTTAACTTTGAATTGTATTAGTTGTGATGTGGAAAGATGAACAAATGTTTTCCAACGTTTATTTATTCTAATTTAAAGCTTTAATTATTGCGAGTTAAGTGAATTTTCATATAAAAGTCATGAAATAATTTTTTTTATTTATGCAATTGTTAGAGAATTGTAGATCCTCCATCCAATTGAAATAAAAACGGAGATGGTCTTTGTCTTATTGTTATATTGGGTTTAGTATTCTTTTCAAGTGCTTTTTCATTGATGCTACATGTTACTTTTATCATTTTAATCTATGTCACCTTTTTCTTATTCCTTACTTAAAGTGGTGAAGGTTATCTGTATAGGATTGAAGAACTTCTTTATTATTTGAGGTAAGAATTATTTATCATAAGGTAATGAATTTCCTTTATTATCATCTTTATGAATAATTGAAAATATAATATTTTAAAAGTTAAAGGATTCTTTTATCTTTTGAATCAATTTAAAAACAGAAATAAATAGAGTTGATGAAACAAAAATTTATCTATTATTCTTATTTCCTTTTTCTTTTTTATTAATTGTATCATATATTTTTCTTCCTTTTTTATCATCAAAAAATTGCTTCTCCATTTATGACTTATTGTGATTAAATACAATAATGAGTTTATGATGAAAAATATGAAACTCATCCAATTTGTCTTATTACATTCCTTAAAATGAATGCATCAATAATTGAAATTTTTTTATGAAAATTATAAAATCCATGTAATTGTTCATTTTTTAAATTGGTTCAGTGCATTTGGCTTTATTACATTTTTTAAAGTGGTTGATTTCACAACTTTTCATCACTAAATAAAATTTTGATTTTTTTACGAAAAATATGAAATTTGTCCAACTAGTTTACTGTATTCCAAGAAGTGAATGCTTTAATGATTAAAAGATTTAGATATGGACAAGGTTACGGTTATAACCATGTATATGAAAAAAGCTATAAAAATAGCACAAATAATCATGAGAAGTTAGGGAATATGATGAGAAATCTTATATAATAAGAACTCAAAAGGTTATAAAAGTATATGCTATTAATATGATGTGAAAGGTCATTGGAAGTTTTGAAACATATGTTATTAAGATGGTATAATAGGTATTGTTTACATATTTATCATAAGTCTAAACATCTTTTGTAACTTTATTAAGCCCCACTTTAAAGAGAGATAAAAAGAGGCTAACTTTGTTGATGAGAATAATGCTTTCAAGCATAATTCTTAAGATATAACATATTTCAATGTGATAAATTTCTATATATATCTGAAAAAAGACTTGATGATTTGATTGGTAATGACAGTTGCTAATTTGGGTTTTTATTGAATTAATATTGAATATTTATCTCTTATGAATAGTACAATAATAGAAAATAATTTTTCTAATTAATAATTGGTAAAAATTATGTCAATATAATATCTAGTAGCACAAAAATTAATTTAAGACTCCTAAAAAGCTAATATAATTTTACTAGGAGATATATAATACTTATAGATGCATTATTGTTAATCAAGTATTAAAGATATTTATTAAGTTTTAGAGACATGTAATGAAATAAATGTTACATTAAAATAATAAGTTATTGAATATCTTTATAAGATAATAGTTGTTTCAAGTGGAATAAGGTGTTGGAAAAGAAACTATCATTTTCCTTTAATATGTAGTGCCTATATATATATGCATACACACAAAGCTAATTAGAAGAAATGTGAAATAGAAATTCACTATCCAAAATATTTTTATTACATGGCATGATCGAATGGGCCATCCTATATTAATAATGGTACAAAAAGTTATTAAAAATTCATAAGGTTATTCATTGAAGAATCGGTCAATCTAATAAGTTTTCATCTGCTATTTGTTCTCAATATAATTTAATTACAAAACATTAAGGTCAATGCTAGCTAAAGTTAGGACTAGAATTCTAATATTTTTGGAATGAATATAAATTGACATATGTAGATTGTTTGAATATTTTATGATTTTAGTCATAAATGAATTTATTGCTAATCTCTAACTTAATGGTTGCTATACTTGCTCAAATAATTTAACTTTGAGCATAATTTCTTAATTATGTAAGTGAGATAATATGTCTTGATAATGTTGGTAAATTTATATCTAAAGCCTTTAAGGATTTTCATGTTCTAATGAGAAAAATTATTGAACATCTTGAAGTATGTTCATATGTAAAATGATTTGACTAGAATAATTTTAATGTCCCAAGTTATTAATTATATCATTGTTCTAGAGAACAAGATTCCCTTTATCATCTTGAGGGATATGCAATTGTAATAGTTATATGTATCAAGCTAAAAAGTTATAGTTCCCCTTTATAATTAGCTCTAGTTAGTTAAAATATTTTACATACAGAGAATTTTTGAATGTGCAGTATATTTTTACTCCATTGCAATGCACAAAGGTAATCTTGAAAATGATTAAGAATATAAGTTCATATATGAAATTATATTCCCAGAATTAGGGGAGAAAATATCCAACTATAGAAGTAATATAACATACAATTATCTTAATCTTCATATAAAATAACATGAATTATAAATTCATAAGATGATTAATTTATAAAGTATAGAAAAATTGTTATATATATATTACTAATTAAAAGAAAATAAATAAATATTATATGTTAATTGCAAATACTTATATTCATATTAAAGTTTAAGTACAACAACATGTTTGTTAATAATAATTAATTTTTGAACATGCCTGAAACATGATACACTTATTGATTTCAAATATAAACTATCTTTAAAATAAGGCATAAGCAAATAAATAAAATGACCTTATTAAGGAATCAAATACTTTTTAAGAGATTTGAGACATAATGATAAACTTTTAAAAGAAGTTCTAGTACATGAAATTTATGAAAATAAAGATATTTTAATTAATTATATCTTTAATGAGAAAGATGGAACCAAAAGGGAAATAGTTGTCGACAACATTTACTTTTATATACAATGTAGTGGTTAAAATTATAAAAAAAAATTAATTAGCAAGGATCTTAAAATTATAGAATGATGATTATTGTCTAAAAGGAAAAGAGAAAAGATGCAATTCATACAAAAATACAAAGTTTAAATTTATTTACAAAATAAAGAAAAACTTAAAAAGTGTTAAGCCCATAAAACATCCTGAAGGTGTGAAGTTAAAAAAGTATAAATGTAAAATTGTGCCAAAAAATAAGCAAATTGAAGTTGTGAATAGAAAGTATAATTTGTAACATAAGGATTTTTGTGAAGATTATCATTGGTTATGAGAAATATTAATTTGGTAGATATAATTTTTCTAGCAACGTATCAAAAACATGATATGTGTTTGATAGATTTAATTATATTCTATTCATGTATGATAATCGATAATAATATTATAATCACCAAAGGGTTTTAGATGTCTAAAGCATGCAATTTGAATAATTAAGATATTCATTTAATTCAATATGACTATGTATTTGAAAAGGGAGTTTGAGATGAAAGATTTTAAAAAATTAAATTTTATATTGGCATATAGGTCAAACATTTAAATGATGGAACAATTATTCATTAATAAAAATGGATCCTTTTATATGGATAAATCATATCTATTGAGTGTTTTAATGATTATTCAATCACTTAATACTAATAAGGATTCATTTAAAACTCCAGAGAATAATGAAAAATTTCATGATCTTGAAGTATTATATCTTAATATAATTGATGTGCTAATATATTTTACTAATTACACTTGTGTTGATATAGCTTTTTAGATAATTTATTAGTAAAATATATTTTTCTAATTAAATGATATTGGAATAAAACTAAACATATATTTTTGGTATATTTGTAGAATAATAATATGAGATTATGAATTTTGAATCATAATTATTTAGTTATATAGATGCAAGATATTTGATTCAAATAAAGTTTGATTTTATATTACTTTTTATGGTGATGTATCTATATCATAGTTCTTGGTAAAATAAACTATAGTTGCACTTTTCTCCAACATTCACGTAATAAGTGAAGAATCAATTCCTTTGAATTTCATGGAGGAAATTTAAACAAATTCATATGAAGGTAGTGCCACACATAAAAGCTCTATTGGAGGGAAAATACATCAAAAGAAATAACCCTTTCTTACATTCACAAAAGGATTATGATAGCTGATCATAATAACAAGGTTGTTTATGTGCTCCTTAGTTAAATTACTAGCAAATACATTAACTTAAATACTTAGTGATATTCTCAACAAAGGGAGTTAAGTTCATGTTGAACTCTTTAATTAGGTTTTTTTTTCCTATTATATTTTCTTAACAAAATTTTTAATGAGGTAGATTATTCACTAAAAGAATAATATAGTCTTTTTTCTTAATAGGAATTTTTTCCATTGGGTTTTTCCCAGTATAGGTTAAAATAAGGCATATTCTTTATAAAATAGACATCTAAATAGGAGTGTCATAAATGTTTATTTACATGAATGTTCATAAAATATCTTTAATTAATTTATTAATTATTGTAATTGAGACTTACTTGATCTCTTATTGTAATTAATTAGTGATAAACACCAATTATTGATACTTATTAATTAATGTATCCATTAGTAATACTAATCAATTGATGCTTTAAGGTTATAGATATTGATATTGTATGAAAGATTATATAAATATAGAAAAAAGAAAATTTCATCTTCTTATTTTATTCTCTTCTTTTATTTTTTAACTATCCAACTTTTATTATCATAATATTTACTCTAATTTATTTATTTATTTAGCAATGTAAATTCTAATTTGAAAATATAATATTATCTAGAGTTTATTAAGAGTTTCATATATAGATTTAAAGAAGGTATTTAGCAAATTACTTTTTCAACCACTTTATTTGTTAATTTAACTTAATAAATACCATATTAAAATTTATAATATTATTAAAAGTAAAAGAATATTCAAATAAATTATAAAATATACTTATGTCTTTATATATCATTTTGCATTTAATGATATAAGTAACTAATAGTAAACAATTGATTTTATTAAATATTTTTATATAAATAGCTAATAATATCAATAGGTTAAATTAGCTAATAGCGTAATATAATTAACTATTTACTAGTTGTTAATATAATAAGTTAACCACTATAGTAATTAACTTAATGAGAATAAGAGCCATAATCATTACAAGTCAAGTGGCCTACTATATGACTACATACATATATTTAAAAAATATATAGAGGATTTAGGTAGTTAGTATTGAGTTAGGCACTATTTATAAAAATTATTTGGAAAAATTGCAAATAACCCCCCCAACTATAGAGTTATTAGATTTTACTCCTATAACTATATAAAACTTGAATTTTACCTCTACCATTACTAAGTCAACGGTTGTAATACTTAGCGATGGTTTTATTATACTTAGTGATAGTTATAAACCGATGCCATCATCCTTAGTAGTGGTTCATAATTATCGATAAGTGAAAAAAATTTTAAAAATTAGTGAATATAGTGGTAGTTTTCAACCGCTAGTAAGTGATATGACAGTAGCAGTTTTTCTAGCAGATTTCATTAACTTGATAATGGTAGAAGTAAAATCCAAGTTTTATATAGTTGCAAAGGATAAAATCCAAGTTTTTATGATTCAATGGGGTAAAATCTAACAACTCTATAGTTGAGAGGGGTAAAATAAAGTTTTACCAAAATATTTTATAATCATTAGTTACTCCATGCTAGAGGTTTATGCTTTTTACAAAATAATCACAATTGAATTGTTGTTAAAATGTTCAATAAAAGCACCCCTTAGCACACAAAAATGCAATATCTAGTCTATTGATTCATTAGTAATGTAAATCTTACATCATTCAACTTTCATTCAAGTTTATAAATGAACATAGTGAAAATATATGTGAAGTATCTTTATAATTTAACAATTTTAATATGCATAGTAGTACCTAAAAATATTGAATAGTAATGAAATAAGCCATATAAACTTGATGTATAAAATTGCATGCAAAGTTACTCTAATAGTCTTAGTTATATTATATGTTTTCTTCATTAATTTCCTTTAAGTTTTTATATAACACTCACACATATACATGCAGATCATATTTCATATCTTGGGAGAATTTATATGCCCCATTTAGTAATCAATAGTTACATTAACAGTTAATGAATTAAATTAATTGTTACTTGATAACTGATTATATTAGTTAATATTACTAGTTGATATCATTGTCTATTTCAATAAAATTAAAAATGTTTGATAAAGTCAATTACCTATGTTTAGTCATTAATAAGCAAAATCTCATATAAAAATATCAGTATATTTTATAATTTATTTAAGTATTTATTTACTATAATAATACTTCAAATTTTCTATATTATTTATCATCTAAGATTTTTTTAAATAATATATCATTCTTATTTATTATTTATTAAATTTTATTTTAAAAGATAATTTATTATAATTTGTTATACAAGTTGAATTTTTATTTAAGAAATAAATAATTATACTTTATTATGTGTATTTAATTTTCTTCTAAAGAATAAATAATTTTTTAGGTTTTGTTTGTTTCATTAGAAAATATTTTTTTTATAAAATATAGTTATAAAATATTAAAATAAAGAAAAATATTTTATTTGTTTAATGTTAAATATGAAAAATTTTGGGAAAGCAACTTCCTTATTTCAAAAATAAATTTACTTTCCTTTATTTTCAAACTTTTAGATATCATATTTTTTAGTTATTAATACAAATGATATATCACCCTTTCATTAATATACATATACATATATATATGTATACATATCACCCTTTTCTATAAAAATTATTTTTCAATGAATAAATGGAACTTTAAAATGTTTCACTTGAAAATAAGGGTAAATATGGAAATAATTATATAATTAAGAGTTTGCCTTGTCTTTTTGTAGGTTTCACACTTATTAAATTTTAAAATGTTTTAATTAAAAATAAATAATTACAATATATTGGTAACTATTTTTTTATGTGAATTGGTTTGTGAATGATTAATTAAGTATAATTCAAATTTAGAAGTGGTTAAAGTGAGTACGTAAAAGCGAAGGAGATTTAGAAATATATTTCTTAAACTACCCTTAGGGCTTAATCCTTTATATTTTCCTAAAATTACCTACTTTCCTCATTTCCTTCCATTTATCGACCTCTTCATCTTCATCTTCTATGAGATGAAAGCTCTAATCCTCCTTGTTATCTCTTTGCCTTCTCAATGTAAGCAAGGTAAGGGCTTTCATGCTCTAATTTTATTACCATTTCCCTTTCTAGTATGGATGCTTAATGATTTTAGATTAAATGTAGATTGGGAACCTAAAATCTGTAGCTCTTGATTCTTAATGTTTATGAGCAATTTCACCTTCAACCTCATTACCTATTATATAATCTACAAGGAGTGAGTAAATATTATGCTTAAAATTATATGATCTAGATGTTATGATTGATAGTGAGTTAGGTTTTTCTTTAAGTTTGTTTGATTAGATGATGGTTTTGTAAATTAATATTTGATATAAATTTCCTGGTGATTTGAATTCCTATGAGGTTGTTTTTATGTTTGGTGGTGAGTGGCTTGGATGATAATGTACAAAGAATAGGATTAAAATGAGTTTCTTCATAAATGAATAGTAAATTTTTTGTTAAAAATGCATAAACACATTTATGAATTGTTTGGTGAATTAAATTAATTGAGCTAAAAATGCAAAAATTGTAGCCATGAATTGATTCATGAATCAATATATCCTTTACAAAACCAAAATTTGAGGAAATTGAATTGATTAATGAATCAATTTAGCAAAGGTTAAAGAATAACCTACTTTGCACTGAATCAATTCATGTGTCTTAGAAACAAAATTGAGTAATCTAAATTGATTCCTTAACTATTTCTAGGCTTCTCTAATCACATTAAATGACCTAAATTGATTCTTTAATCGATTCATCAAGTATAAAACTTAATTTTTATAGTATAATCACTTAGATTAAGTTATTTATGATCTAATTATGTAATGTGTGCATTAGAAATGCTATTGTAGAATTGAATGTCAATTCCAAATGTATAAAAGATAAATTTGTTATTGTAATAGCTATTAAAAATTCAATAGACAAAAATTGATAGAATTAGACTAGATAATGTTTGAGAATTGGTAATTAGTATAATTACTTATTTATACTAATAGAAGAATTTATTAGTAATGATGAATGATAAATTTATTTTGAAATTATTTGGAAAAAATTTAAGAAATTTAAAAGAATTTATAAGTAATTAAAGGATAGAACTTAAAAATGCTAAGACAGGAGAAATGAATTTTATTATTTTTTACTTAAGAACACATTAGAATTAACCTAATGTAGCAAAAAATGCAATTTCACCCCATTGTAATAAAGGTGGACAACCATTTAGGGGAGAAAGGATGAATTTGGTATAATTTATGATCCTTAAGGTAATATAACTTGACTTTGGGACATTAGATTGATTTTTAATTGGTTTTGAATTTATTATCAATTAAAAAATTGATAGAAGACTTATTAGCAAGACTTAGTGATCAATAAAGCACATGGGATATTCCTTTAATGATGTCACAAAGATGACATCACCCTAATGACATTAACATGATGCCATTACCATGGGCATCATTCTATTCCATGTTATAAATAAATGAAGGTGATGAACACATTTTTGCATATCTAAGAGTTCTATAAAGAGAGAGGAAATGATGACGATAAAGAGAGGATGGAAAATTTACAATCTCACATGCTTCACTTCATTTCATTAGATATAAAAAAGTTAGAATCAAAATTCTCTCACCCTAAAGCATAAAACTCATAACTAGGAAGAGGAAATAAGGAAGGAAGTTGAGTTTCTTTTATTCTTCATCTTTGATTATTCTAGAGAGATAGGTTGAAGGTTTCTTCAAAGATCCTTGAGGCATTGTTAGATATTTAGCTAGGGCAATCATTTAGAAAGAGGTAAGACTCTCTAAACTCTTGTAAATTCTATTTATCTTCTTAAATTCTTTTTAGAGCTCTCTACTAAATCTTTATCATTTTGGATTATGTATCTTATATGCTAGATAAAGAGCAGAGGTCCTACCAGTTTTTAAGGGTAAGTAGAAATCAACATTTTTTCTTTTTAGTTTTCTTTTAAGAAAGTTATTATATATAAGATATATATATCTATTTTGTTTTGACTATCACTTGTTGTGCTAAAGTCATTAGTAATCATGGTAGATCACTTGTTGTGTATTATGTTGTGATGATGTATTGAAGTTATAATCCATGGTGAAAATTTTGTAAAAATTGTTTTTCTTAAATAATGAGAAAAGTTTAGGAAACTATGATTTTGAAAAATGATTTGAAAATTGGCTATTTGGTTTTTATGGTTGAATGGTTTTCTTAAAAGTGGAGGCACAAAGGGTGTTTTGAAAAAAAGGATGATTTTTGCAAAAGAACAATCTTGAAAAAGGCATGAAACTATTTTTCTTATATAGCACTCAAAATAGTTTAAGTTTGGAAACTTGTTTTCATAATAAGCTTAAAACAATACTTTGGGGGAAAAATAAGCTAAAGCTATCAGATTTTTAGAAAAGGCTAAGAGTAATTTTTTTATTTTTATACTAAAACCTACTATACATTAAATTTTGGATCTATTATAAGTGTTAAACAATTATTACATTAATATTTTCAAACAAAATTCCACTTGGAAATATTTTAAGTGACTATATGGTTTTATATAGTATAATAAGGAAAACTTAGTTTTTCTTACAAAAAAATGTAATATCCGGATCTAAACTATCAAATCTAAACTATTTTTGAGAAGATAATATATAATTATACTAAGGTTTTAGACAAATTTTTTTAGAAAAATGGGGTTGAATTCTTGAGTCTTAGTGCTAAAAACAATATAAAATTTTTTTATTTTCAAGTTAAAAATTGATTTCCTACAAAATGATTTTTAAGAAAATCAATTAAGTAATTGATGCAACATGTCTTAGGTGTGAAATATTTGAAAATTGATGTTCAAAATGATGGTTTTACTACTAGAAATTATGGAAAAATAGTAAGGTAAAGAGCATGTTTTTAAGCTAAGTGTTACTTTTTCAAATCAATTTTGTTAGGTGATGTTTTGGATAACTAATATAATATATTTTTAGCATGAAAATGTTTGAAATATTATGTTTTACAACTTATTATTCATTTTGGAAATTTTGTAAATTTTCAATGAGGTTTGCATATTAAGATGAAATTTCAAAGTTATGTATACCTCCTTTAAAATGTTTTGATAGCTTAATGTGTGAGTGACTTGTATATCTTGCTTTTAACATGAAAAAGAATTAAAAATAATATTATAAACTTTTTATTTTTATTCTAGAAATTTCCAAAAAAATTTAAGGAATTTTAGACTTCAAAGTGGAATTTCCAAGCAAAACTTGCCTTATTCTAAACTATTTTGAAATTTTAAGTTATGAATAATTTAGGTGACTTTTTTTCAGTATAAAAATGATTGAAAAATGATATTTTATGTCTTTAATTTTGTTTAGAAAATTTTGAAAAAATTTCATTAAAGTTTGATATTTAAAATTAAATTTCCAAGAAAAGTGTGTCTCCTTCTAACTACTTTGACAATTAGGAGTAAAGATAACTTCTATGACTTGTTTTGAGAAAGGAGAAAGTTCAAAAATGAATTTTAAAAAACCATATTTCAAATCTAAAGTCTTTCATAATTTTTTGACAAAGTTTGGTATTTTAAATGGATTTTCTAAAATTGGTATGCTCAATAGAACCCAATTGAGGAGTATGTAAGAATGTTAAAATTATAACAAGCATAAGCAAGGTAATTTTTGTAGATTTTTACTAATAAATTTAGAATGAATTTCTTGTTTATTTATGGGAAAATAGTCTTTAAACTTGTTCAGATAAAGGCCAAATATGCTTAAGTTTGAGAGTTGTGGAATTTGGAATAATCCAAGTATGTATGCTTTAGGATTTGTTAAAATTGTGTGAGATTTGTTAAACAACATATAATGATGCTTGTGAGCCAATAAGTATATAAAATTGATACTATGAAATCTAACTAATGATGTTGCAAAAGGATGTAAGGTAATTCATGACCTTTCTTGATGAACCATGCATTTGGCTTTATATTTCATATGTGACTTAAATCTATCTATGGAATACATGTGTACTATGAATTATATGGAAGGATATCATGAATATTAATAATCTCTTCTATAGAATTGCGATATGATAATCTAGCAAACAAAAGCAAGAAAGCTTATTGTGGTCACTTATAAAGTGACAACTTAATGTATATATTTTATTTTATTTTGGTGATTAGAAAAGTGACAAATTTGCTATTAGTTTTACTACATTATGATGTATTATATGGTGTTCTTAGTGATGGTTGGCATTTTCACGTTAATGATTTAGAAATATGATAAAAAGTATTTGAGGGCTACATGTTTTTATCTTTACTAATGAAAGTATTGGAAGATCATAGTCGGTATTTGAAAATAGTGTTGAAAGTTAGCGAGGCTATCTTCATTACATATGAATCCATTAATAGTTTCATGGATTTTCCTTGGATATTTCCTTTAATTAATTTAGTTGATAACCGTGAGACCTACAATAGGTTTATGTGCATTGTCCTTTTTAATTAGTATATTAATAATTATGAGGAATAATCCTATTATGCTAAAGTGATTCATGAATATGCATTTGAAAATAAGGTCAAATGTTATATATGATATTGTTGGTTTGAATGCTATATGTAATATATGACATGTTTTGTGATATAAGACATGTTAGTGTATATACCCTAAAACTAATCATATTGATGATTGTAAATTTAAATTATGTTATTTTAATGGCAATTCCAATTATCATATTTATACATATATTACCTGCGTAATATATTTAATTATGATTAGTATAATTATATTCTTAAATGTCCTTAGTTATATATCATTGACGATTAGGTTGCTTTAATATGTTAAGACTAGCATGTATGGTGACTTATATGAGATATTAAGTCTACACATGAGTACAAGTTAGAGAACTTATATACTAGACTGACCCACCCTAAGAACACTACATGGATCATTATGTGAGTGTCATGAGTGATTCTTGGTGATCATTATTAATATGGTCCTTTGACCTGAGATCGCCAAGGTTCCCTACATATGAGTTTTATATTTTGATACTACTTTATGTCACTCATGGTTGAGTGAATGTAAGGGTAGTTATTAGATATGTCACATATCATGTGGAGGGATTTGTGTTATAAAGATGGAATTTATCCCTCATATGTAACAGGAGCACATCTATAGGCCTCCTTGATTAAGTAAAGCTGAGAAAATGCATGGCTATGCTTAAGTGAATTAACATAGGATATTAATTACATTTTCTTCAGTTAGCTTACTTGGGAATCAAGAAACCTTTAGATTGGGCTATACGGGAATGACACGATCCATGTCTCGTGCTCAATCTAAATGTTTAGGATAAAAGGACATAGATGATGATTATATATAAAGGTTTAGTCGAATTACCGACTTTCCCATTACTTGGATAATAATGATAAGTTGCTAGATACTGCTCATTGTTTATAATTATTAATGTAATTTATGATCATTGATAATGTAATGAAAGTCTGTAGGGTCGCACACTTAGAGCCTAGTGGATTTAGAATTGATGGACCAAATTGTTTAGGCCTAATATTTGAAAATTTTATGTTATAATTATAAGGCCTAATAATAAACCTATAATTATACATGGAACAAAGCCCAATTAGTTAGGGTTTTCTATGCACATATTTAAATAGGCTTGTTAGGTAATAATATATGATGATTCACGCATCCTAAAGCATAGAAAAACCTTACCACCCCTCCTTGATTATAACCTTTGAAAAGGTATAGCTAACACTACAAGGTTAAGGAGAAGAATTCCAATCAATGTTCGTGTGGATGTTTACTGGTGATTTGTTAGTTCGTGTGGATACTTAGGAGTCTTTGATCGAAAGAAAGTCAAAGAGGTGATTAACGAATGAGTTCCTAAATCATCACAAAGGTATTCCTTGAATCTTTATTCTAATCTAACATTTTGGATGGATCTGTTGGTTGGGATCGGTTAATTTCACTGTGCTTGTTTGGCTTCCAATCCTAATATGGAGAGTTTGTGGGATTAGCCTAATGCCTTGATTTCTTAGACATATAGAAGATTGAGTTGCATATGGTTAACCTTGGTGAGATAAGATTGGAATACATGTAGGATAAAGTTAGTCTCGAGTAATAAAGTGGAGCCTTTTATTCTTCTTTGCCAATTAAAGTAGTTGTGGATAATTATTATTTATTATCTTAGATCAATGTTATATTGATAATGAATTATTTTATGCACTAAGTGTATTGTGTTCAAGTTTTTAATCTTGCAGCATGCATAAATATTTAAAATAAATATGTAAAAATTTTTTGGCAAGAATTTGTTTAATATATGACCTATGTTTGACTAATTTTCTTAAGTAAACTGATTAGTAAATTTGTGTGATAGTTATCTCATTGAGTAATTTTATTATTAACTTGTAGATATATATTTATAGATACAATGTTCAATGCCACACATTAAGCTTATAGACATTTGGTGGAGTATGCATATGTTATAGTGCATACTAGCAGAAGTTCCCCTTTCCCCTTCTAAAAACTATAAGACAAACATGAGTTCTTATTTTTTATTCTTTAATGAATAGCTTGATTGTCAATTATCACTTTATTTTCTTTTGCTTTGATTTGTAGTTATTGTATACAAACATATATATATATATATTTGCATTAACTTATTGCAATGTTATCATAGTTATTTTGATAAAAGGGTATTATAAAACCTTAATACTCTATTTGTATAAAAGGTGCTTACATTTTGCATTATTGTATATTTGATTTGTTTCTTTTCATATATGCTTTATTTAAGTGTTGTTACGAACAATAACAAGAGATTTCATGATAATTTTTAAGGAAATACAAGAAAGAGTTTTCCATTACATTAAAGGTCAACATATATCTTTTCTAAGTATTCTTCTAAATAGAAGTATCATTCATGTAATTTTAAACTTAAACCATTTTTGATTTATTCCTAAAGAAAAAGAAACTAATTTTTGAACTTGATGTTATCTTTAAAGTATTTTAAATAAAGTGGGATCTTTTGATTTTCTAACTTTCATAAACCTGATTGTATTCTAGTATGTTAGTTTCATGGTTTGAATGATGGAAATAAAAATATTACTAAGTTTTTAGAAAGTTTTCTTATAAAGTATCTTTTTGATTTCTTAAGGAATTTTCAAGAAAATAATATTTAGAAAAGTTTTATAAACATGCTTTCAATATGCATTTTTGATAAAAATATCCTTTTTGAAATAGTTTTCTAAAAAGTTATTTGTTTAAGAATATATTGGAAGTAATGACCTTCTAATAAATAAATATATTTTTTAAATCACTTCACTAAAAGTTTCTATTTTAAAAGTCATTTTGTTTCAACTATTTCTAAAATTAAAAAAAGGAAAGATTCTTCTATTTGACTTTAATTTTGACTTTAAAAGAAATTGATATGGATCAAATTTCCAAAATTTTCTTTAGAAAGAAAGAAAAAGGGAAAAAGATTTTCTACATTTTTAATAAAGTTTTTAATTGGTATTATTTATTGATGAGGTTCTATTTATTAGTTTTAACTATTATTTTTTTTTTGGAAACATATTTAAAGGATTGAACCTCAACAATTGTGAAGAATGATTTTCTGATTTGATATCTATTTATCTTTAGAAGGAAAAATAGTTTTGGGAAAAAGATTTGGAAAGAAAGTTAAAAAAAATATTAGTGAAACTTATGTCTTTACATCATACATAACTTAGGAGATAGTTAATTTTACAAAATGGTTAGTTTAGAGAGGCTTGTAAGGACATTCAATTGTTATCTTTATGCTAATTACTATGGTCCAAATTTTGGTTTATGAGATACGCGGTATCAAAGCATGATTTGGGTAATTTATGGAATGGTCAGAATATAATATGGGTAAATAATAGAATAATAGAATCTAGATACAAAGCAAGTAAAAACTTTGGTTAGTAATAGTCTATATGTACTATAGCAATTGTCACCAACCATCTCAATGGGTTCATTAGGAGTACTAAGTATTTTCAACTTGAGCAAGTAATTTTTATTTTTTGATATAAGTTATCTTGCAATTTATGATGGAATTCTAAATCTAAAGCTCCCAATCACAAAAAGCATCAACCTACTAGTAATCTTTATAAAAAAGGTTGACAAGATGATGTGATAGAATAAAATAAGGGGATAGAGTCATCAAATAATGAGCATATGAATAGATGGAGATATGCAAATGGTGGTAAATAAGGGCTACATTAGTTATGAAAATATCTTGACAAAAGGTTAAGGTATATGTATAAAACAACTAAGAACTAGGATAAGTACAATTAAGCAGATAGTGATCACTTTGAAGGGTGAAAAGAGAATAAGTAGTAAGAAAGATCAGTTCAATGTGAATAATGTAGTAAATAATAGATCAAGATAGAATAAGAGATGTACTAAATAGATTTTGGGATTTTGATCAAAATATGACGAATTCTAGTAATAAAGTAGATAAAACCTTTCAATAATCACATGACTAAGGTTAGGCTTGTCATATAAATTGATCTTAAGAAAGATGTTTTCATCAGAATATTAGACATAAAGAAAGTGCAAATGTAAATTGAGATAGTTCTTCAAATTAAGAAAGAATAGTAATTAAAACTTCTTATAATGAAGATGTTTTGGTAATAAAGATATGTGAGGGTTAAGAGGATTGATTACTGATGAGTAGAAAAATATTGATAATGTAATTAAAACTTCTTATAATGAAGATGTTTTGGTAATAAGGGTTATTGTTATAAGTTGTTATACTAATGATACACTGTGGTGAGATTATATCCTCAATGATAATTTAAGAAACATATTTTCAAGAGAAGAATTATGGAAATCTTAATAGGGAATTGAGATGTTAAATAGCATGAATAAATTTGAATTTTAATTAGAAAATAAAATTAAACTTATTTGGTTTACAATAAAAAGGGATTTGTTCACAAACCATGGTAAGGAAATAATTTTGAAAGTTAGGCGATGATGACTAGATGAGAGGCTTCTATTTATGGTAAAATAAATTATCAAGCATAGTTAAATATGTTAAGCTATGATTTTAAGATTAGATCCTTCAAATTAATAAAAAAATTTGAATTATGGAGTACAAAAAGAATTGATTAGAGTAGCATAATGGAAGCATGGAAATAACAAGATAAGTATGAAATAGGGATTATGGTCTGGATGAAATATTAAAGTCTTTAATATACAAAAATTTTCCAATGTTGGTAATGATCCTTAACACTAGAGTTCTAATAAAGCTGGTATCAATGATATTTTTTGTTATATGTTAAGATAAGTATCATAGGGAAACTATTTTGGATTTACAATGGTAGAATGAAAAAAATATAGTAAGTTTAAGATAAGGCTTCCAAAAGCTTTCACTATTTGCTAACAATTTTGATAGTAAAATTTTAGTGATAAATTTTCTTAAAAGGGAAGAATTGTAATTCTTGTTAAAAACCTAATAGATAGAGACTGATAAAATTAGAGTAGATAGTGCCTGAGAGTGGGTAATTAGCATAATTACTCATTTATACTAAAGGAATTATCTATTTGTAATGATGGCTAAAAAATTTATTTTAGAATTACTTATAGAAATTTTAAGAAAATTAAAGGAATTTATGAGTAATTGATAGGTAAAACTCAAAAAATGCTAACTAAGGAGAAATTAATTTTAGTATTTTTACTTAAGAATACCTTAGAATTAACCTAAGATGGAGAAAATGTAATTTTAGCCCATTCTAATAAGGGTGGACAATCATTCAAGGGAAGATGGAAGAATTTGATATAATGTATGGGCCTTAGGGTAATATAGCTTAACTTTGCAACACTAGAATAATTTTTAATTAGTTTTGGATTTTTTAGCAATTAAAGAATTGATAAAGGACTTATTAGCAAGACTTGGTGATTAAGAAAGCACATGGAATGTTCCTTTGATGGTGTCACAAGGATGATGTTATCTTAATAAATAAAGGTGGTGAACACATTTTTACACATCCAAGAGTGCTAAAGAGAAAGGAAGTCATAACCATAAAGAGAGAAGGAGGGGAAATTTTGGAATCTCACCTATTTCACTTCATCTTATTAGATATAAAAGAGTTGGAATCAAAATCCTCTCACCCCAAAGCATAGAACTTACAACTAGGAAAAGGAAAATAGGAATGAAGTTAAGTTTGTAGTGTTCTTTATCTTTTTCTATCATTCTAGAGAGAGAGGCTAAAGGTTTCTTGGAAGATCCTTGAAGGATGGTTAGAGATTTAGCTAGTGTGATCATCTAGAAGAAGGTAAGACTCCCTAAACTCTAGATAAATAGAATTTATCTTCTTAAATTCTTTTTAGAGCTCTCTATTAACTCCATATCATTTTGGATGATGTATCTTATATACTAGATAAAGAGTAAAGGTCTTATCAATATTTGAGAGTGAGTAGAGATTTGTTCTCTTTCTTTTCAGTTTTCTTTTAAGAAAGTTATTGTATATGATGCATATATATATTTATTTTGTAATGATTGTTGATTATTGTGTTGAAGTCATGAGTAATCATCGTGGATTACTTTCCATATCCATGTTGCAATGATGTATTAAAGTTATAAGATCCATGGTGAAAATTTTGTAAAAATAGTTTTTCCTAAATAGAGAGAAAATGTTTAGGAAAACTATGATTTGGAAAAATGATTTGGAAATTAGCTATTTAGCTTCTATGATTGAATGGTTTTCTTAAAAGTGGAGAGACAAAGGATGTTTTGAAAAAGGGTGATTTTGCACAAGAACTACCTTCAAAAAAGTGTTAACTTATTTTTCTTACATTCTATTCAAAACAGTTTAAGTTTGGAAATTAGTTTCATAACAAGCTTGAAACAATTCTTTGGTGGAAAAATAAACTAAAGTTATTGAATTTTTTGGAAAAGGCTAAGTACAAGTTTTTTTTATATGCTAAAAACTAATGTGCATTAAATTTTAGATATATTATAAGTACTATACAATTACTACATTAAGGTTTTCAAATACAATTCCATTTAGAATTCTTTGAGGGGACTCTTAGGTTTTATATGGTTTAATAGGAACAAAAATAATTTTTTCTTACAAAAAACTTGTTATATCATGATCTAAGTTATTTTTGAGAAGATAATATATAATTATATGAAGGTTTTGAAGCAAAAAATGGTGTAAGGTTCTCAAGTTTTAGTGTCCAATACAACAAGGAATTTTTCTATTTTCAAGTTAAAAATTTATTTCCAACGAAGTGATTTTCAAGAAATATTTAGGTAATTGATGTAACGTATTTTGGGTGTGAAAATATTTGAAAAATGATGCTTAAAACAATGGTTTTACTACTAGAAATTATGTAAAAACAATATAGGAAAGAGTACATTTTTAAGCTAAGTATTGCTTTTTCAAATTAGTTCTATTGTGTGATGTTTGGGATAATTTGTATAAAATATTTTTAGCATAAAAATGGCTAAAATATGTTGTTTTATATCTTATTATTCATTTTGAAGAATTTTGTAAATTTTCAATGAAGTTTGCGTATTAAGATAGAATTTCAAAGTTATGTATGCCTCTTTCAAAATGTTTTAATAGCTTCATGTGTGAGTGACTCATGCATATTCTTTTTAGACCTTTATTTTTATTTTGGAATTTTCTAGGAATTTTTAAGAAATTTTGGATTTTAAAGTGAAATTTCCAAGTGAAACTTGTCCAATTCCAAACTATTTTGATAATTTAATTTAAGTATAAAAATGACTAAAAAATGATATTTCATGTCTCTAGTTTTGTTCTAAAAATTTTGGAAAAATTTCATTAAATTTGATTTTTAAAATGAAATTTTCAAGAAAAGTGTGCCTCCTTCGAATTGTTTTTACAATTAGGTGTAAGGTAACTTATATGACTTGTTTTGAGTAAGGAAAATGTTAAAAAATGAAGTTTAAAAACTATATTTCATGTTTGAGGTTTTTCATAAAATTTTGATAATGTTTGATATTTTAAATGAATTTTCAAAAATTTGTATACTTAGTAAAGCCTAAGTGAGGAGCATGTAAGAATGTCAAAATTCTAAAGAGCATGAGCAAAGGATTTTTTGTAGAATTTTTATTAATAAATTAGATTATGAATTTAAGTGTGGAAAAATACTCCTTAAACTTGTTAAAATATAGGCTTAAATATGCCTATATTTGGATGTTGTGGGACTTGGAATAATCGAAGTTTGTATGCTTCATGTTTTGTTAAAACCGTGCACTACTTGTTAAACAATATATAATCCTACTTATGAGCTTGTTAGCATATGAAATTGATAGTGTAAAATTTGATCAATGATGTTTTGAAAGGTTCTAAGCTATTTCATGGGTTTTCTTAATGAAGCCATGTGTTTGGCTTGATATTTCATATATAAAATAGATTAATGGAATGCATTTGTACTAATGAATTGTGTTCAAGGTTATTGTGAATATTGGTGATCTCTTCCATGCAATTATGATATGGTAATCTAGTAAATGAAAGCAAGAAAGTTTGTTGTGGTCAGTTGTGAAGTGACCTGGTAATACACATCTTTTCTTTTTTCATGGTCACTAGAAAAGTGACAACTTAACTATAAGTAATTTTGCTAGATTATTGTCTTGACCTGCTTGCCCATGATCAATATGGAGCTTTTTACCAGTATTTATAAGCTTGTTTAATCCTAATTTGGTATTATCATATAATCACTAGAAAATAGGTTAAGCATAATTTATTTATTTATTTCTTAACAAAAGACATTTACATAAAAGTTATAGTTTCTACTTTTTCAAACTATATACAAAATATCTATAGAGCCCAAAGTTCTTTCTAATTTAGCTTTCCATCTAGAGATTATAGCTACTTAAAACATCATTGAAAATAATTTTACTTTTAAAAGGTTAGTGGTTATTATGAAGCTTTGACCAGAACATCTATAAAATAATTTTAAAGAGAAAAAAGTAAGACTAAAGTCCCATTAAGCAAATAATCTACTTAAATTAAACATATAAAAATTATCAATTTAATTATTCATTTTAACTTAAAAATAATGATGCAATACTTCATTTTATTACCAAATAATTAATCATAATAAACAAAGTTTAAATATTTACAAATCAAATAATAAAAAACCTACCTTGTGTCCTCTAGTCACTCTTATTCGTTCGCAAACCCACCCTTGTCCCCTTAGATATTGATCGGTCATAATAAAATAATCTAAATCGATTTAAATAATTTAGTCTCATTTTTACCATCACAATTCAACATTTTTCATATATCTCATTATCATATTTTAATATCGATATAACTTAGTATTTTATTAATTTTCTTATCTCATCATATTCTCTATTACCATAATTCAGAACTTTTGCACTTTTGTAATTCATCATCTCTTATTTTGAATGGACCAATTATGAATTTGGTCGTTTTTATACAAATTCAAAACATATCCAACATTTAACATGTTAGGTTATTTTACCTTGAAAATCTTACTCTTAAATTTGGATTTTCTAAAAGTACTTGAATATAATACTTAAGTATAGTTTTCCTATAATTGGGCTATACTTGAGTATTTAAGGGAAAAGCTTTAAGGCTACATTTATATTTAAGTATGGTAATCAAATGCGAAGTCATAAATTAATAACTAGTATTTGAGTATCATACTTGACTATTTGATGGGAGAAAGTCAGGCTATTAGCATATTTGAATAGGGTATTCAAGTATTAATTCCAAAATTTTTGCTCGAAATGCAATGAAACCCAACAAACCAAGACTAAATCTTACTTGCAACAACATGTATACATTATATTTCATTTTATACCATAATTATAAATAATTTCAACTTAAGATAAGTCATCTCAACTCAATATTAGCATTTTAACCTTAAAGTATCAAGTCACTATATGAGTTAACTTATAAGTAAATCAATTCACATATTTTAGCTAAAATGTTAAGTAAGTAGATTATCTACTTATCTTTAACTTGGAAAAATAAAATTGGAATGAAGAAGATGAAGAATAATTCCTATAGCAACCAGTTGAAAAAGGAATAGTTTAAAATCCTAATTCCAAACTTTTAACCCAATTTTTTTATGTTACTATTATCATTAGATTCTAAACTTAAGGAATTTACCTTTATTTAAGTAAGAATAGTGAAAATTCTCTTTAGGTTCTTAATGATTCTTACAAAAACTGAAGAAGATGAAGAGTGAAAGATGAAGTTTTGGTCTAGAGGTGGGTAAATAGGTTCGTGAGAGGAAAATGGTAGAAAACATGTACTTTTGGTGTTTTTAATTCCCAAAGATGGAACTTTAGTATTTTAGGCTAGTTTAGGGGTATTTTGGAAAACATTCACCCTAAATCTCTTCTACACACATCATTTCAAATCTAATTTCACATGACTATATAATAGACTTAATTACACTTGTTTTTATATTAAAATCCCATTTCCTACAATTAAATACCCACCTTAAACTTATCCATAATTTCCTAATTACTAACATGTTTTTTGAAATTATTAGATAATTAAATAAAATAAATTCTATAATTTAGAGGCGTAACAGTTCTTCCTCTTTCAATGAATTCATCTTTGAATTTTTAAAAATTAACTTTTGGAATAGAATATTGAAATAATCTAAGCTTTAAGCTTACCGAAAAGATATAATTTTTTTCTCATCTTAGTTTTAGATTCCCAAGTTGCTTCTTCAATTCCATGCTTTTCCCATTGAACTTTTATTGACCAAATGATTTTGGATCTTAATTCATGACTTTGATGGTCCATAATTTCTATAATCTATTCTTTAAAAGAAAGTTTTGGATCTAACTAAAGTGATTCATATCGAATAACATGAGAATCATCAAGTAGATATTTGCAAAGCCTATAGATATGAAAAATAGGATGAATCATACACAAATCATTTAGTAAATCAAGTAGATATGCAATAGATCCAACTCGCTAAATAATTAGAAATAAACCACTATAATGTGACACAAGTTTTCCTTTCCTGCTAAATCATATTGCTTCTTTCATAGGAGAAACTTTTGGAATATAAAGTCCCTTTCTTGAAACTACAATTCCTTCCTTCTTTTGTCAACGTATGATTTTTGACAATCGAAAATAGTTTTCAATCTTTCCTAGATGATTATCACTTTTCAAGTGCATTAAAAACAAGATTAGGACTAAGGACTTTTGCTTCTCCTAATTCGAACTATCCTATTGGGGTTTTACATCTCTTGCCATATAGAACTTCATACGAAGCCATTTTTATAGAAGATTGCTAACTATTGTTATATATAAATTCAATCAAAGCTAAGTGTATTTCCTAATTGCTTTCAAACTTAGGCCTACACCATACAACATATCTTTTAAAATTTGAATGGTACATTTGAATTGATTGTCTATTTAAGGATGAAAAGTAGTACTAAAATGCAAATTGTATTCTAAGATTTTCATGTAAAAATTATCAAAAATGAGCTATAAACTATGTGTTACAATCTAAGATAATAATGAGAGGAATTCCATACAAAGGATCTATTCTATGAAGATACAATTAGGCATATTGAGCTGTAGAATAATTGGTTAACTAGAATAAAATGGGTTATCTTGGTTAACCTATTTATTATCACCCAAATTAAATCAAATCCTCTGAGTTCTAGGAAAACTAACAAGAAAAATCTATGGTTACACTTTCCTACTTCCATTTAAGAATAGGAAAGGATTAATGTAAACCATAGGATTTTTTATGTTTAACTTTAACTTACTAACAAGTAAGGCATTTCAACATAAAATTGAGTATATCTCACTTCATCCTTTTCCAACAGAAGTTCTACTGCAAGTTATGTTACATTTTAGATACATTTAAATGCATGGTATAGAAAAAACAATAAGCTTGGTGAAGTAATTCATTTATTTTGTGCATAAGGACCTAAAGTTGATTTTGAAATTAGATTACTCTTTATTTGTTAATCATTAAGTTTGTATTCTAATCTACTATTACTTCTTTTTTCAATGCTAGGTATTGATGATTTTGTTTTTGTGATTATTTGATTCTTTCTAACAATATAAATGAGACTGCCACCTAAGTAGAAATTACTATTTGGGTTTTACCATGAATATTAGCTAGAATTCTTGATAACTTTCTTCTTAAAACATCATCAATGTCATTTGCTTTGCTTGCATGATAATGGATTGTATGATCATAGTCTTTCACAAATTCTAACCATTTGTGCTACCTTTGATTCAAATCTTTTTAATCAAAGATGTGTTTTAGGTTTTTATGATCAGTGTATATCTTACAAGCTTTGCCATATAAATAATGGTGCCAAATTTTCAAAGTAAATATACTATAGCCATCTCAAGATCATGCGTTGGTTGATTCAATTCGTGTTTCTTTAACTATTGAGACACATATATTATCACCTTTCTAGTTTACATTTGTACATAACTAAGCCAATTTAAAAAGCATACAATATATAAAAAATCCACAAGATCTTGAAGGAAGTGCCAAAATCGAGGTGTAAGTTAAACAAGTTTTCAATTATTAGAAGTTATTTTTGCATTTGTTGGACCATTAGAATTTCACTCCTTTATGAGTGAGCTTTTTCAACAAAGAAGCTATTTTAGAAAAATTTATCATAAACTAGTGATAATAACTAGTAATGCCAAGGAAACTTTGAATTTTGTATATGATTGATGGTCTAGGCTAAGTTTGAATTGCTTTAATTTTTTTGTGGAATAACTTGTATACCATCCTAATGTCATGACTTGATTCTGATCGTGATCGGCATGAATCTCGTTATTAGTTTTCATAAACTTTAACAATTTTCACTCTTTCTATTAAATGGAAGTTTTCAAATTTCCAAAGGAACTCAAATTTTTACTTTAAATTTTTGCAAAAAAATAAATCGAGTCTCCCTTTTTTTGGACACTTCTCGAAGGTTACACACCCTAAAATTCAAAAACCTATATTATTTCTTATATACGATAACAAACAACATCCACATAGTATAATACAAATTCAATTTTACACATATTCAACAATTCAAAATATCATATGATTCAACAATTTTCTATTTGAATGCAGATTGCATTCCTAAATATTAAATCTTTAGTAAGGCAGTCTTGTTTCTCCATGGATGCAACAAGCTTAAGTCTTAACTTGAAGACATTAGAAATACAATAGGGTGAGTTATGGGAACTCAGTGAGCATATATCCACCATTATTAAATCTCAATTTCTTTATATTACATGGTTTCATGGTATTTAAGAGTTTAATTAAGAAAATAAATTCAATTCAAACTCCCTAAGTTTTTCAATGGGTGAAATGAAGTCTGAAATGAAATATTCACCTACACAACTTAAAGTCTGCATTTCTCAACACAATTCATAATAATTTCTATTTTTCGATAGTAGACAACATTCATATCACACATAGTACCTATTTCGGGTGAGTAGAGATCACAATCATAACCAGCCATTAAGGCTTAAATAAATAATTCATCTTAACCACTTCTAACCAATAAGGCATAAACACAATTTATTTCAATGTAACATCCAATCACACACAATCCCAATATCACATCCCATCACACATCCAATTAGTAAACATATGTGTAGCTACTTTTTGACTTCTAAGTCAATATTATATTTTTTTTAATTACTTGCTAGGAATTGCTCATCTCCCTCTTGGGTCAATCTTATGTTCTTCATAATCATTTGTCAGGAATTTTCCATCGAGCTTTCGGTATCATCTCTTTATCACAACTCACCACATTTGGTATCATTACTTTAGCACAGGTTACAATTTTCCAACGCCTTATAAGGCTCAATTTACAATGTAATCAATTCATTAGAACTTCATTATATTCATATCACCAGATCCATTACAATCTCATATAGATAATTATTCAATAATTACAAGCAATTAAAGTATATAACACAATCACAATGTGATCTATTGTAATCATATTATAATCAATCAATCAATAACTAATAGTAACATAACCATGCTTTCGTTGCACACTTTAGTCAATTATCATTCATTAGCAGCTAATTATTTTTATATCATGAAGCTAAGTTCATATAATGAATATAAAATATATTATTACCAATAAGAAAAATACAATTAAGTCATTTTATATTAAGATAAAATTAAAAGTGAGATATATACTCAACTGATAGTATATATTCCTTATAGCAACTTGAGATAATTCTCTTCTTTCTTAATTAAAATTACAATAATAAATTATGACCATCCGATATCATTTTTAGAATTTCCAAATATCATAATTTCTTATCTAAATCATAATATTTTGATATTATAGTTCATCAACTCCTTTTACTCCCTAACATAAACTTATGAAATCAAATACCAAAATACTATTGTTTTAAGGACATAAATATCCTCTAAATATACTAGCATGGTATTCTTGGGGTTCAACTTATTATTTCTTTACTTTTACAATATTTACTCATGGAAGTAAAGATTTGTCCTCGAATAATGCTTTCTTGAATCCATATGATTCCTTGAATACTTATGATTTAAATATACCTATTAGAATTTAATAATGTTTTACATATGCCATTTTGACATTTCATAACATAAGGTATTTTGTATTCCCAAATTATTATCAAGTTCCCTCAATCTGATTTTAAATCATCTAAGGGTATTAAAGTTAATAACATAAGAGATCTTTATTATAATACTCAATTAGTTTACAGTATAGGACTCCTATTGTTTAAAAGCGCTAGCACATCTCCAATCTGCATAAAATTGGATTCTCTAAAATACATTACCATTGCATAAAGTTACACATTAGATTCCTCAAAAATTTAGCTCTAACTCAACCAAATCCTTAAACCACTTATACACAATTAGAGATTTCATAAATTATATATAAATTATCTGAGTTATAAGAAGTGTTACTTTGTAAATATTTCAATCATGTCCATGCAATTTTCTATATATAAATATCATATTTTTTCCATTATACCTAAGAATGGGTTTTTCTCTACACTATTTAAACTAATAAAAATTAAAAGATTGCTATTTAAAGGACCTTGCCACCTGCTAAAGGAATTATTGGAAGCTCACCAGAGCTTCGCCAGCGACTAGGGCACGTTGGCAATAAAAATAGCTTGAAAATTCTTTATTCTTGCCATCTAAAGCTGTTGCTGATGAAAATGACCCAGCTCCCCCGCTAGGCTACTCCCAATTCGCCCAACAGTTCTACATACAAATAGATTGCAACTCGGCAAAGATTGCATCAGCAGGGCAATGCATGATGGCGCGTGCCTGAAGAAGCAACAATAAGGTTTCAATTTGGAGAAAGAAGAAGGCAGTGACAAGAAGAGAGAAGAAAAGAGACAGAACCCAAGAGAAAGATACAAAAAAGTTGAGCTGTGTTTTTTCTATATTGTACCTAAAAAAGAATGGAGAGAACCGGACAAAGGCAATGAGATGAGAAAGAGAACCACCTAAAAGATAAGGGTGCTGGCGGAGAAATATAAAAGTAAGGGGAAGTTATGCTCTGTGTGTGCGTCCAAGAGGAAGTTGTTGTAATTTTTAACAAAAATGGGAGAGAGACTCGGTGAGAAGAGAAAGAAAAGAGTTAGAAAATAAAAGAAAGGATAATTCTATAATACCTAGATTAAAAGTCTAGGTATTGATACTTTAACTGATAGTAATCATAAATATTTGTTACTTGTATTATTTTGTAGGGCAAACACTATTTATTACTTAAATAAAATAATAAAATAAAAATTTCTTTTTACCACACTTACTTTTTTATTTACTAATCACACACATTAACAAATTAGATATAATATTTTTTTTATTTTCACCAAACAGTTTATATAATTTTTTTCTTAATTTAAATTTTATAAAACGTTTATTAACTCGTGATATAAAATACGGTAAAAATATGATTATTTAGTAATATTAATATTAAAATTTTATATATTCTATTATTAATGAAAGAATTTTATATAAAAGGTCTCATATTATTAAAAAAATAAATATAATTATAAATTTTTATTTTTAGTAAAAATAATTTACTAATTTTTAATAATGTAAAATGCATGATTAATAATAGTGTGAAATTATTTTATTTATAACATCAATAAATCAATTTAAATTCTGAAAACTAAAAGTCAATTTATGCAATAAAATTTTTCATTTTAACATTTTAAAATAATATAATAAAATTTTGTAATATCGCTTAGTGTATTATTAAAAATTGCTACAACTTTTCTATATTTAATAAATTTTTTAGTTATTTTTATTTTTTTAATGACTTAACTTCTTATTCATTAATAATATTAAAAATATATTATATGATTAGTGTAAAATTTTATAAAAATGAACTTAAAAAGTAATTAAAATATAAGGCAACAAATGAAAATGAGAGCATGGATTTATTATATCCAATATAATATCTGAAACTCAATTAATAGATATTGATAATATAAAATTTTATAAAATAAATTAAGATTAAATTTTACTTAAAATAATTATTAAAAAGTATTCTTATCTTAATATATGACTTTATATAAAATCTATTTAATTAAATTTATTTTTTCTAAAATTTATATTTGATTAAAGTTTTTATATTTACATTTTTAAATGATTGTGATATTCATTAAATATTTGATTATAGAAAAACTTATTTAGTGAATAAAAATTTGAAAATAAATAAAATTAAAAAAAGGTTTAATGATGTCTCATGCATCATTCCATTATGATTAATAAATTATGAATATATATGTAATGATTTTATTTTTATCTAATTAATACTTTTAATATATTTTCAATTACTTTTATATATCAAATATATATTTGATAAAATAAATCATTCATATTAATATAATATGATAATTATACAATTATTCATGATTATATAATAAAATATAAAATAGGCATGAATTTTAATGTTTATAGAAATTGATTAAATTCAATTTTTTTATTAGTATGCTGGATAATTTTTTATGTATTGAATAAAATTCAAATTATATACTAAAGAATTAAGATAAATACTTTTTAGTGAGATAAAAATAATTACTTTTAATTTCTATTAAAAATATTATAAAAATAAAAAAATGATTCCATTTATAAAATTTAAAAATATAATAATTATCACTTTTAAAAATAATAATTAATTATTCTGTTCACTATAAATATAATTTAATCTTCTTCTTTTTTAAGAAGAAATGGAATTTGGGGGAGAGTTTATGTATGAAAAATAAAACGTAAGACTCCTTTACCAACTTCACTAATCTTAAAATTATTATAAGAATTAACTATATTTATAATAGTAATAAATATTTCATTTAATATTTGATTCAAATATAACAAAGAAAAGTAAAATTTTCTCCTAATGTTAATAAAGGAAGAAAAAATTTTAATAAATAGATAATGTATGGTAAAAGATGGAGAAATTTGTTAATAATAAGATATTATGGGTATTTTTATAATAAATTAGTTGACTAGTTAAATAAGTTATCAATCAAATTGTCACAATCTTTGGATTTAATAACAAAAAATTGAATGATTCAAAAGTTATTATTTACTCAAGATATCCATACCCTAACTTTTACTTTAGGTATGGAAGAACTATCCTAAAAAAAATATAAGGATGAGAGAGAATGTACCACCTTGCTTAAAATAAATAAAGACACGAAAACTAAGAAGGAAAAAAGAACATGGCTGGCCAAAAAGAGAGGGGGACAGTCGAGTACTATAAGAGAGAGAGTTGATAGTTTAAGTTATTTTTATTCATTTTTCTAAACAAGTTTTCAAAAAAAGTAAAAAAAGAAAGGAGAGAGAGGGGAGGATTAAAATGGGGCCATGAGCTATGATTTCATGCATCTCACCTTAATAAGCTTAACTCCCACCTCAAATCTTACCCTTACAAATTTATTTTATTCAATCTCAACCATTAATTTTATTTGAAAATATCCTCCATAAAAATTGGTTTTATTTGAAATCTTATTTCATGTATTTTCAATCCTCCACCTGAAAAATTTAAATTTCTTAAAATAATTATTTTCAATTTATAAGAAATTCTTTATCAAAATCATTTTAAACTAATTTTAAATTAATAATAACCATATTCATAAAAAAACAAATAAATCTCAAATATCATCATAGATATTATTTTCAATATTCCAAACCCTTTAATTTGAAAAATAAATTTAAAACCTAAATATTAACCAAATAATAAATAATTATCCACAAGTTTCAAAATTTATATAACTATAAGTTTAAACTTAGGATATTACGCTTAGGAAATCACATGCCTTAGGAACTTCATACTAGAAAGCCAGAATTCACATATAAAGAGCTTTACAAAAAGTTAATCTTCTTGAAGAGTTTGTAAGATAATCTAGAGATGTTAAGTATGTTCTTGCTCTTTGAAGATTTACTTTGTAAGATCAATGAAAATGCTTAAAGCATTGGTAAGGCTAAAAGACATAACAAGGAATTCATAATGGCTCCATTGAGTTCTAAAAGTTATTTTATGAATGTCTTTTTTTTTTATTTTCAATTGATGGTAGCTTGAACATAAATTAATTTTGGAAAAACACTTAGCACCTTGCAATTGATCAAATAAGTCATCAATTTAAAGCAACAAATATTTATTTTTTATTGTGAATTTATTTAGTTGATGATAATTAGTACAAACACTCAAGGTTCAATCCTTTTTTTTATAAATAAAATTATAACACTCCACAAAGATAAACTATAATGGATAAAACCCTTATCAATTAATTCTTAAGCTCTTTTAATTTAGCTAAAGTCATTTGATAAGGCAGAATGGATATTAGGTCATTATTAAAAGCAACTTCGATATTGAATTCTATTTTACAATTTGGAGGCAAACTAGGTAAATTTTCTAGAAATACATCTAAGAACTCATAAATAATAGGGACATTTTTTATTTCAAAAGAAGACTGATTGAGATCTTAGATAACAATGAGATATGTAGTACATTCGTTATGGATAAGTTTATAATCTTTAACATTGGACAAAGTTCTAATAATTTTGGAATTTTTATCTCCATGAAAAATAATAAGAGAGGATCCTTCTATAACAAAAGTGATTTTTCTGTTAAAATAATCCATTTGAGCTCAATATTTTGATGACCAATCCATACCTAAAATGATGTCATAATCTTCCATTTCTAAAAGAATCGAATTTACTAGCATAATTTAATCATGGATGAAAATAGGATAATTTTCTATAAATTAAGTAACAATCAAAGTTCTATCTACTAGAGTTAATAAAAACAAAGAATCTAGAAATTTGCTAAGTGGTTTGTTCATCAATAAAGCAAATTTCATAGAAAAAAAGAGCATGCAGCTATTGAATCTAATAAGATGTAAATTGTTAGTTTTTAACAGAAAGTATACTTATAACAATGGCATTAAAGGCTTGTGCCTCCTAATGAATTAAAGTAAAGACTTTTGCTTAGTTTCCTAACTAGTTTCTCCCTCTAATTTTGCCACTATTACTAGGGTCTCATGACATTTGAGGTCTGAAAGATATTGGCTAAGTTGTAAGTGAATTTTATTGAGAAATATGATAGTTCACTTTGTAACTTGCAAGATTACCTGAAAAATATCTTCTTTTATGGCCTAATTATCCACACTAAAAGTAGACTATATTTATTTTTTATGCGATCCTAAATGTTTATTACTATATTAAACATATCGAGGTGATTCCCTGCAAATATTACTACTTCCTTGAAATTGTCCCTTACCAAAGTTAGTAAGAGCATAAGCATAAGATGAATATGATAAAGAATTAGCATGACCTCTCCCTTTGTAAGGTATATTAGAAGCACTTTCAAAATGAAAAGTTTGAACAAACTAACTTTAATCACTATAAGGTATATGTAATGGAGGCATCCTTCCAGCATTAGTTGAATGATTAGGCTTCTTAGGCCTGCTATGCTTTTTACCAGATTGTGCCTTTCTTTCTTCATGATCTTTTATTTAGTATTCAGCTTCTAATGCTTGATTGATAATACTTGGAAGGTAGTATCTTTTGTAATATGAGTGACAGTGAAAAAGTGATCATGAAGGTGATAAGCAGACCTTAAACTTTCGCTCTTTCTATTAGGATCAAATATCCTATATAGCCATAAAAATAAAGGAACTGAAAGACATATTCATTGAAAAACATCAGTCCTTGTTTTAGATGTTCAAATTCATGATTTTTTTTCTTCATAGACACTAAAATGTAAAAATCGATCAATAAATAGTTGTTGAAAAGCAAGCTATATCAAGGATGGCAAAGAAAAGTCTCTATTTTTAATTATTGGTAATCCAGAAATAAGTAACATCTTCTACTCTATGTTTGACATGTTTAATTAACACAGAATTAAAATAAGATAGCATTTTGCCAGATCATTTAATTTGAGTAGAAAACTAGTGAAGATTGATGTTAGAATTTACTTTAGTGAAAAAAATAGGTTTCAACTTGTTAAATTCATGAATGATGGAGAGTTTATTAGTAAGATTCTCCTTAGATGGGGTTAGTTCTTTTTCTTTTTAGTGATTAGAGGCTTGATCTTCTTGATTCCAATGTTGTTCCTACTCTTTTTCTTAGTAGAGAACCTTGAGTCACGTTGAATAATAGTTGTTAATGAAAAGCAATAGCCTATGGATGAATGTTTTGGTCATCATTTCCCCTATATGTACCATTGTAAGCATGCAACCCTTTAAATAACTCTCCATCCTTTAGATCATTAGCTTAATGACTACTTGTTTCAACCATAATCAAATTCAAGGAGGATTTCAAATGCTTAGTTCATATTTAAATGTCTCTATAAGCAATTATCCTAATGGTTATCTTATAAAATCTCTATCACCATCATTACATAACTTTAGGATCCACTAAAATAGTATTAGTGGTATGTGTTACCAAGCATGCATATTATATTGATATAATCTTGACTAACACCTAAATAAGTACGCATATTCATATCCTATTTGTCCTATCCTAAGTCCTTTTTCTGACTTGCTTGGTTATGACTAGTGTGGATCTAATTACTAGTATCCATAAGCCTATCCAATCCTAATTTGGTATTATCACATAGTTACTAAATAATAGCTGAAGCATAATTTATTATTTCTTGAAAAAAGACATATTTTCATAAACATTATAGTATTAACTTGTTTAAAATATTTACAAAATATTTATAAAGCCTAAAGTTCTTTCTAATCTACCTTTCCATCTAGATATTATGGTTGCTTAAAACACCATTCAAAACGATTCCACTTTTTAATGGTTGATGGTGGCTATAGAGTTTTGACTTGAATATTTGTAAAACAATTTTAAAGAGAAAAGCATGAGACTAAAGTCCTAGTAAGCAATTAATCTACTTAAATAAAATATATAGATATTATGAATTTAATTATCCACTTTAACTACATAACAATGATGTAATACTTCAATATATCACTAAATAATTAATCATAATAAACAAAGTTTAAATATTTATAAATCAGATAATAAATAACCTAACTTGTGCCTTTTGATTATCTTTATCCATTCACAAATCTTATCTTGTCCCTCTAAATATTAATCAGCCATAATCAAATAATTTGGATTTGGTTCAAATATTTCAGTCTTATTTTTACCATCATAATTCAACATTTATCACATAACTTATCATCATATTTCAAAATCAATACAACTTAATATTTCATCACTTTTCTCATTTTATCATATTCCTCTTCATCACAATTCACAACTTTCACACCATTGCAGTTCATCACCTTTTATTTTCAATAGAATAATAAAGAATTTAGCAATTTTCATACAAACTTAAAGCTCATCTAGCATTTGATACTTAAGCGTTATTATAACTTAAAAATCTTACTCTTAAATTTAGATTAAGTTCTAGGAGTACTTAAGTATGATACTCGAGTATTATTTTCCTATAATTGGGCCATAATTGAGTATTTAAAGGAAAAACTTTAAGGTCAAATTAGTATTTGAGTACTGTACTCAAATACAAAGCCTTAAATTAATAACTAGTATTCAAGTATCATACTCAACTATTTAATGGCAAAAGGTTAGGTCTATTTACATGCTCAAATAGGGTATTTGAGTATCAAGTTTGGAAATTCCAAAATTTTTACTTAAAGTGCAAAGAAACCTAGTCAACCAAGATTAAATCTTACAAGCAGTAATACATATGCATTATAGTTCATTGTATACCATAATTACCAATAATTTTAGCTCAAGGCAAGTTAATATTAGCTCAATATTAGATTTCAACCTTAAAGCATCAAGTTTTTATAAGAGTCAACTCATAAGTAAATCAATTCACATAATTTAAGTCAAATATTAAGTGAGTAGATTAAATACTTACCTCTATCTTGGAAAAAGAAAATTTGAATGAAAAAAGATGAAGAATAATCCTTATAATAATTGGTTGAAAAAGGGTTAGTTTAAAACCTTAATTCCAAAATTTTAACCCATTTTTTCATGCTATTATTATCATTTGATTCTAAACTTGAATTTACCTTGATGTAAGCAAGAATAGTGAAAATTCTTCTTGTGTCCTTGATAATTCTTGTAATTGAAAGAGATGAAGTGTGAAAGATAAAGTTAGGTGTGGAGGTTGGTAAATTGGATAGTGAAAGGAAAAATGAAAGAGAGCATGTGCTTTGGATGTTTTTAATTCTTAAAGATGGCATTTTAGTAATTTAATGCTAGTTTAGGGATATTTTTGAAAATACTCACCTTAAATCTCCTACATACACCTTATCTTATCAAATTTCACATAACTATATAATAAACTTAATTGCACTTATTTTTATATTTAAATCCTATTTCTTACAATTAAATACCTATCCTAAACTTATCCATAGACAAAAATCATATTTTTATCCTTAACAGATGTTATTTTTTTCAATTTCATCCTCAATAGATATATGTTATCAATTTCATCCTCGATAGAGTGAAAGCAAGTCAATTTCATCCTTCTATTTGTCTACTATGACTTTACTATTATAAGATGTTGATCTATCATGTTACAAGATGACTTGACAATATAATTGCTTAGCTGGACAAATTGATTTGGGTGGCAATAATAGGTGGGCTTTGAAGTTGTAACTTGAAAAACCATAATGCATAATTGTAAAATGAAACTGTTCGGACTCATTTTTGCAGAGAATCAATTGAAGGCATTCATCCTAGATGACAGAATCCTTTTTTTCTTGTTTAAAGAAGTATTGAGAGCAATTGATGCAATTTCCTATGCGAAGTTTAATAGCTCTGGAATTGGACTTCCTAGACACTTGTTAAGTAAAATAATCACCAGGATAAATCATTCTTTTACTTATTTGCCATTTGTAGTTAGAAGATTTGTAAATGAGAGCTATTAGTTCATTATATGGGTTGATTAAAGAAACTTGTTAATATAAAGAGACTAGCTTTAGTTCATTATATGGGCTTGCTAAAAGGGTGCTTTTTAATGAATAAGTTTTATGGAGAGCACATTTTAAAGAGGATCTAATACTTAAAAATATACATTGAATTGCTTTATTGATTCCTTGTTGTTTGTTATGAGTTATAATCAGATGGATTTGATTTCAATAACCTTAAAAAGGATGCATTTGGATCAAATTATGATAATTTGTTACTTATGTGAATAAGCTAAGCTAAGAAATGAACAAAGTTCTGAAACTAAATGCAAAAATCATACCTGTACTTTGTCATTCTTAAATAAAAAATGATGTAAAGTGATTCTTTTGAATTAATTTAATATACTAGTTTTGTATTTTGGATGTTTAGTGGTAGGATCTCATGCCTCTAACCGCATATGCTTTGCCTTTGAATTTTGAAAGGCAAGGCTCTACACGAGTAATATACCAGATTAAGTGCATGTTTGTATGTATGGTTTCACTTCTATGTTTAGGTGAATCTTTAAAGTTAATTCTTTACAGCAATCAATGAAGAGGAAAAATCATTTACTTAGTGTCTTAAAAAGTGATAAATGTGATATAAATTTGGTTTTTATTACTCAAAATAATAGGATCATGATTTTAGAGCATCTAATATATTGCGTTTGTCTATAACATAAAGTCTTCATCTGATATATTGTTTTTATTACTATAATGCATTTTTGTTTTCAATTGACATGAGAAGCCCATTCAAAATGGACACACATAATATAGGAAATATTAAAGGGCATACTGAGGTGCCTAGGATTTCAGTGAAAGGTTTAATGTACCAATCTAAGAAGATTATGTAGGTTTGATAGGTGATGTGGATTGCGATCATGATTTACATGTTAAAGTGATGGCAAGTGGTGTTAGTTTAGAGGGATTAAGCACTAGGAGTTTAAATGAAAGTGGTAGAAAGAATGTATACTATGATTATCTTACTAGTAAGCAAATAGGTGTTGTAAAGGAAATGGATAACAATGATGAGTTTTCAAATGATTATGATAGTGTAGAAAATATGCCTTACAAATATCTTGTGTTTGATAGCGATGGTAATGAGGATGATGATAAGCTATTTAACATGTATACTGAATTAGACATTAATGATAGTGTAAAGAATAATAAGTCTACAAAGAAATGAAAAAGCAAGGTTGGTGACAATGCTAAAATCAGAGTAGGTGTAGAACTTTCTATGGCTGGTATTAGTGAGTCTGAAGCAGTAATTCAAAATGTTGAAGTTGAAATTGATTTTCCAATTAAAGATGGAAATGATGAAGTTCAAGAAGATGAATTTCATTATGAATCTGAAGAGCTTTACAGTTTCGATTTATCAAGTGATGATAATGACTAGGATAGTGGAAAAAAGAAAAAAGAACTTAAGAAGAAAATTGCATGGCTAGAATTCAATAGGAAAAGTACTTATAGAAATGTTCACTTTAAGATAGGTCAAGTGTTCCCTAATTTGGATATATTCAAAAAGGCTATAAAAGATTATGCTGGATACGAGGGGAAACCTGTGTATTTGGAAAAGAATGATCTTGTTAGGGGTAGAGTTAAATGTTTGAAACTATGTCCTTTTATCATCTTGTGTTCTTAGGTTAAAGATATACAATCATACCAAGTGAAAAAATGCACAACTAAGCACACTTGTTGCAAGATAACTAAAGTCAAGCAAACTAGTGCTTCATGGATAGGAGAAAAACTTATATCATTTTTTAGAATAAATTCCGACCTCACAGTTAATGATGTATTGAATTATTGTAGGCAAGAATACACTTTGACAATCACCACTGCTAAGGCTCACAGAGCATTGAAGATAACAAGAAACATCACAGAAGGGGATAAAAGGAATTAATATGCTAGGATTTAGAATTATTGTCATGAATTGAGAACTTCAAATAATAGGACTACTATTCAGCTAGGTGTTGACAAACTAAGCCTAGAAGTGGCCCCTAAATTTAATAGGATTTATGTATGTTTGAGTGCCTTAAAACATGGATTTGCAACTGGGTGTAGGCCAATGATTGGCCTTAATGGATGCCACCTAAAAGGTTACTATCAAGGAGTGCTACTTGTTGCTATTAGTCAAGATGGAAATAATGGTTTTTATTCTATTGCTATTGCTATTGCTATAGTCGATTTAGAAACTAGAGAGACTTAGACATGGTTCCTAAGTAGACTTATGGAAGATTTACAATTACTTCTAAACAAAAGGTTTAGTTTCATGAGTGATCAACAAAAGGTAATATGTGAATATATCTTTAAATTATTTATCCAATTTGATACATCATTTACTTTATGCTAATGTTATCTACTTTTTTAGGGTTTAATTCGTATAATTGATGAGATGTTTCTTGGATTAGAACATAAATTTTGTGTAAGGCATATGTACCTAAACTATGCAAAGAAGTTTAAGGGTGGGGAACTGAGAGATCATATGCTTGGTTGTGCCAAGGTAACAACCATGGTAGACTCTAATGCTAAATTGTAAAAGTTAGAAGAATTCAATAGCAAGGCTTGAGAACATTTGGCCAAGTTTAATTCAATAGTGTGAACAAGAGTTGCATTTAGTATAATTACAAAAAGTGAAATCATCACAAACAACATGTGCAAACAATTTAACAATAAAATAGTCAAACATAGGGGTAAGGCAATAATCACAATACTAGAAGAGATCAAGTTGTATATTGTTAGGAAGATGAATGATCAGAAAGCACTGTTATCAAAGAGTAAAGGTTCACTATGCCCCAAAAATTAATGATAAATTAAAGATTACGAAAAAAGAAAGTGGAAAATGGTTGCCAACCTGGATAAGAGATCCTGATGAATCAAAATTTGAGGTAGAATGTAAACCAGAAAAAGTTCACAATGAATTTAAATGAAAATGCTTGCAATTGTAGACAATGGGATCCAACTAGAGTACCCTGTGTGCATGCAATTGTTGCATTAGGATGGGGAAATAAAAGACCAGAAGACTATGTACATGAGTATTTAAGATTAGATATTTTTGCTAAGGCATATGAGCCATTGATTCAACTAGTGACTGGTCCTAACCTATGGCCAAACATTAGAAAGGAACTAATTCAACCCCTAAATATCAGAAGGCCAACAGGGTGACCTAAAACCTGAAGAAGATCCTATAGAGAAAGAAATCACTCAAAATAGAGATGGTAAGCTAAAAAGAAGGTTAGTTCCTACTTGTAGCAAGTGTAAAATGAAAAGGCATAATAAAAGAAGCTGCAAAGGACGATCAGCCAAAGACTAAGCTACTACTACGTGTAGAGGAAATGGTGGTTCTCAGCTTACTTCTGCATCTACAAGGAATGAAGGTTTTAAAGCTATTCTTGTTAAAAAAATAGAAGTTAATGGTGTATTTATTTTTGTAAAAAATTAGTGGGTGAACTTATGACTTGATAAGCTAGTTGCTTTTAATAAGAATTAAGATGTTAAGCTCATAACTCATTTTATATTATTTGATGAAACTTATTTCTTTATTTTTGTTTTTAGCTTTGTACTTTACGTTTTTAACTCCTAAGAGGTCACAACATCTTTTCTCAATCTTAGAACATTCAATAATAGAAGGAGATGAGAAATAATGTCATATAAGTATTTAATATCTTAAGCTATGATTGTAAAATAGAAATAGCCTACATTCCATGAGAAGAATAAAAACAAACAAAAATAAATAAATAAATAAAAGCCACAATGGCTCTGCAAAGAATGTTCACTTGAGATGGTTCCCAACATTTCAAAAAAAAGTCAAGTTCACATGATTCCTTGCATAAGCCAAATAACTATATATGATGAATTAGGTTATCTTATTTTCTTTTTCGACCAAAACTTATGTGTACAAGTCCATTTTTCTGTAATCTTGGTGAAAAGAGGATAGAAAATTACTCAAGATAGAAACAAAGGGACCACTGAAATTTGAATCCACAACTGCACCAGAACTTCTGTGTACAGGTCCATTTTTCATGGGGCAAGGCCTCTGTTAAGCCCTCAAATTGGATTGGGTAAATTGTTGGTGTCTTTGTTCTTATGATTCTCATTCCAATTGTTGCACTAGAATAGGCTAGCACTAATAAGTCAATATACCTTAGCAGCAGAGTATACCTTAGCATTAAAAAAGGCTACACCAGATTGATTCTTATTCTCAATACTAATAATAAGGAAGGAATTAGCAACAAAGTGTATATATTTCTCATGGGACTTCTAATAAGTCAATATACCTTAACTGACTAGAAAGCATCTGCTTATATGGTAAATCTTTTATAATTTTGTATCTTTTAATTTAAGTTTCTACTTTTAACTATTGTGGAAGAACTTGCTGTTGGATAAATTGTACATTTCTATTAGGTGATCTCTTTATAAGCATTCTTATTAAGATAATGATATAGGTTAACTATTATCATCTTTTGGAATGGAGGAGAATGGATGAAAAGTAGAGGGAAAGGAGGATTTTATACTCTAAGCAAATGAAATACAAAATGGGAAGATAATTGCCAATTTCTTTCTCTTCTGCTCCACGATCCTTACTCTCATATTAACTATTAGTTCTTGTGATCAGCCTAAACATGATCACTAGCTGGGCAACTTGTCTAGATCCATAAGGCCTTTGTTCATTATCACTAGAACTCTTAGCTTTAATGCTCTACTACTCAAAGCCAATCTTGATATATGTTCCAAACGAATTAAGATTTTAGGAATTCTTAGCATACATACAAGTATAATGAACTAGAAAAGTAAAATGGGAACCAATAGGGATTAACATTTTTTTGACATCTTATACAAGTTTAGGAACTTAAGTTTTTAGGCATGCTTTCGAATTGTGGCTCAATTACACAAATTTTATAATATTACAAGCATAATGCATGGAATGAGTTTATATAGGCTGGATTTTGATCACATTATCATATATGGATGTGATAAAATGCACGTTGGTAGGGTAGAACTGATTTTGTTCATAAGTGTGGAAATAGAAGGTATTCTATCAATTGTCGTTAAACTTTACGTAGCAAATTGCATTAGCTACCCTCAATCTTTCTTTAGACAAGAAAAAGAAAGGGTTCTGTCATTTGGGAAGAATGCCTTCAATCAATTCTCTACAAAAATGAGTCTGAGTAGCTTCGTCTTGCAATTATCCAATATGGTTTTCCAAATTATAGCTTCAAAGCCCACGTGTTAGTGCCGCCCAAATTAACTTGTCCAGCTAAGCAATGTATTGTCAAGTCATCCTGTAACATGATAGATTAGCATCTTATAACAACAAAGTCATAGCAGACAAATGGAAGGATGAAATTGACTTACTTTCACTTTATCGAGGATGAATTTGATAATATATATATCTATTGAGGACAAAATTGAAAAAAATAACATTTGTTAGGGATGAAAATATGATTTTTGTCCTTATCCATAATATTTCCTAATTATTAATATATTTTGTGAAATTAATGGATAATTAGTTAAAATAAATTCTATAATTTTAATGGCACAATAATTATGATGTGTTGTTCAGTGGTATTGGCAATGATTACCATTTTGACCTTACCCTAATGATCTGTAAATATGATTAAAAGTATTTAAGGGCTATGTGAGTCTATCTTCACTATTAAAAGTATCAAAAGATCATAGTTAGTATTTGAAAATAGTGTTGGAAGCTAACAACGCTATCATTATATATATGAATCCATTAATGGTGTCATAAATTTTCCTCAAATACTATCATTAATGGATTAATTAAGTTGATGACTGTGACACTTGCATTGGGTTCATGTCTATTATCCTTATTAATTAGTAAGTTAATAGTTGCATAAAATAATCCCTACTATGCTAAATTTAATCATGAATACACATATGAAAATAAGGATAAATGTTATATATGATATCGTTAGCTTGAAATCCATATGTGATATGTAACATGTTTTTATGATATGAGACCTTGTGGAAAGTTTATAGGATTAGCCTAATACCCTAACTTTTAACTTAATGTATAGTTTAGTGGGAAAAGGTTAGCCCTAGAGGGACCGAGTTAGGATATGTGTAGGATGAGGTTGGTTTGAAGTAAAAGATGAAACATTTTAGGCTTCCTTGCCAATTAAAGTTATATGTATAATTATTATTTATTATCTCAGATTGATGTTATATTGATAATGAACCATTTCATGTGTTAATTGTATTGTGTTTGAGCTTTTAATTCTATAGCATATAGAAATATTTGAAATAAATATGTAAAGAAATTTTGGAAAGAATATGTTGAATACATGTCATATGTATGATTAATTTTCTTAACTAAAATGGGTTAGAAAATCTATGTGAAAGTTGTTTAACTAAATAATTTTATTGCTCACTCTAATTGTGGATATATCTTTATAGATACCTGCTCGATGCCATCTGTTAAGCTTACAAACATTAAGTGGAGCATGTATACATTATGGTACATATTGGCAAAAGTTCCACTTACCTTCATTGAGAACCATAAGATTAACATGAGTTCTTATATTTATTGCATTACTAAATAGCTAGGTCCCTTTATTTTCTTTTCTTTTAATTCACAATTATATATATATATATGTATATATATATATTTGTAATGACTTGTTGTAGCATTATCATAGTTATTATGACAAAAAGGTATGGTAAAACCTTAATACTTTATTTGTATAAAAGGCATATAGGTTTTACATTATTGTACATTTCATTTGTTACTTTTCATATATGCTTTATTTAAAGGTTGTTACAAACAATAACAAAGGATTTTATGGTAATTTTCAAGGAAACGTAAGAAAAAGAATTTTTTCTAACATCAAAGGTAAACATATATCTTTTCCAATTGTTTTTCTAAATATTTCTAAGGTATATTTCCAAGTATCATTTACGTAGTTTTAAACTTAAACCATTTTTTATATGTTTCTAAAGAAAAAAGAAATTGATTTTTGAACTTGAAATTATCTTTAAAGTATTGTAAACAAAGTTGGATCTTTGATTTTTTTTTTTTTTAGTTTTATAGATCTAATCCTACTCTATTTTCCTAGTTTCATGGTTTGAACAATGGAAATAAAACATCACTTAGTTTTTAGAAAGTTTTCTTATAAGTTATCTATCTAATTTCTTGAGGAATTTTAAAGAAAATAATAATTAAACAAGTTTAACAAATCTATTTTTAGTCTGCATTTCTTATAAAAATATCTTTTTGGAAATAATTTTCTAAAAAATTATCTATTTTCAAAATTTGTTAGAAGTAATGACTTTCTAATAAATAAATATATATTTGAAATCACTTCACTAAAAGTTTTTGTTTTAAAGGACATTATGTTTAACTATTTCCAAAATAAAAAAAAAGGAAGAAAGATTCCTCTATTTGAATTAGATTTTGACTCCAAAAGAAATTGCAATGGATCAAATTTTCAAATTTCCTTTAGAAAGAAAGAAAAAAAGGGAAAAAGATTTTCAACACTTTTGATAAAGTTTTTAGTTAGTATTATTTAATGGTGAGATTCTATTTGTTAGTTTTAACTATTATTTTCAAGGAAACATATTTTAAGGATTGAACTTTACCAATTATATGAAATGATTTTTTGATTTGATATTCCTTTATTTTTAGAAGAAGAAAGAATTATGAGAAAAGAATTTGCAAAGAAATTTAGAAAATATATTGGTGAAATTTGTGTCTTTGCATTGTGCAAATTTTAGGAAATAGTTAATTTTATAGAATGGTTAGTTTTGAGAGGCTTATAAAGATATTTGGTTGATATCTTTATGTTAGTCATGATAGTTATGAATTTTATTGGAATTTTATTATAATCCTTACAAGTTGATTTGAGTAATGTGTGGGAGGCAATTTGATAGTACTTGTAATTATGTGTTAGATTTGGTAATTGCTTATAAGAATAAGAATGGCCTGGAGGGACAAGGATAAGGTTGTGAGGGATAAGGATAGATAAAAGTTACAAAAAGGTTTACATACTTCCTTTTATCATGCTGTATCAAATGGTAGTACTCTATCTTGATTTAAATGATGAATATTGAAACTTTATTGTGTTTTCCTTATGTGGATTATACGCATTACTAATATTTCTTATTGTTAATTAAGTAAGGGGAGTAATATGGTTAATATGGCTTCGTTTATTATAAATTGTTTATCTTTTTAGAATGTTTACTCTTTAAGCACTAAACTTAGTTTGCCATGTTTATTTTGTAAAGTTGATGCATCACTATCATAAGAAGGATAGGCTTTTTAGAACAACAACTAGTTAGTACATGTAGAAAATAAATATTTTGACTATAAATGACTTAAGCCATTCTTAAAAGGCGTTAATTGTAAAGGCTTCATATTAAGGCAGATAATATGAACATTAAGTATTCTTTGTTGAAAAAGCTAATTACACTAACTTATTTTTGAATAGGATATAGATATTATAAATAGGTCTAACTTTTCTTTTATGTTAAAACCCATCAAGTTAAATAGCATTAATTAGTGACATAATTATTAGGTTTTGCAATGTTCTATACATCATTTAGGTTGTTTGAGTAATGTTTTAGTGTGAATAAGCTAATGGAAATTAGTTAATTAAATTCTACATCGGTCACAACCTAGGAAGGGTTGTGATAAAGTTGATATCATAGCATGATCAAGGTTTTTCTAGTGGAACAAGGCCATGAGATTGGTTACTTATGATTATATCTATTTATTGCTAGATTAGGTGTTAATCAAAACTATACCAATGATATGTGTACACCTAAGATCATGTATAACCAATATCATTTCAATTAAGCCTATAACACTTGTGAGATACTATGGTAGTGTTTACAGTTTTATGAAATTCCTTGTTGTTGAATTATTCCTTTCCTAAGTGTTTAAGAAGTTTTGTGAATTAGGTAATAGTAAATACTTTAAGTTAACAAGCTAACAAATCGATCAATGAAGAATCATTTATAGGCTCATAAGCTCAAATTAGTAGATAATAAAAGGAAGGTAGTGGATAATAAATTGCTCCTTGAGCTGCAAACTTTATGCAATAAGTTATGCATCAAGTAGTTAAAGCTTTTGACTAAGGTTGGGAGTAAGATCAACTTAGGAACCAAAATAAGCCTAGTGAAAATCAGAACCTTAAACGCAAGAGTAAGTGTACCTCGCCTAAAAGTAACATAAGGAATATATTTTGTATAATGCATGAGTTTCTTAAGATGAAACCCTTTTAATATTTTGGTACCGATCTAATAGTGAATCTTTACTAATTTTTTGATCAAAATAAGACGTAAAGGATGATGTTATAATGTTTTAAAGCCCTATTAATGGAAATGGTATGGTATTAGCTAGATAATACTACCTATTTGTTGAGATCAGGAGCCATACGAGCGTAGCGGAATAAACCGATCCTATCCACCGGATCCATGTAAAAATGTTAAATTGGAATAAGGGTTTGTTCAATACCTTTGTTGATGACTCTAGAACTCGGTCATTGATCACCTCTTCAGTTTCCTTTCGGCCGAAGACTCTGAAGTATCCACACGAACCCGTGAATTACCGATGAATATCCACATAAACACCGGTTGGAATTGATCTCCTTTCACTTCGTAGTGCTAGCTACGCCTCTTCAGGGGTTTTGGTCAAGGAGAGGTGCTAGGATTTTTCTGTGCCTTTTTGGGGTGCGTGAATAATGATAATCTCAACTATTATTACCCAACAAGCCTATTTAAATAGGTGCATAGAAAAACCTAACCTATTTGGGCTTTATTTCATATACAATTATAGGCTTACTATTGGGCCTTATAATTATAACATGAATTCCCAAATATTAGGCCCAAAACAATTTGGTTCATTAATTTCAAATTCACTAGGCTCTAAGTGTGCAACCCTATAGGCTCTTATTACATTGGCAATGACCATTGATCATGTTAATGATCATAAACAATGATCGGTATCTAGCAACACATCATTGTTACCCAAGTAATGAAAAAGTCGATGATTTGACTAAACCTTTACACGTGATCATGACCTATGTCCTTTTGTCCTATACATCTAGATTGAGCATGAGACATGGACCGTGTCATTCCCGTATAGCCCAATCTTAAGGTTTCTTGATTCCTAAGTAAGCTGACTGAAACAAATGTAATTAACATCCCATGTCAATTCATCTGAGCATGGCCATGCATTTTCTCAGCTTTACTTAATCAAGGGGCCCACAGATGTTACTCCTGTTATATAGGAGGGACAAATCCCATCTTGATCACACAAACCCCTCCGCATGATATGTGACATATCCAATATCTATCCTTGCATTCACTCAACCATTAGTGACATAGAATAGTATCAAAATATGAAACTCACATGTAGGGAACCTTGGTGATCTCAGGTCAAAGGACCATATTAATAATGATCACTAAGAACCACTCATGACATTCATATAACGATCCATGTAGTGTTCTTAATATGGGTCGGTCCAGTATACAAGTTCTCTAACTTGTACTCATGTGTAAACAAGTCTTCACACATGCTAGTCTTAACATATCAAAGCAACCTAATCCACAATGATATATAACTAGGGACATTTAAGAATACAATTATTCTAAGGTTATTATCATAATTGAATATATTACGCAGAAAATATATATAAATATAATAATTGGAATTGCCATTAAAATAACATGATTCAAAATTACAATCACTAATATGATTGGTTTTAGGGCATATACACTAACACTATTATTAGTTTGCAAGTGTTGTTAAGAAGAACAATTTGCATTTGGAGCCTTTAACTTGCACAGCTTTTCAAGAAAATTTCATTAATTACTTTTTTACCTTGAAGTATAGGCCAAGCCAAAGTTAGAGAATATGAATACATGAAGCAAGAAAACTTATCCATCAATGAGTGTGGTCCTTAATTCATTAAGTTATCTAGATACATAGGATATCTGATCCCTACTAAAAAGGTGGAAGTTAAGAGATTCGTGCAAAGGTTATAAGATTATTATGTGTAGCAAATTCACTTTGATTATGTCATCACTTACTAGCAAGTGCTAGACTTAGCACTAAGAATAGAGTTTAGAACTAAAGAAAGGAAAGAATGCAAGGCTTACATAAGAAATAAAAATAGAAGCTAATTAGAAGGGCTAAGTCAAATGCATCCTATTACAAGGATGCCTTTTCAAAGGCTTCTCACTAATAAGAGAAATAGTATTGTATTGAGGCTAATATTATTTCTTTATACCTACAATGAGCCTTTCATGGGAGTAATACAATTAGTCAAAAAAATCATTCCAATCTTTCTTTAATCTCTAAAAGAAATAACCTTCAAGCTTGTAAGAATATGTGATCAAGAACGCCGTGTTGCCTTTAATGTAATTCTTGCCATGATAACGTATATATCTTATTTAGTGGAGAATGTTTTTTATGTAGGCATAACAGGCATAATGTTAGAGAACATCTTGAAATCCTTGCTAGTTAAGATGCTAGTTATTTAATTGCTCAATAGAATATCCTAGCACCTCCACATGTGAATCTTATAAGAAGCTAACTAACATTAATAAGAAACATTAACACTAGCAATTATGCAAAAAAGATGAGTGGAAGCTAAGCATGAGTTTATACATTAATATATTAGGAAGTCCCAGTTGTTAGGTTTCACATACATCATGTAATGCAACGAAAAATAAATTTTCAAAATCATGTCATTTGAAACATTCCCATGGATCAATGCGTAGGGACATGAATCAAGAATCAAAGATCACCTTCTAGAGTGTAGATCCGAATTATGAGCATAATCAGGTGATGATGCCTCTACAATATTCACACAGAGCAAATAGTGACTTTTTAACCTCTACAAATCGGCTAGGATTCATCTCTCACATAAAAAAGAAGGGTTTAGTGCAGTTTTTAGGGTGTTTTGTGCAGTTTTATTGGTGGAGAATTTACTTGTTTTTCATACGAAACAATGATGCTTTCATACTCCTTTTATAAAGCTAAAGGCATGCATTTTTCCCAGTCCTACTAGGAAAACTACATCTAATCTTAATTCTACTCAACCACTAATACCTTATCTTTAAAATGGTGAGAGTGAGGAGAAATATGACTTATTTATTAATTATCTAATATTAATAACTAAATATTATTAGATAATAATATTATCTCATAATATAATTATCTAATATCAAATTGTATAATTATCTTATATTACTTTAATATCAAATAATATCACATAATATAATATAAAATATATATTACGTGAATAATAATATATGCACATTATTACTTTGATAATATATATATATAATAACAAGCCCAACTAATAAGTTTTTAGTCTAACTAACAGCTAATTAATTATTGTTTCATTCTTACTCCTTTTGTGTGATCTTGTAGGTTTTTACTACATTGGTAATGACCGATCATTGGACCATAGATAGTGAACGATATCTAGGAATACATCACTGCCACCTAAGTAGTAAGAATGTCTATGATTCAACATCCACCTATTGTGTGATTAACACTTTGCATCACAGTTCCTTTTGTAATGATATCCAAATCGAATTGGAGGCATAGAGTGTGTCATCGTCGTTAATATTCAATTTATATTTTTTGATACTAAGTAGACTAATTTAAACAAATGATCAATATCACTTATTGATCTAGTTGAGCATAGCCATGCATTCCTAGTTCTCACTCAATTAAGGGGCTCAAGGATATCTTTCATTTATATAAGAGTAACAAAATCCCTTCTGCATCACTCACATCCCTCTACATGATTTGTGACACACCCAATCAACGCCCCATACATCATCCCGATTAAAGGTAATATAGGACGGCATCAAAGTATGTGACCCCTTATATGGGGAACCATAGTGACTTTAGGTTAAAGGACTATTTGTATTGTGGTCACATAAGAATAGCTAATAACACATAATAATCCATGCAGTATTCTCACTATGGGTTAGTCCAGTACATTTGTTCACTAACAATGTACCTATGTATTGACTTGATATTGTTAGGATCGGGAGTTAAATAAACACAGCAGACGTTAACCGATCCCAGCCAAAGGATCCATGCAAAATGTTAGATTAGAATAAGGATTTGGTCAATACCTTTTCAATGATTCAGGGACTCGTTATTAATCATCTTTTCAACTTCCTTTTAGCCGAAAACTCCAAGTTATCCACACGAATCAGCAGATCACCAGTGAATGTCCACGACTACTTATTGGAATTCTTCTCCTTCACCTCATAGTGCTAGCTACACCTTTTTAAGGGTTAAGGTCAATGAAGGCTACTAGGGTTTTTTTATACTTTAGGATGCGTGAATAATCTATATTATTACCCAACAAGCCTATTTAAATAGGTACATAGAAAATCCTAACTAATTAGGCTTTGTTCTATATATAATTATAGGCTTATTATTAGGCCTTATAATTATAACATGTAATTCCCAAATATTAAGCTCAAATAATTTGGTCCATCAATTCCAAACCCACTAGGTTCTAAATATGCGACCTTAGAGGTTCTCATTACATTGGTAATGATCATAAATCACATTAATGATCATAAACAATGAGCGGTGTCTGGTAACACATTATTGTTACCCTAGTAATGAGAAAGTCGGTGATTTAACTGAACCTTTACATATGATCATTATCTATGTCCTTTTGTCCTAGACATCTAGATTGATCACAAGACATGGATCGTATCATTCTTGTATAGCCCAATCTAAAGGTTTCTTAATTCCTAAGTAAGATGATTGAATCAAATGTAATTGTCATCTCATGTCAATTCATCTAAGCATAGCCACACATTTTCTCAACTTTACTTAATCAAGGAGCCCACAGATGTCACTCTTGTTATCTAGGAGGGACAAATTCCCTCCGCATGATATGTAACATATCCAATAACTATCCTTGCATTCACTTAACCATGGATAACATAGAGTAGTATCAAAATATGAAACTCACATGTAGGGAACCTTGGCAATCTCAAGTCAAATGACCATATTAATAATGATCACTAAGAATCACTTATGACACTTATACAACGATCCATATAGTGTTCTTAGGGTAGGTCGGTCTAATATACAAGTTCTCTAACTTCTATTCATATGCAGACTTAATAACTCATATAAGTCACCACACATGTTAGTCGTAACATATCAAAGCAACCCAATCCACAATGATATATGACTAGGAACATTTAAAAATATAATTATTCTAAGGTTATTATCATAATTAAATATATTACGTAGATAATTAGAATTTCTATTAAAATAACATGATTCAAATTTATAATCATCAATATGATTAGTTTTAGGACATATATACTAACAAATATTATATATCCATGATTCATAATCATCAATTACTATACATGATAGTTTTAATGTATTATTGCTATCCTTTTTGTAATAATATTTGACTATGGATATTTTAGGAATAGCAAAACTATTCCAAGGACAATAATTATATTTAAGTTATAAATTGCACAAATATTAAAATAAAATAAAATAAAATAATTGTATTGCTTAAAATAAAACATAATACATTGTGCGTTATTACAATCATCTTATGATTGGCTTATAGGACACACACATCAACACAAGCCTTAAATGTTATTATGATGGGCATCCTAAAGATTGATGACATTTTCGTTACCACATTATTTAACCCTAATGCCATTAATTCTTTTGTTTTTAATAAATTTATTGTTTTAGTAAACAAAGCATATAAAAACTATGAATGCACCTTTAGTTGTAATGACTCTAATTGATAAATCTCTTATAGTTACCTATATGATAGAAGCTTATCCCACATATGTTTATGAACACGTAATGCTTGCCAACTTAATTTTATTTAAAATGATGGACTATAATGTAATTATAGAAATAAAGTGATTATTCCATTATCATACCTATATGAATTGTTTTAACAAGTTTATTACTTTTTCCATAAAAAAAGTCTTTGCCAATTAGGTTTTAGGAAGAGTGATTAATGAAAGCCATTGGCTTGATCTCAAGTATTAAAGATTGGTTAGGAAAGGGTATATAATTTACCTGGTTATGATTTGAGACTTAATCTAACCAATCCAGGATATAAGTAATGTCTTTATGGTGCAATAATTTCTTGATGTATTTCCAAAAGAGTTGCCTAGATTACCATTAAGAAGGAAAGTTGAATACTATATTGATTTGAAACTTCGTACTAAACCAATTTCTTTACCACTTTATCGAATGGTTCTATTTGAAGGAATTGAAGGAATAACTACAAGACTTAGTGGGTAGAGGTTTTTCTACCCAAGCTTATCACCTTATGGAGCTTTAATATTATTTATATGAAGAAAAATATATACTTATGATTGTATATTGACTACCATTAACTAAATAAAGTCACTGTTAAGAATAAATATCCACTTCCTCATATATATGATTTGTTTGACCAGTTGCAAAGTGCAAAATATTTTTGAAAAATGGAAGATAAACTTATGATCAAGCTTCTATCAATTGAAAATATGTAATAGAGACATTCCAAAAATGACTTTTAGGACATGTTATAACCATTATGAATTCTTAATATTAATTTCTAGGCTAACTAATGCTCTAACTACCTTTATAAATCTAATAAATCGAGTTTTCAAGACCTTCTTAAACAAATTTTTTATTATGTTAATGATATTATAATGTATTCAAAAATGGACAAGGAACATGTTTGTTATCTTATAATTGTGTTATGAAGCTTGTGTGATTATATGTTAAAATTTTCAAATGTGAGTTTTAGATGACTAATGTTGAGGTCCTTGGGCATGTTGTGTTGTAGGAAGGAGTTCAAGTGGATCCCTAGAAAATAAAAGTCGTAGAAAATTAGTCGAGGCCTAAAACTATAATTTATATTAAAAGTTTTCTTAGTATAGTTGGGTATTATGAAAGATTTGTTAAAGATTTCTTTAAAATTGTCACACTATTATCTAAGCTAACATAGAAAGGGCTTAACTTTATATGGATAGATTTGTGTGAAAATTATTTTTAAAAACTAAATACATGTTTAATAATAGCTCCAATTTTAGTGTTAACTTTTGGTATCCAAGATATGTAGTGCATTATAATTCTTCTAAAGTTAGCTTGGGATGTGTATTAATGCAACGTGTGAAAGTGATTGCTTGTACTTTTCAATAATTGAAGCAAAACAAGCAAAACTACCTAACACATGATTTGGAAATGGCAATTGTGATCTTTGCTTTGAAGATTTAGAGGCATTACTTGTATGAGGAAACCTACAAGATCTATACAGATCATAAAAACTTGAACTTAAGCTAGAAAAGATGGATAGAACTTGTGAAAGACTATGATTGCTCAATCCTTTATGATTTAAGTAAGGCTAATATGGTAGTGAATGCATTAAATAGAAAATCTATAGGAAAGATGATTAAGATACCTTTTAATAACTAGGGAGTGTTTTTGGCCTAAGAGGTAGTTTAATCTATTTTAGTGAAAACCAAAAAGCTCAAAAGGTTAACCTATATTATTTTAACTTGATGAAAAAGGCAACTCGTGATCTAGAGGGGAGTTGACTGTGGATGAGAAATGGGTAATTTGATATCAAGGATGAATTTGGGTTCTTTCCAATGAGCATAATAAGTTAATGTACCAAGCTTATAGTTTTTCCTAAACTATGCACCTTGGAGTAGTTAAGATATACCATGACTTGTAGCAAGTATTCCAATGGAAAAGGATAAAAAAAGATATGCTTAACCATGTATTAAAACGTCTCACATGTCAATAGGTGGAAATAGAACACTAGCATCTAGTCAAAATGCATTAACAATTTTCAATCCTAAAATGGAAATTGGAAAGTATGTTGAAGACTTTTTGACATGGTTACCATAAACCCAGAAAAGGTACGACTCCATTTGGTTATTGTTGATTGACTAACTATTTAGTTATTATTGATTGATTAACTGAGTCAATGCATTTCTTACCAGTTAAAACCACATTCTCAGTAGCCTAATAGGCCAAAGTGTGCTTTGATAAAATAATACCACTATAGAAAGTACTAGTCACCATCATATCTAATTAGGGTATACAATTTACATTTCATTTCTAGTTGTTGTTCTAGTAGGCTTTGGGTACTTTAGTATGACTTTTTACACTTAAACAAATAGAGAATCAAACTGGACCATTTAAATTTTGGAAGATATACTTACAATGCACATTTTTTATTTAAGAGAAATTTGGAGAAATATTTACTATTAATAGAGTTTGCTTATAATAATAATTATTAGTCAAGCATTAAAATAGCTCTATATAAAGCACTCTATGGCTAGAGGTGCATGTTTCTAATTGGCTAGTTTGAATAGGAGAAATAAGGCTCCTAGGATTAAAACTAATTAAAGGCAATTCAGATCAATAAAAGTTCTATAGGGAAAAGAGAAAAAGAAAGCTAGTGATGAGAAAAATATTTACTATTTTATTTTCCTTTATTTTATGTCTTTTAGGTGTTACATGTGCTTAATTTTACAGAATAGACCTTATTTTATAATTTTAGATTGATTTTACCAGTTTATGAATTGGTAAATGCTAGATTTCGACACTATTTATGTTTTTCAGTCATATCTTGGGCTCCAAATCTTGGATTAAGGCAAACTTTATATTGCTAGAAAGCTAAAAGAGAGATCTACAACTTTTATATTTTAGTTAAAGCCTAGTTAGAACTCCTTCAAGCCTTTACTTAGCTAAGAATCTAAAACTTTGTCTTTGTCCCAGCTAAACCCATTTCTGTATTTACGCTATATTTAGAGTTATAGTAGTTTGATTAACATGAAACTAATGCCCAAATTCTCATAATACATAGGCTTACAAGTTTAATGTTATAGATTTTCCAAATTGCATTGATTTCATGGTTAAAATTAGGCTAGAAGTCAGACCTACAAGAATTCCTTGATGCAGCTTCTAAAAATTTAACAACTTCTAGAAATTTGATTCAAATAAGTCTAAGCTTCTAGAAATTTTGAAAAGCCTTATTATTGTAATTGTAATTCTAAGAGACATCCAATCCTAGTCCAATAAGGTTTTAAGCTAATTAGGTTATATAAATAGGCAAGAGGGCTGAAGAGAATAATATATTCAGATTACACATAGCATTCAACAAACAACCTTCTTCTTCTTCTAGTTCTCTTTGTTCATCATCAATGGAAGCTTAAATTCATGGTTGATTCAAGGATTTTAAGATCTTCTCTTGAGGATTATGAGACTATAATTTGTAATGTTAAATTTTTTTAATTAATTTTCTTCTTTCCCTATTTACTTATGTTGAATTATTAAAATTGCTTATGTTGGATGCTGATTTGGTATAATTGATATTCTTCCTTGTGATCTATGATTTCTTTATTATTCTATTAATGAATTGTGGTTGGTAAATCATATTTTCACACATAGGGTCAAAGGATTGAGAGGTTGATTTGGAGGTTTCTAGTTTAATTTCTCAATTTAACTGAATTCTATCATTAAATTAGTTTCAATCTAGCGTAGAGATTATAACGGTTGCTTAATTAGCTAATCTTAATTGATCAAATCCTAAGTGATTGTGTAGCATAGAATTCATGGATTATCCTAAGGCCTCTGGGTAATCCAAGATTAAAGAATTAATTAGAAAAAATTAAATTCTAATTGATCTATGATTAATCCAATTTAGGGCTCTCAATTTCCTTAAATCGGCTATTTGATTCCATTAAATTTCTTTCAATTTTACTTTTGCTTTGCTTTTATTTTGTGCTTATTTAATACATTGCTTTTACATTAATTTTATGCAATAAACCCCCCAATTCTGCATTTTGTATTGCACAACTGCATAAATAACATACAGTATACATTATACAACATATATATATTGCATTCTATTTCTGCACAGCATTTTGTTTCATTACATTACATTCTGTTTGCATTAATTCTTCACATTTCACTGCATAAATAATTCAAAGTTTATGTAGGTATTGTTAGGAAATCATTTAGAAAAGATAAAAATAAAAGGATCATTAGGGATACGACTTGTTTGTGCTACCATCTGCATTCTTATTATAGCAACTAGTATTTTTAATCTAATTTTGATGCATTATGACGTATACATCAACTAGAATTTTACGAATCAGATATAGTCTTTCTTAAGGTTTTGCCTATGAAAGTGTTATATGATTTGGGAAGAAAAGGAAACTAGCGCCTCGATTCATTAGACCCTTTTTAATTACCAAGTGTGTAGAAATTATGGCTTATCACTTGGAATTACTAGATAGTTTGCATTCTATATACATCCCATATTTCATATTCCTATGTCTCAAATATGTGTGCTTGAAGTGTTCCATGTGATTATTGAAGAATCATTGCAAGCTATCATATAAGAAGCAACTAATTGAAAACTTAGACCGTTAAGTTTGAAAATTAAGGTCCAAAGAGGTTCCATCTATGAAGGCTCTTTAGGAAAAATTTATGATAGATATGGTTACTTGAAAACTTGAGTTGGAAATACAATTAAAGTATCCCTATTTACTTGGTGAATATTAAAGTTTAGTGCTAACTTCAATTTCATATACACTTGTTAGGTTAGTGAATGCCTTATGAATTCAAGAATGAGTTTTTTATAAGGAGAAGTAATATTATAATCATTAGATTTTAAAATGATTTAAATGAAAATAAATAATTTTAATAGATTAGTAAATAAATTTTTTTATGTGAATTGGTTTGTGAATGACTTAGTAAGAGAATTGAAAGTTAAAAGTGGTTAAAGATGAGTATGTGAGAGTGAATGAGATTTAGGAAGACATTTCCTAAAATACACCCAGGGCTTTGTCCTCTATATTTTCCCAAAATTACCCACTTTCTTTATTTCCTCACATTCACCTAACTCTTCATCTTCATCTCCCACAAGACAAAAGCTTTAATCTTTTTTCTCATCTCTTTGTCTCCTTAATCTAAGCAAGGTAAAGGCTTCCACACTCTAACTCTAGTAACAAGTCTTTTCCATTTTCCTTTCTAGTGTGGATGCTTAAGGATTTTAGATTAAATATAGAATAGGAACCGTAAACCCATAACTCTTGATTCTCAATGTTTATAAAAAGCTCACCTTCAATCTTATTAACTATTATATCATCTACAAGTATGGAGTAAGCATTCTATTTGAAATTATGTGACATGGATGTCATAATAGATAATAAGTTAGGTTTTTCCTTAAATCTGTTTGATTGGATAATGAGTGTTATTAATTGATATTCCATATAAATTTCTTGGTGATTTGAATGCCCATAAGATGTTGAATGACAATGTATTCATCAAACAATGATGCCTTCATGCCCTTTCCTTTCCTAGTTCTACTAGAAAAATCTCATCTAATTTTAATTCCACTCAACAACTGATACCTTATCCCTAACATGGTGAGAGTAAGGAGAGATAGGTTTTATTCATTAGTTATCTAATATTACTTTAATATTAATAACTAAATACTATTAAATAATAATATTATTTTATAATATAATTATCTAATATTATTAGATAATAATATTATTACATAATATAATTTTCTAATATCAAATGGCATAATTATTTGATATTACTTTAATGTAAGATAATATCACATAATATAATATAATATATTATAATATAATATAATATAATATAATATAATATATTATATTATATTATATTACGTGAATATATATATATTATTACTTTGATAATATATACAAAATGATAAGCCCAATTAATAAATTTTTTAGTTTAACTAAAAAAATTAATTAATTACTGTCTCATTCTTACTCCTTTTGTGTGACCTTGTATCTAATATCAAATAGCATAATTATCTGATATTACTTTAATATCAGATAATATCACATAATATAATATAATATAATATCACTATCTATATTGTATTATGAATATATATATTATTACTTTGATAATATATACAAAATAATAAACCCAATTAATAAATTTTTTTATCTGACTAAAAAAACTAATTAATTACTGTCTCCTTCTTACTTCTTTTATGTGACCTTGTAGGTTCCTACTACATTGGTAATGATCCATTAGTGAACTATAGATAATGAGTAATATCTAGCAATACATCACTGCCACCTGAATAGTAAGAATTTTTGTGATTCAATATGTACCTAATATGTGATCAACGCTTTGTAATACAATCCCTTTTATAATGATATCCAAATCGAATTGGAGGCATAAAGTGTATTATCCTCGTCAATGTTCAATTTATATTTCTTGATACTAAGTAAATTAACTTAAATAAATAATTAATATTATATATTGATACATTTGAGTATGGTCATGTATTTCTAAGTCTCACTCAATCAAGAGGCCCAAGGATATCACTTTTTTACACGGGAGGAATAAAATCTCATCTGCATCACTCACATTCCTCTGCATGATTTGTGACACACCCAATTAATGCCCTATACATCATCTTGATTAAAGGTGATACAGGATGGAACCAAAGTGTGTGACCCCTTATGTAGGGAACTGTAGTGATTTCAGGTCAAATGACTACGTGTATTATGATCATATCATAATAGCTAATGACACATAACAATCCATGTAATATTTTCACAGTGGGTCAGTTTAGTACATCTGTTCACTAAAAATATACCTATATATAAACTTGATATCATATATCTATAATTCATAATCATTAATCACCATAATAATAGCCTTAATATATTATTGCTATCCTTTTTGCAATAATATTTGACTATGGATATTTTAGGAATAGTAAAACTATTCTAAAAATAATTATATTAAATTATAAATTGTACAAATATTAAAATAAAATATAATAATTGTATTGCTTAAAATAAAACGTAATATATTGTGCGTTATTACAGTCATTTTATGATTGACTCTTAGGACATACACACCAATAGATTGTGATAACGCATAATGTATTACATTTTATTTTAGGCAATGCAATTATTATATTTTTATTTCATTTTTACACAATTTATAACTTACTATAATAATTATCCGTAGAATAATTTTACTATTTCTAAAATGTCCCTAATTGAGTATTATTGTGAAAAGGATAGCAATAGCATATCAAGATTAGCATGTATGGTGATTGATGATTATGAATAATAGATATGTGATTTCAAGTTAATACATAGGTACATTATTAGTGAATAGATGTACTGGATTGATTTGCTATGAGAATACTACGTGGATTGACAAGTGTCATTAGTTATTCTCATATGACCCTAGTGTAAGTGGTATTTTGACCTGAAGTCACTATGGTTCCCTACATAAGGAGTTACACACTTTGATGCCATTATAAGTCACCTTTAACCGAGATGACGTGTAGGGTATTGATTGAGTGTGTCACGAATCATGCAGAGGGATATGAGTAATTTGGATAGAATTTTGTTCCTCTTATATAGAAGGAGTGATATCATTGGGCACCTTGATTGAGTGAGACTAAGAAATGCATGGCCATGCTCAAATGGATCAATATTCGGTATTGATCATTTATTTAAGTTAGTCTACTCAATATCAAGAAATATGGATCGAATATTGACAAGGATAACATACTCCATGCCTCTAGTTCAATTTGGATATCATTACAAAAGAGACTATGTTATAAAGTGTTGCTCACACATTAGGTAGATGTCAAGTCATAGACATTCTTACTACATAGGTGGTAATGACGTATTATTAGATACCGCTCACTATCTATGGTTCATTGATGGGTCATTACTAACGTAGTAAAAACCTATAAGATCACACAAAAGGAGTAAAAATGAGACAATAATTAATTGAATTTTAGTTAGACTAAAATCTTATTAATCAGGCTTATTATTTAGTGCATGTATATATTATCAGAGTAATAATATATATATTCACGTATTATATAATATATTATGTGATATTATTTGATATTAAAGTAATATTAGATAATTATACATTTTATATTAGAAATTATATTGTAGGATAATGTTATTATCTAATAATATTTAATTATTAATATTAAGGAAATATTAGATAACTAATGAATAAACCCTATCTCTCATCACTTTTATAATAATAGGGATAAAGTTTTAGTTTTTAAGTTAAATTAAAAAAGGGAGGCAGTTTCCTAGTTAGTCTAGGAAAGTTATGTGTATAATTTTTATAAAAAGCATGAAGGTATCACTTTTTATTGAATAATAATAAGTTGCCACCAAAATAACTTAAAACACACAAAATCCTAATCCCTCGTGAGAGAGACATCTCTTAGCAAATTCATGGGAGGTGGAGAAGTCATTATTCACTCCATGGGGATATTGTAGAGGCATAATCACTTGATAATGCTTGTGATTCATGGACTACACTTCAAGAGATAATCCTTATGATATTAATTTATGTCCCTATGCATAGATTTTGGGAAGGTTTTACATATATAATTTTTGAAAATCTATTTTTTCCGCTACATTATATGATATATGCGAACCCCAACATTTTAAGCTTTACAAAGATATATAGATCACCCTGATCCAACATTTAGAGCCCAAGATATAGCTAGAAAATAAAAATAGTATTAAAATTCAGTATTAATTGAATAAATTTAAAATATTGTAAAACTAATCCTAATTTATAAGATAAGGCCAATTCTATAAAATTAAATATGTATAACTCACTAAGAAACATTGAATAGGAGGAAATAATATAGTAAATATTTTTCTCATCAAATTTTTCCATATTTAGCTCTTGCACGTCCTCGGGCAAAATAACTTTAATTGAAACTAAGAAACAAAAAAAATTACTTTCCAAAAACATCAAATTCACAAATCTACAAGTAAGAGACAAATAAAAGCCAATAAGAAACATAACAAATTATGAAGAAAAGTCTTGACAAACTTGAAAATAACCGACATAGCAACCTCATTTAAGATAGTAGATCATAATAGATTCTCATAAGATTCACTCTCTACCTCTCAAGTGTTTGGGATAAGTGTTTTACTCAAGTTCTTTTCATGAAATTACTTTACTATAAGCTTGCTAATCATCTAATCTCCAATAGTTAAATCATATACACAATGCAAATTAAAAAGACTTTATTCTAGGTTGTAATGGGGTAGGGAAAAAGGGAAGGAAAAATAAGGATATGAGAGGTTAGAAACTAAAGAAATCAATAGAGCACTTGAATAAAAAATATATGAGCTAATCATAAATATTTATAACTCAACATAATAATCTAAATTTGAATTCAAACACTCATTAACTTCTTTGTTTTCCTTTTTTCTTTTCTTTTAATCCATTTTTCACTTTTTTTATTTGTTTATTTTTTTCCTTTGCTTTTCTATCTCTCTCTTTTTTTTTCAACAAATATTTGATGACTTTTTATAACATATAAACTCACACGTCCCTCACACTTATTAAAAGCTCATATCATAAAAATTCAAATGCTCTATTAATCCTTAAGGTCAAGTAAAGATATTTTTTTTTCATTGAAAAAATTGTTCATAGGTTAATCAACAAAGGAAAGGTAATAAAAGGTCAAAGGGGTTAAACAAAGATAAAAACTTAAGGTTAGCTCTATGGCTCTAACTTAAACAAAGAAAGAATATTTTTATTATTTTTATGCATGCATGTGCAAAATGTAATATTAAAAAGAATTAAAACAAGTTCTAGAGAAAAAAAAATCATGGAAGAACATCACATAAGAAGGAAAGAGAATAGTATGAATTTTTAATAGAAGGCTCAAAATTTCATAAGGTAAGTCATGCTACCAAGTTTAATCTACTAATTCAAATTCCATCACCACATCAATTAATTTTAAGAAGTAAAATCATTCATTCAATCATGTTATGAATCTTATCTAACTTTAATTGAATCCTACTCATGAAAATATAAAATTTTCATCAAAGGAAAGTAATTAAAGTGACTAAAAAAATACTCAAAAATAAGTGAAAAGCACACTTTTTATTTTTTTTATTTTTTTGAAGACTTTTAAAAGTATGAAAACATAAAACTCAAAATAAATTCTCAAAGTCTCCCCCCACACTTAAATTTTACATTGTCTTTAATGTAAAGCATATCAATATCATTAAAAAATAGTATCAAGAAAGATAAAACATTTGGAAAATAAAAGAAAAGGGTAAGAGAAAACAAACCAAGTTGTAATACATTACTAGTAATATGTAGGAAAAGATGAATTCAAGAGGATTTCTAGTAACAGCACCAAAATTTTGATTAACAAGTCACAAAGTACTAAAATTAGATTAAAAACTAGTTTGTTACAAAATAATGTAGCATAGTGGCACAACTAGGTTATACCCTTTGTGATCCCTTGATATTATCTTTAATTATGAATTATTGGTAGAATGCAGACACAAAATATAGAATTAGATATGAAAATAGAATGCAACAGAATGGATGCATTATACTGATAGAATGATGTGTTATGTAGGGTGGAGTATGTAGAATAGAATCAAATTGAGGGGTTTCATGATTCAAAATTAAATTGAACATATTAAACAAAAGGAAAATGTAAAGCAAATAACAAAAAGGAAAATTAATATAATGAAATAGTTAATTCAAGGAATTGAAAGCTCTAGTTTACATCAATCATAGATCAATTAGATATTTAAATTTTCTAATTAATTCTTCAACCTTGAATTACTTGAAACTCTTGCAATAATTTACAAATCATATGCTAGATTACTATTTAGGATTTGATTAATTAAGATTAGTTGAATTAAGTAACCACTATAATCCTTAAATTAGATCAAAGTTAATTTAATGATAAAATTCCGTTGAATTAAGAAATTAAATTAGAAACCTCCAAATTAATCCCTCAAACTTATGCCCCTATGTGTAAAATTATGATTTACCAATCACAATTCAACATCAAAATGGCATAATATCAGAAATCATAAGGATGAATACCAATTATACCAAATCAACATCTAATAAATGTAATTTTAAGAAATTAGCACATAGAATTAAGGAAAGAGGAAAATTAATTAAAAAAAGTTAACATTACAAATTATGATATCATAATCTAGAAGAGGAGAGCTTCAAACTCTTTGAATTAAGTCTAAATTTAAGCTTCTATTGATGAAGAATAAAAGAAAAATAAGATAAAGAAAAGAAAAGTTGTGCTACTGAATGTGTAAAAAATCTCTTATGTCTAATGAATTCTCTCTTTTTATTTAACCTAACTAACATAAAACCTTATTGGATCTGGATTGTATGTCTCTTAGAATTACAATAATAGGCTTTCCTAATTTTTAAAAGCCGAGACCTATTTTTTACAAGGCTATTAACTTTAATAGTTATGGCAATGAATTCCTATAAGTTTGAATTCCACCTAGTTTAAGATTACTAAAACAATGTAATTTAGATAATCTACAAATATCAAAGTTATAGGCTTAGGTCTCATGGAAATTTAGGTACTAGTTCTATGTTAATTGGATCTCTGTAACTCTAGATATGACCCAAAACTTGAGACTGGTTCAATTGAGATAAAGACAAGGCTTTAGCTTCTAAACTAAATAAAGGCTTGAAGGAGTTAGAACTAGCTCTGACCAAAATATTAAAGTTGTAGATATTTCTTTAAGATTTCTAATGGTATATAGATCACCTTGATTCAATATCCAGAGCCCAAGATATAGCTAAAAAATAGAAATAGTGTCAAAATCTAATATTAATCAAACAGATTCAGAATATTGTAAAACTAACCCTAATTTATAAAATAAGATCAATTGTACAAAATTAAGCATGTGTAACTCACTAAGAGATATTAATTAGAGGGAAATAATATAATAAATATTTTTCTCATCACATGTCTTAATTTAAAATATGAGCAATGAAATTTTATCATGTTTTCCTTATATGAATTATGTGCATTACTAAAATTTTCAATTATTGATTTCATAAAATGTGAAATATGTTTAAGGGGAGTAGTTTGGTTAGTATGACTTATTTTATTATAAATTGTTTAAATTTTTATAATGTCTCCTTAGCAAGCCCTAAATTAACTCTTCTACATTTACTTTATAGATTCATATGTTGATGCATTATCACTACAGCAAGGATAGACTCTTTGGAACTACGACTACTCTGCTTAGGTAGAAAACAAATATCTTAATTATAAATAGACTTGAATCATTCCTTAAAAGGCCTTAGTTTTAAAGGTTTTTTCATTAGGGTAGAGAATGTGAATCTTAGGTATTCTTTAGCAAAAAAAAACTAGTTAGGCCAACCTATTCTTGAATAGATAATAAAAATTATGAACAGATCTAATTCATCATTTGTGTTAAAACCTATCAAGTTAAATAGAAATAATTAATGACATAATTATTAGTTTATTTGCAGTGTTCTAAGCCTCATATAAGGCATTTGAGTAATGCTTTAATGTGGATAAGTTAGTAAAAGGCAGTAAATTGAATTTTGTGCTAGTTACAACTTAGGAAGAGTTGTGACTGTAGGCCCTTTTTTTTTTAATTTGGAACCTCTTATTTGAAAATGCTAAATTTTTAAAATTTTCAAATTAGAGTATTAAGTGACAATTAAATAGCTAAATAAGCTAAAAATGTCCAACATTTTTTAATTTTATTTAATTAAAAGATTTTTCTTGTGAAACTATACTTTAGATGATTCCATTTTAATAACATATTCCTTTTGAATGTTGTATTTATCAAAGTTCCATGAAAAATAATGTTTAATATTATTTTTATTATTCAAAACTTTATCTACTCTATTGTGTTAAAAAATGTAAGAAGATTTAGAAATTTTATAATTTTGTAATATTATTATATGTTCGAAGCTAATATTTTAAAATTTCTTTCTTAAAAATAGTTTATTAAAAAAGTGTTTTATTTTAATATAGATATTTTTATGATTTTAAAATAATATATACTAACCACTTGATGCTCATTAACTTTCTATAACATAACATATAACTTAGTTTCTTTATTTTTTATTTTTATTCATTTTTTTAAACTATGTTTTAACTAGAGGTATTAAAAAGGGTTGAGTTCAATGGATTGGCTTGGAATTGGCATAATTTTCCTACCCTAAAACTGGGATTAGTACAAAAAATGACTATAATAGCTCGACTTGATAAGGAATTAGAACTGGATAATTCAACCTAATACATGATTGGAATTAGTAAGTATTAACCTATCAAGTTATTAAGTTAGCATATTAGTCTGATAATAATAAAAAGTAATAAATAAATAATTTATTATTATATGCTTAATTTTTATGTATATTAAAATAATAATTTTAGTATATTAAAATTATACTTTAATATATATAATATTAAAATTATATATATGAGTAATATTAAATAATTTTTAATATTAAAATTAATAAATTTATATATTTAATATTATTAATATATATTATATAAGTTTATCAAAATAAATAATTATATTAAAATTTAAATTAGTGCTTTTATATTAAAATTTTAAATTATTTAAAAATTTTAAATAAATAACTTTGATATTACTTTTAAATATATTATATACGTATATATAATTATTTTTATTAATATATTATTTATATAATTATTTATTAATATATATTTAATAATTATTTTTATATATAATATATATGACTAATTGATATAGATATTTATTTACACTCATTTTATTTAATAATGAAATTTTTTGGATTAGGTCTTGTGATTTACCTTTCTTAATGAGAGTTTTTCACATTAAAATTATTATGTCTTAATTTATTTATTTATTTTATTAAAAAAATAACAATAACAATAATAATAATAATTTTTAAGTTATAATAATATAATATAATTTCAATTTACAATAATAAGAGTAATCATAATAATAATAATAATAATAATAATAATAATAATAATAATCATAAGAAGGAATTTTAATCTAAAATTTAAAGTTTTTCACCACTAATTAATCACCTAAAATTTTTAATATATAATCTTGGTTACAATTGTTATTATACTTCAAATTTAATCTTAACTTATTTAAATTAAATATATTTTTTATAAATAATTTTTACAAGTGATCAAATTATTTTTAGTCAATATTTTTCTTTTACGTATTAAAAGTGACAGGATTTTAATTTAAAATTTTAATATATCAAAAAGTTACTAATATATTGTAAAAAATTAGGGATAAAACTACATTAATATTTAAAAAATTTCTTACTTTCTTTTTTAAAAGAATTTATATTTAATATTTTTAAAATTTTAAAAAAATATAATTTTCATTTCAATTATGTCAATAAATTTACTCTAATTTCATTCTTCTAATAAAATTTTAAATGATAATAATAAAATATAATTATATTTAATAATAATATATTTTAATTAATAATGTAAAATTAATAATAAACAAGTAACTAATAATAATAATAATAATAAAATATAACAAATTAGAAAAGCTATCTGAACCCGCTTAGTAAATATCAACTTGGGATTGAGACTAGGATTGGTACTGTTGTAACTCAATCTGGATCCAACCTAATTAAAAAGTAGCCTAGCCTATGACTGATCCAATGTATAGTTTTTGCCTGTTGGGTTAGTCCATTGTGATAGATTTAGTTTTGACATTTAGTTTTTTCCTAATCAATATTTTCATTAGGCTTAAATTTAATATTAATCCTCATAAAATACAAGTTGTGTTATTTTTATTTCCTTAATTTAAAATAATCTATTATGGTTTTTCATAATATTCAATTAGTGTAATTTTGTTTCTTTATTTTATTTATGTTAATTCCTTAATTCAAAACATCATTTTTGCCCAATATTTCCTCTATATTAATTTGAAATGATTTCTATGTAAATACAAAAATAAATATTTATTATGGTATTGAAATTTTCAAATAAAATTAATAGATTACATATAAAAGTTTGAAATTTTTTAAAGTTCATTGTCTTCTAAATCTTGAAAAACATGATTTAATTGAGAAATAATATGTTAAATGCTTGGAGATCAAACAAGAGTTAACAAAAATTGACAATAATCAAACAAAAGGACAAAAATCATACCAATTAAATATTTAGAGGAATTAAAATAGATTATTTTAAATTATGGATATTAAAATTGCATAATTTGTATTTTAACTGGGGAACAAAATTATACTTTAGCTTTTTTATCATTACTAAAAATTGGTTACTCTTATATTTTTTATATTTTGTGTATATATATGTATATATTTTAATTTGTTTTATATCTTGGTGTTTGCATGTATTATAACAATTAAATTTTCAATGGATGTTTTTGTGAAGCTTTTTTAAGACTCATTTTTATATGTTTTCAAATGTTAAGAATAATAGATATGTAAGTTTTTAATTCATACTTAGTGATATATAAATAATTGAGTTAAAAGAAAAAAAATAATAATAGAAAGTTTTCTATGTTTTTATTATTACTTTATCTCCAATGCAAAGCTCTTTAAATAATGTTGTTTAATTTAATTTTCTACAAAATAATCTTTATGATGACCACAAACTTATAATTCTTATGTTTATGATGGAATAGGTAAGACTTTCTTATGGAATACTCTTTTGGCAACTTTGCATTTATTATTTTGAATGTTGTATTAAGTAGAATTGCTTCATTATTACAAGTTGGAAGAGGAACTAATCACCATAGATTTGTCATGTCATTAGAAATCAATGAATCATCAACATCTAATATTAATCAAGGTAGTAAAATATATGGCTGGACTTTTAATCAATAAATCTTATTATTTAGGTCTAACAAATTTTATTTTGAGGCATTTGATAGATCTTTGAAAGATATTTTAACATTCTCAAATCTAAACATGATAGATTAACTATATGGTGGGAAAGTTATATTACTAGGAGATGATTTTTGATAAATTCTACTAGTTATTCTAAAAAGTAGCAAATAAGATACAATTCATACAATAATCAATTCTTTATATTTTTAGCATTTTTTAAAAATTCTTATATTACTCACTATAGTTGAAGGCAAAAAATTCGAATGATGTAACACAATTTTCAAAATGGATTTTAAGTATAAGTGATGAAAAAGTTGGAGAGCCAAATGATGGCTAAATAATAATTAAGATTTTAGAAAAAAAATTTATTAATAATTTTAAAAATTTCATTGTATCAATTTTAAAAAACACCTATTCATATCTTCTACTAAACATACAATAATTTTTCTTGTTTATAAAATAAAGCTATACTAGCACATACACAGAATGTCATTGATTTTGAGTGAATAGATTCTATCTTTGTTTCTTAGTGAATTACACACCTATTATAGTAGTGACAACCCATGTAAAGAGAATGCCATGATTGGATCTTCTATTGATGTAAGAACCTAAAAATGTTGAATTGAAAAGAAAATGTTTAAATTGAAATACCTATAAATTAGGATAATATACAATAATTTGATAAATTATTTTTTGGCAAATTACTTGGATTTCTGGTTTCCTTTAACTTTACATAAGGTTGTTTTTCTAAACTTGAGAACAAGTGATCTCACAACTATCAAATTACTAAAATTTTGAATATATATGCACACACACACACACAAACACACAACTATCAAATTGCTCATGCTTTAAACATTTTCCTTTTCTTTATTCTTTTTACTTTAATGCAAATTATAATACTATAATGTGCATGGTATGGTTTATCACTAATACCTACTTATTCAACATGATTACTTGAAGAAAAAATAAGTAATAACCTTTTCATAACCAAGTTTCCAACATTAAATAATCAAAGATAAATTTCTATTACATATAAAAAATTGAATTTTGTAAAAATTGAATATTAAATAATAATATATTTAGTTTTTTTTAATTTTTCTTTATGTATTTATTAATGTGAGTAATAAGTAAAATTTCAATCTATAAAGAAAATACAAAGACAACCTTATATTGGTTAGGGAAGCTATATATGTATGTATGTATATAAACATTTTTATTTGCCACCCCATATTAATATACATAAATTTTCCTTTACCTAAACATAAGACTTTGTTTTAAAGAGATATATTTGATTAAGGATCTACAATGATTAAATATGATAATATATTGTATTTTTATTTACTATAATAAATACAATTAAGATAGTGTAGTTAATTGGCAAAGATATATTCAATAAAGTATTGATTAGTGCCTAAATTCATATGTATAAATCATGAATATGTAATCATAGGTAGTGAAAATGACTAAAATATTTGACTAGGCCATGTTTGGTTACACATAGGTAATCCCACCTAATGCACATGTAGACAAGTGTAATCTTAACACTTTATCTAGTCGGCTTAGTCTGAGTTAACTTAAAGGCCTATCCATTTATCTAAAATCTTGCCTAAATATTCATAGTTAGACTTATAAAGACTCATAATGCCCTATTAAGGCCTAAAATGTTATATTATGACTTGTGCCTAACTAATTACAATTAGCAATTATGAAAGCTCATCATCTTTAGCATAACTGGTGCCTATCTAGGTTTATAAATCACTAAGATACATTTATATAAACTATTTAATTACCCTTGATTACTATTATACCAAAATAAACATTACTTTATGTATTGAAGTGTGTAAGATAAATGATGTGAATTCCTAAGGTTGGAATATCTCAAACCTTAGAATTAAATTGAAACAAGAAGGATAGTTACATCGCACTTAAAAAAAAGGAAAAATAGAAGTGATTAGTGAGAAGAGATCATGCCATAAAATATGTTAATATTTTGATAAGTGAAATTTAGGTTGCCGTAAGACTTGAATTAACCTTGATGAGTCTAAAGTTCTTGCTAAAATAATTAAAAGAAAAGCTTTTAAAAGGTTTTCAGATCCATAAATACCAAAAATTGTAACAATAAGGAATAACCATCCTCAAATAGGTCTTTAAAGTCAAAATATTAACTAAATTGATTGGGCTCTAATTAGACTAATTAGGCCTAATTTAGAAAGCTAATAAAATAGAATTAATTATCCAAAATAATATACTAAATAATGGCCTAAATGAACATAAGGTCCAACAATGTCTTAACTAAAAATAAATAAGGCAAAATTACACTTAGCTGTGCATCAAAGCTAAAGTATTTGAGTACACTACTGGAGCACTAAGAAAAAATTTGTAGGGTACTTGAGTACTATATTTGAATATTTGAATATGGTAGAAAATCTAAGGCTAGGTACTCAAGTATTAGACTTGAGTATTTACACAAATTCAGCCAAGGTTGAAATACACAACACTTAAACTCCTCTCAGCTTTTGTATTCTTGCTTCTTTTGCTTCTTCTTGCATCCAAACTCTTTCTATAAGTTCTTTGAGTCCCTTTTTGATCTTATTAGCCTTAGAACTTGTAATTGGACCGTCCAGTAAATATGAAAGCTCTTTTTCACTCTTGGAATTCATATCATCCTTCCTTTTTTCAAAAGGATTCATCTTCAAATCTTCCAATCCTACATCAAAAGAAGAAAGGTTAGCAATATTGAAAAAGGCACTCATATTATACTTATATGATAAATCTAATTTATAAACATTTTCATTAATCCCCTCCACTTCTTGAAAGGAACCATCTTCTCTTGGATGCAATTTGCTCTTCCTTTAAGTAAAAAAATTTTCCTTCCTCATATGAATCCATTTCCAATCTTTAAGTTCAAAGATAACTTTTTTTGCTTTTGTTAGCTTGTTTATAATATTGTTCCATCTTTTTCTCAATATTCAATTTGATTTGCTCATGCAACTTATGAATCATACTGTTTTCCTCTTCTTGTCTAAACTTGACCTTTCATTAATAAGTAAAGGCATCAAATCTAATGGAATTAAAGGATTATAGCCATAAACAATTTCAAAAGGAGAAAAGTTAGTGACAAAATAAACACTTATATTGTATGCAAATTCCATCTGAGGTAAACATTTTTCCTAACTTTTTAAATTTTTTTAATTAAGAAGCATAATAAAGTACCAAAAGTTTTATTCACTACTTTGGTTTGTTTGTTAGTTTAAAGATGACAAGTTGTTAAGAAAAGCTTTATTCTTAACTTAGTCTACAAGACATTTCAAAAGTGGCTTAAGCATTTGGTATTTTTATTTAATATAATGCTCTTTAGCACTTCATGCAATATCATAACTTCCTTAAAGGAAACATTTGCTATGTTTATTACATCATTTATCTCGTGACAAAGTATAAAATCAGCCATATTTGAGAACCTATTAATAATAACAAATAAAAAATCCTTTCCATTTTTTATCCTTGGTAAACTTAGCATAAAGTCCATTAAAATTCAATTCAAGTTTCACTAAGAATAGAAAATTAAGTGTAAATACCATGAGGTAAAACTCTAAATTTAGCCTCTTTGTATTTGATACAATTAGCATAATCTTTTTCTACATCTTACTTCACGTTAGGCTAAAAGAAATGCTTATTCAATACGTTTAGAGTTTTCCTAATCCCAACATGCTTAATAAGGCCTCCATCATGAGCCTCTCTCATAAGTAATTCCTTAAGAGATTCTTCGGGCACATAAAATTTATTTTCTCTAAACAAGAAACTATCATGACATGCTTCAAAAATAATGGTAAAATCAAGATAATTTCTATACAAATCTTTAATGTGCTTAAAATCTAATAACTTGGATTGTGAAGTAGAGATAAGAAGATACCTTCTTGATAATGCTTCGCTAACTATATTATCTTTACCATGCTTGTATTGTATGGCATATGAAAATGTTTCAACAAATTCAATCCACCTTACATGCCTCTTATTTAACTTTCTTTAGCTTTTTAAATGTTTTAAGGTTTCTTGATCAATATGAATCATAAATGATAATGTTGACAACTCTTTAAGGCATAAACTAAAGCATAGAGTTCTTTGTTATAAGTGGGATAGTTAAGAATTACTCCACATAACTTCTCATTAAAGAAAGCAATGAGCTTTTTTTCCTACATTAAAATAACTTTAATATCCACACCTAAAGAATCATATTCTATTTTAAATGCTTTAGAAAAATTTAGAAGAGTATGTAAAAGGTTTAAACACAATCTATCTTTCAGCAAGTTAAATACCTTTTCTTGCTCTTATCTTTAATGAAACTCAACATTCTTTTTAATCAATTCATTTAAAAGGGTAGCTATAGTACTAAAATCCTTATAAAAGCTAACTAACCGGTGAAAACTTCTCACTTCACTTGCACTTTTAGAGGTAAGCCATTCCCTAATTACTCTTACTTTCTCTTGATTCATTTTAATTCCTTTATTACTAATAACAGAGCTTAAGAATACAATTTTATTTAAACAAAATGAATATTTTTTCATGTTTGCATTCAACTTTTCACCTTTAAAAACTTGTAAAACATATTTCAAATGCAAAACATGCTCATTCACATTCTTACTATATATTCATTAAAATAAACAATCATAAAATTTCCAATGAAAAGGTGCAAAACTTGATTCATCAATCTCATAAAGGTATTTAGTGCATTATACAAATTGAAAGGCATCACAATCCACTTATATAAACTAGGTTTTTATCTTAATAGTAGTTTTCCATTTATCACCCTTTTTCATCTTTATTTAATAATACCATTGTTTTAAATTAATTTTTGAAAAGATATAAGACTTATATAATTCATTAAGCATATCATTAAGCCTAAGAATACGATGTCTATACTTTACAGTGATTTTGTTGAATTCCTGGCAATCAACACATATTTTCCAAGATCCATCCTTCTTGAGCATTAACAAAACTAACACCACACAAGGGCTTATGCTTTTTGTTATGTATCCTCTTGACATGAGGTCTTTTGCTAGTATTTGAATTTCTTTTACTTTTTCTGAGTTGGCTGTATAAACAGGACATTTTAGAATCAAAGCTACTAAAATGAAGTCAATGTGATGCTTAATATCTCTCTTAGGTGATAATCCTTTTGGAGTCTCATTTTGGATTACATCTTTAAATGCTTATAAAATAGATTTTATAACTTCTGGCAAAATAATGCTTTCATGATTAGTGCTAACATAGGTTTCTTTGTACAAAAGTATAAATATAGGCTTAGATGCAAAGTGTGCACTCTTTACATCACTCACTTTTGCATATATACTCATTTATTCACTCACTTGTTTTGAGCTCTCTCCTTTTTCATTCACACTTTCTTTTTTTCACTTACACTTTTTTTTATCATTCTAATTTTTTTTAATATTCTTTTTATCTTTTTTTTCTTTCTTTTCTTTTGTAAGCTCCCATGATGCTTATATACTTGTTATAGGATCAAAGGCTTAAGATTTATTTTCCCCCATCTTTCATAAATTGATATTTATTGAGGATAGTGACACATTTAAAATTAGATATTATTAGTTAATAAAAATTTTGCAATATAAGGTAACAATTAGGTTAAACCCTCTATTAAGCTACTTGATATATCTTTTCACAATGATTTACTAATTATAATTACAAATAGAATTCAAATAAAATATAAAATAGAATAAAATGCAAATATACAATATGGTATATAGAATGCAAAATAAAATTGATTGAATGTAAATAGAACCAAAATGGGGGTTTTTATTCTAAATTAAATAGAATGCATTAATAGAACAAAATACAAAAATAATGCAAAAAATGAATACAACAAATAATTGATCTAAGGATTTGAGAGCTTTTTGGTGGATTAATCATAGATCATAAATTAATTAATAATTCCAACTAATTTTTGAACTTAGAATCATCCAAGATCCCTATAATAATTCATGAATTCTATGCTAGATAATCATTTAGTATTTGATCAACTAAGATTAACAGAATTAAGCAACCCTTATAATCCATAAAGCTAGATCAAAATTGTTTTGAAAATAAAATTTAGTTAAATTAAAGGATTAAATAAAAAATGTTAGATTTAATCATTCAACCTTCTATTCTTATATGAAAAATAGCGATTAACTAGCTATAATTCAACATAAGAATAGATAAACATAAAAAATCACAAGTTTGAACATAAATTATAATAAATCAACATTTAACTCAAGCCAGTTCAAGTAATTAGCATAAAAATGAAAGAAAGAGGAAAATTCATTAGAAAAAATCAACATTACAGCTTAGGATATCATAATCCAAATAGAGATTAGCCTCAAATTACTTGAATGAATTAGAAATTTAGCCTTCCATGGTAAAAAAAAAAAAAGAAGCTTAAAGAAAGAAAATTTGTTGTGTAGAGTTATGTAGAGTTATTATCTTTCCTTTTGAAGCATAAAACCCTATATCTAATTTCCTATCCTTTAAAATATAATAGACCAAGATCCTATGTCTTTTAAGGTTACAAAGAATAAAGCTTTCCTAATTTGAGAAGCCTAGAACCTAAATTATAAAATAATAAATTACATGAGTCATTGTAGTAAAATTTATAGGTTTGATTTCTAGCCATTGTAAGACCTTAAAACTATGTAGTTTTATTAAATCACAAACTTGAAAGTTATATGTTAGGTCTTAAGAAATATTCTGTGTTAGTTTCACCTTGACTGAACTTTTGGATATCAAAATATGGCCTAAAAATTGAAATTGGATTAGCTTGAATAAAAATAAAGCATCAAATTCTTAACTAAATTCAACCTTTTAGAATCTAAACTAGACTTTGTCCAAAATATAAAAGTTATAGAGCTTCTTTTAAGATTTTCATTAATATAATGAGCACCCAAAGCTAATATTCAAAACTCAAGTTATAGCCATGAACCTAAAATAGTATAAAAATCTAATATTAATCAAATAATTTCAAAATATTGGAAAACTAGTACTTAAACACATAACAAGGCTAATTTAATAGAATTAAACATATTTTACACACTAAGAGGCATAAAATAGAAGGAAATAACATAGGCAACATCTTGCACATTAAACACCATAAAAAGTAACTTTCTTATCAAATTATCAATGTTTACCTAGTAAAAGATGGCAAGCATGCATAGGAACAATATCACAAAGTATTTCATCATGATATTTTCCAATAAAAAAAGATACCATTGCTTGCTTGGTCGCCTCTATTTCTTCACTATTATTCAACAATTGTAATTTATATAGAAAAGTATGTTGTAAAGTAGTTAGTTTCAACTTAACCAAAATAATATTAGCCAGATTTGCACAACTACTACTATTTATGATGATATTGCAAATTTTACTTTTGATTTGCACCTAGAATGGAAGATATTTTTCTTTACTCTTCCTTTTCTTTTTTGGCTTATACGTTCAAAGCTTTTCTAATCATCAAGGCATCTCTATTAAATGGACTTTCACTTTTTTCTCTTTCATTATAAGAAGTTGTTATGGATTCTTTGTTCTTTTTATCACTAGTGGATTCATAGTCTTCATCCTTCAAAATCAGAACCCTCTTGTTAAGACATTCACTAGTAATGTGACTTCTTTTAAGGCATTTGAAGTATTTAATGTTGGAATGTCTTTGAGGTTCTTTAGCTTTCTTTTTCCTTATGAGGTCTTCACCTTTTAATTTGAAAGAGAAATCTTTATTGTACTTATTCCTTATATCTTCCTTCTTGTCACTCTTCTTGTCTTATGACTTCCATATGAAACTTAAATGAGAACTATGTTTGGAAGATCCCTTTCTTTTGAATTGCCTTTCTACTTTCATAGCTATATGTACCATATCCTCTATATTTTCATAGTATTGTAGTTCAACCATATTAGCAATTTTCCTATTAAAGCCATAAAGAAATTTAGTCATAATTGTCTTTTTGTCTTCTTCAACATTAGCTTTGGATATGATAAGCTCCATCTCCTTGTGGAATTCTTCAACACTCTTAAAGCCTTTGAAAGGCTTTGCAATTTTTTGTACATTTTTCTATAATAGTGACTAGAAATAAATCTTTTCCTGATAACAAATTTAAAAATTTTCTAAGTATTAATAAAATTTTCTTTGTATTTCTAGATATTTGTCATGAATTAATCCAAGTGTGTTTGAAAATTTCAATAACCACAAGCTTTATCTTCTTCTCTTTTGAATAGTTTTGACAATTAAATACCAATTTCATCTTTTTCTCCTACTTTAAGTAAGCATTTAGATCATTTTTTCATTGGAATAAAGGAATTTTCATTTCGATGTTGTCAAGTTTATCGTCAATCTTTTCTGTTATTTATTTATCTCCTCATGTTCTTTCATTTTTCACTTCATTTCTTCTTCCCTCACCTTTCCTATCATTTCTTTTTCTTTATTCCTTCCTTTCACCTTCTCTTCTCACACTTTTATTAGATTAGGTTGAGCTTTCACTATTTCTATCATTACAATCTACTCTTTCTTTGTTATGTTGTTTCTAATTTTATCTCTTTTCTTTTTTCTCTCTCTTTATCTCCTTTCTCCCTCTATTTTTCTAGCCTCTCATTAATTTTTTTAAATTATTCTTGTATAGCTCTCCCTAATTGTTCTTTTATAACTTTCTTCAATTATTCTTGAATCATTCTTATCATGTCATTATAATTCCCACTAATTCTTGATTTCTTTTTAGAAATTTTTTCTTACAAGAAAATGTTAGATAAAAAATAGAATCTCATAAGAGCACACTCCTCACTTGATTTTTAAGGCACTCTACTCATGTTTACACACTAAATATGGCCTTTTTCTTCAAATAATCTCATACACTCATGCCTTTTATCACTCTTATCTTTCTTTTTTTGATTTTTTTTGGTACTAGGTGATATTATCAACAAGATTCAATAAATTTAAGAAACAATTTCAATCAATAAAGAACTAAACAATTAAAGAACTAATTGACACACTTAGAATTTAAGAAAGGAAAACACAAAGAAGAAATAAAGACATATAATAGGCAATGAAGGAATTAGACTAAGAACTAAAAAATTGTTAGATAATGAAAAACTAAGATATATGAAAGAAACAATAAAAATTTTAATTCAAAAAATAAGAAGTTCAAAGAATTAACACATAGAAGGAAGAAATCAGGCATACAATTGTGTAATCAATGTCTTTAATGAATAAATTTCACTTTTGAGAATTATTTTTTTCTTTCACTTTTGATTTTCCTTTTTTTTTTGTTTTTTTTTTATGTTCACTTTTGATCTTCTTTGCTTTTCTTATTTTTGATTCACTTTCCTTTTCATTTTTCTTTAATTGATACCCCAAATGATTGTATAACACCTTTGGTATTAAGTAAAACAAGGTAAAGTGGTAACTTATAAAGAAATATCAAAATCACACTAAAGTATTCAATATTGTACTTTGGTACAAAAAGTTAATGTTACTTTTGCCTTAAAGTACTTGGGTACTAGATTGGAGTACTGAATAATTTTACTAAGGATATTCAAGTACTAGATTCGAGTACCATGAGTTTTAGTGCTCTCTGCTATCAAGTACTTGACTACTGTACTTAAGTACTAGGAAATTTTATGCAATACTCAATTATGATACTTGGGCACCTAATTCTGAACTTCAGATTTTAAACTTTTTGTAAACACTTTCTGTTCAATCTTTCAAATTAATTATTCTCTAACAACATTTGACAAAATTAAACACAAATTTGTATAAATTTGAGACACAAAAAATAAGGAATAATAATAAATTGAAGGATTTAACACAAAGACAAGCTAAAACATAAAATTAACTCATAAATTGGAATCAAACCAATGAGTTTAACATAATTATGCATAAACAGTAAATCATGAACACAAATTGATGAACAACACAGACTTAAACTTACATTTAATGATAAATTCAATAAGGAAAAGCAAGATGAACTTAAAAATAACAAAAATCAAAACAAAAATAATAGCAAAAAAAGCATTGAGAACTAAATTAAAAAATTAAAGATGAAAAAGTCCACCAAAAGATTTAAGAAAAGAAGAACATAACTAAAGAATTTGAGAAACCATTGCTTCAAATACTAAATGATGTTAATTCCTTGGGTTGGATCATCTTAAACATTAGAATCAAATTGGAAAAAGTAGGATAATCATACCATGCTTTAAAAAGGAGGAAGAACAAAAGCGATTAGTGAGAAAAGATCATGCTACAAAAGATATCAATCCTTTGATAAGTGGGATTTGGATGCCACAAGAATTAATTCAACCTTGATGAGTATGAAATTCTTGTTAAAACCATTAGAAGAAAAACTTTTAAAAAGTTTTTAGATTCATAAATGCTAAAAGTTGTAACCATAAGGAACAACTCTTCTCAAATAGGTCTTTAAAGTTAAAAGGTCAACTAAATTGATTCGGCTTTAATTGGATTAATTAGATCCAATTTAGAAACCTAATTAAATAGAATTAATTATCTAAAATAATATGCCAAATAATGGCCCAAACTAATATAAAGTCTAATAATGTCTTAATTAACAAGAAAGAAGGCAAAATTACACTTGTGTGTGCATCCAAGCTAAAGTACTCGAGTACATTATTCAAGTACTAAGTAGAAATTTGTAGGATACTCGAGTACCATATTTGAGCATTTGAATACAATAGTGAATCTAAGGCTAGGTACTTGAGTACTTACATAGATTTAGACTAGGTTGAAATATACAACACTCAAACTCCTCCAAGCTCTTCCAACATTGCTTCTTTTACTTCTTTTTATAAGTTAACTTTCTCCATAAGCCTTTAGAATCTCTTCTTGATCCTTTTTGCTTTAAAGTTTGTGATTAAACCCTCTAATCATATGCAAGCTCCTTTTCACTCTTGGAATTTATATTAATGAACCACCTTTGCTATACATATTTGACCACTTTTTTGCTTTCTTGTGTAGGAATATTTTCTAATTGGCTACCCTTTCTAACTAACTAGCAAATTCAAGAGTTATTTGGCATTGTCCAAGGCTTACCTAACCCTAATTCTTAGTTTAAGACTAAATTACCACTTTTTAAGGAATAAATAACTTCCTATATTCCTTAATGTTGGGATCGGGAACCATACGAGCACAGCGGAATAAACCGATCCCATCCACTGGATCCATGCAAAAATGTTAAATTGGAATAAGGGTTCGTTCAATACCTTTGTTGATGACTCTAGAACTCGGTCGTTGATCACCTCTTCAACTTCCTTTCGGCCGAAGACTCTGAAGTATCCATACGAACCCGTGAATCACCGATGAATGTCCACACAAACATCGGTTGGAATTGATCTCCTTTCACCTCGTAGTGCTAGCTACGCCTCTTCAGGGGTTTTGGTCAAGGAGAGGTGCTAGGGTTTTTCTGTGCCTTTTTGGGGTACGTGAATAATGATAATATCAACTATTATTACCCAACAAGCCTATTTAAATAGGTGCATTAAAAAACCTAACCTATTTGGGCTTTATTCCATATACAATTATAGGCTTACTATTGGGCCTTATAATTATAACATGAATTCCCAAATATTAGGCCCAAACAATTTGGTCCATTAATTTTAAATTCACTAGGCTCTAAGTGTGCGACCCTATAGGCTCTCATTACGTTGGCAATGACCATTAATCATATTAATGATCATAAACAATGATCAATGTCTAGCAAGACATCATTGTTACCCAAGTAATGAGAAACTCGGTGATTTGACTAAACCTTTACACGTGATCATCACCTATGTTCTTTTATCCTATACATCTAGATTGAGCACGAGACATGGACCGTGTCATTCCCGTATAGCCCAATCTTAAGGTTTCTTGATTTCTAAGTAAGCTAACTGAAACAAATGTAATCGACATCCCATGTCAATTCATCTGAGCATGGCCATGCATTTTCTCAGCTTTACTTAATCAAGGAGCCCACAGATGTTACTCCTATTATATAGGAGGGACAAATCCCATCTTGATCACACAAACCCCTCCACATGATATGTGACATATCCAATATCTACCCTTACATTCACTCAACCATTAGTGACATAGAATAGTATCAAAATATGAAACTCACATATAGGGAACCTTGGTGATCTCAGGTCAAAGGACCATATTAATAATGATCACTAAGAACCACTTATGACACTCATATAACGATCCATGTAATGTTCTTAATATGGGTCGGTCTAGTATACAAGTTCTCTAACTTGTACTCATGTGTAAACTTAATATCCCATATAAGTCTTCACACATACTAGTCTTAACATATCAAAGCAACCTAATCCACAATGATATATGACTAGGGACATTTAAGAATATAATTATTCTAAGGTTATTATCATAATTGAATATATTACGTAGATAAAATATATAAATATAATAATTAGAATTGCTATTAAAATAACATAATTCAAAATTACAATCACCAATATGATTGGTTTTAGGGCATATACACTAACACTTAATGATTGCAAAAAAATGTTTTTATTTATGGGATAAGAGGGGCATCACTGTTAATGACCTTATTCCTTTTTTTGCTTGTATTAAACTTATGAAATAAGATTTCTATAATAGTTTAATGATCAAAATTAATCATTGATAAGAGAAGTGATCCTTGACCAAGCAAATGAAATCATGATATCTTTGATTTCTTGTCTACCATAATGACAATCCTTAGTAAAAGGAATGAATATATAGCCTCAACCAGTGATAACTTATTGCAAAAAAATTAAAGTCAATATCAAACCTACTAATAAGTTCAATAAAATTGGCTAGTGAATAACCCTAATAAGCCTTGAACCAGTGATGAGGTTAATTTGAAAAATAGATGCTCCGTTAAATTGGATAAATTCATTGAAATAAGGTTTTAAGCTAATCAACAACTTAGCTAAATCAGCTAAACAAAGATCAATTCCATCACATTATTAATGAAAGCAACAACTACAGTTTGATCAAGAAGCCATTCATCAAAATCATTTAAGTTTTTATCACCTTGTTAATAAATTCACACTATATGAAGAACACCTTTGAAAAGGTATAAGTTCCTAAATCTAAACTTTAAACATCTTACATATGAAATGCTATTAAGTTCACTATTACCACTATAATAACTCCTTATAATGTTATTAGATGTCATATGTGTTAGTGTATATGCCCTAAAACCAATCATATTGATGATTGTAATTTTGAATCATATTATTTTTAATGAAAATTCTAATTATTATATTTATATATATTGTCTGCGTAATATATATTTAATTATGATAATAACCTTAGAATAATTATATTCTTAAATGTCCCTAGTCATATATCATTGTGGATTAGGTTGTTTTAATATGTTAAGACTAGCATGTGTAGTGACTTATATGAGATATTAAGCTTACAATGAGTACAAGTTAGACAACTTATATACTGGATCGACCCATCCTAAGAATACTACATGGATTGTTATATGAGTGTCATGAGTGATTCTTAGTGATCATTATTATTATGGTCCTTTGACCTGAGATCACCAAGGTTCCCTACATGTGAGTTTCATATTTTGATACTATTCTGTCACTCATGCTTGAGTGAATACAAGGGTAGTTGTTGGATATGTCACATATTATGCGGAGGGGTTTGTGTGATCAAGATGAAATGTGTCCTTCCTATATAATAAGAGTAACATATATGGGCCCCTTGATTAAGTAAAGTTGAAAAAATGCATGGCCATGCTCAAATAAATTGACATGGGATGTCAATTACATTTGCTTTAGTCAGCTTACTTAGGGATCAAGAAACCTCGAGATTGGACTATACGGGAATGACACGGTCCATGTCTCGTGCTCAATCTAGATGTTTAGGATAAAAGGATATAAATGATGATCACATATAAAAGTTCAGTTGAATCACCGACTTTTTCATCACTTGGGTAACAATGATGTGTTGCTAGACACCGCTCATTATTTATGATCATTAATATGATTAATGATTATTACCAATGTAATGAGAGCCTGAAGGGTCACACACTTAGAGCCTAGTGGATTTGGAATTAATGGAGCAAATTGTTTGGGCCTAATACTTGGAAATTCTATGTTATAATTATAAGGCCCAATAATAAGCCTATAATTATACATAAACCAAAGCCCAAATTAGTTAGGGTTTTCTATGCTCCTATTTAAATAGGCTTATTGAGTAATAATAAGGTTGATTCATTATTCACGCATCCCATACAGCATAGAAAAATCCTAGCACCTCTTCTTGACCATAATCCTTGAAGAGACGTAGCTAGCACTACGAGGCTAAGGAGACGAATTCCAACCAGTGATCGTGAGGACGTTCATTGGTGATCTACTAGTTCGTATGGATACCTCGGAGTCTTTGATCGAAAGGAAGTCGAAGAGGTGATCAACGAACAAAATCTGGAATCATATAAAGGTATAACCTGAATCCTACATTCTAATTTAACGTTTTGCATGGATCTGTTAGCTTGGATCGGTTTATTCCGCTGCGCTCGTATGGCTCCCGATCCCAACAATATGTATAATTTGATTGCTTAATTAAATACTTTAATTAGATGTTCTCATATAATGTTTAATAAAATGTCTTTGCTCAAATACTATATGTAAGGTCTCTTTCATACATCAAATAGAGACCATACAACCTACTATAAAGAATTCAATCATTTTTCATTCATTTAATATGGATAATTTGCATTAACTAAGAGTGGCTCATCTTAATGCATATATGCTTGCATCATATACTGTAATAAACTAAAAATAGAAAGAATGAAGATGGTAGAAAGATAAATTTTTATAATCGCTTACCATATCACGGATAAGCTAATAGTCATATATATTGCATATAAAATTTAAGACCCAATCTAGCCACTTTGTCACATCTAAATGACATCCATAAATTCCTTGGGCATTAACTTGTAATTATTTGGAAAACCATACTTTATAGTAAGCATTAATCCATAAAGTTATTCCTTGACAATGACAATCTCATGCTGTTATTAATGGACCCCTTCAGCATTAACATTGGTCCATTTGTAGTTTCTAACATTACTTGTTTTTCACAATTTAAAGTACATAGCTATATAGAATTAATTTAACACCCTCATAGTGTTATTTTTAAAAAGAGAATGAAACATTCTTGAGCATCAAAATATTATTCTTACATGATTGAATATGCATGAAAATATCAAAGTGCTTAATTGGAAAAGAAGTAAAAGACTCTTAGAATCTTATTTTTAGAAAGAGAATGAAACACTCCTAAGCATCAAAATATTATTGTTGCATGATTAAACATGCATGAAAATATCAAAGTGCTCAATTGGTAAATAAGTAAAAGACTCTTAGAATCTTTGCAATATCATTGTTGCATGATTGAACATGCATGAAAATATCAACATTCTTGATTAGAAGGGAAGTAAGAGACTCTTAGAATCTTTGTAATATCTTTAGTACATGATTGGACATGCATGACAATATCAATTTGCTCGATCAAAAAGGGAGTAAGAGACTTTTAGAATCTTTACAATGTTTCATGATTGAACATGCATGAGAATTACCTATGTGAATAACTTATTCTATCTTTCTTGATAATTAATTATTGAAAGAAACATACTAATTTATTATTTTTCTTTTTGTGTGAAAGAAAAAATATATAAAAAGCCCATTACTCATCATGAAAGCACCTTTTACAAGAAAATATAGAAAATAGCGAAGTTAAAAATTTATCAATCACCACATGAGCTAATTTGCCTAAAAAGCTTAGAATATTTAAGTTCTTAACTCATAAAAAAAAAACTCAAATCTTTCTAACGCTTACCTATCTTCAAGTGAAAAAGGGTAAAGAGCTTATGCAACATGTAACATCTTTCACTCTAAGATACACTTCAATTTGTAATCCTTTCAAATAATTACTAACTTAAACTTTAGAGTGTGTAGTTTTTGTAACACTATCTTAAAGGCTAAGAAACCTTCGATAATATGAAACCCAGTTCAAACTCCATGCTTTAAGCACTTAAACCTAATATAAGCTATAATCACTAACACTTAAAGCCTAATGCAAGCTATAAGCCTCAACACTTAAAGCATAGTATGAGTAATACATGCTTGACACTTAAAATTCATGCTATACATCATCAATACTTACAACCTAAATGGTAGACCTTTTGGCACATGAAACCCTTAATGACATGAAAAGCTAAGTAAACTTCCATGATTCTAAGTGTTAAACCTAGAATGGTCTAAATGACTTATAAAGCATTAAAGTGCTAGATCCATAAAGGTTCGAACGACCTAAAAAGCACTAAAGTGCTAAATCCAAAAAGGTCTACATGACCTAAAAAGCACTAAATCTTGTTGAAAGTTAAATATCATATCTTTAAATGACCTAAGAAGCAATAAGGCCTATTGGAAGCTAAGTGCCAAATCTAGAAAGTTCTAACTAAATAAAGAAGCATTAAGGCATACCAGAAGCTAAATGCTAAATCTCGATAAGATTGAACAATCTTGGAAAAATAAACTCATTAAAATCACTAAAAAAAAGTCTAAACAATATTAAAATCAATACAACCTAGGAGAAAGAAGTTTTAAGAACCTTGAAAAGCTAAAAGAATGTCCAACCAACAAGAAGTTTTAAGAACCTTGAAAAGCTAAAAGAATGTCCAACCAACCTAAAAAAGGCTTTAAAAGCTAAGTGTTGAGAAAGAAGGTCTAAATGATCATGAAAAAGCTTATTAGAAGCTAAGTTTTAAGAAAAAAGATTTAAATAATCATAAAAAACCTTAAAAGCTAAAATATGAGAAAGAAAGTTGAAACAATTAGTATCCTAATGTGAATTCCAAGAGTGAAAAGGAGCTTCCACATCTATTGGAGGGTCCAAAAACAAAAGTTAAAGCTAACAAGATTAAGGAAGGACTCTAAAGGCTTATGGAGAAAGGCTGATAAAGGAAGAAGCAAGGGAAGCTAGGTTAGATGAGCTTGGAGCAGCTTGGGTTTTGTTTATTTCAACTTTAGTTAAATCTATTTAAGTACTTGAGTACTAAGCTTTAATTTTGATTTTATATTCAAAAACTCGAATATAATACTTGAGTACATGTAGTTTTTCTATTCGATACTTAAATAATGTATAGGAATGCTTTAGCCTAATACACACCCAAGTGTAATTTTGCCTTATTTTTTATTATCTAAGTGATTAGCACACCGCAATGCACTAAAATTATATTAAAAATTGATTTGTTAAAATAATGCAGTATAATGGCACAAATCAAGTTATACCCCTGTGATCCCTTGATATTATCTTTTACTATGAATTACTAGTAGAATGCAAACACAAAATGTAGAATTAGATATGAAAACATAATGTAAAACAAGTTAAAATAGAATAAATGCAATATGCTAATAGAATATAGTATATTGTATTATATGAATGCAGAACATAGAATCAAGAATCAGGGGGTTTAATTCAAAATCAAAGTAATTAAACTAAACTAAACAAAATAACAAAGAAGAAAATTAATATAATGAAGCAGCCAATTCAAAGAATTGAGATGCTCTAGTTTGGATTACTCATGGATCATTAGATATTTAACTTTTTTAATTAATTCTTTAACCTTGAACTACCTAAAACCCTAGTAATAATTCATGAATTATATATTAGATTATCATTTAGGATTTGATCAATTAAGACTAACTAAATTAAGTAACTGATGAGAAAAATATTTACTATTTTATTTTCTCCTATTTTATATCTCTTAGGTGTTACATTTGCTTAATTTTATAGAATAAGCCTTATTTTATAATTTTGAATTAATTTTACAAGTTTGTGAATTTAGTTAGTAAATGCTAGATTTTACTACTATTTCTATTTTTCAATCATATCTTGGGCTCTAGAAATTAGATTGAGGCAAACTTTATATTGATGGAAAGATAAAAGATAGATCTACAACTTTTATGTTTGGTCAAAGCCCAGTTCGAACTTTTTCAAGCTTTTATTTTGTCGAGAAACTAAAGTCGTGTTTCGGTTCCAGCTAAACCCATTTTTATATTTAGGCCATATCTTGTAGTGGTCTGATTAACCTAAATCTAATGCCCAAATACTCACAAGACATAGGCCTACATGTTTTATATTTATGGGTTCTTCAAATTACATTGATTTAATGGTCAAAATTGGGCTATAGGAATTCTCTGATGCAACTATTAGATTTAATTGATTTGTAAAAAATAGGTCTAGACTTCTAAAAATTTGGAAAACCTTACTATTGTAATCCTAAAAGTCATCTAATCCTAGTCCAATATATTTTTAGAAAAATTAGATTATATAAATAGGCAAGAGACCTGAAAAGAAGAAAATATTCAAAATTAAAAATAACATTTAGCAACTAGCTCCCTTCTTCTTCTTCTAGCTCTTTTATTCTTCATCAATAGAAGCTTAAATTCATGGTTCATTCAAGAAGTTGAGGCTGTGGATTATGAGATCATGATTTGTAATGTTAACCTTTCTTAATTAATTCTTTTCTTTCTCTATCTACTTGTGCTGAAAGTCTTGAGATTCCTTATGTTGAATGTTGATTTGATATAATTGATATTCACCTTTGTGATTTCTAATTTCTTTACTATTTTGTTATGAAATTATGGTTGATAAATCATAGTTTTATGCATTAGGATAGAGGGTTAAGGGATTAATTTAGATATTTCTAATTTAACTTCTCAAATTAACTAAATTCTATTCATAAATCAATTTCGATCTAGTTTAGGGATTATAACAATTGTTTATTTCAACTAATCTTAATTGATCAAATCTTAGGTGACTGTCTAGCATAGAATTTATGAATTATTACAAGAATTTTGGGTAATTAAAGATTGAAGAATTAATTAGAAAGAGTCAAATCTTAATTAATCTATGATTAATCCAATTTAGGGCTCTCAATTTCCTTGAATCGGCTATTTGATTCCATTGAGTTCTCTTCTATTTTATTTCTATTTTACTTCTGTCTTGTGCTTTAAATTTGTGCTTATTACATTATTTAATTTGTACAACTAACCCCCTCCCAATTTTAATTCTGTTCTATAACACATTATTATATTTTGCATCTTGATTCTGATTTTCATTCTGGTTCCACATAATATTTTATTTTATTACATTGCATTTTGTTTTCATTAGTTCTTCACATTTTCACTGCATAAATAATTCAAAAATTATGTATATATTGTTAGAAAATCATTTAGGAAAGATAAAATTAAAGAATTATTAGGGGTATGACTTAGTTGTGCCACTATACAATACTATTTTCTTCAGCACACCAATTTGTTCTAATTTTGGTGCATTGTGGTATGCACATCAAAATTTTGGCACCGTTGCCGAGATCCTGTTAAATTTATCTTTTGCTACATATTACTAGCAATATTTTACACAGTTATTCAAGAACTCTAGTTAGTAGTTGCATATTTTAGTGCCTCACTTTGATCATTGTTGTTTCTACTGTTGTTAATTTTACTATTGCTTTTTCTATTGTTTCTATTCTACTATTACTATTCTTTCTATTTCTAATTTTGCTATTGTTCTTTTTTTGCTATTTTTAATTTTGTTGTTGCTATTTTTGCTATTTTTGATTTTGTTGTTGCTATTTTTGACATTTTTATGTTTAATTCTATTGTTTTTAATTCTATCATGTCTGATTTTGCTATTTGTCATTTTGATTTTGATGATTTCAAGCTTGTTAATTTTGATTTATATATTAAAAATATCCATGATGACATACTTGTTGAATTTCCTAAAATTTCTCAATTTATGGATTGTGTAGATGACCATGAATGCACTTGTAGATATAATGGTGTTAAGTGTGATATTTGTTCTAAAATTTCTACATTTTTAGGTGTTGAAAATAGCAATGCTATTTCAAAAATGATAGAAAAACAAGATGAGGAGGACATTCCACCTTTAAAACAAAAAGAATGCTTTTACCTTAATCATTCTCACTTTCACCATTTTGTTGAACATGTTGAATTTGTTTTACCAGATGAAGTTGAAAATTCAAGAAACAAGAATTATTTAAGAATAGTACTTAGCCCATTTATGGTGGATAATTCAAATTTTCATAACATATTTTTTATGGATGACCTAAAGCTTGGCAAATTGGAAGCAAATGAGGTAGCTAATCCTCATATAGATCTTGGGTGAAGAATTGAGCATGATGTCTAGCCAAAGATATTAAAGAAAGACACTTCTTGGAAGGCAACCGAAGCCATTTAGATTTGTTTTCTCTTACCCTTCTCTTTTATTTTCCATGTCCTTTATCATTCTTGATGTTATTCTTAATGATATTGATATGCTTTACATTGAGGATAATGTAAAATTTAAGTGTGAAGGGAGACTTTTAGGATTTATTTTTTACTTCTGTGTCTTCTTTCTTATGCTTTTCAATTTTATGCCTTAAAAATTTTTTTATGCTCTCTAAAAAAACAAAAAAAAAAGAAAATGTGTTTTTCACTTAATTTTGAGTTATTTTAAGTCCTTTTTAGTTACTTTCCATAGATGGAGATTTTATACTTTCATAAGTAGGATTAAATTGAAGTTAGATAGGATTCATAACATGATTGAATGAATTATTTTGCTTCTTGAAATTAATTGATATAGTAATAGATTTTGAATTGGTAATATGATCTACCTTGCGAGATTTTGAGCCTTTTGTTGAAAATTTATACTTTGATATTATCTTTCCTTCTTGTGTGATGTTATTCCATGGTTTGTTTCTCTAGAACTTTCTTTGAATCTTTTTGAGATTACATTTTGCACATGCATACACAAACATGATTAAGCATTCTTTCTTTCTTTTGAGACTAGAGCCATAAAGCCAACCTTGAGGTTTTTCCTTTATTAAGCCCCCTTTTGAGCTTTTATTACCTTTTCTTTGTTGACCATGAGCATAGTTTTCTAAAGAAAAATTAAATATCTTTACCTAACCTTAGGGATTAGTAAAGCATTTAAATTTTTATGAGATAGGCTCTTGAATAAGTGTAGGGGTGTGTGAGTTTATGTATTGTGAAAAGTTATCATCAAAGGTTGGTTAAAAAAAGGAAAAAAATCAATCAAATTTAAAAAAAAGAAAGAAGAAGAAAAGTAAAAAAAATAAAAATAAAAATAAAGAAAAGAAAGAAGTTGATAAGTATTTGAGTTTAAATTTAACTTGATGTGTTAAGTTTTAATTGTTTATGATTTACCTACATGTTTTTAATTCAATGCTCTATTGATTTCTTTGGTTTCTATAACCTTCCATATCCGTATTTTTTTCCTTATCCTTACCTTAGCCCCATTACAACTTTGAATAAAGTCCTTTTGATTTGTGTTGTGCATATGATTTGAGTAGTGGAGATTAGATGATTAACAAGCTTATGGTAGGGAAATTTCATAGAATGAACTTGAGTGAAACACATCACCTTAAACATTTAAGAATTAGATAGCGAAGTTTGTGAGAGTCTACCAATTTGATCTACTCTTTTTGAATGAAGTTGCTTTGTCGGTTAGTTTTAAGTTTATTAAAATTTTTCTTCATGATGTGTAATATTTCTTGCTAACTTTTGTTAGTTCTTGCTTATAGATTTGTAAATTTGAAGTTTTTGGATAAGTAAGGTCTTTTATGTTTTAGTTTTGAATAAAATTATGTCTTGCCCAAGAACATGCAAGGGATAAGTGTGAGAAAATTTGATAAGAAAAATATTTACTATTTTATTTTCTCCTATTTTATGTCTCTTAGGTGTTACATGTGCTTAATTTTACAAAAATAGGCCTTGCTTTATAATTTTGAATTGATTTTACAAGTTTGTGAATTTATTCAGTAAATGCTAGATTTTGATATTGTTTCTATTTTTTAGTCATATCTTAGGCTCTAGATGTCAGATTGAGGCAAACTTTATATTGATGGAAAACTAAAAAATAGATCTACAACTTTTATATTTTGGTCAAAGCCCAGTTCGGACTTTTTCAAGCCTTTATTTGGTCGAGAAGCTGAAGTTGTGTTTCTATCCTAGCTGAACCCATTTTTGTATTTGGGTCATATCTAGAGTTGTAGTGATCCAATTAATCTAAATCTAGTTCTTAAATTCTCATAAAACATAGGCCTACATGTTCCATGTTTATGGGTTCTTCAAATTACATTGATTTGGTGGTCAAAATTAGTTTGGAAGACAGACATGCAGGAATTCCTTGGTGCAACTTTTGGATTTAATTGATTTGTAAAAAATAGGTCTGGGCTTCTAGAAATTTGGAAAACCTTATTATTGTAATCTTAAGAGTCATATAATCCTAGTCCACTAGGGTTTTAGGAAAATTAAATTATATAAATAGGAAAGAGAGTTGAAGAGAAGAAAATATTCAGAATTAAAAATAGCATTCAGCAACTAGCTCCCTTCTTCTTCTTCTAGCTCTCTTGTTCTTCATCAATGGAAGCCTAAATTCATGGTTGATTCAAGGAGTTGAGGCTCTCCTCTTAAGGATTATGAGATCATAATTTGTAATGTTGACCTTTCTTAATTAATTATGCTCTTTTTCTATCTACTTGTGCTGAAAGTCTTGAGATTCCTTGCGTTGGATATTGATTTGATATAATTGATATTCACCCTTGTGATTTGTGATTTCTTTACTATTTTGTTATGAAATTATAGTTAATAAATCATAGTTTTATGCATAGGGACAAAGGGTTAAGGGATTAATTTAGAGATTTCTAATTTAACTTCTTAAATCAACTGAATTTTATTTATAAATCAATTTTGATCTAGTTTAAGGATTATAGCGATTGCTTAATTCAGTTAATCTTAATTGATCAAATCCTAGGTAATTGTTTAGCGTAGAATTCACAAATTATTGTAGAGATTTCGGGTAATTCAAAGTTGAAGAATTAATTAGTAAAGGTCAAATCCTAATTGATCTATGATTAATCTAATTTAGGGCTTTCAATTTCCTTGAATAAGCTATTTGATTTCATTAAATTCTTTTTTATTTTATTTCTATTTTACTTCTGTCTTGTGCTTTAAAATCGTGCTTATTACATTGTTTAATTCATATAACTAACCCCCAATTTTAATTCTATTCTATAGCACATTATTGCATTTCACATCTTGATTTTGATTTTCATTCTATTTTTGCATAGCATTTTATTTTACTACATTGCATTCTATTTGCATTAGTTCTTCATGTTTTCACTACATAAATAATTCAAAATTTGTGTATATATTGTTAAGAAATCATTTAAGAAAGATAAAATTAAATGATCACCTGGTTGTGCCATTATACAACATTAGTTTCTTTAGCACACTAGTTTATTCTAATTTTGGTACATTGCGGTGTGCATATCAGTAACCACTATAATCTTTATAGTAGATTAAAATTAATTTAATAATAAAATTCAGTTGATTTAAGAAATTAAATTAGAAACCTCTAAATTAATCCATCAACCCTCTACCCTTATATGTAAAATCATGAATAACCAACTATAGTTTAACATTAAAATAGCAAAATATTAGAAATCCGAAGCATGAATACTAATTGTACCAAATTAACATCCAATACATGTAATCTCAATAAATCAGCATAAGTAATAAGGGAAAAAGGAAAATTAATTAAAGAAAGTCAATATTACAAATCATAATCTCATAATCTATTAGAAGAGAACCTTAAACTCCATGAATCAAATTCAAAAATTAGCCTTCCATAGCTAAAGAATAAGCTAAAAGAAAAGAAAGAAAAGTTATTTGCTAAATATGTCTTAAAGTCTCCCTTGTCTAATGAGTTCTCTCATTTTATTTAACCTAATTAACCTAAAACCCTATTGGACTTGGATTATATGTCTCTTAAGATTACAAGAATATGGCTTTTCTTATTTTTAGAAGCCTAAACTTATTTTTACAAGGCAATTAACTTTAACAGTTATAGTAGTGAATTCTCATTGGTCTGATATTCAACCAGTTCAATACCATTAAAACAATATAATTTAGGTAATCTATAAACATAAAATTTGTAGATCTTAGTTTTGTAGGGATTTAAGAACTGGCTTCATGTTAATTGGACCTCTATAACTCTAAATATAGCTAAAAAATTGAAGTTAACTCAGCTAAGATAGAGATATGGCTTCATCTTCTTGGCTAAATAAAGGCTTGAAAAATGCAAACTTGGTTTTCACCAAAATACCAAATTATAGGTCTTTCTTTAAGCTTTCCAACTGTATAAAGATCACTTTAATCTAACATCCAGAGTCTAAGATATAACTAAAAATAGAAATAGTATCAAAATTTAGCATTAACCAAATAAATTTAGAATATTATAAAACTAACCCCAAAGTATATAGCAATGCTAATTTTATAAAATTAAGTATGTGTAACTCATTAAGAGATATGGAATAAAAGAAAATAATATAGTAAATATTTATCTCATCACTAAGATATTGTTAGGCTCTATGTTAGTTTGGCCCATTATTTGGCATTTTATTTTAGATAAATAATTTTATTTAATTAGCTTTCTAAATTCAGCCTAATAGTTTAATTGATTTTTTAACTTTGGAGACCTATTTGAGGAGGATTATTCCTCATTGTTATAAGTTTTAGCATTTATGAATTTGAAAACTCTTGAGAGATTTTCCTTCAAATGGTTTTAGCAAAAACTCTAGACTCATCAAGATTGATTTAACTCTTATAATATCAAATTTTACTTATCAAAAGATAAATATCCTTTGTGGTGTGATCTCTTCTTACTAATCACTTTTGCTTTCACTTTCCCTTTTTTCTAAAGTGTGACATGATTATCCTTCTTTTTTTAGTTTAATTTTGAGATTTAGGATGATCTCATCTCATAAATTCACATCATTTGGCTATTAAAGCAATAGTTTCTTAAATTCTAAAGTTATGCTCTTCATTTTTTAGCTTTTTTATTTAATTTCTTCATTTTTTTATTTTTGATCTAGTTCTTAGTGCTATTATTGTTATTATTTTCTTTGATTTTTTATTTCTTTAAGTTTAGCTTGTTATTTCTTATTAAATTTGTGATTAAATTCAAGTGTGAGTCCTTGCTATTCTTCAAATTATGTTCCTTTATGGCTACTTCTGCATAATTGTTTCAAATTCCTTGATTTGAATCCAATTTATAAGTTAATTTTTATGTTTTACCTTGTTCTTGTGTTTAATGGTTAAATAATTGTTTTGATGTCTTAAATTTGTGTAAATTTATGTTTAATTCTACCAATTTTTGTTGAAAATTAATTGGTGTGAAAGCTTACATTGAAATTATTTGCAAAAAGTTCAAAATATAAAGTTTTGAAGTAGGTACCTAAATATCATAATTGAGTATTGTTAAAAAATTTCATAGTACTTAAGTATAGTAGTTTAGTACTTGAAGATAAATAGCATTAAAACTTGTTCAAATCTAGTACTCAAATACCCTGAACAAAATTGTTCAGTACTTGAGTCTAGTAACTGAATATTTCAAGGTAAAGACAACATCAATTCGTTGTACTTGAGTACTTATTTGGGGTTATGATATTCACTTAGAAATTACCTTTTTATTTTATTTTACTTAACACCAAAGGTGTTATACAATCATTTGGAGAACTAATTAAAGAAAAATTAAAAGGAAACTAAATTAAAAATAAGAAAAAAAAGGAAAAGAGAAACAAGATCAAAGGGTTAAAAGTGAAAATCAAAGAAATAAAGAAAAAGAAAATAAAAAATGAAAGAAAATAAAAAGAAAAGAAAGAAAGAATTCTTGAAAGGGAACATTGATTGCTAAAGAAGTTTGTTACTCAATTGTATGCCTTATTTCATCCTTACATGCTCTAATTCACCTTTGAACTTGTTATTTGGAATTAAACCTTTTTCATTGCTTCTTTCACACATGTTAGTTTTTTAATATCCAACAATCTCTTAGTTTATAGTCTTATTACTTCATTATCTATTATGTGACTTTGTTTCTTCTTTTATGTTATCCTTTCTTAAATTCCAAGTATGCCTATTAGTCATTTAATTGTTTAGTTCTTTATTAAGTAAAATTATTTGTTATAACTATTGAATCTTGTTGATAGTGTCATCTAATTCCTAAAGAACCATAAGGAGGGAAAGATAAGAGTGATAAAAGGCAAAAGTATGTGAGATCATTTAAAAGGAAAAGCCTTACTTAGTGTATAAACATAAGTGGAGTGTCTTAAAACTTAAGTAAAAAATGTGCTTTTATGAAGTCTTATTCTTTATCTAACTTTTTCTTACTAGAAGGAATTTCTATAAAGATGTCAAGAAGTAGTATAAAAAATAATGATACAATAAGGATGATTCAAGAACAGTTAGGGAAGGATATAATTTATATAAGTGTCTTATATAATTTAGAGGGTGATGAATGGAAAATTGCTTTTAAAATAAAATATAATTTATATAAGTGTCTTATGATGCCTTTTGATTTGTTTAATGCATCTAACACATTTATGAGGTTGGTGAACCTTATTTTGCACCGCTTCATTGGAAAATTTATATTTATTTATTTTTTTAACATCCTTATATATAGTAAAAATGTGGATAAGCATGTTTTGCATTTGAAATGTATTGTACAAGTTTTGAAAGATGAAAAATTGAATGCAAACATGGAAAAGTTTTCTTTTTTATTTAGATAAAATTGTTTTCCTAAGATTTATTGTTATGATAAAAGGATTGAAATGGAGTAAGAAAAAGTGAGAGCAATTAAGGAGTGGGCTACCCTTAAAATTGCAAGGGAGGTGAGAAGTTTTCATGGGTTGGCTAATTTTTATAGGAGGTTTGTGAAAGATTTTAGTATTATAATTTCCCCTTGAATAAATTAGTTAAAAAGAATGTTGAGTTTCATTGGATAAAGGAGGAAGATACTGCATATAATTTGTTAAAAAATAGATTGTGCTTAGTCCCTTTACTTGTTCTTCTAAATTTTTCTTAAACATTTGAAATTGAATATGATACTTTAAGTATAGGTATTAGAGCTATTTTAATGCAAGAAAAAAAAGCCTATTGCTTTCTTTAGTGAGAAGTTGAGTGGAATTGCTCTTAATTGTCCCATCTATGATAAAGAGATTTATGCTTTGGTTTGTGCTTTGAAGACTTGGTAGCACTATTTGTAGAGAAGGAATTCATGATTCACACGGATCATGAATCCTTGAAACATTTGAAGAGCCAAGGAAAGTTAAATTAGATGCATGCAAGGTGGGATGAATTCATTAAAACAATTCCTCATGTCATATAATACAAATAAGGTAAAGATAATGTAGTTATTAATATAGTATCAAGAAGGTATCTTTTTATCTCTACTTTGCAATCTAAGTTATTGGGTTTTGAACACATTTAAGATTTGCATGGAATGATATAAATTTTATCACTATTTTTAAAGGATGTGAAAAGAACTATTTTTGAAACATGTGAAAAGAAATCCCTTAAGAAATTTTATAGGCATGATGGGTTCTTATTTAGGGAGAATAATTATGTATGCCTAGAGGATCTCTTAGGGAATTGCTTATAAGAGAGGCCCATGGTAGAAATGTTATGGGGCATTTTAGGATTAATAAAACTCTAGACATATTGCATGAGCATTATACTGGAAATCGCGCATCATACATGCACAGCGGAATAAAAATTTTGCACGATTTCCACCAAGGATCCAAGCGAATTTAGAACGCCATAGATTAGGGATTAGGGTTTATACCTTTCAGCCAAAAATCTTCTGTCCGCTACATAGCAAATCCGATCTGCTTCCAAATCACAAACCGGAATAGAAACTAGAAGTTCAGATCACCAATACAGCGTTTATGTGGCTGCACCTCTGTGGTATCCACACGAACCCGTGAATCATCGATGAATGTCCACTACACACATCGGCTGGAATTGATCTCCTTACACCTCGTAGTGCTAGCTACGCCTCTTCAGGGGTTTTGGTCAAGGAGAGGTGCTAGGGTTTTTCTATGCCTTTTTGGGGTGCGTGAATAATGATAGTAATCCTATTATTATTACCCAACAAGCCTATTTAAATAGGTGCATAGAAAAACCTAACTTATTTGGGCTTTATTCCATGTACAATTATAGGCTCACTATTGGGCCTTATAATTATAACATGAATTCCCAAATATTAAGCCCAAACAATTTGGTCCATTAATCCCAAATCCACTAGGCTCTAAGTGTGCGACCCTATAGGCTCTCATTATGTTGGCAATGACCATTAATCATATTAATGATCATAAACAATGATTGGTGTCTAGCAACACATCATTGTTACCCAAGTAATGAGAAAGTCGGTGATTTGACTAAACCTTTACACGTGATCATCATTTATGTCCTTTTGTCCTATACATCTAGATTGAGCACGAGACATGGACCGTGTCATTCCCGTATAGCTCAATCTTAAGGTTTCTTGATTCCTAAGTAAGCTGACTGAAACAAATGTAATCGACATCCCATGTCATTTCATCTGAGCATGGCCATGCATTTTCTCAGCTTTACTTAATCAAGGGGCTCATAGATGTTACTCTTGTTATATAGGAGGGACAAATCCCATCTTGATCACACAAATCCCTCCACATGATATGTGACATATCCAATATCTACCCTTGCATTCACTCAACCATTAGTGACATAGAATAGTATCAAAATATGAAACTCACATGTAGGGAACCTTGGTGATCTCAGGTCAAAGAACCATATTAATAATGATCACTAAGAACCACTTATGACACTCATATAACGATCCATGTAGTGTTCTTAATATGGGTCGGTCCAGTATACAAGTTCTCTAACTTGTACTTATGTGTAAACTTAATATCCCATATAAGTCTTCACACATGCTAGTCTTAACATATCAAAACAACCTAATCCACAATGATATATGACTAAGGACATTTAAGAATACAATTATTCTAAGGTTATTATCATAATTAAATATATTACGCAGACAATATATATAATTATAATAATTGAAATTACCATTAAAATAATATGATTCAAAATTACAATCACCAATATAATTGGTTTTAGGGCATATACACTAACACATTACTTTTAGCCTAGCATGAAGGACGATGTACAAAACTTTTATTCTATTATATTACATGTAAAGAAGCTAAATATAGAGTTTTACTTAATGGTCTTTATACTCAACTTTTTATTCTTGTTGAACCTTAGATTGATATTTCTATGGATTTTATTTTAGGTTTACTAAGGACAAACAATAGAATGGATTTTGAGTTTGTTATTATTAATAGTTTTTAAACATAGCTTATTTTATACCTTATTACAAGATAAATGATACAATGAATATAGCAAATCTTTTCTTCAAAGAAGTTATGAGATTATATAGAGTGCCAAGAAGCATTATATTGGATAGAAATGCTAAATTCTTAAGCTAATTTTGGAAAGTCTTATGATCTAAGTTGGGATAAAGTTAACTTTTGTAACAACTTGTCATTCTCAAATTGATGGATAAATTTTAGTGGTGACTAGAACTTCATGTACTTTATTATGCTCTATAATTAAAAAAAAATTTAAAAAATTAGAAGAACATTTGCTTTATGTTGAGTTTGCATACAATAGAGGTGTTTATTCCACCACTAACTTTTCTCTTTTTAAAATTATTTATGGCTTTAATCTTTTAACTCTATTAGATTTAATGCCTTTACCTATTGATGATAGGTCAAGTTTAGATGGAAATAGGAAAATAGATATGGTTCATAAATTGCTTGAGCATGTCAAGTTGAATATTAGAAAAAAGATGGAATAATATGCCAAATAACCTAACAAAAGATAAAAGATGGTTATCTTTGAATTAGGAGATTAGTTATGGATTCATATAGGAAAGGAATGAGAATGTTTATAAATTAGATTTGCTTGGTGAGTATAATGTTAATGCCTATTTTAATGTTGTTAATCTTTCTCCTTTTAATGTAGGATTGGATGATTCAAGGATGAATCCTTTTAAAGAAAGGGGATTATGTGAACGCCAAAAGTAAAGAGGAGCTTTCATATCTATTGAAGGGTCCAATGACAAAAGCTGAAGTTAAGGAGATCAAAAAAGGATTCTAACAACTTAAAGAGAGAGTTTGGATGCAAGAAAAAGCAAGGGAAAGCAAGGTTAGAGGAGCTTAAGTGTTATGTATTTCAGTTTTAGCTAAATCTTTATAAGTACTCAAGCACTAAGCTTCTTTTTTGGATCTATATTCAAAAACTTGAATATAGTATTCAAGTACTAGTAATCTTTCTGCTCAATACTTGAGTAGTGTACTCAAGTACTTTAGCTTGATGCAAACACAAGTGTAATTTTGCCTTATTTCTTGTCATTTAAATTATTGTTAGGCCTTATATTAGTTTAGCCTATTATTTAGCATTTTATTTTGGATAATTAATTTTATTTAATAAACTTTCTAAATTATACCTAATTTTATTTAAACTAATTGGGTTCTAATTGGACTAATTAGGCCCAATTAATTTAATTAACCTTTTAACTTTAAGAACTTATTTGAGGAGGATTGTTCCTTATTGTTATAACTTATAGCATTTATAAATCTAAAAACCTTTAAGAGCTTTTCCTTTTAATGGTTTTAGCATGAACTTCAGACCTATTAAGATTGATTTAACTCTTATGGCATCGAATTTCACTTACTAAAAGATCAATATCCTTTATGGTGTGATCTTTTCTTGTTAATTACTTCTATTCTTCCTTTTTTTTGAAGTGTGACATGATTATACTTCCTTTTTAGTTTGATTTTGAGATTTAGGATGATTTAACCCTAAGAATTCACATCATATCTAGGTCTTCATCTGTCTATTTCAACTTTGCCTCTTCATTGTTCTCGACCGGCATATGCATGTTATTCATTATATAAAGCCTCTCAAAGGCCTAATTTTGCCTTAGTCTAATCTAGTAGCTAAAGAAATTTGCCTTTCAAGCTTTTGCTTGTCTTTTCTATATTCTTTTTTAGTATGGCATAACTCTTGATCGATTAAACAAACACATAAAATAATTTTTAAAATGATGCCTAAAGCCCAAAAACCTTAATTACAATAAACTGTAATGCTTAACCCTTGCCATTCTTGGCTAAATACAGCTAACTATTTTTTTAATCCATATTGGTAACTAGCTAACCCTATTTCTAGGAAGTCATATCTATATTCTGATATCATAGGCTTTAACAAAGATCAACCTTAAAGGAAGCCCTCTATGAATATCTCAAAGCATGAGGCATTAATCAAATTCATGCATGAGAAATCAACTTCATTACTTTTAATGGGATTAACACCTTTCTTTCATTTTCTTTAGCACAAATTTTGATTTAGTTAGAGTAGGAACTCAACCATAATTCAAACTAAATCTTTAAGGTATCGAAAGTGGAAGAATGTTTGACTAAATTAATCCTAGATGGAGCTTGCTTAATAACACATATAATGATAAAAATATTAGTAACCTTCATTTTTTTCTTTTTTAAGAATAACCTTATGAATCTGAACAAGCCAAATAGGGTTCATAGTGAAAAACAATATGATGAGACATTCTTACTTTAAGTAAAGTTTTACCATAAAAGAAATCAATTAGCAAACATTAAAGTAACACCAAATGAGCAAGATATAGAAAAAGTTATGCTATTTTATGATGCACTTTATAAATATTAAGAAGTTTTTTATAAGCACATGAGAGAAGACAAATAATCATATCTTGATTTTCTTTGGCCAAATTCTTAAGTAATGGGGGTGTGAGATAACTCGAACCTTGCATGTATTTCATTATGTATAATTGGCACCTGCCTATTATCTAGCACAATTCAATGTCATTTATTATTGAAACTTTGAAGAAGCTATCTTTCTAGCCTTTGAGGCTTGTTAAAAAAAAGAAGCAAATTGCAGCACTACATGATGTTAGTCCATCCAGCAATCTTCTATTAGATACAAGTATAGAAGTACAAGAGAATTCATGTGTTCGCTGACTTAAACTTCACCTTGTCATATAAACCCTCAAAATAAGTAAGCAAATATTAAGTGTTTAAATGCTTCATCACACGTTACTTAAAGGTAGAAAACATAAAACATGAAGGAAATAGTATTGCAATTACAAGCTTATTCATCCTCTTTAGCAAGTATAGCCACAAAACCTATTAAACAACAATGTTGTAAATTAAATATAAATTTTAGGTCAAACCACCAATTGGAAGAAGTAATCTTTCTAACTTTTGTGTTTACCCACCATAGATCTTTTAGTCTATCTTCTAAATATTATGCCAAATCCATTTTTTAGATCAATCAGCCATTATCAAGGTGAGTGGGAGAATAAAGATAGCATTGAACAAATGATCTAGCATTCAAACTTAGCCACTTAAATGTTTTCTTTATTATAAAGAAAGCTATAAGCTAAAGATCTTAGCCTTAATAACTTCTTTACCATTAGAGAGCCAATACACTAAGATTAGATTCGAATAATTTTCTTAACATTCAGTATTAGCCTAAATAACTTCTTTAGCACAAAAAAAGCCAAAAATTCAAGATTAAGCTTGAACAACTTCTTTACCATTAGTGAGCTATAAGCACAAAATCAAGTTTAAATAACTTTCTTAACTTATAATCTTAACCCAAGTGGCTCTTTCAATATTAAGTCAACCACCAAAAGCCTCAAACATAAAGCACTCAAAGTTCGTACCATTAAAGTTCCTATTAGCCTTAATAAATATCCATTGGTCAGTTTAACTATCCACTAACCCATAACTCTATTCAACATTCTCTAACGTATAAGTACTTTATCTAATATGACATCAATTGCTTTTGTCATTACCCCTCAGAGTAAGAGAGGGCAAGTAACAATAACTAAAATATCTAACCAAACCATTTCTAATTAAACATAGATAATCTTACTTAATGCATGCACAGACAAGCGCAATCTTGGTCTTTATATCCAGTCAATTTGGTTAGAATTAACTCATAAGTCTTATCCATTTACCAAAAATCCTACTTAAGTATTTATAATTAGCTTCATAAAAGTTCATAATGCCTTATTAAAGCTTATAATGTTACATTATTACTAGTTTCCAACTACGCACAATTAGTAATTATAAAGGTTTATTATCTCTAGCATAACTCTTACTTATCTAGGCCTATAAATGACCAAGATACACTCATGGAAACTATCTAATCACTCATAGTTGCTATTTTATAAAAATAAATGTTGACTTAGGCATCAAAGCGTGCATAGCAAGCCTTTCTTATTGTTACATCTAACCACCTATTTGCTTCTTTATGCATGTATCTCTACTAATCAGTTATCCTTTCCAACCAACCAACAAATTAAAAAGTTGTCAAGTAGTTTATATATATCTCTTAATATTATATTTGTCATAGCAATCTCTTGTTTATTATTAAAAATCAAATCATGTTGCTTTAACTTATCGATATAAGGTGAGTGAAGCTTTTATGCATGGTATTTTTTAACCTTTCCTTTTGATATGCTTTGTAATGTTCATATTCTTCTTCAAAACATTACCATTGGGTCAAAACACCTATTCATCATCAGTAATTCTTACTGCTAAATTTAAACTCTTAACCACTTTCATCCATTTCATTTAATTGCATTATATTATATACTATATACCATTGAAGTTTACGATATGATAATTCAATAGATTCACGATGGCCATATTTTGCTTAATAATTAAGTTTACTTTTCTTTTAGTTTCTTTTTTTAGCACTATAATTTTTCTTCTTCTATGATTATGTTCTTAATTAGGAGTTTGATTTTGTCATTAGTTTGATAATGTTTAGTCCATAAGATTCATTATGTTACGATTTGACACCTAAAGTTTAACTAATAATGCTTGATTTTGGAATTTTACTTTTGTAATTAGTTTGATAATGCTTGGTTCTTAGATTATTCTTCACTTATTTTTCATTGCTTTCATTTTTTATGCAATGAGAATCCCACCCTAACTCTTTATTGCCTGTCTAAAGTCACAAATGGAGGTAATAAATTCTTATAAGTTTCTATTTATTTAAAACATAATATATAGAAATAAACATTGCCTTTCTTTTTTAACTTAGTTCTTTATACAAGTGGGGCTGAATTTTTATGTTAAAGCCCTGCCCTTTTTTGCATAATTATCACATTTCAAGAAGCATTTTAAATAAAATAACTTAGTAAAAACAACTAACTCATGACAATAAGTTTTTGTGATTTATAGTTGGATACAATTTTGGGGTAGGAATTATAAAGGACAACACTTTTCTTAAGGAAATATTTGCTCCCACTGGAATTAAGTTTCCTTTGGGAAAATAATATACAAATTAACCTTCTAAGATATAACAGAATTTTGAAATTTTAAATAAAGCAAAACTTTAAGTTTTCCCAAATATTTCACTATGAAATAGTTTTATAAAGGCATTAAGTGTTCGAAAGAATGTAGAAACAAATAGATGAGAAGAAGTTTTAATAATAAATCTAAAAATGTCTTAGTAAAAAGTTTGAAACTTTGAAATATTTATAGAGGTTGAAAAGTTTCATTTAATAGACATAATTCTTAAATTTGAAAAAACATAAAATTTCTGTCTAAGAGACCTAGCTATTTAATTTGAAAAGACATAAATTTTCATTTGTAAAAGTCACACCTTTTAAAGAGACAACCTTGTATTTTCAAAAGGCACATTTCTTTATTTTAAAATCACAACTATTAGTTCATTTTTTGAAATGATCATTCATTATTTTTCCAAGCAAATATCATCAAACGCTCATTTTATTTTAAAAAAACAAAAGATCCACTTTTATATATAGCTTAATCATACAAAATGATATAAGTATACACAAGTATAGGTGTCTTTTAAATTAAATCTTACTTAGTACAAGTACCTTAAATTTCCATTTGAGTAATTAGTTGCATAGCATTAAACTAATTACTCCTTATAATAGAACCATAAAATGTTGTACATTTACCAATTTCCTATTTCAATGAGAAAATATTTAATTTTTAGCAATATTATGGTGATTTGCTTATTCCTAACTCATGAATTCTTCACGCAACAAACCTGATGTTATCTAATTTTTAGTATGCTTTGATACAAAATATGTGTTAAGTAGAATTTTAATTCTTGAGGGGTTGGTTTCATTAGTATCCTAAGTTGGTTATGTGATATGCATAAAAGTATTATTCAATTCATTTTGACATATATTTATAAAAATTTATGTAAACATTACAATTTTAAAAAATTAAAGATAATTTTTTACCACTAATAATATTAAATATAAATCAATAATAAAAATAATTAATAAATTCATACAATTTAAAAATAAATTGAGTTTAAATTTTCATATCAAGTTTTAAAACTTATGAAAACTTCTAAAAATAACAAAAATAAATATAACTAAAAGAAAATACAAATATAATTGATGCATCAAAATTTAGATTCAAAATAAATAGTAAAGAATTTTTATTCAAACGTAAGACTAAATCATCAAACATTATGTTCATTGTGATTTTTTTTTCAAAATTTTAAGATTATTTTCAAAAATAAATGGGTTCATTCATTATAGGGTATCAATACCCTAATGTATTATATTTTAATTCAGATGAATGTATTTGCTATTCACAGATGTTACACCATTAGAATTTAAAATGCTTTATTTGAAAACAAATAATTATAAAGGAGTTAAAAATAAATTTGTTTTCCTTTAATGAGAATTGGGTTATAAATAAATAAATAAGAATGATTCAAAATTAAATATGTTAAAGGGTGAGTATGTGAGATTAAAGGGAATTTAAAGGAGTTCTTCCATTTTTACCCTTGCAACTTATATACATAAAGAAATAGCTAATCCTATACATTTTCTATCAGCATCACATACACATTTTCATCTTCCTTTCACTAGGCAACTCTAATCTCCATCCTTATTTTCTTTTTGTTTCAAGTTAAGCAAAATAAATATCCTTATATCCTAACTTCTTTTGATTTCCCTTTTAATTTAGAATGATGGAATATTTGGTTGAAATGACAAATTAGTGCCCTAACCTTATTTTTTAGATGTTTAGGAGCATGTTAATAATATGCAAGATTTTATTTAGATTATTTATGTAGAGTCGCACACTTAGAGCCTAGTGAATTTGGAATTAATGGACTAAATTATTTGGGTCTAATATTTAGGAATTTATGTTATAATTATAAGGTCCAATAGTAAGCCTATAATTGTACATGGAATAAATCCCAAATAGGTTAGGTTTTTCTTTGCACCTATTTAAATAGGCTTGTTAGGTAATAATAGTTGAGATTATCATTATTCACGCACCCAAAAAGGCACAAAAAAACACTAACACCTCTGCTTGACCAAAACCCCTGAAGAGGCGTAGCTAGCACTACGAGGTGAAAGGAGATCAATTCCAACCGGTGTTTGTGTGGACATTCATTGGTAATTCACGTATGGATACCATAGAGGTGCAGCCACATTAAACGTTGCACTGGTGATTTGATCTTCTAGTTTCTATTCCAGTTCGTGATTTGGAGAGTAGATTGGATTGGAAAACGGACAGAAGAAAATCGGATTTGCTGTGTAGCGAATAGAAGATTTTTTTTGAAAGGTATAAACCCTAATCCCTAATCTATGGCATCCTAAATTCGCATGGATCCTTGGTGGAAATCGTGCAAAATTTTTATTCCGCTGTGCATGTATGATGCACGATTTACAGCAGTGGTATCAAAGCCGCTTACAAATCCATAGATTAGTTTTCTATGTTATGCATTTAAATCTGGATAATTCATGTTTAATCAGATCATGCATGATACAATTAGGGTTCTGGATCAATGTAATTTTGTATGTTGATGAATTGGTTTTGATTAGATTAAAATTAGATTGAAACATACATAATTAATGATTCAGTTTTAATGAGTTTAAAAACTGGAAACGTAACTGATGAAGGTTTCATTTTAATGAGATTAAAATTCGAACAGAAACATGTCTGATCGTATACATGTGATGTATGCATTCTGTTTCGTTTAATGAGATTAAATTAAACAAAAATATGGACTAATGTTTGAGTTAATATGGCGGAACATCAAGAAGTAGGATTTCGGAACAATTCTGGAATTAGGGTTCTTGATAAATTCTAATTTTGGCCAATTGTTTTAATGGTTAATACAGAAACTAAAACATTCAAAATTTTCTGGATTTTGCCCGAAAGTATTCAAAATTTTAAATGTAAGATGCATAAAAAAATTTGGTAAGGGGGCTCCGCCCCCTCACCCCAGCGAGGGGCGGCCTCCCCTCGACCCCCGTCCACTAACCGGCTAGCAGGACCGCCGTACTAACTCTGCGTAGCGCAATAATTGATAGCCTGAATTTAAGCTGCGTTTTAAAATCAATCTTTCCATAACCTTTTAATTTTAAACAAGTTAAAATTGGAAACAAGATCAATTTCAATGAATACCTATGGTTGTTTGTATGCTTACATGTGATGTTTGCTGCATGATGCATAGTTATGGCCCTTACACCATAATGTATGGTTATCTTTCATTTGTTGGTTTTAGTTTTATTGTAATTAAATACGACCTGCATGTCGTGCCTTTCTCTATAAATTCTAGTTGTACATTCTTTCTCTCACCTCACTCCCCTCGAATGTAACTCAAGTTTTCTCCTTCATTATGTATTGTAAAGCTAGAATAGTTTCCTTTCAAATGTACCACATGTTTAAGCCTGGAGCTTGCTGCCATGGAGACAAGGAGCTAAAATCAATATGAGGACAACTGTGGAAGATGCTTAAAGAAGATATCTTTACCCTAGGTTGACCTTTTGGTTTTCTCATTGGCTTGGGAAAACTAATGTAGTTGGGTCATAACTATGCACATTTATTTTATGCTTTATTGCATGCTTTATATTAATGTATATGATATATTAGATATAGGCATGTATGGATGGCAAATAATGGTGAGATCTAAAATAAACATATAAATCCCTCAATGCAAATATTTAGTCAGTAATAAAAGTGATGCCTTCAAATGAATGGCACTTGTCAAGGCCTTGATCAACATAAGGTAGGTTTGCCAAAATAAAGTGCCTAGTTTATCTTGGTGAGACACGATAGGATAATAGTCATGTCCAAATGGCAATAATTAGGTTTTTGACTTAACTAGGCCATCTCAATAGGATTGGGGGCCTAGAGGCATGGAGTTGGGCTTAAGTCCATGAGATGGATTTGAACAAGTGTTGTTCACCTAACTATCCAAGAGTTACATAAGATGTAATTGGCAAGGAGTTGCCTACCTAAATAGCCAAAACATGAGTGATCAGCCAAAGCTGACTTAAGTCTAGGTGAAATATGGATCTTGGCCCACTAGAAAATCTCAAACGCTATAATTTTCTGAAATAATAGTGAGGGCTATTATTTTAAGAAAAATAGTGGGAGTATTATTTAATAAAAGGCCTTATTAAATAAATAAAATACATGATTCTCATTTTGTATATTTTTCTATTGTAGATAACCATGGCATCAAATGCATCAAATTTATCACTGCGATCTATCTTGAGAAGGATAAACTGAATGGGGCGAATTTTCTCGATTGGTATTGAAACTTGAGGATTGTCCTCAAGCATGAGAAAAAGCAGTATGTCCTAGAGCAACCTACTCCAGATGAGTTTGCTGCTAATGCTCCTCGAGCAGAAAAGGATGCTTATAAGAAGCATCTAGAAGATGCTCTGGATGTCAGTTGTCTCATGCTTGCTACCATGAACTCTGAGCTTCAGAAGCAACATGAGAATATGGAGGCGTTCAATATGATTGATCACCTTAAACAGCTCTACCAAGAGCAAGCAAGACATGAGAGATATGATGTATCTAAAGCATTATTTCAGTGTAAGATGGCTGAACGAACACCCGTTGTTACACATGTGCTTAAAATGATTGGGTACATCATTGAAAGATTAGGTTTTCCTTTGCAGCAAGAATTGGCCACTGATATAGTTCTGCAATCGTTGCCTGAGAGCTATAGTCAATTCATCATGAACGAAATTGATAAGACTTTGCCTGAACTGTTTAACATGTTAAGAACTGCTGAGCAGAACTTGAAAAAGTCCAAGCCCAATTCCATTATGATGGTCAAAAAGGCAAAGGAAAGGGCAAGTCTAAGGCTAAGAATAAAAAGAAAAAGGACAAGACTAATGGAAAGTCCAAGTCAAGTTCCTCTGCACTGAAGCCCAAAGGTGGCGTGGCCAAGGAAGGGCAATGTTTCCATTGTAAAGAACCAAGACATTGGAATCGAAATTACAAGATTTACCTGGAAAAGCTTAAGAAGCAAAAGGAAAGTGGGACTTCCAACTCAAGTATTTATGTTATAGAGGTTAATTTATCTACTTCTACATCTTGGGTATTAGATACTGGATGTGGTACTCACATTTGTGTAAATGTGCAGGATCTTAAAGAAAGTAGATCATTAACCAAAGGTGAAGTGGACCTGCGCGTTGGAAATGGAGCAAGAGTTGCTGCATTAGCTGTAGGGACTTATTATTTATCTTGACCTAGTGGATTAGTTTTAGAATTAGACAATTGTTATTTTGTGCCTACTGTTAGTAGAAATTTGATTTCTGTTTCTTGTTTAGACAAGAAAGGTTTTTCATTTATAATAAAGGACAAATGTTACTCTATTTATTTAAATAAAATATTTTATAGTAGTGCACAATTAATGAATGGTCTTTATATTTTGGACCTTAAAAATCCAATCTATAACATAAACACAAAGAAGGTCAAAACTAATGATTTAAATCCAACTTATCTTTGGCATTGTCGTTTAGGCCATATAAATGAGACACGCATCTCCAAACTTCATAAGGATGGATTTTTGGACTCATTTGATTTCGAATCATATGAGGTATGTGAGTCATGTTTATTAGGTAAGATGACTAAAGCCCCTTTTACTGGGAAAGGTGAAAGGGCTAGTGATTTATTGGGCCTTATACATAGTGATGTATGTGGACCTTTAAACACACAAGCTAGAGGAGGTTATCAGTACTTCATTACTTTTACTGATGATTTCAGTAGATATGGTTATGTGTTTCTTATGAAACACAAGTCTGAATTTTTTGAAAAGTTCAAAAAGTTCAAAAATGAAGTACAAAACCAACTTGGTAAAAGTATTAAAGCACTTTGATCAGATCGAGGTGGTGAATACTTAGACCGAGAGTTCCTTAATCATCTAAAGGAATGTGGCATTGTATCACAACTCACTCCGCCAGGAACACCTCAATGGAATGGTTTTTCTGAAAGGAGGAATCGAACTTTGTTAGACATGGTTCGGCCAATGATGAGTCAAGCTAACCTTCCAAATTCCTTCTGGGGACATGCTCTAGAGACTGCAACTTTCACACTAAACCATGTTCCGTCAAAATCAGTTCAAAAGACACCATATGAGATATGGACTGGGAAACGTCCTAGTTTGTCTTTTATGAAGATTTGGGGCTGCGAAACTTACGTAAGACGTCAGGCTTCTGATAAACTTGGACCCAAATTTGATAAATGTTTTTTCATCGAATATCCTAAGGAAACAAAAGGATATTATTTCTATAATCTAACCGAGCAAAAAGTGTTTATTGCTCGAACTGGTATTTTTCTAGAGAGAGAATTTATCTCTAAAAGAATCAGTGTGAGAATAATAGAACTTGAAGAAATTCAAGATCAACAAGAAAATATTGAACTTGAGATGGAACCTAAGTCGGTTCCACAAACAGTTGTGGAAGAACCTGCTCATGTAACACAGAACCCACGTAGATCTAGTAGGATACGTCGTGAGCCCGAGAGATATGGTTTTCTCTTGACTCATCACGGTGATGTGTTGCTCATGGACCAAGATGAGCCCACAACCGACCAAGAGGCTATGATGGGGCCAGATTCTGAGAAATGGCTAGAAGTTATGAAATCAGAGATGGACTCCATGTATTCAAACCAAGTTTGGACTTTGGTTGATCCACCTGAAGGGGTAAAACCCATTGGGTGCAAATGGGTTTCCAAAAAGAAAACTGACATGGATGGTAATGTGTGTACCTTTAAGGGACGATTGATTACAAAAGGTTTCAAACAAATCCATGGTATTGACTATGATGAGACTTTTTCTCCAGTTGTCATGCTTAAATCCATCAGGATTCTTCTAGCTATAGCAGCATATTATGATTATGAAATCTAGCAAATGGATATTAAAACTGCTTTCCTTAATGGAAATCTTCTTGAGGATGTGTACATGACACAACCTGAATAAATCCTGAAAATGCTGAAAAAGTTTATAAATTGCAACGATCCATTTATGGGTTGAAGTAAGCTTCTCGGAGTTGGAATCTTCGTTTCGATGATGCGATCAAAGAGTTTGGTTTCATTAAGAATGAAGATGAACCCTGTGTATACAAGAAGGTTAGTGGGAGCACAATAGTCTTTCTGGTATTGTATGTAGATGACATATTACTCATTAGAAATGACATTCCTACACTATAGTCTGTAAAAACTTGGTTAGAAAATTGTTTTTCTATGAAAGACTTAGGTAAGGCCTCCTATGTATTAGGTATCAAGATCTATAGAGATAGATCGAGAAAATTGCTTGGCCTAAGTCAGAGTACATACATCGATAAGGTGCTAAAAAGGTTTAGCATGCAAGATTCTAAAAGAGAATTCTTGCTGATGTCACATGGCATAAGTCTCTCAAAACTCAATGTCCTTTCACAGAGTATGAGAGATAGTGCATGAGTAAGATCCCTTATGCATCTGCGATTGGGTCTATCATGTATGCCATGTTATGTACTCCTCCTGATGTCTCGTATGCTTTAAGCATGACGAGCAAATACCAATCAGATATTGGTGAAAGTCACTGGACAGCTGTCAAAAATATTCTTAAGTACTTAAGAAGAACTAAAGACATGTTTTTTATTTATGGAGGTGAGGAAGAGCTCATTGTAAAATGGTTACACTAATGCTAGCTTTCAAATCGACAAAGATGATTTTAGGTCGCAGTCAGGTTATGTATTTTGCCTTAATGGTGGCGCTGTGACCTGGAAGAGTTCAAAGCAAGGGACAGTGGCTGATTCTACAATAGAAGCTGAATACATTGTAGCATTAGATACCGCAAAAGAGGCTATTTGGATTAAGAAGTTCATCATTGAACTTGGAGTTGGTCCTAGCATTGCTGACCCAGTAGAGGTCTATTTGATAATAATGGAGCCATTGCGCAAGCCAAGGAACCTAGATCTCACCAGAAATCCAAACATATACTCCGGCGTTATCATCTCATAAAGATATTGTAGACAGAAATGATGTCAGGATATGCAGAATATTGACTGATGATAATGTCGCTGATCCACTGACAAAAGCCCTAATGCAGCAAAAGCATGATAGTCATATGAGATCCATAGGTATTAGATACATGGATGATTGGCTTTAGTGCAAGTGGGAGATTGTTAGTGTATATACCCTAAAATCAATCATATTGGTGATTGTAATTTTGAATCATGTTATTTTAATGGCAATTCCAATTATTATATTTATATATATTATTTGCGTAATATATTCAATTATGATAATAACCTTAGAATAATTGTATTCTTAAATGCCCCTAATCATATATCATTGTGGATTAGGTTGCTTTGATATGTTAAGACTAGCATGTGTGAAGACTTATATGGGATATTAAGTTTACACATGAGTACAAGTTAGAGAACTTGTATACTGGACCGACCTATATTAAGAACACTACATGGATCATTATATGAGTGTCATGAGTGGTTCTTAGTGATAATTATTAATATGGTCCTTTGACCTGAGATCACCAAGGTTCCCTACATGTGAGTTTCATATTTTGATACTATTCTATGTCACTAATGGTTGAGTGAATGCAAGGGTAGATATTGGATATGTCACATATCATGCGGAGGGGTTTGTGTGATCAAGATGGGATTTGTCCCTCCTATATAACAAAAGTAACATCTGCGGGCCCCTTGATTAAGTAAAGCTGAGAAAATGCATAGCCATGCTCAGATGAATTGACATGAGATGTTGATTACATTTGTTTCAGTCAGCTTACTATGGAATCAAGAAACCTTAAGATTGGGCTATACGGGAATGACACGGTCCATGTCTCGTGCTCAATCTAGATGTATAGGACAAAAGAACATAGGTGATGATCACATGTAAAGGTTTAGTCAAATCACTGACTTTTTCATTACTTGGGTAACAATGATGTATTGCTAGACACCGATCATTGTTTATGATCATTAATATGATCAATGGTCATTGCCAACGTAATAAGAACCTATAGGGTCGTACACTTAGAGCCTAGTGAATTTAGAATTAATGGACCAAATTATTTAGGTCTAATATTTGGGAATTCATGGTATAATTATAAGGCCCAATAGTAAGCCTATAATTGTATATGGAATAAAGCCCAAATAGGCTAGGTTTTTCTATGCACCTATTTAAATAGGCTTGTTGGGTAATAATAGTTGAGATTATCATTATTTACGCACCCAAAAAGGATAGAAAAATCCTAGCACCTCTCCTTAACCAAAACCCCTGAAGAGGCGTAGCTAGTACTACGAGGTGAAAGGAGATCAATTCCAACCGGTATTTGTATGGACATTCATCTTCACGGGTTCGTGTGGATACCATAGAGGTGCAGCCACATTAAATGCTGCACTGGTGATTTGATCTTCTAGTTTCTATTTTGGTTCGTGATTTGAAGAGCAGATTGGATTGGAAAACGGACAGAAGCAAATCGGATTTGTTGTGTAGCGGACAGAAGATTTTTGCCGAAAGGTATAAACCCTAATCCCTAATCTATGGCGTCCTAAATTCGCATGGATCCTTGGTGGAAATCGTGCAAAATTTTTATTCCGCTGTGCATGTATGATGCGTGATTTCCAGCAATTTCATCTTATTTTATGTCTCTCAGTATGTTATATATGCTTAAATTTATGGAATTGCTTTTGTCATGTGATTTAGGGTTAGTTTCCCAATGTTTTGAAATTATTCAGTTAATGATGGATTTTTACATTATTTTAGGTTTTTAGTTATATCTTGAGTTCTAAATATTGGATTTGGAAGATATTTACATACTTAAAGGAAGTTCTACAACTTTTTTGTTTTGGTTAAAACTTAGTTCAAACATTTTAAAGGTCAAATTTAGCTAAGAATTTGATGCTCTATTTCTATTTAAGTTGAGCTAGTTTTGGCTTTTAGGCCATATCTAAAGCTTCAAAGATCCAATTAAGATGAAACTAGCATCCAAAATTTCCTAAAACCTAACTCTACAATTTTAATGTTTGGAGTTTAATGAAACTGCATAGTTTTGATGATTACTTAAAAGTCAAACCTATAGGATTTTATTAAAGTAATTCTTATAGTATATTATTTTATAAAATTAGGTTCTAGGCTTATAAAATTAGTAAAGCATTATTATTTATAATCTTAGGAAGCATATGATCTTATTCCATTAGTTTTTAAATGATAAAAAAATTAGATATAGGGTTTTTTATGCCTCTAAAGTAAGAATATAACGCTTTTATACAATTTTACACAAACTCTAGATATTAACTTTTCTCTTTTACAAGTTTCTTCTTCTTTAACCATGGAAGGTTAAATTTTTAATTGATTTAAGGAGTTTGAGTCTCATCTCTATTTAAATTATGAGATCCTTAGCCATAATATTAACTTTTTCTAATTAATTTTTCTCTTTCCTTCATTCTTTTTACTAATTACTTAGAATTTGCATAAGTTAGATACTAATTTGGTATCAATTATGTTCAACCTTATGACTCTAATGTTTATTTATTTTTATGTTGAATTATGATTGGTAAATCACTATTTTTCATATAAGAACAAAGGGTTGAAAGATTAAATTAGAGGTTTTTAATTTAATCTTTTAATTCATTTAATTTTTATTTTCAAATGAATTTCGATATAACTTTAGAGATTATAATGGTTGCTTAATTCAATTAATCTTAATTGATCAAATTCTAGATACTTATCTAGCATAGAATTCATGAGTTATTGTAAAGGTTTCAAATAGTTCAAGTTTGAAAAATTAATTGAAATTGTCAAATATATATAATCTGTAATTAAATCATACAAAAGCTTTCAAATTTTTATATCAATTGTTTTGTCATATTGATTTTTTTTTGCTTTTTTGTGTTATTTTTGTATTTTATTCTATTAATGCATTCTATTCAAACTTCAAATCAAAACACCCTCTTTAGTTCTATTTGTATTCAATCAGTTTTGTTTTGTATTTTATAGACCATACAATATATTTGCATTCTATTCTATCTTGCATTTTATTTGTAATCATAATTAGTAAATCATTATGAAATGATATATCAAGTAGATCATTAGAGGTTTGACTTAGTTGTTACCCTATATTGTAAAATTTTTTATCAACCAATAGTATCTAGTTTATTAATGTGTTGCGATGTACGATTTAGCTAAGCTTCCATTCCACTTCCTGTAAGCAAGTATTTTACTTAGTTTTTATATGATTTGTGTGATTTCAGTAAAGATTAGGTCAAGTTTTGTTCAAATTTTTTTAATTTGATGGAAGGTAACACAAGGTGTCACTTAATACAAATTTCTTATTGAATCTCGTATATATGTTAATGCTTTTGTGATCAATGGTATGTGTAAGTTTAATGAAACATAATAAATGAGTTTTAATAGGAAATTAACATGAGTGAATAGTATATTTTTTTTGCAAAAATACATTAGCAAAGTGATTCATTAAGCCCAAAATGTAAAAACTACAACCTATAATTGATTCACAAATCAATTCATCTTTTACAAAAACCTAAATCAATAGAGCTAAATTGATTCAAGATGTTTAGAGAGTAATCTGCTATAGACTAAATTGATTTAAGATTTTATTCATACTATTCCAAACAAAAGAAAACTAATCCACTTGAATTGATTCCCTAATTAATTTAGGGGACATGAATTTGATTTTTATAGCAAGATCATTTAAATCTAAAGTATAATTATGCCACATATGAGTTAGAGATGATATGGTAGTGTTATAAATCCATTCCAAATGCATAGATAAAAATTAGGATATTATTTTATTGAAAAATAGTTTTAATCCTAAACTATTGACTTATAATACTGATTTTGTATTCATTATTGAATATTGAAATGTTATATGTAAATTTTATGGAATTTAGTTTATATTTTAGTTTAACAAGCTAATTGAGGCACCTACTTACATAATGTATCATATTATGAATGAAGCCTGTTAATAAGGGGTGACTCTATACATATTGTGGCTTTGTACACAGGATCCACATGCTTACTTGCGAAGGATACGGCTAATTTGGAAGGTCAATGATAGGTTTGTAAGGGACAAAGCTAGATAAGAGTTATAAAGAGATTTACATGCTTTTCTTTTTTAAATTTTCTATTGAATAGTTTCGTAATGCTATGATTGAAGCATGAATTTATGATAATAAATGAATTAGTTTTATGGCTTAACTTTCTTCTAAACAAAATGACATAGTAGTGAGTAATGTAACTTTGCTTGAGTTTCAATATAGTGTACTTCTATATTTATCCTCTTAATAGGCAGTTTATTATTTTGGAACTCCATTTTCTCTTTCTTGGCAAAGGTATAAGAGTGTATTTAGTTGCTTCATATGAAAACTACATGTACACATAAAGTTTAATTATAAGATATATGCTATGATATATCTAAGTTTCATTTGTTATGCATTACTTATTATTTACCTACTAAGTTTTAAAGAATCTCACATGCTCCTTTTCTTATTTTAGAAAGGATTTTCATTTTAAGTGCTCAGCTACTGTCGAACGGATTGGAATTAGGCTTGCACAAGAGCCTTGGCAATAGGGTAAGCCTAAGCATAAATTGGTTAGAGAGTTTTATAAGAATGTTATTGCTAAAAGGATTACTTCTCATTTATAATTAATTTCAACATTTTCACTTCCTTAAAGGAAGCATATCTTTGCATGTAGAATATTACATCAGTTGCATGTTTGGCAAGGCTTGTAAGTGGTTGTTTACGGTGATCACTTAAACTAGTGATGGGTGTTGAGATAGCTTGTGACAAAGTTAGTACCAAAGCATAGTTTAGGGTATAGTGATACATCTTGTTTGAAAGTATGATTCATAGGTCTTTAATTATTCCATCTAATAATTTGAGATATCAAGTCCTTACTAGTAACTTGGTGGTTTGATGAAAATTTTACAATATAAGGTAACAAATCAAGTTAAACCCCCTAGTAATCCATTTAAGATATATTTTCACATTTAATTACTAACTAGGATCATAGAATTACATAAAAAATAGAAAAAGTAAATTTAAACAAAATAAGTAATTAAGCAAATAGTATACAAATAAGATGTAAATATGTAAATAGAATTAAAGTAAAGGATTTTGATTTAAAATAAAACATAATTCAAGATTAGAAACAGAATGCAAAATTAATATAAAAAATATAGAAATGCAATTGATCTAAGATATTAAGAACTTTTGGTAAATTAATCATTTATCATAACATATTTGATAATTGCAAGTAATTTTTCAATTTAAAATCACTTGGAACCCCTACAATACTATATAACAATCTAAAATTTGATGAAATTATATTAGCAGAATTAAGCAATCATTATATTCCATAAACTTAGGTCTAAAATCTGAATATATAATTCAACTAAATTGAAGGATTAAATTAGAAACTTCTCATTTAATAATCCAATTATCTGCTTTCATAAGAAGAATGATGATTAATTAACTAACATTCAACATAAAATTAGATAGATATCTTAAATCACATGAATGAACATAGATGATACCAAATCAATATCTAATTCATACAATTCTAGAAAATCAGATAAGATAATTAGAGAAAGAGGAAAATCAATTGACTAAAGTGAACATTATAGCTTAGAAACTAATAATACAAACTAAGATGAGCCTTAAATTTCTTGAATCAATAAGAAAATTAGACTTCTATAGATAAAAAAAACTTAGAAAAGAGAAGAAAGTTTTCAAGAATTGTGTTGAATTTTTTTTCTTGCCTTTGGAAGCATGCACCTTATAATCTAGTTTCTCCTACTAAACCTAATAGGCTAAGTTAATATACCTCTAATGGTTATAAACAATAAGGCTTTGTTAATTTTAGAAGTCTAAAACCTAATTTACAAAATAATACATTACAAGAGTTGCTATAGTAAAATTTCATAGGTTTGGCTCTAACCATTGTAATACTTGCAAAACTACATATTTTCACTAATCTTTAAACATGAAAGTTATTGAATCGAGTCTTAGGAAACTTTAAACATTAGTTTCACTTTGATCAGACTTCTAGAACTTAAAATATGGCTCAAAATTGAGACTAATTTAGCTTAGATAAAAATAGAGCATCAATTACACAACCATTTTCAACTTTCTAGATGTCTAAACTAAGTTTTGGCTAAAGCATTAAATTATAAAACTTCTTTTAAGCTTTCCATTAATATAAAGATAACCTAATTTTGAAATATACAATTCAAGTTATAGCTAAAAATAAAATAGTATAAAAATCTAACATTCGCCGAACAATTTTAAAACATTGAAAAACCAACACCAATCTCATAGCAAAGCCAATTCCTTAAAATTAATCATGTATGACATACCAAATGATATATAATAGGTGGAAATAATATAGATAAAATCTTACATATCACCTAGTAATTATTGAAGGGCATAGTTAGGTTTACCATTGTCTTTACATATAACATTAGTGTTACAACCCTTCAAAAATTTGAAACATTCTTGTGCAAAAAATACTGAGTTTATATAAAAAGATATAGGAGAAAAAAATTTGTAGATAATAATTAATTATTGGAATGAATTTTAGATAATAATTTGCATAAATTAGTTAGGAAAAATAGATGAAATAAAATGTTTTAAGGTTAAGAGTATTTGGATGAAAGTATGTAAGTATGGAAGAGATTTAAGGCATATTTTCAAAAATACCCCAAGCCATCTCTCCTATTTTATTTCCCCATTTCATCCTATTCCCTAATTTTCCTAACAAAAACATACTTTTTAACTCTCATCATTTCTTCTTCATCTTCTTAAATCAAGCCAAAGGGAGCAAATATTTATCAATTTTTCGATCTAATCAAGGTAAGGTTTCTTGAATGTTAATTTCTGATGTATAAGATTTTATCTATATTATTTTTTCCTATTTTATACCACTTAGTATATTACATATGCTTAATTTTATGGACTTGGCCTTATTATATGATTAGGTATTAGTTTTCCAATGTTTTGAAATTGTTTGATTAATGTTAAATTTTTAAACTGTTTCAAGTTTTTGTTTAGAAATTGAATTCTAGATTTCCAAATTGGATGACCTTTATTTCATTAGAAATCAGAAAAAAAGCCCTAAAACTTTTATATTTTTGTTAAACCCCAGTTTGGACATTTGGAAGGTCAAAACTGGTTATGAAGCTAATGTTTTATCTTTATCCAAGCTAAACCAATATCAATTTTTAGGCCATATTTAGAGTTTCAAACCAATTAAGATGAAACTAGTTTGTAAAGTTGCTTAAGACTTAACCTAATAACTTTCATCTATAAGGTTTAATGAAACTATATAATTTTGAGAGTCTTATAATAGCTAGAAATTAAACCTACGAGATTTTGTTGCAATAACGTTTGTAGTGTATTGTTTTGTAAATTAGGTTCTAGGCTTTTAAAATTAGCAAAGTTCTATTCTTTGTAACCATAAGAGGCATATTAATTTAGCTTATTAAGTTTTGTAGGAGAGGAAATCAGATTTAAAGGTTTGTGCCTCTAAAGGCAAGAATGTATAATTTTAAATAGCATTCTTTTCTTCTCCAAGTTGAATTTTTCATCCATGACAAGTTAGTTTTCAAATTAATTCAAGAAATTTGAAGCACATCTTAGTTTGGGTTATGAGATCCTAAGCTATAATGTTTATTATTATTAATTAATTTTTCTCTTTCTATTATTCTTTTATCATGTTTTCTAGAATTGCATGAACTAAATATAGATTTGGTATAATTTATGTTTAATATTGTAATTTATAATTTTAATTTGGTCTTATGTTGAATTTTAGTTGTTTAATTATCATTCTTTATATGAGAAGAGAAGAATGAATGATTAAATCAGAAGTTTCTAGTTTAATCCTTCAATTAGTTGAATTCTATATTCAAATTGATTTAAATTTAGCTTTATGGATTATAGCAATTGCCTAATTTATTTTATACTAAAAATTGAAGAAATAGAATAAATAGATATAAAATAGATGCAAATAGAATGCAATATAAATATAAATAGTAACGCAGAATGGAAAATTATGCAAAACATAGAATTGGGGGATTTTATGATTTAAAATTGAAATAAACATATTAAACAAAGTAAATAGTAAGGAAGAAAACCAATGCAAGGACATAGCCAATTCAAGGAATTAAGTGCTCTAGTTTAGATTAGTTATGAATTAATTGAAACTTAACTTTTCTAATTAATTTTTTCAATCTTAAATTACCTGAAACCCTTATAATAATTCATAAATTCTATACTAGATAACCATTTAGAATTTGATTAATTAAGATTAGCTAAATTAAAAAACTGTTATAATCCTCAAATTAGATCGAAATTGATTTAATAATAAAATTTAATTGAATTAAGAAAATAAATTAGAAACTTTCAAAGTAATTCCTTAGCCTTCTGTCTTTATATGTAAAATAGTGATTACTAACCATAATTCAATATCAAAATAGTAAAAGATAAAAAATTATAAGGATGAATACCACTTATACCAAATCAACATCCAACATATGCAATTTCAAGAAATCAGCATAAGTAATTAAAGAAATAGGAAAATTAACTAGAGAAAGTCAACATTACAAATTATAATCCATAATCTAGTAGAAGAGAGCCTCAAACTCCTTAAATTAACTCTAAATTTAGCCTTCCATAGTTAGAGAACATAAGAGTTAGAAGAAGAAGAAGAGAAAAGCTATTTGCTGAATGTTGTCTAATCCTTTGTATTTAATAAGTTCTCTCCTTTCATCTGACCTAATTAACCTAAAATCATATTAAACCAAAATTATATGCCTCTTAAGATTACAAAAATGGGGCCTTCCTAATTTTTAGAAGCCCATAACTTATTTTCATAAAGTAGTCAACTCTAGGAGTTGCAGTAATGAAGTCCTATAAGTCTAAATTTTAACTAGTATAAGACTACTAAAAAAATGTAAATTGGGTAAACCATGAACATAAAATTGTAAAGCTTGGTCTTATAAAGATTGGGTGCTAGTTTTCCATTAATTGGACTTTTGTAACTCCAGATATGGCCCATAAATCGGAGCTAGATTAATTGGAATAGAAATAAGGCTTCAACTTTTTAGCTAAATTGACTAAAACACTAAAATTATAGATCTTTCTTTAAACTTTAAATGGTATATAGATCATTTTAATTTGACATCTAAAATCAAAGATATAGTTGAAAAACAAAAATAATGTTAAAATCTAGCATTAACATAATAAATTCAAAATATTGTAAAACTAATCTCAAATTATAAGACAAGGCCAATTCTATGAAACTTAACAAATATAACACACTAAAAAACATGAAATAGGAGGAAATAATGTAGACAGAATCTTGCTTATCACATAATCAGTAAATTATTATAATATAATGTATTATGTGGATCACTAGAAGTTCAACTTGGTTTATTACCTTATATTGTAAATTTTTAATCAAACCAATAAATTCTAATTTTGATTAACTTTGACAACTATCAATTTCCATTAAATATTTACATTATTTCTCTTCTAAAATTAAATAAGTTGATAGGTTTTAATTTAAAGAAGATTTTGAACCCTAACTTGAATCCTTGGGTTTTAGATGATTAGGGCCAAGTAACATTAATTTCATCATGTTATCATCTCTTTTATACAAGATGAGTGAACATTTTAACTTCATTTTTAAGATTGAACAAAAGTTATTTAGTTTGAGGTGAGCTTTCTAGGTTTTTTATGATTATATCATAAATATGTTGATTTTAATGTTTGATTTAAGTTTATTGTTAAATCTAGCATAGATAAGGTGAGAGAAATATGTGCTAATGATTTAATGAAATCTGGTAACTTTATAAATCAGTGTTAATTGAATTTATTGCTAAATAAATAGTGAAATCATAGGTTAATTTGTAGAAACCTAAGTTTTAGCTGACTATGCTCCAAAAGTATGGATTCTGGCAAGCAAAGTTAATTGTGCCACTAAGGAGCTACTCTCTAGTGCCTTGTAGTCAACTATATAATTGACTATGGACCTGTAGGACTACCTTTAGGATAGCATAGTTGATTACCTACTTGAGGATTTGCCCTTAACCTCTTGTAATCAATTATGTGCTTGTAACATTGATATTAGGCATTACATAGTTAGCTATTACCTAACATGAAGTCTAACTTTTGAACCCCTTGTAGTTGACCACACAATTAACTATGCTTTCTTCAAAGTTGCTTTAGGACTATATAGTCAATTATATAATTGATTAAATGCTTTAAATTTCCATATGTCATGACATGAAAGGAGTTAAGTGAATTAAGTGTCTTATGATATTAAGTATGGTTATTATGTTATTCAATGGTAAAAACAAGATATAAGACCATGCAAAGAGGTATGAAAATTGTGTGATTTGAATTATTTTTTATAGATGAGAATGAATGTATTAAGTTTTACAAGAATTAAGATGGGGCAATGTCATATGCTTGATATTTGAACACTAAATCTAGTAATGGCTTATAAAAGATAAGACTGACTTAGAAGGACAAGAATACACTTATGAAGAATAAGGATAAATAGGAGTTACAAGGAGATTTACTAGCTTTCTTTTCTTTATTATTTGTATGCCTTATGTGAAGTGGATGTGCTAAGAATATATTTGAGCAATTGTAAAATTGACTTCATATATTCGTATGGTTGATATATTGATACTAATAAATTTACATTGTAAATTGTATGGTTAAAGTACTAAAGTATTAGGGAGGATTAATTCGGCTAGTAAGCATACATTTGAATTTTAATTCAATTATGATTGAATTTTTACTCACTAAACCCTCAATTTACCCCTCCAGATTTTTATTTTATAAAGTCATAGGTTAAGCCTCCTTTACCACTACCCCGAGGATAGACTCATTAGAGCCCTCTGGTACAACTATGGGTGGAAGTAGATGATTTAATTATAAATAAATGATTTAGGCCTTAGATTGGATAGGATAAAAAGGTAGAATGATATAAACTTACCTTATTTAAAGCTTGTTAAACCAGCTTATCCTTAAATTAGAGTGGATAATAAGCGGTTATAAATCTTCTTTATTATAGAATATTTTGATGAATGAAAATTAGATATCTTTTTCATGTTACCTTGTTATTTTCTCCATTTTTCTTATCCATGCTTAAGTATATTAGCAAGGTAAATGAGTTGGGTTGATAGAAGCTAAATAATTAGTTTCCATGCTAGTTACAATTAAGGTTAGGTCGTGATAATAACTCATCATGAACCACTTTAACTATGGACGATTGAGGATGATTAGTATGAATACCTTTTATGTTTGTAACTAATACAATGCTCTAACTTGCTAGTGACTTTTAGTGTTAGTAACCATTATGCTTAAGGTAATATAAAGAAAGGTTTGATTGATAGTTTAATCAAATCAAAGGATGTAATGATCACTTTTTTTTGCATGCTTATATTTTGGGAGGAATTTGTTGAACATATGTTGTTTCATCCATAAGCCTGCTTTGATGACTCTAATTAGGAAATAGCAATAAGGTATCAAAAAAGTTACAATTATGTAAATTCTAATAATGACTTAAGTTATAGTTCAGGAAAAGTATTAGTAAGCTAAGCTGACTCAATTTCTTTTTAATTAGAAAAAAAAGATTTATGCGGTAAGGATGTTCAACAAAGGATTACATCCTTTGTGCACTAGTTAAACATTTGAGTTAATGCATAGGTGTTATAGTTTTAAGAGATACATAGCTAAATTGATCTACATTTTAACTAAATTAGTTGTAAAACATTCCTTTGGAAATGGATTTTGAATTTTGATCTCAGAAAGGTAGTAGTGGTATATGAATTTTAGTTGATTCACCTATGTGGTAAGCTAATTTATTTGAATCCTACAAATGACTTGGTGCAAGAATGTACTTAGAAACACTGAAAACTAAGCATATAAGTAGGTAAAAACATGCATCACAATCTCATGTGCTAAGAGATGTTTTAACCAACTTATTAAAAGATTAAAAACTATAAGTATTAAATTTGTGATCTTGAATGCATTAAGTATAAAATTTAGGAATGTGAATATATAGATCTTAAAATGAAAGTTGAAAGTTTAGAAGTAATGTCATATTAGTCATTTGATAATTATTACAATGAATAAGCTAGAGTGATTGGTTATATGTGATATGACTCGGTATGGCTCTTTTATCAAGAATATCTATGAGTTAGTGGAAGGGGAATGTCATGAAATAATCCAGCATAGGTTATTGCATAAGGGATAGTGAACTAATTTGGATAAGAATTTATTTGATAGGATTAAAGCTTTAAAGTATAATAAATTAAAAATTTTCAAGTTAAGGTTAAATATGAACTCAAACATGTAGGGTACATTTGAATATAAGTAATAGTATTACTTAATAATGTAATGATTATATAAGTACATTATTGTCTTGATCCATAAGAGTTAGATAGTTTCATCTAGAAAGCGATTCTAGTTAGATGCTTATTTCGCTATAACTTAAATTAAATACATGATATATGATGATTTCACAATGAGACAATGTTAGAATAGTGATACATAATCTAATAAACATATACTTTTGTCTAAATTGTGAGTTAATAGGTTTGGTGAAAGAAAATGCAAAACACAAGACTAACATAAGTGTTTGTGGATATGAAGAACTTGTTACTTTAAGAAAGTCATGGTAAATAATGGTATGTGGTTAGCCAAATAAAAGTTAACTATCCCTTCATGAAACCTTAAAAAAATTAGGTTTATTTTATACTATGAGTTAGACATTTTTGTTTAGAAGCAAGGGTTGTAGATTTTAAGTATTGTGGTAGGAATAGAAGAAAGATATTAAAGTAATGCACAATCAAATAGTATATGAATTATGAAGTTTTGCACCTCAAAGGTGTGAAAATTATGTTAGGAATGAATGTAATTGTGTAAAAATTATTTGAATATGGAAAGGTTAGGGTAGTATAAGTAGACTTAGCCTAGTCATTTTACTCATAATGCATAAGTAAGTAATAATAATTTTATTAGGAAAAAGATATGTTAGTTATACTAATAATTGGTCTAGTTACATTTGTAAAGGAATTGGCAAGGTATGGTGAGGATAGGGATAAAAAAATGAATATAACAAGAAAGTTTGGGTGATTAATGTATGAATTTGGTAGGATATGGATAGTGATAGACATAAGGTCAAGTTCAAAGTCAATTAAAAAAAAGTTCAATCATTTTATTAACAAGATGAGAGAATTAAGTTAAAGGATTTTGTTTCCAACATTTTGATTGAAATGACAATATTAGATTGATATTATGTAAGCCTATAGATATTTAATGTAGATAATTAAGTACAAATTTGATAAAAGTCATTTGAGTTTAGAGGTCTAATGAGGTAGGTGACATAGGATTAGACTAAGTTATATCATTTAAGTTATCATAAATCAATAAAATCCCTAAGATGTATATGAATATGCATAAAATGCGAGTTACATTGAGATTTAAAGACTTTTTCAAGTAGAACTATAGGTTTTCAAATTTCTAAATGATTTTAAGGACTAGAAATCTTTAACAAGGATAAGTAAGATATAGTAAGACTATCAGTGGATAATTCTACCTTAACTTCCAATTATTATAAGTGTAAAAATTATTTTAATCAACATGCTTGTTCCATAAGTTATGGAAAGTGAGTTTACCTGAGCTAAAATTGTTATAATCATGTCATAACTTTGTGGTATGATTTTGTGTGATCAAGATAATTATGAGTGTTCTTAAGTAATGACTCGAGGTAATTTTTATAATTAAGAACCCTATCTAATTTTGAGAGGTAATTCTACACAAAATAAGTGATAATTAGAATCCAATTTTGTGTGATTTATAATATGAGAAATTAATAACATAAAGCTTGTAATTTTTTGTAAACCTCATCTAATGAGTTTAGGCTAGTTAAAAGGTTAAAAAATTTATGTCAATAACTATTTCTTGTAACAATGATTGTTAGGTGAACTAATGTGTGATAACAACATTTGAACTTATATGTATGTCCTTGTTAGAGATATGGAATTGGACTATGATGAATAAGCATGAATGAATCAAAACATTATATGGGTTACAAGAAGATTATAACCCAATGGCATTGTCTAATGTGAAACATAAATAGGTCAAGAATTATGTTATAACTTAGGGTATGTAATTGAATAGATATGAATTCTGCTATAATGTTGAGTAAATACTTATGAAAGATGGCATAATTATTGTTGAAAGCAAGTTCTTAAGAGTTTTTTTTAATCTTGAATATAATATAATTGTATTATATAGCAAAATTGCTTAGTGAATGAACTAAGGAAAAAGGTTTAACTACTTTTGTCACTAACTACAATGCAATGATACTTTCTTTTTAACTGAGCTAGTGAATTAATATTTGTCACTTTCCCTTAGAAATGATTAATTACAAATAGTTTGCCATTTATGTGACATTTAGGATAAATATATTTATCTTTAAAATTACGGTTAAGATACAATGTTCCTTACTAGCATCCATTTGTCTTAAATACTAAAGATATAATATTAGATGTACATGTCTAATGGAAGGTAGAATTTGAAAAGCTTAGCAAGTATGCTAAAAAAGTGAAAGTATATTCCCATATAAAGATAGAAGATAGATTTTAAGTGGATAGTGAAAAAAAGTTGTTTCCTTAGGAAGTCATAATTTAACTATTGTATGGTAATTGTATGGTAAGTTTTGAGACACTAGCTTAACATAAGATTTAATAGTGAGTATAATCAAAGCCAAGGTTATATAGTGTTAAGTAGTGGACTATATAAGGTCTAAAGAGTTTCATATGAGAATAGCATATGTGCTAACTAATAAATGTAAAAGATAGGAAAGGGGAAGCCATGCGGGAACTCAAGTCCAATATGTGATTGAAGTACCACCACTTATTTGGTGAGTACTGAATTCAGTACCGATCATATTTTGTATTCATTTACTAGATTAATAAGATCTTAAGAATTTGAATATGAATTCCTTTGTGGGCGAAATATTATTTCACTTACTTTAATTTAAAATTCTTTATTTGAAAATTAATAATTATAATGGAGTTAAAAACCAATTTTTCTTTCTTTTATAAGAATTAAGTTATGAATGAGTAAGTAAGAATGATTTTAAAGTTAAATATTGTTGAGGGTGAGTATGTGAGATATGAAGGGACTTGAAGGAGTTCTTTCACTTTTTCCCTTAGGGCTTATATCTTAAAAAAATAAACTAAACCTTATTCCATTTTCTATTAACACCACTCATACATTTCTATCATTCTCGCACTAAGCCACTTCAATATTCATCTTTATCTTCTTCTTTTTCTTTCTTTAATTTAAGCAAGTTAAGGATTCCTATATCTAAAATCTTTATAATCTTCTTTTATTTTCTTTTTTGATTTGGAATTGTGGAGTATTTGGTTAGAATGAGAATTTGGTGCCTTAATGATAAGTTTTTTATTTTTTAGATGCTTAGGAGCAAATTAACCCTCAATTCACTTCCTATTGTCCCATTTACAATCAGTGAGTAAAAATTCTACTTAATTCATGTATGATTGGTGTGATTTAGGCAAATATTAGGTTAAGTTTTGTTCATATTTGTTTAATTTGATGAAAGGAAGTATGGAGTGTTGGTTAATACAAATTTCTTGTTGAATCTAGTGTATATGTTAGTCTTTTATGACCTATGGTATATGATGGCTTTGGTATAGCATAAAGAATGTGTTTTGAAGGGAAATCGGTTAGGTGAATAGTGAAATTTTATGCAAAAATCCATTTATAAATTAATTGGTAAATCAATTCATTAGGCCTAAAATGCAAAAATTATAATCTAGAATTGATTCACTAATTAATTCACCTTTTACAAAAGCTTAATTAAAGGAGCTAAAGTGATTGGTAAATCAATTTAACAAGCTTAAAGAGCAATTTGTCATGCACTAAGTTAATTTAAGAATTGATTCATACTATTCAAAATAAAATAAAACTAATCCACCTAAATTGATTTAAAGGACATGAATTTGATTTTATAATAAGATCACTTAAATTCAGTTACCTAAATTATGATTATGCAATGTATAAGTTAGAGATAATATCATAGTCTTGTAAACCCTTTCCAAATGCATGGATGAAAACCATGATATTATTCTGTTAAAAAGTGATTATGATCCTTATGAATTATCTTACGAAAAATATTAAAAGTGAACTATTAACTTACATAACTTATATTGAAATGTTATATCTAAATTATGTATAATTTAGTTTATATTTCAATTTGACATGTCAATTGAGGCACTTGCTTACATGATGTATAATGTTATGAGTAAAGCTTATTGATAAGAGGCAATTATATATACATTTTGCCTTCATACACTAGATCCACATCTATACTTGTGAGGGATAGGGTTAACTCAGAGATAAGGATAAGTTTGTAGAGGATAAGATTGGATGGAAGTTATAAGGAGATTTACATGTTTTTCTTTTTATATTTTCTATTGAATGGTTTTATAATGCTATGATTGAAGCATGAATTTGTGAAAAATAAAATTATTAATCTTATGACTTAACTTCCATGTGAATAAAATAATATAGCAGCTAGTGAGTAGTTTGACCTTGTTTAAGTCCTAGTACAATGTATATCCATATTCCTTTTCTTGATAAATAGGTTATTGTTTTGAAACACCCTTTTCTCCTCCTTGGCAAATGTATAAGAGTGTATTTAATTGCTTCTTGTAAAACCTATATATATATAAAGTTTAATTATAAGATATATGCTATAATATATTTAAATTTTATTTATTCTCCTTTACTTGTTGTTTACTCATTGTGTTCTAAGGAAACTCACACGTTCTTTTCTTATTTCCATAGGGGAATGTTCTTTTAGGTGCTTAACTGCTTTCGAATGAATTAGAAGTAGGTCTATTTAAGAACCTTGGCATTAAGGTAAGCCTAAGGACAAAAAGATTAAAGAATTATATGTGCATGTTGCTACTTAAAGGATTGTATTTTATTTATAATTAATTCCAACGTTTTCACCTTCTTGAAAGAAATGCATCATTGTATCTAGAATATTACATCAATTCCATGTTTGACAAGGCTTGTAGGTGGTTTCTCATAGTGATCACTTATGCCTTCATACCCTAAGATAGGTTATGACAACAAGGGTTACTTGTGTATCAAGTAATGGTTAAACTTTTAACTTTGACAAGAAATAAAACCACTTCTAAGTTCTATGTACAATTAGTTTTCCATTACTTTAAACACCCAACAATAATTTCTTTAGTTTTCATTAAGAGCATAGCTCATCCTCTGATTAATCTCATAGCAAATGATAATGACTATTTTTCTTAAGGCTTACATGTGTTAATATCATTAGGGCCACGTTCAGGAACTTAATCTTATCCATTTAAAGCTTTGAACTAGAATAATTCTAATAAAAGATCAGGTTACCATTCCAGTTGATAAAAAATTATTAGGTTTCAACCCTATTTCATATGATGTTGTTTGAACAATCTCTTTTGCTAGAGGTTTTGTATTATGATCAAAGAAGTTTTAACATGTCTCAATGTAGACTATAATTATGATACCACTTCGTATCAATTGTTTTATGTTCTCATATCTTAGATATTTATGTCTTAACTTACTATCATAATTATGATTTACAAGCCTTTTCACAAAGTAGCTTCACATAAGAATGGTTTCATATCCTTATCATAATTTCCTGTTCACTCGACATTTTTATCAGCATTTCATTTCTTGTACATTCTATAAACTCATCCATAAATAATAGGTACCACTCCAAAATAGATTACTTTTCTCATAAACATTTGCTTACTTATCCAAGAAGCTTACCTGCTAATAGTTGTTATCACTCCAAAAAGGATTGGTTCTCTTATAAACAGTTTGTTTCTTGCTCAACCAAGAAACTTATCTATGAATAGAGGGTACCATTCTAAATTGGATTGTTTTCTTCATACACTTGTATCCACCTTTCATTTATATATCCTTATAATACAATCGGATGAAATAAATTTAATTTTTTGCATTCCCAAATTCTTGAAATAATATTTCAATATTCTACACTATACTTGAATCACTAGTGGATCTTTTTGCAACTACCAGGAGAATCAGTATAAGATGATCCTATTTATGAAACATTTGTTAAGGAGACATTTATTTCTTTAGCATCAAAAGCAAGCTTTCATACTTTTTTTTAATTTTACATGTTCAATATTGTTTTGTTTAGTTTGTAAGATTATTACTTTCTTAAATAATAAGACAATATAAGGATAAACCTCAATTATCTTAAGATATATAAACCCCCATTATTTCTTATTCAACATAGCATTTATCATTTATCAAAAATCTAATATTTGAAAATAACATGGTTCACAATATTCATATAAACAAAATTTTGTCCTAATAATAATATAGTTTATTTCACATAGAAGCATCTTATGCTTTTATATATATTGCATTGGACAACACTATAATATCAAGGAAAAAATACAAATTGTCCCCTTCGACTTTAGGGTGGTTGAATACTATTTATTTTAACTTTTGAAACTTAGAATTAATACCTATCATTCGCTTAGTTAAGTATTTTATCAAGTTATATGTCTTTTTCGTGAAGTTTTTAAACAATAATCAAAATATTATAACATGTTAGTTTTTTTAGTTATTTTTTCATACATAATTTTTATGTTACACAATTAATAAAATTAAATTATATATAAATAATTTTAATTAAATACTTGTAAACAAAATGCAAAATAATTATCCAAAAAATAACAAAATAAACAAATATTTTATAATATTTTAATTATTATTTAAAATATTTATAAAAATGATATAATTTGATAAAATAGTTAATTAAATTAAAGATGATTGTTATTTCAAAAATTTTGTAAAGTTTAAAAAAGTGATTTTTAAATTTATAAAGTTAATGAGGATAAAATCTAACCATCTAAAGTTAAAGGAATAATTTCCATTTTTTTCATTTACTAAAAACGCCTTTTGTTTTGCTGCTTCAATATAAAATTTATCATGTTCAAAAGCTTTTCTTTTATAAGTCAAGAACGATATATTATATTAATGTTATTCAATTACATCTCTTGTAATGTATACATACCACATAATGTTATGTAAAGTTTATTTAATTCATTATTACAAAAGGAAAAAAAATGTACATGGATAATTTAAACCATATTTTCAAAGGTGTGATACTGTAAGAATTCAAACAATTCCCACTTTAATATATGCATTTAAAATCCTAAAACATCATACTTTTTAAGGTATGTTTCCCACAAGTAAATAATAAGTTAAATAATTATATAAGAAGTATTTTTGAAAAATTAAATACTGAATTAACTAAAAATATAAAAGGATATATTAATATAAATAAATATATAAATTAAATTAAGTTATATTTTTTAAAGATCAAATTATATAAATAAAATCAATATGTTTAAAATAAAAATATAATTACCTAAAATTTAATTAATTATATTCTATATCCTTATATATTTATTTATTTACATAATTTTGTCTAATTAATATTTATAATAAAATTATAATTACTTAAAATATAACTAATTATATTTTATGACATTACATATTTATTTATATACTTATTTTTTTATATTTATATTTTCAAATTATAATATAATTATCTAAAATTAAATTAATTACAATTTGTAATATCATACATTTATTTATTTACTTATTTTTATTTAATTATTTATGCTAAATTATTTATTATTTAAAACATGAATATAATTATTTATTAAAAGCATAATTTGTTTAGAAATGGTAGATTATAATGTCATTTTAGAAATGAATTAATCATCCACTTATCATGCTTAAATGCACTATTTTAATAAAATAGTAACCTTTGTTGTAAAAGAAGGATCACTTGTTCTATCTTAAGGATAAAAATATTTTGAAATTGTTGGAATAATTTCTAATATCATGGCTAAAAGGCTTATAAGGTATGGGCACACAATGTACTTAGCAATAATTTGAGACTTAAATTAACCTTCTCCAAACGTTAACAATGTTCTAATTGTATGAGAATTTCTGGATATATTTCGAGGAAAGTTGCCAGGATTACTCCCTGATTGAGAAATCAAATTTAACATTGATTTAGTCTTTATCATAGATCCAATTTTGATACCATCATATAGAACGGCTCCAACAAAGTTAAAAGGCTTAAAAAGTAACCTAAGGAATTAATTAATAAAGGATTCATCTATTCAAGTTTATCATCATAGGGAGCTCCAGTAATTTTTTGTTACGAATAAGGATGAGAATTTGCAATTGTGTATATATTACTAGTAGTTGAATAAATCAACTATAAAAAATAACTATCCTTTACCTTGAATATGATTCATTCAATCAGTTGTAAAGAGCCAAATATTTTTCAAAGATTGATTTGCAATTCAAATATCACCAACTGAAGATCCAAAAGGAAGACATCGCAAAAACTACATTCAAAACACGTTATAATCACTAAGAACTTTTTGGTCATATTTTTTTAGGTAACTAATGTCCTTACTGTATTCATTAACTTTATGAACAAAATCTTCAAGTTGTTGTTAGATAAGTTTGTGATTATGTTTATTGATGACATCTTGATATATTCCAGAAGTGAAGAAGAACATGCACAACACTTAAGAATTATTTTATAGGTTTTGCGAGAAAACCAACTTTATACTAAGTTTTTTAAATGTAAATTCTAGTTGATTAGCATGAAATTCATAGGACATATAATATCCTAGAATGGTATTGGCATGCATTGCAACATAATCAAAATTAAATATTATTGGTTAATAAGAATTTTTGCAATATAGGGTAACAACCAAATCAAATCCTAGCGATTCATTTGACATATCCTATCGTAACAATTTGCTAACTATGTTTACAAATAGAATGAAAACAATATGTAAGAATGTAAACAAAACTAAATGGGGCATTTCATTTGAACCTGAACAAAATGCATTAAACAAAACATAATGCAAAAGTAACATAAAAAGAAAATCAATATAGAAACACAATTAATCCAAAGAATTGAGAGCTTTTTAGTGGATTAATCATATATCATTTTTAACCTAGAATTATTCAGAACACATGCAATAATTCATAAATTTTATGTTAAATAACTATATAGGATTTGATCAATTAGATTAGTAGAATTAAACAACTATTATAATTCATAAAGCCAAATTTAGATTGATTTGAAAATAAAATTCGACTGAATTGAAGAATTAAATAAAAAAATTAATTTAATCATTCAACACTCTATTCCCATATGAAGAATAGTGATTAACCAAGTGCAATTCAACATAAAAATAGATAGATGTTAAAAATCATAAGATTGAATAAAAATTATATCAAATTAGTATCCAACTCATGCAATTTCAAATAAGCAGAACAAAGAATAAGGGAAAGAGGAAAATCAATTAAAAAAAGTTAATATTGTAGCTTTAGATCTAACATTTACACCTTATGTGCCTTTCAAAATATTTTAGTACAAGTTGATAGACTCATTTTTTCAATAGATTTTTACATTTTAGAGATGAAAAATGAGACATTCGAGGTTCTTCTTCTGATTATTCTTGGTCGACATTTTCTTAAGATAGCAAAAATTATTATGAATGTTCAAGATGGAACATTAATCATGGAGTTTGATGGTATTACAACTAAGTTTGACATTTTTAAGGCTATACATGACAATTCTATGTCTTATTTCCATACTTTTGAACCTTTATTTCATGATGTTCCTTATTTTGATTTCTTTAATGTTGTGTTTGACTTTGCTATTTTTTATTTTAGTTTTGACATTACGAGTTCTGATTTTATTAATTCTAATTTGGATGTTAATATTATTAATGATAACATGCTTGTTGAATTTCCTAAAATTTTTTAATTTATGGATTGTATGGATAGTTATGGGTGCATTTGTTATGATAGTGATATTAAATATGCCAGATCTATGGAGATTTTAGCATTTATAAGTGATGAGAACAATATTGTTTCCAAACATGAAAAAATTAATGATCATGCAAAAATGCAATATGTAAAAATGGTTCTTACTACTAACTTAGTACCATTTATGTGTTCATTAAAGGAAAAAGAGTGTTTTCATACTAATTATTCTAGTTATATTACTCATCATGTTAAATTCATTGTACAAAATGATTTTAAACATTCAAGAAAAAGTGATTTGAGAATAGCACTGAGAGAAATTACACTAGATAATCCCAATTTGCAAAAGACATCTTTAATAGATGAATTAAAAGTTAGCAATTTATAAGCAATGGAGGTACTTAATCATCATATAGATCCTAATTGAATATATTCAAGCCATGTCTAGCTAAAGATATTAAAGAAAGGCAGTTCTTGAAAGGTAACCTAAGCATTTTAAATTTACTTTCTTTTACCATTTTCTTTTAATTTACTTGTCCTTTATCTTTCTTAGTATTGATATGATTTACATTGAGAACAATGTAAAATTTAAGTATAAGGTTGTGCAAGTGTGTATATTGTGAAAAATTTATCAAATTCAAGTTCAAAGGTTAGTTAAAAAAAGAGATAAAATGATAAAAAAAAAAAAAGTCAAGAAAAAGTGCAAAAGTGGAAAAAAAGAGAAAAAGAAAATTAAGGCAAAAAAAGAGAATTTGGAAAGAAAGAAAATAAAAAAAAGTTAATGAGTATTTGAATTTAAAGTTAGATTCTTATGTTAAGGTTATAATTATCCATGATTGGCCTATATGTTTATAATTTAAGTGCTTTATTGATTTCTTAGATTTCTACCCTTTCATATTTTCATTTTTTCTTTCCTTTTCCTTAGCCATATTATAACCTTGAATAAAGTCCTTTTAATTTATGTTATACATGTGATTTAAGTAGTGAAAATTAGATGATTAACAAGCTTATAGTATAGTAATTTAATGGAATCAATTTGAGTGAAACATTTACCCTAAACAATTGAGAATTGAAAAGTGAATTTTATGAAAATCTATCATATTGATCTACTCTTTTTGAATAAAGTCACTATATTAGTTAGTTTCAAATTAGTCAAGATTTTTGTTTATGATGTGTTGTTTCTATTGATGGATTTAATTATTTCTTGCCTGTGGACTTGTAATTTTGAAGTTTTTTGGAAAGTAAACATTTTTGTTTTTAAGTTTTAAACAAAGTTATGTCTTACCCAAGGTTATGTAAGGGTTAAGTGTAGGGGAATTTAATATATAAGATTTTGTATATATTATTTCTTCTTATTTTATGCCCCTTATTATATTACATATGCTTAATTTTATAACATTAGCCCTGTTATTTCATTTGGGGTTAGTTTGATAGTGATTTGAAATTATCTAATTAATGCTGAATTTTTACATTATTTCATATTTTTTTACTATATCTTGAGTTCTAGTATTAGCATATATGCCCTAAAACCAATCATGTAAATGATTGTAAAACTTGAATCATGTTATTTTAAAGAAAATTCTAATTATTATATGTATACATATATTTTCTATGTAGTATGTTGAATTATGATAATATATTTATACATATATTTTCTGTGTAATATGTTGAATTATGATAATAACTTTAGAATAATTGTATTCTTAAATGTCCTTAATCATATATTATTGTAGATTGAGTTTCATTGATATGTGAAGACTAGCATGTGTGTGGTGACTCATATGAGATATTAAATCTACACGAGTACAAGTTAGAAAACTTGTGTACTAGACCAACCCACCCTAAGAACACTACATGGATCATTATATGAGTGTCATGAGTGATTCTTAGTGATAATTATTAATATGATCCTTTGACCTAAGATCGTCAAGATTCGCTATATATCAGTTCCATATTTTGATATTGCTCTATGTCACTCATGGTTGAGTGAATGCAAGAGTAGTTATTAGATGTATCATATATCATGTGGAGAGATTTGTGTGATTATGGAATTTATTCCTCCTATATAATAAGAGTGACATTTGTGGGTTCTTTGATTAAGTAAGATTGAGAAAAATATATGGTCATGCTCAGATGGATTAACATGAGATGTCAATTACATTTACTTTAGTCAACTTACTTAGAAATCAAGAAACCTTTAAATTGGGTTATAGGGAATGACACAGTCCATGTCTTGTGCTCAATCTAGATGTCTAAGATAAAAAGATCATAGATAATGATCATATATATAAGTTCAGTTGAATCATCGACTTTCTTATTACTTAGGTAACAATAATGTGTTACGAGACATCGCTCACTGTTTATAATTATTAATATGATTTATGATCATTGTCAATGTAATAAGAGCCTGTAGGATCACACACTTAGAACCTAGTAGATTTAGAATTAATGAACTAAATTATTTGGGCCTAGTATAAAGGAATTTCATGTTATAATTATAAGGCCCAATTATAAGCCCATAATTATACATGGAACAAAGCCTAATTAGTTAAGATTTTCTATGCACCTATTTAAATAGGCTTATTAGGTGTTAATTCAATTATTATTTACGCATCCTAACATAGAAAACCCTAATAGCCTTCCTTGACCACAACCCTAGAAGGGTGTAGCTAGCATTGCAAGACAAAGAAGGAGAATTCCAATCAGTGGTCATCGGACTTTCACTGGTGATTTGCAAGTTTATATGGATACCTTAAAGTTTTCAACTAAAAGCAAGTTGAAAAGGTGATCAATGATCAAGCCTTTGAATCATTTGTAAAAGGTAATGATTAAATCCTTGTCCTAATCTAATCATTTTGCATGGATCCTTGGCTGGGATCAGCTAAATTCCACTGTAACTGTTTGGCTTCTGATCCAAACATCTAGATATTAGATTTGTTTAATCTTTATATTGTTGAAAAGCTTAAAGAAATCTTCATAAGTTTTATATTTTAGTCAAAGCTTAGTTTAGAAGTTTAGAAAGTATAATTTAGTAAAAAATTTGAAGCTTTATTTTTGTCTCAACTAAACTAGTTTTAATCTTTAAACTATATCTAGAGTTTTAGAGCTCCAATCAAGGTGAAACTAATACCCAAAGTTCCCTAAAACATGACCTTGCAACTTTTATTTTTGAAGTTTGTAAAACTACATAGTTTTTATAGTGTTATGCTAGGTAAAAATTAGGCATACAAAATTTTACTACTGTAACTCTTTTAGTATGTTATCTTGTAAAATAAATTTTTGGCTTATGATTCAAGTTCATTAAGTTTCATAGGTTAGCAAACCATATGTAAGGTTTTGTGCCTCCATAGGTAGAATAACTTTTACTCTTACACAATTCAACAAAGACAATTTTTCTCTCTTTCAAGTTTCTTCTTATTTAGCTATGGAAGGCTAAATTTCTAGTAAATTCAAGGATTTTAAGGCTCATTTCTATTTAGATTATGAGATCTTAATTTATAATATTAATTTCTTCTAATTGATTTTTCTCTTTCCCTTATTCTTTATGCTAATTGATTGGAAATACATGAGTTGAATGTTGATTTGGTATAATCTGTGTTCAACTTTGTGTTTTTTTTATGTTTTTCTACTTTTATGTTGAATTATGACCAGTTAATCATGATTTTTTATATAACGATAGAGGGTTGAAGGATTAAATCATATGTTTTTAGTTTAATCTTTCATTTTAGCTGAATTCTATTTTCAAATCAATTTTGATATGGTTTTACTAATTATAATAGTTGCTTAATTTTGTTAATTTTAATTGATCAAATTCTAAATGGTCATCTAGTAAATGACTCATAAATTATTTCAAAGGTTCTAGAAAATTTAAGGTTGAAAAATTAATTGAAATAGTCAAATATTTTATGATTTATGATTAATCTACGCTAAGAGCTCTAAAATATTTGCATCAACTATTTTGCTATATTGACTTTATTTTTGTTTTAATTTTGTATTTTGTTTTGTTTAGTGCATTAATTTTATTTTTGAATCAAACCCCTAATCTAGTTCTATGTTCATTTTATTCTACTTTTATGTACATTTTGTGTGCATTCTATCTAAATTTTTATTTCACTTCTATTTGCATTTCTTTTTTTTATTTTCAATGCATAAAAAGCTTTAAAAAATTATATAATCATTGTTAGTAAATCATTGAGAAAAGATACATCATGTGGATCACAAAAACCTTAACTTAGTTTGCCACCCTTTATTGCAAAACTTTTTAGCAAATTAGTAATATTTAATTTTAGTGTGTTGTGACACATCTTAATATTAAGAATTTGTGTTTTGCATTCGACTCATGCAATTTCAAGCAATCAACACATAAAATTAGGGAAAGAGGAAATTCAGTTAGAAAAAGTCAACATTATAACTTAAGATCTCATAATGTAAATAGAGATTAAGTCTTAAAATTCTTGAATCCACTAGAAATTTAGCCTTCTATAGTTGAAGAAGAAAAAACTTGAAAAAAAGAGAAAAGTTTTTTTTTACTAAATTATGTAAGAGTAAAAAATTATCGTTACCTTTGGAGGCATAACCTTTTATCTAACTTGCTAACTTTAAAGTCTAATAGACTGAATCATATACCTCCTAGGGTTACAAAAAATAGAGCCTTGCTAATTATAGAAACCTAAAACCTATTTTACAAAAAACCAATTTTACAAAATAATGTATTACAAAAGTTCCTGTAGTGAAACTTCATAGGTCTGAATTCTACCTAATGTAAGGCTACCAAAACTATATAGTTTCACTAAACTCTAAACACAAAAATTGTAGAGCTGAGTTTTAGGAAAATTTCGATACTAGCTTCACCTTAATTGGACCTTTAGAGCTCTAAATATAGTTCAAATACCAAAATTAGCTTAGCTAAAATAGAAATAGGGTTTCAAGTTTTTAGCTAAATTAGATCTTCTAGATGTCTAAACTAAGCTTTGACCAAAACTATAAATCTTTCTTTAAGCTTTTTAGCAATATAAAAATAACCCCAATATGAGATTTAAAACTTAAGATATGGCTAAAATTTTGAAATAGTGTAAAAATCTAATATTAATTGAATAATTTCAAATCATTGTAAAATTAACCCTAAATTACATAGCTAAGCCAATTATCTAAAATTAAGCATATGTAACATATTAAAAGGCATAAAATAAGTGAAACTAATGTAGATAAAATCTTACATATTATTCACCTTCTAATCTTAGAAGGATAAGTAAAGAGGGTAGTTATTAACACTTAATTTTGTCCAAATGATAATACATTTGATAAAACTGAAATGAAAAAAAATAAAAAAAAAGAAAGAAGCCAGTACTCTCCACCTTCCTTATGTCATACCCTGTATAGTTCTGTTAGTCGAACTACATTTGCTCCTTTGAAATATATAGTTAGAAGAAAAGTTAATTTTTCCTTCTTCAACTTGCAAAACATCAAACTTTTTTTGGCTCTCCTTTCTAATTTATCAATCAAAGTAGATCATCTGTCTTTGATTTTCTTAGCAAACTAATTAATGAAGGGTCTCCAACAAAGATTTGGTTGCCAAAATCTCTCCCTATAAGAAAGGAAGTGAAGGCCATTCAAAAAGGGAAGGAATATAAAAAAAAGTAACATAGAGGATACAAAGAAGAGAAGAGAGGAAGCATATAAAAAAAGGAGAAAGATAAAAAAAAAGAGTGAACAAGCAAAGAAAGCAAGAAATAAAAAAATTAAAAGAAAAACTCATTGAGAAAAAATTTTCATCTTTAAATACACATTTTTCTACCCTCTTTTCCAAAAATCTTACATTTGAAATATCAAAACTCTCGCCACTCAAAAACATTAAATATAATTTCAAGCACAAAGGTAAATTCTTATTTTCATTCCTAAAGTATACATTACAATATTTTTGAATTAACCAAAAATTTCATTTGAGTTACAATAAAAATTATAACTTACATTTATGTGTTGAAAAAAATAGAAAAATAAAAAAAATGGAGAGGTGAAAAGATATAAGAAAGAAAAGGAGACTGAAAAGCTCTAACCTTGTTTCTAAAGCAATAGATTAATGTAATGAAGTTGGCCCTATATAAAATGAAAAGAAAAAGCACCAAAAAAGAAATAAAAGAGTGCAATTTAAAAATTAAAGTGGAAAGATATTTGTTTAGGGGAAATGAGATAGCACAAACTATGCCTAATGTAGCCATCCCACCTCATTCATATTTTAACATTTTTCATTATTTATTTAAAAAAATTTTGAATTATGTTTTAATAAAGTTGGTTGTTCATTTTTTAGATATTATTTTGTACAATTCCTATAATAAAATAAATTAAAATAGTTTAAATGTTCAATCTATTTTAATATTCTTAAAGCAAAAGATATTTTAAAAGTTAAATTAGATAAGCCAATTAACTAAGAAGTCTTAATATTATTGTACAAAAAATTATCAAATTTTTACTTGTTATTCTTTTTTTACTTATGACGTGATCTACGTGTATTCATAATTTATATTGCACCTATGCATTTAAAAAGATTTTTTATTGATTAAAATTGGTGAATCTAATTGCAAATGTGATAAAAACAAAATGAAAATGTAAAAAATAAGGTAGAAAAACACGAGAGTGCAATACAAATAAAGGAATAAGGCCTATAAGGCATGATGGGATGGCACATGCATTTCATTATGTGCCCTTCCCATCCTATATACCCTTTGATTTTTTTTATTACTTTAAATAAGCTAATATATATACATATATCTTTCATTTACAAAATGCAATTTTGAATTGAAATAATGCTTTTGTTACATATTTTTAACTAAAATTAATTCACAATTTAATCATTTGCAAAACAAAAATAGGCCTTACCTTGAATTTAATTTTACAAAAAATTATTACTATTATAATTTTTATTTAAATTGGTTTTTTATTGATGCATATTTTTTCTTTTATAAAATAATTTAAAATTTGTATGGAATAATATTGAAATTAATTATACATACAATAAATATGATTTTAATTTTCTTAAATAAATTTTTTTATTCAAATTTATCTATAAAGTTGGACAAATTTGATACTTTAAAAATTATTAGTAAGGCAACTTTTAAAAAATAAAATTGTTAAAAGTAATTTTCCTTTTATTTTGTTATTTTAACAATTATATTAATATCATTTTATTAAAAATCTTTCAAAATAATAAAAATGCTACCTATGATGTATTAAAGTTAAGTAATCAAATTTCAAATGCAATTACAACGGTACTTAATATTATTATAATATTTTATTTTATTTAAATCCTACCATGAAATTAGATAGATTTGATAACCAAATTAATTAAAATTAAAATAATTATACTAATATTTTATAAAATTTTAAAAATAAAATTTATTGGAATACATGAGTATTGTCACAATATTATAAGGGCAGTGTTTAAAAATTTTCTTTTTTATTTTTGTTTTAAAAAATATTTTCCTAAACATTATTTTGTAGTAATTACTTTCGGCATGTATATTGTTTTGCATAGTAATAGCATTATACTACTTATCCTTGTAAGAATCATATTATTTTTTTATATTATGAAATGTAAAGTAGGATATACCAATAGTATGTTTTAGAAAAATAAATATATATTATAATAAGGACCATTAAATTCATTTAAAAGATGGAATTAGAGTAAATAGGTAATTTCTCTTTAAATAGACGTTATAGGTGTTGGGTTTCACGTACATCATATAGTGCAGCGAAAAATAGTTTTTTTTCAATTATATCTTCTAAAACTTTTTCATGGATCAATTTGTAAGGACATAAATTAAGAATTAAAGATTACCTCTTGGAGTGCAGATTCGAATCACGAACATAATTAGGTGATAGTGCCTCTACAATATTCACACGGAGCGAACAATGACTTCTCAACCTCGATGAATCTGCTAGGATTTGTCTCTCACACAAAGAGGTAAGGAGTTAGTGCAGTTTTGCAGAGAGTTTTATGTGATTTTTCTGGTGGCAAATTTTTTTGTTTTTCTGCATAAACAATGACCCCTTTATGCCCCTTTTATAAAGCTAAAGGCATACATCTTTCTTAATCTTATTAGGATAACTGCAACTAATCTTAATCCTACTCAACTACTAATACCTTATCTCTAACATGGTGAGAGTGAGGAGAGATAGAGCTTATCCATTAGTTATTTAATATTACTTTAATATTAATAACCAAATATTATTAGATAATAACACTATCTCATAATATAATTATCTAATATTATAAGATAATAATATTATCTCATAATATATTTATATAATATCAAATTGTATAATAATTTGATATTAGTTTAATATCAGATAATATCATATAATATAATATAAAATATATACTACGTGAATAATAATATATATACCTTATTACTTTGATAATATATATATATATATATATATATATATATATATATATATATATATATATATATATATATATATAAGAATGAGACAATAATTAATTCGTTTTAGTTAGACTAAAAACTTATTAATTGGACTTGTTATTTAATATCTTACTTCCTTTTGTGTAACCCTGTAGGTTCCTACTACATTAATAATGACTCATTATTATACCATAGATAGTAAGCGATATTTAGCAATATATCATTGCTACCCAAGTAGTAAAAATGTCTGTGATTCGACATTCATCTAATATGTGATCAATGCTTTGCATCACAGTCCCTTTTGTAATGATATCTAAATCGAACTGGAAGCATGGAGTGTGTCATTCTTGTCAATGTTCAATTTATATTTCTTGATACTGAATAGACTAAAACAAATGATCAATATCACATATTGATCTAGTTGAGCATAGCCATGTATTTCTAAGTCTCACTTAATCAAGAGTCTTAAGGATATCTCTCCTTTATACAGGAGTAACAAAATCCCATCTACACTACTCACATCTCTTTGCATGATCCATGACACACCCAATCAACAACTTATACATTATCCCGATTAAAGGTAACAAATGATAGCATCAAAGTGTATGACTCTTCATGTAGGGAACTATAGTGACTTCAGGTCAAAAGACTACATGCATTGTGATCACATAAAAATAACTAATGACACATGTTTATTTATGCAGTATTCTTACAATGGATCAATCCAGTACATTTGTTCACTAATAATGTACCTATATATTAACTTGATATCATATATCTATAATTCATAATCATCAGTCACCATATATAATAGTCTTAATGTATTATTATTATCCCTTCTGCAGTAATATTCCACTGTGGACATTTTTAGGAATAACAAAACTAGTCCAGGGATAATTATTATATTTAAATTATAAATTGCGTAAAAATAAAATAAAATAAAATATAATGCATTGTACATTATTCCAATCATCTTATGATTAGTTCTTAGGATAGACACTAACAATAAGATGCTAATACCTTCCCTACATGTAACTAACTCTCAAATTTAAACTCTAGAAATGCAAATTTCTTTAATTTTTCCAATCACACCATAAAAAATTGATTAGTGATGACTCTATTTTCATTTTATTCATACTTCAACTAAGGAGATACAAAATTGCTCGCCTCCCACATTTGCCTTAAGGCATGTTATGATAAGAATAAAAAAAGAAACTTGAAAAATGGACATAATCAAATAAAGTTTGTTTGATGGTCATGAAATATCCTGTGGACAAGATCATTAGATAAAGCATCCCTAACTTAAAGGATGCTAAAACTTATATAGATTTTGTTGTTGAGAATTTTGTAAAATTTGATAAAGCATAGAAAGGTCATTATTTTTCACTACCCAAGGAAATGACTTGTGATGGAATTAATGGAGCATGGAAGCATACTCTAAAACTAATCAACTACTATAATAAGTTGAATAATGAACATTTATCTTAACACAATCAAAATTAGAATACTAATTTAATAAAAAAAAATTGCAATTGAGGGTGACAAATTAGGTCAAACCCTTATGATCCATTTAACACATCTTATCATAATGATTTACTGGCTATAAATGCAAAATAAAATCAAATAGAATGCAAATAGAAGTGAAACATGATAGGATGCAAGAATGTAGTATCCAAGAAAGAAAGAAAAATAAATACAAATAAACTAATTTAAGCAAGGTTAATTTGAAATTAAATAGAATGCTCAAATGGAAACAAAATGCAGAAGTAATATATAAAAACAATAAAGAAACATAATTGACCTAAGGATTTGAGAACTCTTAGTGGATTAATCACAGATCAAAATATATCTGATAATTCTAATTAATTTTTAGCCTAGATGATCCAAAACCCTTGTAATAATTCATAAATTTTACATTAGATTGTCATCTAGAATTTAATTAATTAAAATTAATAGAACTTAGCAATCACTATAATTCATAAAGCCAAATTTAAATTGATTTGAAAATAGAATTTAGCTAAATTGAAGAATTAAACTAGAAACCTTTGATTTAATTATCCAACCCTTCATTCCTACATGAAAAATCTTGATTAACTAACTATAATTGAACATAAAAATAGGTAGATATTAGAAATCACAACATCAAACATAATTTATACTAAATCAGTATTTAACTCATCAAAAAATTAGCCTTCTATGGCTTAAAAAGAAGAAATTTGAAAAAGAGAAAAAAGTTGTTTAGTGTTGTGTAAAAATTGTGTTCTTGCCTCTGAAGGTATAAAACCTTATATTTAATTTTCTCTCTTCTAAAACCTAATGGACCAAGATCATATGCCTTCTATGGTTATAAAAAATAGGGGCCTTACAAATTTTTAAAAGTTCAGAACCTAATTTACAAAATAAAATATTACAAGAGTTACTATAGTAAAATCTTGTAGGTTTGAATTCTAAGCATTGTAAGACCTTAAATATTATGTAGTTTCACTAAACCACAAACATAAAACTTATAAATTTGGCCCTTAGGAAATTTTTTTGCATTAATTTTACCTTAATTTGACTTCTAAAACTCTAAATATAGCCTAAAAATTAAGATTGGATTAGTTTGGATAAAAATAGATTATTAACTTTATTAATAATTTCAACTTTCCAAACACTTAGACAAAGCTTTAGCTAACACATGAAAGTTGTAAAGCTTCCTCTAATATTTTCAATGATATAAAGATCTCCTAAATCTGTATCTAAAACTTAAGTTATAGTTGAAAACCTGAAATAATGTAAAAATTCAGCATTAACTCAATAATTTTAAAACATTGGAAAATAAACACCCAAACACATAACAAGATTAATTCTATAAAATTAAGCATATGTAATAATTAAAAAGCATAAAAATATGAGAAAATAATATAGATAAAATCTTACACATCAAAGAACATAGGTATTGATTTAAGAGATAGTTTTCTAATTTAGGAAGCATTGAAGTTGTTGCCTCCATAATTTGACATTTTAAAGGCCTTTACAACATTTAGAAGGGCAAGTGGACAACTAATGAAATGATATCAATTATCAGTTAAGTAAAAGAAGATATGAAAAAAGGAAAGGTTTAGACAGTTAACTTTATTTCTTATGGTTTGACTTCAAAATAAAGGGTAATAGAGTATTTTAAGAACCATAAGAGATCTTTACATGATTAAAAAAAAGGCCAAAAGAATGATAGCCAAAACCATAGTTTAAAGAAATTGTAGATTTGGTAAGGAGTATGAGCACAAGAAATGGATTGTTTCAAGTTTAAAAGATAGGTAGAGAAAAAAAGAAAGATTCTAAGAAACTTGAAGAAAAGTATTAATGTTAGAGATGGTTACTTGCATTTTTTATTTAGCTTGTACTAGAAGCATAATATTTTATATTTTTTCTTAAAAGAATTCATTTTTCTAACTATTATATTTTATCTTAATGAATATTTTATTATTTTTATGAATAAAATTCATTTTGAATTTATGATAAATATGTGTTTGTTTCCATACATTATTTAATGAATTATTTTAGCATTTCTAATTTAAGTTTTTCTAAACTAAAGCTTAAATCTTAAAACCATCTTTAGATTTTGTAAGTAACTACCATTTTTTAAAGAATGTTTTGAATAATAAGAGTTATAATATGCTACAAAAGGTAAGAGTTAGAAAATTTAGTGACTCTATAAGAGCATAAATTAATGAATCATTTTTATTATCCTAACATCTTATCCCATGTAACCAATCGATTAAAAGAATCAAGAAACTCCCTTGATGAAGACCTATAAAGTTTACTTGATCCTTTAGAATGGATTATAATAATAAGATATGAGTTGGTCTTACTATATGAGATTGAACCTAGGATCAAATTAAATTGCTCATGAACAATATGCTAGTAAAAAACTAATGAAGTCTTAAGTCTAAAAGGGATGCTCAAATGAAATTAAAGGTTTAGATCATATGAGTAATTAAAACGCTATCCTTAGAAGGAAGGTACACTACAAAGAGACTTCCTTAATAGTGACATCTTGAGACTTGCTTTATGTGGTTGTGAAATAGATGGTTCATTTTAGTGGGAACTACATTTGCTTGAATTATACAACCTTCCTAGATGGTGACCTAATGGAATTAATATGAAATAAATAGACATTTTTTGAGAGGAAGATAAAGAATATCTTGCAAAAAATAAAAGGTTTACCTAGATAGTTGTATTTCAATTTGGTGAAAATATAACCTCTTTTAGATTCAAGAAAAGCAATATAGACTAATGTGTGATAATAAGATGGGTATTTTGGTTTTGTGTGACAATGGCATTTTCTTTATCGATGTTAATGTGGACATGTATTAAAATTAAAGACCGAGAAATGCCTTCTTGTATAGATACTAATATTTTTTTTATAAGTTTCAAGGGCATTTAGCTTATCTCCATAATCATGTCAAAAAAAGCCCAACACATCAATGTACTTTCATATTTGTTTATTAGTCTAAAAGGATAAAGATTTTATTAAGCCTAATGTCTTTCAAAGTGATAAAGAAAATGAATAATAAGGAATGTCTTATATGTATCAATTATAGGTAGCCTAATTTGTGTTTAGGTTAGAGATACCGGATTACTATTGTTAAGGTACTTGGTTGGTATAAGTAATTACATGTTAACTTATAAAAGATAGAAAGATCTCATAGGCATAGACTGCTTAAACTTGTTTGATTTATTATCTAGGTGATTATAAATCTATGACTAGACATATGTTAAGAGGAGTTATGAAAAATGTTAAACAATCATTTATAGTAACCTTCATTTTAGGGGTGGAGCATGTTGTGTGATATAAATGTGTTTATAAAGCTATTTGGTCAAGGGATTTCCATTCCTAATCATTTATGTTTTGTCACAACCACACAATTACGATGATATCTCTTTGAGCGAAAAAGATTTCACCTATGCTAAGGATTTCAATACAAAGTATTAGTTTATGTAAGAGGGAGAAGATATATGAGCATATTATTTATTTATTTTTCATGAATTGTATGTTCACGGATCCACTAACCAAGGGCTTAAAAATTAATGTAAATCATTATCATGTAAATAATGTGGATTTGCTTAAGCTTTTTGCTATTCTAGGTTAGTGGGAGTATTTGATGAAATGAGCTCATTACTATCTTGAGATATGTTTAAATGCAATATTCATGATATTACCATACATTTTTTATGCACATTTTAGACTATGGTGTGTGATTAGAGACATTTAGACCTTGCCTTATTACTATATTGAGAATATTAATTCTTATTAGACATTTTAGGTGGATGCTAAGATTATTTTGTGAAGGTTTATATTTAGTCATATTAAAGTTATGTAAATCTTATTAAACATATTTATGTTAATGCTAATATTCCGATCAAATATTAATTATTTTGGTTGGTGAGGTGTAAGTATTCGATGTGTTTGATATTAATATCCTTTCAAATATAATATTTAGCATTATTGGATACTTGTGATTTCAATTAGACTTAAGGGTGTAAAGCACCATTTGATATATTAGCTTAATATTATAGTGGTCATTATTTATAAATTATGTGGATCTAAGTGGGAGATTATAGAAAATTTTAATTATGAACCTTATATAATTTATAAATTATGATTATTAATGTTAATATAAATTTGAGGAACCTAATTAAGTGATAATTTTTTGTTAAGGATTTAAATTGGTACTTAGGCCTAAATATAATATAATTTGGTATAAATTATATGATGGGTAAGATTTATGATATAATCTACCTAATAATATATTAGCTGTGCATTTCAGCATATCACTGATGATCCAACAATTTTTAATGCGTACAATACTCGCTTATACAGAAATCATTACTTTCTCTACTCTAACGTTGCACCCCACTTACTAATATGAAGATGATGTCTTGCATTTTCCTTTTTTAAAAAGTTTTAATTAGTTTCTTCCGTTTTCCATTTTAAATAGGAATGATGGCGGAATCTTTACTAATTCACATTTTCCTACTTCAGAGTTGTGTCTGATTCTTCATTCTATTAATTTGACCCAATCCTAGGCACCAAATTTGCCATCTTGCTGAGGTCAATCCTAAATTCTTCAAATTGGTATATTTCTCTATTGTTTAGACATTTTCTTTTTTGAACAAATTTTCACTAATTTCTTGTGTTTTCCATTTTAAATAGGAATGATGACATAATCTTCACTAATTCACATTTTCCTACTTTAAAGTTATGTCGAATTCTTTATTCCATCAATTTGCCCCAATCTTAGGCACTACATCATTTCATCTCTGGAACAATGACGAAAATAATTTCTTGGACTTTTTTTCTCCATTTTTTAGCCATGGATGGACTTTTTAACTTATATGTGTAATGCTGAATATTGAGTGTCATAGTTCCTAATGCATGTCAAGTGTTTGATAAAATGCTTGAGTTTAATTGGATATCTCTGGATCTAACATCTAAGCTACTTTTCTTGATCATTTCCATATTAGTTTTTAATTTTTTTGTCCAAATTAGTCCACTTCTATTCTTATTAAGTTTTTAAATTTTGTTAAAATTTGAAAGTGAATATGGTTAATTTCTATCTATTATTGTTGCAGATTGAATTACCTTCCTTTGCGTATTGCGCTTATTTTATCATTTTCCAATTTAGTTCTTTTTGGTCATTGTTTTTCCTCTATCCTATAAGTGGTGTTGCTTTTATTTATATGCCCATTCCTCCTTTGGTAGTGATTTTCTTTTTCTTTTTTTTTCTGGTTCTATAATGGCATTTCTTTGCTAATATTTGAAATGGTACAATTCTCGCACTAAAATTTTAGTTTTAGATTTTGATTTATTTTTTGAAAAAAATTCTAAGCCTTAAAGACACACATGTCATTTTTTCCTTGATAGGAAAAAATTCTTCATCACCAATAAAAAATGTTGTCTCAATATTATCATTACGCATTATTTCCCTAGCAATTTTACAAAGTCATACCATTTCAAAGGATGCATCCATCATAACATGCTTTTCGATGGCACCTGTTACTAATGAATCCATTGTAACATTTTAAGCTAACAGTCCATCACCATTTATCTTTTCCAAATTGAAAAACTTATAAGAAATTATGAAATAGATACACAAGGATAGTCAAACAATCATCCTTATAACAAGTTCCATATTTGATAAAGCTTGAAAATGTTAGGTTTAACCATATGAGAGACATTTAACTTTTAAACAGGCCATAGACCAGTGACTGTTAGGTGGATTTTCACTTTATCTATATTTATAAGCCTTAAACACACACATTTCATTTTTTTTGCTCTATAAAACCTATGAAGGTATTGAAAGAGATGTGGAAGTAATCTAATTGCATATTCTATTCTGCTTGGAGTTTTGCTTCTACTTATTTTTATGAGATAGATGGAATTATTTATAAATTTGGTGCCTTGATTAATCATATAAAGGATGGATATTATTTAAATATTGTCCCTTGATTAAAATATTCATTTGGTCCCTTGATTAATTCTTTTAACATAATTAGTTTTAGTCCTTTTAAGTTTTTATCTTTTTAGTGCCTCGTTTAAATTTTAGAAAAATGGTTATTATTTGTTTTGCTTTTCAATTATCATTTGTTGGTAGTTGAATTTACAAATTGATAATATAAGCTATGTTTCCAATTGTCATTACGTCCTAAATTTTTTTAAGCTTAAATGTTGAAATTGGAATGTTGTTTCCAATTGTCATCATGTTTTTAGCATTCATATACTAAAGGTAAATGCATTTTATTTATTGCAAAAATTCATCCCTATACTTGGAATATGGCACATCTTTTGAAAGTCACACCTTATCTTACATCTACTATAGCCTCAACATGCTAGTATTTTCTTCTCTTTCTTTTTCATATCAATTTGTTTAATAAATTCTTACTTTCCTTTCTAGATTTCTCAGTATGTTAATTATAGTAATTTTGGTTTTAGATGTGTTAGTTTATATCAAGAAGCAAAATATGGCTAGGAATAACTTAATACTCTAGAATTATTCCTCTCTAAGTAAGTGAAAATGAGTGTAAAGTTGTAGTACTTATAGTAGGCACTGATTGAATTATCAGTCGACATCCTATCTTTTATAATATTTTTCCAGAAAAGTCAAGTCTTCATTGTGGAAAAAACATTTTTAATTAAAAAAAAGTACTATATTTGTTAAAAATATAATCAAAGCAATGTTAATGAAAATTTAAAGAAGTGGAAGGATATTATGGAAGACGAAAAATAAGCTTGAAAATGGAGGAATAATCTCTCCACCTAATTTGTAATGACAATTATTAGTTCATTGCTTTTGTTATAAAGATTGGCTTTGTTTGCACTTGCAACAATATAAAGATTATACTTTGTTGTTCCTTATATGTTAATGCAGCTACTCTTCTGGTTTGCAGCTTCTTTAGCTAATGGCAACAGTCCTTTGCAACAAAGAGAGAAGCTTTTTCTTCTGGGTGTTGGATATTACAGAAGTGATGATTTATCAAGGTGTCAGTAACTTGTGGAGCAATGTTTGCAGGTCTATCTTTCTTCATTTATAAGTAACCATCCATCTAGGAACCAATGTTTTCCTTATGTTATTACTAAAATTATCTAATGTGATAACCTATATTTTCTAACACAACTTAGTTAACCCCTTGGGTTTTGTTCATATTCATCTTTTGGAAGCCATGTAAATTAAGACTTCTTTTTATTCTCATGTGTCATTACCTTCTATCTTTTCACACGGGGGTATTTTCTTCTTAACAACTAACCAATTTACAACAGTGTTTTAATATTTGATGCATTTGTCCATTCCAATTGTTTTGTTTTATTTTTTATTCTAATTATTATATGACCTCAATTGCTTTATGGACACTATTAGATTAGAGGGCATTGAATGTTGAGAATGAGAATTAAGGATTTGAATTTTTTTATTGGCTCCACTTTTTATTATTTACCATATATTTGATGATACATGTAGAAGTTAAGTTTATTTTAGCAAAAGTAATTAGTAGCAAATCTTCAAATAATAATTATTTTGCTTTAAAAGGATACAAGTATATTATGGGGTAGTTGAAATTTACATCCAACACACTAAGAGGAATTGATATTATTTTCAATTAATTTGTCACTTATATTCTAAAATAATAAAATTTTAAGAAATTTTATACTTAAAATTTTGTGAGGACATTACATAAATCCTTCTATTTTAAGATAGAACCGATTGAAATTTACATTCCATAGTATGCTTTTTATAATAAATGTCCAAAGTATTAAGATTCAACTCTAATTTATATATCATATTATATATAAATTAAATTTTGATATGTTTATATATTATATTATATTATATGCAAATTGAATTTTAATGTGTTTTTAAAAATGAAAAGATAAAAACCTGTGCATTGCACGGGTTAATATTTAATTTAATTATTATATTATGAAGTCATTATCTTTAAAACTGCACACTACTGTATATCATCATCCTATTAGAATATATAAAAAGAATGTCAGTAAGGGTTTCCTAAAAGGGTGATTCTCTTTCAACATTTCTTTTGTCTATATTGTTTCAGGTGAATACTTGGTAATCAAGAGTTCTTGATTAGAGTCACAAATCAAATTATCTAGATTTAACTCATTCTACTTGTTTGCTTCAAGCTCCTTAACTTATTTTTAAGAGTTCTTTATGTCCTTGTATAGGATGGGAGTTGCTTCCTTAAGGTTTGTAGTTGTTTAGGTGGTGTTTGATTCGCGAAATGTTTTTAACATTCCCGAAAAAGTTTTAAGGGAATATTACATTCCCATGTTTGGTTCAAAATTTAAAAGAAAAATGTCTAGGAATGTTACATTTCCCAGAATCTTTTTAACATAACATTCTCCTAAAATATTCCTATAGGAGATATGGGGGGATGTGAGTATTTCAGATTCCCATGTAATGGGAATGTGATATTAAAATATTCACAAAAAAATTTATAGTGAACTAAACATAGGAATATTACATTTTCATTAATTAAATTACCAAGAATCACATTTCAGAGAATGTATACTTTCTTGAGAATGTAAGATTCGGTGAACCAACGTGAACCAAACGCCAACCAAATGCCACCTTAATGTTGGGTAGCCTTCTCTTCTACCCAAAAAATAAAAGGTTTTTCAAACAAAATTTAGAATGAAAATAAAATAATATTTGGTATTTTTTGAAATTTAAGAATCAATTTTTATTCGAGCTATCATTTAGTAAAAATCAATTCAAAACAAATTTTACAGAAAAGAAAATTGATATTCATTTAGTTAGTTTTCATTACAACTAGACTTTATTTCTTTCCTATACTTCTTTATCATGTTATTGAAACAAACGGAGATTTATCATCAAAACCAGTTTGGCACCAAAATTAAAACAAATCCAAATGTAATTTTAAACATTTAAATTTAAATCTATTTAATTTGAATATAACAAGCGTGTATTTATAAATTAAGATTGGCAACCGGATATCACATGATACATTGAGCGAAATTGAACAAAGCGGAGGAAGTTACTTATAAAGGGCTCCGCCTTCTCTGTAGCTTTGTTCTTCCCGTATCTTAGGTTTCCATGCAACCATTCTTCCGTCAATAATTTTTGACATTTAAGCGCATAGTATGAGATTGATTACTGTTGTCTGAAAATTCGGTAAAATTGGTTGTACATTTTCTGGAATGCATGTTAGGGTTCTATTAACTAGGGGAGGAAGTGTGAGGAATTAGGGTGCCGAATTTGGGGTTTTCTTGTTTGGTGAGCTGATATAACAAAAGCTTCGATTTTTTCTTTGATTTTTGTTCAATAACGTGAAGACAGATGTTACCGATTAATCGATCTGGAACAGTGTGATTGCCGCTCGGTAGCGAGCGAGTTGACAAATTGAGGGGTGGGTTGGTTTTTGTATGGAAACTCGGAGCCGGAAGCGGGCGGAGGCTTCCTCAGCGGCCCCTTCATCATCATCTTGTGGTCCCACCACTCGTTCTAGCAAGCGCGCTCGTCTTTCTGCTGCTGCTTCTTCAAATCCCTCTGCTTCTGTTCATTCTGTTTTGACTCGTTCTCGTGTATCTAGGAATCAGGAAGTTGTGCCGTCTGGGAACTCTGGTCCAATGGACTCGACTAATGAATCATCTGGGTCACGCCGGGATCGCCGTGGGAAGAATTTAGATAAGGACAATTCCGATAAAGGGAAGGAAAAAGAACTTGATGTTAGGATGAGGGATAGAGATAAGGAGGGAGAGAGGAGCTTAGGACTGAACATGGAAGCTGGGAGTGCTGGGGATGACGATGATGACGATAGCGAGGGCGGCGTGGGAATACTGCATCAGAATTTGACATCTGCGAGTAGTGCACTTCAAGGGCTTCTTCGCAAACTTGGTGCCGGTTTGGATGATCTTCTTCCATCATCAGCCATGGGTTCTGTATCCTCGTCTCACCAAAGTGGTAGGTTGAAGAAAATTCTATCTGGTTTGCGGGCGGATGGGGAAGAAGGCAGGCAGGTTGAGGCATTGACCCAGCTTTGTGAAATGCTGTCAATTGGGACTGAAGAATCACTTAGTACATTTTCAGTTGATTCATTTGTTCCAGTGCTTGTGGGGTTGCTTAATCATGAGAGCAATCCTGATATCATGCTTCTTGCGGCCAGGGCGCTAACCCATCTATGCGATGTTCTCCCTTCATCATGTGCCGCAGTTGTGCATTATGGTGCAGTGTCATGCTTTTGCGCAAGATTGCTTACCATTGAGTATATGGACTTAGCTGAGCAGGTTATTTCTTGTCTATTGCTAGTATGTATCTGTGCATGGACTTAGCTAGCTAGCATAAGTCAGTACGGTTAGTGGAAATCTTAATTGGCAACTCCATATATTTTGTTCTTATGGAAAAAACTTGTTAAATTTAATGTTGAACTGTTATTACATGCAACCTACACCATAACATAAACATAAATATGTTTCACGTGGTTCCTGTGGTATTATGGTATGCTTTATTCTCACGGTAGAAATTCATTTTAGGAATAACGAATTCTAGTCTGATAATGATATTTTTACCACTTGGTAGTTCCTGTGGAGAGCTGTGCTTTTTTTTTCTCCTGAATTCTAATATACATTATGTTGACATAAACAGTCCCTCCAAGCTTTGAAAAAGATATCTCAGGAGCATCCTACAGCGTGCCTACGAGCTGGTGCTCTTATGGCAGTGCTTTCTTATCTGGATTTCTTCTCTACTGGAGTTCAGGTAACAAATTGATGAAATGCCAACATCATGTCATTGATTATAATTTTCAATACTCAGTTGCCACAATTCAAGTGGCTCTCTACTGTTCACAGTTCACACTTCACACCCTTGGTGATCGAGTCTATATTGGCTTGTTTTTCAGCGAGTTGCACTGTCTACTGCTGCAAATATGTGCAAGAAGCTTCCATCAGATGCAGCTGACTTTGTGATGGAGGCTGTTCCTCTTCTGACTAACCTTCTTCAGTACCATGATTCCAAGGTATGTCTTTTTTGGTGTATATTACCAGGCAAGATGACATGTTATTATCATTGCAGTGGAAACTGCAAATAGCTTGCTGCACCCTTGGTTTTGAATTAATTTTTTTTTTTCATGGAAGGAAAATGATATTGACTTGAGCTTATAATTCCTATAGGGAGCTAGAGCTTTATTATAGTTACCAGAAACTATGTTTTGACCAATGTACACTTATCGGAAATTATGTTTTTTTGCTCCCATAGCCCTGCCTAAAGCTTTATCATTACAAAAAACATTAATTTCTCATGGAATTATATAAAAATGTTCCATATCCTATTTTTGTACATGTACCCTGATTTTGTACCTACCATGTTTGTGGTAACTATGAGCTTTACTTTGTGCAATTCTATTCTGTAGGTCCTGGAGCATGCCTCTGTTTGTTTAACTCGAATTGCTGAAGCATTTGCATCATCTCCGGACAAATTAGATGAATTGTGTAATCACGGACTGGTAACACAAGCTGCCTCACTTATATCCACCAGCAGTTCTGGAGGGGGGCAGGCATCTCTCAGCACACCTACATATACGGTAAGTGTGATTTTGACTTAAAAAGTCTGCTCCTGGTTAATACCTGTCAGGTTGTAGCATGACTTCATTGGAATGTGCAGGGTTTAATCCGACTTCTTTCCACCTGTTCAAGTGGCTCTCCTCTTGGAGCTAAAACGCTGCTTCTTATTGGAATAAGTGGCATTCTTAAAGATATACTATCTGGTTCTGGTATTTCTGCTAATGCCTCCGTTTCACCTGCATTGAGTAGGCCACAAGAGCAGGTAGAGGGTACTTCAATTTTATTCTTCTACTATATTGTATGGTGTCTTGTCTTTGTATGGTTAAATTTGATTTTTTTTGGGCTTCAAATCCAGTGTGTATGTTGAATGAAAGTTTCTTTACTCCCTTATCTATGTGAAAAGTTAAACTTGTACTGATTCTTTAATCATATATAGATATTTGAGATCGTGAACCTGGCAAATGAACTCCTACCCCCATTGCCTCAAGGATCAATCTCCCTTCCACTCAGCTCCAACTTATTTGTGAAGGGAACTGTGGTAAAAAAGTCTCCTGCTAGCAGCTCTGGGAAACAAGAAGACATAAATGGAAATGTTCCAGAGATATCAGCTCGCGAGAAATTATTAAATGATCAGCCTGAGCTTCTGAAGCAATTTGGGATGGATCTCCTCCCAGTTTTAACACAGGTTAAAATTTGCAGCATTTTGTTTGCTTCTGTCCCTTTTCATTTACCTGCCTATGACTAATTAGTAGTATTGCCTTGATTTGGAAGTAGATCTATGGTTCCAGTGTCAATGGTCCTGTCAGGTACAAATGTCTATCTGTTATTGGAAAGTTAATGTATTTCAGCACTGCAGAGATGATTCAGTCGTTGTTGACTGTGACAAACATTTCAAGGTACTGAGAAGTTAAATTGGATTGATATTGCTTGGTCTGCTCACTGGTTTTAGGTCCATATACTTATATGTTAATGCTTTGATCATATAGTTTTTTAGCAGGCGTTTTATCATGGAAAGATCCACATGTTTTGATCCCTGCATTGCAAATTGCGGAAATTCTTATGGGAAAGCTTCCTGGGACATTCTCAAAGATGTTTGTCAGAGAAGGTGTTGTCCATGCAGTGGATCAACTAATCTTAGCCAGTAATCCAACCAGTGTCTCTGCACAAGCATCCTCTGCTGAGAAGGACACTGATACTGTATCTGGATTGTCAACACGCTCTAGGCGTTATCGTCGTCGCAGTGGTAATCCAAATCCAGATGTAAATCCTTCGGATGAAGTTAAGAATCCTGTTTCCGTAAATGTTGGTTCTCCTTCAAGTTCTATTGAGATGCCAACCATTAATTCTAGTCTTCGGATGTCTGTTGGTTCTGCTGCTAGAGCTTTTAAAGATAAATACTTTCCTTTGTATCCTGGGGATGATGAAGTTGGTGTTACTGATGATCTTCTGCATTTGAAAAATCTTTGCATGAAGCTGAATAAAGGGGTTGATGACCAAAAGAATCAAACAAAGGGAAAATCTAAAGGTTCTGCATCTGGTTTGGAAGATAATTCTGCAAGTATGGAAGGGTATCTAATTGGCATCATTTCTGAGATGCTAAAGGAACTTGGTAAAGGAGATGGTGTGTCTACTTTTGAATTTATTGGTAGTGGTGTTGTGGCAGCTTTGCTGAACTATTTTTCTTGTGGGCATTTCTCTAAAGATAGAATCTCAGAAACTAATCTGCCCAAACTTCGCCAACAAGCAATTAGAAGGTTTGACTCATTTGTAGCTGTTGCATTACCTTCCAGTACTACTAATGGGGATTTGGCTCCTATGACAGTGTTGGTCCAGAAGCTTCAAAATGCATTGTCCTCCTTGGAACGCTTCCCTGTTGTGTTGAGCCATTCTGCTCGGTCATCTGGTGGAAGTGCACGCCTCTCCTCTGGATTAAGTGCATTATCTCAGCCCTTTAAGTTGCGTCTTTGTCGAGCCCAGGGGGAAAAATCACTACGTGATTATTCATCCAATGTGGTACTAATTGATCCATTAGCAAGTTTAGCAGCTGTTGAAGAATTTCTTTGGCCCCGTATACAGCGTAGTGAATCTGGTCAGAAGCCCCCTGTGCCTTCCAGTAATTCTGAATCCGGGCCGACTTCTGGAGGGGCTGGTGTTTCATCACCATATACTTCTACTCCTTCCAATACTCGTCGTCACTCTACTAGATCCAGATCATCTGTAAATATAGGTGACAAACCCAGAAAGGAACCATCTCAAGATAAAAGCATAAGCTCATCTAAGGGTAAGGGCAAAGCTGTCTTGAAGCCTCCACAGGAGGAGGGAAAAGGACCACAAACAAGAAATGCTGCACGCAGAAGAGCAGCTCTTGATAAAGATACTCAAATGAAGCCAGTGAATGGCAACTCTACTTCTGAGGTATGCTGCAACAACCATAGTTATTTACGGCGCATGGCACACAATTGTGATGAGAGCCCTTGGCACTATGGAGCATTGTGCGCAACGTTGTGCATGGAAATTTCATTTATGGTGCATATAAAATTATACTATTCCATATATTTTAAATAGGACAATAAATTAAGAATATAGCATTAAAAGATTAAATTGAAACATAAAAGCAAATGTAACATTAAAATTAAGTTCATAAAAACAGAGCAAAGAGAAATTTTAAATCATAAAAACAGAAAGGAGAAAGCAGGCACCAAGAGCTTAGTGCATACAAATGCAATGCAAGAGGGAAAAAAAGTACCAGTGGAAGTGAGTCCCTGGGGGGGGTGTTAAGCATGGGAAGCTGTAGCAGTCGCTGGAGAAGCTGCTCCAGCTACCAAAGTAGAGACATTTGAGCAGGCCTTCACAGTTGCTCAACATAATCGCAGAAGGAAATGACAAAAAATAGATAAAATAGGATTTTTTCCAAAGATTAAATGAATAGAATTGTTTTATATCTATTGCTTTGGAATGGCGCACTTGTGTTGCGCTAGACAATTGTGCAAATAGCACATATTGCACGCGCCATGAATGGGCAATGTAACATGTATGGCGCGGTGCAACAATCCTTGGTGCATCGCAATGAGCCATGGCGTGCGCTAAAGTGCACCTTTAATGACTATGGCAACAACCTATGCATGAGTTAGGGGGGAACCTATTCCTTTGAAGTAGTAACTACCTTTGGATTGTTAGGCCTGATGTTTATTCTTATGGTTTACCTTCCTCTTTGGTGTTACGATTCACTTCATTTCTATAACATGTATGGCCTATGACTGAAGTGGATTATTCTTCATGTATATTGATTGAAGGAAAGGGTTTGAATCTAACAATAAGGTTTTATGGTTAAATTCTTTTCATTTTAGATGACAACTTATAAGTTTCTTAGAAGTAGGGTGTTCAGATTATAACAAGTTTTCTTCTAGAAATGTTGGTTATGATGAATCTGTGTTGCTTCTGGGGCCAGATAGTTGTATTTAAATTGTGTAAATGTTTTATCATCTTGAGGATTATATTTTCTGAAGTATCTTGGTATAACCATGAGAACGGTGGCTTTTCCTCTTAGGTGTTTTCTTTCTATTGGAATTATTTTCTTATTGATTTATTTATTTTTGTTTAGGATGAGGAATTGGATATATCTCCTGTTGAGATTGATGAGGCGTTGGTAATCGAAGATGAAGACATCTCTGATGATGAAGATGATGATGACCAGGAAGATGTATGTTTTCTGAGTGCCTTTTCATCCTTTCTCAGATTGTGAAGTTGTCATAACCTAGTTATTTGTCTTCTAGTATTTCATTGTAATAATTGTTTTTAAAATTGTACTTGTTTCTTTGACCTATATAGTTCTTTCTATCCAGTTCTGATGTGGCACATGTTGATTTCATTACATGTATTTTGTTATTAAAAGTGCTATAATGCTACTGCTACCCCCCTCCTATTGTTTTTATTTTTGTTGCAAGTTTTGAGGGATGCCAATGTAATCATCATCAATTATTACTATTATATGAAGGCTAGAGTATTAAGAATTAAGACTGAAAACTTTCTATTTAGTTGGACAGTGCTTAGAAGTTTGTTGTTTTGGTTTGTTTAAATGCAGGTGTTGAGGGATGATTCTCTTCCTCTTTGCTTGCCTGACAAAGTACATGATGTGAAATTGGGTGACTTGGCTGAGGATGGTACCATTGCTCCTCCTGCAAGTGATAGCCAGACTGATGCAGCCTCTGGTTCTACTAGCAAAGCTGGCACAGCCAGAGGGTCAGATTTGGCTGATTTTAGGAGTGGCTACTCTTCTAACCCAAAAGGTGCAATGTCATTTGCTGCTGCTGCCATGGCAGGACTTGGATCAGGCAATAGCAGAGGTATAAGGGGTGGCAGAGACCGTCAAGGGCGCCTTTTATTTGGTAGTTCTAGTGATCCCCCAAGGTTGATCTTTACTGCTGGTGGAAAGCAGCTAAGTAGGAATTTGACTATATATCAGGCAATTCAGAGACAACTTGTGCTAGATGAAGATGATGATGACAGGTTTGGTGGCAGTGACTATGTATCTGGTGATGGAAGCAGGCTGTGGGGTGATATTTACAATATTACTTATCAGAGGGCAGAAAACATGGCTGATAAGGCTTCCACTGGGGGTTCATGTTCTAACACATCAAAATCTGCCAAATCTACATCAGAATCAGCATCAAATTCTGGTTCTGAATGCAAGTTGCATCAGACATCTCTATTAGATAGTATATTGCAGGGAGAATTGCCTTGTGATCTTGAGAAATCTAATGCTACATACAATATATTGGCACTTCTGCGTGTACTGGATTGTTTGAACCAGCTTGCACCCCGTTTAAGAGCCCAGATGGTTTCTGATAGCTTTTCTGAGGGAAAAATCTCAGATTTAATTGAGCTAGGTGTTGCCACTGTCTCTAGGGTGCCTCCTGAGGAATTTGTAAGCAACAAGCTTACTCCTAAATTAGCCAGGCAAATTCAAGATGCCCTTGCACTATGCAGTGGGAGTCTTCCCTCATGGTGTTACCAGTTAACGAAAGCATGCCCTTTCTTGTTTCCTTTTGAGACCCGACGGCAGTATTTCTATTCAACTGCCTTTGGGTTATCCCGTGCACTGTATCGTCTTCAGCAGCAGCAGGGTGCTGATGTTCATGGATCAACAAATGAGAGAGAGGTAAGAGTTGGAAGATTGCAGCGCCAAAAGGTCCGCGTCTCTCGAAACCGTATTTTGGATTCTGCTGCCAAGGTAATGGAGATGTATTCTAGTCAAAAGGCTGTACTTGAAGTAGAATATTTTGGTGAAGTTGGCACTGGATTGGGTCCCACACTTGAGTTTTATACTCTTTTAAGCCATGACCTACAAAAAGCTGGACTACAAATGTGGAGATCCTATTCCTCAGTGAATCATTCAATGGAAATTGAAGGAGAGGAGTACAGAATGAAAGGCAGTGATGGAGAACTTGTTCAAGCTCCTCTTGGGTTGTTCCCTCAGCCTTGGCCCCCTAGCAGCGATGCTTCAGAGGGTAGCCAGTTTTCTAAAGTGATTGAGTATTTCCGGCTTCTAGGGCGTGTCATGGCTAAAGCACTTCAAGACGGACGCCTATTGGATTTACCTTTATCAGTTGCATTTTGTAAGCTTGTTGTTGGTCAGGTAAGTTGTTGCTGATGCCTTTCAGGTTTTTTTACCAGTTGATTTTACTTTAGCTCTAGTTCATCCTTCGGAACCATATCACATCCCGGATCTAATGAAATAGGATGAATTGAGATGGTTTTTTGTAAATACATAATTATCTTGAATATATTAACTATTTCTTTATTTTCTGATACATGAAAAGAGATAGCAATCCTCCCATAATAATAATAATAATAATAATACTTAAAGGTTGCATGGAAACAGAGACTTTTAGCTTAGACATAGAACTTCCAATTTGTTTCAGGAGCTTGATTTGCATGACATTCTTTCTATTGATGGTGAACTTGGGAAGACTTTGCAAGAGTTGGATGCCCTTGTTTGCCGGAAGCATTGTCTAGAATCAATTGGTAGTGGCTACAGTGAGACAACTGATTGTTTGCATTTTCGTGGGGCCCCAATAGAAGATCTCTGCTTGGACTTCACACTTCCTGGTTATCCAGAGTACATCTTAAAACCAGGAGATGAAATTGTATGCAGCTTAATTTGAGTCAGTATGTATTTCCACTGTTTGCTATTGTGAAATTATGGTTGACTTTGCCAAAATTTCAGGTAGATATCAATAATCTGGAGGAGTATATATCCTTGGTGGTTGACGCCGCTGTCAAGACTGGAATTATGCGTCAAATGGAGGCATTTAGAGCTGGGTTTAATCAGGTGCACACTATTGTTATCTGCAATGATTCATTTTCATTTCTAAATTGCACGTTGGTTGATGGTCATAGTATGGAATTTTTTCCTTATTTATTTGTACCTTGTCCATTTTTAAGTTTTGCTCTTTGCCTATTGCTTCTTGTTCTGACATTTTTGTTGATAAGTATAGTTTACTGGGGTTTGATTCAACTATAAATTTTCATTATTCTGTTTTCATTTGATGGGATTTAGAGTGAGTTTTTAGTGTTGTATTTGGTAATTTGTCAAATTCTGAAAGTTCATACCGATCCCTCATTTTTTTTTTCGTGTGTGTTTATTGTTACCTTCTACTGTGAAGGGGATAGCTGGCCTCAATACTGTGATTAAATATATTAGAATATTATGAAATGTTAGTTTCTGTTCTTTCATTGATGCTGGCAATATGTGTGCCCACAATCTTCTGCCTACACCTCAGATGATGTGTTTTCTAGATATTTAATTTGAAATAAGCAGGACAATATTGGGGGAAGATAGTTACAAATTTGATTCCTTTTGTTTTTTAATAGAAAAATAAATTTATATAAATAGGAGAAGGAATATGTGAGAGGAGAGGATAAGTAACTCTCAAAAGTTAATACAAGATTGCTGTTGAATTTCTATGTCGGACAAATTCAACCTTCTGGAGAAAAAGGAAAAAAAAAAAGAATCCTGTTCTATTAAAAAAAAAAATGAAATTAGGTTAAGTCTGATTTCTGAAAATTCCAACATTTCTTTCCACCCAAATGCACCAAATAATTGTTCTCATCCTTACTCCCTCCACAATTCCTGAAATTAATATATATATATATATATATATATATATATATATATATATATATATATATATATTAAAAAAGAAAAAAAAAACCAAATTTGAGGGGCACACCCAGGTACCATTAAATAAAGAATAATTTGGTCCAAAACTCCCAAGCCATATCACAATGCAAATCGGATAATTGTTGGTCTCTGGATTTTGGCAACATATCTCACACGTCTGGAGGGCAGTGCCTTATGAGGCACAAATTTGTTTCTTCTTGTCAAGTTGGAAATCTAAAATTCCCTCTTGCATGCTTGTGCTTGTCAATGCAGGTTTTTGACATATCATCTTTGCAAATTTTTACTCCGCAAGAATTGGACTATCTGCTTTGTGGCCGTAGAGAGCTGTGGGAGGTAACTTGTTTCCAAGTATATCATTTGCTAATTAACTATTGAAATTTTCACTATGGGATTTCATGACCATATATCTGTATAATTCTGCAGGCTGAGACACTTGCCGACCATATAAAATTTGACCATGGATACACAGCAAAGAGCCCTGCTATAGTTAATGTATTGTTATATTCTTTTATGTTAAAAATCTGTTTATGAAATTTTTGGCTCTTTATCCTTGATCCTTATGATGTTTGTGTACTGCTTAGTTACTTGAAATTATGGGAGAATTCACACCAGACCAGCAGCGAGCTTTCTGTCAATTTGTTACTGGTGCACCTAGGCTTCCACCTGGAGGGCTGGCAGCACTGAATCCGAAATTGACGATTGTGAGGAAGGTACTCTAAACTCTAAACTTTAAACCCTATACACCCTATATAGAAAATGTTCTACTTGATGAGATTATGCCCTCTTGCATATTTGTATTTGAAGTTGGCATATCCAGTGGTATTGCATTTCTTCTGATATTTGTATTCAGGGCTTTAAGAATCTGGTGGAATTTTTTAATTACTCGTCAGTATGAAATTGTTCTTCCAGTAAATATAGAAGAGTTATCTGACTCTTGATGGTCTTAAATATATGATTGCAATTTTTTTTTTTTTACTTTTGTTAGTTTAGAGGTTAGTTTTGTGTTGTGTGTGTCATTAAATGTGCCTCTAATGTTTATAATTGATTTTACATGTTTGGGTGCAGCTTTCCTCAACCGCAGCTAATGCTTTGTCCAATGGGAATGGACCATCAGAATCAGCAGATGATGACTTGCCAAGTGTGATGACATGTGCCAATTACCTTAAGCTTCCTCCTTATTCTACGAAGGTACTATAGTATGACATTTGTTGTTTGCACATGTCCAAGCAGATTGTTCGAGGCTTCCAGCTTCTATTGCATCATCTTTGGGTACTAATATTTTATGTTCAATCTTAAACAGGAAATTATGTACAAGAAACTACTCTATGCAATCAATGAAGGCCAGGGATCCTTTGATTTATCATGAGTTTTCGGGAATAACCAGAAACCTATGTTTATTTGATGAACTGGGGTTTATTCCCCGGGCATGATTGTTTTTTGGTTGTATGTACCGTCCTCGTTACTTTTCTAATAATGGCCTTATTGTAGGTGCCATTTGAAGATTCTAACTCAGGTGAATCCCCCCCCCCCCTTTTTTTTCCTCCTCTCTCCTTATTGAGAGGTTGTGTCCATGTAATATCAATTATAATGGAGTTATGTGTATCAATGTGTTGTGATCGTGATTTGTTGAATTTTGAATTTGTTCTGCAGATGGCATTTGAATTTTGCTGAGGCTGGAGCATTTTCAAGGCGTAAAGGAATATGTGGAGCAGTTTTTTTTGTTGTTTAGAACTTGTAAATAAAATAGAAATGTTGAGATTTTGTCTTCCCCCCCCCCCCCGGGGGGGGGGGGATTTCCATTATTCTGTTTATGGTTAAATATATTGGCAGTAAGATTATACATGTATGAGATGGCTAAATGAAAAGAAATAATAGTTAGTATAAGTCTTACATGATTTGGTTATTTCTTTTCTTACTTAATAAATCTGGTTTTTCAATCTTGGCATATGTATGATGTATGTACACTTGGCAAAATCAGACTTTCCTTTGATTTGATGCACTGTTTAGTTACAACTTCCGGTTCATTTTCTAGTCTTTATGTTAGTAGGGAATATTAAAATCTAGATATATAATTTTGCAAATTTCATACTAGTACTCTTTTTTACAAATTTTGTACGGATCAAGTAGATATCAATTTCGTAATTTCTGAATACTAGACAGCCTCCAGCCTGCGGCGAAACTTTTAGAACCTTGAAATCCTTGTGCATCGTTGCTGTGAAAACCAAGTCGTTGCTGCCATGTCGTTTTGTTGCAGTAGAACCCTCGTTGCTGTCATGTCGTCTTGGTATCTCTTGACTTTCACACACTTTTCCCATCTCTGGTTGTCGAATTTTCTTTTTGCTTCCTAATTAGGCGGTGATGGAATGAAAATTACTTTTCTTTGTTATAGGAGTGGATTCGTGTTTTTTTGGCTGTTTCTAGTCTAATTTCCCGAAGTTCTGCTCTACCTGCTGTTTAGATCTTGCTCATGTCATAGAGTCTCAAAAGTTTGGTCATGTTTATTGATCCTTACCCACAAATGCATATTTGGGTAAATTTTGGTTAATATTTCTGGTTCTAAATTTGGTGTTTCTGGATTGGATTTTAGCTGTTGGCAGCGGTGTTTGCGACTTGGGCTCTATAATTCGGATTTATCTTACAACTTGACTCTACTTGGATCTTCGATTTGCTTTCAAGTCTGGTTACTCTGCTTTTAATTGCTGACTAGGGTGCTATACTCTGCTTTTAGTTATGGTTGGTGTGGGGGTTTGTATTTTGTAATTTTGTGTTTCAAGTCTCTTCCGATGGTTCTATTGGTCCGGTGATTTTGTTGCTGGTTTTCTTTAAGGTTTTTCTTGGGCTACAAATACGATAACCAAATCAACTCATTTGGATATTAAAAAAGGCTTCTCATTTCGATTTTTTAAATTTGTTAATGATAAGGAGGAGCACTAGAAAAAGAAAGAAATTAAAGTTTCCTTTAGAATATTAGGTTTGCAGTGATTTAAAGATTGTCATATTTTAATTGGACAATCCAGATATATTCAAATTAAAAATCTAAATATTGACATTCAAGATATTTATTTTCATATTTAACATTAAATTAAAATATTATTTAAATTTATGGTTAAAAGAGATGAATAGGAAAAGGGATTAACTTGTAAAAAATGATAATATAATTTTTTTATTCTATTTATATATTTTAATTTATTTATATATCTAGCAAAGCATTAAAATGGATTTTTGTAATGAGTCATTGATATTAGGCTAATATTATTAGATTGGTTGTGATTTATATAATAATTTATTGGGTTACAAAATATATTCAATAACTAATACATTTGATCTATGAATAAATTCTTTATATTGAGTCAAAATTATAAGTGAAAGACTATATATATAATATATATATTGGAGAAAAAATATACATAAAAACTTATCTATAAAATTTGTTGTAAAAAATAATCAAATAAGTTATGACATAATTGTTACTCAATCAACAATGCCACTATAATCTCGTACTTAAATATTTGCACTTACACTATTTTATCCAAGTTTGTAAAGAAATTTTTTTTTAAACAATGAAATATAATAAGTTATTTTGAAAAAAGATTTATCCATGGTGTAACATTTTATTCTTAAGAAAAATTTAAATCATAATTTTGCATACTTTAAAATCTGTTATATAAAATTAGATTAAACGTGTACATATTATAAATTCTAACTACGTAAATAAAATCAATATACATATGTAATTTGCAAATGTTAATTTGCAAAATATAATCTTTAAAATTAAATTCAAATACTTCAAATTTTTTTAATTTTTAGATTTAGAAACAAAATATTTAGAAGTTGATCAAGTCAACACTTTATTAAAAGAAATAAATCTATTTTCACTAACAAAATTAATTTAAAAGAAAGATTAACTCTTACAATGATAAAATATAGTTGGTGATGCCTTACTAGTGATAATAATATAATCATGTATTTATAATATATCTAAATAATAAAAATAATTTTTAATAATGGTTAAATGATGGGAGATTTAGAAATTTAATATATGAAAAAGTTACAATAATTTGATGAGAATTAAATTGATATATCATAAACTAGTATGCTTAATAATTTATGGAGTGCGTAAATAGAGAAAATCAATTTTTTGATGGTGGTTAATATATTAATTAATTTAATTAGGTGATAATTTTAGTAATTTAAGACATCAAAATTGAATCAATTTTGTGCCAATTAATTTGATACATCATAATCTAGTATAATGATTTATTTCTATAATGTCAATTTAATGAAAATTAATCTTTGATTAATTTTTATTAATACTTAATATGTTACTCTATTTCATTAGGTGATAATTTTAGTAAATTAATGCTTAAAGTGGTACTATTTTGATGGTAATTAATTTGATATATTGTAAATTAATTAGCATAATTGGTTATTTATGCAACATTTAAAATGTGAAAATGATTTTTAGTAATAATTAGCATATTACTCTATTTAACTAAGTGATAATATTAGTTATTTAATGCATTAAATTTATAATAATTTGACTAAAATTAATTTGATACATTGTAAATTAAATAGCAAAATCAATTATTTATATAATATTTACATTTATAAAATTAATTTTTAATCATAATTAATATATTACTTTATTTAGTTAGAAGATAATTTTAGTATTTTTAAAATGCTTAAATAAAATTATAATAAATTAGTGTAAATTTACCCCGATCTGATAAAAATTTAATGCATTACAAATTACATCATACATTTTGCTTTGAGATCAATAAAAATAAGATGTTAAATTGATAATTATTTATTTATATAATATTTAAATTTAAAAAATTAATTTTTAATTATCATTAATATGTAACCCTATTTAATCAAGTAATAATGTTAATATTTTAAAATATCTAAAGAAAATTATAATAAGTTAGCTTAAATTTACTTTATTTTGATAAAAATTCAATGCATTATGTCATGCATTTTGGTTTGAGATTAGATAAAATAAGATGCTAAATTGATAATTATTTATTTATTAATATTTAATCATCATTAATATCTTACCCTATTTAACTAGGTGATAATTTTAATATTTTAAAATATCTAAAGAAAATTTTAATAAGTTAGTCTAAATTTACTCCAATTTGATAAAATTTAATGTATTATGTCATGCGTTTTGCTTTTGACAATAAAAGTTAAGAGTTACTAACTCTATGAAATTTTTTCCTCTTTAAAACAAACTCTATCAAAATTGTTGAAAACTACAATGAAACCTTTCAACTTTCATTTTCTTGAAATTTATTTTGAAAGCTTATTTTTTTAAAAAAAAATTTCAAGTACATGTAAAAAAATTAGCTTAAGTCTTTAAATTTATACAAAGAAAAAAATTTTGGCCCAATTTATATTTATAAACCTATAAATTTATTAAAAAAAGGTCTTAGGGGAGAAATAAAATTAAAATAAATTTAAAACTTAAATTATAAGGTTTACAAACAAGTAGATTACTTGAAAACCTTTTTTATGCATGTGTAAGTATTATTTATGTATTGGCTTGTCAGTCAGGATATTAATACCTAGATTTTTAATCTAAGCATGGAAGAATTATCCATTTTAATTACTTTTGGAATTAAAATAGTTTGAAAGTGATTATTTTAATGAATTGCCTTTCATTTCAGATGCTGTTGATGACTCATATAATAGTGGATTGGTATTCTTGGATATTTTACCTACTATGTTGAATAAAAGATATCAAAAGAAGCTAGTTAGGAAATAAAATTGGAAAGAGGACAAGTTATAACCAAACAAGTTGTTGAATTAGAAATTTAAATTCAAGAGTTAAAATAAAAAAAATGAAAGATTAAGTCAACAAATTGCTAATTTGAATACTAAGGTAGGTGGGCTTACTAATGATGTAAAAGTCTCAAAAGTTTAGAAAGTAAAGTTATATAGTTAAGTGCAAATTCTCGAACAACGAAGTAATCACAATCTTGTTAATGATAATCTCAAAAATTCTACTAAGAAATTTGGAAGGTTTGCTTCTGATGATGAGAACCATACTTTGATGGTTTTATTTAAAAAGGAAAAAGTGAGGAATGTGTGTGCTAATTATGGTCAGTTGAGATATTTTCATACACAATGTACATGATCCTTCTTCCAACAAAGACTAGGCTTTTAAACTCTTATGTTGTCCCTTCTATTTTCAAAGTCCAATAGGTGCCCTTTCACATGGTAACTCAATTTGACGCTTTCCTCTAGCTTTTGATCTATAAATGGATTTACAAATGTTCCACCTAACAAATGTAGATTATGTAATCCTCGAGATAGACTTATTAGAAACAATTTTGGAGATAATTGAAACTTGACTACAAAAAATTCAAGCAAACAACTAGGCAAGTCTTGTGTTATAGGAAACCATTGCAATAAATGGTCTCTAGTTATATGTCCTCTTATACTATTTATCACTATCTTGGTAAGTTCTTTATTTAAGGCTCATTTTAAAACTAATTAAGGCATTTTTACATTTTTTTATTGACATATGGTATTTGTTTGTATTATTTGTCTTTGTCTTTATGTTTCTTCCAAGTTACTTTAGCACTTTCTACCTTCTATGTAAGGTTTATCTCTTTCTCTTCTATATTGTTTACTATGAAGCTCGAAAAAAAAGTAAATAGAAATTTCTAATTATATTAATCTAAGTCTTATTAAAAGAATATTTGAAAATTTTTATTTTGATATAAAAGGTTGAAAAAAATTAAAATTTTTACATTTTTATAAAAATTATAGCTTCTACTAAAAAAAGATTATAATAAGTGCAAAATTTTTTGCTACATGCCAACTTCTTACTACTTGCTAGTATAGGTTGCTTGCAAGAAAGTTCTAATTAAGATACTATTAGATTTTAAGAAAACTACTAACAAATTTTAAAAATGCTATTATTCACTACAATATGATGTATGTAATTGATAAATTTGCATTATTTTGGATAGGATTAGAGCTTGTAATATGAGTCCTAGCTAAATGATAATGACCTTTATATATAGGCTATAAAGGCCTTTAGTCATAGGTTCTAAAAGTTCTTAGTAGGCTCTAATGATGTTAGGAGTCATTTGAAAGGAGATTGGGTTTAAGTTTAATTGGAAATTGGGCTTGGTAGAAGAGAATCTTCTTTAGAGTTTAGGTCACTAAGGTCTAGCAGATGTTAAGCTAAACTATGCAAAGTAGGCTAGATTTGCTCTTTTGTCTATTTAGGTAAAAAGGGCTGGGTCGAATATTCATTATTGATAATCATTTATGTTTAAATAAGGTAGTTACTATTACTTTTCTTAATAAATTTATTTTAGAGTGTTTTTGTGTGAAATTTATCTTAGTTTAATTGTAGTTGTTATTGTGCCATTTGTATTTTATAATTAGTCTTAATGTTTATTGTGAATTCTTAGGGTTGCGTTGTTCCAAATCTTAGAAACAAATCAAAAAAGAAGAATAATCATGTCATACTTCAAAAAGAGGAAGAAAAAAAATGATTAGTGAAATAAATCATGCCATAAAAGATGTTGATCTTTTAATAGGCAAAATTTGATGCCAAAAAGTTTAAATCAATTTTGATAAGTTTAAATTTCCAGAACCATTAAAAGAAAAGCTCTCAATGAGTTTTCATATTCTTAAATGTCAAAAGTAGTAACAATGAAGAATAGTCCTCCACAAATAGGTTCTTAAAGTAAAAAAGTTAACTAAACTAATTGAACTGTGATTGAATTAATTAGGCTAAATTTAAAAAGCTGATTAAGTAGAATTAATTGTTTAGAATAAAATACCAAATAATGGGCCATACTAATTTGAAGTCTAACAATATTTTAAACAACAAGAAATAAGGAAAATCAAACTTAAGCGTGTGTTAGACTCAAATTACTTGAGTTCACTATTTGAACATTAAGCAGAAATCTACAGGGTACTCAAGTATTATATTTGAGTATTTAAATATAAAATCAAATCCAATGCTTAGTACTCAAGTTCTAGACTTAATACACAAATTTAGAAAAGATTAAAATACATAATACCAAAGCTCTACTAAGCTTATCCAACCTTGCTCCCTTTGTTTTTCCTTGCATCTAAACTCTTTCTATAAGCTCTTGGAGTCCTTTTTTTATTTTCTTAGCCTTAGATTTTATGATTGGACTTTCCAGTACATGTGGAAACTCCTCTACACTTTTGGAATTTATATCATTACTTCTTTGAAAAGATTCATCCTTAAATCTTTAAACTTTACATCAAAAGGAGATAAGTTAGCAACATTAAAAGGAGAACTCACATTATACTTACTTGGTAACCCTAATTTATAAACATTTTCATTGATCTTTTCCCCTACTTGAAAGGGACCATCTTTTCTTGAATGTAATTTGCTCTTCCTTTAAGCTATAAATCTTTCTTTCCTCATATGAATCTATACTCAGTCTCCTAATTCAAAGACAACCTTTTTTCGCCCTTTGTTGGTTTGTTTGACATATTGTTCCATCTTTTTTTCATTATTGAATTTAACTTGCTCATGCAATTTGCAAACTAGATCCTCTTTTCTTTTCCCATCTAAACTTAACCTTTCATCAATAAGTAAAGGCATCAAATCTAATAGAATTAAAAGATTAAAGCCATAGACAATTTCAAAAGGAGAAAAGTGAGGGGTGGAATGAATACTTCTGTAATATGCAAATTCAATGTGAGGCAAGCATTTTTCCTAACTTTATTCATTATCTCAGTTTGAGAATGCCAAGTTATTAAGAAAAGAAACTTTATCCCCAACTTAGCTTACAAGACCTTTTAAAAATAGCTTGAGAATTTAGTATCTCTATCTAATCTGATGTTACTTAGCACTTGATATAATCTTATAACTTCCTTAAAGAAAAGATATGCTATGTTTATTGCATTATTTGTTTTGTGACAAGGTGTAAAATGAGCTATCTTTTAGAACTTACCAATAATAACAAACATAAATCCTTTTCATTCTTTATCTTTGATAAAATTAGCACAAAACTTATAAGAATGTGAGCCCAAGATTCACTAGGAATATGAATTAAAGTATAAAGACCATGAGGTAAAACTCTAGATTTAGCTTCCTTACATGTGATGTAATTAGCATAACATTTTTTTACATTATGCTTCATGCTAGGTAAAAAAAAAAAAGGCTCATTCGATATATCTAGAGTTTTCCTAATTCCAAATTGACCCATAAGGCTTCCACCATGGGCCTTATTCATAAGTAATTAGCTAAGAGATCCTTTAGGTACATATAAATTATTCTCCCTAAAAAACCTATTTTGCCTATAAAATTTCTCAAGGGATTTCTTTTCACATGCTTCAAACATAGTGGCAAAATCAATATTTAATGTGTTCAAAATCTATTAACTTGGATTGCAAAGTAGAGATAAGAAGATACCTTCTCGATAATACATTAGCAACTACATTATCTTTACCTTGCTTGTATTGTATAACATGGAAATATTTCAATGAATTCAATCCACCTAGCATGCCTTCTATTCAACTTTCCTTAGCTTTTCAAGTGTTTTAAGGATTCATAATTTGTATGAATCATGAAATTCTTTAGCCGCAAATAATGTTACCAAGTCTCCAAAGTATGAAACAAAGTCTAAAGTTCTTTGTTATAGGTAGGATAATTAAGAGTTGCTCTACTTTATTTTTTACTAAAGAAAGCAATGGATTTTTTTTCTTGCATTAAAATAGCTTTAATACTTACACCTAAAGTGTTGCATTCAATTTCAACTATTTTAGAAAAATTTGGAAGAGCAAGCAAAGTGGTTGAACATAATATATCTTTCAACAAATTAAATGCACTCTCTTGTTCTTCTCTTTAATGAAACTTAACATTCTTTTTAATCAATTCATTCAAGGGGGTAGTTGTAGTACTAAAATCTTTCATAAACCTTTTATAAAAGCTACTAACCTATGAAAACTCCTCATCTCACTTGCACTTTTAGGGATATGCCACTCTCTAATTGTTCTTACTTTTTCTTGATCTATTTTAATTCCTTTATTACTAAAAATATAGCCTAAGAATATAATTCTATCCAAACAAAATGATCACTTTTCCAAGTTTGCATTCAATTTTTCTAACTTGTAAAACATATTTCAAATGTAAAATATATTTGTCCATATTCTTGTTATATATAAGGATGTCATTAAAATAAAAAATCATAAATTTTCCAATGAAAGGATGCAAAACATAGTTCATTAATTTCTTAAAGGTACTCGGTGCATTACACAAACTAAAAGACATCACAAGCTACTCATATAAACTATGTTTTTTTAAAGGTAGTTTTCCATTTATCACCCTTTTTCATCCTTATTTAATAATACCTCTATTTTAAATTAATTCTTGAAAAGATACAAGACTCATGTAATTTATTAAGCATATTATAAAACCTAGGAATAGGATATCTATACTTTACAATAATTTTGTTGACTAGCCCATAATCAACACACATTCTCCAAGATTTATTTTCTAGCCCGTAATCAACACATATTCTCCAAGATCCATTTTCTTAGGCACCATGAAGATCAGCATTGTATATGGGCTCATGTTTTCCCTTATATATCCCTTTAACATGAAGTCCTCCATTTGCCTTTAGATTTCTTTTGATTCTTTTAGGTTAGTTTTATAGGTGGGACGATTAGGAATAAAAGCTCCTAAGATAAAGATAATTTGATGCTCAATACCCTTCTTAGGTGATAACTCTCTTAGATCCTTCTTTAGGAATACATCTTTAAATTCCTGCTAAACATATTTTACAACTCTTGGCAAAACAAGGTTTTAGTGGTTAGTGTTAACATAGGGTCTTTGTACAAAAGTACAAACATAGGCCTAGATGCAAAGTGTGCACCTTCCACATTACTCACTTATGCATGTACACTCATTTTTCCATTTAATTGTTTAGAGCTCTCTCTTTTTACATTCATACTCTTCTTCTTTTCACTCATATGTTTCTTCTTTTTACCACTACCAATTTTTTTATACTCTATTTCTTTTTCTCTTCTTCTTGTTTTTTTTATAACCTCACTTAATCCTTATATACTTGTTGTGGGTTACAGGTTTAAGATTTATTTTTCTCCCATATGTTATAAATTAATACTTATTAAGGACACCATTAGAAGTAACCTTTTGATTAAATTTTAAATTTATAAATTCTTAGTAACAATTTTAATTTTTATCCTTGAAGTTCCTTGAAATTTATTTAAAAATCACATTCTTCAAAGAATAAATTCTTCTAAATAGAATTCCTTCCTCAATGATTCCCTGTCAATTTGAAATTCTTTTTCAAAACACTTTTTGTTCACAATTCATAATAATTTAAGTCATCTAGTAAAGTTATAAGTAAGTTAGTGAATTAATGGATCCACCAGATTCTTCATGTTCATTGTTAGCTCCTATGTTTTTGCCATCCTTCTCATCATATTTTGGAGCAATTTAAGCATATATCAAGCAAGGAATTTTAGTAGAGTTTTCTATTCCTATCAAGTCAACATTAATTATGGATTGAGTGGATGAAGTTGTTATAAAAAATCTTTTAGAAGGCTCAAGCCTAATAGGTTTTGTTAGCTTGATTCTTCCTTAGAAGGATCTTCTTGGTCTACAAACCAAATTTTATGGATTGCTTGGTTTACAGGATTCTTTGAGATCAAGGCAAAATCATTTGACATGGTTTCTATCCTTGAGATTTTTTTTCTTGGATTTCTTTAGGTTTAACTACACTCTTGAAACCCCAATTTTCAAGATAATTTATACTATTCCAATTTATTTCCAAAGAAACTGATAAATTAACTTTAATGTAGTCTATAAGAAAGAAGATAGTTTCCTTTCTCTTAGTTAATTATTTGATACACAAAGATGTAGTGGAATTATGTATTTTGTAGTGAAACTAGTAGATAATCACTATAGGGATTTGGTTAAGTTCCATTATGTAATTATGGAGCTTGACATGAAGTTTGAGCAAAGCTTTTGGAAATTGGTCTGTTGCAAGGGTTTAATCAAGATTTGGAAAATAATTAAAGTAAATTTGTCCTTAAGACAAACTAGTTTCTACTATTAAAAAAAAAAGTTTTTGAAATCACTATCCCTTCCATCTCTAAGATAAAAAAAATAGCATTATTAAAACCTCTTTTAAGAGTAAATTTAGCTACTTTTTGAATATAATCGATATACATAAAGTTGCATTTCTTTTGGTGTTTGAAGGCTTCTTAGCCTCAAATATGAATAAAAGTTCTCATTTTTAGGTTTAAATCCTATTATTTCTTTAATAGTTTTGATTATATAATTAGACTTGATGAAGAAAGAATGATTTAGAAAAAAGTATAATTCTTTGTCTAGGATACTCGACATCTCCTCATCATTAATTTTTAAGTTTATTTCTTCAAATTTGATTTTTTTTTTAAAATTAAAGTTGAATAGGTTTTATATTTGAAAGAACATTTAGTTGAAGAAGGATTTACGGGATTAAAAGTGAAGTGAGTAGAAAAAGATTGTAAAAATGACATGAAAATAAATAAACAATTATCTAGGTTCTAATATCAAATCATTTAGGTTCCATGAAGATAATTTTAAGGATTTATCATACTTACAATATGAACTAAACATTAGAATTTCAATATAACTTAATTATTTGGGATCATCTAGCCTCGATTTATAATTCACATAAGAGCATAAGAGACAGAGGCAACCTAAATGCCTATCTACTCAGCTTAACTAGGATTTATGCCCTTTTATGAACTCATGTTACTAATTGTGTGTTATCAATTTCTTTAAAATTTGATTCATACTCAAAGACTAATATAAAGTTCATGAAGTAAATATGATAAATTCAAATTATCATTCTTACTTTTCCCTAAGCTCTAATACCAAAGAACCTTAGAGGACCCCTGAAAATGATAAAAGTGTAGAAAAATAGTGATGCTAATGTAAATAACTAATATGAAAGAAAATATGTGCCTTATGATAAATACTAGTTTTAATGAGGCAATAAAAAATTAAATTGCACAATTCTAATAATTATAAATGCTATCATCATGGAAAATGTAAGCATTGACCATGACAAAATGAATTTATGCATGATGACAATAACTAAATTTAACAAGACAAGAAGGATTCAATTTATTAATCATAAAGTAATACAACATTTAAAGAGAAACATGGAAATATAAAATGCCAAATTAAAGCACTGATAATAGAATAACAAATTTATTAATTTACAATGATACTAAATTAGAATGTTAATGATAAATTTATATTTTTTTAAAGTGAAAAAAGGAAAAGTGTGAAATTAATTAAAATGTAAATATTTTAAGGTAAAATGATGAATTATGTCCTATGTAAACATTAATTAAATTTATTATGTGAATAAAAAATCAATTGATGAATTAGAAAGCAACATAACATCATTCAATAATGTTATCATATAAAGAATATATTCAATCATGAAATAATGGATTTATTTATTAGAAGGGAGCAAAAATTAGGTGAAAATTAGCAAACCTGCAATATTAATGCAACATTATATATGAAATATAATTTTAAATCATAAATTTGATGTAAATGTCCATAATAATATTAAAAATAACATAAAATAAAAGAAGGAAGAAAAAATAATGTGCAATTTATGCTTGAAAATAATACCTTAACCCAGCAATAATGAAAAAGATAATATTCCCTTTTATTTTAAGACCCACTATCATGATAAAAGTAGCATCATTTCTGTCTTTTGAAAAGTAACTTAGCTCCTTTCATTTCCTTAAGAGCTATTATCATAATGGAGGTAACTTTGCTTTTCATTTTTAGAAATGAATGCTTCCTACATAATGAACCATTCAATTTTTTAATGTAGTAAATATTAAGAGTCGCTATCTTGATAAAGATAGCACTATTTTTTTCACTAAAATTAACTTCGTAAAAAAGACAAACATTAGATAAAAGCAATTCTTATAACATTGCTATGATTTCATGGCATGGTAGTAGTGATTCCATTGTTAGAAGGTATGGTGTCATTCTATTTAGCAGAGGCATTTGCAACTGTTATGTTATCGATATTCTTTTTTTTTTTGGCATAATTTGCACAAAAAAAAACACATTATATATTAGGATTGGCTTAGCAGTGTGATAGATCAGGAGATTATCCTTAGTAAGATATTATAATGTGATATTAGTTATTAAAAGAAAGTATCATTTTGGATAACTATGTGATGTTGAACTAATACAACAAATTAGTGTGAAAAATAAAGGATAATCAATTCAATGATGGTATACTGAGATGAAAATAATATCAAAATTAATTTGATATCATGCTACCTGCTTCATTATAAGTGGTGTGGTGTTAATTGTTTTAGAGTGCAGTGCATATTATGTAAATATTGAAGCTATATAGGGTCCAGTGGTATTGTTATTATATGAAAAGTATCAAAGTGTTTAAATGATTTATGCATCTTCCAAGGGCAACTTATAAAATAAATTATAATTGTGTAATCATAATGACAGTGCACTTTAGGTCATCGAGCTTTTTCTTTCTTCATCAAACATATATCTCAACAATAGGTCATTTGTGCCTTTCTTGCAAAGAGTCCCCCTATTCATGTGAAATTCTTACAATGTCTTGATTAGGGTCGCAACAAGATTAAGGAATTTTTAGACCTAGGAATACTTCTAGGCAATGTCCTTCCATCAAATAATATTTTAACTCTAGCCCCTTAAGTAATCTACTAAGGTAATATACTAGTTTCTCCATGTCATTTTCTTCTTAAGCAAGTAAGGCTATAATAAATTTTGCTATAGATGTCAAATATAATATAAGTGATGAGTTATGTTGTGAGGTAATCATGGTGTAGGTGGAGCTAAAAGTGTTTAATATTCATTCAAAGGATCTTTGATGTTCTTTAATCCAGTGAAAAAGGTTTTTCTCTTTAAGCAATAGTTTAAAGGGGCTTATGAGTTCTGCAGGTGTGAATCTTCAACAAGAAATTTTTCTAGAAATCCTTTTAGTGTCTTGAGGTTGGTAGGTTATGGCATTTTTAGGATCACTTCCACTTTCTCAGTATCTACTTTAATTCTTCCTTTGTGCACTTTACATCCTAAGATTTTGCTAGATGAGACATAAGTTAGGTTTTAATAATATAGCCTTTTAATTATGGAAACTTTATCTTTTCATCATTTGCCTACGCTTTCATTATGGGGTAGACCTTCTTTATAGAACATAAAAAAATCATGGAAGATCTCCTTTCCAAGATGTTGTTTAGAGTTAAACCTTTTAACTAATCATTACCTGATGGAAAGGTTTGATTATAACTTTTCTTTTTTTTTTTACAAAAAAATTAAGGCCATATGTGTGCTTTTTCTTATTAGATAATTCCACCATGGCAGCACTCATGCCCTTTTCTTCTTAGGACTACATTTATCTAACTTGCTACCTAAAAGAGTTTGACACCTTTCTGGCCTTAGTGATTAAGTCATTGAAAGTTTGAATGTCACCATGATAGAGATACAAAATGATAAGTTCATCCATGTTGGCAATATAACCTTGGACTAAAGTGGATTCAGAGACTTCTTCTTGTATCAACAAATTCAAGTATCCCTGTCATTATAATTTAATTTACCTCCACTTTAATATCTCAAAATATAATTTTTAAATTAATAAATTACTAATCCTGATACTACCTAGTGCAATTGTACTCTATTTTTTAAAAGAATTCATTATCGAATTCTTAAAGTCATGGTAGGATATATTAAATTACCTTATGTATCACAAGTTTAGGTTCATAATTTATTAAATAAATGGGTTTTTTGTTGTATATTTATTTCAAGCTCCTAAATGGCTTTTTCCTCACCATAATGTTCCTAAAGTACCTTTATAGTTAGTATTTCCTTTGATTTTGGCAGTCTAACATTTCCACTAGTTGCTCCTTATAACTCTATTTTGTGTTTAGATGAAGGGTTTCTTCGTTGATGACATGAGTGGCATTAAGTACATATTTTTAAAGTGTAGATATATGGAACACAAGTAAATGGCCTACAATTTATTAGGTAGATCTAATTGATATGATACTATTTCCATAAGTTTAGTAATTACAAAAGGCTTAATGCAGTGAGGAACTAATTTTCCTTTCTTCCTAAAGCATATAACTACCTTCATTAGAGATACTTTAAGGAAGACTTAGTCTCCTTCTTGAAACTCTAAATCTTTTTTTCTCTTATTTGTATAAGACTTTTACTAATTTTGTGTGATTTTCAATTAATCCTAAATAACCTATACTTTTTCCATGATGTCTATTACTATATTTAGTTCAAAAAGTTTAGCCTTTTTTAGCTAAAATTATCTTATTAGTAATCTACATTTGCCCCTATACAATGCTTTAAAGAGGGATATCTTCATACTTTATTGATAGTTGTTATTTTAGGTAAATTCTACTAATAGTAGGTATTTTTCTTAGTTCCCTTTAAGCTTAAAGGCACAAATGCAAAGCATGTCTTCCAACAGTTGGATGGTTCTTTTTGACTATTTATCTATTTAGAGATGGAAGGTAATTTTGAAATTTACTTGAGCTCATAAATCTTGTTGAAAGGATTGTTAAAAGAGGGAAATTGATTGGGTACTTATATTTTATATGATGGTTATAGGTATTTCATGGAATGAAATAGTTTAATTTAAACATAATTAGGTATACTAGGCTATTAAATATATGGTCTTAATAGGTAGAAAATGTGCTAACTTAGTCAATCAATTAACTATCATCTGTATAGAGTCATAACCTTTAAGGCTTCAAGGTAAACCAGCTGAGAAATCTATAATCACACTTTTCCATTTCCACTCTAGCATTTGCAAAGGTTGAGGTAAACCTATTAACCACTAATTTTTTACTTTTAATTGCTAATATATAAGACATTTTGTCATAACTCAATCTAAGGCACATGACTAGTATAGGTCATCATCATGAGCAATTACCTATGAGACTTACCTATAAGTGAAAATTATGATATCTTACATACATCAATACTTCTCTTTCAAGGAGGTGCCAAAACGAGTGTTAAATGTAAATGAAAACCAATTCATCATGCAATGAAGTACTCTTGCAAGTATCTAATCCAACTATACTAGGACTTACCTCGATGCTAATATTTTTGGGTGAGCCCACTTTTAACCTATCTAATAACAACTAAGCACCTAAGAGGGAAAAATCCTTCAAAGAAAAGAAAAAAAATGAAGGAAAATAAGTTTAAGTAAATAAGTAATAGGAAAAATAATTAAAAACTTAAATATGCCATGGCATCTAACTTATGATTTAACTTATAATTATATATTTATAGGAAATATTTAAAATTCGATTGAAAAAATTGCCACACTTTCATACTTTTATTAAGGATAAGGAAAAAATGTTTTGAAAGAATAACATGTCTACATCAAAAAAGTGTGAACATACACTATATTGAAACATAAGTAATATTTCATTACTTATTGTTACATTATCCTTATCCTTAAAAGGTTTTATCACAAGGATAATACTCAAATTTTCAAGGTTTCACAAATCCATTATAGTGTATCCATATCAGTTAATCAAAAGAATGTAAAAGCAAAACATGTAAATTTTATTATGACTTTAATTTATCCTCATCCCTTACAAACCCATCCCCTATCCTTTTAAGGTTAAACTTATCCTTTTACAAATGGTCATGTAGTTCCAGTACATAAAGTCATAATAAGTATATAATCAGCTCAAATAATCATCAAGTTTTTTTTATAGAATAATATCTTAAAGGCAATTAAGTGCCTTAATTATCAACTTAAATTCAACATAATATTGACAATAACTTTTATGTAAAAACAAATGCCTCAACTAATACACCAATGCAAATGTACTTAATTTCCATACCATATAGATATAACACCTATTATTAGAAAATGATCATAAAATGAATGAATAGTTTGTATGAACATTATACATACCTTAATTAAAATTACATCACATTAACGAATTATGCATTTGAGTAAGAGTTACAACCCTTACACTACCTTACCAACTAATACGTATCATAACTTTATCATAATATATCAATTATAACTAATTTCATAACAAAATATAAAACTTAGACGTATAAATCAATTAAGGATCGATTTAGAGCCTTTAATAAATTTTCATGAGGTTTGAATTGATTCGTGAATTAATTCAGGTCTTGTTGTGCATCCTTGTAAGTCCCAAATTGATTTATGAATTAATTCAATGCAGGAAAGGTTGCCTTTAACCCTCACTAAATCGATTCATCAATTAATTAGTGGCTTTAATTTACTTTTATAAGTAATGAATTGATTCATCATTGGGGCATTTTGCATATTGATCCTAATAAATTGATTTAGGTATGAATTTTTACATTTTTTTGTAGAAAATTTTACTATTCGTATACAAGAAATTCCACATAAATCTCATCCATTATGTGATTTTATGAAATTCAATCATAATTGAACATAAAAATAATTACACAAGAGACTAATTCCTCAAGAAATCTATACCAAATACCCTTCTGCACCATGTAACATTAAATCAAATTATTTTTAAGGGACAACCTAACTTATCACTAGAAAATTCATTTAAATCATTTAATAGGAATTAGAATGTTCACTTATTACTATTTAAAAAGGCAAAGAGCATTAAAAGCAATGATTTGGCTAGCCTTTAAACATTAACAAACAAGAAATTTAGGTTAGGACTCAAAATCTCCTTTAAAGCTATGGAAACCCAATAATCCAAAATCTAAAGAGAAGAAGTTTAATAAAGATTGAATGTGAAAATCATTGCTTTACCTTGGATTGGCAGATGAAAAGATAAAAGTCAATCTTTAAATAAGGAAAATGTTAAGTTGGAAAGAATGTAAAGGAAGATGGTCCTAGTGGCAATATGAAAAAAAGGCTTCCAAAGTTTCCTTCTCACTTAGATACTTATCTTTACTTAAATTAAATTTAAAGATACCTTCACCAATTGATTTCCTAAACATTTCACACAAAATTTTATTTTTATCATTATTACAATTTGTTAATTATATCCATACAAAACAATTTAACTTTAAAAGGTGTAACACATTTAGCCATACACTCTGACATATCCCTCTTTATCCCTTTCCACCAAAAGGTTCCTTGCAAGTTATGATAAATTTTATTTACTCTTGGATATATAGTGCAAGAAGAGTAATAAATTTAGAGTAATAGTTCATTTCACTTATTGAAAGGAACCTATAAATGCCTTTGATACTAAGTACATATCTTTTATGTATAACATGGTCACTCATTTAGTTCGCAGTAAATTTTTTACATAAAGATTAGGTACTGAGGTTCATTCCTTTAAGATTCATTGATTCTATCCACTGTTATGGATTGTATGGCCATTTGCGCTAGTAACACTCCCTGCCCATTGGATTGAAGATTCGTTATAGTGCCGGATAATTTCTTGTTCAAAGAATCGATTACAATACTAGCCTTGCTTAGATGATACATTGTTAAATGATTGTAATCTTTAACAAGTGTTGTCCACTTTCTTTGCTTCAAATTCAAATCATTTTGCTCAAGGATGTATTTTAGAATCTTTTGATATGATTAGATCTTATATATTTCATCATATAAGTAATGTCTCCATATCTTCAAGATAAATACCAATGCATTCATCTCCAAATCATTTGTAGGGTAGTTTTGGTCATGCTTATTAAGTTATCAAGAGGCATAGCTATAACTATTCCATTTTACATCAATCCATATCTTAGATTAATTTTAGAAGCATCATAATATGTTGCAAATCACTGTCGTCAAAATGCAAGGTTAGCATTAGTGCTATAGTCAAACATATCTTCTACTTTAGAAACTATTTTCACGTTCATCAATCTATATAGACTTAACCTTTTTTTATGCTAACTTAGTAAGTAGAAACACTAACTTTGAAAATTCTTTAACAAATCTTTGATGATAACCCTTACTCTTAAGGAAGCTTAAAATTTCTATGATTATAATAGGTTTTGGTCATTAATTTACCACTTCAATTTGCTAGGACTTATATGAACTATTTCTTAGGTCATTACATGACCCAAGAACTTTACATTAATGGACCATAATTCATATTTAGAAAATTTTAGATACAAATGATGTTCCTAGAAAGTTTTTAACATAATTCTATGGCATTAAGGTTGTTTCTTCTTGTTGCTCAAATATATCAAGATCTTGCCCATAAGCACAATTACAAACTTATTAAAAAATAACTTAAAGACTTTATTCATCAAGTCTACAAAAGCAATTAAGGCCTTGACTATATTAAAGAACATGACCAAGAATTCAAAATGGCCATATTATGTTTAAAAAGTTGTTTTAGATATTTCTTCATTTCAAATTTTCAATTGATGATAATTAAACCACTAATCTATTTTTGAAAATTATTTTACATTTTATAACTTCTTAAATAGATCATCAATGTGAGCCAATAGTTGTTTGTCCTTAATGATCATTTTGTTCAAATGCTAGTAGTTTATACATAACTAGAAAGGTCTATCCTTTTTCTTAACAAATAATACCAGGGTTAGCTAAGGCGATGAACTAATATAAATACAATGGTCATTAATAACTCTTGTAATTATGATTCTAACTGCTTTAATTTTACTAGAACCATTTAATAAAACGGTATAACAATTGGTTTGATACTAGGAGGCTATGTTGATATTAAACTTAATCTTTCTATTAGGTGGCAATCTTGGTAGCTTTTTTAGGAACACATTTGAAAATTCATTCACCACCAATACATTGCTTAAATCTAGAGTTAGTTAATTTAAGTCTTGGACCATAGCTAAATAGGATAAGCATCCTTTCCTAAGAAGCTTTTGAGCCTTAATGCTAGATATTAAGCTTATAGTTTTAATGAATCTTTCCCTTTGAAAGATATTCGATGGAGATCCCTCTATGGAGAAAGTTATTGCTTTTACAAAGTAATTCATGCAAGCACAATACATATACAACCAATCCATTCCAAATATCATAACATAGTCTACCATATCAAGTGAGGTCAAATTTAAAAGCATCAAGCAATCATTAATAATTATAAGACAAGTATTAATTACAAAAATAACCATAAAAGTATTATCATCCAAAATCACTACCATTAAGGTTGAACTTAGCACATTATAAGGTTTAGCTAATGTTACACTTGTTGGAAAATAAAATGTATATTTAGGAAAATAAACAACTACAAGATAATTTAGAATGGAAATTATCATTTTTATGATATTATATTTTATTTATAAAATTTTTGTTTATAAGTGAATAAAAAAGATTTAAGGTTAAATAGAGGCAAAGATAAATAAAAAATGTGGAATACATAATAGGGGATATTCTTATTTTTGCCTAAGACCATTTCTTTTTATATTTTTCCTAAAAGCTACACTTATCCCTTCTTAATTTCTTCTTAAAAACATATAACACCTAACTCCCTTTCCTCTCATATCTTCATAAATTTATCATCATTCTTCTTAATCTTTTTCCTTTTAACTTCAATTAAGGTAAGAAATTTACTCTTTAATCCATGGATTAAACTTTTTATTTCCTAGATGATTATGATCAGTTGAATTTTTTGAGATCAAACATAAAATTGGGAAATCCTAAACCATAACTCAAATTTAATGATCCTTAATGTTTTAGAGCAAATTTCATCTTCAATCCTAAAGCTTATCATCATCCTCCACAACTTGTGAATGAGCATTCTACTCATGATTGCATATATAATATGAATTTGTTTAAGGATAATTAGTTTTTCCTTTAAAATGCTTGATTTAAGAATAAATGTTGAAAAATGATATTATTGTGAATTTTCTAGTGATTTTGAAAGCCTATGATGTTGTTTATACATTAAAGGTACTTTGATTGAGTTATAATACATTTATATGGAATTTAGAGGGATTTCTTTGTGGTTAAACATAAAAAAGGCAATATGGTAGGGCAATGATAGATTGGTAGCATATTATCTACCTTACAATTATGGTAATTTGCCTCATCCTCGCCCTATCCCTAATTATAAGGCAACTTGGTATCCTATTCCTGTGATCCACAAGGCATCGATGATTTACGAAGAAATTAAAAAAAGTTTTAAAAATTGAAAAAATATTAAAATTTATAAATTTTAAATGTATATATAATTAACATTTAATATTCAATATAATGTAATAACATTGGTCTAAAATCAAACATAATTTATTCAATTAATCTTAGATTTAAAAGAAAATAATTAAAATAAATATCAGTTAAAAATAATGAAGATAAAGTTTTTAATTATAAAATTACTAAAATGGTTTTATAGTAATATATATTTTCAAATATAATATGAAAATATATATGAAAATAAAATCGATTTCTTGGGCCTGGAATGTAGAAAATGCAAACAAGAATCGATTCTAGTATTCCTACCTTTAAAAGCAATTTATAGGGGTGGAATTAATTCTATAATTGAGTCTTCACTTTTAGAAAGCAAGAATTCATTATTCTCAGATTGAAAAATATTATCAATTCTGAAATCGATTTTAAACCCAGAAATAGTATCAAAAGTTTAGAATTGCTTCCAAAATTGATTCCTCTAACTTTTATATTTTGGTCTTAAAAATAAATGCAATTAATTATTTTAATGCTTACTTATCTATGCAATGAATTTTAAACATAATAATGATTTTCCCCCTCTTAAACCAAAGAATAGTAACTGTGCATTAACATTTTGTTGTAAGGTGATTATAATTAAATATACGATATTAATTGTGTATAGCAAAGAAAGCATAATGATGATAACATCTACTATTGATTTATGACTTATTTTAATCTATGATAATTGAGTTTGACTTATGTTGATGTTTGTGAATGTTAAAATGGTGGTGCATTAATATTACTTAAGAAATAAACACTAAATCTAATAAATGTTTATGAAGGTATAAGGCAGATACAAAAAGGATAATATTAAATTTGTGAAGAGATAAAGAAGATTGAGAGTCATAAGGAGATTTATTTATTTTCTTTCTTTTTTTATTATTATTTGGTTAAATGAGATAAGGTAGTTATTCTTATTGTGTAAATAAGAAGGATGTGATTACTAATAAGACTTATTGTGAATTATGTAAGAGCTATAACATGTATAAGAAAGGGTGAATCCAAGCTATAAGATAGAAATTGTTCTTATGATTTCCTTGTCTTAGAATGTTTACTTATTAAGTCATAAACTTACCTTTCCATGGTTGACTATGCAAATACTCAAGTTAAGATGCTTCTTCCACTATTACTGCAAGGATAAGTTCTTTAAGAACTCTTTTTGGCATGACTAAGGGTAACAATTAAACATTTTGTTTGTAGATATATTTTGGCACTTAGAATGTATAGTGAAATATAAGGATAGGAATTTTTTTTTGTAAATTAAGGATAATTAGGTTCACTTATTTTCACTATACTAGAGTTTATAAGCAAGTGTAACTTCCCTATCTTAGTAGAACTTCATTAAATAATTATCTTTATTAATTTCCCTATTTTTGGAAAATGAAATTTCAGTAATTAACATTATTTCATATATTTAATTAATGGAAAAGAATAGGATAGGTTAGTGAAAATTGATAATTCGGTTTCACATTAGTCACGACCTAAGAAAGGTCATGACAAAGATGGTATCAAAGCTTAATTTTAAATTTTCCAATGCGATAAAGCCCATGATATGTTAACTAGGTTATGTCTATTTTCTACTTGAATAGGTGTAAATTAAAACTATACTAATGATACGTATGGACAATTACTAGTACAATTACTCTGCAATAAGGAATCATCTAGGGGTTTTTAAGCTGAAAGCAATCATCATAAAGTATGAGGAAGTGATCAATAATTTCCTCCTTGGGGTACAAACTTCATGTAGCAAATCATGGATCAAGTAGTTAAAGCTCTTGATCAAAATTTGAGGCAAGATTAACGTAAAGGTTAACACTACCAAAACCCAAACATTACTATAGAATTGGCTCTTAACGTCGGTTGTTTAATACATTTGATGTCAATTATTACTCGATATATATACAACTATTGTTGTATGTTGAAAAAGACTTATAATGTTGATTTTTTGCTAAAAAAAGTAATATTGATTCTTTTAAATATATTTTAATTTTTTTTACAATTCACGTTAATTTTTAATAAAAAATTAATGTAAAATATTTATATAATATTTTTAAATGTTAGCTTTTTACTTCCTGTTCAAAATTTTTTACAATAAAAATTAAATAAACCTAGCATCCCACTAAAAATATATGTTACTTAGTTTTCTATTCAGTGCAACTTTTATGTCAATTTCATATAACTTTTTAAGATTTATCCACTTGCAAAAAGCCAAAGGCATTTTGCCTTTCTCAAAATTACAAAAAATAACTACTTTCGTGGAATTTTTTTTCACTTTTTTCCATTTTTTGTCATTGTTTAGCTAACTTCAAATTTTTCTACAATATTTTATCAAGTATATACTAAACATCCAAAACTCAGACAAAACCTCAAAATTCATACAACAAACATAAAGAAATTTTTTTAAAAAAACCTATGCAAAAAATGAGAAAAATAGAAGAGATAAAGATTTAAGAAATAAAAGTAAGAAAGACATTTCTTATATTTTAAGCTTGCTTCATGATCGATGCTTGTTAAAGGAGTATCAGTAGCTTACTAATAAAAATTTCTTAAAAATCTTTAATAAACTTTCACAAAAAATGAGAGAAATGGAAGATACTAGATTTCAGAAACAGAAGCAAGAAATGCACTTCTTATGTTTTCTACTTGTTTCATGCTCAATACTAGATGAAAGAATATTAGTAACTTATTGATGAAGATTTCTTAAAATTCTCTTTATAAACTTATGCAAAAAATTACAATAATGGAAGAGATGAGGTTTGAGAAATAAAAGCAAGGAATGCACCTTTTATGTTTGAACCTGCTTTATAGTTGATACTAATTAAAGGAGTATTAGTAGTTCATTAATGTGTGGTGAAAGGTAAAGTGAGACACAATGTTCTACAAAGCGAGCTAGGAAGAGAAAAAGAATGATCTTGAAAATAAATGATGTTATTTTTAAGAGTGTAGAGGAGCAATGACACATACCATAAAGTCCAATAACAAGGGTTAAAACTAAAAGGATTAAATAAGCCTTTTAAAGGCTGGTGGAAAGAGTTTAGATGTATTAAAAGGAAAGATTAGAAAAGAAAGGAAGAGCTTAGTCCATGTGCATTTCTGCCTTGATAGAATTGATTTGCACATTTCAATGCATCAAAATTAAATTAATGTTGGTTTGCTGAAAATAATATAATATAGTAGGACAAACTATGTTGTACCCTTGTGATCCCTTGATTAATCTTTTCTAAATGAATTACTAACAATGTTCATACAATTATTTTAATTATTTATACATTAATGTGAGGAGTGCTCATTATGCATTTAGGCCAATATTTGTACTTTTGTATAAAGAAGCTTATGTAAATACTAACCAAGAAAGCCTTATTTTGCTAAGAGCAATAAAATCTATTTTGTAAGAATGTGAAGTGGTATTTCTAGGAAAGGAATTGAAATGGATGAGGAAAAAATTAAAACAATTAATTAATAGCCTACCTCTAAGAGTGCTAATGAAGTGAGAAGTTTTCATCAATTAGCTAGCTTTTATAAAAGATTTGTGAGGGATTTTAGTTCCTAAGCTACAACCTTGAATGAATTAATGAGAAAAATGTGGAATTTCTTTAGGAAGAAGACAAGAGAAAGCTTTTAATTTGTTAAAGGATAGATTAAGTTTGGCTTATTTGCTTGCTTTTCCCAATTTTACTAAAACTTTTAAAATTAAGTGTGATGCCTTAGGTGTAGGTATTAGAACTATTTTGATGCAAGAGAAAAGATCAAGTGGAAAGCTAAGTGGAGTGATTTTCAATTACCCCACATATGATAAAAAGTTCTATGCTTTGGTTTAGGCTTTAAAAAATATGGTAACACGACCTATGACAAAGGAGTTTGTCATCCATACTAACCACGAATCATTTAGTATTTGAAAAGCCAAGGAAAATTAAATAAGAGGTATACAAGGTAGATAGAATTTATTAAAACATTCTTATATGTGATCTAATATAAGTAAGGTAAAGATAATGAAGTGTCAATGCATTATCTTGAAGATATCTTCTTATATCTACATTGTAACCTAAATTGTTAGATTTTAAGCATATTAAGGATTTGTATAAGAGTGATCATTAATCTTCTTAACTACTTGAAAAGGACTATCCCCTTTAGGATGTAATTAGCTCTTACTTTAGGCTAGAAATGATAATGCTTACAAATTGGGCTTATGGGTGAGTATAGTGCTAATGCTACTTTTAATATTGCCAACCTTTCTCCTTTTAATACTTCAAAGATTCAAGGACTAATCCATTCAAAGAAAAGGGAATAATATGATTTCTAAGAGTGTCAAGGAGTAAAAACATATACCACAAGGTCCAATGATAAGAGCTAAATGAAAAAAGATCAAAGAAGCTTCTTAAGGTTTGATGGAAAGAGCTTGGATACATTAAGAGGTAAGATTGGAAGACAATGAAAAAGCTTGAGTCATATGCATTTTAGCCTTGATAGGATACACATGAGTAGTCAAGTATGATAGTTGATTACTAAGCTTAGAATTCATCTCTACCTACTTAAAGTGAAATATCATATTCAATTATCGGGCTTGGGATTTGTCTTTACTTGTTGATATTCAAACAATGTATTTGAATATTGAAGGATTTTCTACAGTATTTAAATAGCATATTCAAATACTAGCAATCTATTTTATTTTTCTTGAATTTTAAGTCTTTTTAGGCCTTCCATTTGTTAATGTAATTTTAGCCTATTATTTTGTTACTTTATTTTGAATAATATTGATGATTTAATTAAATTCCAAGATTGGGCCTAATTAAGTCCATTAGAGCCTAATTGTTAAGGTTAAATTTTAACTCCTTAGACTATCTGAGAAAGGTTATTCCTAATTATCACAACTTTTGATGAATTAGAAATTTGAGACTCTATACGAGCTTTCTCTTATTATTTTTGCAAGAACTTTTGAATTATCAAGATGATTCAACCTTTGTGGCTCTAATCTCACTTATCAGAAGACCTATATCCTTTGTGATATAATTCTTCATCATTAATTATTTCCTTTCTTCTTTAATCTAAAACATAGCGTGAATATCCTTTTTTTGTTTGGTTTTTGAATTTTAAGATAATCTATTAGTAGAATTTACATCATTTGGAATTAACAATTCTTGCTTTCATATTAATAAATAAAAGGGAAAGTGAAAGTGATAATGAGAAAAAAAATAAGACTTGCCTTAGTTATATTGCAAATCTATCACTACTCTTATGATTTTAGATATTAGTTATTTAAAAATAAAAAATAACATTTTAGGTGATTTCATTTTTGAATGCTTGTGATTGATAATACTATGAACTTTTGTTTTACAAAAAATTTATGTGTTAATTATATCTTAATTTTCTAAATTGATTTTTCCCTTATCTTTCAAAGTTAGTTCTCTAATAATCAATATAAGAAGCTATTAAAATGTCAATTTTTTAAAAAACTAATGTGTTAACTATATCTAATTTTTTAAATTGATTCTTCTCTTTCCCTTTGATGTTGATTTTCTTATAATCAATATATAAAGTTGTTATAATGTTCATTTTTTATTTGAACTGACGTAATGTATCACACTTTTTAAAGTAAGCGATGATTCGTATAACTTTTAGCTAAATCTAAACCAATGCTTAAGTTATAATAGAAATTAATTGTAAATAATAATTGTCATCTTGAGTTATTATAGAATGTATTTTTCATCTGCCATTAGAAATTATAATTTTATAACATACAATTATTATTTTAACTAACATGATAAGTTGTACTTATTTTCCAAAATGCCTACATGCTATTATATATGTCAATTTTCTCTTTAACTGACATTAATATTTTGATGTCAAAGGGTAATTTTGTAGTAATGAAATCAAAATAGGATTAAACCCCTCCTAAAAAGGATCTGAGCAATGAATTAGGATTATCTATGAATTCATCAAGCTAAAGGCCTTACTTTATAAGTTTAGAGCTACAAGTAGATTTATAAACAAAGCATTATAGGAAAATGTTAAAATGTCTTGATCTACTACAAAAATAGAGCTAGTCAAATATCTATTGGATGATATGGCATATTATTAATTTCACTGATGTCATAGAAAATAGATATTCACACTAGATGCTCCTAACTTAGGTGACTTTTTAAGAAAGCTTCATCAATTGAATTTTGCCTTCTCATGTGATGCAAAGAGTAAGGGAATTCAAGTATTTGAAGCAAGGTAGTCTTCCTATTATGAGTATTGGGGGAGGGTTTTATTAATTCTTTAATTAAGAAGTGTAAATATAGTAATAAAGCATAGGAAATGTTTATAAGGATGGAAAAGGAATAAGCACTTTATAACCTAACTATGGACAAGGTAAAAAGGTTATGCTTCCTTAATTTAATGAACTCTCAAGCCTCTTTAGAGTTGATAGGGAAGAGGCTTAAGTAGGTTGAAAAATATAGAAGTTTTAGGAAAACTTTTGTATCTTGGGTGCTTATGCTAATAATGTATGATGTATCTTATCAATCTGCTCTTTTTTTTATCTTTTTTTTCATTCCTTTCTTTTTATATCTCTTCTCCTAAGACATAATAGGGGCTATTTATAAGTGGTCAAAAGGCTGACATGGATACAAGATGGAGAAATAATAGTTTTTTAGTATGGAATGTCAAACTAATAGGGAATTTAAGGGATAAAAGGTATAGTCTAGTATAGTGGTAATGGGTGTCCTTAATGGTAGCATGTAGAGGCTGTGGCGACAATGGTAATGGTGGTTTTACTATAAGACAACTGGATGGTTCCTTAAAGGATAGCTAAATATATGCTAAGATTAAAGTTAAGTTAGTGATTTATTAAGTATAGGCGTTTTTACATTCATCATGGTCTAGAAGGTGCATAATCATAAAAGGTTAGATGTGATATGTCTACTACTTCTATAGATTACGGCGAAGCCTTTATTCTAATCCTTCTAAGTTATATAACTAAGTATTCCTAGTAGGTTATGAAAGACTTTAACTCCATTCTTATAACTAAACTAATAGTTGCCCTTAAATTAGATGATAATTAATAGGCTTTTTGGATTTTATAGGACACTATTTGTTTAGACTAGTGGTAAAGATGGTGCTAAAGATAAACTTAATAGTTTCTTTTAAGGTTTAAGTATGGATTGTTGGGATTGGGAGCCATACAAGCGTAGCGAAATAAATCAATCCCAGCTAATGGATCCATGCAAAACATTAAATTAGAATGTAGGATTTAGGCTATACCTTTCGATCATTCTAGATTTTGTTTGTTAATCACCTCTTCGACTTCCTTTTGGCCAAAGACTTAGAGGTATCCACACGAACCAGCAGATCACCAATAAACATCCTCACAATCACTGGTTAGAATTCGTCTCCTTAGCCTCATAGTGCTAGCTACGCCTCTTCAAGAATTATGGTCAAAGAGAGGTGCTAGGGTTTTTCTATGCTATATGGGGTTGCATGAATAATGAATTAACTCTCATTATTACCTAACAAGCTTATTTAAATAGGAGCATAGAAAACCCTAACTAATTTGGGCTTTGGTCCATGTATAATTATAGGCTTATTATTGGGCCTTATAATTATAATATAGAATTCTCAAATATTAGATCTAAATAATTTGGTCCATTAATTTCAAATCCACTAGGCTCTAAGTGTGTGACCCTTCAGGCTCTCATTACATTAGCAATGATCATTAATTATATTAATGATCATAAACAATGAGTGGTGTCTAACAACACATCATTGCTACCCAAGTAATGAGAAGTTGGTGATTCGACTGAACCTTTACATATGATCATCATCTATGTCCTTTTGTCCTAGATATCTAGATTGAGCACGAGACATGGACTATGTCATTCCCGTATGGCTCAAGCTGAAGGTTTCTTGATTCCTAAGTAAGCTGACTGAAGCAAATGCAATTGACATCCCGTGTTAATTTATTTGAGTATGGTCATGCATTTTCTCAGCTTTACTTAATCAAGGGGACCACAGATGTCTCTCCTGTTATATAGGAGGGATAAATTCCATCTTGATCATACAAATCCCTCCGCATGATATGTGACATATCCAATAATTACCTTTACATTCACTCAACCATGAGTGACATAGAGTAGTATCAAAATATGAAACTCACATATAGGGAACCTTGATGATCTCAGGTCAAATGACTATATTAATGATGATCACTAAGAATCACCAATGACACTTATATAATGATCCATGCGGTGTTCTTAGGATGGGTTAGTCCAGTATACAAGTTTCTAACTTGAACTCATGTGTAGACTTAATATCTCATATAAGTCACCACGCATACTAGTCTTAACATATCAATGTAACATAATCCATAATGATATATGATTAAGGACATTTAAGAATGTAATTATTCTAAGGTTATTATCATAATTAAATATATTACGCAGACAATATTTGTATAAATATGATAATTGGAATTGCCATTAAAATAATACGATTCAAGTTTATAATCATCTATATGATTGGTTTAGGGCATATTCACTAACATGGATGAGGAAAGGAGGTAGTTTTCCATGGATTCCTTTGTGCACCTAATAATAAGAGGTGGGTATTCTAACCCATTTTGAATCCTTGCTTGATATAGAATTTTTTAACTTTTTTAAGATCTATTTAGAGGGGAGACCCTTTGAACTCTTATGCCATTTATAAAGATAAAGAAGTAGGTTTTCTAATCCATTTTGAATCCCTTTTTGAAGTGTAGTCTTTTAACTCTAAAGCATCTCTTTAGATGTGAGACCTTTTGATCCTTTATGTTTTATAAAAAGACGATGGTTAGATCATTTTGAAGAAAAGTCTTTTGACTCTTTATAACCTTCTTTGGAGATGACTTCTTCAAAGACAACACCTTATAATCCTTTATGCTTTATTTAAAATTGCCTTTTTCATAGGTGAAATCTTATGATCCTTTATACCTTTTACAGAGATAAAGGTAGAGATAGGTCTTCTAACTTGTTTTGAATCCTTCTCCGAAGTGGAGGTTTTTTTACTCTATAAAACCTCTCTAGAGGCAAAACCTTATGATCCTTGATGCCTTTTAAGGAGAAGATGGCTCATTCTCTCTAAAGGCAAAACCTTTTAACTCCTTATAGCTTTCTTTGGAGATGAACTTTTCAGAGGCAAAACTTTATGATCCTTTATGCCTTCTTTAGATTTACCTTTTTTATAAGCAAGATCAAATGATCCCTTATTGCCTTTTTGGAGATAAAGGTAGAGGTAGGTCTTCTAATTCGTTTTAAATCCTCCTTTGAAATGGAATCCTTTAACTTTATAGCACCTTGCTAGAGGGCAAGCCTTATGATATCTTTGAATGTGCATGTCACAATGTGCTAAAATTAGATTAATATTAGTTTGTTAAAAATAAAGTAGTACAATAGGATAAACCAGGTCGCACCTCTGTCATTTCTTGATTAATCTTTTCTAAATGAATTACCAACAATGTTCATACAATTGTTTTTATTATTTATGCACTAAAAATGTAAAGAATGGATGCAAATAAAATTCAAATGCAAATAAAAAAAAATGCTGACAAGATGTGGAATGCAAAATATAATGCATAACAACATGTAGAATTATACAAAACATAGAATTAGGGGTTTTATTAATTGAATGTATTAAATAAAGTAAAATATAGACTAAATAGTAACGAAGAAAACTAATGTAGTGAAACAGCCAATTCAAGGAATTAAGAGCTCTGGTTTAGATTAATCATGAGCCAATTGATATTTAACTTTTCTAATTAATCTTTCGATCTTAAATTACTTGTAATTGCTGCAATAATTCTTGAATCCTATGCTAGATAACCATCTAACATTTGACAATTACAATTAGCCGAATTAAGCAACCACTATAAACCCTGAGCTAAATCAAAATTAATTTAAAGATAGAATTTGGTTGAATTAAGTAATTAAAATAGAAACCTCCAAATTAATCCCTTAACCCTTTGCCCCTATGTGTAAAACTATGATTAACCAACCACAATTTAACATCAAAGCAGCAAGATATTAGAAATCACAAGGATTAATACTAATTATACCAAAACAACATCTAACACATGTAATTTTGAGAAATCAATATAAGTAATTAGGGAAAGAGAAAAATTAATTAGAGAAAGTTAACATTACATATCATAATCTTATAATCTAGTAAAGAAAAGCTTTAAAATCCTTGAATCAATTCTAAATTTAGTGCTTCATGTCTAGAGAACACAAGTTAGAAGGAAAGAATGAAAACTATGCTGCTGTCTAGAGTGTAAAAGTCTATGAAAAAAATCTCCCAAGTCTAATCTATGTTCTTGCCTTTATATTTGACCTAATTGACCTAAAACCCTATTAGACCTAAATTTATGTCTTTTAGGATTATAAGAATGGGCTTTCCTAATTTTTAGAAGTTCAGAATCTATTTTTACAAAGTAATTAATTCTAAGAGTTACAATAGTGAGTTCCCATGGGTCTAACTTCCAACCAATATAAGACCACTAAAACAATGTGATCTAGGTAAAGCATAAACATAAAAGTCATAGAAATGGATCTTATCAATATTTGGGCACTAGTTTTACATTAATTGGACCTCTATAGCACTAGATATAGCCCAAAAATTGAAGTTGGCTCAATTAAGACAAAGATAGGAATTCAATTTCTTGACTAAATAAAGGCTTCAAGAAGTCTAAACTAGGCTTTGACCAAAATGCAAAAATTGTATATCTTTTTTTAAACTTTCTAATGGTATAAAGATCACTCTAATTTAACTTCTAGAGTCTAAGATATAGCTAAAAAATAAAATAGTATTAAAATTCAGCCTTAACCAAATAAATTTAAAACATAATAAAACCAATCCTAAATTATAAAACAAAGTCAATTCTGTGAAATTTAGCAAATATAACACACTAAGAGATATGAAATAGGAAGAAATAATATAATAAATATTTTTCTCATCAATCTTATGCCTTTTTTGGAAGATAATTGTTGGATCTCTTTAAAGGTGAAGCATTTTGACTCTTTGTGTCCTTTTTTGGAGATGACTTCTTCAAAGTAAAACTTTTTTATCGCTTAAGTCCTATTTGGAGTTACTTTCTTCAAAGACAAGATCTTATGATTCCTTATGTATTCTTTGAAGTGAGAGCTCTTTTAACCTAATTTGCACCTCCTTTGAGGTGAAATGATTATTTGGTTACTTTGGGCCTCTTTTAAAGCATCTTTCAAAGATTTAGGCCTATGTTGCAATGACCAATATTGATCTTTCAAAAATATGCATTTTTATGGTTTCCTTGCTAGGCATTTCTTCTGAAAACTTAGGCTATCTTGTGGTGACCTAATTAGTCCCTTTAACAATTTATTTTTTTTATAATCCTTTAATTAATAGGCTTCAAAAATTTTTCATATCAATAATTGGCCTTTTGCACTTGAACCATCGTGATGAAAGAGTATGGTGAGATATGGACTTCTACCATAAGGCTTTGTTTGCTTTTGCAAAATTTGTGACGATTTTTCTATGCATCTGTGCTTTTGGAACCAAAGGAAATAAGTAGATGGCCTAGTTTTAAAGGGTTTCAATCTCTTTTTGTTATAATTGTCTATCTTATTGATCTCCTTCTATCTACATTTCTTGAGAGAGGTTTGCTCAAAATTGTAAATGAATAAGTTAGCAAAGTTGAAAAGGAACATCATTCATTATTTTGCTCCATTAAGTGGTTATGATGGTCTTTTACAATTAATCTTGAAAATGAACCTTCTTATATCATAGTTCTTTAGTTAAAAGTTGAGAAGTAGAGGAAAAAGCAAATAGTTATTGCCTCTAAGAACAAGTCTAAGAAAACTATAAGCATATCCTTTGATGTTTAAGTTATTATTTTTTATTTTCCATTTATTTGTGGGTGAAATGTTATGTTAAACTACAATTGTGTTCCTAATGCTTCCAAAAACATTTTCTAGAAATGTGATGTGAACTATGTCCTAAAATTAGAAATAGTCATAATTGGTATGCTATGCAATGATATAATCTTATCCAAAAAAAAATTAAACATATTAAAATGCTATGAACATCATTTAAACTAATAAGAAATGCATTGTTTTTATAAAATGATCCATGATCACCTACATAGAATCATACCTTCTACTAGTATTTAGCAGTCTTATAACAAAGTCTATCGTAATGCTTTCCTACTTGCATTCAAGAATAAAGATGTTCTGATGAAGTCTTCTAGGGTGTTAATGCTTTATTCTAACTTGCTGACAAATTAAATACTTACTCACATAATCACCTATTTTTTTTATTTCTTCTTACCAGTAATTATTCTTTAGATCCTAGTGCATCTTTATTGCACTAAGATACATGGTGTAGGATAATTCATATGATTTTTTCAAGATTTCTTTCTTCATTCCTTTAGGGAGCCATAATTTACTCTTGTTACTTACCACTTCTTTAGTATCTATATTCAAGTGGGTTACTTTTTTACCATTACCTTTTCTTTTGGTCAATCATATCCAGGATCCTTTAACTACCCTTCCTTGATCCGCTTTACTATCATGGTTTGTACCTTTACACTTACTACATCTCTATTGACCACTTCTTTTTGCATGCTTCCTATTTTCCTTGAAACCTTTCAACTTAATTTGCTACTATGTTCACCTTTTTGAGATGGTAATGGATTAAATAATCATAGTCTTTCCCTAACTCCCTCTATCTTTGTGTCTTTTTGTTTAAAGATATACTTTAAACTCCTGTGATCCATATAAATTTCATAGGTTACTCCATACAAGTAATGCCTCTAAATCTTCAGAGTAAATATTACTATAGCCATTTCTAAATTATGAGTTAGATGGTTCTCTTCATGATTTCTTTTCAATTGCCTTGATGCATAAGTAATCACCTTTCCATGTTGCATCAATATATATCCTAATCTAACCCCTATTAAGTCATAATACATTATATACCCTTTAGTTTCACTAGGAAGAATTAATACCAGTACAGATACCAAACATTCTTTTAGTCTTTGAAAACTCCTTTCACATTCATCACTCCATATAAACTTAACATCTTTTTATGTTAACTTAGTTAATAACAAAGCAATCTTTAAGAAATCCTTCACAAAATTTTTGTACTACCCTACTAAACTAAGAAAACTACATACCTCTATTATTATTGAGGGTCATGGTTATTTGGCTATACCTTTTACCTTTTGTAGACCTATTTAGATTCCTTCTTCTAAGAATACATGTTCTAAGAAATGGACATTCTTTATGTAAAATCCATATTTTGAGAATTTGGCATACAATTGATGCTCTCTTAAAGTTTGAGAACCATTCTTAAGTGCTGCATGTGTTTAGCTTCACTCTTCAAATACACCAAAATATCATCAATGAATACAATGATAAAACTTATCCAAAAATTGCTTGAACACCTTATTCAACAAGTCCATAATGTTACTAGTGCATTCATTAGTTTAAATGATGTCATTAGAAATTCATAATGTTTATAATAGGTACAAAACACTAGCATTGGGATATCTTCCTCCTAAATCTTCAATTAATGATACTTAAAACACAAATTAATCTTAAAAAAAGCATTAAGTATTTTAAAGTTAATCAAATAAGTCATCTATTCAAGGTAAAGGATATTAATTTTTAATAATAACCTCATTTAGTTATTAGTAGTCAATACATAGCCTCAGTGATCCATCTTTACTTTTAACAAATAATACTAGTGCACCCTAAAGGGAAGCACTAGAACGTATAAAACTTTTGTTCAATAGGTCTTGCAACTGTTCCTTCAGCTTTTTCAACTTTGCTGGTGTCATCTAGTATAGGGGAATTGATATCGAGTTAAGGATTACTTCAATTATAAATTCAATCTCTCACTCTAATGGTAGTCCTGGTAACTCATTTGGAAAACCATTATAAAGCTCTTACACAGAAGATAAACATAAGCATTTTTACATGCTTTTTTCCTTGAAATACCTATACTACTTCTTCTTCTAGTTGATATTTTATTATTTTTTTAAAGCAATCCATGCATGCATGATACTTAAATAACTAATCCATTCTTAGAATTATGTCATAATCTACTATATCTAGCACTACTATATCTATCTTGATTAGATATCCATTTAAGGTAATCTTGTAACCTTTAATACCATGGGTCATTTTTATATTTTTTCCTACAAGAGTAGTGACTATCATAATATCACCTAACTCTTCCTTAACTTTTGATTTCTACTTGGTAAATTATAAGATAGCAAAGAATGAGTAGTTCTATAAGCAAATAGAACTCTTACATAAAAATTCTTAAAAAGTACGGTACCTATCATAACAGCATTTAAGGCTTAGGCCTCTTACCTTATTATGGCAAGTACTTTGGCCTAGGTTCTTGTTGCTTCCTTCCTTTCTCCTCCTTCTTTATTAGTGATCTCATTGAAACGAACACCTATAGGACCTAAGTATTAAGAGTAATGTTACTCCTATAATGATTCATTGTGCATTCATATGCTCTATGTTTAATTTGTTTATACCTAAAGTAAGATCTTTAAGGTCCAATATGATTCATGTTACATTAGTTGCAAGAAAAAAAAGGTCCATTTGGTGGATTTGGCACTAAGTAAGTTCTTCTTGGTGGGTTTATTGATCTAGATGTAGTACTTGTACTTTGGCAAGTCTTCTACCTTAGAAATTGTTTCCTTCCAGGCTATGCTCTTGCTAGTGCACTCTGTATACTCCTACTTAGCCTTCTATTGCTCCTCCTACTATCAAATTTTAGTTTTTTCTTACTGGAGCTTCCTTCCCAGTCATATCTCTCTTTAGGGTGTATCTTTACCGTAATAGTTAATTTTAATACTTATGTATAGGTCATATCTTCAATAACATTGATTATGTTATAGTAGCAGTCATACCTATATAGAAACTAATTTACCTTTGCTTTTTCCATTGGCACTAAATACCAAGTATGTTATGAAAGTTGAGTAAACTAAACATTGTATTGTGCTTTAGTCATAGACCTTTAAACTAACTATTAAAATTCACAACCTCTGGCGTTTCTCAAACTTGAGGGAAAGAAACGATCCTTTAATTCTTCTTGAAATTTTCCTAAATGATAGGATTATAACCTTTTATTCTTAGTTTAATGTTTTAATTATACCACTAATGTCCTATGTCTTCTAGCTAATGTCCTACTAGTTTACCATAGTAGTTTTATTATATCCTAGCAACATTCAAATTCACTTTATCCATTCCAAGAGTTAGTAAGGGTCAATTAATGGATTAGTACCATCATAACTTAGGGATTTTAACTTTAGGAATTCATGGATTAAATATAACCTATCTTAGTAAGGTGCTCGAGGAAAAGGCTGCCATTACCTCATCTACCCTTAGTTTTGTTCCCTTGATCAAGCATTTTCTCTAGGGTTTGTTATGAAAAAGTAACCTAAACTAGTGTTTTTTGGTCATTTTTACTTTCACTACTAGAAAGTTTGCAAAATTTTTATTGTCAGATTTTATTGAGTTCACTTTGGTTCTTACCACAACTTATTAAATAATTTATATTAGAAAATAGTAATTGAAAAATAGAAAAAAACTAATAGTCCTAATGGGGCCTTTGAAATCACTAATGGTATGTAGTGTAACGTATATTCAAGCTACCTCTAATAGGAGTTCATTCCAATCTCTAGTTAATAAGTTTCCCTAAAATCCACTATTCCATAATTTCCCCCCAAACAATGTTCAATGCACAATTTACTTGAACTATGCTTTGATACTACCTCTTGTAAGCCTTAGCAACCTATATCTAAGAAGCGGTGAATTGAGTATTTTCAAAACTTTTACCATTTTTGAATTTTTTTTAAAAAGCCTGTCATTGCGAAAAGCCATGAGGATAATTTTAATTCAAATGATTTCAAGAAAGCTTTATAAGGATGTTTACACATGAGATATGATAATTCAAAGAGTTAGTGCAAATTTACTTATTTAACTATACATTAACAAATTATCAAGAAATAAATACAAAATTATTTAATCAAGAGGTTTCCATATAACATATAACAATTTAATACACTTGTACAAACAACTCATTCAATTATCCATGGACAAGAATTAAGAAACCAATGCATAAATTGATTTCTCTTTCAACTATTTAATCATTAAATGAACAAGACAACATTGAAGCACAATTCATTTAACAATTTCATTAACTATGCAAAGACAAAATAATCAAGAAGTGTATGCATAGATATGTAGCTCTTTTAAGTATCTAATTATCCAAGCATCAACATAAGCATTACAACACAATATATCTAATAAACAGTAACAACAAACTAAAGCATGTAACGAGAAATAACAATAGCAATAAAATAGAATATACTGCATAATATATCAGCAAACAACAACAACAACAAAATAAAGCAAGTGATCAAGAAAAATAGAGCATATAAATAAATGTAAATAGAGTAAGGGTAGAGAGATCAAATACGAGGATTTAAAGTAGTCCTTCCCTTGAATATCCTTTTAAGGTGTACATCCACTCTCTAAGCTCTGCAAGCTTGTATTTTAATCTGCTATCCCTTTAAGTTTCAATTAACACTTGAAGAAGCTTTACAATTCTTTTGCTTTTCCTCGAGCAAATTTTCCTTTTACAAGGGATACCTTACCCTTTCTAAGATTTTCTAAGGGATACCTCACTATTTATAATTTTCTCCAAGGGATACCTCACCCTTTACAATTAGGAAATGATAAGAGATGAATATCAATTAATACAAACTCTCTTAAAGAGTGGATGAAACAATTGAAGCTCCTAGAATAGAGAAATTTTACAAATGAGAGCTTAAATCATGATTTGATGAAATAACGTGTAAAATAATGTTAAATGTTGAAGTTCAGGCTCTTTCTTAATTATACTTAATGTTTCTTAGCCTATATAGCAAGCGCATAAAGTATTATAGCCATTTGGAGTAGTTAGGAATGAAAAGTAGCCATTATACATACACCAAAATAGTTAGAATTGATTGACGAATTGATTCAAGATGTCTAGGGTGCTTTCTAAATATCCAGAATTGATTGATGAATCGATTCACATAAACAGAATTGCAGACTTAACTTAAAAAGGTCATAACCTTTCCATTTTAAACTCGTTTTAAGCAAATAACTTATTGTTAGAAAGTTATTTGAGTTTAATTTCAAATTGGACAAGTTTCATGCTCATATCTAATATAATTTTTAGGATATATTTAAAACAATGAGCAAAGGTAAGAAATAATAAATCTGTAAAAATTTGATTTTGAGATTCAATTTGTGTAATTCATAACTCTTTTATATCTTAGTCATTTTGAGCAAATGACCAGTTTATGGAAAACTCTTTGAGTTAATTTTCACATAAAAATAATTTCATGCTCATATCAGTTTCGATTTTCAAGATATAATCAAAATAATGAGCACATATCAGAGAAGATTGAAATGCAAAAAACTAATTTCTAGACGCATCTTGAAAAAATCATAACTTTCATATATTGATCATGTTAAGCAAGTGATATGTCCATAGAAAGCTATCTGAGTTTATTTTCATATGGAAAATGTTTAACAATCCAAAAACAAGTATTTTATGAGATATGATTAAAATAATAACTAAAGGTCAATATTGAAAATATTAAAACCTCATATCTCATTGGTTTTTAAAATATCCCTATAGGCTATCTTGTAAAAATATGATTATGGATTATTTTTTTAAAGTATTTTGATTAATATAAGATTATAAAAATATGTTTGAGCTCTATATCATGAAATACTCTATTTTATAAGAAAGTATAAGCCTAAAATGAAAAAACTATACCAATCAAGACCTTGAACTTTTCTTAATGCTTCCAAACTTTCAAACATTTAATCTTCTTATGCTTCAATACTTGGATCACATCTTCTTTCTTACATTTCTTCCTTGTTCACTCTTGAGTTGAGCATGACAAAATCTTTTATTACTTTACTTCAACATTCCCTTTTCTTCCTTTTGAACTTTCCTTATATAATAACTATAAACTTTGCAAACTATACAGTTAGTCTAATCTAATATATCAAGATATTGATATGCATAATTTATATATAAAAAAAATTAGCACAAGATCATGCATAATCATCCTTTCATTTATCTTGATTAATCATATGCTTAGTGATGCTTATCTAAAATATAGCTCTTTTAGCACATAATCAAACATTGCTATTATAACCACAATCTAGCATGTCTATTGAAGATTTTATAACACTTTGGTATAAAGACATGCAATGCTATTGCAAGTACAATTTTCATCATGCATATACAAAAACAAGCATAATCATCATATCATATATATGCATGAGTCATAATATAGTATGTTTAATAATATATATCACTTTAGCATAAGACATATAATACTATTACAACTACCTATTTGCCATTATCAAAACTCATCACATAAAACCTTAGAGCTAATACCTTTATCATAACTTAATTTTTAGACTATCATAACTAGTGTAAAAATGTCAATTGAACATCTTTATAAACCTTTTTAAACCAATATACTCTTTTTAGCTAACTATTTTTATGAAAACTTGTATAATATAGAAACATAAAGTTGAAAATTTCATTTAATTTTTTTCCTTTTCTCTTTTTTTTCCAAAAGTCAATTATCCATAAATGATGAGGCAAAATCTTTTAATTCAAAAAACATTGAAAATCATTTTCTTTCTTTTCAAATGAGGTTCTTAAGTCAAAGATATAGTAATTTTTTTTAGAGTTAAAATCTAAATTATCATGAGTAAATCCTTCTTCCTAATAGGTAATAATTGAAACATAATAAAGTGATTTCAGAAAAATATTCCTCATGAGGAAATAGTAGTTTCACTTCTAACGGGGCCTCAAATCAATATATTGTAAAAGAATTGTTTAAATGGACATAAGAAACAAATGGTTTAATCAAAACTTTACAAAAAGACAACTACTAAAAAGATTTTTTAATTCTTTAAAAGAATTAAGTCCAAATTAAGAAACAACAAAATTCAACAAGATTAGGTAGTAAAACACAATGAAATTTGACAATCCTTTTTATAAAAAAAAATATTTTGAAAATATCAATAAAACCTGAGATTAGATTTCTTCCTTTGAAAGCTAAATAAAAACACCTTCTTAAGATAAATCACATATTTTTTGAAAATTGGTTACCTTTGTTGTCAATGGGAATCATTATCCTTTTCCTTTGAAAAGTTATGAAAAACTTTATTTATATCATTCCAAATAATCCCTTGCAAATAGTATTTGTCAAGTAAGTAGCTAAAAATGCAATAATATACATCATATTCTCATTATCATAATTAAACATATATTTTTCTTTATACAAAGATTATGGGTTCTTACCATACCCATTTATCAACCTATTTTTGCAAAATGCCATAAGTTAGTTAAAATTTATATAAAATAAAAACTTGTCAACAACTATTAGCTAAACTAGTTGTTAATTAAAACATTAAAGTCAAGGTCCATATTAGACTCATCATTATTATTGAAGGGCAGAACAAAATTAAAAGGACTTAATGGAATACATGGTGGGGGCTATACCATAGTCGATATAGCCAAAAAGACTAGAGGTGCTAAAGATGCAATCAAAATAAATGGCATAACATGTAGATTTGAAGCTAAAATAACAATATCGAGAAGTAAGCCATTAAAAGGAACATTAAAAGTTTTCTTAGCCAAGATAGGTTCATTAAGTGGTGGATTTAACAAAGCTATCTAATAGCCTCCCTCATCTAAGTATTGCTTTAAAAAGATCTGCATTGGGTTTGACTCTTAAGGTTGAATTTATGTTATTTGTATCCTAAACTACTGGGAAATGTTACCATTTTCATAAATTATTAGAGTAAAGTGGAACTTCTATCAATGTATGTTGTATGAGATATAATGCATTTGCCACCACACAATAGTGATCTTGTGGGGTGCCATTTATTGTAAGATTTGAAAAAAAATCCACAAGTAAAGCAAATAATATAATTACTTATTAACGTAGTTACCACACTAATTATCCAATTAGTTCTAATTTAGAAAACATTAATATATAATCAAAAGTATGTAAAATAAATGTTCAAAATATAAAATTTAATATGTTTAATTAAATGGCATAGAGGCACAAATGTTCCTCCTTATTATTCCCAGCTAATCTTATCCCACACATATCCCGACCCCTTCATAGCTAGCCTTATCCTACATATCCTTTCATGTGACCTAAAAAGCTCATCTTAAAACTCTCTATGAGGTTTCATAATCATATAATCATGTCACATATGGCATTCAAGTCAATAATATTAAATATAATATTAAAGCCTGCATTTTACATGTGGCATTAAGCTAATTTCAAATTGAACTCTCACTAGCCAATCTCATATATAATAGGATAAGTTCAAAATGCCAACTATAGCTATAACCAAAGCATATCATAAAAATAATCTAGTAAAAGAAAGTTCATAGTTATCTCATCATAATTTTAATGACAATAAGCAATAAGGATGCTTCCATTTCATATACTAGATGACTATTATGCTTCCTTGGAAGCTCAATAACCTCTAGTCATTCTCATAAGCTTTAATCATAAGTATTTTTTTCATATAAATACATTAGTTCATAAACAAATCATAAAATCATTCAGATAGAATTTCTCATACTAACCTCTCAAATATGTTCATGGTTTCATTTTGAAACCCTTAGAGTAGTACATTTTTCTTTTCATAGTATTGCCATCAACCATCAAGTATGCACTTAGCCCATCATCATCTCATGTTATTTGCACAAACATTGGTGTGAAAATGTTAGGAATTCGGATTATCATACGCAACGAAAATTCAAAATTTGATTCGAATTCTACCTAGGATCCATACAAAAGACATAAATCAATGATTAGGATTTTACCTATTGGGCACTCGTGTTTCTACTGATCAAAACTTGAAAGGGATGAATCAAACGCCGGTCGGAACGTACAGTGTCTCTACAGTATCCACACGGAGTGAACAACAACCTCTCACTCACCACGAATCTATTAGGATGCGTTTTTCTCTCTAGGATTTAGGAATGGATGTTTTCTGAGTGATTTAGGGTTTTATGGAAACTTATGAGCATGTCTAAAGTGCTGCCCTCAAGTCCTTTTTTATAGAACTTAGGCAAGTCATAATCCTAGTCCTACTAGGATAATGCCTCTAAAAAAATTTAATCATGCTTAATAACTCATCTTATCCTTATCCTAGAGATAATAAGGAGAGATAGGACTTATCTATTAATTATCTAATATTAGATAATAATATTATCTCATAATATAAATATCTTAATATCAGATAATTGCATATAGTTATCAAATATCAAAATAATATTATCTCATAATATATTTATTTAATATCTGATAACATAATTATTTGACATTACTTTAATATCAAATAATATCACATAATAATAATTATATTTATTACATGAAAAATATATTATTATTTAATAATATATATACGCACAAAAATAAGTCCAATTAATTGGATATTAATCTAATTAAAGTCCAATTAATTATTATCTTATTCCTACTCCTTTTGTGTGACCCTGTAGGTTTTTACTACATTAACAATGATTCATTATTGAGTTATAAACAGTGAGCAGTATCTAGTAATACATCACTGCCACTCAAGTAGTAAGAATGTTTGTGATTTGACATCCACTTAATATATAATTAACGTTTTGTATCATAATCCCTTTTGTAATAATATCCAAATCGAATTGGAGGCATGGAGAGTGTCATCCTCATCAAAGTTCAAGTTATATTTCTTGATACTGAGTAGACTTCAAAACAAATTATCAATATCACGTATTGATTCATTTGAGCATGGCCATGCATTTCTAAATCTCACTCAATCAAAGGGCCCAAGGATATATCTCTTTTATATAAGAGTAACAAAATCCCATCCATATTACTCACTTCCCTCTACATGATTCATGATACACCCAATCAATGCCCTACTCGTCATCCCGATTAAAGGTGACATAGGACGACATCAAAGTGAGTAACTCCTCATGTAGGGAATTATAGTGACTTTAGGTTAAAGGACTATATGGAATTGTGACCATATGAGAACTACTAATGACACAAGTCTTATCCATGCAGTATTCTCATATTGGATCAATCCAGTACATCTGTTCACTAACAATTTACTCATGTATTGGCTTGATATCATATATTCATGACTCATAATCATCAGTCACTATACATGCCAGTCTCGATGAACTATTACTATCCCTTTCGTAATAATACTTGACTAGGGGCATTTTAGAAATAGTAAAATTATTTCAAGGACAATTATTATATTAAGTTATAAATTGAACAAAATTAATAAAATGAAAATAAAATAATATAATAATTACATTGCTTAAAATAAAATATAATACATTGTGTATTATTTTAATTATCTATATGGTTGATTCCTAGGACACACACTAACAGAAAACCCTATGTTTCTTGCAACTTTTCTAGCAAAATGGTGCAAAACACAACTTGGTCTTTCCAAATTCCATAATTATTATTTCTAAACAATTTTAAATCTATACTTTATGTATTATCCTGACGAGTAAGAAAACTATTTTTCCTTACTCATTCAACTATTTTAAGGTGCTTCCCAAAAGCAAATAAACTACTTAATTCCATAAAACATTATCATCAAAAGTTAAAGAGACAGTCACAAATCCATACTAATTTCTAACAATCACCCTTATATGTATTAATTTCACTAAAAATAGCAAACTTTAATAAAATTTAATCAAAACATTCAAAATTAACATTTAGGCATTTAATAACATCATTAAGCTTTTCCATACTCAAAATAAGTCATACGAGTTCTTCTTATATTTAGTTATCAAAATATGTCAAAAAAGTATTTTTTAAATAGGAAAATTCATTTTAAATATCAAAATTTAATAAAATTTTGTATAAATTATTATAATTAAAAAGTTGAAAAATATCATTTTTTGGGTAATTTTTCATAATTAAAATAAGTTATACAATCTTTCCCTAACTTAAACTATGAATATACTCAAAAGAGATTATTTTAGCTTTTAAAAACCCATTTCATGCGCAAATCTTTATGAAAATTTTTAGAATTTTCCAGCTAAGTTTCCAAGGCTTAAAACTTCATTAAAAAACTATTTTTAATCATATAACATGTTTCATATGTAATTAAAATGTTTTATTAGAAAAACTAGCTTGTAAGAGGCTATTTTTCACTTAAAAGCACCAATTTTTAAAATATTTTTTCAGCACAAATCCATAAGCTTTCAAATATATTTTTAAACATGTTTTCACTACAAAACTTTAACATAGATGTTAATAAATATTTCTAAAATCATTTAGAATTTAATGTGATAAGTTTTTCCTACAAAAATAGAATTTTTTAACTAAACAATAACATGGCTGTAAGCCTCCCAAGCTTAGTTTATAATGCTTTTTGCTTGAAATCATTAATATAATAGCTCTAAACCATCCTTATCAGGTTGTGGTTTACTATTTGCTAAATTTTGGCATGAAAACACAAAAATTTCTCCTTTAAAATCAAAGAAAATTCTTGGTCTTCCCATAATTGTTATAAAAACCATTTTCTTCAAAATCTTTTCTTGAGATTCAAAGAAACATTTTTACCACTTACCCACCATGAATTACATGCTTCGACCTAACTATAAAAACTACATATACACCTTATACAAAAAAATCTTCTTAGAAGAAAATCAAGAAGAAAAAAAGTGAGTTTCTACTCATTGAAAAAGACTTATGATCCTTGAATTCTCTCACCTAACATCCAAAATAAGATGATAGGGAATTCAAAACAAAATGTAACATCCTAAGTTAGAATTTAAAGTTTTATAAATTTTGATGCACATGGATAAATATTTATTTATTTGATTAGTTTTTGGTTTTAAATTTATTTTTTGTATTAAAGGTTCTGAAATATTAAAAACAATACTTATGATAATATTTGAAATTTATTTATTTTTATAGTCATTATAGATATAAAATTAGATTAAAATCATTTTATAAGGAATTTCTCATAAGTTGAGAGATAAGTTTTAGTGAGTAAGAGAACATGGATTTATGAAAATAATTTGTTTATAGTTAATGACTTATTTTTATGAATTTTAGAAGTTTGAAATAGAATTATTTTTACATAGCCATTGTTGACTTGAGGCTTATTTAAATATTTTGTATAAAGATTTATAAAATAATTTGCTTATATTTTATTTTTGGGAATTGATGAAAATTTGAATGTTTATTTGTAAAACTCTTAAATTTATCAAATTATTATAAATATACATTTATATATATATATGTCAATATTAGGAGAAAAATGAAAACAAGAAAGTTGAGATTTTAAAATAAAATTAGTTTTTATAAAGATTGAGTTTTTAAGAGAAATGAGAGGTAAGATAAAAGGTTAGGGTCTAAAAAGAAGTTAGAAAGTCAAATAATCAAACGGTGAAGATTTGAGGGAAAAAAATTATGGTGCATACAATACATGGGATCACAGCTCGCAGCTCATTTCTTTTTGTTCCCTCTCTTTTCTCCTCGAAAAGCACTCTATTCCAATCAGCTAGCTTTCTCTTCATACTATCCCTTTCGTTCTCTCCTCCTTTTCTCATCTAAGGCTCTGTATGTGTATGATGTTGCTATTGGTGTGTGTCCTAGGAGCCAATCATAGAGATGATTGCAATATTACACAATGTATTATGTTTCATTTTGGTAATATAATTATTATATTTTGTTTTATTTTATTTTGTGCAAATTATAACTTAAATATAATAATTATCCTTGGAATAACTTTGTTATTCCTAAAATACCCTTAGTAAAGTATTATTATAAAAAGGATAGTAATAATACATCGAGACTAACATGTATAGTGATTGATGATTATGAATCATGGATATGTGATATCAAGTCAATACATGAGTACATTATTATTGAACAATGTATTGGATTGATCCACTGTGAGAATATTGCATGGATAAACGTGTTATTAGTTATTCTCATATGATCACAAATGCGCATAGTCCTTTGACCTGAAGTCATTACGATTCCCTACATGAGGAGTTACTCACTTTGATGTCGTCCTATGCCACCTTTAATCGAGATGACAAGTAGGACGTTGATTGAGTGTGTCATAAATCATATAGAGGGAAGTAAGTGATGTAGATAGGATTTTATTATTCTTGTATAAAAGAGAAATATCCTTGAGCCCCTTGATTGGGTGAGACTTAGAAATGCATAGCCATACTCAATTAAATCAATATGTGATATTGATTATTTATTTTAAGTCTACTCAATATCAAGAAATATAAATTGAACATTGATGAGGATGACACACTCCATGCCTCCAGTTCGATTTGGATATTGTTACAAAAGGGATTATGGTGCAAAATATTGATCATATATTAGGTAGATGTTGAATCATAGACATTCTTACTACTTGAGTGGCAGTGATATATTGCTAGATACCGCTCACTATCTATGGCCTAAAATGAGTCATTATTAACGTAGTAAGAACTTACAGGATCACACAAAAGGAGTAGAAATGAGACAATAATTAATTAGGTTTTAGTTAGACTAAAATTCAATTAATTGGACTTATTTTCATGCATATATATATATTATTAAGATAATATATATTTATTCATGTAATATATATATATATATATTATATTATGTGATATTAAAATAATATCAGATAATTATGTTATTAGATATTAAATAATTATATTATGAGATAATATTATTATTATCTAATATAAGATAATTATATGTCAATTTAATATTAGATAATTATATTATAAGATAATATTATTATTATCTAATATTAGATAATTAATAGATAAGTCCTATCTCTTCTCATTCTTTCTAGGATAAGGATAAAGTGATAGTTATTTAGTGTGATTAGGATTTTTGAAGCATTATCCTAGTAGGACTAGGATTGTGATATGCCTTAGTTCTACAAAAAGACTTGAAGGCAGCACATTACATAACACATATTGGCTTCAATCAAATCCTAAATCACTCTAGAAAATGTTCAAATCCAATCTTAGTGAGAGAAACAAATCCTAGCAGTTTCGTGGAGGGGAGAAGTCGTTGTTCACTCCGTGTGGATACTGTAGAGATGTTGTACCTTTCGGCCAGCGTTTGATTCATCTTGGTCTCTCAAGGATTCATTCAGAAAGAACACGAGCACAATTAAGATAAAATCTTAATGCTGGTTTATGACTTTTGCATAGATCCTAGAAAGATTTTGGATTAAAATTTTAAAATTCCGCTGCGTATGTTGATCCGAATCTTAACAGTTATTGTTTGGCAATTTCATTACTAACTTTATCAACCATTACAGTTAGTTTTCTCTCTCCTTTTTCTTTCTTTTTTGAACAGCCTATTTCTCCCTATTTCCATTTTCTGCCCTGCTTCCCAACCTGAATTGCTATTATGTTGTGCCATGATCATGCCATCACCAGGCTCCAGTGCACACTCATTAGTCTACCATTATGGACAATAGCATGAGAAGCCACACAAAATGTGATTAGTTGTGACACTAGATTGGACCCACTATAGGAAGTTATCTTCTTTCTTTAAACCACTAGTGATAGAGCTAGAATTTGGTGCCAGCGAGCTGTCAACGGCCCTTTAGAAGGTAGTAAGACATTCTTTTTATAATTAATCTTTCAGATCTTTGCCATTTAAAAGTTAAATTAAAGACAAATCCATATATATATGATATATATGATGGTCCTTAGGAAATAAAACTATAATGTTTATGATGGAAAATGTTAAATTAAGTGAATTAAACTATATGTAGAGCATTATATTCTATTGTTTTGAAAGATTCCTATATGATTTAGAAAGAAAAATATGTATGGCTATTTTGAGTATGTGTTATAGGTATTTTGAGTATATGTTAATATTTCTAAAAAATGAAGTTTTTATACTATAGAAAGATACAATAATATACTTAAAGTATTTTTTAGGGAATTACATTCCAATATTTCAATAAAGACAAGTTCAAATTTGGAAAACTTTATTTACATAGGTTTTGAAATGTTAAATGAAGCTTAAAAAATAATAAAATAAAAGAATAAAGTGTAAGAATAGCATGATTGAACCTTCTCTGTATTATCAATTAATATATTCTTAATATATGTTGATTAAGAGGCTCCTAAAAGTAATTTAACACTTATATTTTATATCTAAATGAAAGCAAAATGTAAAGAAACAAATGTGTAACTGTCTAAAATAAGATGGTTTGCTTGGATTAAAAACTTGAATATAAGGTTTGATGATTTTATGGAAATAGCATTAATAATGAAAGGAAGAAAATGTATATTATAGAAAGATTTTTTATCCATGTATCTATTTTAAAAGTTAAATTAGGTGTGATTTGGGATGTTAAAATATGAATATGTCATGATTAAAATTTGAAGTATTAGGCTTGGAAAGAAAATAAGTAATGCTTACATAATTAGAAATTATTCTTATGATTTGTGAAATAGAGAGAAAAGATGATGAGTATAGGTGCATTAAAACTCCCAAAAATGGATAGGAGATCCCAAGTGAGTATATATATCTCACCAATGAACTTTCACTTAAATAAAAATATGATTTAAATGTTGTGAATTGTATTTTTTAATGGATAGTACTTGTTCTATATTTCGATTATATACTCATATGTAAACTCTATTCTGTGATATATTAAAGGAATATTGTTAGAGCAGAGTGCGCGACAAAAACATGATAGTAGTCTTTTTAACTATTGATATATTATCTTTAAGTACAATGATATCTTTATGTTACTGCTGTTTAAGAGAATATAATAGTATTATTATATACTTATGCATATGCTGTTATGTGCTTGATATGATTTAGTGATGAATTAATGACTTTTTATTGAAATTTTATAAATAGTTATGATATGCGAGTGAACCCTCATAAATATTATCTGTGAATTCTACCATGTATGGCATGGGAAGTTGTTAATTATGCTAGAGTAATGATATTGGAAACTGTGAATGAAGATGAAACTATAATGTGAAAGCCAGATGATAAATTCCTAACAAATAGTTGTGAAAGATATAAAATCGATTTGAGAGCCAAATGTAAAGTTTCTAGTGAGTAGAGAAAAATATAATACCGACTTGGAAACCAAGAAAAGAGTACATGTATGTTTACTATAACTGGATGTGTGATATTAGAAAGTATCTGTGATTAAAGGTTACAGTTGATACAATTAAGATGATTTATTAATGTTTAAGCCTAAATGGCTATATGTGATTGTGATGTTTATTCGGAATGGGTAGTATATGATAGAATACCAATGTTGTGTATTAAGGAATAGTTGATGCTTCTATGAATTGTGATATGAGAAAAAAGGTATAAGTCTTGTGCAGGTGAACTCCCACTTTAGGGAATGGTTTCATGTATTTTGAAAATTTAGAAAAAGGGTTTGTTAATATTCTAATATTAGTATATAGTTAACTTGCGGTTGTTATTTATGAAATTGATCTCTAACAAGTTTATGGTAGATAGATGCTTACTGAGTTCTTAAAACTCACTCTATTTTATTTTCATTGTTTTTAGGTTAAGATAGCTACTTAAGTTACACCACATGCATGGAGAATCAAAGACTATCTGAATTAGAAGATTTGATAGTTGTGTTTCATTTAGGATTAATGCTTAAAATAGTTATTTGCTAATTCATGTAATGTGTTAAATCATTTATTTGTGTCTAGAATTGCATATTATTATGTGCATGATTATGTTGTTATATATGAAAAATAATACATATATTGTATTTAGGGCATGTGGCCTTTGGGAAGTGTTTAAAAATAAAGGAGACTCTGTCCTTTTTTTTACAAAAATTCAAACTAGCATTTCTAAGTTCCCCTAAAATTTGGAAACTTCCATTGAATAAAAAAAGTAAAAATAGTTAAGGCTTAAGCAAACTGATATTAGGATCCATGTTAATCATAATCGGAAGTGGGTTGTGAGACAAGAATCATGAAAAGAGATGAATCTAAAGAAGTTTGAAGACTTATACCTCCTCCTAAAAGATCAACAAAGCTTCTTTCTTCAACTAACTTTGAAAAATACTAGCGAAATTAACAAGATCTTACTAAGAAATGACAAAAACTCACTCTTTCTCATAAAATTTCTCTCTAACCATGATTATATGTGTGTATGTATGTGTGTGTGTGCATAAATGAAGTTAAGCTTAGCTATTTATAGAAGAAAGGAATGCACTAAGTAACAGAGAACCAAGGCACATGGTTTTACTTAAAAAAATGATGCAAATTTTTCCAAGTCTCTATTTCTTAGTTTTAGTCTTTATGTTTTTGCCATACTATATGTCATTTTACATTTACATCCTTGCATATGTTACATTTTAAGAAGTTTCATACCATCTTTCTAACCCTAATTAGCCACTAATTCTTTCCTTAATCTAATAATCTCCATTAGCACTTTAATTAAGTTTTTACTCCTAACCTTTTCACTAATATGCTTGAACTTTGTCATATTCCCTTCCATCTCCTCAAAACCATGCATGCATTTCCTTTAGTGCCCTAATTTACATTTTTTACACCTTAGGATCTTCATAGGATACTCTTGAGTATAGTGACTAAGTTACTTTAAAACCTTATCAATGTTTAATTTCAAATACTTTTATTTTCTTAAATTTTTCCTAGATAATTCCTAGCAAATTTTTCTATCTACTAATTCTAATAAATATTTCTATTAATATTAGTGAGTAATTCTACAAATTACCCACCAATAAACATTATTTAGTTTAACTTTACAAGGTTTTAACTACTAAGGTTTTTATCAGGTGTTACAGGTTCTTCCAAGTAAGTGTAATGAATTATTGCATTAAGCACATTATTCCTTTTATGCCACGCACCCAGGCATCACCAAAATGTATCATGACTTACAAGAAATCTTTTGGTGGAATGGTATGAAAAAAGATATACTAAAATTTATAACTAAATGTCTCATTTGTTAGCTAGTGAAAATTGAACATTAACGATTGATAGAAATGCATTAATCATTGCAAATTCCAAAATAAAAAAGGAGAGCATAACCATAGACTTCTTGACCGGCTTACACAAGTCCCAAAAAGTTCCATTTGGGTAATAGTAATCCATATAACCAATATGACATATTTTTTACTAGTTAAAACCACTTTTTTTATGACAAAATACATACAAGTGTACTTAAATAAGATTATGCCTCTATATAGAGTTCTTATCATCATCATATTTGATAGAGGCGCTTATTTCACTATCTATTTTTGGTAATCCTTCCAACAAGTATCAGGGACACAATTGCATGTCAACATAGCCTTCCATCTATAAATTAAAGGCTAATTAGAATGTACCATTTAGGTATTAAAGGATATGCTTAAAGCACATACCATTGAATTTAAGCATAGTTGGGAAAAATATTTGCCTTTAATAGAAGTTGCATATGATAACTACTACTACTCTAATATCAAAATAGCCTTTTTTGAAGCATTGTATGGTTAGAAACTTGGATCTCCTACAGGGTAGTTTGCGCAAGGAAAGGTTAAACTTTAGGATTTGATTTAGTGATAAATGCATTAGAAAAAGTGTAGGTTATTCAGGATTGATTTAAAACTATATGAGATCGATAAAAAGTCCTATGTTGATAACAAAATGAAAGATTTAGAATTTTAAGTGGGGGTATAGGATATTTCTTAAAGCCTCCCTAATAAAAGGAGTCATAAAATTTGGTAATAACGGAAAACACACACCTTGTTACAATAAACATTTTTCTATCCTTAGGTAACTTAGGGTCGTAACTTATCATGTAAAATTGCTAGAGAGTTTGTAAGCCATCCACCCTTTTTTCCATGCTTTGAAAATGTGTTGAATAACTCTCATATCATTAGAGAAGAAACATTCTAATTGGATTCTAAGTTAGCATACAGATTAGGTAAAATCTTGAGCTATCATGCCTAAAAACTAAGATCAAAGGAAGTGCCATCGGTGAAAGTTCTATGGGAAAGACATAGAATTGAAAATGCTACTTGGGAATTGGAAAAGCATATAAGGCAAAAATGTCTTCATTTTATTGTAGTAAATTATCATTTATGCCATTAAACCATGCCATAAAAATTTGAAAATCATGATAATTTTATTGCTTGCCATAAAAAGAAAAAAAATTAAATAAATATACAAAAAACTAAAACAAAATACCATGTGAAAACTTCACCTATAGTGAAGTTTCATTTATACTACAAATTAAGCTTTGAGAACGCTTTACTCACAGTAAAGTATCATTTTTGTCATAATATTAGTAGGAAAACTATATTCGTAGTAAAATATTACTTATATCATCATATAATAATTATAAAAATTTACCTATGGCTAATATATATATAATCACTAAATTGATTAAGTTTCCTTCCTACAATTTTAAAGGATAAAATGAACTTTGAAAGGATAAATATATACTACTTACAAAAGGCTATTTAGTGAACTCAGCAAGGTACATGAATTATAATGAAGCCAGTGAAACTAGTAGATGAAATCATTGATATTATCATATGTATTTATATAAGAATATGTATTACACTAATATTAAATTATTATCTAATAACAAGTTTTACATTCATCACTATAATATTAAGTAAACTTTCATTAAAAAATTGAAAACAATAATTATGTAAAATTTAATAATAATTAAATTATTATATTAAAAAATATTTAAGTAAATTATATTTAAAGGTATAGTATATATAAACTAGTCTAAAATTTCATTTTAGTCCCCTATTAATTTCATTAGTATTAATTTTATTCCTCACAGATATTTTGTATTAATTTCATCCATTATAAATAATAATTTGATCAATTCGGTCTATTCATTAGTATTTTTATTGATGAGATAACAATTTGATAGATGACATAGACAAAGATAAGATATAAACAATATATGAGGGATAAAATTAATATTAAAAATTTGTGAAGAGCTTAATAATTTAACTTATATTTGAAAAAGATAAAAATAGGTATTATAAATAAAAAATTAACAATAAATACATTTATAATAATTTAAATATATATGATAGTTTAAAGTTATAATTTAAATGTTTATTTATTTCATATGATTTAACTTTTGCTAAAAGAGTTTTTAGAAAATAATATAAAATTAATTAAAAGATGTAAAAATTTTACTTCTATCTTGTAATAACTTAATAAACAACAATTAATGGAGAATTTTATTACTTTAGAATTGAATTTATTTTGTAATAATTTAATTATTCATATTGTAATTATAAACATTAAAAAATACATACAAATATGATTTGTTAGTTTATGTGTGTATATAATTTTAAATGATTAGTTATAAATTAAAATAATTATTTCTAGACTAATATATTCTTGAAAATGCATATTTAAAGTTTATTGAAAATCTATATAAATTATTGTTAATTAATTCTTTAATTTTTATTTTTATATTAGGTCCTTCACAAGTGTGCATTATGTTGATTTAGTACTTACATAATTTCAATATCAATTTCATCCATTATATATTATTTATGTATTATTTTAGCCATTTTATTTCTATAATTGTTAATGCATTAATGAAAATATTAACCGAGGGACAAAATTAACTAATTTTTTAATTTAAGAGATAAAATTGATACAAGATATTTGTGAAAGATAAATTTGATGTAAGTGAAATTAGTCATAGATCATATATGGTTTTAGTTTAATTTTTTCTTAAAAAAAATAAAGTTATAAAGATTTTTAGCATGAATGTGTTTTTATTGTGTTTTATATAATATTATATTTTTTATAATTAGTGTCTTATGGATGTATTTTTGTTGTATTATAATACTAGAAAAGTAAACTGACAGATGGCAAGGCATGATATTTCTTAATTAGGGGATTCAAGTTTGATTCCTTGTAAATGTGATTTGTAGTTTCCAAACAAACGGAGTTTCAAAGGTTTACATTTGTTTGATGTAGGTCTAAAGTATTAACAAGTTTCAGCAAATGTGCAAATTAGATGAAAAGTTGACACTTAATCAAATCAATTGAACAATCAATTTAATCAAGATATATAAAAATTATTTTAATTTATTATATTATTTTTTATAGCAATTTTATTTTAATTTTTGCTATGATTTAGTTCATGACAGTATGAGTTACTAGATACAAATATCTCTTTTTTGTCATGTTTGTACTTATGGTTAAAGGGATTTATTAACCATAGCTGAATATGTGAAAAACAAAAATTATTTATGCTATGAGACCTATTTCTTCATGATAATTTCCTTATCATGCTCACTTGTGTCATAAGTCCATTCAAACAATATTCTCATAGTTAAGCAACATAATTATAAAAATTTTAATTTTATATTATGATTTTAATTATGACATAAGTGATAATTTATTGTAATATAATTATGGCATAAGTGAGCATGATAAGGAAATTATCATGATAAGTAAGATAAACTACCTTGCTTAGAACTTTTGAGAATTTGAGGACAAAATCTTTTAAAAATAGAGTACTATAATACTATTAAGAAATTTAAATTTATATTTTATTTAATTAATTGACTTCTTGTGAATTAATATGATTAATTTGTGTGAATAATGTGTTTTGAGCTTATGAATAACTTGAAAGTAATGAATATATGAGGAGAATATGTATGATGAGAAATTTGATAAAATGTATAAATTTGAGGATTAATAAAATTAACAAAGATTACAAAAAAACATTTAATGTTAAAAAAATTAAGGTAGTAATTAATTATTGCCCTTTGAAGTGCATTCGAGATTGGCATAATCAACTATATATTCGATTATAGTCCTATGAAATTAGCTAAAAAATAAAAGACAAAACTCACCTTTTTTCCTAAAATGCCTCTCAGCCCATTTATCCTAAATTGCTCCAAACCTTTCACATTTCATTTATTCTTACTCCATCCTATTCAAATATCATAAGCAACCTTACAAGCTTCCAAGGGAAACTCTCTATTTACTATCAAATCTCATCTTTCCAAGCTAAGCAACTATTAATTAATAATTCATTATCCACCAACCTTCTCCATAATTATCAATCTTCTCTCATATTCTTGGAATTTAAGACTTTATTATTGATGAAAGTTAAACTACCAAAAATCCTAACTTATAAATTCTTGTTTGATGAATATAAGTATTAATCATTTCATTCCACACCTCAAGCCTCTATTCCAAGCCTTATGAGTGATATGATACGTAAATCCTAAATCAAATATTCTACTTTAATGAGTTTTAATTTTTTTATGCTCATTTGTTAATTATATATAAACATTATGTTTGATGTATCAAATGGATGGATAAAATTATGGATTATGATGATTAGAAGTGATATTTAATGCTTATGATGAAGTGGTTATGTGTTAGTGAGAATTAAATGAGGTTTAAAGGTTATTTATGGATGGTGAACAATGTTTTCTTAGGAAAATATGCAAAACACCCTTTTATAGTTAACTATACAGTCAATAATAAAGCTCTCTAGGACTTTATAATCTATTACATAGTCGACTACCCACTTATGGTTTTGTCTCTAGATAGTGATAGTTAACTATGATTGTCTAGAGTGAACCTTTATATTCAACTATATAGTTAACTATTAGTGACAAAGTTCACTTCTAGATATTGATAGTTGACTATAGCTCTATTTTAATACAAAATCATACTTTTTGAGGAAATGCAAGGTATTAGGCCATTTAAGTGTGCAATATGAGTGAATGACCTTAAATACATATAATGATCAGTAATTTAAGAAATGAATAAATTTGCTTGCTTCTAGAGCTCTATAATGTTTGTATATGACTTTGGTTAACCATGGTAGGCTATGGATGACCTATCTTGTGATTGTTCATATGAACTTATAATGAATATGATATTGTAAGCTCATGCTCCTTATGAATAGAATACTATAAATTTATGCTTCTTGTACATGATAAATAAATTACTTATGATGAGAATTATGCTATGATGGGCAATAAAATGATCTAATGAGGATGAATTATGTTGTGATATGAATTAAGCACCTAAATTTGTGCACCATATTATATGCTAAGATTTATGTACAATATCTATGAAGGGATAAGAATGACTTAGTAGGCACAAAATGATGGAGTTTATAAGGGAATAAGGTAGACACGGGAGTTAGATGGTAGGAATTTGTTTGATATGAGTATTTGTTACATTTGTTATTTGATCTTTAAGAATTTTTTGCTCAAATTATAATAAGTAATGCCCTTAAGGGTTATTGATCTCGAGAAGAACCATAAAAATGGTAAAAAGGATATTTGCCCTTACTAAATTCTATGAGATATAGAAGTTTGTAAATATTTGTATATATTTATTTACATTTTTATTAAGCTTTTTTAGTTTATGCTAACTGGAGGAGGATATTTTTCATTAAGTCCTATACTTAATATTTTATAGATTTAACATTTCAAATACATAATGGGACCTTTCACCACCTTTTATAGTAAGCAAGATGCCCCTTTTAGAGGTTTAACTTCATCTTTTGGCAAATTTACAACATATAACAATTGGTATTCTTATAAAGCTAAATTTGTGGAATGAATCAATATAGAAGGTCAAATTCTCTTTTGTCGAGATAGGTTTTGGATTATAGACCATAACTTGGTGTAGTTAGAGTAACAATTTATGCCTTGCTATAAGGTTCATAAGTTAGTTTAACTATCATTTGAAAAACCATTAAGTTACAATGAATTTTTAGAAATAAAATGATGGAATGATGATTCGAATTCATTGAATGTGTTTTGTAAGTGGATTTCTTGTTATGATTACCAAGTATACAAATTGGCCTACTAGGATTGTCATTAAATAATCCTATATCGATCATGGCTAAATTAAGTCATGACATAGGGGTAGTGATCCATAGCAATAGGGGTGACAATGGTTAATTTTGTTAATTAGTAAATAATGATAAGAAAGAGTGGGCAAAATAATCTATTTATGTTACTAAAAACTATCTATTCCATAAGAATGTAGAATACCTACCTTCTCTATAATATTTAGAATGAATGTTTTTTATAATTTAAAATATTTTGGCAAGGAAAAATATACTTTACCTATTTATGGTATGTCTTTATTTACAACTTACTCACATGTGGTTTACCATGTTAAAATAAGGCATTTTATGATTTGCATTAGTAACATTTTACTCACTTAGGTTTATTTTTATTCTAATGTAACATAGTTTGGAACATGGCTCTCACATGTTCTTTTTCCTATAACATTAAATCGAAATGAGGCTTCATCTCTCCTTCCATCTTTTCTCTAATTTTAAACCCTAACATCTTAATTTTAAATTTGTTTCGGTTTATGTTTTACACAAAATAAGATATTGAAAATAAAGAGATGAAATTAAAGATAAATTAGGATGAAATTAGGTCAAAATAAGACAAATAAGGGAACATGTGATTTGCATATGATAATTTTCTTTAGAATTGGATGGAAATTTAACATAGGTGTAGTGCAAATCATATATTGCATATGATAATTTTCTTTAGAATTGGATGGAAATTTAACATAGGTGGAGTGTAAATCATATATTACCCTTTTTTTAGAACTTTAAATCATAGGTGAGCATATTGTAAATAGGATTATACCATATACGAGTAAAATGTAATTTTTCTTGCTAAAAAATATACAAATTGATGTAAAATTGCAACATTTGTATGGATATATTTTTATTGAACCAAATATGGTAATATGACATTTTTAATAATTGAAACAGTTAGGTTAGGATTGAATAACAAATGGATTAAATAAACCCCAAAATCCAATTTTGCCTCTAGCTCGATTTGGACTGTAGAATTGAAATAGACTCGAAACTCACTTGACCTAGTCACTAGTCCCTAAACATGTTTGATGAAGGCTACTTTGAATAATAATCCCCTAAATTAGAAGAAGCGAGACTCGAACTCTTAACTTTTAAACTTGCAAGAAGAGTCCACTTGCCTACCTACCAAATTGACAACATCTTAAACTCTTATATGATCAAATGTCTTATATTATTTAAAGTTAATAGATAGGAAATTTATTTTATAATATAATTACTTTAATTATGTGCTATATATTATATTTATTATATTTAAGATTATTATTCATACATATTACAAATATTATATTAGTATTTTTGTTTTTATTTTTTTTAAGGGAAGGGCCAAAGGCTAAAAAAAAAGAAAAACAATTTCTTATTAATACATATTAAATCAAGCAAAATTACATAGTATTTTTGTTTTTATTTTTTTTAAGGGAAGGGCCAAAGGCTAAAAAAAAAGAAAAACAATTTCTTATTAATACATATTAAATCAAGCAAAATTACATGATATGATTTAATGTTTATGTAAACCTAAAAATTTAAATGTTTAATGTCCTAACAATCAAAGCCCAAAAAGAATAAAATAAAATAAAATAAAATATTTATATAATTGTGATTGAGATTAATTAAAGATTATTGTAATTTATAACTTTTATTTATTCCATTGTTTACTTCTATTTAAATACCATTATATTAGGTGATGATAATTGTAAGTTCGATGTTGATTTCATGATATATTTTTCAATGCTGTATATGATATATATGATTTTATATTTTATTCATATAAAAATATATCAATCCACCTTGATTCAATAATCTTTTCATACCAATGGCCCGGATGAAATTTTAAAATATTAATATTAATCTCCCACCTAAAACAAAGAGCTTGTTTGATACTATAATGTAATAACTAATTATAAAAATAATAAATCATTAATAATTGATTTTATTAAATTCACTTTTGCTAGGTAATATAGCAATAGATTATATATAATTTATTTTATTTAGATGCTGATAGAAAAATTACTTCCTATTATGATTAAGGAAGAGAATGAAAGTTTTTATAGTAATGGTTAGAATAAGGAAAAGAAAAATAAATGACAAGAAAGTGAGGTTAATGGGTATAAATCAAGATTTGGTAATTATAATTTTATTTGGTAAGTAATTATAATTTTTTCAACGTTTTATTATCAATTATTAATTTTTTTCTGTAATCTCAATCTCAATTAAAATAAAAGTTAGATTTTTGGTTTAATCAAAATTATTGCCTACATAATTAATTATTGAAAGATTGGTATAGGTTGGCATAATAATAAAATAATTATTGACATATTGAGGGTATAATTTGATTTTTTATATAACATAATTTTTAATGATAATTAATTTTCTGAAGAGAAAATTGAAATTAAAGATTTTTAATGAGTAAAAAATCATGATTAAATAGTAAGTTGCTTTTAATTTTATTAAGAATTCTAATAGTTACTAAATGTAATTCTAAGTCAGCTTAAATTTATTTAGATTATGATTAATTTTATTAAGAATTCTAATAGTTACTAAATATAATTCTAAGTCAGCTTAAATTTATTTAGATTATGATTAATTTTATTAAGAATTCTAATAGTTACTAAATATAATTCTAAGTCAGCTTAAATTTATCTAGATTATGATAACAAGTTTGTATTTATAAATTTGTCAACCAATAATGATAGTTCGCAGACACCCCTTGTGGTCGAATAAAAGAAACGAAGATACCTATAAAGGCCTCGCCCTCTGTGTATTTTAATTACCCCTGGAACTTAGGGTTTCAATGCAACCCAACTTCTGCAAATAATTATTGACATTGAAGCACGTAGTACGAGATTGACTACTGTTGTCTGAAAATTCGGCAATTTGGCTGTATATTTGCTGGAATACGTATTAGGGTTCTTTTAACTTGGTGTGTTTTGTAATCTTCTGGAATTGGGAAGAATCTGGGGTGCCAAATTAGGGGTTTCCGTGCTTGGTGAGTTGATACAATAGAAGCTTTATTTTTTTATTCTCTTTGATTTCTGTTCAATAACGTGAAAACGGATGCCACCGATTAATCGATCTGGAACAGTGTGATTACCGCTCGGTAGCGAGCGAGTTGCCAAATTGACGGGTGGGTTGGTTTTTGTATGGAAACTCGGAGCCGGAAGCGGGCGGAGGCTTCCTCAACTGCCCCTTCATCATCGTCATCCGGTCCCACCACTCGTTCTAGCAAGCGTGCTCGTCTTTTTGCTACTTCTCCTTCAAATCCCTCTGCTGTTGTTCATTCTGTTTCTACTCGTTCTCGTGCATCTAGGACTCAGGAAGTGGTGCCCTCTAAAAACTCTGCTCCAATGGACTTGACCAATGAATCATCTGGGTCCCGCCGGGATCGCCGGGGGAAGAATTTAGATAAGGACAATTCCGATAAAGGGAAGGAAAAAGAACACGATGTTAGGATGAGAGATAGGGAGGCTGAGAGGAGCTTGGGACTGAACATGGAAAGTGGGGGTGCTGGGGATGATGATGATGATGATAATGATAGCGAGGGCGGCGTGGGAATTTTGCATCAGAATTTGACATCTGCTAGTAGTGCACTTCAAGGGCTTCTTCGCAAACTTGGTGCCGGTTTGGATGATCTGCTTCCATCATCGGCCATGGGTTCTGCATCCTCCTCTAACCAGAGTGGGAGGTTGAAGAAAATTTTAGCTGGTTTGCGGGCTGATGGGGAAGATGGGCGGCAGATTGAGGCATTGACCCAGCTTTGCGAAATGCTGTCAATTGGGACTGAAGAATCGCTTAGTACATTTTCAGTTGATTCATTTGTTCCAGTGCTTGTGGGGTTGCTTAATCATGAGAGCAATCCCGATATCATGCTTCTTGCAGCTAGGGCGCTAACCCATCTATGTGATGTTCTCCCTTCATCATGTGCTGCAGTTGTGCATTATGGTGCAGTTTCATGCTTCTGTGCAAGATTGCTTACCATCGAGTACATGGACTTAGCCGAGCAGGTTATTTCTTTGTCTATGGCTAGTATGCGTTTGTACCTGGTTTTAGCTAGTATACGTCATCAATGTGTATATATATATATATATATATATATATATCTTTTTTTGGGGGGGGGGATTTTTTGGGGTGGCCAAATGACTTATGTAAAACAATTTTTCACTGACTTTGCACAGAATTGCATGGCACTAATGCACGGTTTTAAATTTTTGGGGAGACAAGGTCCCCTTAGTCCCTCTGATGCTTCACCACTGTACGTTAGTTTGAATAGTGGAAATCAGAGTCGGCTACTTCTCATATTTTGTTCTGATGGAAATAGATTGCTAAATTTTAATGTTGAATTATTACACAAAATTCTACCATAACTATGCATTACGTGGTTCCTGTGGTATTGTGGTATTTTGTATCATCAAAGGGTAGAAATGCTTATTTTTCCCCGACTTCTAATATAAATTATTGAATTGTTGACATAACAGTCCCTCCAAGCTCTGAAAAAGATATCTCAGGAGCATCCTACTGCCTGCCTGCGAGCTGGTGCTCTTATGGCAGTGCTTTCTTATCTGGACTTCTTCTCAACTGGAGTTCAGGTAACTCAGTGGTGAAATTCCTACATAATGTCGTTTGTTATATTTTTCAATAGCCACAATTCAATTGGCTTTCAAATGATCACACTTCACGCTCATAGTGAATCAAGTCTTTATATGGCATGTTTTTCAGCGAGTTGCATTGTCTACTGCTGCAAACATGTGCAAGAAGCTTCCTTCAGATGCAGCTGATTTTGTGATGGAAGCCGTTCCTCTTCTGACAAACCTTCTTCAGTATCATGATTCTAAGGTGAGTTTCCTTTTTTTTTTCTGGGGGGTGGGGGGTTGGGGCTTTTGGATGTATATTACAAGGTAAGATCACATATTATCGATTGTGGTGGAAGTTGCAATTCTCTTGTTGCATGCTTTGTTTGGAATTCATTTTGTTTGATGGAAGGAAGATGGTATTGACCAAGGCCTGTAATTCCTCTATGATTCCTTGTTTGTAGGTCCTGGAGCATGCCTCTGTTTGTTTAACTAGAATTGCTGAAGCATTTGCATCATCTCCGGACAAGTTAGATGAATTGTGCAATCATGGACTGGTAACACAAGCAGCCTCGCTCATATCCACCAGCAGCTCTGGAGGTGGGCAGGCTTCTCTCAGCCCATCTACATATACGGTAAGTGTGATTTTGGCTTTAAAATCTGTTGCTAGTTAGTACATGTTAGGTTGTACCATGACTTCATTGGAATGTGCAGGGTTTAATCCGACTTCTTTCCACCTGTTCAAGTGGCTCTCCTCTTGGAGCTAAAACATTGCTTCTTATTGGAATAAGTGGCATTCTTAAGGATATACTATCTGGTTCTGGTATTTCTGCTAATGCCTCCGTTTCACCTGCACTGAGTAGGCCACAGGAGCAGGTCGGGGGTGCCTCAATTTTATTCTTTTAATATACTGTGTGGTGTCTTGTCTTTGGTTCAATTTGATATCTTTTGCCTTTAAATGCAATGTTACATAGAAAGTTTTTTTACTTTCTTATCTATGTGAAAAGATAAACTTATTCTGATTTGATAACAACATACAGATATTTGAGATTGTGAACCTGGCAAATGAGCTTCTACCCCCATTGCCTCAAGGAACAATCTCCCTTCCACTCAGCTCCAACTTATTTGTGAAGGGAACTGTGTTGAAAAAGTCTCCTGCTAGCAGCTCTGGGAAACAAGACGACACAAGGGGAAATATTCCTGAGCTATCAGCACGTGAGGAATTATTAAATGATCAGCCTGAGCTTCTAAAGCAATTTGGGATGGATCTCCTCCCTATTTTAACACAGGTTAAAATTTGCAGCATTTTGCTTGCTTCTGTCCCTATTCATTTATCTGCCTATGACTAATGACTAATTATTAGTATTGGCTTTCTTTGGAAGTAGATATATGGTTCCAGTGTTAATGGTCCTGTTAGGCACAAATGTCTATCTGTCATCGGAAAGTTAATGTATTTCAGCACCGCACAGATGATCCAGTCATTGTTGACTGTGACAAATATTTCAAGGTATCTGGAAGTTTAATTGGATTGATATTGCTTGGTATACTCAATGTTTCTAGGTCTAGACTACCTGTATGTTAATGCTTTGATCATATAGTTTTTTAGCAGGCGTTTTAGCATGGAAAGATCCACGTGTTTTGATCCCAGCATTGCAAATTGCGGAAATTCTTATGGAAAAGCTTCCTGGGACATTCTCAAAGATGTTTGTCAGAGAAGGTGTCGTGCATGCAGTTGATCAACTAATCTTAGCCTGTAACCCAACCAGTGTCTCTACACAAGCATCTTCTGCTGACAAAGATACCGAATCTGTATCTGGGATGTCATCACGCTCTAGGCGTTATCGTCGACGCAGTGGTAACTCAAATTCAGATGTTAATCCCTTGGATGATGTTAAGAATCCCATTTCTGTGAATGTTGGTTCTCCTCCAAGTTCTGTTGAGATTCCCACCAATTCTAGTCTTCGGATGTCTGTTGGTTCTGCTGCTAGAGCTTTTAAAGATAAATATTTTCCTTCAGATCCTGGGTCTGTTGAAGTTGGTGTTACTGATGATCTCTTACATCTGAAAAATCTTTGTGTGAAGCTGAATATTGGTGTTGATGACGTAAGGAATAAAGCAAAGGGAAAATCTAAGGCTTTTGTGTCTGCTTTGGAAGATAATTCTGCAAATATGGAAGAGTATCTAGTTGGCATCATATCTGAGATGCTAAAGGAACTTGGTAAAGGAGACGGTGTGTCTACTTTTGAATTTATTGGTAGTGGTGTTGTGGCAGCTTTGCTGAACTATTTTTCTTGTGGGTATTTCTCAAGAGATAGAATCTCAGAAACTGACCTGCCCAAACTTCGCCAACAAGCGATTAGAAGGTTTGAATCATTTGTAGTTGTTGCATTACCTTCCTGTACTGGTGATGGTGATGTGGCTCCTATGACTGTGTTGGTTCAGAAGCTTCAAAATGCATTGTCCTCCTTGGAGCGTTTCCCTGTTGTGCTGAGCCATTCTGCTCGGTCATGTGGTGGAAGTGCTCGTCTCTCCACTGGACTCAGTGCATTATCTCAGCCCTTCAAGTTGCGTCTCTGTCGTGCCCAGGGTGAAAAATCACTTCGTGATTATTCATCAAATGTAGTACTGATTGATCCACTAGCAAGTTTAGCAGCTGTTGAAGAATTTCTTTGGCCCCGTATACAGCGTGGTGAATCTGTTCAGAAGCCCACTGTGCCTTCTGGTGATTCTGAATCTGGGCTTACTTCTGGAGGGGCTGGTGTTTCATCACCATATACTTCTACACCTTCCAATACTCGTCGTCATTCTACTAGGTCCAGATCATCTGTAAATATAGGTGACACAACTAGAAAGGAGCCGTCTCAAGACAAGAGCATAAGCTCATCTAAGGGTAAGGGCAAAGCTGTCTTGAAGCCTCTGCAGGGCGAGGCAAAAGGGCCACAAACGAGAAATGCAGCACGCAGAAGAGCAGCTCTTGATAAAGATGCTCAAATGAAGCCTGTGAATGGCAACTCTACTTCTGAGGTATTCTTCCACCATATATGCATTGAGTTTGGGGGAACTTTTTTTTTTTTCCATTTAGTAACTGTGTTTATATTGTTTTGTCTCTGCTGGATAGTGTTTATTCTTATGATTTTCCTTATTCTTTGGTTTTCCTGTTCTATTTTATTTCCGTAAGAAGTACGGCCAAGCATTCTAGTGGACTATCTGGCATGTATATAGATTGAAGGAAAGGGTTTGAATAAAACTATAAGGTTATACAGTTCTTAAAAATTCTTTTCATTTTACATGATGACTAAAAAAGTTTCTGAGATGCAGGTTGTTCAGACTATAATATAGTTTTCTTATTGAATGTTGGTTGTGGATTTGTGTAGTTTTTAAGGGCTAGAGAGTTAGTGGTGTTTAGATTATATAAATGTCTTTACTCTGGTCTTCAGTTTTACAGATTCTAAGATGATTGTGGATTTCATTATCATGTGTGTCAAGATATTAGTTTCTACATGTCCCACATCGGTTGAACTTCTAAGTTATATTTCAAGTATATCATTTTAAAGTTGCTTTTCACCATAATTGACTTTTCTTTTTTAAGTTGGAGTCATACTTTTGTCTTAACTTTGTCATAATTCTTTTGGAGAGAAAGCACTAGGTGAGAAGGACTTAATTGCCCTGCATGGACAGAATGCTGTTGATAGCAGTCATGTTTCTGGGATACTTTTGAAACAGATATTTTGACACTGCTAATCCTCATTTCCTCTAAAGATGAGATGCAGATATTAGCAGTATCTCTGTTGTCTAAAATTTCCTCCATGCAGTGGGTGTTGATTACTTATTTTCTTTTTTCAGCTGACTTGTGTATTCCTGGTTTTTGTCTGGAGTATGAAAGTGACATATACAACATATAATGAAGTGTGTGGTTGTTAAGTAATTTTGAGGATATGTAATAATCTTGCGTGGACTATTTGTGGATGTGTCTTATTTATCATTCCAAGCATTATTTGGTTGATTACTTAGTGTAAAGCACAAATGAACCTCGAATTAAACTTTTTGCAGGATATCATGTATGAGATACATTCTTTTACATGTGATATCATCAGCTTGCTTAATTTGTTTCTTGTTTTTCTGCAAATTAAATGAAGAATGTATCCTTCTATCTAAAGAAAAATTTGAAGATTGTAACTTCTGATGTATCTTGGTATTATCATCCCTGTTTGTGCTTTTCCTCTTAGGTTCCCCCCCTTTCCAAACCATTGGGATTATTTTCTTAATCTTTTATTTATTTTTGCTTAGGAAGAGGAATTGGATATATCTCCTGTTGAGATTGATGAGGCGTTGGTCATTGAAGATGATGATATCTCAGATGATGAAGACGATGATGACCAGGAAGATGTATGTTTTCTGAGTGTCTCTTCTTTTCTCAAGTCGTCAAGTTGTCATGACTTAGTTATTTGTCTTCTAGTATTGCATTGTAGTAGTTGGTTTTAAAAATGTACTTGTTTCTCTGTCCTATATAATTCTCTTTCTTTTCAGGAGTGTTGTGGTTTATGTTGATATCTGTTATGTATTTTACTATTGTTAGATCTATCCTGCTAGCCAAATAGCTATTCTTTCATTTTTTTTTTTATATATTTTTATTGAAATGGAAATTTGTGATTATGACTTTTTTTTGTTTTTGTTACAAGTTTCGATGGATGCCATTATGATCATCATCAATTATTGTGATTATATAGAGGGGTAGAGTATTAAGAATAAAGACTGAAAACTTCCTATTTAGTTGGATGATACTTAGAAGTTTGTTGTTTTGGTATGTTTAAATGCAGATGTTGAGGGATGATTCTCTTCCTGTTTGCTTGCCTGACAAAGTACATGATGTGAAATTGGGTGACTCGGCTGAGGATGGTACTGTTGCTCCTGCTGTCAGTGATAGCCAGACTAATGCAGCCTCTGGTTCTACTAGCAAAGCTGGTACAGCCAGGGGTTCAGATTCCAATGATTTTAGGGGTGGCTTCTCTCCTAACTCAAGAGGTGGAATGTCATTTGCTGCTGCTGCTATGGCAGGGCTTGGATCAGGCAATAGCAGAGGTACAAGGGGTGGCAGAGATCGTCAAGGGCGTCCTTTATATAGTAGTTCTAATGATCCGCCGAGGTTGATATTTACTGCTGGTGGGAAGCAGCTAAATAGGAATTTGACTATATATCAGGCAATCCAGAGACAGCTTGTGCTAGATGAAGATGATGATGACAGGTTTGGTGGCAGTGACTACACATCTAGTGATGGAAGCAGGCTGTGGGGTGATATTTACAATATTACCTATCAGAGGGCAGATAACATGACAGATAGGGCCTCCACTGTAGGATCATGTTCTAACACATCAAAGTCTACCAAGTCTGGATCAGCATCAAATTCTGGTTCTGAAACCAAGTTGCATCAGACATCTCTATTAGACAGTATATTGCAGGGAGAACTGCCTTGTGATCTTGAGAAATCAAATCCTACGTACAATATATTAGCACTTCTGCGTGTACTGGATGGTTTGAACGAGCTTGCACCGCGTTTAAGAGCCCAGATGGTGTCTGATGGCTTTTCTGAGGGAAAAATCTCAGATTTAAATGATCTAGGTGTTGCCACTGTTTCTAGGGTGCCTTCAGAGGAATTTGTAAGCAGCAAGCTTACTCCTAAATTAGCCAGGCAAATTCAAGATGCGCTTGCACTATGCAGTGGGAGTCTTCCCTCATGGTGTTACCAGTTAACCAAAGCATGCCCCTTCTTGTTTCCATTTGAGACCCGCCGGCAATATTTCTATTCAACTGCCTTTGGGTTATCCCGTGCATTATATCGGCTTCAGCAGCAGCAGGGTGCTGATGGTCATGGATCATCAAACGAGAGAGAGGTGAGAGTTGGAAGATTGCAGCGCCAGAAGGTCCGCGTCTCTCGAAATCGTATTTTGGATTCTGCTGCAAAGGTAATGGAGATGTATTCTAGTCAAAAAGCTGTACTTGAAGTAGAATATTTTGGTGAAGTTGGTACTGGATTGGGCCCCACACTTGAGTTTTATACTCTTTTGAGCCATGACCTACAAAAAGCTGGACTACAAATGTGGAGATCATGTTCTTCAGTGAAACATTCAATGGAAATTGAAGGGGATGAATACAGAATGAAAAGCACTGATGGAGAACTTGTTCAAGCTCCTCTTGGGTTGTTTCCTCGGCCTTGGCCCCCAAGCAGTGATGCTTCAGAAGGTAGCCAGTTTTCTAAAGTGATTGAGTATTTCTGGCTTCTAGGGCGTGTTGTGGCTAAAGCACTTCAAGATGGACGCCTATTGGATTTACCTTTATCAGTTGCATTTTGTAAGCTTGTTCTTGGTCAAGTAAGTTGTTGCTGATGCCTTTCACAATTGTTGTTAATCTACCGGTTGATTTACTTTAGCTTAGATATCTTTAGAAGACGAAAATATTAAGTGGAAGTGTACTTGAGGAGAGAACAAGCAATCATAAATAAATAAATAAATAAAATAACTTACAAGAATACATATTACATTGAAATAAAAACTTAAGCTTAGGCATTGAAACTCCAATTTGTTTCAGGAGCTTGATCTGCATGATATTCTTTCCATTGATGGTGAGCTTGGGAGGACTTTGCAAGAGTTAAATGCCCTTGTTTGCCGGAAGCATTGTCTAGAATCAATCGGTAGTGGCTATATTGAGACATCTGATAGTTTGCATTTTCATGGGGCCCCAATAGAAGATCTCTGCTTGGACTTCGTGCTTCCTGGTTATCCAGATTACGTATTGAAACCAGGAGATGAAATTGTATGCAGCTTAATCTGAGTCGATATTTATTTTTGCTGTCTGCTATTGTGAAATTATCATTGACTAGTCAAATTTTCAGGTTGATATCTATAATCTGGAGGACTATATATCCTTGGTGGTTGATGCCACTGTCAAGACTGGAATTATGCATCAAGTGGAGGCATTTAGAGCTGGGTTTAATCAGGTTACATGTGACAATTATCTTCAATAATTTATTTCTTTTCTAAATTGCACTTTGGTTGATGGTAGTATGTTTTTTACTTTATTTTATTTTTTCCCTTGCTATATCAAGGAAATGCGGGGTGTTTCTTGTGGTCATGAAAGTATCTGGAGTTAGCACATTGTTTGTTTAAACCATGTCCGATCTAAAATTTGTCCGTTGCATGTTACTTCTTGTGCAAACATTTTTATTAGTTTACTGGGTTTTGATTCAACTATAAATATTCACTATTCTGTTTTCAGATGGTGAGATTTTGAGTGAGTTTTAATTTGTTTTTTGGTAATTCATTGTCAGATTCTGAAAGTTTATACTTATCCTTTATTAGACCTCAAATAACATGTTTTTGAGATGTTGATTTTGAAATAAGCAGGATAATATCGGGGGAGGATAGTTACCAGTTTGAATCTTGTCGAGTTTAAAATAAAATCTATTGTTTTCCTCTTACTTGTGATCAACGCAGGTTTTTGACATATCAACTTTGCAAATTTTTACTCCGCAAGAGTTGGACTATCTGCTTTGTGGCCGTAGAGAACTGTGGGAGGTAACTTCCATTTCAATTATATGGTTTACTAATTAACCATTGTTGAAATTTCCACCATAGAATATCGTGACCATTTATTTGTCACGATTCTGCAGGCTGAGACCCTTGCTGACCATATAAAATTTGACCATGGATACACGGCAAAGAGCCCTGCTATAGTTAATGTATAACTATTTTCCTTTATGTTAATTATCTGTTTATGAAATTTTAGGTTCTCTATATTTGATCCTTCTGATGTTTGTGTACTTTTAGTTACTTGAAATTATGGGAGAATTCACCCCAGATCAGCAGCGTGCCTTCTGTCAATTTGTTACTGGTGCACCTAGGCTTCCACCTGGAGGGCTGGCAGCGCTGAATCCAAAATTGACCATTGTGAAGAAGGTATTTGGATCACACTTTCAGATGTTGTACTTGATGAGATCATGCCTATATATGTACTTGAATTTGGCAAATCCAGCAGTATTGCATTTCTTCAGCTACTAGTTAAATGTTAAAAATAGATATATCTTCATATCTTGCTCCATATTCAGAGCCTTGGGAATCTGGTGGTATTAATGAGTTCTGAGTGTCAAATATTTCTCAGTAAATATAAAAGAGTAATCTGACTTTCGGTGATCTGAAGTATTTGTTTAAAAATACATTGTGCCTCTAATGTTTATAACATTGATTTCACTTGTTGAGTGCAGCTTTCCTCAACTGCAGCTAATGCTTCGTCCAATGGGAATGGGCCAGCAGAATCAGCAGATGATGACTTGCCAAGTGTGATGACATGTGCCAATTACCTAAAGCTTCCTCCATATTCCACAAAGGTACTATTGGGAGACATTTGTTGTTTATATATGTCTAATCAGATTGTTCAGTCATCTTTTAATGCTAATATTCTATGTTCAATCTTAAACAGGAAATCATGTACAAGAAGCTACTCTATGCAATCAATGAAGGCCAGGGGTCGTTTGATCTATCATGAGTTTTTGAGGATAACCCAAAACTTTGTCCGATGAACTGCGGTTTATTTGCCAGGCATGATTGTTTTTTAGTTGCATGTGGCACTGCTGCTTCTAATAATGGCTTTATTATAGGGTGCCCTTGGAAGGTTCTGACCTAGTTCAGGTGAGTTGACTGTTCCCTGACACTGTATATCAATGTATATTATCAATTTTGATGGAGTTCGGTGTATCAATATGTTGTGATAACAGTTTGTGTTTTTGAATCCGCGTATACATGACAGTTGAAATTCACCGAGGTTGGATCCGATGCATTTTCGAGTTGTAAAGGAAGATGCGGATCACTTTATTTCATCGTTAGAACTTGTAAATAAAATAGGAATGTCAAGATTTTGATTTTTTTTTTTTTAAATTCCCATCGTTCTGTTTATGATTAAATATATTGGCAGCAAGATTATACATGTATGGATGAGATAGCTAAATGAAAAAGAAATAATGGTAAGTATCATTCATGCTTCCACACCACATGATTTCGATATTTCTTTAGCTGTTACAATAAATTTATATGTATGTTATGAGGAAATCAATCTTCCTTGAGAAAATATCCCTGAAACACTGTTGAAGCATTTAGGACTTATTTTCCTTAATCATTGAAACGAAACAGATATGAAATAGGAATACTTGTTTATGTCGATCGTATCCCAACAATTCAATGTCATATTATACAAATATTTTTTCTGTAGTTAAAATTGAAAAAAAAAAAAAATCTTCATGAACAGATTTATATGTGTGGGTTTTGGCCATAACAAGCATGACCTCATTTGTTGAAAAGTTGATGGCGGAAGTTTTGAAATTTGTTGAAAAAGAGCGGAATGGAGGAGCGTCCGAGATGTCAAACAGACTTAATAATGTAATAGAACAAGCTTAACTTGATTTTGATCGGATCAAAAAATCGAACGGAAGCAAAATATATATGTAATAAAAAATACTTTAATGTCATACCAAGAAGGGATTGACAGGATTGGTTGAGTTTAAATTTTTATTTTAGCTATTGCGAAAGGCTTTTTACTTAATTAATCTAGTAAAAACATTTTTAATAATGATAAATGTAGTAATTTACTGTGTATATATGTAATACCTATTCAAAGCTCAAACATGGTGCAACTAAGGCAATGTTAGAAGTCACAGCATCAATATGGCACCACAATTTGATGAAAATATTCACATAGTTACATGTTTAACTCAATGTTGGCTTACTTTATTTATTTGAAATATTCACATGTAATTATTGGAAAAATTTATAGTGCGCCATTAACAAATTTTTTGGTGCATCACTAATATCTAATTGTTGATACATTTTCGTATAACGTATAAATAAACTTAACATATAATTAGATTTGATAAAATATTGATATATTATTGTGTTGGTGGTATATCAAAATTTATCCCATAAGGTTTTCGGAATGTAGAGATAGATTTTTAATTTAATAATATAAGGCGTGAATTTTACTTTGAGCTTGCCCCCACAGCAATTTTTTTTAATGGAAGGTTGTGATCTTTTTAATAAATAAAATTAATCTAAAGTGAAAAAATAATGGTATTTTTCACAATTTCTTTTACAAATTTATTATTTATTGAAAATTTTTATTTTTAATTAATTTTAACTTGTTTATATTCTCCTACACATAAAAATGAGGATATTTAAGTACTAACACAAACATATATGATTATGAAGTATTTGTTAATCTAAAATATTATGTCTGTTTGTATTAGGTGATTTATATCACTTGAAATCTTTCAAAAAAAAAATTATTACATCAAGAAGACTTAAAAAAAATTAAGAAATTAATATCCTTTATTTCACTTTCAAAATTAATACATTTAAATAATTAAAATAAATTATTGTTCTCAGAAAAATAATTTAAATTTTTACAACTACTTATCTTTAAATAAAGTAAATAATTATTAATTGTGATAAATATTAGTAAGATTAAATTTAATAAAAATATTATTTTATTTAAAATTAATTAAATTTAAATAATAAATTTATATATTTAATTTATTTACATTTATATTTTTATTTTATAATTTAAAATTTCTGGATCCCTCGGAATGTTTGTATCCAATTTCATCGATATGGTACTTCGATACAATATTTACTCCGATGCAATATTTAATTCCTTGGTCTTCTTAATGATGTGATGCAAACTCTTCACGATAATACTTCAGTATGTATTCGATGTGGTGAAAGTAAAACAATTGTTACTGATTCAAATTAGAAAAATAAATAAAGAGAATCTATTGGAAAAAAATTCAATACGAAGAATTTTAACGTGGAATTACTTACTTGATTTGGAAATGATGCTGATTTTCACTCTGATGCTTTGATTCACACGGTGTACAGGAATCACATTGAACTCCTTGTCACTTTCACGATGATTTCACTAACTACCCAAATTACATTCGTACAGAGAACACAGAGAGAGAGAGAGAAAGAGGAAAAAACTTTATTCTGATTGTATCAACTGATGGAAAACACAAACTCTGCAATTTTTGTTTTCTCTGATGTGGTTGGTTACTGCACTTGCAGTTTTTCTCCATTTTCAATAATGGAGGGAGGAGGTTACCAGAATAACCACCTCCTAATTTTGAATTTAAAATAATTTCTTTTTTCTTTTTAATATATGTAAGATCTGGGTCCCTATTATGAGTGTACCCCATAATGGGATGAGCCACATCATATAACCTTCATCTCTCTTTTGGATTTTCATATTTGGTGCATCATTGTGACCGCGTGAGTATGACGTCTTCTCGGGTGTTCTTGTACTAGAAATCCTAATGAAGGATCAACACAAAACAACCCTATTTTCCATTTATTTATATTATGCCTCGAATGCCCTAAATTATCCCATATACACTTTTCACTTATAAAATCTGATCCCTCGTGAGCTTTAATATAAGTTCATATTACTATTCACATATGCATAGTATCTACACTTATGAAGTTACCTAAATTAACTTCATAATGGACATGTCTCAGACACTAGCATAATTGTGTATATATTGGGAAATCTTTCTTTCGCCCGCATATCATTTTAATTTGAAAACAGTTGCTTTCCTAGTATTTTATCTCTTAGATCATTTATATCATGATCATAAGATGCATATTAAGATAGCGAGCACTGTATCATCTCTCCATGATATCGTCAAAGTCGAAGGGTATCCATGAAAAGAATTTTCTTTTCTGAGACTCACACAGCAATGAATCAGGGATCTTTCACTTGCTTCCCGTTTGCGGTTCTTTTACACATGTGATATGAATTACATTCTACGGTATTTCCTTTTTAGCATAAAGGAGCATGTCGATTTTATTAGTAATACCGTACAGACTTTAGTTCAGGCACATACAGTACCTAACCTGAATTCTTTCACATTATTAACTTCTCTTGACGTCTGTATGTGAGGAATTCATTATTTGGCTACAAGTATTGTGGAAAGTGGGAGTATCCACAACAAACGATCCATATTTGTACTTTGGATCTCATCTCCACTTTGGAGGTGACATATTTTATTTTGTGTTACTTCTCTACCAAATGAATATTTCATATTATCATGTTGGTGAACACATGTCTCATCTTTGCCCACTCCTCATGAGTGTTAGATGCGTTGTTCGTGTGAAAGAATCAACCTTATCAACCTGTACAACATACATACGAGACATTTGTATACTCATACACACAAAAAAAAATTTGTATTTGAATGAAATATACTTTGTTCATTTCAAATTCGGAAATGTTTGATTACATTTTATGCATACCAAGAGACTTTACATGTTTAATATATACATCTCTAGGTATTGGCTTAGTAAATGGATTTGCTATCATCTTTTACATAGAAATGTGTTGAATGGTGATATCCTTTTGTACTATGGCATTTCTGATAAAATGATATTTTATATCAATGTGCTTAGTCTTATTGTGGTACTTCAGATCCTTTGTATAGGCGATGGCTGCCTGACTATTACAATATATCAGGATGGGATCTAAGTTTTCTCCACAAATTCCCAGATGTTCTAAAAATATTTTCAGCCATATAGCCTCTTGTACTGCTGCAGAACATGCTACGAACTCAGCTTCCATTGTCAATAATGCAATGCATGTCTGCTTCTTGCTACACCATGATATGGTGCCATTGTTTAGCAAGAATGAGTATCCTGATGTGGACTTTCGGTCATCCAGATGTCCTGCCCAATCCGCATCAGAATATTCGACTAAGCATAAATCTTTGCCTTGGTAGCACAACACGTAATCAACCATGCCTTTTAAATATCTCAGTATTTGCTTGACAGCTTTCCAATGCTTTTGTCCAGGGTTTGATTGGTATCTACTTACGAGTCCGATCGCATGACAAATATCTGGTCTTGTACACATTATTGCATACATAAGACTACCAACCGCAATAGAATAAGGAATTCTTTCCATTGCTTTCTTTTCAGATTTAGTCTGAGGGCACATGTTTTGACTCAATGGCTCACTCTTATTTACAGGGGTATCCATAGGTTTGCAGTCTTTCATTTTAAATTTCTCAAGAATTTTTCATAAGTTTCTTGAGAAAGAGAAATCAATCTCTTAGAGTGATCCCTAATGATCTTGACTCCAAGGATATAATTTGCCTCACCCATGTCTTTCATCTTAAAATTCGAGGATAACCATTCCTTAATAGCTATAATCGTTTTCAGATTATTCCCAGCTAATAGTATATCATCCACGTAAAGGGATAATATTACTAAATTGCCTTCATACCGCTTGATGTAAACACAATGGTCTTCTTCAATCATTTAAAAGTCAAATGAGGTTATCGCTCGGTGAAACCTCAAATACCATTGTCTGGATGACTGTTTGAGTCCGTAAATGGACCTTTGAAGTTTACAAACTTTCTTTTCTTCTCTTTTTTTGTATCAAACCTACTGGTTGTTTCATGTAGATTTCTTCATCCAGTTCTCCATTGAGAAAAGCAATTTTTATATCCATTTAATGTAATTCTAAATCTAAATTTGCTACTATGGCTAGGAGCAATCTTATGGAATTAAAACGCACAACAGGTGAAAATGTATCTTCATAGTCTATTCCTTCCTGTTGTGTATATCCCTTTGTAACTAACCGAGCTTTATATCTTTCAATTGATCCATCTGCTTTCCTTTTAATTTTGAGAACCTACTTGTTCCCAATTGCCTTTTGGCCAGATGGAAGGTTAACTAATTTTCAAACTTGGTTAGTTGTCATTGAGTCTAATTCTTCCTCCATTGCGTTCTTCCACTGTTCCTTAGCAGGGCAACTCAGAGCCTCTTGTATTATTTTAGGCTCTTCTTCATCTTGAGGAGTAACCATAAATGCTAATCCTTCAATTGAAAAACGTCTTTTGGGTATACTTTCGCTTTTACTTTTTCGTAGTGAGGTTCCTTGTATTATGTCATCTCTAAAAATAGGATTTTCTTTTTCTCTCTCAGAGCTCCCACTCGGAATAGCAAGTACTCTTTGAGAGCTCTCACTCGGATAAGATGGATAAGACTCACTATTATTCATTTGATCTTGCTGTTCATAAAATGACACAGTACGATCAATTTCACCTCTGTTAGGAAATTCATTTTCTAGGAATATGGCGTCTCTTGATTCAAGTTCCGTTATTGTTCCATCTTTGTTTTCACTGATGAAAATGTAACCCTTAGAAAGATCTAAATATCTTATAAAAATATATTTCTTCCCTCTTGGACCTAATTTTCCATATCTGTGGGAAGTATCATGGACATACGCAGTAGACCCCTATGGTCTGAGTATGCTTAAATCAGATTGGCGTTTTGTCCAGAGTTCATAGGGTGTGGATGTAATAGACTTAGAGGGCACACGGTCAAGTATATAAGTAGTTGTTAATAAAGCATCTCCCCAATATGAAAATGGTAGATTTGCTTGCGCCATCATTGACTTAACCATGTCTAGAAGAGTTCTATTTCTTCTTTCAACTACTCCATTTTGTTGTGGAGTGCCAGGGATTGTTAATTGTCTTATTATTCTTTTTTCTTCACAGAGCTCTTTGAATTGTTCTGATAAGTATTCACGTCCACGGTCAGTTTTAAGCGCTTTGATTTTCTTATCCATTTGATTTTCAACTTCACTCATATAGCATTTAAAGCATTCTAATGCTTCTGATTTATGTAAAATCAAATAGATATGACTGAACCATGAGTAATCATTAATAAAAATGATGAAATACCAAGCTCCGTGCCTCGCCCTCACACTCAAAGGACCACATATGTCGGAATGAATTAGTTGTAATGGAGTTTCTTCCCTAATCCCTTTTTCGAACGGTTTTCTAGTTGCTTTACCAGCTAAACAATGTTCACAGAAGGACATTTTCAATTTTGAAATTGGTCCTAGCAAGCCTTCTCTTGCTAGTTTAATCATTCTATTTTGATTAATATGTCCTAGTCTAGTATGCCAAATATCCATATCATCATTTAGATTGGAAGTAGAAGCAGTAAAGCAATCGTAAGCAGAATTATCAATTGTATCTAAAATGATAAATCCATCGGAAATGAAACCAAAACCATAATATATATAGTCTTTAAAAATTTCTGTAATATTGTCATGAAAAATGATCGAAAAACTGTATTGAAGTAGGGAACTAACATAAATTAAATTTCATCGAATATCAGATGCATACAATACATCATGTAAAATTAAAGTCTTTTCTCCACGCAAATCTAATTTACATGTTCCAATTCCTTTGATCTCAATCTTTGTGTTATTTCCAATGTATAGCCACCTGCTATGACTTGATAATCGACGGTAATCCACATAGGATCCTCTATCCTTGCTCACGTGGTCTGTGGCGCCTGAATCCAAAATCCACAAAGGATGAGATTCAGTTAGAAAAACAGTACTAGAAACATGTGAAAAATGTAAATTTTCAGTATCCAGAAATGCCTTGTTCTGCTCATTTTGCTGAGTGCAATCTCGAGCAAAATGACCCATTCTCTAACATGCATAACACTTGATCTTCTTCAGATCAAAGTTCTTTGAGCCATTTCTTCCCTTCTTCTTTTTGAAGGTTTTCTTGCCCTTAGAATGGGGTCCACTTTTTCTCTTCTGGGATTTCTTGCCTTTCTTGTATTTAGGCTTAAAATGTGAGGGTCCTGAACCCTTTGTTAGATAGGCTTGTCCGAAGGACCGATAAGCCTCTAAATGTTCATCCTCAAGTTCCAGATGTCGCGCCACATCATCAAATATAACAATGTTCTCAATGTGAGTTAAGTTTACCTTCATGTGTTCCCAACTAGCAGGGAGTGATCTAATCATTGCTTGCACTTGCTGCTCATCAGAAAGTGTATGCCCCGCTGTTTTCAGTTCATGAATCATGTTTGAGATTTCTCTCAAATATTGTTTCATCGGCGTATTAGGTTGAAGTTTATAAGTGTCAAACTTAATTGTGAGTCTTCTTAATTTAGAGGCTGAAGTACTATCAAATTTCTCTTTCAGGGCTATTCACATTCCTTGAGCAGTTGGGTATTTTTCGTATTCATACATGAGGTCATCCGTCATTGCACTCAAGAGTGTGATGCGGGCAATATTGTTCTTCTTTTTTGAAACAGTATAAGCTTTAGCATCTCTCCTATGCTGAGCAGAATTCCTTTGTTCAGGCTCAATCATGACATGGTTCAGAGTTTCTAGAGCGTCTTGCTCTTCCAAAATGTAAGAAATTTTTCGATGCCAAATGTCCCAGTTATCCCTGTTTAACTTATCACCCTTGTTCAACTCAGCAATTATACTCTTGCTAACCATTCTGTTGAATCACAATTCATGAACATTTCTTATGAGTATATAATGTCTTTTGTTTACATGGTTCTCGTATAGGACAATGATGATACTACTTAGTTCATGGTCGGGATTTTATGTTTGTCATACCCCTATCGCATGTGTGTCTAAATATTATCATTATTTCCTAACGAGATCGTACTCATGTAAATGTTATATCGCTATCAGGAAAACGTAACCTAAGAGCTCCCACTCAAACATATAATTTCTTAAGATATACACATTTGAAATGAAGATGATAAACATGTATTGATAGATAACTAAGTTCAAACAGAACAAAATAAGTTCAGGAAGCTAATTCAAACAAAAAAAAATGCAACAATCCAAGAAAAAAAATTACAAATTCAATATTTAAACTTTATAGACAAGCTTCCTACTCAAAACTTAGGTTCTTCATTTCTTCAAAAGTGTTAAAAATTTTGGGTGCAGTTCTGGAGTGCGCTGGTTCAAAATAGTGTAAGTTCATGCCTTTGAGTGGACCTTTTAAATGCAATCCTTTTTCTAGAGTGCTGTGACCAACTTATCGTGCACTTTTCATATTTGGGAATTATGAAAGAAGGATTGTCCTACTCCAATTGTTTTTGAATTGTCAGAGTTCTTGCAATCTCAATTCTTCCATACATTTTTCGAGATCCATACATCTTGTGACTCCGATCTTGTTGTCCTTGCATAGCCAAATGATTTTCTTGATTGGTTTCCAAAAATTGTCATTTGGAATCTCGGCTAACATGTAACGAATCCAAAGATAATTTGGGAAAAGTTTCCTTCTTCGTTTGAGGTCTATTTTCAAGTTTCTTACTTCTTCCAAATAAGCATTGATAGGGTGCAATGTATTTTTGTTTCTTTTGTATAGTTGGTGAAACATGACTCTAAGGTCGTTTGGTGTGTCCACCCAATCAGATTCTCTCGGTTCCTCTCCAAAGTTCTCCACAAACCCATACGGGTCGTACTCTTCCAAGAACCATTGTTCCATGATTGAAAAATAAATTTTTAGTCAAAAAATATGTCAAATTTACCACTTTTTCAACACAAACAATGTCACAAAAAATTCTAAAAATTCCATAAAAATTACCACTGTATAGATCTCAATTTTTAAAAATTTTAGGGACAAACGGCGGCTAAAAAGACCATCGTACGTGCCCTCACGTGCGAAAATTTAGCAAAAAATTGAAAATTCTGTAGAACCACGCGCCCAGCCGGTGTGTGTGGTCCATGCGCCGCCATGTGCTGTGGTTCCGGCCACTAAAAAACACCAGAATGTTCAGAATTTTATTATCTATGCATTGGTGTGTGACACGTGGAAAAATAACGTGGCGGTGGGCCCCACGCGCCATTCCCGAGAGTGAGGAGAGGAGAGAGAATTTTTTTAAAATTTTAAATTATTTTTTTATTGAAACGACATGTCGTTTACTCATTTGTCAAAATGACATGTCGTTTTGGTGCACTCAGTTAACCCTTTTAGTCAAAATGACGTGTCGTTTACCGAAGGCCTAAAACAACATGTCATTTATGTCGTCTTCAACCTCCAACAGGTCAGACCAAGTCGACCTGACCCGATGCGCGGACCCAGTTGACCAAGAAACTTCAAATGGCCATAACTTTTAATCCGGAGGTCCGATTTGAGTGATTCAAAAGCCTACGGACTCAGAATTCCATCCTCTATCATTCTAGGGTAATTTTATGGCCTAAAAATATTAATTTTCCAAGGGACCTAGTATTTTAAAAATTACGAATTTTATGGCAATTTGTGTGTTCTGGTTGTTCTCTAATGTTCGGGGATGTTTTATGAAAGTTTTATGTGCATTCATTAGTATTAAATTCATCCCTAACAGTATCATTCCAGAAATAATAGAATTATACAACCAAAACAAAATTCATATCAATGACCAAATTAGTTCATCAGAAGAATTAAAATTAGTTAAACATGCTTTTAGCCAAAATTAAAAAGCATTGAACTCAGAACATCTCATACATTTATTTAACTCAGAGCATCTTATACAATTCATCACATGTATGGGGAAACATAGACATCAATTTCTAACCTGACTCTGATACCAATATTGGAAAAAAATTCAATACGAAGAATTTTAATGCGGAATTACTTACTTGATTCGAAAATGATGCTGATTTCCACTCTGATGCTTTGATTCACATGGTGTACAGGAATCACATTAAACTCCTTGTCACTTTCATGATAATTTCACTAACTACCCAAATTACATTCGTACAGAGAACATAGAGAGAGAGAGAGAGAGAGAGAGAGAAAGAGGAAAAAACTCTATTCTGATTGTATCAATTGATGGAAAACATAAACTATGTAGTTTTTTGTTTCTCTGATGTGGTTGGTTACTGCACTTGCAGTTTTTCTCCATTTTCAATAATGGGGGGGAGGAGGTTACCAGAATAACCATCTCCTAATTTTGAATTTAAAATAATTTTTTTTCTTTTTAATATATGTAAGATGTGCGTCCCTATCATAGGTGTACTCTACATCTATATTTTACAGAATCAAAATAATATAAAAGAGATATCCTTTATTTATTATTTTGTTGGTTCACACCAAATCTATATTTATGTAAATATTATATATTAGTTATAATATTTCTTACCTCCTTTTATAACTAGTATTATCATAATAATTTATCATGTGTTAATTTATTATTTTCTATCAAATATTGTATTGCAATGAATCATGCTGGTGCAATTAATTTTTTCATGCATCGCAACAAGTCACACTTATGTAATTAAAATAAGACGACAAACTCTCATTTATATATAATAATTTATATCAAATTGGGGAAAATTTTGATTTTTTTCTCTTTTATTGTATTTTCATAAATTCTCAATTTTTTCCTTATTGATTGAATTTTTAATTTTTATGCATTTTTTTGGAATAATTTCTCTAATTTCTTTTAATTATTTATTGTGTTTTCATAATCTCTTTAATCTTTCTTCCTAATTAATTGTGTTTTCAAATTTCTATGCATTTTTTAAATAGTGGGACTCCTATCTCAATTACATTATCAAACCATAAAATAAAATTAAATCATTCTTTCAATTTCAATAACAACTCTTCTATCCTTTAGAAAAAATAGGAGGCTCTTCATCTCTATTTTACTTTGCTTTATCTTCATTTTAACCCTTATTGTCTCCTTTCAAAGACACCATCGGTGATGAATAACTACATCTCTGAATTATTCTTTCTTTTTATTTTTATCCTACTACTCTACCTTCCTTCAATTTATCCCAAACACAGGTTTGATTTATTATTATTCCTCATCAAGCTCCTAATTTCTAACTCTTGTTTGGTATATTTTCATCCATATTCTAATTTCTTACTTTCTCTCTTGGATTTTGAAATCATTAGCACATGTGTTTCCATGATATTCTTCTTTTAATGGTTGCCACAAAATTAGCACTACATACAAGATCCTTGCCTTCGTTGATATGACTTTATATCTTTGTAGTGTATTGGATGAGGAGTAAATACTTTTGATTTATCTATAAAATTTTTTATTCTTTTGAGTCACTATATATATATGGATTGGAGTAAAATTTGTTGAATTATTTACTAGGTTTTTGAGAGAGATGAAAAAATGAGATAAGATATTTCTATATCTTATTATTTTTCATTGCAATTTCCAATCATATTTGGGACTATGTGAGGCGAGAATTTATTATTTTTTAATTTTTTTAATGTTTTATTTTGAATTTTTCCATTCAAAAGGTTTTATCCATTTGATGTCTTTTATTTTTTGTGGGAATGTTTCCATTTTTCTATTGCCTTTCAATTAAAAGGCTAACTTGAATTTTAATTTTTAATTTAATAGTAATCTTAATATTGCAGAAGATAATCTACATAGTATTTTTAGTTCTGTCCTTATAATGCAAGGAATATAATTTTATTAGTTAAATGAATAATAATTTTTTTGCAGCCATTGATCTAGCTTGAGATGAAATAATTTATTGTTAAAAATAAGCTAGCACAAAACTTTAATGGTAGCAATAAGTGACAACTTAAGAATCTTAAGACTTTATAGTAAATATGTAATGCTTGATTTACTCATTTAAGCACCATCCCATCAAATTGTCATTGTAAGGAAGAAGGAATTATACATTTTTCAATCCTTGAAATAATAATGAAGCTTAATTTTTCACATCTAGAGGTAATCCCATTAAATTTTAAGACAAGACTTAATCATAATCATTAAGATAGTGATATTATCATGCAAAAGAAAATAATTTTTTCATTTGAGAATTACAAGGAATAAGCAATTTGACTTTCTTGATTGTTGGATGATTATTAGTCCAATGTGAAACTTTGTTGAATTCTGTTAAGTGAGTGAGGATAAAATTTTTCTGTTCTTCAATTAACACTTTCATAAATTATATTTACATTTTAATTATTGGTAGATTGCAAAGTTGAGTATGATACATGTATCTTGACAGTAGGATTTTCTTTTACAAGATTTAGTATTCAAGAGGCACTAAATTGAGTATAGGCATTGTTCTCTTAAGTGTTGTGTTTGCATTATTGTTGATTTAAGTGGTAACATAAAAAAATTTGTTACTACCTTAATAGTAGTATGAGAACTACTTTGTAACAATATGTAAGTGCCTTTGAAGTTGAATACACTATAAAAGGGTAATCATTAAAGTAATGATTTTATTATCATGACTTAAAAGCTTAATTTACATTAAAATTTTATTTTGTTTAAATTGAGGCAATAATGTTAAATGAAATAACTTTTTCATTTATAAATTATATAGGAGGAAGAAGGAATTAGATTTTATCCAAATCTTAGCTTGATTTTATTGACTTGCCCCTTACTTAGCCATATAGCCTTATGAAGGAAGATTAGTAGATGTATCATATATTGAATTGATATCAAGATTAATAAAGACCTTGATTATTGATCTAGCCTTCTTTGTTATTTGAGGAAATATAAATGTTCTTCATATTTTACCTAATAAATATATGATGAAGGACATATTTTGAAATTCTTAGACACACCCTTTGAATTTTTCATAAGGATATGAATGCATTAAACTCAGCCAAGTAGTAGTTTCGGGGTTACTTAGGAAAAAACTCTACCAAATTCTTTATGTAAAATCATTAGAATTACATAATTGAAACTTTTATTTCTATTCAAGTCTTTTTAACACCTTTTATATTATATACTATTTCTCATGGAATTAATACTTGTGCTAATCTTCTCTTTTTCTCTGCCCTTTTGGTTTTTGTATTTCTCTTAGAACTAGATTTCAATATGACATTTAGAAGATGATGTTACACAAAACCATATATTAGAAGCATTATACATGTATGTTGTAAGAAGCCTTGTATGTAGCTCATCTAGGCAAATTTTGTTGACTTTTGCTTTAAATATTTAATATTCACTCTATTAGGTTAAATCTTACTTCCTTTTAATACCTTACTCTATAGGGTTAAATATTACATTACTTTTGGTGATAGTAAAAGTAGTTAAATCACTAGATATACACACGTGAGGACCAAGGATTAAACATTGAATGTGGCGGAAGGAGCAAAACCTTCAAAGGACATCGAATGCCATCTAAGCCAAATGCTGTTAGCAAATATTGCACTATTTTATTATCATTAAAGTTTCACTTAAATAAGGAAGCATAGAAGCAAGTGTTAAGTGTCTAATTAGTGAAATTGAGGATGAAACCAAATATAAAAAGGAAGTGTTCATAAACAAGTAAGCATATTTTAATCAATATTATTATATACATAAGAGGACACTATACTTGAGAGATATAATACAAAGATATTAAAAAGTCTAGCATATATAGATACAATAATTAATTCACTAATCACACACTTAAAATAGTATTTTTTTGAAGCATTTTTTTATCTCGTCATAGAAGTGGAAGCAAACCATAATTCAAATTTAAGATGTTAAGATAATTTCAGAAACATGAATGATTATATATATCATAAATGATTATCAAATATAAAAAATGTAAATTCTTTTCAACGTGACAAAATTATTTATGTCAATTTAATGCATTAAAATTAGAGTCTTAAAAATCAGATAGGACTAGCAAGTTAGATCGCTAAATTGGTCTGATTAAGGATTTTGGATTAGAAATGCATGTGAATTGGTCAAAATTAATGAATTGAACTGTGAACTAGTTCTTTATAGATTTTTTTTATATTTTTTGTAAAAATTATAAATTTTATAATTTCACAATAATTAAGGTGGAATACTTTTACAATTTTATATCAATTGAAATTATGTTATTTATTTTAATGCTTCCAGCATAAATTACCAATATATCACTTATATTTTATTGCTTATTTATTTATATTATTAACTTATATTGTATTATTTTTTTATTTTATCATGACTTGTTATTATACATATATAATACTATCATATGTATATATATGTACATATAATTAATATTTTTTAATATATATAAATATATGTACATATATATAATTTATATTTTTAATTCAAAATTGACTCAAGCAATGAATTAGTAGTTGAATTAATGAACTGATAAACTAGTAACTTGTTAGATTCAATAACTAGTCAAATTTCAAAAATTATGATTAAAATAATTGGCTCCCCAAGAATAAAATAATTTAATAATTATTTCATCATTTTGGGAAGAGTACAAATAAACACATTTTTTGTTATTTTAGATATATACCTCTATATATTATGCATGTTAGAGATATTTTTGAGAATGGTTTTCAATAATTTATCATCTTCAATTTGATGGATCAAATTATTAATATTAATGATATATTTATATTAATTAATAAATAATTAAATTAAACTAAAATTAGACATTAGAATTTTGTCATATTATACAATAATACAACTATGAGATTCTTGGAACAAATAGGATATATATAATTAAAGATATTCTCAAACGGGATTTGGTACCTCTAAAATGCAAGATGCACTTTAGAAGATAAAATGCATCATTAAAATCATTGATAAGAAAATCAGGGGAGTGGATAATTATAAATTTAATTTTTTTAATTTTTTATTTTTTATAAAATTATGAGCCATTAATTTTCTCATTAATCGTTGTGATCTATGAATATAAGAGGAATATGAATATATTTTTTTATAAAATAATAATTAAATCTATGCATCACACAGGTTATATATTAGGATTGCTAACCTTTATAGCTATCCATAAGCAGATATCAATAACTTCTACTTTATATTTAAACAAAAATATATATTATTAATTTAATAAAAATAAAACAATAAAAGGCATTTAAATAATTTTGATAGAGAAATATTAATTTAAAATATTTAAGTTAACTTTATTTATTTTCTCTCTTTTCCATAATACATGTACTCATTAAATTAATAAATTAATTAAAGTGACAAATTAACTATAATACCCTTTATATTATCTTGTTATCTTTAAATTAATAATATAATTTTTTTTAGCCTAATGAAAAAGTACAAATTACTAACATCTACATATGAGGGATTAACAATCCCACGTAAGCCCAAGCACCAAGAGAGAATTGTAATTAGCTTTTTGGTCTCACATGTAAATCTATTAAGAATAGAAAAAAAAAACTTATAATACCATTATAATTTTACTAAAATTCAACCAGAATAACCCACCATAACATATGGGGAAACAAAAAGAATTCTCATTACGTAATGAGAAATAAAAGTAATGCACATTCACATAAAATATAATATTTATACACTCTTAAAATATAATATTTATACACTCTCACCTGGATATCAATTCTACCAAAAAAAATCTCACTAAAACCTTCACTCGGAAAAAAAAAAACTCAATGGAACAATAAATATCCTAATGAAAAAAAAGTACATAATTCTTTTGGAGAATGGTTTACTTGTTAAAAATCTTGGCAAGAGAACCTAATAAAACAAAATCATGATTAAAGAAAGAACAACTCATTGTGTTAAGTATATATCACAAAAGATTTTTAAATCAAGGAAAAATTATACTTTAGTCACTTGTGATTTTGCCTTTTTTCACTTAACTTGTGGTTTTAATTGTTGCAATTTACCTATCTATACTTTTAATTAATAACACTTTATCTATTTAAATTATTTTTTGACCAAAATTTAATAAAAAAATTATGTGCATTGCAGGTGATTTTTACTTTTCTAAAATTTGACTCAATTTGACATTTAATTAGAATCAAATTACCTAAAAAAATTATGATTCTATTAGAGATTTATTTTTTACAATTTATTTCACAATTGTTGAATAGAACCTATTTGATAAGGCTTTTTAAAGGTAAATTTATTTTGAGTGAGTATTAAATTGAGTCAAAATTTGAAAAAGTAATTTTTTAATACTTGATACACAAAAAATTGGTATAAAATTTTAATTTTAAATGAAAAGAATTACAAAACTTATATACAAATTAAAAATTTACCCCAAAAAAAAAGAACTTGTAAAATTTTCTGGTATATAAAAAAAATTCCATTACCAACAAAAACAAAACAACCTTAACTTTCATTTGTTCATAGACATGAAGAATGTGGCGAGAATATACGGAGCTATTCTTTTGATAATGTTAACATTATTTTTCATATTGTTTTGATAATGTTGACATTGAGCAACATCAACCTAGGTCTTTAATCTTACTTGTTGCCACTTATACAATTAAGATTTACAAAATACGACTCTAACATTTGATTGTGCATTTTCAATTTCTTTTTATTGGATTCATATTCCAACATCATCGTTGAATGTTACAATGTGATAGAATTTCTAAGATTGGAAAACAGACGGCGAATAATCATGAACTAATCTTCTTTTTATTCATATTTTTTTTTTCTTTTATTACAATTTGTATTCACTAACACACCAACACAAGTTATTTCCTCTTTTGTTCATTAAGATCATCATTATTTGAAAGCGCATTTGACTTGGAGGACAAGTGACTTGATCGATACATCTGGGCATGGATCGCCATTCTTGTCGTAGAGCTTACGATCCACTTTCAGGGTACATGAATTTTGTCCCAAGCATTTCTGTTCGGCAATCTGCTTAATTTCAGGTGCATTGCATTTGCCCAAAGCGTAGCCTCCACAGAAACCAACTGGATCACCGAAGCTTGCAAATTCCACCGCCGCAATCTTCTTGTGATTTGGGCACGTGACGGTGGCTTCCGGCACAAGATCTTCGACGACGGCCTGCAATTTTTGGCCCTTGACTGCAAACGACATCACATTAGGTGGGTGTTTCTCTGTGATGACACTGCAGATTGTGTCTCTGTTAATAGTTAAGATCTCAATTTCCTTTGGGTTGCCTTTTTGTTCCTCGAAGATTACGAGCAAATTGTCTTTGGGCTTGATCCAAACTCTTGGGATGTGGTATCTAATCAAGGAGAACAATTCCAGAAAGTATATTTATTTATACATGCTTCTCATTTAGGAAAACACAAATTATAGTTCAATATTGTGCTCAAACTGATAGTTGTTGTATATGAGACAAATTTTGAATGAGCCATGTCGGTTTAAATCATATTATGATTTGTGTGCGGTTGAATGAGAATTTGTGAAAACAAATTAAGTATACTAATTTATATCAGTGATTTACTCACTCTGACTGAGTAGGCTGTCCAAGAGGAGAAAGCATGCTCATCCAGTGGCGACCAATGCCTATGCCATTCACCCACATGACTCCCTTACCCATACCAGTCATTCTGACGGCAACAGGTCCATCTCCTTCTGGAGCATCAAATGTGGTCTGCAACATAAATACATCACATGTGGTTTCCTTAGAAAGGATATAGCAAGTAGTTGTTTGATTTTGTTGAATACTTAGTTAAGCAGGAAAATAGAGATTCTACTTATGTTTCCTTCACTGCGGCACAATGCCATGTTTCAGCTGTGAAGGAGTAAAAAGTACAAACAGTGCTACTCTTTAATAAGTGCTATTTTATGAGATTGAAATTTGTTGATATTGGTTTCATTGGTTTTAAACGAAATATATTTCTCAAAGAATTACCTTGTACCAGCTGAGAGGCGCTCCCTCTCCGGTAACCTTCTTCCAATTTGCTTTTTTTGAGCCTTCCTCGGTGAAATACATCTCCTTTTCACCAAGGATACCAACCTGCAAATTGACACCAATTCCATTTGGTCACACTGTTGAATGGTAATTTTACTATTGCTTGCAGTTTGTTGATCCCTGAAAAATCACTACCTTGTGACCCCAACCGTTGCGGGTAAGATCAATTGTTCCAGTGTTGAGACCAAGTATGGATATTCTCGTGGGTCCAGCATATCTGTGCTCCATATATGATCCACTGTCCTGTATATTTAAAGGGTAAAAATGTTACTTGGCTCCTTTAAAGGGTTTCAATCTTCAAAGAAGGCTAAAGTTGAGCTTCTCACAGGGAGTCCCAAGATGGAGGCCAAGATAGATATGTGGTTAACCCCAACTTTGAACTTGGCAGGCTTCTGGAATTCAAAATCTCTCTTTTCATGGGTACCATGATCATTTCCTTAAAAACATCAAGAGAGAGGGGGCAAAAAAAGAACCAAAATTGTTGAGACCCAATCACTCATGTAGAATAGTGGAAGTTACCATGAATTTTATATACTGAATCGGGTTCAAACTAAGATTTTACGTAGTATTTTGTAGAAGAAACAACTTCGTAAAAGATAATTTTTTTTCTTGCTCACCAATGTACTCGCCATTGACAAATGCACTCAATGAATGGCCATTAGAGATGATACGAAGAATCGGTGTTATTTCGGCCTTCATTGGCATGTCTTCTGGACCCAACTCAATGCTGCATTAAAAATTTCAGGAGATTAAGGCAGCTGTGGCATATATAAGCCCCTTGCTTTGACATTACGAGATAATATGTTGAGAATGTGTTGGAAAAGAGAAAATGAATTAATTACTGCTCATATTCTTAGAAGTTGCATAAATATAAGCTCACCTTGTGGTAAACCATGCATAGTCAGTGGTGTCTTTAAGCAAGAAATAAAGTTCTATGGGGGATTTCGAGTCCACAGGTATTTCCTTGACGGTAGGAATTTGCTCGTTAACCATCTCCCAGTTATGCTTGTTTGCAGTTGCTGATTTCACAAGGTTTCTAAAACTATGTTGTGAAACAATCTGTGAAGATTAAGCAATGCAAAACAATCAGGACTTTCTCTTCCTCACGGGTAAATTTTCTGACAAATTATATTTTGAAATGCTAGGGATGAATAAAGGAAGTTACTTGTTGAGTATTGAAGACCACAGTCTTGCAATCAGGGAGGATGCTGATTGAGTGTGCTGGTACGTAATATTCCTGTCCTCTGAATTTGATAGTTGTGCTCTGTGTTGTATGGTTATTAGTTAAGAAGGCGACACATAGATGGCTATCAGGCCTCTCGTAGACCCTTATCTGCATAATAAGGAAGGAACTTTTGCTAAATCTTGCTGTGGCAGAGAATTATTTTCCTAACAAACAACTTCAATCTTGCGGGAATCTTGGAAAGGATCCATTAAAAAATACCTCTTCAAATTCGTTCAGCTTTTGAACACTATCAGCAGCGTTGAAAAGAGGCCGCTTGCTTAGGTTCAAAGCCCTGTGCAGATCCCTCAGGTGACTCCATTTTGGTTCTCTCGCTAGACCGTACTCATCAAGAGGAGCTTCATCGTAGTAGCGGGTTGTTGAAAACGCAGAGCTTGTTCTGCCGAAATTTGTTCCTCCATGGTACTGCAAGAGTTTCACATCAAGTTTAAAGGATTGCAAATTGGTTAAATTTTTTCAATTATTTCTTCAATATTAGTTAGTACCATGTAGTAGTTGCTCAATGATCCGTTCTTAGAGAAGAAGCGAGCAACCGAGAAGGCAAGATCTTCTGCAGATCTCTGGGATGGTGGATCTCCGAATACTCTATACCTGTGATTGCAAAATTATCAACATGTGGTTAGCACTAGCTTGATGCCATCAGTTAAGTTTCTCCCTTTGTTTCATTTTTTAGATAATGAGTGTTTGCAATCTAAGATTCATTTTTTGTTCACAATATTGAGCAGGTAGTACACTTACTGTGCAGTCCAGTTTTCAGTCCATACGGCAGGCTTGTATGGCTTGTTGGGACCACTGAAAGTGTCACCACAGTGCCTGCCATTGCATGCATTGATCTGCCAAATGTTTTACCAAACCCAAGTTTAAAGGTAATATATACACAACGACCCAAGATAAATTGCTGCCTACATTTACTATTATTCGTTGATATTTTGATACTGTTGATTGTGACTATGACTTGCACTCTGATCAAACTGATTTCGCTCGTGTTAAAGTGGGTAAATCCAGAATCCCGATATTGTAAATGATAAAAATCTACGCATGACTGAATAGATGAGAAAATGCATTGTTCGAGAATCGATAAACTTACAACTGGATCAGGGGCATCCTTTTGCTTGCACATAATCCATGGAACTCCGATTTTCTGCTCAACTGCCAATTGTGCAGCCCACTTAACATAAAGGTTTCCTTGTTCTCTATATGCAAGTTGGACGTGATTGTACTCATTCTCAATCTGCAGCAAATAACAAGAACGAAAGGCTTATCAATTTATATTTTCTATATATTAAGCAAAACATATACATTATAGTGGAAATGGAATCAAAACCTGTGCCAGGATAATGGGGCCTCCCTCTGAGGCAAACAACTTGGCCTCTTTCATCATTCCTATGATTTTTGTCACGAACACTTTCATGTGATGCTGTAAATGCAAGAGATGTCAGATTTGAACAGTGGCATCGATCTTCGACACTCGCAATTGTAAGTTATGAAGAACAAAGTTGATTACCTTGAAGGGCTCGTTGTTAGAGCGGAATATGATGCCAGGAACCTCTCTTAGCCAATATGGAAGTCCTCTGATGTATTAACATTTGCAGAAATCACGATATTGTCAGCGAAACACATCAAATATAATGAAGAACACAAATTTTTGTCTGGGATTGAGAAATCTGTTGCGTACCCATGATTCCATTCAGCTTGGATAAAAGGCCCAAGGCGAAGGGTTACGTACAATCCCTTCTCATGAATAAGTTTAAGGAACTTTACAAGATCATATTGTCCTTCAAAGACCCACTGATAATCATGGAAAATAAAATAAAATAAAAATTAAAAAACGTGTTTGAGGCTAAGCATTAATCATGACAATTATATTGAATAATGCTAGTTGCCTTGCACTTCATTTTTAAGCCCTACAATTACGGATTGCATCAAGGCACTCATAATTGCAAGGCATTTGTGATTTATTTTTTGTAATGTTCAACTAGCATTATTCCAAGTAATGACCCGAATTGTTTCCAGAAAATAAGATTTTGCTTGTCGTTCTTACCTTATCTTTTTCTCGCTCGTGAGCATTCCAGAAAACGTAAGTTTGAATCACATTCAAACCTCCTTCTTTTGCCGTCTCAATAAGATCCGGCCACATCTGAAAGCCATATGAACGTGTTTAGCTGTGCATCCAGCATGACTCTTTTAAACACATTCATACGTTTAAGGAATCATGGGGGAAATGAAAATTAAATGCACAATTCCTGCTCCGCCAACCAAATCATATTACTCACGTTTATGTGTATGGCAATTGGCGGAGTAGGAGTTGTACATGCAATACTGCATTTTACAGTACCTCTGGTGGGCTGCGAGTGTAATGAATGGAACCAGAGAAAAGAAGTTCACGTTTGCCCCTGATAATAAGGGACCTTCCGTCGTAAGTGACGGCGTCAGTACTCTTGCCATCCTGCTTGGGAACGGCGTCAGCACTCTTGCCTTCCTGCTCGGGAACGGCGTCAGAGACCTTGCCTTCCCTCTTGGCAGAGGAAGAGGAAAAGATGATGAAAAGAAAAAGCATAACGGTCGCAAAAAGCGTGTGACTGGATATCGTCATTTTTGCTTCTTTGGGTGAAAACAAGGCTGAGGAATGGTAAGTGCTCCGACTCGTCTTTTCAAGTCACATTTCGAGGAGCTTATATAGGCTTTTCATCAGAGGCTGGGAGCAAATTCCACCGCGCTATTCCTTTCACGGATTTTTCGAAACTACTGCGGTCGGTTTCTTCTTCTTTCACACTGTTTTTGGAATGAAACCTCAGAGTTTCAAGGGGCACTGACTTTTTCATGGATTAAGAGGCTGACATTGATTAATGTCCGCTTAATTGAAATAATATTATTTCCTTTTGGCGAATAATTGAACTAATATTATTGTTATTAAGTTTTTATCACAAATTTATTGGGAGGTTTTTATGGTACAAATACCCTCCTTCTTGTATTACGTACAAAACAATAAAAAATGTTGGATTCTTGACAAATGTATTGCTAATTTCAAAGGAAAAAACTTGGGTGCAGTAGTTGTAATGAAGTGTTCTGTTACACTATTTAGAAGGCGCCCCCTAAAACTTTTAAAGCCTTCTCACACAGTATTTAAACTTAAATCGCAATGCAGCAGGAAAAAATAATTAAATCGTAATTAATACCTATGTGTTAAAGCAATTCTAGAAGTAGATTTGGTCATCGTAAATTTAAAAAAAAAAACGAATCAATTTAATAAATTAATAAAATTAAATTAAATTGTATCAAATATAAAATAAATGAATAGGTGAAGTAATGAAATTATTAAAATATATGATTAATTCAATTTTAAATAATTATATCTTTATTTTGAATTACATATACATAAAAGTATGTAAATAAATATTTAATATTATAAAGTATAATTAATTAAATTTTAGATAATTAAAATTTTCTTTTGAATATCTTGATTGTATTAATATAATATAATTTTAAAATAAATATGAGTTAATTTAATTTATATATCTATTCATATTAACATATTATTTTATATCATTTTATATATTTTTAATTATTTCAATAGTTAATTTTACAAAATGCTTCTAATAGACATAGCTAACTTATAGTTATGAATTAATTTATAAATTAATAACTGATAAATTAATTGATTATATTAAATTTTTTTAATATAATTAATTAATGAGTTAGCTGAAAGATATATAATGATATAAAAAATAATACAATATAAATAGATATATGAATTATTTAATTCATATTTATTTTGAGATTAAGTATATTCATACAATATATATTTAAAATAAAAATATAATTACTTAAAATCTAATTAATTAAATTTTTTATATTACATATTTATTTATGTATTTATTATTTATTATTCATAATATAAATATAATTATTTAATGTGTTATGCTAGAGTAATTGGAATATATATTGTACATCCAAAAATTATTAAATCGAAAAAATTTAATTCTTAATCAAAAGCCAATTATAAAAGAAAGAATTTATAATAACTTGTAAGCCTAATACAAATTAATATTTTGGTATGCAAAATAGCATGTCTTCAAGAAAAAATTGGAAGTTTTGTTCTTATAAATAATGATTTTGCAATTAAATGAAAATGCTTGATAAATGATTTTGTAATACCATTTTGTGTATGAACATAACATATATTACAGTATGTTCAATAGTTATGCCAATAAACATACAATAGCTATTAAAAGCTTGAGAAATAAATTCACTAACATTATCAGATGAATTGTCTTAATTGGATAATTTGCAAAATGTGCTTGTGATCAAATCAATTGAGCAAACAATCTTGCAAATGCCAAGTTGCAAGTTGATAATAAACACACATGTGACCATTTTATTAAAGCATTAACTAAAACTATAAAATATTTGAGATGTATAAGCTTACATATATCACTTTGAATACATTCTAGATATGCAAGGGATTCATTCTCTATTTTAGCTAATGATGGTTGAATAATCAACTTTCCTTAAGAATATGCAATACATGAGAAATATTTTAATCAAAAAATTTATTAACTTTTCAATGAATACTCATAGGAATTCTCAATAATCTTTCACATTATTATTAATTTAAGATGTCTTAATTGATCATGCCAAACAATAAAATTATTATGAACAATAAACTCTTAGTTTACTCTGACATATGTTTCAATCGCACTAATGTTTGTGTAATACAAACCTGAGGAAAAGATGAGTAATTTTTTCAATATATATTTTTTACCCAAGACAATCTCATATATTCAATATTCACCTCATTTATTATCTTAATATGGTATCCATTTCAATGGATTTCTTTGAAACTTAATAAATTTCTCTAAAACTTAATAGAATATGAGCAACATTGATTTGAAAATTTATTCCTTCAAATAATAATATATTAACTCTTCCAAAACAATTAATCCATTTTGTAGTAGTACTAACATTAGCTTATTGTATTATCAATGTGAGAAGTATTTTTTTTATCTTAAAGTATGATGTGTGTTGTTGTTGCACTATTTAAAAGACATTTATCTTCATTATTGATTGTAGATCCAACCAGAGGAGTATTCATATTCTTTCACCCTTACTATTTACAAGCTACTCATGAATGTAATAAGTACTCAATATATTATATTATTGGGCAATCATAAACTTACCCATTTAAGAAATATATTGTGCCTCTAAAATGGAAATCATTATTTCAATTTGTCCTTTTGAGTACAACAACAAACGAATGTAATAACACTCCAAAATTATAATTAGAGTTCTTAAAATTTTCCCTTTGGTAGATAATCTTACAAAATAGGATAAACAAAATTAACTATATGTCATAAACATTTTCTCCACCTCAAAAATAATATGATTTCCTTTCATATTTATATGAAAACAATGAAATTACGAAGTAGGAAAATGATAGACTTTAGTCCTTAAGACTAAAGATTTGTAGTTTCATAAATTATATGAATTATCATTTTTTCCTCAAAACAAGTGATGATTTTATGACATAAATATATTATAATAATTTTATTTATGATGATTATGAATATAAAAGTCAAATAAATTAGATTTTATGGCACTTATTACCAATTAAGTGCAATAATTCATAACTAATCAAACTTCATAAAGACATCATGTATAATTTAAAATTCTAAAAATATTTAAACCCCAATCAAATAATAATAAAATGCTCTTATATTGCTAAAAGATTAAAATTGGAAATTAACCTCTAAATGTTCTTATATTGCAAGTATACTCTGTCAAGTGCGAAATATGCAATCAATTCCATAATAGCTCAAATATAATAATTTTTCACAATAAAATAATGTTATACAATAAAATAGGTACAGTTATATGCCATCTCATTATAATTATCATCATTATAAAATCAATTAAAATATAATTGATGTCATTTTTATTAATACTTATTATTTCAAATATAATTATTAAAATCATAAATATAATAATTATAGTCATAAAATAAAGCCACTCAGAGCCTATGTAGAGTCACAAAAATAAATATGAAGTCAAAACTTTACCAAAATATTAGACATAACAAGGAAATAGAAATACATAAAGCAATAAATATTTAATATTCAATAAAAAGAAAAAAAAATTATGATAAATATTATTATTATGACTAAGCATTCTTATTTGTATATGCAAGCGGTGTTTATATCATTTTTTTTTGTTAAAATTTCTTTTTATATTAATAGCCTATGAATTTATAGTATAACAATATTAGAATTTTCATACTAACAATGATACTTAGATTCTCTTGAATACAAACTCTATACTAAGCATTATCTTTAAATAAAAATTAATACAAATTCTATACTAATTAGAAGATGTTTAAATGATCATAAATATTAAGAGGACATGCTTTTTTTTTATAATTCCTAATGGGTGGGGTGCAAATTACAATAAAACTCAGTTAGAAATACAAGAACATGTAAATGATAAATATGGGTAATGAAAATGAATATAAAAAACAAAATCCACGTAAATAGATATATACAATATCTAAGATGAAAATTACATATTATTAATTCGGATTAATAATATCAAATGAAAATTGAATATTATTTAATTTATTATTATGTTTTTGTCACAAATTTGGAGTTTTGAAAGTTGACATGAATATCAATTAATCATCCTTTTTTTAATAAATATTCAATATCATATTGCAATAGAATTTATAGATGAAAATAATATATATATATATATATATATATATATATATATATATATATATATATATATATATATATATATTATACATATAATCAAATTCTTTATATATTACAAATAGACAAATTCATTTCTCATCGTAAAATAAAATTTTCACATAGTGAATTTTTTATATACAAATAGTCAATTAGAATTCATACAAATTCATTTTGCAAAATTAGAATTAATGAAATGAAAATAGTATATTATTAAATATCTCAAATATGGTAGAATTGATTTATACGTGCATGTATCTTATCATATAAATATTCAATATCCAATTTTATTTAGATCATACTATATTTCATGAAAGAGAAGAAAATAGTACGTTATTACATAGTAACAAAATTGAATGAATTAACTTAAATCCAAAAATTCGTGGTCTATAAATTCATCATGATAACATGTTATAAATAGAAAAATTATAAAAAAAAAAAGAGTATACGAGAAAGAGTATTATTTGATTCAATTGTGTATAAAATAACCCTTATAACCCGATATTTATAAAGTGTATACATCATAAGTTATAATTTCATCCTAACAACCAATAATGAGAAGTAAAATCTAATTAACTATAATGGAAAAATAATAATTGATGATAAAAAAAGAAGGATAAAATATCCACATAAATTATGAGCATTCACATTAATTATAATTATTCATAACATTATTGACCTTCTTGTTAATTCTTTTATGTTGAAATAAAGGTCATGAAAGATTTTCGTATTTGTAGTTGGATTTGTATTGTGAACTCGAATTTCGGAATGCAATAGTCAATGCCATGGTTGCTTGGAATTTTTTTTGTATTGCCCAAGTGAAATAGACACAGAAAAGGCATTAAAAACAAGAACACATCAACTAAGCAAGGCTTGCGAATCGCTCTGCATATGCAACATAAAAATGCCTCTAAAGAATAAGGCATATACACCACTTCCTCCATAAAGGATGCAACAGAAGAAGATTGGCTTTGAAAAACCATGCATCATAATGAAAATTAACGTAAATCCGATTTGTCCATTCTATTTTGTATATCATAGAAACACTGCTATAACATGTTCGGTCACCCATGTGGGATGCTCAACCATAGATCAAACCTTGCTTCCAAATTATTTTGATGCCCACTGCCAAGTATTTGCTTGATAGCCACGTTAAATGCTTGGTTGATTGGTTGTCATTACTAGTTTTCAAATGAACTAAGTTGTTGCCTTATTGACACGTGTTTCTTGGATCTAGCATTTTAGAGGCTGGCCGGATAGGAGTTACGCAAAAAAGACAATCACCTAGCAATTCAGAGACCCAATTTGTACATTATAATATCAATTGTATTTTGTTCTTCACATCATTTTAGGCAACAACCGAAGTTGAGAGAATGGAAATTTGCTTATACATGTGATTTTGTAGAGCACGTATTTATAGTTTTTGAGATGCTAGACCTGAGTTAGTGGATATATACGAGACAAGTGCCCATGTCCAATATTGTTAGTTGAAACTCCAATGCTATTCTTCTCTACTTAATTTTTGAAAGGAGCCTGTGGGAAATATATTCTCTTTCTATTTTAGTGCATGTCAAAAAAAATTTCCGACTAGTGTCAATTGATACTTTGATAATGTTATTTAAAACTTTTTTCGACCAGTACCTAAAATATATTCCCTTTTCATTTTAATGAATGCCTAAAATATATTTAAGAGAAGTCCTAAGATAGATTTTATTATTACCCTAACATTGTTAATTGACATTGTTGCAGTGCTATTTAGTTTTTTGGTTGGTAAGAGGAAAATTTGTGTGATAATTACATATACATATTATATATTGAATTATTCCTCTCATCATTTAAAGCATTGGAGGAAAATAATTCCACAATCTTAATGATGAGAACCATTGTAATACAAAATATGAGAGCAATTTCTGATGCGGCTATCCAATTAGTGCTGCAGCCACCATGGTAGAAGCGGAAAAAGAAGAAAGAAAGGGTCAAAAGGCCTGTTCCATTTTGTTTTTTCTTTTTTTTTTTTTTGCTATGACATGTTCCATTTTGTTTTCTTCATAGACTTGGGAGTTGACTTGACAATCATTTCCAGGTAGTATTCCTTGCTGTATCCTTATCGTATACTATTTCCAATCAAGTGGAGACAGTTGCGTTTCAACTGACCAAATTTGGGGTCTCATTAAGCATTAATTATATCGGTAACACTGCAAGATTTCTTGTATAAACTAAATGCATACATGCAAGAGTCTAGAATGGAATCCAAGATTAAATAAATAAATAAAGCCTTCAGAAAACATTATTTGCTCTCAGGATCAAATGCTCTTAGCTGATATAAACTATTAAACTCACCATTTCCTCGTCCAGACACAGTTCCCTTCACGATGTTTTAACCTACATGGAAGATTGCAAGTACTTGTTTGTGCTTTTGTGTGTGCCTAAAATGTAATTGTGTTTACTTATATGCTCTACAGATTGAATTCACTTGGTATTATTGTATTTATTGATTCCTAATCATAATTTCTATAACTTGTCAAGGTATATGGTGTAATTTAGCACAAGTACTACCGACCAGTCGTCACTCCTAGTACATTATTGACAAAAAATCCTGACAGAGAAAAGGTTCTTAATCTGTGACAACCTTGAAACGTATTATGGAAGCTGTCAACAACATTGTGCTTGGCAGAATATACATTAAATTTGGAAGATTCACAAGTAAAAGTTGTGCCGATGTTTTGTTCAATTGTCAGTTATTATACCTTGCCAGCTATAAGGGAAACCTGTGAGCCTTGCACGAATCTTGTCTTTAGAGGAGGGTCCAATTCTACGTATTGTGTGCCTGGAAATGGGTTGGCTGCCATACACTATTGGCTTCCAGAATTTTTAAAATTATATATCAATATTATGCAATTATATAAATAAAAGTAAAATATTTTTTGTATAAACAATTTGTCCCCCAAAAAATATTAAGTCAAATTCCGTCGTTGCTTCCGTACATGATTAGGAATCCAAATTTGGGTGTCAGGATATAATTAACAGGATCCTCTCTTTGTTTACATTGTGAGAGGATCCTTTCAAGAGAGATTACTGCCATCAACTTGTGTAGTAGGACTCAGAATTATTTGTAGGGACTTGTGAAAAAGACTGTGTTTATCTCTAGTCTAATAAAACGACATTAACATAATTATAAAAAGAGCTGATCCAATGGCTTTGTGCCCCTCCAGCGCAGCTTAGGTGAAGGCCGCTTTCCAGAGGGGCCCCCACCATCACCGATGTACCACTATGGAAAAGTCAGGATTCTAACCTTAAAACTCGTGCATTTACAATTGTGGTTGTGGCAGTTTGGTCCAATCGCATCACTTATATGGCCACTGATGCGCAAGAGTTCTAAATGATCAGAAGAAAATCCCTGAGATATACTTTATGTCAATTTGAGTGGCAGAAAACCATTTTGAGTAAAGTAAAATTGAAAAAACAAAGTGAAATGGAAAGCATCTTTCACATTCTATGATATGCGTCCCATTTCTGAAAGTCGATTGATTCTTATCTTTCTTTTCCTGAGGAATATATACTGAGCCGACATCCATCGGTCAAAAAGGACAGATGGAGTTTTTGAAGCCACTCAAACAGCTCTCCTTTCCATCACCGCCTATTTTCTCCATTAAATATGGCTGCAACCTCTTGGAGCCATTAAAATGTTCTCTGCATCCTTCTGCCTCCTGCTTTCTCCGTCTGCATACGAATCCGTGATACTGTTTTCACGCGAATGGCGTCCAGAAGAATTCTAAAAGAGCTCAAGGATTTGGAGAGAGATCCGCCAACTTCATGCAGTGCAGGTAAAGTGGCTGACTGAAAATTGGATTTGGTTATTTTTGCAATTGCTGCAATTATACATGAATCAATCTAATGTAATATGGCTATTATGGTTCTTCTTTTCAGGTCCTTTGGGTGAGGATATGTTCCACTGGCAAGCAACCATCATTGGTCCTAGTGAAAGTCCTTACGCTGGTGGGGTTTTCATTGTCACTATCCATTTCCCTCCTGATTATCCCTTCAAACCTCCCAAGGTATGAATCAACAACTTTCACAGAACTCTGATATTACACTCGTTTTATCATTAGCAACATCTACAGTCATTAAAGCTGAAGTTGTTGCCTTCTGCTACATTAGAAGGCTAATCTGTCCCACTGGGACCATGTTGTTAAGTTAGGAAATTGAATTTCCAAGATCTCAGTACTATATATCTAATTGTACAATTCAATACTAGATTAGAGAATTTGTACCTCTTTTAGCCATTCTTTTCGTTTCAAGAGTCTTTTAGAACCCAACAAAAACACAGTTGTATACTATGAAAGGTTTTCAACGTTTTCCTAGTAACTGACCGCTTAACTGGGACTAAATTAGGACTTCATATAGAGCGTAGAGGGGACTTGCCTGCACAAAACAGATATCACATCCACAGAACTTTGCCTTAAGCCTAATAGATCACTTCATAAATAACAAGGTATCAGTTTTATCAGTCTACTTATCAATATCTTTCTATAAACGCAAAACTCTAATCAACGACAGCCTAGCTAGAAACTTCTTATACATCATTTGTCAAAATCCATTTTGTTTGCGACTTCTTATGGGAAATTGATGATGATTGGCTTCGGATTTTATTGGCAGGTTGCCTTTAGGACCAAGGTATTCCATCCCAATATAAACAGTAATGGAAATATTTGCCTGGACATACTCAAAGAACAATGGAGTCCTGCTCTCACCATATCCAAGGTAGGCTTTGGACCAAGAGATTCTTAATTGTATTAATTGTATTCATCTTCGTGCACTAAGCCAATCAGAGCCAGGATCTCTCTCCTTTATTTAATGATATGCCCCTTGTTCTGATTGGTTTAGTCCATGCAATTTAAATACACTTAGGGCAACAAAAAATTTCTCGCTTTGGACCCAAGGACTCATCTAAACCTCCACCCTTTATTAATGCCCTTAATTTCTATCCTACATAATAGCTATGCAAGATTGTGTAAAGAAAAACAATCCTGGTTCTTGATTTTCATGCAGGTCTTACTCTCTATTTGCTCACTGCTAACTGATCCAAATCCTGACGATCCTCTGGTGCCTGAGATTGCTCATATGTGCAAGACTGACAAAGCCAAGTACGAATCGACTGCTAGGAGCTGGACCCAGAAGTACGCCATGGGCTGAACTGTGATATCCAGCAACACAACCTCTCTGTTATTGCCTCATCAGTACTTTTGGATTCATCTCGTTCTGCTGCTCTCTGCTTAACTACATGTAGAAATTGGCTTTGAGCTTAGTCATTACATAAAAAAAACTTAAATGACAATTGTTCTGCAGGCTCCTTAATTTTGTAACTGCACCATGATTTCTCTGAATAAATTCTAGTCAAATATTTGTTTTGCCTTTTTCTTGCTACACATAATAACTACCAAGATGAGTATATCAGTTTGTACTGTTTCAATTTTGGAAATGTGTTACACATGCATCCTTCTGTTCTTTGGTCTTCAGAGATCTACAACCTTGGCCCTTGAGGGTTATCGGTGCCTCATGTTATTTAATAGTTCTTTTTATTCTTTATTTGAGGCTATACAACAAGAGGGTTATAGGAAATCCCTTCCATCCACCTACTCCATGGCATCTATTTCAAGGAAGATTTGTAGTGAGATTTGTTTGGAGCTATATACTGACTATTTAGATTTAAACATAATTTTGATTTGCTGATCTTTGAAGTAATCAATTTGATCTCCTTGAATGAAATATTTTATTTTAGTCTCCTTAATATGCATATTAAACTAGGTTAGGACAAAATTGTTAATCTATGTTAAATTCAAAATAGAATCTCTTGATTAGTAAGCAAATCTTCAGCAGGACTCCAAACTTATAATGATATCATTGGGAAAAAAATATTAATTAAATTAACCCTATAACAGGAAAAAATATGAAATTGCATGGTTTATCTAATTTAAGAAAGTCAATGTTGAAACTTTGTGTCAATTAAGATTTTCAATTTTCAATTTAACTAAAATTATTGATATGAACCAAATGTAATCCAATTTATTTATTAGAAGGGTTAAAATAAAATATTTCATTTTTAAGGAATCAAATGCTATCACTTTAGATTTTGAAATATTAAGAGACTAAAATTGTATTTCAATTATCTTTTTATGATAGGTTAAAAAGTAATGTTTAGTAATTAAGAGGGCTTTACCAATTTGCCCGTAGTGCAATGCAATAAAAAATAAGGTATTGCGCGTTTAGTATCCAATTTGGATTGGATACTTTTATCTTTGCTCATGTTTTTATTTTATTGGAGAGGGATAGATAATAATTTTTTTATGTAATAAATGAGACTTATAATCTTCTCTTTTAATGTGTAATGAGATTCATAAAAAGTTTTATGTCCACTTCTTTTTAACATTATATAAACATAAATAAATGGAAAAGTAGAGAATCTAAATCCCTTTTTACCCAATCTCCCTATGCATCTCTTTAATAATTTTCCCATTCTAGTCCTGATTTCCAACTTTATGTTTTGGAAATTTTCATTAGCTTGTTGATCACAGAATGGAGACATTTTATCTTATTTTTTAAATAAGAACTTTTTCTATTCCTAGAAGAGAAAGATGGATAAAAAAGATGCAAAAAAGACTTTATATTTACGGGAATTACATGTTTTCTTCTTCTTAATTTGTAACTATCTTCCTTCTTCTAAAGTAAAATGAAAAAATAATATGGCTCAAAGTGAAGACAAATTCTCGCAACGTCTACCGTAACTAAGCTCGTAACATAAAAAAGCATAACTTGCAAAAATTATAAGCAATATGAATAGAGATAAATTACTCTCTTATCTTCTAATGTTTAAACTAATTTTACTCACTTTCCCTCAATTTTAAGAAATATCGTTAATGTCCCCCAAAAAATGTCATTTTCTTACACTCCCTTCCTTCTAACCAAACATCCGTTAGTGACCCCATTGGAAATGAGACTTGACTTTTTTAATATTTTTCTTGAAATGCTAACAATTTCGTTTCTTACAAATAATTAATAAGTTAACTGATAATTGATAAGTTAGTTAATAATTGATAAATTAACTAATAACTGATAGCTGATAATTAATAGTTGATAAATTTGTTAAAATATTTCGCAAAATTAATCATTGAAATAGTTGAAATTGTAAAATGACATAAAATGATATATTAATTAAAATAGATTTATAATCAAAATAATTCATATTTATTTAAAAATTAAATTATATTAATACAATTAAAAAGTTTAGAATAAAAATATAATATTTAATATTTAATTAATTATATTTTATAGACTTATATATTTATTTACTTACATAATTTTTATTTTATTATTTATTATAAAATGATAATTACTTGATAATTGATTATATTTTGTGATATTATTTATTTATATATATTTTTATATATTTATAATTTAAAATTAGGACATAATTATATTAAAATTAAATTAATTAGAAAGGACATAGGTTGTAAATTAATAAAAAGAATAAAAATAAATTTGAAAATAATTTAAAAATATTGTAACTTATTTTTTTAATAAGTTAGTATGAAAAACACCTTTAGAGGTTAGTTTATAATTTATTAATTAGGTCAATAAGTTAATAAATTATAAGTTGTCCTATTTATTATACAAAACAAAGCCAAAGACAATTTTATGCTCTTGACAAGTATAATAAACACTTTAATAAAATATTGTTAAAAAATTATAGGTTTTATTATCTAATAAAATATTGATATTATATTATATTATAATTATTCTATTTTATTCTTAGTTAAGTAAAATTTAAAAAAATTCTAAGACTTTACAATATTTTAACATCATTAAACATTAAAATTGAAAAAATTTTAATTATAGTATTTTACTTAATAAATATACACACAATCAAATATTTGAATTTTAAATATGATAGAGAATAAATTCTCTAAAATAATATTAAGTACCATTAACAAATGCAAAGCAATGCGAGAGCTTTATATTATTTTTAAATTATTAAACATTAAAATCGAGATTTAATTAAAACACCTTGAACATGTATGGTAACGAATTTAAGTTTGTACAATGTATACTTTCCAATCGGTGTTATAGGAGCAATATTTATTTTTTGGATAAATTACCACTATTTCCCCTAAAGTTTTGTTTAATTACAGATAAACTCCCTCTTGTTTTGAAAATTACTCCTACCCCCTCCAATTTGCCATTAATGCGTTACATTCCGCTCCTTTTATAGTAACTGCCAATAGCAATGGGATGAAAATACTTTAAATGAGTGGGCCCCACCACCTAGTTTATTTCGCACCAAAATTTGTTGACACTGCTGCCCTTTAACAAAAGAGGCAGCTTTATAAAATTTGATTTTATTCAAAAATGATATCCATATCATTTAAATAATGTTTATTTTTTAATAAATTCTTCAATACAAATTGTTGGAAATAATTTATTTTTTATAAATTTATTTTCTTAACCAATAATCTTTAGGGAAAGTACAAAAATTTAGATAAGAAGAAAAAAATAACCAAAAATTTTAAAAGTAATTTTTGCTTTCTAAGATGACAAAAATCATATATTCAAGAACTCATTAAAAATTAAATAAACACACTATAAATAATACATATTTTTCTAAAATCAACAAAACTATCCTAATTGATTAAATTAAAAGTATTTAAGAAAAAATAAAAAATAAAAATATATTCCATATTAAAATCAATCAAGCATCTAGGCTACATGACCGAATACAAAAGATAAAAGTAATCCTCTAAATATCAATGGAGCGTTTATAACAATTTGGGGCCTAGAAACAATATAGAAAATTCTATCCACAAATTTGAAATGGTAGTTCTGTTGAAATTTGCCAAATAGTACAATAAAAATCAGCCGCAATTTTAGCATTTAACCAAGAGAAAAAATATTGCAAAACTAAAAAATTGTAATGAACTGACCATAAAATCTAGGAAAAAACTAACAATAAAATCTGGCAATTTTTTTTCTAATTTCACAGAATTTATTATGGATCTAAATTTGTAGGACAATGGAAATCCCAATTTGTTAAAACAATTGCTTTTTTTTTTTCTCTCTTTCTTCTTTCCTAAAATCTTCGATCAGCCTTTCTGCCATAGCTGCCGCATCTCTCCACCACCCTTTTTCCTGACACCAAGAGCGTTTGCTACCTAAACTGCCACTCCTATCGTTTCACCTGTTGAAACCTTTCCTTCTCCTGCCGATTTGTCGATTCGCAACTGACCAAATTGAATCAAGTCAACCTCCTCCCGTTTGTAAAGCATAAAAACGGTGTTTGTGTTGCAAATTCATCTTCTGCCGTTGAGATTGTCGAAAGAAATGATTCGACCTCCGCTCCTTAAATAAGAAGCAACAAGAAGCAATGGAAGAGCTAATAGCTCGGTGCGGAGACCCAGAGGTAAGGGCGGCGTAGAAGGATAGGAAGAAGAAGGGATTAGTGGGAGAAGAAGTAAAACGCAAAGGTTGAACTCTATAGCCAGCCATCAACAACGAATGACAAAGAATGTAGAAAAGGAAGAGAAGAAGACCGAAAGCAAATCCAAAAACAGTATAAGCTTGGATTTTTCGTTGATGGCGAGATTTTCACAACGGGAGCACAGAGGTTCTTCAAATTTTTTTGTTCTTCAAATTTTCACTTTTCTCTTTTTACCTGGGGATTCAAATCACCGAGGGCAAAAAGGGAAAGTGGAAAAAAAATTCTAATGCCGCTTGTGTCTCTTACCCATAGGAGAGTTAGGTTTAATTTTCCAAACCAGAAGGCGGTTCACGTGTAATTAAACTAAACTTTAGGGGAAGTTACTGTAATTTATCTTTATTTTTTAATGATAATAATTACTTTAATAAAACAATAATAACTGATCGTTATAAAATAAATTAAATATAATGAAAATAAATAATACTTAATTATATGAACCATTGGTTTTGTGTTTATTCAATAAATTGGGTTTATATAATGATTATTTTCCCTTTCAATTTTTTTAAAGGATATGTTATACTATTTAATGTATATCAAGAGAATTTTAATGTTAATTATAAAAAAATGATATTTAACGTGCATTGAATAAATTTTAATTTTAATGATACAAAATATAAAGTTTATTTTTTTTATGTTTTAACTGAATAATTTATTTTAATATCTATTTTGCAAAAGAATAATACTAGATATACTCTTAATATACTCTCTTTGGCATAAAATGTTTCATGCATTTTATTAAGATCCTATTTATGTAAGAGGAGTGTCTCTAAAAATATCTTTTGAAAAATAATTTCATCATTTTTTTAGTGATTAATTAATTTTTCTTAACGTATTATTTGGAATGGGTGTTAATAGGAGGGGGTAAAGGGAGGGGCGAAAATAAAAAAAAATTTACAATTTCATCTGTTTGGGTAAAAGGTGAAATTTGGGGGGTGCAAACTGGAGTGAAAGCAACAGTGGGGTCCACTGGTAATATTTCCTCCCCCCTCCCTTGATATAAGGTGAAAATAGGATGTAAATGGCTAGATTTTCACTGCATTCCATCACTACCCTTGAAGAACTGTTCTGTACTCCCAGAATGCATTCGATAGTCGAGATCATTGCCAGCCTTGCCACCAGATCGACATCATATCCACCACTCTCAATCCGCCTGCAAATCAGCCAAAGTAAGCTTTCTGTTCTGCCGTAAAATTCTCAACCACCTCACAGCAGGTAAGCAAACCCTAACCTGATTTGGTGGTTCTTCTCTCTCTTCATTTTTCTTTCAATATTTTCATCTTTTGCCATGTTCTGCAAGGATCTCCTCTTCTCCCATTGATTTCCAACTGCTCCTACTTCAACCACCAGATTCCATCCCTTCGTGTCGACGTGTCCCTTAGAGATTTGAAATCATGTATACTTGGTTGAAAACCTGTGGTATTTGTTTCTTATTTTCATATTTTATCGTTGCTAGCTGATTGTTGCAGGGGTGGCGCTGACTGTATCGTAGTAGAGATTGGCTGATCATGGTGGGAATCTAACCATTGGAGTCTATTCGGCTTCTTGTGTGGGTGATTGTGAACCTAGATCCACGCTCGTCGACGGTTGCAAGAAACTGGATTGGATTCCGATCTCGGACAGTGGGTTCATCAGCAAGGGTTCTGGAACCTCCCAATTTAGGTCGGTCAGACGGGGTTGGGCTTGACTTGAGACCTGGATAGGGAGCTGATTTGAGCCATTAAACAATGGCTTTTTTTAATAATTTTTTTTCTAATTATTATAATTAAATAATTTATTTATATTGATAAAATTAGTCTCAATTATTCCTCCTCCCTTCTTCATGTTGATATCTTCACATTTTTTTTCACAATTGGTTTATCATATAAAATCGATGGCAATGTACCTAGCACTTAATGTCATGTTATTTCCATATAATTATCATTTTAATTGAATTTTTTTCCATATAAATATCATTTTAATTGAATTTTAAGGCAAAAAAAAGTCAAATATGACATTTTTCAAATCATATTATATTATGATATACTAAAAGGTGCAGGAAATTAGGCTATATAAAATAAATATTAGGGTAAGAGAAGGAAAGAAAATGGCTCGATTCATAGGATGATCCGCATCTAAGAATAGTGTTGGTAAAAAGATGAAATTATTAAATGATTTTATATATAATTCAAATTTTGAGTAAATAATTTTTTTAATATTTCTAATGAGGAATTAAACGTGGTTTTATTTTTAATAATCCTGAAATTTTATAAAATAACAAAATCAATATACAATAAGCTTTTTCAATTTGGGTGGTTCTGTCATAATGGCATAATTAAATTTTTAAAATTCTTAATTTACTTGTTCAAATTATAAGGAAATTAAAATTAATATTCACAATTAATTTAATTTATTATTTTATGAAATTATATAATTTCTATAATTTTTAACAAAAATTATAATATCAAAATAAAAATATGAAAATTTATTTTATTATTTTTTCAAACATAATTTTTATGCCATATAATTAATAAGAATTAAGTTAGATGTATATATAAATATATGTAAAGTTTCAATGATTTGGAAAAAATTAAAAATATTTCATAACCAATACAATGCTTAGAAATTGTTTATTATAATTCTATACATCGAAAATTATTATTTATAATATAAATTTTATAACATAATACTATTATATGCCAAAACAATGTATCTTGAAAAATTGATACTTTCCCAGTTAAGTAACAAAACCATAAATAATAAGTTGATGTCATATCTATTTTAAATATGGTATAAATATAATTTCTTGCACTTTATTTTGTATAGACTAAAATAATTTTATATTATATCATAATATAATATTATCATCTGAATTTTTAATTATATAAGTAACCATAAAAAAATTAACAAAACCCTTGAGTAATATTGCCTATTTCTAAATGACATACTATGAGGTTACTAATGTAGCAACCTGAAAATTAGGTGCATTTTCTCCTCATACAAAGGAGAAACTAATTTACTATAGTGTTTGGGATTGATAATTAATTATAAACAACAGAACATAATAAACCCATTAGCAAGCGCCTTTGTTAGATTTACTTATTTTAATGTTGTGTTTGTTATTTCTTTTGCAAGGAATCTAAATTTATACTTAACGATAGGAGTTTGGTCCAAGTAAATTGGAGGCTAGGTTTGAGGTTTTTGCTCCCCATCACAAAAGGTAAACTCGCATCCATTCCACATGTTATCTCCAGCAATATGGTTAGATATGTGCTTGATTGTTATTTCAACATCAATCTGCTATCTCGTTGTAGTGTTTAATGAAATTCATTGTTGGCTTAGGCTTTGCGGTGATTTCATTGATAATATAAAATGTTGTGGAAATTTATAGTAAATATTGGTTTAGGGTTTAGTATGATATATAGTTAGGTGGGATATTAAGTTTATATATTTATTAGTTGTACATTAGGAGTATTTTATAAGTGACAATAGACGATAACGAGAATGATGTGTACGAAGAGAAGGAGGAAGAATAGAATTTGATTAGTGTTAATATGAAGGAAGAATGGGAAAGAATGTACCATATGTGTGTTAGTCACATGACATGCTATATTGCTTAATATATACAACTGTTACAATTAGGAGCATCTAGTGTACACAAACATATTAATGATGGCACTAGCTCTAGAGATCAAATATGGCAACAACTATTACATAACTTATTAGAACTTGATAAATGTCATAATCTGGAGCGCATGAATCCCTATACTTTCCAACAATTGTGTGAAAAGTTAAGAGTAATAGGTAGAGTGAGAAATTCCATATATTCAACAGCAGAGGAACAAGTTGCTTAATTTTTGCACATGTTGGCACATAACGTTAAGAATAGGACTGTGTCTTTTTTCTTCCATTGATTTAGGGAGATAATTAGTCATCACTTCCATAATATTTTATAAGCTATTATAGTGCTTGGAGATGAATATCTTGTGCAACTTTTAGGTTCAAAGATTCCTTCCCAGATATTCAACAACAGTAGGTTTTATCCTTATTTCAAGGTAATGCAGTTAGTTATATATGTTTAACCTAATGTATAATTCTTATTTATAGTTGACAATACATAGTTTTTGTATAACCCAATATTCAAAAATTAATGAATACATGATTATATTTGAGCTTTAGATGGCACTCATATACGAGTCAATGATCAAAAGAAGATGTCCATCGTTTCTAAGGAAGAAAAGATTACCCTACAAAAAATGTGTTAGCAGTTTGTTTATTTGATATGAAATTCACATATATTTTATCTGGGTGGGAAGGAATTGCATCGGACTCTAGGGTTCTTAAACATGCACTAAATAAAAGAGGAGATAAACTGAAAATTCACAAAAGTAAGATATATTGTAATATGACATTCACTTACACATAATTCTTCTTATAATGACACCAACATTGTGATGGTTGTTTGCATGATTGCTATATATCCCAAGCAAATTCTACTTAGAAGATGCATGTTGTCCTCTGAAAACAGGACTTCTTACACCGTATAGAAGTGTTCGTTATCACTTAAAGGAGTACACTACATGTGGTCCCCAAAATGCAAAAAATATATTTAATCATTAACATGCTTCATTGAAAAATGTGATTGAAAAAGCATTTGATGTCCTTAAAAAGAGATTTCCTATCATATCAAGTGGGATAGAACCTTATTATTATTTTGTAACAATGACAAACATCACCATTTTATGTTGTGTACTGTATAATTTTTTTATGGATGTTAATCTCGATCCACGGTTGATGGATGAAGTGGATTGTGAGCTATTGCACAGTGAAATAGAAGATATTAGGAAGCGTGAAACATGGAATACCGAGGAAGATTACAGGGAAGAACATATCCTTAGGGAACACATAGCCACCCATATGTGGAATGACTATGAACAGAGCTTGTCTTAGATAGTCTATTCTATTTTTTAAAGCTTTGTATTAACTGTGATGTGATGGATGTGACCCTTGTGATTGAAACAGGATCTTATCCTTGTAATATATGTTTAGAATGAACAAGTTGTATCACTTGTGAACGTGCTAATTGAGTGATCCTATGTATGACATAAACCTAATATAATGGTTACATATGCTAAAAGTGACTGTCATATACATGTGTGTAGGGTGTTATTATGAATTGAAATTTGCTTCCATAAATGTGTTATACATTTGTCATTCATAAAATTTTTCTTTTTAGTTAACTTAAGTATCTTGTAAGGTGATGGATACGATCATTGTGACATAAGTGTAGTTCCAAAGTATAACTTAAATTTGTCATGCAATTATTGTTGTGACTTGTGAATTGACTTCTTGTTGTGATATACATTTGACGGTCCTTTGTACTAATTCATATTACTTAATTATATGACAATTTGTAGTTTGATAATGCCGAAGAGCAAGAAATTTGACAGCCGGGGAGAGGAATCATCAATGGACACCTTACTATGGATAATAGAGATGGATTCAGCATTACTGGATGCATTGTTGGAAGAGGTACACAAAGGAAACTGTCCAGACGGCACTTTCACTTTCATGACTTATGCCACCATCGTAGTGGAGTTCAAGCAATCAATTAGTCCATTACTTCAGAGGCATCATATAAAAAATAAGATGTGAACATTGAAGGAACACTTTAACGAATGCTACGACTTATTTCATAGGTGCAGCGGGATTGTATGGAATCCAATGACAAAAATGTTTAAAGTTAAGCAGGAAGTCTGGAATAAGATTTGTTTGATAATAAATCAAATACCCTAAAACCCTAAATAATACATGTATCCTAAATTTTATTTATGTTATTGCAAGATGCGTATAGATTCATTATTAGCTAATGTGACACACATATACGATGATATACTTCTTGACTTCCTTATATGTTTATAAAAGCACGTATTTTATGTGGAATTTCTATGCTATAATATAAAACTTTTGAAGGTTATCAATTACTTGTAGAGTTGAATAAAAAGTCACATAGCATGATATATCATTCAGACATAGGAAAGGGTATAGGCTATTTTGCATTAATTATCATAACTCTTTAATTTTGTTTGCCATATGGTTGAAGGAATTGTTTCATTTAGTATTAAATGTAGAAAGGCATTGCATCTTATAATTCCAATTCAATGTTTATCTAACATAAGGTATATTTTCAAGAGAAGCCGGAAGCTTAAAATGAAAACACACTCCCATTCACAATTATGACAAGTTGTTGGAGCTCTTTGCTAAGGATAGGGCAATGGGTGGACATGTTAAGACTTCAATCGACAAAGTTTGTAGATGGGAGAGAGAAGGCTTGGACCTTAATGACAGCTTTGAATTCAACTCTGATTTCGATGTGATATAGGGAAGTAAGGCTCCGAATTTCACACAGCATGATAATGTATTCAGTCCTCAGAGTGCTCCTTCCCATCACTCTTAAGAGTATGCTCCTTTAAATCCCTTAACTCAATCACAAGGACCTCATCCTCAAAGAATTCTAAAAGAAAGGCGCACATGGTTGATGTGATTCAAGAAAGGTATGAAAGGCTAGACATAGGGATGAACAGATTGACGGATATGATGAAAGAGGAGGGAGAAAAACATGCCAATATAGCTAAAAGAAATCTATCATTCGTCCAAAGTAGTAGACCTCGCTATTATAACAAGGTAGAAGTTTGGCAAGAGCTGGAAAACCTAGGAGTTCCCCAGGATTTTCAATTGAAGTGTTATACTTTCTTGTGCGAAAATGAAAAAGTCAAGAGGCAATTTTTTGGTGTTCCATTGAATGTACAGCTGTAGATCTTGTATCAACTTATGACGAGTGCAGGAGTTGACTAAGACAATAGTGATGGAACCAAATGATCCTTTTTTGGATGAAATATTAGTAATGTGAGTAGCTATTGTTCTTTTATAAACTTGTTTGTTGTTAAACAATTTATGTGAATTGTTTCTTGATGCTTGTTTTGACATTGCATATATTAATATTCATTCATTGTTATCATAATCATTGATTTTGCAATATCAACAGAATGATGGATTCTAATCATATTTTCTGAATGTTGTAGGTACTTTTGCTCTAAAACTTTATAAAAATGTGTCTGATCTGTATTGGTCATTAGTAAGATTGGACTATTGCATTTAATGATGACTTCTCATATTCGTGTTATTGTAGCATGTGACTAGACAATATGTATAATGTCATCTACTATGTTTGTGTATAATTAGTAGAATTTCGAAGATAATATGAAACAAAACTTGACAAATGATAGTAGGTTATGTTTATGTGCCATGTGATTCTCTTACTATATCATGTTGTCATTGTGTACCAAGTCTATTGAAATTGAAGACTTGTATAAATATAAAGTGTTATATTTATACTATACTATTATTTGGTACTGAAAGTTAATTTACAAACTATCATATTAATATTGGCAGTCAAAAATGTAATTGTGGATATTGATAAAGTTCCAATGCATGGTTGAAAGAAAGTTATTTGGAGGGTCTACAGTGGTGTGATTAACCTCATTTAATGGTACACTCATTTTTATTGAAAGTTAAATAATATGAGAAGGTCATATGTAGGTAGTTTTCATAAAAAAAAAACCCTAAATAAAAAGTAAATATAGATGTAGAATTAATAATATTTCGTTTTTCTCAAAAGATATTTTAAAATTATAATGCAAAGTTTTAAAAATTTATTAAATATTTTAAATTTTAAATACAATTATAGAAATAATAAGTGTAAAATTCGACATAAATTTTTTTGTTTGTATATTATTAAGAACAATTCTAAAATAAATTTGAGTTTTTCTTTTAAAATAAAATTAAAATATAAAATTATTCTTTACATATTAAATTTACAATAATTAAAAATAAAAAAATATGATGGAATAAATATAGATGGTTTGAAACTATAAAATAGTAAAATATTTATTAATTAAAATAAAATTAGAAAATATATTTAATATTTTAATAAAAATCTAATATTATTACAGAAATCAATAATATATTATAAAGGTATTATAGTGATTTTACTCAATCCCATTTTTTTCCTCCAAATTTTACTCATTCCAAACAACAAAAATTAATTTCACTCCTCTTTTTATCTCCTCCCATTTTCACCTATTCCAAATAACTTAGGTAAAATTCCTCCCCCTTTCATTTCCCCCCCTCCATTTTCACCTAAATCCAAACAAATCATAAATTTTATTAAATATCATGACACTAGTTTAAATAATGATTGATAGTTTAATTCGTCATATTAAAAATCAATAAAATTAGTGTTCTTTTTACCACTAAAATTATTTTTTAAAATTTTTTTTCTTTTGTTTTCCTTTTTGCTTAAAAAATTTCATAGTCTTCCCAAACTACCTCCTTCTCCTTGTCTCCCCTTTCTCAATCAACAGCCATCGGCACTTTTGCTCCATTCATTCCTTCAACTCGGAAAAAAGAAAAAACTCATCATGTCCATTCATCCTTCAATCCTCCATCACCTCAACGCGACCTCATATTCTCCCTACATCTCCTAAAGCTCCACCATCTCCCTTCTTCTTGGCACCCCCATTTAATGTCGCCGGAGAGATTTGTGGTCCAGATTCATCATTGGAAAACCACAATCTTTCAATTGCTTACCGTTGCAGCTTCGCACTTTGCTCATTTGACGAAAAAAAAGGGTATTATTCAAACAAAGAACAAATCAAAGATTTATTTCCAATAGAAACTGAGTAGTCAAAACTGGAGTTTTGGCTACTGAGAAGTTGCTGCATGGAGGGAAAAAAAAATTAGGGCATTTTATGAAGCCGAGGAGAAAATGATTGTGTGTTAATGTTGGGAGCCGAAGAAGCAAATTCTGAAAAAAGAAAAAGTAACTGAATAGCAGAATTGAGGGCAGTTTTGGCATTATATTTCTTAATTTTGACGACGTGTTTTTCCATTAGTTAAGAGGGGCTTGACAATATTTGTCAAAATCAAGAAAGTGAAGGTGCATTTACCTCAAATTTCGAGGGAAAAGACAGTATTTTACCCTATAAGTAGTTGTTATCTTTGTACATACACTTAATTAGGCAAGCCATTGTTCTCTCTCTCTCTCTTTTTCAATGGTAAGTTGAGAACTGATCAACCTTTCAGTTGTTTTCTCAACTATTTTCATAGGTACGAATCAAGTATGAACTAATCCTAAATATAAACAAAGTCATCTTTCCATCAATGATCTTCCGTCACCTACAATGATGAACAGGAAGACACTTAAATAGATAAGCTTTTGTCACTCAATACAATTAAACACTTGCAGAAAGCATCTTCACCTTCTTTGAAATAGCTGGCAATATGGCAATCATAAGTGCGTCTCTTATCTATTATAATCATTAAGACAAGGGATTTCTTCAATGTCATTGTCGATTTTAGCAAGCAGTCAAGAATTATGGCAAGTCATCGTTCATTTTCAAAACTATTAGCATCCATTTCGCGTATCGTACTCGAGATATATAATATTATTAAATGTTTAAATTTCAAATAAGATAGACTTAAGATAAATCTTATTATTTTTAATTTATCCTTATCTTATTTTTATATCTCTCTACTCTATTAATAATTATTATTTATTTTAATTTATCCTTAAGAATATCAATAATTTAGCTTAAAATATTAATAATTTATCTTTAACTTATTTATCATTTCTAATCTAGTCTTAACATATTTTTTATTATAAAAATATTAATATTTATTATTTACATATAAAATAGGTAAAATATAATAAATATATCAATTATTATTAATTAAAGTGATTATAAAAATATTAAAAATTTATTATTATTGTTATTATTATTATCAAATATTACAAAATAAGTGTGATAGAAATTATTTTTAAAATAATATTAATTTTATTTGAATAAAAATTTTAATACTATCATATTATATATATTTAATAATAAATATATGATAATAGAAATTTATACTATCAAATTATTTATACTATTATTTATCAAATACCTAATAATATTATATGTTTTTTTATCCTTCTATACTATACTATCATATTTATTTATTCTATTATTATTATTATTATTATTATTATTATTATCTTCTCCAAATATCCCTTGGTTTGTTCACAGCAGTTAGATTCTTCATCGTACTGTCATAAAGGGGATTAAACACAACAATTATTGTAGAGTACTATATATTAAATATTAAATAATTTCATTTCACTATATTATCTTTTATCAAAATTCAAACACTAATTATTTTTTTAAATTTATCCATTTTCTTATAGTTAATTGACAACAGATATATCTAATTATGTAAATAAATTTTCATTCTATTCTTATTAACTCAATATAAATAAATAAAAAAGAATTAAGTAAATAAATATATGATGTTATAAAATATAATTAACTAAATTTTAAATAATTATATTTTTATTTTAAATAATAAATATATAAAATATAAGTAAAGCTCTGTTTGAAAATAAAAATTAAGCGCTGAATTGAAATAATTAAGACTGAATTTTTTTTAAGCGTGTTTGTTTAGTCACCGCTTAACAAGTTAAGCAAATGACCGCTGACTGAATTGAGTGACAAGGGTGTCGCCGAAATCCTCAAAGCCCCACTTATTATTATTTTCCTCTCTGTATTATCCTATTGGATCTATTTATTTCTATAAGAATCCACTTATCCACCAATTTTATATAATATTAAAACTCTTCACAACATTCAACATAATAAGAAATGGCTTTATCATTTGAAATTATATTTAGATACTAAAACATAAAGAATAGCATTTATATTTGAAAATGTATATTTGTTTCTACTGATAATTAAAAATAAAAATTAAACAAGTCAATCCAGTGAGTTCACAGAGCTAATGTAAAATTTCGTCAAGTGTGTATTAAGTACAATATGTATGTAGCATCGTATATTTATTAACTAGATAATCTAGATTTATCATTTAGTTTTGTAGTATATTTAATTTTTAATATAACAAAAAGTATATTAATTATCTATATAATGTAATAAAAGAAAGAACAACACTTATTAATGATCTTTATAATATATAAGTGGCAGTATTTGAACTAATTTGAATACATACTATTTAAAATAGAAGTCACTGATTTGATTCAATTTCTTATGTACACAAATACGCTAATTCAGGAAAAAAAATATTTGTACAAGTAGTTGAAGTTCATTTGTGCAAGTAACGTAATTATAAAAACAAAAACAAAAAGTTTAATTAAGTTTGAATATCAATCCTATTCTAATATCGTTTAATAGATAAAATGATGTGTTAATATTTTTTTTAATATTTCAATTATAGTTCAGCACTTAAAATAAAACTAAAAAAAATACATAAAAATCAACGCCAGTTCTATTCAACGCTAAATATTTGGTGCTTAATTTCAACGATAAGAATTTAAGCATTATCAATTACACCCTAAGTAAATATATAAATAAATATAATGTCATAAAATATAATTAATTAAATTTTAAATAATTATATTTTTATTTTGAGTATATTTATTTCACAATATAATTTGATCCAAAAATAAATCTAAATTAATTTATCATACTTCTATTTATATTAACATATTCTTTTATATTCTTTTATAATTTTTATTTAGTTTAATTACTAATTTTATAAAATATTTCTTAATTAACTAACAATTTTTAGCTAATAACTTGTGGGTAGTAACGAACTTATCAAACTACCAATTAATTTGTTAGATATTGTTAACTTCTCAACTACTTGGACTAAATAGAACTTAAATTAAAAAGTAAAATTTTCATACAACAATTTGATAGTTTATTAAAAAAAACTTTGTTCAAACTCTTAGAACACGTTTAGTACATCCATTATACGATTTTTCCAAATTTTGATAAATTACTAAATTTGACTAGACCATTTGCTCTGTTGAAAGAAAAGAGTCGAAATTTATGAAAGGTAGAATCCCATGTTAAATTCTTGCAAAACATTAGTTAGAAGTCAACCAAGGTTTGATTAAGGAAATAGGTAATTGACGTGACCTGTAGCCAAACATAATGAGAATAGTAGGGAGAATTTAGGGATTATGTGTAGTTATTTCAGAAATTATGAAATACTTTTCAACCACTTAGATGGGTAGCAAGTTGTTTCGCAAGGTAGTTGCCCATGATGATAATGTGCTAGTAATCACCGAAGCCAATAGCCTATAAATACCTTTATTGCAACATATAAAAGGTTTCATTATATTAATTTACATGTAATCTATAACTTCATTCCTAGTACTCTACTAGCAAACTATTTTTCATGACCTGAATCTTGATTGTGAACAGCGTAAATTTCTACTAATTGATTTTCACCAACATTAATATTAACTACATTGGTACTATTCAATAGAAATCTTTGATTTTTGTGGCGACCCGAATTCATTATAAAAATTTATAGAAAAATGAATAAAGATTTTTCTATTTTTAGATATTTTTCAAGGATCACACACTTTATATTCTTAAACCTATATTTCACGCACCTCAACAATAGCATAAAATCAGACATCAAATAAACAATTCAACACATCATATTCTCTTTCTATATTTCTCTTTCTACAATTCTCAATTGTCAAGCTCTCTTTGGATTACCTTGGATTCTCTCACGGCTACACTACTTGATATTCCTAAGTTAAATCATGAAATGTTAAAAAGAAAGGAATGAGTTTTACAAACTCAATAAATGTTTAACTACCTAAATTCAATTGTTAAAATCATTTAGAAGTGATTTAAGATAAATCAAACATTAGCAAGAAAATAGCATAAAGAATCTTGAACTTAGAGCTCTTATCTATCAACCAATTAATTCATCAACACATAAAGGCATAACCATTACAATTTTAAATAGATGAAGGCAATAATAACAGTATCAAATAGTTAGTAGTAGTTAGCCAACCTTATAACTCCAAGTCTAACCTTATCCGTACATAACCTTAATCTTATGCCTCCCAATATTTATTAATATTTCATTGCATTATTTCATATTTTTGCATTTTACAACCTTTCACAATTTCCACATCATCATCACCCCTATTGCTCATATTATCATATCATATCATTTCTTTCAACATCAAGCAATTAACTCATTACAAATACAAAATTAACCATATATTTAATCAACAACAATTGAATAAATTTACAAAATGGCATTCTTATTCATGGCATCCAAATATCTAGTAAACTCATACATCTATACAAGCACAGCCATAATGTCAATTACAAGCACAAGCACATTCTTTGCTAAGTATATATTTATAAAATAATCAAACAATGTCCAATATGATGCTCGCACTGTATAATTCCTGAAAAGGTAATTGATAAACATAAACAAGAAATAAATGGTTCTCCAAAAGCACCATTAAACATTACAATGCTAAACATAACTAAAACTAATCAAATCACACTCTATATGACTGTATAGGCAAAAAGCCTAACTTCATTCATCAATTTATTATTATGTAGATCTATAAATCCTATATAAAATAAATAAGAAATATGACATTGTATATTAAAAATATAGTGATTAAGGATGGTTATACACTCATTTAGAGCTACTTACCCATTCTTAGAAATCCCAGGATATTCATGGTATTCTTTTCCTTTTTCCATGGTTGAAAGAGTTATTGGTAACTCATTGATGCTAGAAATGGTGGATCGAATGATGGATACAAGGAAAAAATGCCCTCCTCATTTTTCTATTGTATAATTGTAATGTATGGTTGCTCATCCCTCTCACATGAGCTGGCAGCCAGGAGAAGAATGAAAAACAAAAAGGCTACCATCTAGTAGCTAAGAAAAATGGAGTGACAAAAAGAAAGAAGGAATAGATGGCATTAGAGACAAGGGGAAAAAGGCAATAAGAACCATAAAGAGAGATAGGGATTTTCAAGAAAAGGAAGGTTAGAGAAAAATTAGAGGAGCCATAAGTTATATTAGTACACTTCTATCTATTGTAAGCCCATTTTGAAGATGCAATCCTAACCATCCATTTATTTGGCCATCATATTTTTTATCAAATCTTAACCTTTCATTTCTAACTAAATTTAAGCCTAGCCCTTCATTCTTAATTTCCTAACAATCTTTCTTAATGGACTATCACATCTATGTGCCCAAACAATTAGAATTTAAATATTATAGTAATTCAAATAAATTCTTCAAAATATTCTATAAAATTTTTGGAAAATGATTAAATTATTAGTATATGTGTTTATATTCATTTTTCAAATCCTTATACTCACCTTTATAAAAAAAAATTAACTCATGAGGATATCATTATAAAAATTACTTAAATAAACTTGAAACAAAACATTACTCAAATTAATACAATTTGATTATTCTCATTAATTAAAATAAATACTTTATGGCATTTAAAATAATAAATTTATAAATAAAATTATAAATATTATCCTAAGGTAGGATACAATTATAGCACCTTGCTACCATTATTCTACAATTTCTCATAAGTAATTCCTAGTGCTATCTTTCTTAGAGCATGAGCAAGGAAGAATTTCTAGGGTTTCTAACTATATTTGTTTCCATTGATGCACTTCCATTCCTAAGAAGACTCCATGAAGATTAATAGTATATTTATTTGTGATTGAATTGCTTTTACTTAAATCATTTTATGTACTTATTCTACATATTAGCATATTTTCACTAAACCTATACATTGGTTAGGCAACTTGCCTAATTCAAAAAGTCTAGCCTATAAAAAAAAATACGATTTGAACTCTCTTTTTATAACTTAAATGTTTATTAGATTTTTTTCCCACTGTCTAATTAATATTTGGTTCAGGTTAGGCCATGATAATAGGAAATAAGTTAGCCTGACCTAACTTAATTGTATAAATTTATTTTTAATAATATTATTATATATCATAAAAAATAGTGATATTTAATTATTTATAGTGCAAAATTATTAATTTGATATAATTAAATATTTTATATATTCAAATATTCTATTATCTGTTTAAATGTATATTTTTTATATAAAAAATTTTTTAGTCAAAATAATAATAAAAATAAAAATAATTTGACTTTCGAGATAGGCCAAGCTAAATTTAAAAAAAAATCGAGCTCGAATTTAAGCCATTATATTTTATATAATTATATATGAAAAAGCCTAACCTAAAGCTTGATAACATAACTTATGTATATCTCTAATTTACACCTTTTTGCTTATTGCTTTGGTTTGTATTAGAATTTTACCAACAAATTGTGTACTTAAACCCTTTCTTATAAGAAAAGAGTCAAATTGCATTGCAATTCTTATGGCAATTTTCAATCAAAAACAACACTATAAAGTATAAGGATCATTGAATAATATAATATAATATTGTATAATATAATGTAAAATATTATGTCGTTATAAATTTACTAGTACTAAAGGTAGAAACGAATTAAACTATTCATGAGCAATTTGATATCAATTTATAAAAATTTGATTTTAAATGAATTGAACCTAAACAAATTAAGCTCAGCTAATGTATGGGCTGAGCCTTAGCTTCTCTCACTTAATTCAAACTATTCATAAGGATAAGTTTAATTATAAAATATATTTATATTTATATTTATATTTATATTGTCACTTAGATAACAAAAAAGTAATTATCAATAAGATGTTGATTCAATGGAAAGCATGTTGACTTTAAGCAAACTTTGCCTATTAATAGATAAGGGTTTGAATTTTTTAAAGAATTCTTATTGGGTGGGGAAAACTTCTTAAGACTTAATTCTTGGAGTGGTTATCTTGATTAACCGTTATTTTATTTACTAAAACAGAAATGTAGTTAAAGACTCATAAGCATAAGTTCATTACTAAACCTAAACTAATATATCAAGTTCTAAAAAGCCTTTAACACCTGCAAAACCTTGAAACCCTCCTCGCCATTCCTCTAAAAGCTAAGGTAACCTTTAAGGGTGTTAAGTTATGACCTATGAGTTGATCCGTATCCATTGTGAATTTTAACGAATTTTTATTTTTAAAGTTAGGTTTATTTTTTGAATCGGGTAACATGAGTTAGTCTATTACAAACTTGATTCATCACGAGTCAACTTGTATCGTAAAACTTATAAACTCATTATCAAAACTCATAAGTCGCTCTAATTCATCACGAATTTTAGCAGGTTTAGATTCCCTAAAATTGGATCCATTTTAGACATGGGTAATATAAATCAACCTGTTATGAATCTGGCCTGGTCTATTACGAACTAATCTATATTTGCACAAATCATCTCGTTTAACAAGTCTAGCACCATTAGCCTTACCAACCTAACTCTTTAGCATTATTATATTTTTATTTTTATATTATACTTAAATAATATAAGTATAGTATGTAAATAATATAATATAAAAATTTTATACTATTAAATTATAGTTAAGTATAAATAATAATATATAATAAATAAGCAATTAAACTTTAGGACTTGGGTTTATGTAGACTCATTTAACATTGTATGAGTTTGTTTAAACTCATTTGTAATTCGAGTTCAAACTCAATTTTAAATATTTTAGGCACAAATAAAAATTTGTACTAAATAATATGTAACTCATTTAAAATTGAATAAGCTTGTGTTTGAGTCTAATCCAAACTCAAGTACGAAATTTTCAAGCTCAACAAGTTCAAGTTCAAGTTCAAGTTCAAGTTCATTTAATATTGTTAAGCTTGAGCTTGAATATGTAAATGTTTGCATCCTTATCTATTATCGTAACATATGAAGATTCATATAATATTATTATGTCTTTTGTTTGTTATCATGTTGTAAAAGAATGTTTATATTTAGAAAATAATTAATTTATTTAAAATATTCTTACATATAGAAAATTGATAAAATTGTCTTAAATGAAGTTAAAGTCATGAGTAGACCAAAATACTTTTCAATAATAATATCTTTTATAAAATATGATAATACAAATTAAATATTTGCATTGCAATAATAAAAGGATATAACATGTTTCACTAAAACACATACTAAACTAAAGGTGATTAAATATCTCTAAATACTACTAACTGACTGATTGAACCCAAAGTTGTTCAGTTAGCTAGTCAGTTAAAAGTGATTAATATGTTATTAATGATAAAAAATAGAGAAAAAATTTATAAATTTTGGGTGTTTGATCAATTATGGGTAGTAATAAAATAACACTAACTAATATATATATATATATATATATATATATATATATATATATATATATATATATTAATTTATTTGATTGAAAGTTTATATTTAAAATTTCATTAATCATTTTTGTAACTTAATACTTAATTGCTTCTTGCTATAATTATGTTAATTGAACTATGGTATTAACATGTATTTATAAATTAATTTTAACCATTAAATTAATGTGTTTAGGTATTTTTGAAATTTTTTTTAGATTTTAAATCAAATAAAACTAAAGTTTATTGATCTAAATTAAATTCATCAGTTAAATTCAATTAAAATTATACAATCAGTTAATTTTAATAGAAAAAAAAAGTACTTCATAGTTAAGAGTGATCAATTAAAAAAATAGTTTCAACTGTCATTAAGCATTTGATAATCACCCCTAACACATACAAATATATATGTATATATAATAAACTAATGAAAAATTATGATAAATAAATTCAAGAATATAAAATTCAACAAATATGTTGTATAAAATCTTAAAAAATATTAAAAGATAATATGCATTATTGACATGAGTCACAAACATATTATAATATAATATTATTAAATAAAAATTTTAAAAAATATTAAAACTTCATTTTGCATAATAAATAAACTAATTTATAATTTATTAACTTAATTAATAAGTTATGAGTTAATTTTTAAAAATATTTTTTACACTAATTTATTAAAAAAATAAGTTCTGATTTAATAAACTATCTGAAGTAGCTTGTAAATTACTACCTCTTCAAATTCTTTCTAAATATATCTTTATTTTTTTATTAATTTACAGCACATTCCCCTTTATAACATAAATTTAAATATTTTTTCATAAAATATAATTAATTTGATTTTAAAATAATTATATCCTAATTTTAGATTATAAATATATAAAATATATATAATAAATACTATCATAAAATATAATTAATTATATTTTTAAGTAATTATAATTTTGTTATAAATATTAATAAAATAAAAACTATGTAAGTAAATAAATATATGAATTTATAAAATATGATTAATTAAATTTTAAAAATTATATTTTTTAAACTTCTTGATTGTGTTAATATAATTTATTTTTTAATGAATATGAATTATTTTTATTAATGTCTATTTCTATTAATATGTCTTTTTATGTTATTTTATAATTTCAACTAGTTTAATACTTAATTTTATGAAATACTTCTTAAATAATTAGTTAAATTATTAGTTACTTATGTGAAATGGAGTTTAAATCAAAATGTAAGTATAAGTTAAAAGACATTTTTAAATTTTAATTTTAAAAGAAAGTTATGTAAAAAATGTAAAAGACATAAGACATAAAAATTATTTTAATTTTAGCAATTTGAAATTTATTTTAATATTATTTTATCCCCCTTTATCTTTATATATAGTAGATAAGTCATATATGAAAGTTGGAATATAGAGAAGACTTTCTCATAAGTTATATTTTTAAATAAGATGTATAGTTTATTTAAAAGCTTCAATAATAATATAAATTGTTATAAATATTTATTTATATGAATGTTTATAAAATATTTTCGATTTGCCTATTAATTATTATAATTAAAATTCATCTAATTCTTAATTTTAATCAATCAATGATAGATATTAATTAATAATATTTATCAATTATCGTGTCCCTATATCTACGAAACTAGCCATATTACATGAACGATATTAAGCATTAAAAAAAAGAGAGAAATTCTTCTATTATTTATTCGACTTTTTTTTATTTTTACGCTATTTTATTTTAATCTTCATAATATAGGTTATTTTTTATTTTAAAAAATAATTTTTTTTATTTTTAAAAGTAGAAGAACTTATTTGCTAACCTACTTTTAAAATCTATTTTTAAAAATTGTTTCCTACATATAGGGGTACAAACGAGTCAAACTGAACATCTGTATGCTTAAGTTCGAACTCATCAAGTTTGAAAAAGTTGAACTTGAGTTCAAGCTCAATTTGAACACGAGTTCAATCGAACTTAGTTGAGTTTAAATAAGTTTTAAATTCTTTACTTTAAATTTCTGATTGAACTAAGTATTTGAACTTAAATAATCTTAAACGAACTTATACGAGCCTAAAAGGACCTAAAAAGCTTAGTGAATTTTTTAATACGAACATAAATGGACCTAAAAAAGTTTAGTGAATTTTTTATATTTACATTATATATAATATACAAGCTCAAATAGGCTTAAAAGAATTTAATGAATTTTTTATATTTGCATTATATATAATATAAAAATAAAAATATATTTTATACTAAACTCGTTTAGGTTCACGATAATTCGAGTCGAGTAATAAAAAGTTTGAACTCAACTCTTTTAATAAACGAGTTAAATGAACCGAACTCATTTTGACTTAACTCGTTAAAATTCGAACTCGAACCAAATTTTTTACGAATCAATCTCGAATTACTCACGACTAGCTCAACTCATTTGTACCCCTACCTATATGTGTAACTTAAAAACAAAAAATAAAAATAATTTTTAATTATTTTTTAAATTTATTTTCTTATTTTGAATGATAATTTTATAATTAAATAAAATATTTTTTATTTACAACATTAATCACTTTTTAATCTCAATTTTTCTTCATTTAAAAATAAATTTTTAAAAATAAATTTTAAAAACATAAAAACAAATAGAATTACATAATTTATCTCTGGATCTAGTCGGTGTGTCTAACCAAATCTTACGTGACAGCATCGAAGCTGTGTGTGGTACGGCATCCGTATACCGACCCGCAATAGGCGGTTGGAACTCCACTCCTCCAGCGTCGGTTGACACGGTTCCCCGTAATACCACCGGATATCAGAGGTTTCCCGCGAAAACTTCCAGTTCTATTCAAGGACTGGATTATTAACTCCACTAGAGACAAGGTCTTTCCCTCTCTTTCCGTGCACTAAATTTTCCTGGCCCTCAGTTTGGCGCGATTTTTCCGCACCAGAAACCACAGTCCAGACTTCCATTGAGTAAGTTTTATTGTCTCCTTCTGTTTGGCGTTTTTCTCTATTTATTATTTTTTAAAAATAATATTATAATATTGAAGATTTTGCAATTTGTCTTATTTTATATTTTTTTTTCATTACACCCAATGTAAAGGATCATGTGATTTTTCATTGGGTTTGTTCAAGTTTTCTCACCAAGAATTTTTTTAATGGAAATTGGTTTATGGGAAATATTTAATTTGTGTTCAGTAATGGAGCAAGTTTCAACCATGGTGGCTCTGTTTTGCAGAGAATGAGGTGAGATGCATTTATTACATTCAAGAAGCCAGAAGATTGACAAATAGGCAGCCAATGTTTGCAAAAGTCTGCAAATTCAAAGAAGGATAAAGGGTGGGAAATAGAAATTATTTATTATAAATAAAAAAATGAGGGTTGAGAAGAAGAGTGTGTTGGTGGGGATCAGAATGGATGGGCAGAGCAGGGAGCTGCTGAATTGGGCTATTGTCAAAGTTGCTGAGCCTGGTGATTCTGTCATTGCAGCTCATGTGGTTAGAAATCCTGGTAAACAATTTCAAAATTTTCTTTAAGATGAGCGATGTTTTTGTTTTCCGGGAAAATTATCCGATGAGGGAAAAAAAAACTGAAATTTATGTTTTTTTGTGAAGCTTTTTCTGTCTGATTGGTTCATATGCCAAAATTTTTTGCAATAAATTATCGAATATTCTTATTATTCAACCTTGATGTTCTTCTTTTTATGGTTGTTGCAGATACTGCCTCCAAAAACAAGCCTCTCTTAGATAATTATTTGGAGGTTTATGAAGGAATATGTAATAAAAGGAAGGTATATGAAAATCTACACCTAGTCCATTTTTTATATTTTTTTTCCCTCGTTCACAAGAAAGTGATTGATTTTTATTTTTATTTTTATTTTTTATGTTTAATTTGGGTTGATAAAATTTCAGGTAGATCTTAGGGGTCAGATTTTGACAGGAAGTTCCATTAGAAATGTTCTTGTTAGAGAGACAAAGAAGCATAATGCAGTAGCTCTTGTTTTAGGGACAAGCAACCACAGCTTTGGGTATGCAATAATGATACTTCTATTTTCTTATTTTCACACCCTCATTTACTCTTTTTAACAGCAGATATTGGTATAAAATCTTTGGGTTAAATAATAAAATAATTTAAAAATTAAACAGCGTTTGTAATATTTTTAAATTTTTTTATATAATTACATAATACTAATATATGAGTTTTAAAATTTTTGAGAAATTTGCCTCCCATAAATTTCGCTTTTTCTCACAAATTGATGGTTTGTGGAAGGATATATGCTCCGACATCCAAAAATGGGAAATAGACGTGATAAACATAATTATAAATTTAGTTCCTTGTTACTATGTTTATATCTTAATTTGGTGTTTGAATTATTCCATTACACTAAAATATGTTTTTCTTTTAGTTTACCATTTAATCCTTAGTGAAATTGTCAATATGGTAGCAAATTTGATGACAATACAACCTCACAATGCCAATCCAATCAAGTATTTATACTCACTACTTTAACAACGAAGAAGGTCAATCAATTAGCTTAACCAAATCCTTCTTTACAGTAGAACAATTAAGAACTTATTTGAATATTAAAAGTATACTAAAATTTTTCAGAAATTAATTAATACAATGGATTATATTATGGAAGGAGTGAAATGCATAGCCGATAATAAACCGAGTTAATTTGGGTTGATATAAGTTCATCTTATAGTTTGACTTATTTACAAATGAGTTGAATTTCTAAACTTAAACTCGGCTTAGCTAGAGTTCAAGTATTATGTAGTTCAAATTTGGTTATAAGTTATTTCATTCATGTATAGTTTCCAAACTTAAAATATTTGGTTCATGTATAGTTTATTTTATTGTTGACAAAAATCTTCTTTTCAAACTATAATTTTTAAAATCAAACAAATTGTTGAATTGGATAAAGTACTAATTCATTAGTTTATTAGTTAAATCATTAGTTAAACTAGTTTTAACTTTAAAAATATAAATTATATATATACACTAATAATATATATTTAAAATAATAAAATATAATGATATAATAATAATTTATGTTAGAAATAATTAAAGAACACAAATTCAATTAATATAAAATTTTAAAAGATGTTACATATTTATTATTGTAAAATTATAAAATTTTATTTTTTAAGAAAAAATGATGTCGTCCATCAATTTTGGTTAGTTCACTCTAGTTTTGATTTGATCACACTGATTCTGATTAGTTTTTATCAATTCACATGCATTTTTTATCTAAATATTTTAATTAGATTAGTTCATTTGCTAATTCACTAATTTGACAAACCAATTTGGTTAGTTCACTCTGGTTTTGATTTGTTAACACTGATTCTGATTAGTTTTTACCAATTTACAAGTATTTTCTATCCAAATATTTTAATTAGATTAGTTCATTTGCTAATTCACTAGTTTGACAAACCAATTTGGTTTGATTTTCAAATTTATGCTTTAAACAATTAAATTAATTAAAATGTCACAATAAAACATGCAAATAATTTAATATGAAAAATCTCAAAATCTAAAAAAAAATCATGGATAAAATAAAAAATCTTAACCATTACAAATATTTATAATTCAAAAATATTTGTTTGATAGAGAAATTAAGACCTAAAGTAAAATCCTAACTTCAATATAAAGATAATTTACAATAAAAAAACAGTCAGAATTTAGTCAAAATCAATATATTCAAAAGCTTGACTTGGCGAGTAAAAGTCCAGTTGCCACCCTAGTAAATGATTTATCAGTAGTGTATACAGAGTAGGGAGCTTGTGATTCAAAATTCTTGTACCAGTGTAGAGTAGATTGATAAAGTCTAATTAGATTTCATTTTCAGGGGTCGAGTTTCCACAGCAAAACATTGCGCCAAACGACTGCCAACAACTACCAATGTGATATCAATCCAGGATGGAAGAATTGTCTATAGAAGTTGCAACAACAATCAACCAACAGGTTTGATATTTTTGTCATTCGATCCAAACAAAGCCTTAGCCCTCACTTGAAAAATTAACCAAGTTGCAGAGAAAATATTGACTTGTTTCCAACTATGGTAGGTGAAATAGAAGATCCAAAACCGAGTCTTACTCGCTTTGACAGTTCCGGAGAACTCACCTCTGAGTTTGCGGAATCCGAGGTTGAGACCGAGAAACCAAAATGCAAAGGTTCAGGAAGAGAACATGCCACTGAAATTCTGAAGGAAGCAAACTTCAGATGTGTGCAAAGAGGAAAGAGGGTCTTGACAAGATCATTATCTCTCTTTACAGGTAGATATAGTTACTGAAAACTCAGTTCTATCCAGTATCAAACTTTTTTTTTTCTTCTTTTTTTTTTCCTTTTTTTTTTAATGATAAGAGTCACTTGATACACACGTAACATTTAAATTCAAACCCAACATACTAAATTCTTATTTACAAGCATCATAAAATCTGACTTTAATTTATTGATAGAAAATTCATTTACAATTTTTAACATGAATCCATTTCAGTGAACGATATTCAGTATTATAGTTTTTAAGGTTTCAAATTAAGAATAAGGAGAGAAGCTTCAAAACAACAATATAAATCACTGTACAATTAAGATTTTAAGTTACAGAAGCACTATAGATTTCAAACAAAGAGTAAGAGAAGATGTTCCAGAGATAGACGCACAACCCAGTACTACTGTACTGCTTAGAGTGTCGAGATTATTATTACTATTATAGAAATACCTTAATAATGCATGGTTTGTCGATTTTATACCCATAGCAGAATTAAATAAAATTAAAGAAGCTACAATACTGAACAAATTATTAAAAGCATTTATAAAAAAAATTCAATTTTGAGGGTTGTATATAGATTTTTTTTTTAAAAAAAATTCAAAAAGCATAAGAAAAATTTTAAATTTCAAAAAAATAAAAAATAAAAAATAAAAATAGCGGGCGCTATAGTCCTGAAGGACTAAGGACACCCTGCCCTCTACGGCGACCCCAACCTTACATGTATCACTTTTTTGGTAACTATGTAGGTAATCCGTCTAAGCAGAAGCTTGGATGGCCGCTGCTACGCAAAGCAAATTCAGGTATCTCACAAATTCTTCACGCAAGGAACATGTCTGTAGTGGAATGGGCTATGAGCTTGCCGGATCGTTCGCCACGGATGAGTTTTGGCTCTTCATTTATTGGGGACAACCCTTCAGAAAGGAGCAACAGTGACATTGAGGATGAAAGCTTTAGAATCACTTCATCTCCATCAGCTGAGCTTCAACAAGGGTTTTTGAACATAAGTCCAGCATCTGACTGCAAATTGTTCAGCCTGGAGGTTCTCAAGTCATGGACTTCTAAATTCTCTTCAGGTCTGATTGTTGTTGCTTATATTATTAAGTAATGTCGGTCACACTCATTGAACAAATGGTAGAATTAGAAATTTTTATTTGGAGAATCAAATATATTTTTTAGCATATATAATTTTAAAATTGACCTATCTAAAATTTCTATGCACATACGAATGCATCAATTTTTTTTCTTTTTTTTTTTTGTGGAGGTCATGTCTCCCGTTCTCATGGCCCAAGAGAACTGGTATGTTTGAACCACTTGCCTAAGAGGTTAGTTGGAATTGTCTAATTAATCAACGCTAATGTTTCGTTTATCATACTAAAGGGGACTTTATAATATCTCCCCCTCAAATGATTAGCATTCTCATTAGGCCAATCAAATTTCACGTCCTCAACATGGCACGAGTCCCATTAATACTCTGTCTCTGCTCCTATATGCTTGGTAGAATTTGATTCAAACTTACTGTGTATTCAGATTTTGCCGAAGGTGCTAGTAAAATGAAAACAAGTGTAATTAGCACTTCTGTTGACTACTGACGTACTATAATGACTGTCATGTTTTATTGTTGTTGCTGAGTTTAATTTCCCTTCATATTCTCATTATAGAAAATCTGGTCGGAAAAGGAGGAAGCAATTTTGTGTACAAGGGAATTCTTCCTGATGGCAAACCAATAGCAGTAAAGGTTCTGAAGTCATCAAAAGAAGCCTGGAAAGAATTTTCCTGTGAAATGGAAATAATTTCCTCATTGAAGCACAGAAACATCACACCTCCACTTGGAATTTGCATTGAAGACAATTCTTTGATATCTGTTTATGACTACTTCCCCAAAGGAAGCTTGGAGGAAAGTTTACATGGTAAAGCTTCAATATAGAGATTCTAGTTTTAAAATGTGCTGGAAATGATTCCATTTTAATGTGGAGTTACATATGATGTAGGTAAGAACAAGGATCGAACATTATTGTCATGGGAAAAGAGGTTCAATATAGCTATTGGAATAGCAGAAGCCCTCAATTACTTACACAATGAAACTGTGAAGCCTGTTATCCACAGAGATGTCAAGTCTGCAAACATTCTTCTTTCCTATGGGTTTGAACCACAAGTACTGACCAAACATTTGACACACAAAATATTATTAAAAATGAGGCTTAAATTCACTTTTAGTCCTCCAATTTTGCTGAAAGTTACAATTTCATCCCTATTTTTAATTTGAACCATGTTGTCTACCATCTTTTCCCAGTGTTGCAATTAGCTCCTCTCATTGTGTTGTTCTGTAGAAAAAAAGACAACTTGCTAAGTGGATGCCTATTTAATTGATGTAGCATCTATATGCATCCATAATCAGAATGGGAAAAGTTAGAAAGCACTCTTAGTTAAGACTTATAATAACCACTCAAGTGCAGCAGCGTGAAAAAGAGTGTTTTCCGACATGTCCTTTTCAGATTATGGCCGCATAAGTAAAGCATATACCACATAAAATTTGCTATATCAATTAAATAGGCGTTCCCTCGGCAAGTTTCATCTTTTTTCAATTTAATGGAAGTTGAATAAAATAAGTTAATTGCAATTCCGGAAAGGATGAAGGGTAACATGGTTCAAATAAAAGATAAGGAAATGAAATTGTAATTTTCAATAAACTGAAGAACTAAGGCTCCGTTTATTTCGTTGGATTTTTATAAGAAAATGTCAATTGCATATATATCAATGAAAGAGTTATATACCATTTGTATTGATGACTAAAAAATATAATATTTAAAAATTTAAAAATGAAGGAAAACAAATTCAGGAGAAGTTGTTTTTTTTCAATTTTTTCATATTTAATATTAAACAAATAAAAATACTTTCTCTTTATTCTAATATATTATAATTATATTTTGTAAAAAGTACTTCCTGGTGAAAAAGTGTATTTAAATTAAGTAACATTGGTTTAAAATTGTGTTTGTAATTCTGATTTGTCTTTGTATTGCAGTTATCTGATTTTGGGCTTGCAATTTGGGGACCAACGAGTTCATCTTTTCTGACAGAAGAAGATGTTGTAGGAACATTTGGTTATCTTGCTCCTGAGTACTTCATGTATGGGAAACTCAGCGACAAAGTAGATGTCTACGCGTTCGGTGTAGTTTTACTTGAATTGATATCAGGAAGAAAGCCAATTAGTTCTGAGACTTGCAGCCAAGAGAGCTTGGTGGTTAGGGTAATTAAGATCAAACTCAATTTGAAAATTTGAGTCTTTTGGTTATTATAGAGGCATGAATATGAATGGACATTGATTTCAGGCTAAAACAATGATAGAGAGTGGAAATGTCAATGAAATATTGGACCCAAATTTACACGGAAAGTTTGATGAGCCTCAGATGGAAAGGATGGTTTGGGCAGCAAGTCTTTGCATTACACGAGCTGCTAGGCTTCGTCCTAAAATGAATCAGGTAATCCTTAGTAAACTAGGAATCACAGTTGTACTCTTAAAAATATCCTAATTCATCCCTCACATCCTGAAGACATAAGTTTGAGTCTTACACACGCCTCAGTCAGATTTGTTACAGCAGCAGGGCTCTAAAAATAAGACAACATATATATATATATATATATATATATATATATATATATCACATCCTGAAGACATAAGTTTGAGTCTTACACACGCCTCAGTCAGATTTGTTACAGCAGCAGGGCTCTAAAAATAAGACAACATATATATATATATATATAAGAAAATACACTCCCAGTGACAAAAAAATAGTATATAAACTTTAAAGCCTTATATTTTATCTCCCTAAACTTTTAGAAAAAAATGAAAGTATTAATTTTGGATTAAATCTAATAATAGCATTTATTGATCTTAATTTTTTTATTGTGTTAAGTCATTCTTTAATTTAGACAAATGAAAAATTCAAGTCAGATGACAAATTCTCCGAGAGAAAAAAAAAAAAAGACAGTTGAGATATTAAGATTTAAAATCATTTCCAAATTTTGAAGCAAGATTTTCTCTAGGTAAATAATTTATTTTAATTATCTCAATTTACTCAATTTTTTAAGAATGAATAAAATAAATCCAACGTTAGACCCCAAATCTATTGTACTTTCACCAAGTCAAAATTTTCATTTATCTACTAACATTTTTGGCAGTAATTTATTAAAATAATTTAAACAAAAATTTTTATAATGTTTTTAAATTGTATTGGTGAAATAGTTTAATTTTCAAATCTATAAATAAAATGAAGTTTGATAGGTTTTTACAAATAGGAATTTTGGAAATCTTTTGAAAAGAAGTTTCTATTAAATACAAGTGGATCAAATTTTAGCATTATATATTCTTTAATTTTCAATAATTGTCACAATGTATTTATAGTTTCTAGATGACTTACTTTATATTGTCAAAATAATCAAATCAATAAAATTTTAGATTTAATTTAAAGGTAATGATTTTACTTTTTCTAAAAGTTTAGAAAATGTATGATTTTAAAGTTTATGTATGTATTATTTTTGTTACATAACTAAAGTTCAAGGGATAGAGTAGAAGATTTTAAAATTTATGCACCGTTTTTGTCATTTAATTAAATTTTGAGAGTTAAATTATATTTTTTTCCTATAATTTAATATTTGACGCTTCTTAAATATAATTTAAGAACGTCTGAACATGTTTTAAACATTTTATTACACAGGTTTTGGTGTTTTCTTATTTTATATATGTGCCTATGTATTTTATACAATTTTTAATGTGTGTACGTATTGTGTTTTATCCTTTATATATTTTAAGACTTTGGCATGCCCAAACGGCCAAATGTTGATGATTAGGTATATGTCTATGCTTCGTAATTATAGCAAAACTAACGGCCTGTTTGGGAATAAATAAAGCAAAGAGAAAGAGGAGAACAACACAGTAAATTTTAACATATACATTCTTGTATCATTGTATCGATGTCTGCTTCAAAGCCAGTGAGGCCCATTCCTTACTCCAAACAAAGATACTTAAATTTGCTTTGGTGCTCCTTGCGAAAGGGAACATCCAACACAAATTTTTATAAACTTATATAAAAGTTCATTTCGTATAATAAATGAGTTATTATATAATTTATTAACCTAATCAATAAATTATAAGTTAATTTTTAATATTTCTGTACTAATTTATTGAAAAAAATAAATTTCAATTTAATAAGTTACCTGAATCTTTAAATTCTTTATAAACTAGTGCATCTTTAAATTATTTATAAATCTATTCTTATTCTTTTTATTAATTTACAATCTATATTTTTTATAACATAAATCTAAATTTTTTTATAAAATATAATTAATTTAATTTTAACAATTATATCTTAATTTTCAATGACAAATATATGAAAATATGTATGTAAATAAATAAACTATATCATAAAAAATAAAAAATTATATTTTAAATAATTTTAATTTTGTTATAAATAATAATAAAATAAAAAGTAAGTAAGTAAATAAATATGTAAGTTCATAAAATATAAATAATTAAATATTAAATATTATATTTTTATTTTAAACTTTTTAATTGTGTTAATATAATTTAATTTTTAAATAAATATAAATTATTTTAATTATATATCTATTTCTATTAATGTGTTCTTTTATGTTATTTTATAATTTTAGCTAATTTTATAAAATACTTTTTAAATAATTAATTAGTTTATCAATTATCAGTTATCAATTAATTTATTAATTACTGATTAATTTATTAATTATAAATTAATTTATCAATTATTTGTATAAAATAGAGTCACAACCTTATAATTTTTCTTTCGAAAATCTGTTACTTTTTATATACCCCAAATTTTTGCCTTGTAAATATAACTTTTTTAATTATAAAATTACGGAAGTCCCAGAAGGGAGTATGGAAGTAAAACGTAAATTTGGATTTGCTACTAAGAAGCTTTAGGTCCTAAAGCTAATTATGACTTCCATCATGCTTAGATACTGAGCATCCTAAAAGGACATGAAAATGTTGAGAATTTCTTGGACACCTGCGGTCTTGGTAATGAGAGTTCAGAGAACCAAGAAAACATCGATGATGAAGTTTATCCACATACAAGTGCAGAGTTGCACTTGAATCTTGCATTACTTGATGTTGATTTGCACACCAAATCATCATCTGATGGTAGTCCGGACCAGATCAACAGTCTTTCATTTCAACAACATTTGAAAGAAAGATGAAGCAGTGAAGCTGATCCTCAAGTTTTGACTAGATTTCTTTCAATTTCAATGAGATATATATTATTTTTTTCAGTAATTTAGTTAATTCCTTCGTGTAAATGTTTTGGGAAAAATGGCACCCAATGATAAGGTGATTTTAGATTTGCAGATGTAAATTTTATTTTCATTTGTAGATAATACTACGAAAAGATTGAATTACTGAGTTTTAGTCTAATTAAGTTTATATTTTTTTTATTTTATTTTCAAAAACATACCTTCATATTTTTTACTCATGCTTTTTAAAACTATATGCATTTATTCTATTGAAGAAAAACTGAGAAAGTTGGTGGCATATTTAAAATTGAAAGAGTTCCAACAAAATGAAATTAAATTAAATATTGGTGGAGTTGAATTTAATTTGTCCACGATTTAGATAGAGGTTACAAGCTTAGATTAGGAACAAGGGAAATGGAGGTTTTTTTTCTTTTTTTATCTATAGACTTCAGGTATTCAGTGGCCGCATTGGGCTCCGACTATTTTAGGATTGAGTTAGTTTGGATTTAATGTGGGAGCAAAATTCTTCTAATGACAATTTTCTCCATTTACAAAATTTAAATCCAAGATTTTGCTTAGGAGACAAAACTTCTAATCACTCAGACCAACTGCTATTGGTACAAGGGAAATGGAGGTTATAAGCTTAGATTGAAAGTTAGGAAAATTTTCGATGCCTATGTACAAAATGGATGCTTACGACTCTAACACTTATATCTATATGGGATTTAGGTTCTATTTTATTTGCTATGGTTAAAAATAAAAGACCTTATTTAAATTTTTTTTAAAAATTATAATTTTAAATGTGTAAATTAAAAATAAAAAATAAATATAACTATTAAATTTTTAAAAAATTTTCTTGATATTAATTTTATAATTAAATGAAACATTCTTTTATTTGTCTTATTAACCATCTTTTATTTTTTATTCAAAAATGGTTTTAAAAAATAATTTTGATAACACTTTGTGAAAATATAAAAATAAAAATACAAGCAGAGACACTTATTTTCTCTTGTGTATGGTTTCTATAGTTTTATTTCTATCAAATAACTAGGTGACTGGTAGGTTTAGGGGTGTAATTTTTTTTGGTAACATAGCCGGTGTAAATTTTGGGTTACGGTTGCTGCTTACTAGAAGATCTTTTATAATTTTATAATTTAAAATTATTTTAGTCTTTAAATGTAAATGTATCATTTTCACACGTGTGGAAGAAATCTTAATTTCACAAATAAATGTATATCCTACATGCTTTTGAGTTCATAAGTATAGTACAAAAACTTTATTTGTTGGCCACTGCCAACTCAACTGGCCCTTCTTTGGATGGCAAGGTCGTGTGACATATGGGGGAGAGTTTGATCCCCCACAATACCCCCTCTTTAATTTAAAATTTCCTTGCAAAAAAAAAAAAAAAAACTATTTACTGTGTATATAGGAGAACTTTCACTCCTCTATTTAGGCAAAAATAACCAATGTACTCCTTTTCTTTAATAACTTGAATATAGAAGATAAAATAGTAATTTTAATATATGCAATTAACAGAGAAAAAAAGGAAAGAAAATAAAAAAAATCATTTTCTGCTGAAATAAATAGAAATTAAGATAAAATGAAAGAAGAAAAAAATAATTTTTTTGAAATAAAAATAAAAAATTAAAATTAAAGTTTATTAAATAGCAATTTTATCCTTAAAATTAAACATTCAATTGAAATAATACTTGTGAACACGAATTGTTAGAATCACAATTTATCAAATTTATATTTTGGCATTATTAGAACAAAATAACAAAGAATTAAAAAATAATAAATATTTTTTGTTCTAATTTAAATATATATTATTATATTTTATAAAAATTATTTCTTAAATTATATTTTTTACTTATTCTAATAAGAATAATTGACACTAAAACAATATAATATATATCAATATTCCAATTCTAATTATATATATTCAACTAAAAAATTATATTATATTTTTTGATGGTAATATGCGATGCGTTGATTATTACAAAAAATCATAGAATAAAAAATCGAATCAAATCGGCCAGTTGAACCGGAAAAGTTGTGAACCAATCACCTGATCAATGCAATTAACCCCTTAAAATCAATCTTTGAAAAATCGGTGAACCGATGATAAACTGATCAAATTGTGTGAACTGGTTACGATTTTTACGGTTCGACTAATTTTTTAAAAAAATATTATTATTTAAATATTTATAAAAATAATATTATTTTTGCTTGATATTGTTCAAAGTTTAAAGTTTCAAATAATAAAAAATTACTTTCTATATATAAATAAAAGACACATAACCATAAAATTGAGTTCAATATTAATTTTTTTAATGATAATTTAAATTATGAACTTATGAAATTTTAAATTATTTAAAAAAAATTTATATTTTTTATATTTTATATGTATAAATTTAACTTTATGATAGCTTAATTATTTTTAACTATATATGTATATATTAAAACTTCTAATTTACACTGTATATTATAATTTCAGTTTAATCTCGATTCGACTCCAGTTGAACCATTAAATCTTGAACTGCTCTCGTTTTCGGTTCAATAGTTAGTCTAGTTTTTAAAACATTGCTAAAAATAATATTTTTACCATTTAATTTAATTTTTTTTAAAAAGGCTTGTAATATATTAATAGTTTTAGTTAATATTTAATTATAAATGGAACCTTTTAATAATTTAATATTTTTTTAAAAAAATTATTATATTAATAATTTGAAAATTTTTTACTTAATATATTGCTTAAGAGGAAGAGTAAGTTATATACAGTATAAAAATTATTTAAAATAAAAACCTTTAAATTTTATTGAGATTTGATATAAATTATTTAAGTTTATATTAGTATCAACAAATCCTTGTGTATATTATTATTATTATTATTAAACTAAAAACATATTTTTTATTTAAATAAAAGAATGAAGGTTGCTATTCTCTATGTTAGCAAACTTTACTCTTTCATTTAGACAATTTTATTTTTATGAAAAAATCATGTTATTAATTTAATAATAGTAAAATAATAAATAATATTATAGTCAAATTATCACCAATAACAACTACTTTTATTAATGAGTACATTTTAGTTAATTCCAAATTTTCTCTCTCATCTTTATAATAAATATACTCGTTAATGAATGTAATTCACATTGATAATAATTGATTATAATATTTTTTATTATTTTATTATTATTAAATTAGTGATATGATTTTTTCCTCCAAATGAAAAAATAAAGAATGTTATCCTCCATATATGGATGTAGAAATTAGTATTTTCTTTATATAATATACATATTTCCTTTATATATATATATATATATGTGTGATAGATAGAGAGAAAGAGAGAAATGAAGCTTGTTCTCTCCACTCTCCACTCTTTTAATTGCTAAAAAAATTATATTATTAATTTAATAATAAAATAATTAAGTAATTTTAATAAAAAATATTAATTTAAAGATAACCCTTCTTATTCTCTTCTATCTCCACAATAAATGTATTTATTAGATTAAAAAATTATTAGTAATAGCAAATTGATTATAATATTATTTATTATTTTATTATTATTATTATTAAATTAATAATATAATTTTTTGTCAATATAAAAGAATGGATATTACTTACTTTCACGTATAGTTGGTTGCACCACGTATTATACTCAACCAATAAAGGTGAGAATTTTTTTTCAAATAAATTTTCTCAACACATAAAATCCAAATCAAACTTATGACATCTTTCCTAAGGTATCTGAGACTCTTCCACTTGAACCAATTTATGTTGATATTGTTATATTCTATCTTTTATCTACTCATTTAATATAATACTAAATTTATCAATCATGTTTAATTATTTTATTTGAATGTTAAAAATAATTTATTAAATATATAATTAAAAATTAGTTTAATTAATTTGTATCTCAAAAAAAGTAAAGATCATAGGCAACAATAATTAAGCTATCTATTTTTCTAAATATTTAACAATATTTTAAATTCTGACCCCTATTTTTGGTAACCTATGACAAAACACTTAAATAAGTTTAATCAACTTATTACTTAAAAATATTGGAAAAAAAAGAGTAGACCATGTTAAAGAAATGAAGCAATCTCATACCATTTTTAGCAACAAATGGGCAAAAAAATTTGAAAAAAATAATTTATAGTATTATAAAAAAAGTGAGACAAAAGCTTTTAATCGAAATGATAAGAGTATTTTCATTTTAATTAACCAATTTTTTAAATTGGGCAAGTAAAAATTTAGAAAATATTGAGATAGTTTAGTATGAATATAGATAATAAATAAATTAATTTTTATTAATAATAAAATTATTTGCATACACTAATTATATTTAATCTCTCACATAGAACAATCTCTCTTAAATATTTCACTATTACATTCAATATTTTTTTTTTGATATATTGACAATACTCTTTTCACCAATGCACCTAAGAACTTTTTCTTAAATGTATATCAAAGCCTTTATATAAACTTTCAAATTAGTAGATGATAACTTGATCAAATTAAAAATAATTAACAAGATTTTCAAGGTAAAGTAGTTGTAAATTCGTTTAATAAATTAGTAAAACTTTTATCATTAAGTATGTTTTTACACTAATTTTATTAATATAGAATTTAAGATGTCTAAAATAATATTTAAAATATTATTAGTTTTAATTGCTCACTGTATAGACCGAATCTCTCACCTTTAATTTGAAAAAGAAAATTTTTTATTTATTCACTAGGATCCAATTAAAAAAGTATGAAAATCACTTTTATTAGTTAAAAGTAACGTTTATATTTGATGTAAATTTGATTTTTTAGTAGAAACAAATAAATTGATTTTGCTAATAAAATTCAAATTGATTGAATAAGTAAAGAAATATGATTAATATGCTTTAAAAGTCAAGATATAATTAAAATGATTTGGATAATAAATTTAAAATGAATAAAATATTATGATATCATTAAAATAATTGATTTCAATAGGGCAACAATTATGAATAGGTGAACAAAATTAAGCAAGTTGTGAAGTTAAGTTTTTTGTAACACATGACATAAACTAATAAAAATATTAGGGAAGGTTTCCAAGCCCCCAAAAAATATTTGAGGTATAGAAATAAAGATTTATTATTTATTATTAAAATAAATATAAATTGTAATATATTCAAATTGAATTAGATACCATTGTAAAATCAAATTATAGTAAAAAAATTGGGATAAACATAAAATAGTTGCCATCATAAGTCTTTTTATTATAGAAAATATTAGATAATTACACATGAGTACTATAAATAAATGCAAATAAATACAGTATTAATAAATGTGGATGATCATGACATTATTTTTAAAGTATTTATGCAATGTAATATATACTTTTATATCAAATTATATTTTATATACTTAATATATTATTATTTGTAACACAAGATAACTAACTTTCATTCTCAAAAGAAAGTTAATGATTATTTGCAATAATGGTAAAAAAATTATAAATAAATAGAAACCATCATAATAATGAAAAGAATTTACCTTAAATAAATAGATATAATGCATAACAATTATAAATAAATAAATAAAGAGATCATACATAATAATCATAAAAAAAATTTAATTTTATTATTTTTTACAAAATTAGTATTTCAATATATTAATGGTTTGGAAAATTTTAATTAATGCATTAATTGAAGGAAAGAGCTAATTTCATGCAATGCAAACATTGCGTAAAAATGAATTGATCTTAACCTTTCAATTTTAGTAAAATTAATTTAGTATAAATCATTTCGACTTACATTAATATCAATAAATCTCTCTCTCTCTATAAATATATATATATAATTAATGATATATAAATTTAATGGCATTTTTTGAAAATATATATTTAATAAATAGAAAGTTAAGATGTCATCAAATAATTATTAAAAATGTTACTAGCAAATTTTCAATATTTAGTACAAAATTTAATAATAATTCTTTTTTCTTTTTCACTTATTAAAAAAGAGGAAATCAAAGGTAGCATACACATATTCCTTCGCCTATAGCTCTCAAGGGTAGCTTTTGGAAAATCAAGACTTCGTGAGTTTTCTATAGCTCTCAAGGGTATCTTTTCTGCTCATTCCCTATTCTGTTTATTTTCCACTTGGCATCCAAGGAAGGGAAAAGGTAATTTTCTATATCTTTTCTTCCTTTTAATTTTTTTTAGTTCTCCACACAATCAAACCAGTAAGGGGTTAATTAATATCCTTCTCATTTTTATTCATTCATTTTAAAAAATCTACTTCTCTCACCTTAATTTTTCTTTCTTCTCCTCTCCCTCCCATTTCTCCATAGATATTTGAAACTTAAAAGTTAGATTCAATCTCCCTACGGAATCCAAATAATAATGTTATTTATTTAAAATGGTTGATGCAGTGCCTTGCATGTTTTTTTTAATGTAAATCTCTTGGATTATTAGAATGCAACGGAGGCATTGAAACATTTTTTCAATTAAAGAAATTAGTTAATTATTTATTCTTTTTATTGGGTATTTTTTATTTAACTTTGTATATTGCCACCATACTTTATGTGTGTGAAATTGTCAAATAATATGCACTCTTAAAAGCCTATTGTGCTTTATAGAGTTTAAATGATTTCTTAATGAAGTCTAAAATTTTTTTCCAACTTACATTCATTGATGTTGTTCTCTTGCCGCTGGCCTAGAGTGAGGGAATGAGAAAATTTGAGAGGGATAGAAAGGAAAGAAGAAGAGAGAAAATTTAAAGAAAAAGAAGTGGATTTTTGTAATGACTGAGAGAATAAGATGGATTTTTGGAGTGTATATTACAATTAAAAAAAATATAAGTTTTAATCCTTATAGTTCTATTATATTTGTCACGTCTTAATTTTAATTGGTCTAAGACAATCACTAGGCATGACCTACTAACTTAAAAATCTAGTTTGAATTGTCAAAGTAATTAGTATTGTGGCATTATATATCATATTCAAGTCTCAAATTTAATTGAGGTAGGACTTTATAATCTCCCCTACTCAAATGGACATTAAACTTTCTAAGTTTTATGGCCCAAGATTTGTACCAACTGAAGTATATAGCAGTAAATGCTCAAATACCATTTGTCACATCCTAAACCTAATTGGCTTAAGACAATTGTTAAGCATGATTAATATCCATTAGCCTTAAAGACTATTTTGAGCTATCAAAGTAGTCAAAACTAGTATTATGAAGTTTCATAACAATTAGATTTGAGAGTTAAATATAATATATAAAGTACAAGTCTAACTACTAAGATAACTCAAACTAATCTTTTAGGTTAATGGATTAAACCTAACTGTTGTCTTAGGTTAAACAAACTTTTCAAGTGACAAACCTAAGCTGAGAATATAGATTTGACCTGTGATAACATAATGCTAATCTTTCATTGAAAATGTAATGCTAAAAAATATAAATATTTTGAATATAAAATTGTCAAAAAGGCAAAAGTGAGTTTTTGACTACTTATAAAAACTAAAAAAAAAATATGAAATCCAAGATTAAAAATATTGGAAAAATGTCTACTAAGCTTAATTAATTGCTCCACTCCATAAAAACAATATAGTCATATACTCAGTATGTAATTATGTCATAACCAACAAATTCAATAAGAAGTCAAATCCCTTCATTGTACATAGAAAAACATATTTTCAAATAATAAGATAGAAGTTAAGTAAGCATTTTAAATGAAACCAAGATGCTTATAATACTCACTTAAAAGATCTGGTTAAACAAATGTTAGCATATCCTCCCACTAGTGGGGCCTTTGCCAAGGTCAAGATAAGTCAAACAAGGTTCTAGGTATTATTTCCTAATGGACTTTTAAATGTTAGATTTTTCATTTTGAACTTATTAGTTCAATAATAAAAATAAAATATAAAAAGTTTAGCCAATATTAAATTAAGTATTTAAGTTTAGGCCTAATAGTAATCTAACACATTAATGTGGTGATGGATGATTTTTAGCGATAGGTTAAGCCATTAATTGTTATAATATAAATAAAAATCACTACTTCTAAACCTTAAGTTTCGGTTCTGATCACTTTCCATCAATAATAGAATTTCTTTTAGAATTACAAAATTAAGGTTTATAAGAGTAGTGATTCCTATTGAAGTTCATGATCAAGTCTAATCATGAGCAAATCATGATATATTAGGAAGTTCATATATATCATACATTATAAATTAATTCGTTAGGTAATTCTTAATTTTATTTTTTCTACTATTATCTTTTCACATGGTTTATTTGAGATTATCCTTATAAAATTTAATTTTAACAATTGGTATTAGAACTAACAAATCATATGAATTGAATATATTATTATGTGGATTTAGGAATATAATTTTATTTTTTGAATAATTTTATATTTTGTGATAAATTTTTTCTGGATTAAAATTGCTATGAATCTCCAAATGTATCATAACCCTTCATGTATTTATTTTCCTATTACATGTGTTATTTTTGTTCATCATGAATTATATACACATCGTATGTGTAAGAAATTTTATATGTGATTCATCCATATATTTTATATATTTTTTGTTAAATTTTATATGTTTTTGATAATTTACATATTGTAATTTATGCTTGAATATTAATATATTTTATGAGCATGAATTTTATTAATAATTTGATAAATATATGTATGCTTTAGTCTAGTGTGAATTTTATTACAAAAGTAGTGAAATTGTGTACTATTTTTTAGTGTGTTTTCATGTAAAATCTAAAAAAAAAATCAAAAAGTCTTACTTTTGTTTTTATGAAAAAAATTTCCAAAAATCTTTCTAGAAAGCATGAATATTACATTGATCATGAAGATATTTTCCAAAAATTGTACAAATCCTATTTCTAGAAAATTGATCTTTATTTAATAAGCCTTTATGGTGTTCTAATATTTTTCTAGAAAATTGTTTCATAAATTCTAACAAAAATTTGGATTTTGAATTTTGGCTTAATTCCTCTTTTAATGTATTACAATTTAAGGAAAATATGTTTTTTGCATTTATAAGCATTAAAATGCAAGTTTTGTAAATAAAAATTATTTAACACTCTATACCTATTTTCCAAAAGATTAGCAATCAATTAAACCATGTTTAGATTCAAGTCTTATTTGGAAAATTTTCCATTAAATGCATTAAAATAGTATTATATGTGAAAATGCATTGAAAAACATAAAAAGTGGGCAAAATTTCATCCCATGTTATACGAGTCCACAACTTAAGTCAAGCTTGCAATCAAGTAGCCTAACCCAAATTAAAAACTCAATTTCCTGGGGATAATAAGGGTGTAAAATGAGCTTGGAGCCTATAGCCTACCTGCGGTCACAAGCCAATCGTAAGTAGCTTATATGTAGCCTATTTAGCAAACAGGCTTAGGCAGGCTACCCACATGGTTATGGCCTTTTGTGGGTAAACACGGGGGTACCCATAAACTAAGTGCATTTTTTTTTAATTTTCAAGTATTTTAAAAGCTTTTAATTTAATCCACTCTAATATTCAATGATTTAATATAATTTTTTAAGTTAAGTAACTCATTATACAAAATAAAAAAAATTAATTAATTAATTATAATTAATTTTTTTAATCCAATCTAACCTAGTATCCCCTTAAAGGTTTTATACTATCCACCATTTATAAGATTTGTTCTCCAATTTTTGTATGCATGTGTGTCTAATGGTATAATCACTTTTATTAAAAAACTAATAAAGTGGGTAAAAAATAATAATAAGGTGGATACCCACTAGTACCTTTGGGTTTTTCATAAGCATCCACAGTCCTAATGTATTTTACCTATATAAAATGTGGGCTAAACAAGCAAGCCCATACCAGTAAGTTCACATTGCTTGTCTTACACCCTTACCTAGGGAAGATGATTCATAGTGAGATGTTAGCATGTGCAATCCACATATTGCTATACCAACATTATCCACCAATAATGATTGCATTTTTTGCCTCTATTCTCTGAGTTGAATTTTTTAAATATTTTTTCAAATTTTTTAGAATTAAAAATACTTTCATTACTTTTCCTATTTAATTTAAATGACCAATTAATTTTATTTTATACTAAAAAATTTACTATGACATTTTCACATTTTAGGCTTCCACATATATTTTTTGTGAAATTTTTAAACATTATTTGGTCCATTGGCTATTTTTTTATGTATAAATGTATATAGAAAAATAATTTTAAAAAATTATTTAGACTTATGTTATATCATGGAATTTTGTGTAATTGTAAGCTTACTCATTGTGGGCCCAATTGCATAAAATTTTATTCTTTTTTAATTAAGTAATAATTAGACTAAAGAGAGTATTTTATTAATAATATTTTAATACTTAATCAACATAATATTATTAATATAATTTGTTAGTGATAACATAAGTATAAGAATAAATATTATATTTATAAAATTTTTATCACCCTATTGGTGTTAAATTTTAGGAATATAATGTTTAATTCTTATATTATATTATAGGGCCTTTAATGCCTTATTAGTATTGGGCCTTATAGTATAATATTGAATTTTTTTGCATTGTTTATTGAAGGAAATCTCTAACATGATTAAGGTTAATATGCATTGATGTTTTAAATTTATTTCTTTTAACTCTTCTATCTATACAATTAAATGCAATTAAGATGCTTAATGGGATGAATTATAAGGGCTAAGTTGAGTCATTAAAACTGTATTTTGTAGTCTCTAATCTTGATTTAGCAAATAGGAAGATAAAGCCTTAAATTAGTGCTAAATATACAATAAATTAGAGAAATCATTATGAAAAATGGACCTCTTTTAATAGAGTATATTTAATGGTAATGAAGTACACAATAAATAAGACTATAAGAGAAAATATTCTCAAAACAACCAATATGAAAGTATTCTTAGATTTTGTAATTGAAAAATATAAGAAGTTTGATAAGGCTGAAAAGGGATGATATCTTTTGTTGCTTGAGAAATCTATGTATGATGGTGTCAGTAGGGTAAAAAAGCATATTTTGAGATTGGTCAATTACTACTATAAGCTAAAAATCATGCAAGTTGATCTAGGGAAAAATTATTTAACTTGGTATGTGCTAGATTCTCTCTTATCTTAGTTTAATGTTCTAAAGATCTTTTATAATACCTAAAAAATAAAATGGACAATCAATGAGCTCATTTCAATCATTACAAAGGTCGAGAAGACATGAAGAAAGGTAAGACTCAGGCAATAAACTATACGTCACATGACATAAATTCAAATTATAGTGCAAGGGCTAATAAAAAAGATAACAAAGGTTGTTACAACCATGAATGGAAAAAAGGTAACAAAGGTGAATTTAGTGGACAACAACATTATAAATCTAATAAAGCCTAATTCAAAGGTAATTGTAGGTTTTGCAAGAAGTATGAAAGTTGATTGCTTCAAATATGAAAAATACGTAAAAAGAAAAAAAAAGTACCTATCTAGCCCTAGTCTATTTTAAATTGAATATTATTAATGTTCCATTAAACTCTTGATGGTTAGATACCAGTATAACTATTCATATCACTAATTATTTTCAATCGTTGAGAAATCTGATGAAACTAATTGAAGGGAAGTTGATTGTGAGACTTGGAAATGGAGATAGAGTTAAAGTGGAGACATAGGATCAATAAAGTTAAAGTTGAAGGTTGGACATGAGTTGTTACTAAATAATATAGTTTATATAAAATGGAATTTAATTTTAGTTGTTGCTTTAGATTTTATTTCCTATTATTTTGAAAATGAAAAATTTGAATTACTTTATAAATCCTCTATTGTGAGTTCCAATTTTATGTGTAATGGTTTATATGGAATTGATTCAAATCATAGTTTTATAAAATTGATAAACTCTATTATTGGTAAAAAAAGATATCAAATTAATGAAAGGTCCTTAATGTTATGGCATAGATAATTGGGACATATTTCTCAAGGAAGAATTCAGAGACTTGTAAAGGAGGAAGTACTTTATGATATAGACTTCTCAAATTTTGGATCTTAAGTGGACCGCATTAAGGGTAAACTTATAGCTAGAGTTAGAAAAGGGGAAGAGAAGTAAAATAAAGAATGTTCTAGAACTGGTCCACATTAACATTCGTATACTTATAACATCTAGTGTTATGAAAGGCCTTAAATACTTCATTACATTCATCGATGATTACTTTATATTTGGTTAGGTAGATTACTCAATAAAAAGTTAGAATCACTAAAGGCTTTCAAGTCATTCAAGATAATAATTGACCTAAAAATGGGGAAAAAAATAAAATATATTAATTTTGATATAAGTAGTAAGTATTACGGTACATAAGATGAAACAGGAAGAAACCTTGGCATTTTGTGAGATGCTTACAAGAGTGTGGAATTCAAGCAAGTTACATTATACCTAGAACGTGAAGCAAAATGGAATTGTAGAAAGGAGAATTAAAACTTTTATAGACATGGTGAAAGGCATGTTAGCCCATACTTCACTACTAGAATTTTTATAGGCTAATGCATTAAAAATAGTGGCTTACGTTCTAAATCAAGTTCCTAATAAGTCAGTACCTAAAACCTTTTACAAATTGTTGTATAGTGAGAAGCCTAGTTTAAGGCATTTTTTAGTTTAGGGTTGCAAACTTGAAGTAAAGCTTTATATTCCATTTACAAGAAAACTTCATTCAAATCCTATTAATGGATGCTTCATTAGGTACTATAGTGGCTTAAGGGGAAGTAAATTTTACTATCCAACTTATACAACTAGAGTATTTAAATCTGATCAGTTATCTTCTTTGAGGATAAGTTAGATAGTGAAAATTAAATACCATGCATCATGGATTTCACTAAAGATTAAACAATTGTTCTACTAGCGCCAACAGTAGGAGAATCATTTTCTGTTATTCCACTAGTTAATCCAATACAACCAATGGCAGAAGATGTCGAACTAGATGAAAAAATTTTGTTGAGGAAATATCATAGAGTTCACAAATCAATAATTCTTAACGATTCCCTTTTATATTTGTAATAGTATGAATATGATATTAATGATGATACTAATCCTATAACTTTTTCTCAAGCCATATCTAGTTAAAACTATTCTAACTGGATGAGTGTTATAAAGGATAAGCTAACTTTAATGTACAAGAATCAAATGTAAGGTCTAGTATAGCTTCTTTCAAGTTATAAACTAGTCAAAGGTAAATAGGCTTTTAAAATGAAAGGGAAGCTTGAGATGAAATCAAGAGATATGAGGCCAAAATGGCAACTAAAAGGTACACCTAGAAGGAAAGTATAGACTACAAGGAAACTTTTTCACTAGTTTCAACCAAGGACTCATTTTAAATTATCATGGCATTAGTGGCTCACTTTGATTTAGAATTGCATTAGATGGATGCAAAGATGACTTTTCTAAATGGTGATCTATTAGAGATTGTTTATATGAAGTAATCAGATAGTTTCTAAGAGAAAGAAAAAGAGCATCTTGGGCGTTAACTTAAAAAAGTCCATACATAGCTTAAAACAAACTTCTAAATAGTGTTACCTCAAGTTTGATAGAGTAGTAACTTCTTTTAGGTTCAATGAGAATGTAGTGGATCAGTGTATTTACATGTTAATGAGCATAGGCACTTTTGTTATTCTAGTACTATATATGGACAACATTCTCCTTACAAATAATGATGTAAACCTACTAATTGAGATAAGAAAATTATTATCCAAACATTTTAATATAGAAGATTTCAAAAATGCCTCTTATGTCTTAGGAATAGAGATTTATCGTGATAAATCCCAAGGTTTGCTTAGTTATCTCAGCAAATATACATTGAGAAAATACTAAATAGGTTCAATATGTCAATATGCTCTTAAGTTTCAATACCTATTTCAAAAGGGAAAATTTTCTCCAAGTTCTAGTATCCTTAGAATGATGTTGAAATGGAAAGAATGAAAAATATCCTATATAAGTTGGTTATTGATAGCCTAATGTATGCTCAGGCATATACATATCTTAACATAAGTTATGCTATTGGTGTATTAAAGAGATATTTGAATAATCCTAATCAAAGATATTAAATTGTTGCAAAAAAAGTCATAAGGTATCTGTAGGATACAAAAAATTATATGCTGATATACAAAAGATCAGGAGATCTCATAGTTATAGGCTACTGAAATTCAAATTTTGCTAGTTGTCTAGATGCATCAGTTATTAGTAGGTTGATGTATGCTCAAGTATGCTTAAGTCCTGACATAGCTTACGTTATTAGTGTATTAGAGAGATATTTGAGTAATCTTGGTAAAAAAAACATTGGATTGTTGCAAAAAAAGTCATGAGGTGCTTACAAGGCATAAAAGATTATATGTTAACTTACAAGAAATAAGGAGATTTCATAATTACAAGCTACTTTAATTTAAATTTTTTCGATTGTCTAGATAATCATATATCGGCATCTGGATACATTTTTATGATGGTAAGAAGAGTTATGTCATGAAAAAGTGTTAATTAGCCCTTAATAACAACATTCACTATGGAAGCAGAGTATGTCACGTGTTATGAAACTACTTACACTATTGTATGATCAAGAAATTTTATGATTGGTTTCTAGATTATTGAAAGCATCTCTAAATCTTTGGCTATTTATTATGACAATACTATAGCTGTGAACTTCTTTTATAATAACAAAAGTTTTATAAAGTATTAGTTTATGTGAGAGAAGGTACACAAGCATATAATATATATTGAATATATTTCCATAAATCATATGCTCATAAATCTATAAACCAAAGGCTTCATGGTAGGAGCATATCATGATCATGAAATCAATATGGGATTAGTTAAGTCTTTTGATGTTTTGGATTAATGGAAGTGTTATGATATAAATTGATTTTCATAAGATATATATAAATGAAATATTCATATTTTATCATATATTATGCACATTTTTATTATGACATATTTATAGAGACGTTTAGATCATGTCTCAATAAAATACTAATAATTACAATTTTCATTTAGCATCTTGAGCAAATACTTCAACTCAGTGTGTAAAGATTTATATATATTGTTGCAATTTGTTATACAAATCTTATTAAGTATAATCTTGTTATGTATATTCATATTGAATATTTAGATATGCTTAATAGGTTAGAAGTTCACGTGCAAAATGGACTAACCTGCAAACTTTTTGCGGACCGAACCAAAAAAACTAGGCCCGTTCAAAAACAAGCCTAAAAGGGTTTAGCTCGGATAAGTTATGAATTAAGCAAACCAATTCTAAATAAATCGAGCTTGTCCATGAGCCTAAATAGGCCAAATTATTTTTTTTTAATTTTTCATATTTAATAATTTACATAAGATCTTTTTAAAGAAGAAAATAATTTATTAATTATTTTTACATTATAATTTAATATAAAACATAATTTACTTATAAAAAAATTAAACATAAATACTTGAAATAATTAAACATAATAAAATTAATGAACATAAAAATAAATATAAAAATATAAAAATAATTTATAAGCATAAAAATAAAATAATAAATATAAAAATATAATAAATAATAAAGTAAAATATAAATTAAAATTAAAAAAATGGGTTAGGAAGCAAGGCAATTTGGAAGGTTGATGGATCAAATTGGGCTAGCTAAAATAGGCTTTAATGGATCAGAATTAAATGGATTTAAGCTCGATTCGACTCAATTAGGCCCGACCCAGCCTATTCATTCAACAACTCTATGGATATTATATATAATTAGTGAGCTATAAGTATATAGTATATATTTCATTGATATTCTTATAAGATACTATGTTTTATATTACTAGATACTTGTGATCTCAATTTAAATTGATGAGTGTAAGGATGTTATAATTTACTTTTATATTTTAGTAAATAGGCCACTATTATTAAATTACATGATTTAAGTGGGAGATTGTTAAATTTTTTATTTTAGACCTATTAATTCAATAATAAAAAGTAAAATATGAAAAGTTTGGTCTAATATTAAAGTAACTATTTAAATTTAGGCTTAATGGCAATCTAACCTATTAATGTAATAATAAGTGATTTTTGGTGATGAGTTGACTTACTAATTGTTACAATATAAATATGGGTCACTACTCTTAAACCCTAAGTTTTAGTTTTGATTACTTCCCATCAATGATAAAATTTCTTCCTAAACCAAAATTACATAACTAAGGTTGATAAGAGCAATGATTCCTATTGAAATTCATGATCAAATCTCATCGTGAGCAGATTGTGATGCATTGGAAGATTCATATACATCATACATCACGAATGAATTCATTAGGCAATTCTTAGTTTTATTTCATCTATATTTTAATATTATCTTTTTACATGATTTAATTAGGATTATCATTATAGAATTTAATTTTAACATTACATCCTTCAAGTAGGTGGTAAGTAACGCCCCTTTACTAGGACTCTAAGTACATAATCCAAGTTAGGTTAAAAGAAGTACACTAAAATATAAAAGTTAATTCATAAAGATTTTCCTTATCATGAAATAGTCTTTAAGACATAGTATAAAATTAGATTTTAAGTTTTAGGGTTTAGGATTTAGGCTTATAATATAAAATTAAATAACATTTAGGTTAGTGCTCTACTAGGGTTTTTCCTAATCTCTCACATCCACTAGTATCATTATTGTTATGTCACTATCATTCTATGAAAGCTTCTTTTAAGCTTACCTTGGTTTATGTCTCTCCTTTTGTCTCTTCTCTTTGTTTCTTCATTCTTTTATCTTCTTTTCTTTCATCTTCACTTTTCCTTCTTCTCCTTTTCCTTTCTATTATCATAGACTTTATCTTCTTGCTCTATGTATATCTTGTTTCTTCTTTCCATTTTTATTTTTTCTCTTAATTATTTATGTTTAATTCTTCCTTTTGTGCCCTACATTACCCCCTTTTCTCTTTTTCTTAAACCCCTCTTTCTTAGATTTCTTTTTTTGGTTCTTCCTTTGTTTTATCCTATTTTGGTTCCAAAATCTCCCTTTTTATTTCTCCTAATTTCCTTATTTCCTAATATTCCTTTCATTGCTTTTCATGAATAATTCTTTAGCCTCATACTCTCTTCTATGATGAAAGTGATTCAAGTTACTATTGGCTTCCCTTCAAATCTATTATAGGAAATCATCCTTAGTAAACAATCTGGTGAAAGAGCAAATTTTACCTTTATTTTTAGCTCGATAAAGGTCTAGCAGTCATGGGTTTCTTTTTCTTTCTTTTTTTTTTCAGAGCACTTATGTTAGTTCTTTTCTAGCTCTCTTTATTAAGGTTCTATCAACATAACAACTAATATGTTTGTTTGTGCATTAAAAAAGGATTTATGTCTTATGTGTTGGATCTTTAGAGTTTTGACTCCCAATCGCTCACCCTTATATCTTGCACCCTATGTTCTTGTTCTTGTTTTCTAATTAGTTTTATCTTTGCTTCTCTTTTATTTAGTTTTTTACATTAGTTTTATGCACTTTCTTTATCTTTGTGTATTTTTCCTTTGTTGTGAACTATTTTTACTAGTGTTTTTGGCACACCTTCAACTTTTTTAGATTTTATTTTAATAAATTACTTAGTAATTTACAAAATATATGGGTAATTAAAAATATTATAAATAAGCTTCGAGTAGTGTTTAAGTTAAAGAAAATGTGTTTCTATGATAAAAATAGGTAGAAAATAAATAAATAGAGGTTAATATAAAATTAAAATTAAATAAGTGTGCATGGAGGAAATTTAGGGAATGACTTTTCTACTTTGCCCTTAAAACTTTCCAAAATTATTAATTTGCCTTTCAAAATATCAGCCCACCTTTATAACACTCAAACCACTCAATCTCTTTTTTCCCAAGGAAACTAGGAAACTTACTTTCTTAATTCTCTCTAGAATCTTTCACTCTAACTTCATCAATCCTTGCAAATGAAATTAAGAAATTTTAAGAAAATATCATTTTTTTTCTTTTCAACTAAGGTAATTTTAAGCTAGCTCTCTTAAGTTTTGTTGTAAAGAGAATTTAGGGATTTCAACTAAAATCTCCTTATTTTAATATTGTTTAAGGCAAGCTAATCTTTATTAACTCTTTCTCATCTCCTCTATCAATTTTTAAGTAGATAATCTACTTAGATTCAAGATTTTGCATTATTACTTGTTTATTTTGCCAACTTATATGATTGTGTTAATGATTTAATAATTTTGTATTAAAAGGCTATGTTATGATATAATTTATTATTATTATTATTATTATTATTATTATTATTAATGGTTGTAAAGTAAGTGTAGATAATGGATTTATATTGGGTTATGGCCTATTTGAAAAATATATTTTAATATAAGGGAAAGATAACCATTTACATAGTGTCTTGTAGCTGCTTTGCAAAATTTAGACATTATACTCAAGTATGTAAGCAAGTATATCTAAAAAAAATTGCTCTTTAGATGCCTATACTCGAGTATATACTTGAGTATTTCAATATAGGGCTCTCTGGATGGCCATAAATGAGTATATACTCAAATATGGGCATAAAAAGTGCTATTTGGATGCCTATACTTAAGTATGTTAGACAAGATGATTACATGAAAGGCTATATCTTATTCATTTGATACCTATTTTTAGTGAACAACCTATTATTGGAAAGATAATTGAATCTATTTTAAAATGGAACTAGGTTTAGATTAATATCTTATTTATATTTTGAGATATCATCAAAATAGTAGACATAGGTAAAAAATTCAAGATTGAGAAAAACTAAATTTTTTTATCTAACTTATAAAAGGCATAACTCCTTCAAAACTTAACTATTTTTATGCAAAAGAGCAGTCTATAGAAAGCTAATTGAGATTATCTTTTATATGAAATAAGTTTCATAAATAATAAATTTATAAATCTTAAGTTACTCCTAAAATAATCTTTGAAGGCAAAAAATACTCAGTATGCATAAAAATATTGCTCTTTAAATGGTTTACTTAAGAATGACATCCAGAGTTGTTCTAGACAATTATATATGAGTAATATTTGAGTATCACATCCCTGTATGTAAATATTCTATGATAATATAAATTTATATATGCCTATATAGCTTATATAATTGCATGATACTCATGTGAATGTAAATATTTATGACATTGATGATGGAATTCCTAAAAGAAATGGGATTATGATTGATATACGTTTATGTTTATAATTAATATGGTAAATCCTATTAGGGGCATTTAATTATATATGGATGGTTATGTAATTATAATGGTTATTTATTATTACAAATGTGATTGAATGTTATGGTGAATTATATTGTGTATTGATAATGAATGGAAATGAAAATGGGTTAATATGGTGAATATGTTAAAACTAAAAATTATTTGTGAGACGATAAGGCAGGGCATAAAAGTTATGAGGAAGATCATTTGGATATTATGAAAATAGAAAGACTATTATTGTAAAAAGAGGTACAAGCTCAGATATTTGCTTATGATGTGTGTGTGGTATGAAAACCTAGATTTTCTTTATATGGGCGTAAAAAATCAAGCCTTGGAAACTATCATGTATGAATAATGTCAAAGCATAACTCTTTACCTAAAGCCTTCTTCCTATGAATGCTTTTGATAGGTACCAAGTGTTGTCACTTTGTGTCTTATGACCAAGTAATCATGCTATGTCATACATCATATCCCGCTCAAGCACTCATGAGAAGTAAGCAAAGGAAATGGTAACCAAGCTAGTTGTGTAGGTAGGATAGGATTAACCTTTGACACTAAGGTGGTTAATTTTATATATATTGTTTATGCATTTTCTATGACATGAATAAAGTTTGGATTAAACATTTGGAATTGATCATTCTTGTTAATCTATATTGGTTTTTGTTGGAAGTGAATGAACATGTTATGTAATATATGATTTAGGAACTTGGTTGTGATCAAAAGTTTCTAGTTCTTTATCTATATACGTGTAGCATAAAGGTGGTTATGTAATTGTGCATATTTTGTAAGTAGATTATCTATTTACTAAGTTTATGACTTAGTATTTTTTTTTAATTTTTTTTACAAATAGATTCGTAGAAGCTCTATTTCCATTAGTAGTTCAGAAATGAAAGATTTTTAAATATTTTGTATTAAGTAGCCATAATTAGAATTAGATTGTAAGTAGAAATGGTTTGGATCTTGTAAAAATAATGATGGCAAGGAACAATTCAAACTCCATTGTCTGTATATATTCTTTGAAAATCATTTATCAAATTAGTTTATTTGTTAGTAATCGTGTTTTAATACCCGAGTTAAGTAGTCTCGACTAGTGGAAATTAGAAAATAGGCTCCACGCCGGTTACAACCAAGCAACTTATTGCATGTTTTTCTTTCTAATTAGTGTTTGTAAGTTTCTTTTTCTATAATGAAAATTGTTCTTAGTTAAAAAAAAAGAAAGAAAACAAGTAGAGACAAAGTTTACTTACCAAATTATTGGAATTTCAAATTGCAAATACAATTATATGTAAGAGAAAAACTCACTACAAACCTAAATAAAATAAAATATACATAGATCATATTAAAATAAAAGTCCATGCCCCAAACAACCAATAAATAATAAATAATTAATTTATCCTGTACAAAATCTAGTTATGTATTATTACACTCTCTTGATATTATAGTAATTTCAAATTTATTTTATAAAAAGGAATAATTGAGGCAACTAGTAAATTTAGATAAATTAGAAATTTTGTTTAGGAAATGTGGAATGAGATAATTCAAAAAATGTAAAGTTAGGAATTCTATAAGAATTAGTTAGGGAACACTAATTAGAATCATAAAGCATAAAATATTAACTTATTATAAGTAAATGTGTAAGTATGGAAAAGATTTAGAGTCAAGTTTTCAAAAATGTCCTAAAAGGTACTATTCCTCATTTTTGTTGATCACTACTTATAACTTCCCTTTTTTTATCATCATTCTTCATTTTCCTCCTTAATACTATTTGCTTATTTTCCTTAATCTTTATTGAACTAAGCATAAAAGCCTCTATTTCTTCTTAATTTCTTCATCCAATTAAGGTAAAAATATTATTTTCAATGAAAATCTTCATAATTTCTTCTTAATTGATAAAGAGTTTAGAATTTATTTGGTTCCAATTAGGAATTTCAAAACCTAATCTTGGAATTCCTAAATTTTGATGTGATTAAGGTTGGGAAGAAATTAATCTAGTTTTCTAGCCATATCTTTCATACCAAATGAATGAATACTCTAGCTTAATTTCATTAATTTACTAAAAATTAAATATTTTCCTATAAAATGTTCTTTATGATTTCATGAAAATTTGATGATTGTGATGATTTGAATGAATTTAATGTTAGTAAATTGTTGTGTAAGGTGTTATGTTGATGTATTCATTCTTAAGAGTAGTTTAGTGGAGTAATAAATGAATTGGGAGTGTATTTATGGTAGATAAATGTAAAGATCTTGTTCAAAAATGCAAGATATTCATTAGTGAAGTACCTCGCAAAGTGCTTTTTAAGCCCAAAAATACAAAGCAATGAAGCACTTCGCAAAATGCTTTGTCCTTAGATAATATTGAAGTTTCAATACTAAAAGCCCTAAAGCACTTCGAGGGCTTGAACTTCTCAAGTATGAGAAGTGCTTCGCAAAGTGCTTCGTTTCTTCTAGAAGTTATTGGAAATGGGCAAAGCACTTCATAAAATATTTCACTTACCCTATGTCCACAATGTAATTCTATTTTATATTGCTAATAGTTTACATTCCTTTTTCTAACTATGAAGTTATTATATCATAGCTGATGTAAAAATATGAACAATATGTGTGGAATCTAATACAAAATAAGGTATGATATGTGGCCATGCATGAAAGTATGATATTGAATAAAAATTGATATGGAAATAGCATATAGCCATTTATAAGCAATGAAAGCCTTAAGGTAATTGTGATGAGTTTATAAAAGATATAAGGTTGACCTAAAAGGTATAAGAATGGAAAGTTAGTTAAAGGTATAACGTGGCTCAAGAGTCACAATGTGGATACATACATTTGCATTTATATTGATTTATCTTATGTGATGAATTGCCTCTTGCCCCGCACTTGTTAGGTAATGTGACATAGATTTAATAAATATAAGACTATTTGGAACTTTTGAGCTACATAATGATATTTCAATATCCATAATGAACTTGTGTGCTAGGTCTTATAAGAGATCGTCCAGTTGGTAAGCTATTATCTTTTTATGGTTATTTTACTTGTAATATTCACTCACTAAGTCTTAAACTCATTCCTTCATATATTTATATTTCAGATATTTAGGTCGATCCATGTCATCTCTTTGGAGCTAGGCCTCTTAGAGTTTTTGTGTTTAATCGTTGGTAGCATCAAATATAGATAGTTAAGATGTCTTTTGGGCCCTATTCTATGTATAAACTTGGATAAAAGGTACAAATGTTGAACCCATATTCTACTAAGTAAGTTAGGATGGCTTATCTTTCCTTAGTCATGATTATAAGCAACCTTTACTTTTTGGTCAATTTGTAAAACTTGTTAAGTTATGATATGCAATCCTATATTTCATTATTTCCAACATTATGTAAATCTCAATATTTTCATGGATTATCTAATAATGCAATAAGCATGTGAATTAGACTTATGAAAATTAAAAAAAAGTTCTACATTAATTATGATTAGATTAAAATTATGACATTTATTCCCATTATATCTCAAGTTGCAAGTAGCAGAACAATTAAATTAAAATTCTATTGTTATTCATTATTGAGAAGGAAAAATATACTCATATTTTAGTCGTATAAAATTGAAGAATCACAAAGAATTAATTAGTATAAACTAATAAATATGGAGATTCACATGCATTGCTTTGAAAATCATCCAAGAAAAATTTATCAAAAAGATTCCTCTCCTCCTTCATTTGGTATGCGATCCCTAATAAAATTTTCCATTTTTTTTCAAAACCTAAAAAATCTTTTCCTAACATCCTCAATAATATAATAAGGAGAAAATAAAAACTATAATAGGTTTACTGCCCACAATTCCTCAAATCTAAGGTCTCTTTTGCCCTTTAACCTTTTTTCCTTTTCTTTCTTGTAAAAATAGTGAAGGGCAATGGATACTTATTGAGTCAAAGAATGAAAGACCCTGTGCCCTTTTTTCCTTCAGATTGTGTAAAGACTCCAAAAACAATCATAGTTAACTTTTAATCTTAATTATAATTCTTTTAAATTTACCTTCACTTATTATTAATCAGTCCTTTTTATGAAATTATTTCTATTTTTATATCTTATTTATTTATTATCTCTTTTTAAAAAAATTTAATAAGATATAACATTATTTTATTATTTTGGGCTATACAATATTTGTTATTTCAATTTTACAGTGAAATTTTGAAGTTTCAAATAATTATTAATTAATAATAATTTTAATATTTTAATCAAATCTTATATATCAATTAAATGTTACATGTTAGCATTTATTTTTGCTTAGTCATCAAAATTCATTTATTGCCACTAAAACCATCCATCATCAAAATTAATACATATTTGTTCTCAATTTATTGATTCCATATTTTTCTAAATTTTTATTCTACAAGATCAATTAGACTGGCTTGCAAGATTTTAACTTCTAGGTATTTAATTTTAATTTTTATTATATGATTTAATTTCTAACTATTTCATTTTCATTCTCATTGCATTATTTTAATTTTGAAGGAGAATGATTTTGTTGGAAATAGATGAATTTCGATTACTAAAATAAAAAATGGCATTGTGTAACATTTAATCGACACATAAAGTGACATATAAGATTATGTTAGTTAAATTTAGTTAAATTTAGCATTAGTTATGGAGAAGAATTTAATTACAAATTATTTGTAACTATAAGACTTAATTACACAAATTAAAATTGTAAGAAAGAAATTACAAATTTAGTGAAACTATAAAAATTTACAATTCCTATTTCCTTTAAAATTATTATTTTATCCTCTATATTAAGGTTACTTGAAAAAAAGTAGATTGGATATTTCTATCATGAATGGAAGTTGTTAACTTCTACATAAAGGTATGGGGTTAGCAGTTAGATAAATATGTGTATATATATAGGATTGCTAACCTCCATATTTATATATTTAACAACTTTCATTATTTCATTTAAATGAAAAAATAATACTATTAATTTAAACATAATAAAATAAGAAATAATATTATAGTCAGTTTGTTAACCATTTTAATTAATAGGTGTATTTATTATAAAAATAAGAAAAAATGAGTAAAATTGACTTGAATATACTCATTAATTAAAGTAGTTGGTGGTGATAATAAATTAATTATTTTAGTATCTTTAAATTAAAAAAATAAATTCTTTATCGTTAAAGTATTTAACTCAAGTAGTATTCAATATCCATTGATGGCACATTTAGTGATTTAACCACTTATCCATTTATCAGAAAAAAGTATGAATTTTTTGTCCAATTGAAAAAAAAATGAAAGTTGTTAATCTCCATATCCATAATAAAGTAATAATTTAATGATAATAAGATAATAAAATATATTTAAATAATTTTAAAGAAAAAATATAAATTTAAAATGTTTAAATCAATTTCACTTATTCTTTCTTATCTCCGTAATAAATATATTCATTAACTTAGGAAATTAATAAAGTTAATAAATTAACTATAATATCATCTATTATTCTATATTATTAAATTAATAACATAAATTTTTTCATTCAAATAAAAAAGTGGAGGTGTGGAGATTAGCAATTTTCATATACTAATTAGAGTATTATTATTATTATTATTATTATTATTATTATTATTATTATTATTATTATTATTAACTATGATATTCCTTACTCTTATTATGATAAATATCAATTTGTTATTTTTTCTCAATAAATATTATGCCGTGGTAAGTCATACTCACACAATCAATTTATTATTAATGAATATTATACTATAATGAGATACACTTATTCAATCAGTGTAAATAATTAAATCTCTTATTTATATATAGTAATTTATATTAAATTAAGAAAAAATCTCTCTAATTTATTTTCTCGATTTATTGAATTTTTTAATTTTCATGCATTTTCTTCCTTTATAGAATAATCTTTATAATTTCTTTTCTTTATTTATTATATTCTTATAATTTTTTAATTTCTTCCCCTGATTTACTAAATTTTTTAATTTTTTATATTTTCTTCCTCTCTAAAATAATCTTCAAAATTCTTTTAATTATTTATTATATTTTTATAATCTTTATAATCTTAATCACATTTGATCTGTATTAATAATTTTGATTAAATTAAATTTTAAAAATTTTAATTAACAAATTGAATTAAGCTCAAAATTGATAATTACTAAAAAAATTAGTTGATTAAATTATCTTAATAGTCAAATCAAAATATTTTTTAAATAAATTAATGATTTGTACATAAATTAATAACTAAGTTGTATTTTTCCACATAAAACATTTAATATTTTCAATGTATTATAAAAGGCATAAGATCATAGTTTAAATATTTGAAATAATGTAATATCTTTAGGATTCTAAGTAATCTATTCATGATGTTGTTGAAGAGGTTGACATTTCAAAACCTAAATATTCTTTTCAAAGATCAATTATTATAATGAAAGTTACATAAAGTATCAAAATTACGATTTAATCATTTAATATGTATTTTGGTATTGATATCGATTGAGGAAACTAAACAAGTTTAGTTTGGTGGAATCCAATATAAAAATTCAATTTTAAACTATATCAATGTAATTATTTCACTAGTTAAATATTCAAATATGAATTTTTGATTTATTTATTGCTTATATTGAAATTGAGGGAGAAAAATTACAATTTTATAAAGCACAATTTAATTTTTAAAATTTTCAATTCTGCAATTATTTTTAAATTAAAATGATTTTTGACAAAAAAACTCACATAAATTCAAGGTAATATAAAAAAAATCATTAGTGTTAAATTTTTTATAAATTTTACAAGTAGGATATATAATATGAAATTTTAATTTTAATTATTTTAACATAATTATTTAATATTTAATATAATTAAACTATTTATATAGAAAATTTATAATTATTTACCTCTCCATTTATTTTTATTTTATTAAGGTAAATGCATAAGAATTAAAGAAAGTAGTTATTAACCACAATTTTAGGAAAAAAGAATTTTAATTTATAAATTTATTTTTTACTAAAAATCAATAATCAATATGTAAGGTGATTGATTATTTATTAGAATATTAAGAGTAAAATTGAAAAAAATTAATAATTTCATTTTTAATTTTCTAAAGATATAGATGAATAATAAAAAAAACTTATCCAAAATAACAAATAAAATAGAATGGAAGAAGTCATATATAAGTTAGAATTAATTTTGATAAAACTCTAATTCCGTAAATAAAAATATAATTTTTAAATTTATGAAATATATAATTTAAATTTTAAATAATTTTCAAGAAAAACTCATTTAATCATATTCAATTATATATTTTTTATTATCTCTAGAGTGTATTAAGTAAGGAATGACTAAAAGTAATAATTTAAAATAATGTAAATGATAATTCAAACATCACTATTAATATAATATTCAAAGAAGTATATCAAAATTTATAATTTCATATAAGTACAACCTCAACTCTTATTCCTTAAATAACTCTTCTTCAAAAGGATTTGACTCATCTAAAGTGTAAAATGCAATTTAGAGAGTAAAGTACCTAATTTCACCATTAATTTTAGCTCATGATTTTATAAATAATAATAAATAAAAAAATTAATGATGGGATTTGATACTTTATCCTCTAAAGTGCATTTCTCTAAAGTGCAAAATGCACTTTAGAGGAGCCCAATCTTCTTCAAAAATAGTTAAAAAGATATACTTATGATAAATAAATTAATTATATTTTTTTAAATTAATTCACATATGATATCTACTAGTTAATTAATAAAAATATTTATAAGCATACTAGTTCATAACAAAATGATTGATAATTTCAATATCACAATTATATTGTATTCAAAAAATAATTTTCAAAATTGATGAATTATTCAAAGTAAATGTATTTTTATATCTTTCTTTTTAAGAGATACTTGATCGTACATTATTAATAACACAAAATTATCAATTAACACATTCATTATAATATTAACTTTTACTTAAATAAAATTGTAATACGTGCATCTGGGGTTATAATCTACTCTAGTCTAATCAGTCTAGTTATTAATAAACGGAGAGTATGCAAGCTTGCAAGGTTGACACTTGTTTTGATAGTATGCAAATCCTATACGCTTACTTAGCTTTAATTGGTATTCTTCGTATGCGGGCAAAGTCCCACATTAGATATGTGAATTGGTTTCTTTAGGTTTACAAGGGGGAAGCAATCCTTCTTGTTCAACACTAACGCGCTAGCAGTTTTGAAGTCTTGAAACCTTGGGTCTAACTAATACTCCTTCCATTTAGAAGAAAAAGGAAATGAACCATCATGATTAGGGAGAGAATCTTAGTTAGAATTATGCAAGCTTAGAATATTGACCAAACAATATGCGAATTGTAAGAATCTATTTTTGAAATCATCAAAACTATCTCACCTGATTAAGATAATAATAAATTAATTAGAAAAGAATAAATCTAGTATTTTATTTTCTAAATTATGAGTCAATAATTATTTGATCCCTCATTATATGGGTGTGACATTATTAGACCCTAAATTTTACTTCAATCTAAGTTGTCCTTTAATATGAGAGAAGACAACATACATAAAGAAGCAGAGAATAAGGCAAAATTGTAATATTACCATTTATGTCCAAAGAGGGTTGTTGCCATTGTCATCTTCAACTTCTCTACGTGTGTACCAAGAGATACTAAAGAGTTTTGCAAGGCTTTTGATGCTCATTGTTCACAACAAATCGTTCCCATTGAAATGAAGTACTGACGAGTCCAAATTGAACTTGCATGATTAGATTATCAATTCAAGCAAAATCACAAATAAGCATTGGGGTTTGAAATACAATTTTATAAAAACAAAATGAATGAATAAAATGATAAAAAGGAAATTATAATAATAAAAAAAGCTTTGGTGCAAGGTTTTAAATTCAATTTTGTGAATAAAAAAATTATTAGTAGGAGAACTTTACTTCCATTTTAACTTTACTTGACTTGAATTCGCATTAATCAAAAGCTCAATTTAGCCTATTGGATATCGGATAGTTAATACCAAAAAAAGCTAATTTTATACTTTAATTCTTTGATTGATCATTGACAATTAACGTAAATCTTAAAATTTATTACATAGCCAAAAATTACTCGAAATTTATCCAACGATTATGAAATGTTTCTAAAATTAATTAATTCAACAATTACCTAAATTAATTTCTTATCAATGAGTTCAATTTATAAATTATCTAAAATCCTTGCAATAACCCTTAAATCTATTTAGTAATAACATCAAGCACTGCAATGTGGTTAAGATTAAATCAACAATTCACTACTTTAAATTATCAATTTATTTTTCATTTTTTAAGTAACTAATGATTTATTGAAACATCAAATCATCAAAACTCAATTTTTATTGATAACAATTAATTATAATGGTTAATAGTCTCAAACTAATCATAATCAATAAAATAGCATCATACTACAACAAATGATTAGCTAATCAACAATATTTAGCAAATTATTTAAATAGTCATTAAACACAAAGAACAAAAAGACAAGATATAATCAAATCTTAAATATATTCAAAAGATCAAGTTTCACAATTTACTTGAATTAAAATACAAATATCTTGGATCAAAAAGAGGGAAAATCATCCAAACATGATTTTGGAACCAAAAATGGAAAATACAAGATGTTGTCTAATGTGTATTTGGTCCCTTTGGAGGCTAAGCTTTATAAGATGTTTAGTATAATGAAAAGGAATCAAAATGATAAGGAATGAAAGAAAAAAACTTATCTAACAAACACTATAAAATAGGAATATCCATTCTGTAGGGAATAGTCATTTCATCAAATGATGAAATTTCTATTCCATCATTCATGAAATGGCTTTTAATATCTTTATCTCTCTTTTTTTTTCACATATTTCAACATTACCCTTTATTAATAAATAATAAATAATATCTTTAATACTTTTATTTATACATTTTGATAATTATATTTTTAATAATACATTTTAAAATAAAACATTTTTATATTCTTTATAAAATTATTTAGTATAAAATTTTGGTAAATTAAATTTTTTATGCTTTTACTATATAGAATTTTGTGGTAGTTATAATTTTGATAATTAAATTTAAAGTAAAGCATTTTTTATTAGGGATCATATCATATATTTTTTATTTAACATATATTATTATTTTACTATTTAATATATATGCTTGATTGCAATATATATTTATATGTTCAATTTAAATGATTGAAAAAATGATAATGTCATTTTTCATATAAATATGGTTTCAATTTTACACTATCTTTTTATTTTTAAGGATATTATTGTCATTGATATATTTTTTTTCATTTTATTCCAACAATATTTGTTATATCAAATATAATTATAGAATGAAATTTTCATTATATTCATAACCATACCAAACATAATTATGAAATAATTATTCCATTATATCACACCAAACATAACATTTCCTTAATTTTGTTTTATTTTTAAGATTCCTAAGTAGATATTTTTGGTAAAGTAGAATCTATTAAAGAAGTTATTGACGTTTTAATCATGCTTTTTAGAATCAAGAAGATATTCTTAAAAGTTGTTTAATGTGATTAAATTTTTTAGTGTTCATATTGAATGTAAGTGGAAGATTTGCTTTAAACCTTTAATCACATCTAAATGGTGTATCAATGCAATTAGTATACCATAGTGATTACCTTCAAATTCCTCTATACTCCCCATTTCTTAGCATTACACGCACAAAACCAAACAATGAACACAGAAAAAGGAAAACTCTTATAACTGCAACACAACTTCAATCCATGCAAGGGTAAAATATCGTAAGATTGGCACTCAAAATTCTAACAAGACTCCAAATTTCTAATCATAAAAAAACGAAACTTCGTCAATTATGTGATAATAATGGTTAAATATAAATATTTTTTACACATTAAATAGATCATATAGTTTTGTTTCTTTTGACATAATAAAATTGGTTATACTAATATTTACCTCCCATTAATTATCAGCTTAGGACCTTATTAAAGATTTGAATATCAATTAGGGCATTTTTATATTAAGTTTGATAAAAGTTACTAATTTGAATCGAATTTAATTCAATTTATATATTAAAGAGATTAAAATAGAATATTTTATCTCCATTTATTTTTGTGAAAAACATTTTTGAAAGAATATAATTATAAAATATTAAAATAATATAAAATGTATTAACTATTGAATGTTAAATATAAAGAGTTTAATGAAAAATAATAACTCTCTCTTTTTTAAAGGAGAAATTATTTTCCTTCATTACTATATCTTTAAGTATTATACTTTTTCAATCACACATGGAAAGTATATAATAATCCTTTATTTATATATAAAAAAATAAAATTTTCCATGTAAAATATTTTTTGAAAAATTAATAGAGCTTCAATTTGAGGAAAAGCAAATGCGATAATGGATTAAAATTATATTTTAATCTTATTAAACAAGATTAATCATAGTATTCATAAGAGGTACATGAATTTTACATCCACTTGTACGAGGAAGTTGCTATGAGAATCATTGCTCAGAATTGATTGTATTTTGGCACATGGCAACCTAGATATATTTTAGACTTCGAGGATTTAGAGCAGCAGGGTGTCGTGGTGTAGTTGGTTATCACGTCAGTCTAACACACTGAAGGTCTCCGGTTCGAGTCCGGGCGACGCCATTTTTAAACTTCTATGTTCTGTTTGAATTTCACTTTTTCTGTTTACTTCTTGACTTGTCCGACCATGGCAGGCCAAGAAGCCCAATTGTTGTTTTGGGTTATACTATGCCAATGTAGTTCTCGGGCCCAAAACAAAATTGCACCGAAGTTCTCAAGCAGTAGCTACAGACTTCGGACCAGAAAAGAAAAAGGAGCGAAGAAAAATAAGAAAAAACCAGCTGTCTTGGTCAATGGAAAATTATCGAAGCGCCATCCAGTCCAGGATTTCTTTGACTATTTACAAAAATTTATCACAAAAGTTACAAAATTTATAGATTGTTTTATAAACTTTAAAAGTATTTCATAAAAATTTGAAAATATATGCGAATTTCGCATGTAGTATGTCATACAAAATTTATAATTCTGTTATTCAAAATTTTAATAAAAGAAATTCATCGGAGAAAAGAGCTTCTCCAATCTGTGTAAACTTGGACAATGATCTTATGATGGTGATGCGAATTCAGTGACAGGAAGCACTGCAATAGATTCTCCAAATCCGCAGGTTCGAGTGTCTGTTTCTCGACCATCATTTCCACCGTTGAAGCTCTGAATTCATTGTAAGGATTACTTACTTGGTCGCTTCACTTCACTACGGTAAAAGTATCTTTCACCGGCTCTTTGCAGGATGCGGTGGGAAAAATTGCATTTTCCGAATTGGTATTGAAGCAGAAGCATTTTCCCCCGTGACGCTCGATAGCGGGCAAAAACTCCGGTCTCCAAACAGCCAACTTCTTCCCGCTGTATTGTCTTGTCCTCTCACCACATTTTTACGGTATTTCAAATTGAAAAAAATGTGACTGTCGTTAGTCGGTCTAAAAAAATATAAATAATAATAATGTAATGCCCTCCCAACACTTTACATTTATTTGCAATATCTTTCTTTCTCCTCACTTTTGTGTTTTTCAGCATATAAAAATTTCTTTCATTGTCTTTTTATTGGAAAAGATAAATTTACATTTGATAAAAGCAATTCTTGTGAAGTAATTTTATTGGTTAAATCATATAATAGAATTTGTTTTAAAATTTTATTTATCTGTTTGTTTATCAGTGTAATGTTTAAATTTTTTCTATGTGTGATATTATTTTATCTGTTCTATATCTTAGATAAATTTTCTTTGTGCAATTGGTGTATAATATTAATACAATTAAAACATGTCATAAAATTTTATTTTTTATTTAATTATAATGGTTGTATTTAAATTTCTTATGCATGAATTATTGTATTTATTTAGTGTATACAATGAATAGTTTTCTTGTAATTTTACTTTATAAATTTTATATAATCAGAATGTATTATAATTTTTATTTAATTAATTGGAATTATAGTTTTTAAATCTTGAATGCATGGCATGATTTTATTTATATTTTTTGTTTGGGTAATTTTTTTTCAAATATATATTTTTTATATTACTAGAACTTGTTATATAATTTCATTCTGTTTGTTTAATTAGAATTGTATTATATCATATTAGTATATATTTTTTATATTATTAGAATTTATTTACATTAGAGGTATCAAAATGGATTGGGTTTAACGGGTTGGCTTGAAATTAGTATAATTTTGTCTGGCTTGAAACTGGGACTGATACGGAAAACGATAACAATGGCCCGACCTGATAAAGGACTAAGACTAGTTAACCTGACCTGGTAAGGAATTAGGACTGGTAAATGTTAACTCATCAAATTATTGAGTTAGCTCATTAGCTTAATAATAGTAGTAAGTAATAAATAATTAATTTATTATTACATATTTAATTTTCATATAAATATTAAAGTAATAATTTTGGTATACTAAAAATATACTTTAATATATATAATATTAAAATTATATATATAAGTAATATTAAATAATTTTTAATATTAAAATTAATAAATTTATATATCTAATATTATCAATATATATTATATAAGTTTATAAAAATAAATAATTATATTAAAATTTGAATTAGTACTTTAATATTAAAAAATTAAATTATTTAAAAATTTTAAATAAATAATTTTGATATTAATTTTAAATATATTATATACATACATATAATACATTGTTATTTATTTTATATTATCATATAAAATTATTATAATTATTTTTATTAATATATTATTTATAAAATTATATATTTATATATTTTATAATATATAAATTATTAAATATATTTATTTTTATATATAATACTTTGGACTTGATCAATATATATTTAATAATATATATTTATTTTATTAAAACTATAATTTTAAAATAATTTATTAATTTATTATATATTTAATTTTTATATAGATATTAAAATAATAATTTTGGTATATTAAAACTATACTTTAATATATATATATAATATTAAAATTATATATAAGCAATATTAAATAATTTTTAATATTAAAATAAATAAATTTATATATCTAATATTATCAATACATATTATATAAGTTTATCAAAATAAATAACTATATTAAAATTTGAATTGTTACTTTAATAATAAAATTTTGAATTATTTAAAAATTTTAAATAAATAATTTTGATATTAATTTTAAATATATTATACCATATATATAATATAATACATTATTATTTATTATTATTATTATATATAAATTATTATAATTATTTTTATTAATATATTATTTATAAAATTATTTATTTATATATATTTTATAATATAAAATTATTAAATATATTTATTTTTATATATAATACTTTGGACTTGATCAATATATATTTAATAATATATATTTATTTTATTTAATAATATATATTTATTTTATTAAATAAAATAAATATATAATATAAAATTCTTGATCAATATAAAATTCAAATTATTTTATTAAATGTATAAATTAATATATGTAAATTCACATATTTACTAGATTTTAATAACATATATTTATTTTATTAAATATATATTTAATAACATATATTTATTTTCATATATAATATATATGCTTACTAATATATATAATAAAATTTTAAGTGATAATAATAAAATATAATTATATTTAATATATAATAATAATAGATTTTAATTAATTAGTAATGTAAAATTAATAATAAATAAATAACTAATATAATAATAATGATAAAATGTAACGGGTTATAAAAACCTACTTGAACTTGCTTGGTAAATATTGACCTGGAATTAGGACTGGAACTGGTACTGTAGTAATTTGATCTGGGCCCGACTTGGTGAAAAAATAGCCCGACCTAGGATTGGCCAGACATATAATTTTTTCCCGTTGAGTTAATCCGGTAGGGTTGGGTTAACCCATTTTGACATGTCTACTTTATATAATTTTATTTTATTCATTTAATTGGAATTACAATATTTAAATTTCATTTCATATTTGCGTAGTATTCTTCTATTTAATCACTCAGTTTTACTAATTTTTTCCCATTTTAGCGTAAACTTTTTATATCATTAGAAATTTTTATATAATTTTGTTCCATATGTTTATAATTTAGAATGGTAGTATATAGATTTCTTATGCATCGTATTCTTTTCTACTTACTACATATGTTGAATTTTTTTCCATTTGATTTTAGTAATGCATATTGAGTATGCATAATAAATTTCATACAATTATTTTATACTAACTTCATGTTGAATGTCTAGATTGAAAATTTTCTAGACCATTGATTGTAATTGTTTACAACAATGAGAAAATGTACAATAGCCTTAAAAGTTTGACCTTTAAATGTTTAAATTTAAAAGTCTTTCTAATATATTAGAATGTAATGTTAAATTATATTGTGTGAAAAATTTTATCAAAATTAAAAATAGGAGCTAGAAGATATATCTCATTCATTACATATAAGCCTCCAACATCGTGCCACCGTATAATGCATTACCAAGTGCTTAGATTATTCAATGATAATGATATGACCACCATGTTTTCTTATCATGGTCAATTTTCCCAACCTTGGTGCATTAGAATTATATGTTGAGTTTTAAATGGAAAACATAGTAGAAGATACTCATGTAGTGTCTCAACTCAAAAATAATGCTTTTGAGGCAATAGAATTGAATTCTCAACTCGTGAAAATGTTTTCTCAACAGAGTCACTATCACACTATCCATAATATTGTTGGCCCATCAAATCGAAGTTCACTGCTTATGCTACCATACGAAGATAATGAGGTTTAAAATGTACATGAGGTTAATGAAAGCTATGAAAGGAAAATTGGTGTGATAAGCATTGTGATACAGGGTAAGAATGAATAGTATCCAAAACCACCTTGCATAAATCACTTCTATGAAAATGTTAACATTAACGATGAACCAACATTCAAAGACAACAAAGATTCAAAGATAAGGAGCTAGCCTAACTATTACCATTATATGTTCCTTTATTATCACATATGTCATATCTGAATTGGAAAAATGAAATAGATGTGAGCAATAAGTATATAGAAATCCCACTTGGATTGATAGCCAAAAGTTTTATATCAATTTAGAATTTCAAAGAAAAAATAATATCTTACTAACCTTGAAATTAGATTCCACCAAAATTAGAAAACTCGATAGTTATAGCCATCATATGTTGATGTATGGTGCACAAAATATGGTAGAGGAATATAATTAGAGATTAAAGGCAAGCTATAATTTGAAGGAAGATTGTTAGAATGCCAAAAGATACAATAAGCCTTATACTTATGTCTCTATAAGCATGTCACAAGATCACATGCAGTTAAACTCTAATTTTACTATTGCATGTTGTGTAAAGCAACTAAGAACCATATCAAACCTACTTGTGGTAAATATAATACAAATAATAAAATCATAGTTCTTCTATCAAGTTTCTTACAAGAAAGCTTAGTTTGGAAAATAGAAAGCTATTACTTGAATATTTGATGATTGAGATGATCTGCACCACTAATTATTGGGGTGGTTAGCTATAATGAAACAAACAAACTCAAAGACCATTATGGAACTACAAACCAAAAATTGCTATAAAAAATAATATCTCAACTAAAATAATATGAAGTTTGATAGAATTTAAACATTGCATTGATGTATTTCCTTTTTGTAAGCCAATGCTACAAATTAATAGAACCATTTTACATAGAAAGTTTAAGCAAAGTCTATTGATTGCAACCGTACAAAATAAGAATCACAAAGCATTGGCAAATACTTTTGCAATCATTAAGGTAGAGAATGGATCTAGTTGATCATAGTTCTTGGGCATGATATGAGTACTCATTAAAAATGTTTGTGGATTGTGCTTAATATCCAATCAACACGACAAAATTATGACAGTAGTTGAGGATAAGTCTTTTGAATGGAAATTGTCCCATGGTTATCATTGATTTTATATCCTCAATGTAGCTAGTAACTTTAATAGAAATTTCAAGAATTCATCCTCTGAAAGACACATTACAAACATAGGTAAGCATTTTTTACCAATGCATTTGATCACATTGAATTGGCATGTGTTGTTTTAGTTATCATTATCATTATTACAAGCTACAAGGAATGACCAAGGAAGTATGAACTTATGTTAACAAGGTCGTGGCCCTTGAACACTAAAGCGGCATGTTAGGTGGAAGAACATCCGAAAGAAAAGTAGGCCCAAGCATTTGATGGTAGATGATGGGTTGGATACATGATAAATAACCTAGCAAAAGCATTAGATGGTGTTCTCAAAAGAGCATGAAATTTGCCCATCATTATATTAGTGCAAAGTATATTCTATCAATTAAGAACATAGTTTGTACTATGATCTCAAGAAGTTAAATAAAGGTTTACGGTTGAGCTTAAATAATTTAATGATTGCTTTATAAAAATAAATTGAAAGAGCTAGTTTTTTCTTAGTGCATACATATGATAAGATTATTGGAATACTTTAAGTGAAGACAAAATTTAAGGTTCACACATAAAAAAGGTAACATATAGATTGCTAACCTTAATGAAAGGATGTAGTTGTGAAAAATTCTAGCATACTCAATTTCCATGCTCTCATGCTTTTGTAATTTGTAACATTATTTGCATTGACTATTTCTATTACATACACTTTATTCATTGCATGAACTTTCTTTTGAACACATATCAAGGTTTACGACACCTCGTAGCCCACCAAGATTACTAGTCATAAGTGGTCAGCCTCATATTGTTAGCATATTATTCTAGAGTACGAGATAAAGGCCAACCAAGTTATACTCAAAATAAGATGAACTTGGGAAAAATCAAGGAAAAAGAAAAAGGAGAAAGACAAAGGCAAGCTATATGTCATTATACTAGTCATAATAATAAATGTTGTTGAAATTGTATCGCCACATTAGGAGAAAGTTCAAGGAATAAATGATGACATTATAACAAATCCTTTACTTTGAGCTTATATTAAACTCAAAAAATTTAACATCCTATTTTAATTAATAGTTATATTGTAATTTCTTGTAGTACATGTATTTTAATGCTTAGTTTCAATGGTTGCAATGTAAACTATTTTCATGTATCCATTTCAATAGTTGTATTATATTGTAGTAAAAGATTGATTTTTAAATCTAAAGTATAGGATGTTAAGAAGTTAACAACATTAAAGGTCAAAAGTCAATGAAGGATGAATTTGATAACTCTAAGCTAAAAAAGTTGCTTAACATATTCTATTATTCAAAACCAAATAAGCTTTATTATATTATGTTGAAAGGTAAGAAACTTGGTGTGTTTAAAGGTCTATTAGAGCTATGGCATTAAATCCATAATATAGATGGCTTTGCTTATAAGTTATTTTACACATATGAAGAGGTGGAGAGATCTTGGTTGCTTACTTACCATAGCCTTGATTTATTCAATAATAGTACACTTTAAGTTTACTTTTAAACATGTTTATTGTTATTAGATAATGTGTTATTAGAACACCATGTCAATAATGATGTACTTTAAATTTGTATTTCCATGTATGTGTTATTTTTAGATTATGTGTTGTTAGAAATATATCACTAATAATATACTTCAAGTTTACTTTCATATGTGTGTGTATTATTATAAGATAATGCATTGTTGCCTTACTATTTCAATAATGATGTACTACAAGTTTGTATTTGAATGTGTGTGCTAGTGATTGATAATGTGCCTTTGAAGCATTTTATTGTTAATCAATCATGAAAGTGCATTAAAAATATTTCTTAAAACACATCTAATCAAGCATTATGGTACAAATAGATCATAATGCAAACAAATCACACTACAAGTTTTTGCCTTAACATAATACCATATAACAATATCAACCCTAATATATTTCAAAGTGGTATTCTTCCTTCTATTATCAATGTTAAGATAGATATTTTTGTTCCCTCTAAGCTTTTAATCATGCATCTACTAGTCCTACAATGTACTCAAACACCATAACCTCAATAACTCAACTAAATCCAAATTAGTTTTTATTACATATAGTAGTATTATCTCAATTAAACTAGCGCAAAGTCATGTACATGCTTAATTGGGGACATAAATGCCTAGGATAAAGATGGTGTTATAGATTGCACATTGAATGAAGAGTATTATAGTGAAATAGAGAAACTTAACTAATCATAGAATATGTCCTGGCCTTCTATCCTTCTATTGAGGATGAAAATAATGGTGTTAGTAGGAATCCTTGGATAAGGTCATCAATAAAAGGTCTTTAATAATCTTACTTAGATGACATTAACACATAAGCATACTTTACCTTGTATGTATGCGATGATGAACGCGGAGGTTGTGGTATATATGATTGGGTTGGCTCAACATATATTTAAACAAAAGTTATGTTTGAAAGTCCTAAATTGTCCACACATCCATCATTTCCTCAATGCTTTGTTTAGCTAGGTCTACTTGCAGCAATTAGTTCCACATGAACTATAGGCCTTGAAACATTAGAGAGAAAAGGTTTGGTGATAGTCTATTGTGTTTTGAGCTTATAGTGCTCATTCGAAATATCTATTAGATTAATGTTCATTTGTGTAACCCTTTACTATGTTCTATTTCTAGCATCATCAAAAGCTATCTCTTGTAACTCCATCGTATGGGTAGCCTATCATAAAAGAAAAACAAGTTTGTTAATAAGTATTTCTAACTATATATTTATATCTAAATACATTAAATGATACCACTAAATCATTTTGCATCACTTGGAGCAATCCAATGTCTTGCCAACATTCTGTACCATTTTAGGTATCAACTATTATAGTGAAATGATCTTGATAAGAGCATTCCATGCAAGATTCATTATCATCAATTGTTCTAAGGATGAATTCACTTTTCATGCATAGCAAGCTAGTTCCAAGATTCCTTACCCTACAATATGTACTCATGCAAAACATCATCCACATTTGAGCTATATAACATAAGTTGTTGAAAACTAAATTACTTCATTACTTTGTTCGTGCTATGCCACTTAACAATGTGAAAACATATCAAAGGTAGGTACCTATTATTATAATTCATTTCTAATTGTAACAAGCATGAATCCTAATACCTAGTTTTTACTAACTTATTTTATGAATTCACTTACTTATGTAATTGAATTATTCATTTATAAGGTTACCCATAATTTAGTAAAGAAGGGAAGTTATTAATTTAAAAGAGTAATGAACCTCTTTAATACATATAAAGCATCCCTATCATTCCTATATCATTTTATCCCTCGTTATAGAGGTGTAGCCTTCACATCTCTACTTGATTTTCTAATAATTATTGTCTTAATCATACCATTTGAACTCAATGAAATAGGTTATTGATTGCTCGCAAACCTTTCTTAAAGGAACCTATAAAGTAAAGTACAAACAGAAATATGTCAAATACTTAGTCAATAAATATGCTAGTATAATAGAAGTTTAACATTTAAAACATATCTTACCAAACGAAGAGGCATTCCCACCTAATTAGGTTAAGAAATTTAATTATTACATTATACAAATGCTAATACAATCGTTCTAATCTTATAAGCATCAAGGCTATCCTGTCTCTAAAAGGTTTACAATACACATATGCTAAAGCCTTATGCATTCAAACTCAATATAAATATCCATCAATAAAATATTTGTTACAATAAAAAATCAATATCACAAGTAACATGATCATACGAAATCAATAAATCTCTTTGTAACTCCCAATTAACCTTATACCCTTACAAGCCTATCCTTATTCCTCTTACGTCAACCTTATACCCTTATAAGCTATTATCGAATTTGAATTTTGCATGATTAACATGCCTTATGACACATTCTCATAAGTGCATCAATCTTAATTATAATCATTCCCCCATACTTCTTTGCATGGTCACATTACAATTTATAACATAATTATATCTGAACTAACCATAATTACATTCATAGTATATAACAATCCTCCACGCCTTCAACTTATGGCCCTTCAAATTAAAGCAATGTTGTTTAAACCATGTATCACTATAATATTAATTATGGTAACCAAGTAATTAAGAAATGTATAAGAAATCCTTTTTTCACTTACTAAAAGTTTGCATGATGGCTTTTAATGATTAGTCAATCCATTCTTAATAATTCTTATGATTTTATTACTTTCTTATTTATTACATTTATCCTTATCTTGATGTTGTATCATTTAGGGTAACCTCAACCTCATTACATCACTATTAGAAATAGGAGAGCAATGGTAAACTATTTTAACCCTAAAGGTCAACGGTTTGCTATTATAAGGGAAACGTAATAAAAGCTTAGTGTAACAATTAATTGTTTATGCTTAATAATCAACTATTTTACTAGGTTTCTACAAAACTCCCATTGTTAATCTATTGTTCACTAAAGGGTTCTACCATTTGTAACCTAACATTTCTCATTTTGTGCTTAGTAAATCATCAACATTCCCTATAAGGGCCTAGTTCAAACTATTCACATTACTAAATTTCACTTATTACACTATTAAAACCAAGATTCATCAAAGATTTTAGATTTCTCTTAACTTTTCTTTAAATATGAAACCTTCCAAAATATTCAAATTTAAGCTAGAATATTTACTTACCTTACCTAAAAGAAGATTAGAAAGGTCAAATCCATTGTTCTTTTACCTTAACTATCCAAAATTTCAAAATTTCTTAGTTAAAGTACCATTTGTCCCTCCAAACTCAAAATAAGCTTCATTCCCATCAAAGGAAAGAATATAACTTAGGATTAGTCATGGTTTAGGAGTCCTTACCTTGGTTGCACGAAAAAACTAGCTTAATCCTTGACTTTACCTATATAGTTCCAGAAAATTTTTAGAAAAGTGGAAAGGAAAAATAGGGGAGGAAGAAGGATTTTGAAAATAAAAAGGAAAAATAAGGGTTATAAACTGATTTAGGCATTTATAGGCACAAGTGTATTTTCATCTATGGCTTATACTTCCTTTTACACAAACTCATACATTCACTCACCTATAATCGGTGTCCTTTCCAAAATTCTATCATTACTAAATCATTATATTCCCCCTATTCCTTTAAATCTTTTTCTCTTTTTTTGAGATGTTAATAAAATAAAATAAGTGTTTAAAATTTATAAAAAAAATTATAAATGATGTAATAATATTTTCTTTTTTTAAGAATTTGTCATTGAAATTTGAAGGCTAGTGTGAACTTTCAACATTCTAAGATAAGACTTAAAATAGGCTACTTCAGTTTTCCTTAAGATATACCTCTTTTAATTATAACAAAACTTCTTCCCATTGGAATTGATATTACTACATTCACCTATCCTAATCAATTTTAAATCAAGTTACCTAATTGGATTGGCATACTATAAGAATGAATCATAATAAAAACTTTATGCACATAAGTTATATAACCTTTTGCCATCAAATTTTTATAATTTAGGTATATTTGCCATTACTACTTACATTTGTATCTATTTTAAATTTTTTTATTATTACTTTTTATCAATTTTCTTAGTAGAAATTCTTAATTATATGTATAAATATATCAACCATCTTTAAAATTGGAAAAAAAATTGGTCCAAGTCACTAGGTTCTAGTAAGTAGTGATTGATCATTTGATATTCTATATTAATTGTCTTGCTAAAAATGATAAGTTTTTATAGAACAACATCTTCTATTCCTATTTGTCCTTCATGTTCCATTCTAAGCATGAAGAAATCATATCAAATTTGGAAATTTAATATAATCTAAACATCATAAAATCATATCATAAAACCAATTCACATTAAGTTATAAAATTATGCATTTATGGGCATTTCTTTTAGCTTAGACCCAATTCACATACATCTTACTAAATCTCACTATAAAATTATAGAAAAGCCACATTCATAACTTAAGATACCATGGACTTATGAAACCCTTGATATTCAAAATGATAAAGTGCCAATTTCAAATGAAAAGACTAACCATGGCCAAAATCCAAAAAAAAGTTTACAAGAACCTTTCATAATAGCGTACCAATAGAACATAACCAAAAAGCAATAAAAACATAAAATAAAGAATCATGAAGGCCCTAAGTTTAAACATCACCATTATATCCTAGTGACAAGTCCTAAAAGGTTACAAGTCTGTTAGTTGTATTCTCCATTCGACTAAGTTAGTCTCCAAATCCTATAAACTCCATCTCTAGCCTATATAATCGACCCTTCACTTAATCTTTTAAAGCTTGTATTTGATTATCTAGCTTTCAAAGTTAGTGTAATGGCTACCAAGAGGAGCACCTATCTATCCTAGAGTTTGAGAGGTTCTAGCTCTTTTTTTGGCCTTGCTACAGCCTATCTTACCTCTCTTTACTTCCTCACTCTTTTTTGAGCCAAAGTCTCTAGTTTCCTCTTCCATTCCCCATCCTTCTTCTTATACCCTGCTTTATCCAAAGAACCTAAATAAAATTTAAAAGGAGTTTGGAGTTCTGTGATTACTACTAAGACATTAATATCTTACTCATGCATAATGCAAGCTATCAAGTGCCGAAGAAAAAAATGATCTCTCATGATGAACCATATTCCTCATCTTATGCATACTAAAAAAAAGGACATTAATTATATGCTTCTTCATGATTGCCTATATTAAATATAACTTAACATCATTTAAATTACCTTGATTTCTACTTTTATTCTACATAACATCACCTATAATATAAAAAAGTAATAGCAGAGAACATTCAAATCATCTAAGGAAATTTTATTAAAGAGGTTCTTATCGAGAGTAATCATAATCATCCATATCTCTTTCTTATATACGTCATTTATTTTCACTAATTGTTTAAGCATATTAGTCACCTAAATACCATTTTCAACCTTAAATCCTAACACTTGAACTAAAGTACCCACAGTAATATGGATTCTTTGTCAATAAACTTTTGACTCAATCATTGAAAGGATATCATATACCTTCACAAAGTTAAAAAAGGCTTGAGTAATTGAATGAAAATATTTAGTATCCAAAATGATAAATCTTTCCAATACCAAAGCATTTAAACTTGTATACCAAGGAAAATCTTCTATCCTAAACACATCAAAATCAATATACCTACATCTTAGGACCATTTTCTTCTAGAAATTTTTGCAATAATTCTATAATGCCACTGTAAAGAGTAGAGCATCCATCTCCTCATTAGTTTCCATTTCACTTCTAGCATTTTCAAGTGAACTTAAAGGCAAACATCTTGTATGATTCAAATAAGATAACTTAACTATGGTATATAAGAGTTTTACTAAAAGAGGGGAAAAACTTAACCTCATGATAAAGAATCCTTAAATAAAAGCCCCAAAAACTTTAAATTTCCCTAAAATTAAGGATAAATAATGATTCAATCGATAAAACTTAAAGGTTTAGTGTTTAGAAATGATAGGTGAAAGTTTAATTTATGCATTTTTTAGGTTTATGAGTGAAAGAAGGAAGATTTGAGGGTTTTAAAAGTGGGAAACATGCTCAAAGCCTTAGAGGAAATGCAAAAAATGCTACTAAAATTATAAGTGTAGCATTTATAGTAAGCCTGCAATGGTCGATCATTTTAACCTTAATAATCAACCATTGGTCTAAGGTCCTAAATTCTTCCATCTAATATCCAATGGTTAACTATTTTGCTTATAACGATCGACTATTGGCTCCTTAATGGTCTTATAAGGCTATAGGACATCGATGAAGGCTAATAACCACTCATTTATGCAATTATTTCTCTCTTTTAAACATAAAATTTAATGGTATTTAAAAGGGAACAAACTCTCTTTGCTTTAATAGCTAACAAAAAGGCAAAACCAATTATTCATACTTAGTCATAAATAATTAAATCATAGCATAAAGTGAATTTATTTGCTTACTATGATTAATTTGCTAAATAAATTCTTAAAATTCAAGACCCTATTCCCCTTTCTCGATTTTACTTGTACAGTTTAGATTCAATCGCATTCTTCATATAATTCAACATAAGTGACCCTTTAATAGCATCTTAGCAATACTGGTCAAGCTAATTTACTCCATAAGGTCTAAGTTAAAAATTCTTATAACCACTATATCAATATTAAAATAATAGTTATTCACGTAATCTTCTCCTAATGTCCCCTATGCACAAATTTAAGAGATTTTGTTAATAGTCACATTTATGGCCAGTAGCCTTTAACCATTACCTCTAGTTAGGAATCTTATTATATCACTTTAATAGCATCAGTAAAGAAGAGAAGGAAAGGCCATATGTAACCCTAAAGCAATCTTTCTGCTTTGCACACCTCCATGATCTTAAGCAAAACCTTAAATTTACCCCTAATCCTTACTTGATAACATTGCAATCAGGTGTAATCCTAAATTTTCACATAGAATATGGAGAAATGTATGCTTCAAATACCACAAATAAGGTCATTAGGTTATTGATTAGCCGTTAAGTTCCTTACACTTTTAAGATAGACATATATATTGTCATTATAGCCATAGGTAGGTTTTGAAGTTTACAAATCCAATAACGATATCATTTTATATGTTAGAATTTTAAAGATTAACTTATTTGCTTATCATACTAGTAACAAGCTTTAATATTTAATGGTATTTCTTATTCAAATACAACACTTGCGGCTAACTAACTAAACCGACTTATTTTACTATCATTTGTTGACTTGTTTTTTAATACACTCTTATTGAGAATAATACTTGTTTAGAGTAACATTGATGATCCTTCCACGATGTCAAAGTCCTCAATCATATGGTCTATACTTAAATTCCATAAGTTCTTTATTAATAGTAACATACTTATAGCCTATTGGTTTTGAGGTAATTTACAGGCAATCCAGCATTAAGAATCATCACTAGGTGTTTAAACACTTGAAGAAGGTCATCTTTACCACTATTCCACCTTAGCACTCTACCCTTTTCAAGCCTACAATTTTTATGGTTTTCCCTTAATTAACACTTTTCTAAACTCACGTTTTGCACATATTTTAGAATGTTAAACAATCAAATAGTACTTAAATTAAGCCTTAGACAAACTACTGCAACCAAGTTCCACCACCACATTAATTAACATAATAGGGTCCATTAAAATAGTATTAGTGGTATGTGATCTCAGGTACATACATTCCACTGGTATAGTTTTGATTAACACTTATCTAAATAGTAAACACAACTTTGGGGCTTTACCTATTAGAAACTTATCCCACTGGTATAGTTGCAAATTCACTTACTTATTTAATTAAATTATTTATTTATAAGGTTACCTACAATTTAGTGAAGAAAAGATGTTAGTAATACAACATAAAATAGCAATGGAACTCCTTTTGTACATCTAAAATATACTTATCATTCCAATACCATTTATCTCTCACTATAAAGATGTGGCTCTTCTATCCTTACTCAATTTTCTAATAATTATCACCCTAATCATACCATTTGACCTTAGTAAAATGGGTTGTTAACTAATGGTAAATCCCTCTTTAGAGAACTTGTAAAGTAAAGAATAAATACAAGTAAGTTAAAGAATTAGTGAATGAATACAATAGCACAATAGAAATTCAACATTTAAAACACATCTTACTAACCGAAGACGTACTCTTACCATTTTACCTAGTTAAAAATTTAATCATCATATCAAACAAAGGCTAACATAATCACTCTAGTGCTTATAAGTGTTAGGGTTATCCTATCCTTACAAAGCTTGCATTACACATATACTTAAGCCTTATACATTCAAATTCAATAAAAATATCTATTAATAAAATACTTATTACAAGAAAAGATCAATATCACAAGTAACATGATCATCAGAAAGTAATAAATCTCTTTCTGACTCCTAATCAACCTTAAACTATCATTAGCCTATCCTTATTCCTCCTAGGTAAATGTTATATTCTTACAAGCTATTATTGGATTCAAATTTCAAATGATTAACATGCTTTGTCACACATTCTCACAAGTGTATCAATCTCAATTATAATCATTCCTCACACCTTTTTGCATGATCACATTATAATTCATAGCATAATTATATCTTAACCAATCATAATCACATTCATAGCATATAACAATCCTCTATGCCTTCAACATATGGCCATTCAAATCATAATAATGTTATTTAAACGATGTATCACTATACCATTAAATATAGTAAAGCCATGTAATTAAGAAATGTATAAGAAATCCCTTTTTCATTTACTAAAAGTTTACACAATGGCACTTAATGATTAGTCAATCCATTCTTAATAATTCTTATAATTTTCATTGCTTTCTTATTTATTAGATTCATCTTTATCTTGATATTGTATCATTTAAAGCAATCTCATTACATCACTATTGGGAACAAGTGAGCAATAGTCATTCATTTTAACCCCAAAGGTTGATAATTTACAACTAAAGGAATTTTAGCTAAGGCTTAATGCAATCATTAACCATTTATCCCCAATTATCAATTATTCTACTAGGTTTTTACAAAATTCTATCGTGAACCTACTATTCATTTGGGGTTTCCACCCTTTTTAACCTAACATTTCTCATTTTATGCTTATCAAATCATCAATACTCGCCATAGGAGCCTAATTTAAATTATTCATGTTACTAAATTTCACTTATTACATTATTAAACTGAAAATTCATCAAAGACTTTAGATTTCTCTTAACTTTTTTCATAAATATGAAAACTCTTAAAATAATCAAAGTTAAGTTAAAATATTCACTCACCTTGCCCAAAAGAAGATTAAAAAGGTTGAATTTATTATTTTTTTCGTCCTAATCATCCAAAATTTCAAAAGTTCTTAGTTAGGGTTCCATTTCTCCCTCCAAGCTCAAAATGAACTTCATTCCCTATTAAAGGAAAAAAAATAACTTAAGATCAGTAATGGTCTAAGAATCCTTACCTTAGTTACAAGAAAAAACTAGTTTAATCTTTTATTTTCCCTTTATGATTCATAAAGATTTTCAGGGAAGTGGAAAAGAGGAAGAGCAAAAAGAGAGAAGTTCTGGAAAGAATGGGGAAAATAAGGATTATAGGCTGATTTGGGCCTTTTATAGGCACAAGGATATTTTCATCCATGGTTTGTGCTTTTTTCTACACTCACTTACATATTTCCACTTATTTATAACCAATGTCTTTTTTCAAATTCTATCATTATCCACCTATTATATTCCCCTTATTCCTTTGAATCTTGTTCTTTTCTTTTAAGATTTAAATAAAATCAAAAAGTGTTTAAAATTCATAAAATAAAATTTCTAAAAGGTATAACACCTGTACATGCTAGATTTCTTATCCTACTTTGTAGTATTTGGACAATGTTTCCAATATATCATTCCAATATGGCTCCTAAATAGCCTATTATCATAAACCATAATTTCAATAAATACCAAAATTAAGCATTAAATTAGATTATTGTCATAAGATTAATTAACCATACCTCATCCAACTTTATATGTTCTAATAAAACCCTAAATGCACCTAATATGTGGCTCAAAGTAACTCTTATATCTTAAGTACCACGTTATCTATAGGTTAAGGATGTTACCTCTTATTGATTGACATCCAACAAAACTCCTCCAATTGGTATAATAGTTATGAATCTATCTTAAGCCCAAATCTGCACTAGTAATATACTTCTAAAAATATCATTATGTTTTGCCTTGGATGCCTTGCATAACTCCCTGTATGTTTATGATAAGACACTAGACACCTAACTGAATCTCTCTATATCTTGTAAATTAGCTAATAAAGGCAAAAACATCCAATGCCCATTGTAGGTTAACTTATCATCACATAAAATTACATCTAACAATCTTAGTATATTAGCCTGTGTTTATTATTATACAATCTCCTCATTGGCATCATCCAAGAGTTCACCAAAGCATTCTTCTAACCATGTCATGTGCTAAACTTTTGGCCATGTAAGAAATAACATTCATTTGGTGGAATATCCCCTAATAAGATTTCATATACATAGCACTAATGCATTCAAGTTATACTAATCACCACTCTACCATCCACTAAGAGTCCTAATTAGACTCCAACATCTTGTAGTATGATTGTCATTTCCCCTGTGACAAGTGGAATACATATGTTTTTGGTCACCATCTCTCTATGAGTGTGCTAATAAGGGGCCAATCAATATTTTTATGTCTAATTCTTGAAATATCATAAAATCCTAATGATTAAAGATAGAGATGTTAATGTATATGCCCTAAAACTAATCATATTGATGATTATAATTTTGAATTATGTTATTTTAATGGCAATTCTAATTATTATATTTATATATATTATCTGCGTAATATATTCAATTGTGATGATAACCTTAGAATAATTGTATTCTTAAATGTCCCTAATCATATATCATTGTGGATTAGGTTGCTTTGATATGTTAAGACTAGCATGTGTGAAGACTTATATGGGATATTAAGTTTACACACGAGTACAAGTTAGAGAACTTGTATACTGGACTGACCCATATTAAGAACACTACATAGATCGTTATATGAGTGTCATGAGTGGTTCTTAGTGATCATTATTAATATGGTCCTTTAACCTGAGATCACCAAGGTTCCTTACATGTGAGTTTCATATTTTAATATTATTCTATGTCACTAATGGTTGAGTGAATGCAAGGGTAGATATTGGATATGTCACATATCATGCGGAGGGGATTTGTGTGATCAAGATGGGATTTGTCCCTCCTATATAACAGGAGTAACATCTGTGGGCCTCTTAATTAAGTAAAGTTGAGAAAATGCATGGCCATGCTCAGATGAATTGACATGGGATGTTGATTACATTTGTTTCAGTCAGCTTACTTAGGAATCAATAAACTTTAAGATTGGGCTATACGGGAATGACACGGTCCATGTGTCGTGCTCAATCTAGATGTATAGGACAAAAGGACATAGGTGATGATCACGTGTAAAGGTTTAGTCAAATCACCGACTTTCTCATTACTTGGGTAACAATGATGTGTTGCTAGACACCTATCATTGTTTATGATCATTAATATGATCAATGGTCATTACCAACGTAATGAGAGCCTGTAAGGTCGCACACCTAGAGCCTAGTGAATTTGGAATTAATGGACCAAATTGTTTGGGCCTAATATTTAGAAATTCATGTTATAATTATAAGGCCCAATAGTAAGCAATAATTGTACATGGAATAAAGCCCAAATAGGTTAGATTTTTCTATGCACCTATTTAAATAGGTTTGTTAGGTAATAATAGTGGATATTATCATTATTCACGCACCAAAAAAAAAGGCACAGAAAAACTTTAGCACCTCTCCTTAACCAAAACTCCTGAAGAGGCGTAGCTAGTACTACGAGGTGAAAAGAGATCAATTCCAACCGGTGTTTGTGTGGGCATTCATTGGTGATTCACGGGTTCGTGTGGATACTTCAGAGTCTTCGATCGAAAAGAAGTTAAAGAGGTGATCAACGACTGAGTTCTAGAGTTATCAACAAAGGTATTTAATGAACCCTTATTCCAATTTAACGTTTTTGCATGGATCCAGTGGATGGGATCGGTTTATTCCACTGCGCACGTATGACTCCCGATCCTAACAGGAGATCCCTAAGTAGGATAGGGGCAAAGTATAACTTAAGCCTCTAACATAGAGCACATTGTAAGCCTGCATTTTAAAAGCTATCTTAAATAATCCTACTTATTATGACAAACTTATTGGAAAATTTATTAAATAAATTAACTTTCTTTTGTATGACAAACTTTGTTTCTCTAAAATATATTAGTATTGTAATTGGAACAACAAAATTTCTCTTAGACCAAGATTAAGGATATGAGTGCATCTATCTAACATTCAAAGTATTAAATTTACATAATTTTCATTAATTTTTACAATCCACCTTCATACTTTAAAGATATTATCGACTTTTAGTGTTAAGTTTTAAATATTAATATATCATATTATATGATAAGTCCATTAGAATGTAGTATATATATATATATATATATATATATATATATATATATATATATATATATATATATATATATATGTGTGTGTGTGTGTGTGTGTGTGTGTGTGTGTGTGTGTGTGTGTGTGTGTGTGTGTGTGTTAACTTATTCTTTAATAATGTACAATGGCATATTTAGGCTAATTTTAATGTGTAGAAATTAAAATCTTAAAATTTTATAAAGTGATTATTTTTAATAAGATAATTAAAAATTTATAAGAATAAATAAAATATTACACATAAAAATTAAAAATTGCACCATTATATATTATTTATAAAAAATAATATATAAAAATATATTAAAAACTTCCTTTTTACTTCTTTTCTCAACCAAACAAAAGGGAAATATATTCCTGTTACTAAAATTATGAATCCTAAAAATTCAAAACTTTAAAATTCAAAATCAAGAACCTTTATAATCAAATAATAAAAAATAATAAACTTTAAACACATGAAATCCTAAATTTTATACCCTAAATCTCATTATAAATTGTAAATCATAAAAGCTAAAAACCTAATGATCCAAAAGCTAAACCCTAAAGTCATAATCTTATATAAAAAAACAGGAACCTCAAAATCTAAAATTTAAAATATTGAACCAAAAACTTAAACATGAAGTCTTTTCAAAGCTTTAAAAAAATCAGAAGGAATATTATCGAAGTAAACCCATCATAAACAATTAAATGGTACATGGCAAATAGCTTATAATTTAATGTATTGCTCGGTATTCAATCTCTAGGAGAAAAAGATTTTTTCAAAAAAAATTATATATTAAACCATCATCATTTTTCTACTACTAACCTCAACAAATGTATCCAAATAAATTATAACTACATTACTTAGTTTCTAACTATACATGTAAAAAATAACTTCCTTAGAATTTTTATAAACTAATATAAGAAACTCTAATGTACCAATCAATCAAGTAACTATGTCATTTATTTTTTTAACCTTTTATCTATTTTAAATCTCTGTTTCATTCTATTACCTTCCATATATGCAAATGACTAACAAAACTATATATTAACTGCATCTATATAAAATAACTTTTTGAACAATATTCAACATTAACATACTAATTTTAACAGCACCAAGGACTAAATCCTCAAAATTATTAACCAATTTTCTCCTTCCTTCCATGCAAAATAAAAAAATAATATAAAAACTACTAACTCCCTAAGATAATACGTGTTAATTATTTAGAATAAAGTTTTAATAATTATTTAAAATAAAATTTTAGCCACACATAACTTTATTCACATAATTTAAATAATTAACAATACAAGTACAAAAAATAATTAGAGAATAATTTCCAAGTTATGATTATAAAATAAATATATTATGCTTATTTAAATAAAGTTTCATGACATAAGAGATTATAAGCAAAATTCAAATATTTTTCAAATGTTAAAGAAGAAGAAGAACAAGAAAAAAATGAAAGAGATATTAGATAAAAGAAAGAAGAGAGAAAAAAGTAAAGTAAATAAAAGTATTCTAACTTTCTTTTTAAATTTGATGAAGAAGAAAGAAAGAATGAATTTAACAAGAAAAAGACAAAAGTTGAAGTCACTTTACATTATTTTGTAAGATAAGGGAAACTACATCTAAGGAGACTTTACTATATATATTAGGTATAAGTATGTATTCATGTAGCAATTTACAAGGATAGGAGTGAATGTTATAGAATATGAAATAATGAAGATGTTTATGCCGAAGATGTCTTCTTCTTATGCAATTTGACATGGCACTATACCATGTCAGATTCCATATGAAAACATTGCTAGCCAAAACATTTTCCTTATGGAAAGAGGAGCCCACCACAACATCTTTCATCTAACCACTTTTTCATGTGAAATAACACATTATTTTAGTAAATAGTCTAGTTTTAGCATTATATTAGGAATCACCTTTCCTTTTGGCATCATGTGGGCTAAAAGCCTCATTTATTATAAATTACTGAAATATAAGTTTAATTAATAATTATATTTATTTAATTAATTATAAAATACAATTTTACAAATTTAATCATTAAAATATATTAATATACTAATAAGGGATTACAAGAAGTTAATATAAAGAAGTGGCTAATAATGTATTATTAATGAGTATTAAAAGTGATAATGAAATAATTTAATTAATATCAATAATAACTAAACTATTTTGATTAATTGAAATAATAAAAAAATTAAATTATATCAAATGAAGAGAAAGCAAGCTTTATATGTTCACATGGACCTATAATAGCATAAAATTTGTAAGCACCTATTAATAATATTATCAAAATTACTTAATTAATAAAATTAATAAGTAAAATTAGAAGACGATTATATAATAATTATAAAATTTGCCTAATTATATCAAACCTACTTGATTAATAAAATTAATAAATAAGATTTGATGTTAAACTTTTTTTTTCATGACTTTAAATACAATAGTTATTGGAGGAAGAAAGCCCACCTACTATACCTATCATCTAGATCCACTCTAATATAGGGATTTTGGTATTTGTGAATTAATACAAGAAGATTTTTAGAATACTCTAATGGTTTACTATTCTGATCTTTAATGATGGATCTCTTGAAGGATGTTGAGAAGTTGTTGCAAAACCATACATGCCCTTATGTCGAAGATGTAGTCAATTAACTTGTTATTAGTAAATAAATAGAAAGTATGACAATCTTACTTGTATAGTAGGAGAAGTAGATCTTGGATTACAAGAAGCACACCTTGATTCTTCGATTTGAGTTATTGAGGTTGAAAATTTCCTTCTACTTAATATTGATTGTCTATAATGAAACTACATTGTGCAATCCATGTATGATTATTTGATGTTTTGATTTTCTTGAATTATAAGAATGCTTGACTTGTAGTTGGTGTAATGAGAGATGGTTAAAGTGCAGAACAAGACCTGGTATTAATGGATAACTATTTAATTTGATGGCTTTGTAAGTGGTGCACTATCCTTTCATGAATATATTCTCACTGCCATTGTTTTAAAAATTTTATGGTTTATGAAATGTTTAGTTCAATGAGGTTAAAAATTGCTTGATTTTAGACAAACCATAATGTATAAATAATAATAGCAATCTGACATATCGTTCTAGTTTTTATGTCATTTGTTATGTAATCAGCATGTATGATAGCTTGCATTAAAGATTTAAGACCCTAAGATGGAATTACATGTGATCATATCCCTAATTCGAAAGCAAACTAGATTGCTCTTGTAAATGGACATGTGAAATAGAGATAATTTGATGATTTTTTCCTAATTATTTCAAAAAAAACATAATTTGAATCTCATTTAATGCCCTGATGTGCTAGTAAAGATTTGGTTAGAAGACCACAGAACATGCTTTCAAAAAGCATATCAATAATCTTCCTAGAAGTGAGAGACTCCATATTGTTTTCCATAAAATTTTATTCTCCAAAGAAGGAAGCATTTATTAAGAGGACAACAATTCATAAACTTTTTTAACTGTGTAATATCAATAATATGTATATTTCTAGGCTAGCCAATCCTCACTGAGTAAACAAGGTAGTGAGGTGCATAAAATTTTGTCCTAGTACTATTAATTAAAATTAGCTTGTACTTTATCTTTCTTCCAAGATAAAATCTTTGAGGATATCAAATCTTATTTTTTTTTAGTTAGGGCTATAATTGGCCACCAAAACCAGTTGCATAAAGTTACCTTATCCATTTTTTCAATTTGCTAATGCAAATTGTCTATAATCAAGATGCCTATACAGTGGATATCTTTCCAACACTAGGATCCTATACTTCGAGTTTTATCAGTATCCTCCATTTTCCCATTTGTAAAGCCTTGGATAAAGACTTTACTGATCAGTAATGATGGGTGATGGATAATTCTCCACACTTGTTTAGCTAACAAAGCCTTATTAAACACCTTTAGATTCAGGAATCCAATGCCCTTTTTTTATAAAAGTTGTTTCAACTTTTCCTAAGTAATTGTATGGATTTGTGAGTGCTCAATTTGTCCTTCCTACTAAAAATTTCAAATTATAGCCTCTATTTTTTGAAGATCTATATGTTTAAATCTTATAGTAGCTATATGGTAAATAGGTATTCCTTAAGGTATAGCTTTACAAAGAACTTGTCATTTAGCTTGAGATAGAAGATGAGTAAGTCCTTTTTAATCTTTTCCAAAATATGTTGAACAATTAAATCCTTCTCTTTTGAGTCATTAATCTAAAAGTCAAAGTATTTACCTAACTTCATTACCATTTTGATACTAAAAGATGGCATTATTGATTGCTAAAAGAGGTAGGAGGTATTAGGACTAAACCAGATCTTTAATTTTTGTCTATTGATATTAAGACCAAACCAAGCACCAAATTTTGAGAGCAACGTAACAATATAATGATAGGATTGCAGAGTTGCTTTGAAGAAAAATAATAAGATCATCTATATAAAAAAGATGGCTAATTGGTGGAGATTTTTTGAAAGGCCTTATTCCTTGAATATGATTATTATTTTCTACTTTATGTAGCATAATAAAGAGCACACTAGCTCATTAAAGAAAGATATAAGGTGATATAGGATCACTTTATCATAATCCCCATTTTGGTTGTACTGGATTAATCTTGTTTCCATTGATAAGGATCTGATAAAAAACCCTTGTAATGCATTCCATTATACATCAGATCTTTTTTTTAAGGAAAATTCATTTGAACTAGAACTTACTAAATAGCATGCTAATTGAGTTTGTTGTAGGCTTTATGAAAATCCACCTTTAAAGCTACTAGAAATTTTTTTAATTTTTAGTTCTTCACATGAAATTTATAATTTTTATAGCTTGTAGAATGTTATCAAAGATGAGTCATCCTTTAATGAAGACACTCTAACATGGTAGAATAATATCATCCATAATTTTGTACATCCTATGAACTACTTCGCAGCCTATGCCTTGTCAACATCTTCTCTATAAGAATTCCATTGCTCACTAATAACCATAGTTTGCATAGCATGCTTTAACAATTTGGACCTCTTTAACATCACTATTACTGATGCAACTATTGGAAGAAATTTTAAAGGTACAAACTCATCAACTATAACCAATCTCATGGAATGATTCATGATAATATTTTGAATAAAAGACACATCATCAGTAACTTGAGTGATCCAATGGCATTCAATATATGCCTCTTCATTTTTTGTTTTTTGGCTATTATTAGCAGTACATATATTCTTCAATGCTAGATTGAGGGTATGCATAACATAAGGAGTCCAAAATATGTATTGAAATTCGACCTCAATAAACATACTAGCTGCCATACAAACAGAGGCATTATCAGTTATGATTTACACTACATTTTGTTGTCCTACCTATTTGATTACATCCCTAATTAGAGAGGTGATATAGTGTTTGTCTTTATATTCCTTGGAACCATCAACAGCCTTCAAGAAAATAGGTCCACTTTCACTTGCAGCCATAAGATTTATAAGAGGCCTTCTTTGTGAATCTATCCAACCATTAGCAACTAAACTAATCCCTTTTGAATTGCACTAAGTCTTGATGTGTTGTAACATCCTCTCAACATTATCTCTTGTGGTATTATCAAATCTCAATAATTTAGATTGTAAAGTAGAGATAAGGATATACCTTCTAGATAATACATCAGCTACCATATTATCTTTAGCTTGTTTATGCTAAATTACATATGGGAATGATTTTATAAACTTTATCCACTTTATATGTCTTTTATTCAACTTTCCTTGAATCCTTAAATGCTTCAATGCTTTATGATTTGTGTGAATGACAAATTCCTTTAGTCATAAATAATATTGCTAAGTTTCTAGTGCATAAACTAATGTATAAAGCTCTTTATCATATGTATACTCTAGATATAATTTTGTAACCAATATTACACAAGCTAATAGGTCAAAAATCTACCATTGATTTTTATTTTCAACCTTTTAGAATTAGACACAAAATAGTTTGATTCAAGGATTTCAATAAATAGCCTCAACTTAAAAAAGATAGAACCATATGTTGAACTTAAGGACTAATAATTTCCTAAAATTGTTAATAAAACTTAGCAATGAATCCATGAATATGTAGTGCTTTATCAAAATTAATTTGTAAAACAACATTTTTAACATCACTAATGGTGAAGGAAGCATTAAGATTGTTAAGGAACTTATTATTTAAGGAAGGTAAAGGTAGATGTGTTAAATTAATGTTACTAACATTATCTAATTTATGATTGTATAACTATTAGAGATAGGCAACAACTAAGTCTTTAAGTGTCTAATGATCCAAATGCCAAATTCCTTTTACATCTTGTGAGGCTTCAATTTTCCTTTTATTGTGCTTGGAATGGATTATCAAATGAAAACATTTGGTATTGTGATCATCATTAAGCAGCCATTCTTGTTATGGCTACTCAATGGTGATCATAATACTAACTATTTTCATTTAATAGCTTTCTTATAAAAGAAAGAGCATAAAAAAAAGTTAGTGATCAATTTAATGCATGTTGTGTTTACCAAAATTATTAATTGAACCTTGTTTAAGTAGTAATAAGAGTAAGTTTAGATTGAACTGAAGTGATTAGTAGTTAATTAAGGTTAAAAGAATCAAAATAATTTTTTAAACATAATAAAATTATCAAAACTGAATTGAAATATAATTAAAATAAAATACAAAAGTCTTAATCCAAGGGACATATCACACTTTAATTCTCAGATTTATCAAAAATAACAAATAGATTTACTTTTAATTCAACTACTTAACCAAATATTACCCAAATATAGCAATAATCATGCAAAGTTCCTAATGTTATTAATTCAGAGAGTACCTAAGTCAAATAAAACTTTAAAGATTTTTAATTTTGAGAGTACCTATTACCACAACATTAGAAGCCTGAAACTCTTAAACACTAAAGCAAAAACTCAAGCTTAATTTATAGTACCACTTTTTCTTAGTTAGCCATATTTGCTCTCCTAAAATGTGTTAAGAAATTTCTTAGGCAATTTGAAAATAAAGGAGTGGAAATATTCAGTTAAGCCACAAAGTAGCTAGCCTTTAGGCTTCGAACATTCTTTAAGCAATCGTGGGCCTTATGTCTAGTATGATTACATTTAAAACAAGATAACCCAAGATAATTACTAGGACCATTATGACAAGTCTAGCACCAAGATGCCTCATACCTCCCATTATTATGTACGGTAGAGCAATGTTTCTACTAGCTTAAAAGAGAGTGCAAATACCTTCCTCAATTCCTTAAGCTTCCTTTAGTGGAAAATTTGCTATGGGTATCATAAAATGAAATAGGACCTATGGTGGAACTACTCCTACCAAGCTCTTATATAGGATAAGCTAGCATTTCTCTTGAAGATTGATCTTGATTTGGCCTTTTATACCAACCTTTCTTCCTTCCACCTTGACTTAACTCATATTCTAGCCTTTCTTAAGCTGTCAACTTAAGTCATAGTGCATGGTCTAAAACTTATTGGTAAGTGGTATTATCATCCTACTTTATCATCTTTAAGTCTAAGCATAAATCTTTGAACTTAATCTCTTTTAATAGAGATTAAGTGTGGGATATACTTAGATAGCTAGGTGAACTATGCATTATAATCGATAATTAAAAGACTTCTTTAGTTGAAGCCTTCAAAGTCTTTAGCTTTTCCTTGATGTATGCTTGAAGGATAAGAATCTATTAACAAATATCTCATAAAAGTTCACCTAAGTCAAAGGCAGTAGGTAAACCTAGGTAATAGTCAATCTTAACAAATTTTAGGCTATTTAAACAATCAATTGAAGCAAATTATACAACTATATAGTCAATTTGAAGTCATCTAATCATATCGCAAGAACTAAAATTAATAGTAAAAGATAATTTTTAATTAGCATCACATGATTCTGTCCAATTAATTGAAAATTGCAAAAAGGCAACTAAAGATAAAGAAAGGTGGAAATTAGTTTCATGGTAAAGTAAATTATCCATTTTTTCAAGCTTTAAATTCCCAATTGCTTTGTTATAATAAATCATGATTTTAGTTATGGAAGAAACAAGGAAGAATAAAAAGAATCAATTGTTAAAGATCGAAATTACTTAGAACTTAGTGGTATTTGTAACTGACTTGGTGGATTTGTTAATAGTAATAGGAAAGTCATTAATGGTATTTACAACTATGAAATATTTCACTTCATTTAAGAAAAAAATGTGAGGAAAAATAGTGTAAGAAGAGGTAAAACCATAATTTTTACTTTAAAGGTCCAAATGTAATAAGCAAGATTTTCAAAAATTGAAATGTCAACATAGTATTAGGAAGAGCATTCTAGAAAATAGTACATAGGATGAATTAGAGCCTCTGAATGCTATTAATATTCTATTGGTCTAATGTATAGTTATGCCACTTAAATGCTTTTTTATTTATTTTTCTTGCTCTCATTAATTTGTAAGAAGGAGATAAAGTAAAAGGCAATGTCATTGTTATTTATTGGAATATCCAAAATATATATTATCCTATATGATATGGGCTTTGTTTATTACTAAAATTGCTACAATTCGGCCGATATGATTTTTAATGATTTAATAGCCTATCAATCACTATTAAACGAAAAACTAATTTTAGCTTCCATTTTTCTTTGCCACCGCTTGCTTTATATATTACACCTAGCATTAACCACCCATTTTTGGGTAATATCAATTGGATTTCATCTAATTATAAAAAATTGGACACCTTTAATGATAGGTGGGCATCACGAGTCTTTACGAAGTTAACAAATCAACAGTGTGCGACATCTTGTAACTAGTAGCCTAATCGTTCAATTTATACAAGTTATAGGTTTTATAACATTTTGCCCAACTTCTTAATTTAACCTAATATTTCATAGGGATCCACTAAAGGATAAGTGCCAAAATATTTAGGAGTGTTACGTTTCAAGAATTCTCACTCAATTTGAAACTTGTTCGTATTTCATCTTTCAAGAGGAAGTTTTTTCCTAATCATTTCCTTCCTTTCAATCATGATGCTTTTCATGCTCACTTCAATTTTGGTTTTGATAATTTTAATCTTTATAAAGATCATTTCCTAAATTGTTAATTAAGAACCTAATTAACGTGACTCATCATATGCTGCAAAAAGATGCAACTCAAGGGGAAGTTAATTATCACTTCCTTTATTAGCATTTCTACTACTAACAGGTTGTGAACCCATTGAAGACTCTATCATTTAAGTTCGATATTTCCTACTTACCAAGAAATAATTCGAATATTTAGTTAACATTCAAGTCTACTATGATAATTACCTAGTAATCTCTTTACAATGGAACTGTATAACCATCCTTCTAAGTGTCATAAGGCTTATCAAAATGGTACTGGTAATATATGATTTCAGGTACAATTTTGATTAAGGCCTGCTAGAATAGAATATAGATATAACGTAAAGGCCTTACCCACTATGAACTTAGACCATACCTTGATACCAACTTTATTACAACCTAACTTGGATTATAACTGGCATGGTACTTATGGCCTAGTCACCACTAACCCATCTTTTTTTGTACTTCACCTACATACTTGTTAATAAATAAGATAGGGATTATCCTATTGCTAGAAAGCAATCATAGTACATCCAGTAGATTTGTCAAGTATGTTGAAATTTAGATTTGCTTATATCCTTTTTCTCTTATAAGGATAAGCTAATCTAACTACTTCAAAAGAATATAGTTCATTACACTTTTTACTCATATCTTATACAAAATAAGGCCCACAAAATACTATCTTAACAAAATGCTCTAGTGCTATTTAACTCATGCCTAAAGAACTTTAATGCCTTTAGTTTTGAGGTAAAGGTGGATAAGTTACCTTAGTGTCTTCATAATTAAACATTGAAAAGTAAATTCAAGGCTTTGTGAGTAAATAGTCCTATGATATTAGTATATAAAACATTCGAGCCTATGATCAAAATTACCTTTCTTATAAATCTATCATAATATTAATAGAACCTTTACCATAATCAAAGATTTCATGTTAGTTATAAGTAAAATATTTATTCACAATACGTGCGTTAATTGTATAAGAAAGTAAAAAAATCTCCTTATGACTCTAAGTTAACTTTATACTTTCCATAAGCTTTATCCTTGTTCCTCCTAACTCAACTTTATATCCTCCACAACCTATTTCTCCTCCATTATAACATCTATAATCACATTAATTAACATATCTCAAATGATATTCCTATTCTCATCAATAACATCATGCCTTTCTATCTGGCCTTATAATTCATTTTTTTATTAAGGAGTTCATCACCCATTAATGAAACCATTACTCATATTTAACCATGATAAATACAAAATAGAGGTTAAATGGTTAACTGTTGTAAGCTAAACAGTTGCTTGTTTAATTAGGAAGAAAGGCTCATCCAGGGATAAAATGGTTGGTTGTTCACTATTAGATGTCTTTTCTCTAGATTTCCAAAAAAATGGCCAATCATTTATGTAAAATGATCACTTATTCTTCCCAAACTATGCAAATTACATAACGTAAAATACTATTCGTATTGCCATTAATGGATTTTCAAAGCATTAAATGCCTCCTTTAAACTTAAATTTTTCAAAAATGTAACTTTATAACTAATCAAATACATTAATTTTTTCTATTATTTCAATCAAACATTGCCAAATCAACATATAAATACTTAAACAATATAAAGCATATAAAAACCTCAAAATCCTAAGCCCAATACATCATAACCTCAAATTTAATGAAACTTGGTTAGAGATATTTACTCACCTAGTATGAAAAAGAACACTAGAAGGTATATTCAACCCTTTTTATCCCTAATCATATAAAGAATGAAAGATTCTTAAGTTAGGGCTTACTTTTACTATTTAGGATCAAAACTCCCAATTCTTGCTCAAACCAAGAAGAAAAAAGAGACAATTTATGGATGATGAAGCCTTTACCTTGATTAGATGAAAATTTTGAGGAAAATTAACCCTTTACTTGCTTAATTTTAAGAGAGGAAGGAAAGGGAGTTAAATTGGTGAAGAAAGTGTAGATAGAGTTGAAAGTAATAAAGTGTTTTAGGTATGAAATGAAGGAAAAGATGGTGGCTAAATTGCGTTAAAAAATAAGGAATAGTAATCAAGGTAAACTTGGAAATGTCTTTTAAATATCTTTTATATTCACGTACTTATATACTTACTGCCCTCCCTATTTTACTCATTTTTTCTCACTTAATTTCGCTAAAGTCTTATTTCCCAATCCTATTGAAATATTTAATTTATTTTATGTAATATTTTATCTTTTTTACTCTATTGAAATAAAAAAATTATAATATTTTTAAGAAGATATAATTGTACTTCTTTTTACAAAAGAATTTATCCTTGAATTCATAAGATTTCTGCTAGTTCAATGATATTATAATAGTATACTAGAGTATGATTTACACTTACTAAATAATTACAAGTATCTTTGGCACATATCTGCCTTTAACTCCCATATGGCTTCCGTTATACCATAACATTATTAATGGACCTTTAAAGAAGGAACTTCTTTATACATCAACTTTTGAATTTAATAAACAAATATCTCCACTAGTTGTTCTTTATAAGTCAATTTGGAGTCTAGTTGCAATGGCTTATCACTTGTCTACAGATATTTTGGAAGTACAGATATATGAAACACTAGATGAATGGCTTATAAGCCACTCTGTAGTTCCAAATGGTAGGATAAGGTCCTACGTTTGAGAATCTAGAATAATCTTATGAAACGGGGTGCTAACTATCTTTTTTTCCCAAATTGCATTATATTTTTCATTAGCAATACTTTTAAGAGCACCATATCCTTTACTTGGAACTTTAGTTCTCTCCTTTTTTGGTTAATACAGGACTTATATCTATTTTATGCTATTTTCAAGTAATTTTGAATAATTCAAAATTTCTCCAAAATGTCAATTATTAGATCAAGCCTTGATAATCTCACTTTGTTTAGCTCAAACCATCTGATTAAGGATTAACACTTTTTTCTATATAAAGCATCATATTAGGACATTTGAATGATGGATTGGTAATTATTATTGTAGGCATATTCAATCAAGGGTAGATACCTTTCCTAGACCTCTTCAAAATCTAAAGTGCATGTATTGAGCAAACCCTTTAGGATTTAAATAGTTCGTTCAAACTACTTATTAGTTTGGAGATGTAATGTTATGCTAAACCATAGTTAAATCCTTATGGATTGTTGGAACACTTGCTAAAAATAGGATTTAAATTGAGGGTCTCTATCTAATATGATCGTAATTAGGACTCCATCTATAGGCTCTATTTTATCTAAGTATACTTGTGAATATTATGCCATAGTGAATGTGGTTTTAATAAGGAGGAAATGTGTTGACTTTGTGGGCTTATTCCAATAACCAATATAAAGTCATATCTTTTTTTAGTTCTAAGCAATCCAATGAAAAAGTCCATGATAATACTTTTCCACTTCTATTCTAGTAGTAGAAATGGTTAATGCATTCCAATCAGCCCTTGGTGTTTCATTTTGACTTACTAACAAGTAAAGTATTTTATCAAAAAGTTTAACACATCCATCTTCATCCTTTTTTACTAGAAAATAATTGTTAAATCGTGGTTTATTTTTGCTACTTTGAGATGCATCATATAAGAAGAATTATAAGCTTAATGCAATAACTCATTTCTCACATTAACTAAAACCTAAATCCTCTATTAAGAGTAGATTACTACCTTATCATCCATGATTAGTCTAAGTTCTACTTCGTCAATCACTTCTTTTATCAAAATTGTATATTCGAAGTCATCTTTCTAAACATCCTTAATTCTTTCCATAAGAACAGATTGTATCGCTATATAAGCTACAAATATGCCTTAGGTTTCTGAAGGAATTTCAACTACTTTATCAAAAGTTTTTTTATCAAAAGGATTTGCTACTACATTTTCTTTACAAAGATAGTAAATAATTAAGTAATTATAATTTTTAACTAAATCTATTCATCTTCTTCATCATAAACTAAGATCTTTTTGTTTAAAGATATATTTTAGGCTTTTGTGATTAATATAAATTTCGATGAACTCTCCATATAGGTAATACATCTAAATCTTTAACATAAAGATTACAATGACCATTTTTAGATCATAGGTGGGGTAGTCATGTTCATACTTACTTAAGAAGCATAGGATATCACCTTGATATGTTGCATAAAAACACAACCAAGTCCTACTTTGAAAGCATCACAACAGACTATATATCTTCTAGTGCCTAAAGGTAAAGCTAATACTAGTGTAAATGTCAAGCAAGATTTCAATTTCTAAAAACTATTCTCACACGTATTAGTTCAAATATAACTCCTTTTTAGGTGAACTTATGAGAAAATCTTTGAACAAATTTTGAAGAATCTTCAATAATAGCCCATTACTCCTAAGAAGCTACATATTTCCAAGACTAAAAAAGCTCCTAACTAGTTTTCCACCATTTCTATCTTTTAAGAGTCCACCCTTACTCCTTCTTAACACACTATATGACCTAAGAAATTAACACTACTTGTCTAGAACTCACACTTTGAAAAATTAAAATACAATTAATACTCCCATAGGGTTTGTAACACCAATTTTAAATGGCAAACATGCTCTTTTTCGCTTTTTAAGTAAACTAGGATATCATCTATAAAGATAATTACAAATACATCTAAAAAAGTCTTAAACATGTGGTTTATCAAATCCATGAAAGCAAGTAGGACATTTGTTAGTCTAAATGTCATGACTAAAACTTCAAAGTAGCTATACTGAGTTTTGAAAGTAATTTTTGAGATATCTTTCTTAAAAATCTTTAATTAGTGATATCTTGTTCATATATTTATTTTAGAAAAATATTTAGCCCTTTAAAGTTAACAAAAAAAAAGATCATTAATTTGATGAAGAGGGTACTTATTCTTAACGATGACCTTGATGAGTTGTCAATAATCTATACATAATCGTATCAATTCATCCTTCTTTCTCATAAATAATACAAGGATTTCCTAAGGTGAGATGCTTAAACAAATAAAACCTTTGTTAATTAATTCCTTCAATTACTTCTTTAATTATAATAACTCAGCTAATGACATTTTATAAAGAGGTATAAAAATAAGTTTAGCACCAACCATCAAGTTAAAGTGAAACTTTATTTTCCACTTTATTGTGAATCCAACTAATTCTTTTAGAAATATATTAAGAAATTTTTTTACCCTAAGAACACTATTGATATCAAAGACAAGTTGATTGAGGTCTCATATTACTACCAAATATGTAATGCATCCTTTTTGAACAAGCCATTGAACTTTAAGACTTAAAATGATACTAATTGTCTCTTGTAATTAATCTTCTTAAAATTCTATAGATGGGAAACCCTTTATGGATAAGGTAATAGATTTGTTAAAATAGTTCACATAGTTATGATCTATAGATAACTAGTTTATTTGTAAAATCACATTATAATTAACCATATATAGCAACACTAAACTTATGGGCATTAAATGTTCATAAATCTTTATGGGGTAGGCTTCAATCTTATAGATGGCTAAAAAAGATTTATGAACTAGTTTCATTACCACTAAAGGCATATTAATTAATTTTGAAGATCTCCTAAGAGTAATAGTAAAAAATTTTAACATAAAGGAATAAATGGTATCTAGGTCAAATAAAACTCTAATAAGAAGGTTTCAATTTTGAGAGTATTTGTTGCCACAGTATTAAAGGCTTGAGTCTATTGGCACGTCAAGGCATAAACTCAAGCTTAACTCTTGCTTGCCATTTTTTCATGGTTAGCTGTATTTGCACTTCTATAAGGTGTTATGGAATTTCTCTAGCGATTTACAAGTGGGTGGAAATATTCCATTAGGCCATTAAATAGCTAACCTTTAAACTTCAAGTATTCTCTAGGCAATCCTTAGCTTTACATCTAGCATGATTACATTTGAAACAAGGTCCCTAAAAATAATTATAAAGGCTATCATGACAAGTCTAGCACCTTAAGCACCAAGATGCCCCATACCTCCAACCACTTTATATAGTAAAGTGATTTTTCTAACGGCTTGAAGGAAGGTTCAAATATCTTTTTAGATTCTTTGAACTTCATCTAGTAGAGAATCCACTACAGGCATCATAAAATGACACAAGACAAGTGGTAGAACCATTCATACTGGGCTTCAATATAAATAAAGGGGGCATTCCCTTTGAAGATTAGTTTTGATGTGGCCTTTTAGACTAGTTTCTTTTCTTTCTATCTTAACTTGACTGATGCTCTTGCTTTTTTCCTTAAGTCCTTAACTCAAGTCATAATGTGTAGTCTAAAACTTATTGGTAAGTGGTATCATCATTGCAATTTATCTTCTTATAATAATAGTCTCTAAATCCATGCATAAATCTCTTAACTCGATCTCTTTCTATAAAAAATCAAGTGTAAGGCATATTTAGATAACCGGGTGAACTACACATTATAATCTATATGTGGAAGGCTCCCTTACTTAAAGCCTTCAAACTTTTTAGCTTTTTACCAACATATGGTTAAGGGTAAGAATCTATTAACAAAAATTTCACAAAAATTCATCTAAATTATGGGAGGTAAGCAAGCATCTTGACTCTCTATAGAGTCAACAAACTAATAGTAATCGACATCTTGTAAATAGTAGCCTACTAGTTAAAGCCATAAAAGTTATGGTCTTTGCAACATTTTATCCAACATCTCAATTTTAATTTAAGAATTTATAAGGATCCACTAAAAGATCTATGCTAGAATATTTAAGTGGATTAAGTTTCAAGAATTCTCACATGATCAAAAACTTATTTGTTCACCTTTTTCACAAAAGGTTTATTCTCGATTATTTCTTTCCTCTCAATTATGATGTATTTTATTCTCATTTTGGTTTTCTCACTATCATTTTGATCCCTACATTGGTCATTTCCTAATAGTTGATCGAGAGCCTGATTAACATGGCTTGTTACATGCTACAAGAAGGGTGCAATCCAAAAAGGAAGTTAACCATCACTTCCTCTATTAGCATTTCAACTACTTATAGGTTGTAAGTCTATAGAGGACTCATCATTCGAGTTTAACATTACCTTCCTACTAAGAAATAATTCATACATTCAATTAACAAATAAGTCTACCACAATAATTTCTTAGTAACCCCTTTACACTAAAACTCCTCCACCATCATTGTAGGTCTTGTAAGATCTATCGAAATGATATTAGTGGTATGAGATCCCAAGTGTTCTCATGCCACTAATATAATTTCAATCAACATCTATTAGAATAACATATAAACATAACCTAAAAATCTTACCTCACTAGAAATATAGACCATGGATTGTGATTGATGGTCTATACCACTAACTTTTTCATGACTTAACTTGGACTTTAATCGATGTGATACCCATATCATATCCCCTTTTTATACTCCACCCATATACTTGTTATTAAATCAAGATAAGGACTAAAGAGCTATTGCTAGAAAGTAATGACAATACATGAAGTAAATTTATCAAGTAGGCAGGAAGTTAGATTTGCTAATACTCCCTTTCTCTTATGAGGATAAACTAATATAACCTTTTCAAAAGAATGTAGTTTATTACACTTCTTACTTATATGTCACACAAAAGAAGGCCTATCAACTATTATCTTAACAAAATGCTCTAGTGTTATCTAACTTATGCTAAAGAACTTTAACTCCTATAGTTTTAAGGTAAGGGTGGGAAAGCTTCTTAAGCATTTGCATAATCAAACATAAAAGAGTAAGTGTAGAGCTTAATAAGTAAATAGCTCTACAAATCAATATATAAGACATTCAAACTTATGATTAAAGTTAACTTTCTTGCAAATCTATCATAATATTAATAGAACCTTTATAATGATCAAGGATTTCATGTTAGTTATAAGTAAAATATTTATTCACAATATATGCTGATTGTACAAGAATAAAAATAAACCTCCTTTTGACTTTCAATTAGTCTTATACCCTTTAGAGGCTCTATCCTTATTCCTTCTAGATTAACCTTATACCCTTCATAAGTTATTTCCCGTCAATCATAAGATCCATCATGACATTAATTCACAATACGTCTCAAATGATATTCCTATTCTCATTAATAATACCATGCCTTTCCATTTGGCTATATAATTCATTTTTTATCAAAAAATTCATTACTCATTAATGAAATCATTACTTACATTTAACCATGATAGATGCAAAATAAAGGTCAAACAACTGACCATTACGAGCCAAACAGTCACTTATTTCTTTGCAAGGAAGGGTTTATTCAGGGGAAGAACAATTAGCCATTGGTCTATAAACAATTAGTTATTCCCTACTAGATGTATTTTGTTTGAATTTCTAAAACAATGACTAATTGCTTATGTAGAATGGTCACACATTTTTTTGGAAATATGTAGAACACCTAATGTGAAACATTGTTCATATTGCCATTATTTGTTCTTCAAGGCACAAATGCCTCCATTAAACCTAAATTTCTCATAAGTGTGGCCTTATAACTCATTAAATACATTAATTTTCACTATTATTTCAATCAAATATTGCAAAATCATCATATAAACACTTAAATAATATAAAGCATATAAAAACCCTAAAATCCCAAACTTAACATCTCATGACTTTAAATTTAATAAAATTTAGCTAAAGATATTTACTCATTAGTATGGTAAAGAAGATTAGAAAGTAGATTCAACCCATTTTATTCCTAATCACATAAAGATTGAAAAATTCTTGAGTTAGGGCTTACTTTTACTATTTAGCATCAAAACTCCCAATTCTTGCTTAAACCAAAAAGAAAAAGGAGAGGATTTATAGATAATAAAGCTCTTACCTTAATTAGATGAAGATTTTAAGGAAGATTAATCCTTTATTTGATTAATTTTAAAAAAGCATGGAAGAAAATTTGAAGTGGTGAAGAAAGTGTAAAGAGAATTAAAGGTGAGAAAGTGTCTAGGGTATAAAATGGAGGGAAAACGGTGGCTGAATTGTGCAAAAAAAAAAGGAATAATAGTAAAGGTAAACTTGAAAATATTTTCTAAATTTCTTTCATATTCATATACTCACTAGTAATAACTTCAAACTTCTATGCTTCCTATTTTACTTACTTTTCCCTATTTAAATTCTCTAAAATATGCTTCCCTAATCCTAGTAAAGAATTTAATTTATTTTACTTAGTATTTTATCTTTCTCTACTACATTAAAATAAAAGAAATTTCAAAGTGGACATAACTTTTTTGCTACATCTTTGTTGGCTAATTATAATTTATCAATTGAATTAATAACTAGTGTTACAAAAAATCTTGGTGACCATAAGTAAACAAAAAAAATTATTAACATATCTTCAATAATAATAATGTGCATAGCTTTATTAATCTACCATCCTTCTCCATCAGGAAGAGAAAATTATATTTGTCATAATTAATTAACTTATAATTCTACAAAGAAAGAAAAGCAAAGAAATAGATAGAAACTTTATATACATATATATAAGTGTATATATATGTATACACATACACATATACACCATAAAAAATAGGCAAAAGATGCAATAATAGCTTTATTGAGACCTATTCCTTTATTACAAGTTATTTTAGCCATGTTGGCAATTCATACATATCCATACTCATGGATGAATTAGAGAATCTTGCTAGTTGATTAGAAGATGAAGGTGCTAAAAGATTAAGCTTAGTTGTTGCTTTTGGCAAGGTTTGAAAGATTAAAGAAAGAGGTTTTAAAGAAGCAATACAAAAGAGACTAGAAGTAAAAGGCTTTTATATTAAATTAAATTACAACTATTTCATGTTATTCTTGCTTATTTTTTATTATATTTAAATATGGTCAATTAGGATGCAAATAATCCAAAATTAATTAATATCTAAAAACTTATTATTTTGAACTCATTCAAATCGAAGCACCTAATTCACTTAATTTAATCCATAAAATTTCTTGTATTTTGTAGGTGGTTAGTTTGAGTTGATTTCCATACTTCTAGCCACCCTTATAACTTAGAGAAATGAGGCAGTAGCATAGTAGAAATCTAGCATGGACAACTCTAATTAGTGGTGGCATAATAAAGTGAAGTAGAAGAGAATTGTCTTTCTTTGAATCTCTAATACAGTTGCTTGCCTTGGGCTGCACTTGCGAAAATGACAAATTAAGTAGGGGAAACCTAGTTTTAATTCAAATTGTGATGGACTTAGGATAGATTTTCCATCCTAACTCCAAATGCTAAAACACACCAAAACACTTACAATGGTTATGGCAAAACTTCTATCCCAAGCTAGTCACAAGTTTATGAATTTTTTTCAATTAATGAAATAAATTTTTAAAAAATTTATATTTTTCAAATCATCTCCTAATTTTAGAAAAAATAAAAAATTTACATTTAATTTTTTAATTATTGAAATTAATTTTTAAAAATTTATATTTCTCAAATCCCTTCCCATTTTCAAAAGAAAAAAAATTAAAGTTAGGAATTAGGATGGTTTCTATTTTGGATAAGAATTCTTTCTCAAATTTTATCATAATTTTTAAAAAATTTTAACAAAGTTTTGACACACAAAATTCATTGCAATTCCATCCCAATTTGGGATGAAAATTTTTCAATTGCAAAATCACTATTTTCTTATAGTATCTAATCAAACTTAACTTAGACTTATTAGTACTAAATGTTTTAGCAAGAGCAGAATAATTTTGGTGTGAATAACTCTTATCTTAAACTATAAAATTCTCAATCATGAATACAATAAGATTAAGTTTTACGCTTATCAAGTCAATGAAATGGATTCGAGTCTGCAAGTTCATAAAGAAATGCAAACTATAACCTATAAAATGTGAGTTTATTTAAATTCAAACTTAAAGTAGACTGATCCATTGAGTTTACAGTCTATAGAAATAGGTCTATTTTTTTTAAACATTTTTACATTTAAACTAAACTAATATTCTACATAGAACTCTATCCAATTAATCTAATACTCACTCTCAAACTTTATTCTTTATCTTTCGAATCAACCTAACTTAAATGAATTATTTCTAAGTTAATAATTTTATTCTTAATTAAATAATTTCAAATTTAATTAATTTTTATTATCATTTATTCAATCTTAAATTATTAGTATGAATTAAAAATATATTAAATATGTGATATTTGAATTTACAATTATTATTTTAGTTTTAAAATTACTTTAAAAGTTTTAATTTTTTTTTTAAAAAGGAAAAACTTATAGATCTAATCTATAAACTTTAGGACTCAGACTTTTATTTTAGAAATATGCAATTTTTGCAAATGAAACCCAATTCAATTCATTTATGGTTGGTCCATGGACAAATCGGATAAATCTATTCAACAACTATAATATCAAACAATTTAAAGAAAGTTAAAGGATAAGATTATGTTATGTCAAATGTAAATTTCAATTACTCCTTTTTAATAAATTAAAAGAAAGATTTGGTAGGAATACATACTTAACAAGTATATATAAATTATAAACATATATCAAAGTTATTATTGTGTGTGATCTCAACATATAAAATTTAGGTATATGGACTCATGAATTCTTAATGTAAATGTTATAGACTACTTAATGGTATATATTCTATAAAAGCAAATGTCAAAATGAGGTGAATTAGTAAAAAGAAGCTTAGTCATAAAACTACAAGATGAATGATTAAACAAGCAAGAAAAAATGTGTAAAGATATCACAAAAAATGATTCACAATTTTATTTTATTAAGAATAATGGAAAAAATTTCGCCCAACTTCAAAAAAAATACTACAAAAGAATATTAAAAAATTGTAGAATAAGATATTTAATTATTCCATTACAACATGTCTCAAGCCAATAGTATTAAAAAAAGAAGTTTTTTACTTTTAGTTCCTTTAATTCTTTCTTCTTTCTATTTATTTATCTAACTATCTAGTACTCCTTTCATTCCTTTTTAAATATTATTTAAGGTAATATACAAGGATTAAAAAATAATAAATAATCTTAATTTTAAAAGAGATGAGTTGTAATTTCCTAATATATCATCTATTAAAAATTAATTTGTAAGTAAAGTTATTGAATATTTATTTAAATAGTAGAAATAATTTTTGAAAGAAGATAATAAATATAATTTTAATTTCCTAAAATAATAAATAAATAAAAATAATATTTTTTCCTGAAACAATAAGTACAAGTACATTGAAATAACATTTTTCTCTAAAAAAATACATAAAAAGAAATGAAGGAAATATCTAAGGACAAACATATACCTCCCAACTTGCATAATCATATTTTATGATATGTGATTCTTCTATACAATAAATTCATATAAATATTAAATATTTAATGTCTTACATTAAATTTTATATTTTTTTAGAAAAAAGTTATATACCTTCCAACTTACATAATCATATTTTATGATATGTAATTCTTCTATACAATAAATTCATATAAATATTAAATATTTAATGTCTTGCATTAAATTTTATATTTTTTAAAAAAATTATTCACTTTAATAACTCACAATTTTTCAATAAAATTAATTTATGCATATATTCAATTTTATTTGATTTATAATAGAATTCACTATTCCCCTAGCATAAATGGGAATGACAGCTTTAGGATTAGCATCGGTAATTGAATGCAGACTTCCACAGCAATAGTTGAATGCGGACTTCCACTATCTCCCATCGGAGCGGACAACAGTGGATGGGCAACCCCTCATGTTGGCACTGACAAACCTAAGTAGCGGTAGTAAAAAGTAGTTTTTAATAAGCAAAATAGCATGAACAGAAACATCACAAGAAGTAAGAAAAATAGGCGAGCAATGCCTCAATGACATATTGTAGTAATGGCGGGGAGGAAGAAGAAGACATTACCTAGTGAGGCACTGTCGAGAGTGGGAAATAGCAAAGTAGTTTACTTTGCAGAAGCTTCGGAAATGGTGGCTATGGGTTTCGCTTTATTTAGTTGTGGCACTTCTCTCTTGTTTTCTCCTGAAATCTGAGGAGAAATTTTTTTCGTAGGACCCATCTAAAATTTTCCATGCAGTTTTCTTTCCCTTGCATTTTCTTAAGCAAACCAAACAGGTGAAAACAAGAAATTCTACCCCATTTTCTCCTACCAATTTTGTTTCCCCCTGCTTTTGTACCTATCTAAACAACCAATTAGTTTAGAGTAAAGAAGTTTTGAACTTCACAAGCAAAAACACAAGTTAAATTGGTTTTAGTTTTTTTCATATGTCATATGCTTACATTTGTACTTATTTGATGCTATAAACCAATGTTTGACCCAAATTTAAATGGTAGTTAATTTTTTGATAATTTTTTATTTCACATTATTTTTTATTTAAATAAAAATTGTTATTAATTTTTATTATTTTTTTAAAATTAAAATTCTTTTTTTTTATACAACAAAATTAACTTATAGTAATAATATCGATTTCGATAACACTTTCTCAATCATCAGTATATAGTTAAAAGTCATATGGCATGAAGTCTATATACTAAAAAATTGTCATTGATTTACAATTGGAAAAAAATAAAAAAAATTAACTAGTAATCAATGACATTATCATTGATATAGAGCAATAATTTTTACAAAAAAACTAATATTTATTTCGATAACACGTGCCATCAATACATTGTGAATAAATAACTATACATAATCAAAAAATAAAATAATTAAATTTTGAAAAATTACTAATGACTCAATCGTCAATAAAGGATGCTTAGGAAACTAAGATGCAAATAACTAGTGTCTATTAAACTTGATTCTATTTCGACAATATTATTGTAAATATAACATGTTTTAGAAAATTTAAAAATTGAATTTTTACTTTAATTCGATGATAATGTTATTATTACAAAATTTCTAGGGAAATGAAAGGATTTGGGTTAATGCCTATTTTTCGAAGAGGTTATACCGACAATCCAACAAATATTGTCGGTATAAGCATGTAACATAAATTTTGGCAAAACACCGTTTCTTCTCATTTTACACAATACAACTAAAAAAGAGAGGAGAATTTCTCTATCGTTTAACTCATTTCTTAACTTTCTTTCTTATTTTCTTACATTAGTTTTGCATATTATCCAAATTATGCTATTATTCTTTTGTTCATTTTTTCATTATTCCATTAATGTAGACTAAAATTTCTTAAGTACTCTTGTATTTGAAGTTTTAATTATGGAATGTGGCATGCTACTAATGTAAAATTCTTTTACTTTTGTAAAATTAGTTATGAAATGTGTAAATTGGGCTTGATATATTTGTTATAGTATTCTGCTTAGATATATTATATGACCTTGATATATTGATAGTAGTGATATATTTGGACTTAGCATAAGAATTGTAACTTGAAATTAGTATGAGAATATTAGGATGATATATTAATAGTTGTGTTATATTTGAACTTAACATAAAATTTCCAACCTAATGTCAATATGACAATATTAGAATATGGGTATAAGTAAAATTTGATTATAATAGTAAATAGGCATTAAAATTATATTCATGCAATGAAGAAGAAAACATTAACTAATGACCAAACATAAATTTTAAACATTAAAGTAATCTTAATATAAAAATTTAACAAATAAAGTTATGTTAATTTAATGAAAAAGAAGATATTAAAATGAATAAAATATTAAATAATGAAAAGATTTACATTTTAAAAATTAAATAAGAAAAGTGTTAAAAGATTAAAACTTGAACATAAATTAAGAAAAAAAATCGTTTAAGAGATATTTAGATTTATTTTTAAATAAAGCAGGGACTAATGATGAAAAATATTTCATGTAAAATTTACCCATAATATTAAATGAGAATTATGTTTATGTTAATTTAATGAATAAGAAAATATTAAATAAAGAAAAGAAATAAACAAACTTCAAAATTATAAATTGATAAAGGTATTAAAATTAAAATGAAGAAAATGTTAAATGATGAAAATACATAAATTTTAAATTTTAATGTAATGAAAATATTAAAATTTAAATAATAAAAATATTAAACAAAGAAAAATTGAACATAACTTAGATAAAAACACTTGATTATTAGAGATTTAGAGTTAATTTTAAGTAAAGGAGTGAATAAATAAAGAAAAATATTAGAAGTAAAGTTTACCTATAATATTGAATGAGTATTAAATTTTAGTTAATACTAAAGAACAAGGAGATATAAAGTAATAGACATTTAAGGTAAATAAATAAAGTATAAAATTCAAAAATAATCAAAATGTTTATATTTGAATAGTGAAAATATTAAATAATGGGATGGAAGAAATTAGTGCAAGAAAATAGTCACTATAAAAGATTTAAAGTGATTTTTTTTGTAAAATAGTGAATATTACAAGGTTAGTATAAGCAAAATATATCATACATAAATAAAGTATCAAAAGTGAAAATAAAATACTTAAAATTAGTATAATTGTAAAATTACAACAATTTTAACTTAAATATACTCTCATTATAACTTTAGGCTTGTTCAAAAGTTGGTTTGCCATTATAAACTAATTAACCATTGAATTATCCTATAAATTTAAATAGTTTAGAATAAGTCTTTTATTTATTGTTATTAACTTATCTGTTCATCATTTCACATTATAAAAATTTCATATGTCTTCCTTGTTATCTAAATGTATACTATATCAAAATATAATTTGCACATTTGGAGAACTATAGAGAGGTACTGTCAAAATTTCAACATTTAAGAAACAATAATGTGTATAATTTGAGACAATAACTATAAGTATATTTTGAATAAGATAAGGCCTTATCCTTTAGAGTTGGAATAAGTTAGATTTAAGACATATAATAAATATACATGCAAGATTAAATTATATAATAACTTGTGATGTTGTTAACTAGTGACAACCATATTTATTAACAAAAGCTTGATAACTTTATAAGATCGTCTATCCAATTAGCACTAGAATGGTGTTATGGCATTTGTTGTAAAAGTTAAAAATTACATCAATGATTAAGCTTTAATAAGATATCCATGTAAGATTTGTAGAAATGTGTTCTATCAGAGTTTAGAAACTAGGGAGGCGCTAATATGCACTATCGTTATATGCCAAAATTAGTTAAAATTAGTATATTACAATAATAATGTAATAAAGTGGCATAACCAGGTCATATCCCTAATGATCCCTTAACTTTATCTTTTCTAATTGAATTCCTAACAATATTTACATAATTATTAAATAATTAATGCATTAAGAATGAAAGTAACCAATGCAAACAAAATAAATGCACTACGTTGTATGAATGTTGAATGCTATATGCAAAATATAGGATTATGTAGTAATAGAATTAAGGGGATTTATGTGAATTTAAATTGAATTGAATGTATTAAACAAAGTAAAAACATAAAGTAAATAGATAGAAGCAAAACTAACGTAGTAAAATAGTCGATTTAAGGAATTGAAAACTCTAGTTTGGATTAATCATTGATCAATTAGGATTTGAATTTTCTAATTAATTCTTCAATCTTAGATTACTTAAAACCCCTGTAATAATCCATGAATCCTAAGCTAAATTACCATCTAGGATTTCATCAATTAAGATTAGTCAATTAAGCAATCATTATAATTCCTACGCTAGATCAAAAATAATTTAAAGATAAAATTTGGTTGAATTAAGAAATTAAATTAGAAACCCCTAAATTAATCCCTTAACCCTCTGTCCCTTTGTGTAAAATCGTAATTCACTAACCACAATTTAATATCAAAATAGTAAAGAAATTAGAAATCACAAGGATGAACGTCAATTATACTAAATCAACATATAACACATATAATCTCAAGAAATTAGCACATAGAATTATGGAAAGAGGAAAATTAATCAAAGAAAGTTAACATTATAATTCATAACCTCATAATCTAATAAAGGAGAGACTTAAACTCCTTCAATCAATGATAGGTTTAAGCTTTCATTAATGAAGAACAAAAGAGAAATAAAAAGAAGAAAAGCTATGCTGCTAAGTGCTATGTAAAAGTTTAGAAGTTTGATGAGCCCTCCTTTTTTATTTGACCTAATTAATCTAAAACCTTACTGGACATGGATGTATGCCTTTTAGAATTACAATAATGGAAGTTATCTAATTTTTAGAAGCCCAAATCTATTTTTAACAAGATAATTAACTCTAACAATTGTATCAATAAATTCCCACAAGTCTAATTTTCAACTAGTATAAGACTATTAAAATAAGGTAATTTGGAAAACCTTAAACATAAATTGTATGTCTCTGTCTTATGAAAGTTTAGGCACTAGTTTCATATTAATTTGACCTTTATAATTCTACATATAGCTCAAAAACTGAGGCAGGCTCAACTAGGGCAAAAATAAAACTTCAACTTTTCAGCCACATATGACCTCTAAAATGTCTAAACTCGGCTCGTGCCAAAATATAAAAGTTGTAGATCTATTTTTTAATTTTTTAATAATATAAAGTTTACCTCAATTCAATGTCCAAAGCTCAAGATATGACTGAAAAATAGAAATATATCAAAATCTAGCATTTGTCAAATAAATTTAAAACATTGAAAAATTAATAAAAAATTATAAAATAAAGCCAATTTTATAAAAATAAGCAAATGTAATACCTAACAAACATAAAATAATAAATATTTTTTTCATCAGGCACACCTAATAAACATTAGATTTGATCTGTCTTACATAAATTAGATTCATCATGCTGAAAAGGCTGCATCAACTATTGATACTAAAGGTGAGGCACTTCTTAATGATGCAAATAAGATGGTTAGCATTATATATAACTTCATCAACCTTCATTACACTAATCAAAGAGTTAAGTAAATGAAGATAGGAATGAGGGCATATTTCATGGTTAAAGCTCTAATAAGTTATTCACAGAACTCAAAACAAAATTATATCCTAATTGCATAAACTTTTTATCATTGAACTTTTTACATTTAAAAATGCTACATAAGTAAACTAGTAAGTCATTTGACTCTTTTTTGAAGTTATTGAGTGAAACATATCGTAAAGAGAATAAATTGTTAAGATCACATTAACATGCAAAGAAGTGGCTCAATAAATTAAAGTTAGGGTGCAAGTCAATTCATATTTATAAGTATAACTATGTGCTTTTTTGGAAAAAGCATGCTACAAGGAAGAACTGTCCAATCTATAAGGAAAGTCATTGGGCTAAAAAATATTAAAGGGAAAAAGGTACTCCACAAAATGCTAAGGTATTTTCTATTAGCCCCCAAGTTGAAATGACTATACAAATTAAGTCATATGTCAAAGGATGTAAGATGGCATCATATAAGATTGTAAAATAAGGATAAGGTCATGTAATATCTTGTTGATGGAGAAGTTTGGTAAGATTTTGATAGAAGTAATCCTGATCTTTTCACCAAATAGAGGAATGTTCAATTAAGACTAAGTGCAAATAGATTCAATCCTTTTAGTATATGATTCTGTTTAACAACTTATGGCCAATGGTGGTGATAGCTTACAATTTATCACCATGGATTTGTATGAAAAAAAAATTTATATTGACTTTATTAATCCTTATATTGCAATCTCTAAAAAAAATATGTAAATATATTTCTAAAATTGTTAGTAGAAAAGTTCAAATAGTTATAAGAGATAAGAATCGAAACTCAGGATGCTACTAATAATAACATGTTTAAGATATAAGTACCATTATTATGGACTGTTAATAATTTTTCTACATGGAGTAGTCTTTCAATGTGAAATGGACCAAGGTACAAAGCATACCCAAGTAGCAATGAAAATACTCCATCAATGAAGGTTAGAGGAAAAACAATAAATATTGGTTATTATCATTTTTTTAGGCATCATAGGTAGATATCTAATAAGCATTTTAATGGCAAGATTGAGAGGAAACTCCTTCCCCTCCCTTATGGTAGTTTACTAGTGACATGATCATAAATCAAATAAGTTAATTGAGTCAAAGACTTCCTAGAAAAATACATGTTATTTAGTGAAATGAAATGGAAAAGAGGGGTTTGATGAACTTAATTAGAGAAAGAGGAGTATTTTTTTAGCTTCCCTACTGGCACACAAGGAAAATAAGGCACAACATTAATGTTATACATGTTGAAAAGAATAAATATGATAGTATTTTAGGCATATTACTCTAGGATACATATAAATCAAAGGATATCAATAATGCAAGACGTGATCTAACTTACATGAAAATTAAATCATAATTACATCTATATAAGGATAGGGATAAGTTGATAAAACTATATGCTAGATACACACTTAACATTAATGAACAATGCTAGTTCTAGCAATTCATAAAAAAATTCAAGTTTCCTAATACGTTTGCTAGTAATTTGAGGAAGAATACAACTAACAATTATACTAAAATCAAAAGGTTGAAATCCTTAATTGTCACATCATTATGCAATAATTATTAGTACTTATAATTCAAACATTCATGCTGAAGGAATTATCATGTTTGATTATTAAGCTTTATAATTATTTCAATTAAATGTGTGTTAAAACTCTAAATAAGAAGGATGAAAAGAATGCTAAGGAAGATATTGTTTTTATTCTATACAAAATTAAATAGTTATACTTTCTAACATCCTTTGACATAATGGTGCACTTAGTGATACATTTACCTGACAAAACATTGCTCAAAAGACCAATTCATTTTTAGTGGTTGTACTGCACAAAAAATACCTCAGAAAGTTAATGAATCATGTTAGGAATCATGCTTAATCTAAGGGTTCTATCATTAAAGGCTATATCGTAGATGAAGCATTAACATTTTGTTCCATGTATCTGCAAGGGATGGAAAATAAATTCAATCAACCTGAATAAAACTAGAATGCTATTCAAATTGGAACAAAAAGGCCACTATTAGTGTTTATATCTTCATGTCAACCATTGAAAAAAAAAATAATACACTTCAATAAAAGAGATTGGGACATTGTAATACAATATATCCTATATAACTATGCCAAAATCCAAAAGTATCTTAAGTAAGTCTTTTAGATTTTTAAATCTTTTGTTCGAAGTCCTTCTTATTTAATGAATAACTTGGATTTTGTGGTGAATAAATGAGATAACTACAAGTAAAAGGTTTTCAAAATCTATCTCAACTACATAAAATTGAATTTCATTCATGGTTTTACTCAAAAGTAATCCCATATTATATTCATTTCCACAATTTTGTTCTTTTTCATTAGTGATTTTAATATTGTTATGTTTAATCAATTTTACAAGTGTATCACCTACACAAGAATGGATCCTTAGAGGCAATTAGTGAGCTATTCCTATTTCCTTTTGGACTAAATTTCATGATCATGTTATGCTTAGCATGCATAATTAACATATTTTAATTTATGACTTTTTCTTGAAATTCCAGATATAAGACACAAAATAATGAGATTTCTATACCTAGGACTAATGAAAAATAATTTATGATTTTTTAAAGGATATCATTAAGTTAACTTATTTGAATAATTACTTTATGACTCTATGCAAGTGTAAATAGTTTGAGACCAACCATTGAACAAAGAAAATCATTAGTGATAAGAACATAACTAAGCACCTTCATCAATGCTAAATGGTACAAAGTTAATCATACATACTAGTTGCTTAAGCAAAATAAGTTTTTTACATCAATGACCTTCTTAAAAGACCCAACTAAAGAGTTATTGGTCATGTTATGCATCATGATATGTAGGATCTTCTGGATGATGATGTCAATGATCATGGAGTCCTAATATTATAGGAAACTAATTATCTAAACCTCACATTCACAATTGACCTTAGAAATTTAGACTTTATTATCACAATAATAATCCTTAATGTGTTTCATTTTCTGAGGATATTCTTGTTGACACACAAGATATTGACGACCTCATAAATGACAATGACATTTTAGAAGATAAAATGATTAATGATTACATAGAGAAGTAATAATTAGAGTTTAATAATGGTGTTGAAACTGACAAAAGAAAAGATAAGCATATTACGGTTAGTGATGGTGATTCAAATTAGGGTTTAGAGTCTTTTACTTTTCACATGTAAAAATTATGTAATGAACAATTTTTTTATGTTGTAATAAATATTATTTATGTTTTACCTAATGATTACCATTTTTAATGTTTCATAGCCATGATTATTATTCTACCTTCCCACTATGAAGGAAAACGTGGAACCCCCACCACCTTCGAGCCTTAACTGCCTTCTTCAGCAATGTGAGATAGGTAAAACTGAAATTACTATACTACTTTTTTTTACTTTTTCATATATAAATATATGTTTATGATTAACATGGTGTTCATTTTTTGAAGTTGCACCATATAAGAAATATCGCAACAAAATGAAAGCAATGGCCTTCTAACAAAAAATTACCGAAAATAAAAGTGAACCATTACTTGTTAAATTTGATAAAGTGACTTGGAATTTTATGGGAAAGAATTGGAGGCATTTCTTATGATTGATAGAAGTGCTTCGCAAGTAGTATTATAAACCATTCGACAAAAAGTATGCAGTTATAGTTAAAGAGTAAAAAGTAAGTGTTAGATGAAAAGTCGAGGTAAGTACTAACTTATTTTCTATGCTAATTTACATTTGATATTATCATTGTTTTATACTCATATTAAATTATTATCATTTTATACTCATATTTTATTATTCCATATCTTTCAATGCAACAATCATTTCAATTTGTTAATGTATCACAAAAGGAGATGACCTATATGATTAAGGGTATAGAGTGCACTATAGCCAATTAATACAAAGATTAAAGACACAAGTTGCATGCATATTTCATCAAGTAAAAGGATAAGTATGATCCCTAGCAAAGCACTAAGAGAAGTGATGCATGTAGTTTGATACTATAAAGTACAAGGTAAGAATAAGTTAAATAATACTACTAGCGTAATTTTTTTTTCATTTCAAGTTTATTGCTCTTGTAATTGTATATGTTTTGCTTAGAATTTGCAAAAGAAGTCTAAGAGAAATATAAATAACAAAGCACAAAAGAAGTAAAACAATTGCCATGGATCGAAAAGCATTACAACATATCAATATAATAAAGTATGCTAAGTTAACATTTCTCAAATTTAATACTATCAATGATAATTACTAATATTGTTTACTTGTTTTTAAAGCTAACTTAAAGAAATAAGGAGACAGGTAAATTGTAGTTGTTGATGGAGAACTAGTATAAGCATTAGGGTGGTGGGTTTCTCTAGCTGCTAAGGTTGACTATGTGATTAAATTTATTCTCATTTTTTAATTTTAATTACTTTTGAAAACTTTGTACTCATATTATCTTTTTTTAATCAACAATAAAATGGTGGGCTAAGTTACTTAGTTGTAGTTACAATTGTAATTGTAGTTTACTGATGCCTCTATTAACTCGATGGTAGGCTTGACACAAATTGATAAGTTTAACATTATCAACAAGATGTTAGACATTCATTAAAGGCACAAAAAAAGGCTTGATTGTGTGTTTACTAGGACTTCATATACCACCCTAAATAGAAACTCATTGATTTAACTTAGCCTCTTAGGCAACAACAGGATGCAAATTGCTTGAAGATATATAAAGCTACATTTTTCATGGCCAGTAAGTATAGGATGTGTAATAGTAGCACATAACATATCAACTATCAAGAGTAGTTACTGTAACACACTGAGTAACAGTTCAGGCACTATATAAGCACTTGCAAACTACACCCAGAATCACTTTAGCACATCCTACATCACCTCTTCCTCCTTAACTACTAGACGTTCATCCCTCACCATTATTCCTAAATTCATTATGCGACTACCTCTACCATAGCTTCGCAATGATAATGACATCGAAAATTACCTAATTTAAAGGCTTTTTCCATTAAACATTGACTTTTTTATTTGTTAAATTATATTGTTATATGCAGACATTATGGTGTTTTGTTATTATATATCATTTGTGATTTATGTTATATATTTCATTTTTTGTCTCATTTAGTATCATAATTCATATGAAAATATATATAAATTTTTAGTAATTATAAAAAATATTTAGGAATAATGATGCTCACTATTAATATCACTGAAATAAAATTATAATTAATTATAGTAAAAAATTTAATCTTTTTTTAATAAAAATTGGCAATACCGATGACACCTATCATTAGTATAGGTGTGTCCTTGTCAACTAATCCTATACCAATGACATGTTGTTGGTATAAAGGTCTTGCTACATCACTTAGACAAAGGCCACGTACTTTTACTTCAACAAAATTATTATCGATATAGCATAATAACAACAATATTTGGCATTGGTGTGCGTTTATCAAGCAAATCATAAATGCTTATGAATATATTGCATTGAGGTATAAATAATTTATCAAAGAAACCACAATGAAAAAAAATTGTATTTGTAATTTCCATAGAGATCACTTGAGATACCACAATTAATTCTCATTTTTTTAGTGATATTATTTTTATTAAGTAAAGAGTAAATACATCATTTGTGAGAATATATATCATCTGTTAGAGGAAGATTATGCGACATTTTGAATGTATTTATAATGTGGATTTGAGAGTGATTAAACACTTTATAATCTCTCTTTTTGATTCCTTTTAATAAATTTTGTTTATTATATTTATTTGTAAAGTAGGTTAAAAGGTAAATTATGTTGAATATATGTATCTTTTAATTTCATATTTCTTTTATCTTAATTTATATTAACTTATTGCTTTCACCTCCCATCACCATCTTGTATCTAAAATTTTTCCCAATGTTATATGTATTTATATTTTGAGTTTTTACTCAAGGCATTAAAAATCGAAGGCAATGGATACTTTACCACAAATGTAAATTGATTTGAGCACATCTCTAAATTTTTGAAAATTATTGCAAAAAAAATACTTTTCTTTTCAAGATGAAAAAATAGGTGTTCCCAACGGCAAACTACTCTTGGAACAACAAAAGTAAAGAACTTCTTCAAAAATCAAACTTATCCAACATTCATAATCTTGGATCCCTCAATTAAATTCGCAAAAAAATTCAAAAATCAAGTAAGTGTAAACTTCAAAAATTACATGGGGAAGAAATTGCAAAAGCCATCGATAATGGTTTCGCCATTGAGAGAATTTGTTCAAATGCACATGTTCACACTTTAGAATTGGCAACTTTCATGTGTAATGCACTATATATCCCGTTCGATTAACGGTTCTTAAGAAGCCTTATAATGCAATGGATATATAATTCCTTTCTTGTAATAAATTTAAATTATTTTAGTATTTAATGCAATAATTCATGATTGATTAATATTTAATTTTGTAAATTTTAGTTCAAAAATATTTATTATATTTTACAATAAATTAACATATTAATTCATATAGAAATATGTAAAAGAAAATATGGAATATTTTATAATTCTATAATTTATGAAAGAGTTATCCATCTAGTAAATTTTTTTTGCTATATTAAATATAAAAAAAGAAAAATATTTAATATCTTAAAATATGAAAAATATTTTCATATATTACTTAATTACGTGTCTATGAAAGTGTTATTCCTTATATAATCAACAATATATATTTTTGTACTAAAATTAAAAAATTAATTATCCATATATATATACATTTTATGAATTTAGAATTTTTCAGTATTTAATATAATAATTTTAGTTGATGATTACTTAATGTATGAAAATATTTTAATTATAGCTATTTTTAATTATAAAATACTATACTTAATGAGGATTTTGTTGGGACGTTGCATGTTCATGATTTTCACTAGTATCTTACTTCTCCATTTCTTTTTAAGTAATATTTTTGAAAAAGAATTATTCTTTTTTATATGTCACTTCAGGGAATAAAAAAAATTGATTATTTTTTTCAAATTTTACCTTTCTTACCTCCATTAAATAGCCAATCCCATCATTAGTATCAGTTACTATAATCTCTCTTTTAAATGTCGACAAACTTATTGCCACTCAACTACTCTAATTTCTCTTCTAAATATTTAGCATTTTAATAAGACAAATGCTAATAATAACCATTGGGCTTGTTGTCAAGCATTAATTATTAATATTCAATTAATTATATTTAATATTTTATTTTTATTTTTAATAATATAATAAATGAGAGATATTAATTTTAATAATAATATATTATTAAAATAGAATCTTAACACTAAATGTTATTCTAATATTAATTGTATCGTTATTTATTATATTATTAAAAAAAATAAAATATTAAATATGATTAGTTTGGAATTAGCATTTACCTTTTAATAACAAGATAATTTAGTAAAAAGAATTTAAGTTTTCATTTAACTAAGGCTATTTAATAGGTTCCTTAATACTTTTGCTATTAAGAAGATTGATGGATGATTGGACATTTTTGTTATTTATTGTGGTGTGTGGCATATTTTTAATTTACTATGGTACAAGAATTTGTCAATTCTAATGTATTTCTCCTTCTTATAAAAAAATTAATATTTTCCCTTTTCTATAATTAACTAAAATCATTGCCTAAATATAAGGTTAAAAAGAAAAAGGCAACTAATTCGAAAACTCCTTTAGAAAATAGAAGACAGTGGTGAACTGCACATTTAAAAGATAATTTATTAGAAGCATTAAATAAAAGCATTAAAAGTTCTTTAAAGGACAATTTATTAGAAATATTAAATAAGAACATTGAAAGTCAATTTCTTAATTAATGTTATTTCATCAAATTCTTTTAGAAATTGTAAATAACAATAAATGATGGATATTTTCTAAAGTAACAAAACTCTTTCAAAAAAAAATGGCAAAAACCCATAAGATCGAAGCGTTAAAGATTCACAAGGGAAAACTATGAAAGTTCGAGACAAATTTAGCTCAAAGACAGAATAGTTTGATGAATCTAACTCAAAAATATAACCAAAAGAAGGAAAAGAAAAAAGGTAAAGAACCTAGATTCTAATTCAAACATTGAATTAAAAGAATATGGTTCCCGCAATTTTTAAAACAATTCAGCGTGTGAATTTAAAAGAGAAATATATATATATTTTTTTAACTGAAATCATGCGTCTCGTTAAAAAGATTATATATTTTTATTTCTTTTAAATTAAAAGAAATTGACAGATAAAATATCAAGGGGTTCACATCCGAAATGGAATGCCTTGAACCGAAATCCTTTTCTTCAATCATTATATCTAAGTTTTAATATATATATATATATATATATATATATATATATATATATATATATATATATATATATATATATTAAAATTAACATAGGAAAAGCAAACCCTAAGTTTTTTTTTTGTTGGTAATTTGTTTATTTATTTATAGCATTTGGCGAAAGATGTAAGACACATAGAACATATATATAATTAGGAAAATTCTATGTACACATTAATGCATCAATTTACTTGCAATTCTGACTGCTAATTTGTTATCTATTACATGTTAGATTTAATTTTAAGAAAAACTAAACTTAATATCTAATAAAATTTAGTAGTACATTAATATACTACTGTATTAGTAATATATTATAATTTCTCCTAGTTAATTATTATCATATCTAAAGTTCATACCTTTATAAATAAGTAAAAAGATATTTTTGGTCTCTTTACTAAAATTTTAATCTTGTCTCTTAAATTTTATTTGGAATAAGCTTACCCTCTAACCTTGTAAAAATGCATAGTGTTACTTAACAAGTTAACACCGTAAGATTTGTTTAATAATGGTGCTTACACAGGATCCTATATGGAGCACATAAGTCATATCTTTTCATTCTTATGGCAAAAATGCATTTTTAATTTTTTAATTTTTATTGAAATTTCAATTTTATCCTTTAAATTTTATTTAAACCAATTTAACTTTTAACTTTTTAAAAACACAATCTTCCATTGTACTTTGAAATATTCTAAAGATAAATTGCATTTATATCTTCAAATTATCTTACCCACTAGAATAACGACCGAGGATTCATAACAATCATGTGATGCTATAAAAATGAATTTCCAAATTATGAGATTGTACTTATTCAAATTCATTGTTGTTAGGGGATTTCCTATATGCTCTGTACTTTTGTATTAATTTAAAAATAAAAAGTTCAATGAACCTAAACTAAATAGTATTGATTTTGTATGATTCTAGATGATGAAGAAAGATAGAAGTTAACAAATCCTCTTCATTGATTGTAATATGAAGGAATTTAATTTGAAAAGTAAATTTGATATAAATAGAATTTAAAGGACATGATTGAAACTTCAATAAAAGTACAGAGATCAAAAATATTTTTTTACCATAAAAATATGACTAAGGTGGGTTATGTAGGATGCCATATAAGTATTTTCATTTAAAAAAATAACAGTACTAAGTTGTTGACTAATATTGCGTATTTTTTGAAAAGTTAAATAATAAATTTACTTCAAATAAAATTTAAGAGATAATATTGAAACTTAAATGAAAATTAAAGGGCCAAATATGCCTTTTTATCTTATAAACATGTGTGTATTTTAATGACAAAGAAGCTTCAACCAAATACTTCCAATAAATATTACAAAAAAAAAAACTTCAATAAATTATACTAAAATAACACCTCTCATAAGGTCTTTTTAGGTTGTTTCCTTGAGGAAAAAAAATGCCATCTTGGAATTATTTTACTATTCCTATTAAGAGCTAATATTAAAATTGGTTAAAAATTAATAGATTGTTATTAATAGAAAATGATAGTGTATTTAAAAAAAGTGATTTTCTTTTGATTAAAATAAATTACTTTAGACTATATATTATATTCTCTTTCTCTTTACTTTCCTTCATTCTTTATGTCCTTTTATTTATCCTTTGTTTCCCTTAACCTTTTTTTTTTCCTCTCTACCTTTGCCATTTTTTTATTTTTTCCTCTCTTATTAAGATTGTCGAACAAGTAATATAGATTGGTCCATATAAACTTCAGTTCGTACAAATTGATCTGTATTATCTGTAAAAAAAAGTATTGAATTCAAGGATGTCTAATCTGTATCTTTGCTAATATAAACTACTCCATGGACTTTAACTATGAGTCTGTAGACTAGTTTATGTTTGCCCAGCCCACATGAACCAATCTGTGTTATCTGTAAAGAAAAAAAAAGGAACCAAATTTAGAAGGTTCGAATCTGTCAAAGCTTGTGGACTAATCTGTATTACTCACAAACTAGAAGCTATTTTACAATTACATCTCTTGTTTCTCTTCCCTCATCTCTCATCTTTTTCTTTCTCCTATCTTTTTCTATTTCTTTCTTTCGTAAACCTCCATTTACTCTAGGGATGGTAACAAGATAAGGCAAAGAAAGATGAACCTTATCTTATCACATCCATGTAGCTTTGTGCCTTACTCTGTCCTTACCTTGTCCTCGTTTATGAGGGAATTTGGTGTCTCATTTCCATAATTGTGATGTACTAGTATCCTTTGGAGAAATTTGACAACTACACTTGTAAAGTAGTTCACAGGTTCACAAACTTTAGTGAATTGAATTATTTAAAATTTAGTTCATTTTTTCTACATGCTCATATGGACTAGTTTGTACAAACCAAAGTAAACACATACCGGTTTACAAATTTATAATTAAAAATCACAAATTTATAAATCAAACCACAAATACAAATTGAACCGAACCATCTAAAATTTAATTTTTTTTGTGGTTTTAAACAGATCAGTTCAATTCATTTACTTTACAACCTTACAAAACATAAAAAATAATAAAAATAAAATATCTAGATTTAAATATTTTTTATGAAAAAGAAAGATTATGGATAGTTAGCATTAATTATTTTTCTTAAGCATCAAGAGTATTTTCTTATTACAAAATATTCGATTTGAATCATAATTACATATTAGTGAATTAAAGGAGAAGCTCTATTTAAAGGAGAAGCTCTATTAAATATTAATGAATTAAAACCTCTAAAATGGAGTAATAACTTTATATCATTACATAGCCTTCAATTACCCATCTTGAAAATTATCATCTAGGAAATCATTGAACTAACAAGGTAACCATTCGGGTCATCTTTTATCTATTTTGTAGTTACCCACAATAAGTTTGATTTGTTTAAAGAAAATACCAATTTTAAACCTCCTTTCTTCCAAGCTTCTTCGTTTGAAGAAGAAAACTCACTCTGAACCTTTTTCCCCCCTGCTTGGCTTATTCATATATTCAATAAATCTTGCAAAAATTTAAGAAAATAATGGAAAATTTAACGAGAGAAACTATTAAGTGAAAAAGAGGAAAATGAATAGTCCTGGAAAAAAAAAAAGGTGTCAAATATAAATTGATAAAATCTCATGGAATTTTAAGTGTAAATTGCCCTAGTTCAAATTGTCGTGGAATACCTATAAATAAAATTTGAGCTATCGACAAAAAAATTTTAGAATAGGAGTCAAAAAGTAAAAGGAATCGGCGAATCTCTGAATCCTTCGCTTCGCTCTGGTACGTCCATCTTCGCTTTCTTCTGCAACCATTGTTTTTAGGGTTTCATGTTTTTTAGCATAAAGTTTCACTCTTTCTCGCGTCCCACTGCGTGAACTACCTCGTCATCTTTAGGGATTTTCGATTTTTAATTGTTTCATTATGTTTCTTTGCTTCCCCTCTGTGTTCATTGCGAACCTTAATTGAATCGATTAAACCCTTTTTCAACAAATTAAGTCGTATATTGAGTTCGCTTGTTGTTTGATTAGGGGTAAGAATTAGTTGTAATTACTGAAGTGTCGCGATTATTAGTTGTTTTACTTAATTGTAGGTTATATCTGACATGAATTTTACCTGGACTGTGCTAGAACTTTAGAGTCCGGCGCCTTATCGTAATTCAAATCTTAAGGTTTTCATATTCTTCTTAATTGCTTGCTGTTGATATATTTTCGCTGCTTAATTATTTTCATTTTTCGTTACTTTGAATCTGTTGCGAAGTTTCTCCTAATTCCTTTCCTTTTTCTTTTTTCCTAATTGAGTACTGTTAATTGTACCAAAAAGGAATTGAATTAGAAATATTTGTCTGAGCCGAAGTTTGAAATCATAAATTTATTGTTTTTTCTAACCAGGCCTGGCATCTTTGTGCTTTCAAGATTCTTACATTCTAATGGACGACGGTGAGCTTGATTTTTCAAACCAGGAAGTGTTTTCGAGTCCAAATATGGGCGAGCTTCCAAGCAGTTGCTCAATGGACAGTTTTTTTGAAGAACTTCTCAAGGACACACATGCCTGTACTCACACCCACACTTGCAACCCTCCCGGTCCTGATTTTTCACATACCCACACTTGTTATCATGTGCATACCAAAATTGTGCCGCCTCCTACCGAAGACAAGGTTAGCACTGATGATACTGCTGAGTCTGCTGAGTCTGCTGAGAAGAAGTCAAAAAAGCGTCCTTTGGGTAATCGTGAAGCAGTTCGCAAGTACCGTGAGAAGAAGAAAGCCCGGGCTGCTTCTTTGGAGGATGAAGTTTTAAAATTGAGAGCTTTGAATCAACATTTGATGAAGAGGTTGCAGGGCCAAGCTGCTTTAGAGGCTGAAATTGCAAGACTCAAGTGCCTACTTGTGGACATCCGTGGAAGAATAGAAGGGGAGATTGGAGCTTTCCCATATCAAAAGCCAGCTAATTCAAACTTGCCAAACCCTAGCATGCCTGGCTCCCGTGTGATGAATCCTTGTAGCATGCAGTGTGATGATCAGGTCTATTGCAAGAGTACAGAGGGCACATCACTAAACGGGCAGGGATACAGTGGTTGTGAATTTGAAAGTCTCCAGTGTCTAGCAAACCAGAATTTGGGGTTCAAGGAGCTGCCTGTTTGTGAAGTTGGGCAGACAATCTCTAATATAAATTCTTCTACTACTAATAAGAGAAAAGGTGAAGTTTGATCATTATCTCTCCCTCTCTATTTTTGTCATTGCTTGTGATCTTATGCTTATTGGCCAACTCATTCTTTGGTCTTAGCGTCTTAGCTTCCTGATCTGCTGTCCAAATAGTAACAATGCTTGTGTGTGTGTGTGTGTTAGAGAGAGAGAGAGAGGAAGCAATAATTTGTCTACCATGTTAGCCATAACTTGTTTCTTTGGGACATAATGCAGACTTTTCTGTTTACTTAGGTTAAATTCCTAGAACTCGTAATTGTCGCTATGCTTTAATTCTGAGGGTTGATTGCTTAGTTTTATATTTTGGGAAGCTTTAACTTCTGTAATAATGCTTTTTTATCTTACTGTTTTGCGAGGAAATGTAAAACTTCAGAGCATGTTAGTTGGATAGAATAAAACGGGAATGAACATGGGAATGGCTGAAAAATTTGTTTGATTGACACCATGTAGTGATAGTGCCCATCCTTCCAATGAGGAAATTCTTGTTCCAGTACTAGAGTGGTGGGATCCTTATTTCATCAAATGATGGAATAGCCTTTTTTGACCATTACTCCTTATAGTATCGTAAATCTCAAAATCATCCATATGTTAATAAGACAAAGTGAACTTTCAAATACTCCTAGCTTAAGAATATTTTTCTAGTTATATCTAAGAATTAAATTTAAAATAGGATATTTGCATCTTGTATATAAGAAACATCATTTTTACAATAATAAAATTTTATACAAAATAAATTTTACTGAATAAAAATTTATTACGCTCTTTAAAAATAATTTTCTAATTATAATTTTGATGATAGAATTCAAAATATGATATTATTATTTATCATAAATATATATTGTAAAACTTTATTAATAAAATTAAAATTGAATAAATTTTATATTATTTTTGTATAAGAATATTATCAGCTATTCTCTTTTCTATCGTTACATCATTTTGCTGCACCAAAAATAAAGCTGGATTGCATTTATGTCCTTCCGAAATAAAATTATGGAATGCTCACAAAATGTAAGGTTCACTCTATTCAATTCCTTTTAGTTGCATCCAACCAAACAAGCCGTTGTCAAAGTTGAAAGATTGAGTGTTAAATGATTACAGCTGAACAGTTCTATAAACTGTATTCTTGTTCTATAAAAAGGGTATGGACATTGTTTACTTCGAATATTGTGATCCTCAACCCTGAGTTGGTTATAACTTTCTATTAATTCTGATGTGATGATTTTGGAGAATGGAAATTTGCTAATTCTTGTTCGTTATCCTTTTCAATTATCTAATGTCTCTAAAATTTATCAGGGGGAACACGTGGAGCAACAGCTGGTTGAAGAGCCAACGAAATGTTAATTTCACTGTCCCCATGGTACATACCATCCTTGAATAACTCATTGCCAATTGTGGCAACAGCTATCCATCTGGTTATATTGTACCCTTTTTCCCCCCTTTTGTTTTCAGTATTCTGTTCTTCCTTTTGACCCTCTGCTGGGTTATTGGGGTTGGGATGGCTGTTTTAGGATGGAATTCTAGCTTTACTGCAAATGGGGCTGGTTCAATCGATACGTAGTTCTCCTTTGAGACTGTGTTTGCAGAAACTTAGGTTCATATGTAGCCTGCAGAGATAGACATTGTGCCTTTCTTTCAGTCTCAGCTCGCCTCTATAGATATACTTTGCGGCCATTATCAATATTCCCTTGTCAATGGAGCTTTTAATTGAATAAGTATTTGAGTAGTTATATTATGTGCATGTTCTGTGAGTGAATGTTAAAGTGGCGTTTCACATTTTCTTAGCTCAGGAATTTTTTCCTGGCTCTAATAAAGAACATAGGGGAGATGTGTGTATTTGGTCTTAGAATATTATGTGCAGTGGACAGGCTTTAACAAGTGCTTCTTTTGTGTGTATACTTTTTTCCCCCCTCTTATATTTTTTATGTACTGGTCATGCTATATAACGAGTGCTTCTTTCTGTTTGTGTGTCTGATATTTTTTACTCCTTGTGAAACAATAAATTGGCTTGCATAGTTGCTGGAAAATATAGCATTTATGTTTTTTGGTTTGGTCCAATATTTTTAATGACTACAGGTTCTAACAAGTGCTTCTTGAGTGACTGAGAGAGAGAGAGTCTTTGTGTGTGTTAATTTATTTATTTTTTAACTGAAATCTGAATGGCATAATAAGCCGGCTTGTGTTTTTAGCATTTGGGGGGACAAAGGATGATCAATTTGCTTCAGGAAGGAATGTTGTGTTCTAGCCGAAGATCAACTAGGTTATGCTATTCCGCAAGATGAGAGAAAGGCAGTTATCTTATGTTTAAGAGGGCAGAGTAACTATGTCGATTGCCAACGGAACCTGCTCTCTCTAAAAAATGGTGAGAAGTGAACATGACAATAAAGTCCTTAAGGGGTGATTGGTTTGCGCATTTATACTCATCAAAAATCTTAACTGGGAATGACTCTTAGGGATCTGGTATTATCATGATTGGCTTAATTAAAATGATTTTACCAGTTACAATATTGTGTTTGAATAAAGCTTTATATTCTTAGAAATTGTTAAATTTCTAAAAATATTCTTGTCAAAAAGTTGACTATGACCATCGGAGCTTGGTCGGTCAATGGCAGTCAACTTAAGAAAGCTGACAAATCAATAATGATTAATGTCAGAAAATTGACAGGTAAGCGTGATCAATGTTACACAATCGGTTGGTCACGGTAGCAGGTTTATTAGTGGTTGCATGTGCCCCAGACGGTGGCAGGTGGTTTTTAATGGTAGCAACTATTGGTGGTGGCAAGTGATAGCGGTGGCAAGGTATTTGCCTTGTTTGGGAAACAGCTGATAGCTGTAGCTGTTAGCTGTTAGCTGGTTTGATTAGCTGTTAGCTGATAACTGATTGTATTAGCTGATTTGACTAACTGATTATATTAGCTGTTTGAATAAGAGTGTTTGGTAAAATTAACTGTTTATATTAGCTGTTTGCATGTAAAATGACATATAAGAGTATGAGTATATTTTATGAATTATTTGAGTATTTTTATTTTAATATTTTTAAATTTTATATATTAGTCTATATTAAATTTTTTTATAAATAATATATTATTATAATTTATTATTAAATTATTGGATATTTTTAAAATTAAATAGTTTTTATAAGTAATATTATATATTTATTCTATTAAATAACTTTTAAAATTATTATAATTTATTATTAATTTATTAGATATATTATAAATAATATATTATTATATATTAAATATTTTTTAAAATTAAATTAATCTACTTTTTATAATTATTAAATTTTTTAAGAATTTTTAGAAAGGACAAAATGAAAAATACGAAAATTTATTTAGGGTAATTTGGTCATTTTTCAGATAAGCTAATTGAAAAAGCTCCTTTTCTTAGCTTTTTCATTTTTAGCATTTTGGGACCAATCAGCTGATTCAATAAGCTGATTACCAAACACCAAAATCAGCTTATTGGCAAGTCAACCAGCTGATTTTGGTCAAACCAGCTAACAGCTAATGAAAAAGCTGTTTACCAAACATGTCCATTAATAGAAAGATTGTGGATTTTTTTTTTTAAAAAAAAGGCATTTTCAATGGCTAAGATCGTAGAATTCTCATTTTCTCTGTTCGGGTAATTTTTTTAATTATACACGTTTTCAGGTTTTTTTTTTATGGAAGATTAGAATGTCGAATTTTCTTGAATATTTCTGAAAATGCAAAATTAGAATTTTTCCACGTTTTTTCAAATTTTTAGTAAAAATTCAGACGTAGCCTCTGAATTTTTTTTTAAAAAATAAATTATATTGGTCTTTAGCCCTTCCAAAAAATTTTATCTGACATACGTTAAAATTTGCTGAGAAGATGCATTTTTGTGGTAGTCTTCAATTTATCCTTGCTGACAAGACAAGTCGGAGGAATATCCTGCGCATTAACATATAGGCAGAAACAAGTAAGCATCGATGGCAAGTGATACTTGTCATTACTGATGGAGGATGGCAAAGTGATTAATACATTATGGTGAAAGCTTGCAAGCAAATAAGAGCTTTGTTTTTTCATTCAGGTTGTTTCATGTATTTTGATGCCTACTTTTTCTTTTTTGTTTACAGGATTATGATGCGCCCTCCAAATTTTAGAATCCTATTTAGAGCTTTGTTTGTAAACCATAATTTTCCCTTTTCAATGAATATGTGCACTGGCGTCTAAATATAGTAGTTGTATTTGAAGGAGGGTCGTATACAACCAATTTGAATATTATAAGGTATAAAAATTGTAATTAAGGATAGAGTTTAAATAAAAGGCTAGTCTCAATAGAACTTGTATCATTAAAGCACCTGGAGCGGAGAACAAATAAATGTATGTGTGATTTACGAAAATATTTCAATATTTTAGTTTTATTTCAATGGAAATTGTAGTATCATTAAAACGCCTAGAGGTACGAGCAAATAAATGTGCTTGTGTTTTGTGAAAATAGATTTTACTTTAATTTTTTTGAAAACATTTTTATTAAATATATTTTTTTTTATAAATGTGTGATTTATATTTAAATATAATTTTTATTTTTATTTATAGGCAATAACATAAGCTTGTTCGTATAATTATGTTAAGGTAGTGGATCGTGATTATAAACCAAAATGTGACTAAATAATATACATTAACAATAGTAGTACGAAGAGTAAATATCAGATTTTATATACAGAAAAAACTATAAAATCTTTAAAAAAAATAATAAATATTATTTTAGCTAAACATTTTCAGCGGCTGGATAATAATTTGATGAACAATAAAAGTGAAGAGTGATAGTGGTGCAGGGGAGATATAAATCTTGACGAAAGGAGTGAACGAAGAGTGAGGATGAAGATGTGAGTGGTAGTAGTAGGCTATGACCCTTACTGATAACCAGTAGTGGGGATGAATAATAATAACAAATGTGGACTAAGAGTGACAACATAGGTGGTGTGTGAAAGAAAATTAGACGGTTCAGATAAAGATTGGCAATGATTATTGGCGGGTGAAAATAGAGGTGATAATAATACTTGCAATCTTCTATATTAATTTTAAATATTTACCATGTAGAAATGGAAGAAAAATTTATGGAGATGCCTATTTGTTTTTTAAATATTCAGATATTAAGACTTCATTATCTAGAAAATGCACCCAATAAAAACCATCGGAACACATTTTCTTACACTCCTCTCTTTTCAAGAAAAAGAGAAAACAGTGATTACAAACACATCCTAAATCTCTCAAAATAGTAATAATTCAACCAAAATGCAATCTCGGCTCCAACTGAGTTCAATAATAATAGAGGATTAAAATGAAAGCAAAACACTGCCTTGGGCTCCTATATTAATCCATGGTTGGCCTCAATCATCAGCAATCCACCCGTCGTCATCACCATCATCATAAATGCTCTTGGCCATTTGCCAGACCTGGAAAGAGTTGTCCTCGGCTACACTTGAGATAACCCATGGCAGATTTTTGTTCCAAGAAAAGTCTGATATTTTGCCTTTGTGACCGCCGTGGGAAAAGAGAAGCTCAGGAGGACCATCCTCTCCATCTCCCTCCAACTGCTCATCCCCAACCCTGAGTCATAAAATAAAGCACCAAGAATAACACGGGGATAAATTCAGTTCTTCTGTTTTTCCTTCAAGTGTGCTCAGTTTAATTCGCATGCAACTTTAAATAATCATAATGGAACAACCAGATCTAATATATGAAGGCGATAGCAAGGAAATAAACTAGACATTCAGTAAAGGAGTCCGTTGATTTTGAATACCTGTTAAGGTCCCAAACCATTAGCCTTCTATCAGCACCAGAAGATGCCAAAACAGCGTCATGATTAGGATCCCATTCCACCTGGAATACCTCGTCTCTGTACATATTCAAAATAGATTAAATCAGATGGAGAAAGATTCTTCCTACAAGAACCAACTAATATTAAAACAAAGACTGTGTAGACTGGAGTCAAAGAAATCAACAGCAGTGTAGAAATTTAAAAACATGTTGTAACACTAAAAACATACGTGTGACTACTTAAAGCATGCAGTGGGACCGTCAGCTTCCGCATGTCAAAGAGACCAACAGTAGTGTCTGAAGATGCTGTAGCCACAATCCATTCATTGTATGGATTAAAGGAAAGAAAGTTCACCTAAATCAAAAGAAGCAAAAACGATGCTATCAGTAGCACATCATACCACAGCAAGATGTTTCCTCGGCTGACTAAACTCTAACACCGCCCCCACCCAAAAACAAAAAAAAAAAGAAAAGGACAACATACGGGAAAAGAAAGTCAGACTACAACGATATAACAGGACTGACTATATTTCATTTTAAATGGCAAAAAGTTTCTACTTAAACACAAAACATGAAGTGATAGTTAACAAGCGTGCACTTTATGTAAGAATCGTGGGCCATGGAACAAGTTCATAGTATAATTGGAGTTACACGAACAAAAAACCATAAAGAATGCAGTTTTTCTAACAAACTTGCCATTTTCATACAGGCTAAGAATAACTGAGGGAAAGGGTGCATAGATAGCTATAACATATATATAAGTTGCATCTGCAATGCTGCAAGACCTTTGGCTTGTACCTTGGGTATTCTTCAACCACTATTTTCAAAAAGATGGCCATTAAGAGTTCATAGCAGCGGCAAAAACTCCACACCCTGCCCACACCTAGGACATAACCACATCATGCAAATAGTCTGGGTATCTTTCTCTTTTTGTGTTGTGAGAAAACCTTTCAACTTTATAAATGTTTTGACAAAGATGTTACTGCAAGGACAATCAATTATTTTTCAAACGGCATCTGCATCTGTAGTATAAAAGGTCAAACTTATACAGCTAATTGCATCAAGAAACATAATCTGCACAATCACAGGGCACAAATGCCCAGACTCCTTATGTTGATTTATTGTTTAACCATTTTAGATCAAGGCTTGCACTATATATCTACTTTACATGGTTGATGAATAATATTTCTCTAATCTCTACAAAGATGTTCTAATAACGGCATTACCTCACTCTCATGAAATTTGACTGACTGTTGGGTTTGCTTTGTTCTCAAGTCCCAAATTATCAGCTGACGATCATCTCCAACCGACCCAAATATATCCTCATTCTTTGAATGCCATGATACATCATTAACCGAACTTTCATGAGCCTAAAATGATATTGAGAAGTCCAGTTTTGTTACCAAAGCATCAAAAAATTGTCGAAAAATCACCAAATCTCACGCATCAAACATAAACAACTAACATTGACTTCAGTATTACCTCATAAATATGAAGTGCATTAAGCACTTTCTCTGGAGATGTAGCTGACACGTCCCAGAAGCAGATCTTTTGGTCCAGTGAAGCACTTAAGAGATTCCCTTCCCTAAAGGGGCTCCATGATAAACCATAACCTTCTTTATCATGACCCTTCAACCTCAATTCAGGATCACAACCATCTCCTTGTTGCTTTCCGAGTTGTTTGTCACAATCAAACACATAAACCTCGGCACCACTAGTCTTAGCGCCAATAATCCGGGGGTTTTGTGGCATACACCGCGCTCGATTCACCTCCCCGTCAACGCGAATATTTTGAGTAATTTCTATCTACAAAACGACCAAAAAGGTTAAACAAAAAAGGTCAACAAATTATTGACGAATTTCATCGAACACTTTGTACCCACAAATCAATTCTGCAAAAAACCAAGTATCAGCTAACCCGAACCTTAGGAATAACTGGATTCTCAGCATTGTTGTCAATGATGGACTCTGATGTGCTCTTGGGGAGAGAAGCGTCGGCAATCATGAGGAAGTTGGGGAAATCATCGGAAGTGTGGGTGCCGAGGACGAGCTTGTGAATGTTGAACGATGCGTGAGAGTGAGGCTCTGGGGACGATGGAACCCAGTGGACAGTCAGAGAAGGCCATTGAAGAGGGTGAGAAACAACAAGGTCGTACAGGAAAGGGGTGTTCTTCTTCCATACAGCGAACTCTTCTTCCACCTCTTGCACTTCCATATCTTCCGCCATTTCTCTGCCATTCCCTCCAAAAAGCGCTTCGGAACCTGCTTTCATAGGTCGAGGAGGCTTTTGCCCGGCTGTTTCATTGGGCTGGGCTCTGAGGTTCTCAAGCGCAAACCATTTTTCCAGAGACCCAACCCGATCCACTTCCTTTGATCCAAGAAAACCTTATCCATTTTCCGTATGTATAATTTAATTATTTTTTGTCCACTCCCTGACAAAAATCAAGTGATGTGTAAAAATATTTTTCTCGTTCCTGCCGTAACACTGAGATTAATATTACCTTTTTTTTATATTTTTGAAATTATTGTAACGTCATAACTGAGGAATTGTTTGGTTCATAGTAAAAGTGAGGAAAATTTTAGGTTTGTTTGTTTATTATTTTTAAATTTTTTTATTTTTAAAAAGAAAATTTTTTGTTTGGCAAACTATCTTCAAATTTATTATTTTAAAATTACAAAAATAAATTTTAGATTTTTTTAAAAAAATTAATTCTTAATGATAGTTTTATAATTAGATGAAACTTTTACTTATTTATTTTACCAAACATCATCTATTCATTATTTTTCTAGAATTTGAAAATATTTTTTGAAAAAAATTCAAAGATAAATTTTAAGAACATATTTTAAAAATAAAAATAAAAATATATCTAAATACACATTCTAATTTTCAAAAAATAGAAAAGAATTAAATTGTTAAATTAATCATTATCCATCAAATTGAGAAAAATAGAACTCCCTAACAAATATTATTTCTCATAAAATATAAGAAATTACTTAGTTATCCTCTTTTAGATAAGTTATACTTTCTATATTTTTTTATAAATATAAAGATAAAGTATGTATTTGGATATATTTTTGTTTGTGTTTTTAAAAAATATTTTTAAAAATCTTTTTTCTCAAATTTTTTTTAAATTAAAGAAAAGAGTGGTCGGTATTGTAAATAAGAAAATATTTTATTTAATTATAAAACTGACATCCAGTATAAGAAAATAAGTTTAAAAAATAATTAAAAATTATTTCTATTTTTTTTAAGATTCATATTTAAAGTTATAGTTTTTAAAATCACATTTTGGAAAATAGTTGTCAAATAAGCTTTTCTATTTTTAAAAATAAAAAAATTATTTTAAAAAATAGCAAACAAATAGACCTAAAATAATCCTCATTAAACTTATTTAATAATAATTAAAATTTATTAATTTTTATTATAATAATATTAAAGATATAGTAATTATTTTTTTAACACTTCTTGAAAAGTTTAAAGTTGAACCAAATAAATTATAAGAAGTTACTTTTTAAGAAGTATCACACATCCTAAAAAGTTTACATATGAAGCTATTTTCTAAAAAATATAGAGCCTATTTGTTTTTTATTTTTAAAATAATTTTCTATTTTTTATTTTTAAAAATAGAAGAACCTATTTAACAATTGGTTTTCAAAATCTATTTTTAAAACATTATTCTCTACATATGTAACTTAAAAAAATAGAAATAATTTTTAATTATTTTCTAAACTTATTTTTTTATTTTGAATGTTAATTTTGTAACTAAATGAAATATTTTATTATTGACAATATTAATCATCTTCTAGTCTTAATTTTGCTTTAATTCAAAAATAATTTTTAAGAATAAGAAAATAATTTTTAAAAATTGTTCTACAGCTTTTAGGAACAATTCTTGAAAATACAAAATAAAAATATATCCGAACACACTCATAATTTTTGTAAAAACTTATTTCTCATATAAATCAAATAAATTCTAAATAGATAATATAATACGGAAAGCAATTACCAGATTTGTTAAAATATAAAATATAATAATATTTAAATTTTGAGTATTATGATGTAATTAAAAATATTTTTGCAGGTATCTTCCTTACTATATTCATCAGCGTGATACGCAAAGAGAGAGTTTGAAGCTCACCCTTGACTCTTTCTTATGAAAAAATTTCAGTGTTATATTGGTTCTAATTCCATATAAAAGTTATCAAATTATTATTTTTTTAATTTAGTAATATAATTTTCTTGAAAATAACTATTTTTTACTAAAAATAAATTACTTTTTACCAGTTTAAATTACTAAATTAAAAAAATAACAAAATTTGCAATATTTATATAAAAATAGTACTGAGTTTTTAGTATTAATATAATACTAAATTTTTTTTCCCTTTCTTAGCCCTGTGTTCGGAAGAATACTACATTAATATTGAAAATTTAATGTTGCTCTCGACCAAATATTGCCAATTGTGTTAGTTTTCCACTTCAGCATGATAGAAAAGTATTTATTTTTTATAGCAAAACTGCTTTTTTAAGAAAATTAGATTATTAAATTGAAAAAAAATACAATTATAAACACTTGTATGATAACAGTATTGAATTTCCAATGTTAGTTTTTATACTATACTTGCATGTCGTGGAAAAAAACAGTATGTAAAAAATAGGTAAAAAATAAAAAATACTTTTTCATATGTTGATTGGATGTATTAAAAATATGTGAAAAATAGTAAAATATTAATTTTTTATTTAATTTAATTAAAATTTTTAAAAATAATTTATTAGATGATAAAATTACTCACGTTGCAATTCAATAAAATTGTTTAATAATTTTGCAAAAAGAAAATTATGTAATTATAAAATTTTGTATTCTTTTTTGCAAATATCAAATGAAAAAAAATACTGATTTCTAAATTACTTTTTCCATTTTTTTTAACATTCAAACATTAAAATAATTTTTTTACAATCTTTTCTATCCATTTTTTTTTTCATAAATTAGAGAGGCCGACATGGTCTATGTTTTCACACCGATCAATTACACATTCTACCTTTCCTTTTCTGTCCAAGATTATAATCTTCGGATGGACACAAAATGCCAAGAAGGGTTGCTTCGGGAAATGGCCATCTTGCCCAGTTGTTTTCATAAACATGATAATGATAACAATAATAGTGGTTGGTGATCGCAATAAGCGTTGGCTTAATTGCGTCCACACGCTGACAAGAAAGAAAAAATGCAATCCACCTGGAAACAGATTAACTTGAAGGCCCCGCGGACGGTTAAGCCAATTCCATCGGGCATCAGATCGAAGCTTCATACATCGGATCAATTTTAAACCGAGCTACTTTTTTATAAGTCAATTTGTTATAATTGCAGTTCTACTCTCCAGTCCACATCTAATAAATAATTCCAAACAAGTTTTACGATCTACAATTATTGTTATTATTAACTTATAAATATTCAAATCAGCTTGGACCACTTGCCTATAATAATGAATCTAAATAAGATCAAATCCTGATAGTTCAATAATATGATTAATCTAGAAATTTATCCATAATTAATTACCACCAAAGTGTTTGATTTAGTAGCGTGGAATTATTACTTCTGTCTAAATGTTACGAATTCAATATAAGAGAGCGTTATATAATTGTTTATTTCATTCAAAATATTTCTGTTAATTTATAAATTTTATCTTCATTAAAATAATAAAATATATTTATTTTATGGAGCTTCGAATTCTAACTGTATCACTGGATAGTTAATTTGATTTTGCGTAAGAGTACTTGAGGATGATGACCCTAGGGAGATGATAGTATTCAGTTAATCAAGGATATGAATAACATAACGTATTAGCATTAATCTTTATTTTAAATAGGTACTAATTTTATAAATTATTAATATTATATTTCTAAAATATCCTTTTTAAGCATTAAAATACAATTATGAATTAGGAAGTTCGGAAGCATTAAAATACAATTATGAATTAGGAAGTTTGGAAAGGTATAACTTCATGATTGATTAACCAATTTTTACATATGACCACTTATTTTCATTCATCTTTCCATGATTTTTTCATAGAAAACAAGAAAATTTAGGTTCAATAGGGTCCACCTAATCATAAATATATAAATTGAGTTCAAAACTTTGAATAACCATAACTTTGTACTCGGTTGTCCGTTTTGGCCGAATTTTTTTTATTTCATATAACTTTTTCGAGATCTATGTGCTTATAAAAAGCTAAAGCCATTTTGCCCGCTTTGGTTAGTGAAAAAAAGGTCTTTTTCAATAATTTTTTTAATTTTTCTTTATTTTCTTATTATTTTTCTAACTTTGATCTCATTTTTATCAATTTAAATTTATTCGAATCTTATATTAAACTTTTGCTCCTTAACTCTTTTGGTGTTTAGTAATACCATAAAAATTTTCTTAACAAATAAAAGTACTAAAAAATAATATATTACTATTTGTAAACTAAATAGTAACATATTACTATTTCGTTTCAAAATAATAACACCAATAAAAAAATTTAAATAAATGGATAAATTAAGTCTAATTAACAATTAAATTATCAAATAATAGTACGTTATTATTTATTCTTTGGATAGTAATATGTTACTGTTTCGTTTTAAAATAATAACACCAATAAAAAATTTAAAATAAATAGATAAAACAAGTTAACAACTAAACTTTCAAAAAAAAAGATGCTATTATTTCATTTCAAAATAGCAACACTAACTAAAAATTTTAAATAAATGGATAAATTAAGTCTAATTAATAGCCAAATTGCTAAAACAGAGGATATCATTGTTTATTTACCAAATAGTAACATGTTATTATTTTATTTCAAAACGATAGCACTAACAAAAAATTTGAAAGAAATGTATAAATTAAATCTAATTAATAACTAAATTGCTAAATAATAACTTGTTACTATTTATTTTTTAAATAATAACATGTTATTATTTTATTTTAAAATAATAATACTAACTAAAAATATTAAATAAATGAATAAATTAAATTTAATTAACAATCAAATTATCAAAGAAGATGATATTACTGTTTCATTTTAAAATAGTAACACTAACTAAAAGCCCCAATTAAATGAATAAATTTAGTCTAATTATCAACTAAATTGCTAAATAATAGTATGTTATTGTTTGTTCTCTAAATAGTAACATGTTACTATTTCACTTTAAAACAGTAACCTAACAAAAAAATCTCAAATAAATGGATAAATTAAGTCTAATTAACAATTAAATTATCAAAAAAGAAGATGTTATTATTTTATGTGGAAACAGTAACATCAAACAAAAATTTGGAATACATGGACAAATCAAGCATGATTAACAATAAAAATTGATAAAAAAATAATATATTACTATTTTTAAAATAAATAGTAACATGTTTTCTTCTAGTGACATATTTTGTTTAATTTAAAATAGTAACACTAACAAAAAAATTTCATAAATAGACAAAATAAAGTATAATTAATAATGGAACTTAACAAAATAATGTGTTACTGTTTCCACAAGAAATAATAATATCAAATGAGATGTTACTATTTTATGTAAAAATAGTAACATTAACAAAAATTAGAAATAATCTGACAAATCAAGCATAATTAATAACAAAAATAAATAAAAAATAACATGTTTCAGCAACACCAATAAAAAAATCATCAATAGACAAAATGAAGTATAATTAATAATGAAACTCTTAACCAAATAACGTGTTATTGTTCCCACACAAAATAATAACATCAAACTTGATATTACTGTTTTATGTGGAAATAATAATATCAAAAAAAAAAATTTACGATAATTTCTACAATGTCTTCATTTGATTTTTCGACTTGCTCGATTGGGAATGTGCAATAATGGAATGTGACTCATCTGTTTTTATTTTTGTGCATTTTTTTTTCCTAATACTAAAGCATGTTGTTTGGGCTTATATGCATTTTGGTAAATTAGTCTCGGCAGATGCACTTAAATGAAAGAAAATTCGCTTGGAATATCTTGCTGCAATAAAATGCAGTAACTAGTACTAGCTTGATTTTTTTTTCTTAAAAATATGTGTGGCCTGAAACTTAATTGAAAATTCCATTAGTTTTATTTTTAATATTATTATAACTAAAAAATATTTTTTATAAAAATATATTTAAGTAGATAAGATAATATTTAAAAATATAAAATATTTAATTATATTAAATTAAATATTTCTATACTAAAAATGATTAAACATAACTATTTTATATAACATATATTTATTTCTATACAAGTAGGTATATATAACCAGGTTGGATCAAATTAACCTTATTTATGTAACTTTTATATTATATATTGGTTGTGATATTCTTTATCTTTTTTTATGTTAAATATTATTCCTATAACTTGTAACATGTCAATTTATCATTTCTCAATGAATATTATATTGTAATGCATAACATTCATGTAATTAGTATAAAAGATCAAATCTCTTATTTATATGGGGTTAAATTGACAAGAAATTCATTATTTCTTTTTTGTCATTTATTGCATTTTTATAATCCCTCTAATTTCTCTTCCTAATTTATTAAATTTTATAATTTTCATATATTTTCTTCCTTTATGGAATAATATCTCTAATTTTTTCTTATTTATTGTATTTTTGTAATCACTCAGATCTTTTTTCTAATTTATTATATTTTCTAGGATTGAATCCTTTATTTATATATAGCAAAAAAATCCCTAATTTCTTTCCTCATTTATTATATTTTCATTATTTCCTAATCTCTCTGATTTTTTCTTAATTTATTAATTTTTTTATTTTCATATATTATCTTCCTTTCTAAAATAATCTCTTTGATTTTTTTCCTTATACAATATTGATTGATTTTTATGAACTTCAATTGACCATTAGTAATTAATTCATTTGTTCTAATAAAAATCACGCTTTCATCTTCAATTAATTTTTATTTTCATTTCTGGGTCTTCATTTACATGATCGAAAAATATTCAAACTCTTACTATCTATATATGTCATTATCGATTTTTTTCAAATTATTATTAATGTTCTCTTTACCTCATCTTTTTCCTATTAGCTAACCTTTTTTTGCCTCACCTCTCTCTCTCTATCAATATCATGTCTCTTAATCTCAATCTTAAAACATATGATTAATCACAACTCTAATCATGTAAACCATTTAGTTTATGAGTAATATTATTTTGTTATTAGCAATACTAACACATTGAATTATTATAGTATCATTTCAACAAGCGATAGTTAATATCTTTAATAATCCCTTCTGGCACATTACTTCATCATAATTGTTAATCGGTAAGTATAGTCATATAGATTTATTTAGAAATAGTTCTCTATTTCTTTAATTTTCTTCTACCAATATCATGTTCTTCTTTGATTCCTTCTTATGTTGTTATATATAATATAGTTATGCTGGAGAATTTTTTTGGTAATACATAAAAAATTATTTTCTAATTCTTAACATTCATTTATTCAATTATATCAAAATAAAATATACAATAACATTAAAGTTTTAATACTATGATAAAATTAGATATTATTCTATTTGGAAATATCATACCTACAATATTTTACTTAAAATAGTTTTTAATAGTGAATTTAGATAATAATATTCTTCAATTAGAAAATAAAGCAAAGGAGAATTTCATTCTTGCAAATAACTTTTCTGAACTCATAAGCTCCTCTTCTTACAAGTTTTGTAGTTTGAACCAATTTTTTATATAAAATAAATTTATTAAGTATGACTTGCTTTGTTATATAAAATAAATTATTTTTTTATAATTTTAAATGTGGCATGAGGCTAATCTACATTTATTTTTCCATTGTAGGTTAATTAGGTAAAAAAAAACTTTACATATTCTATATTAAGAAGGTATGTAATGCAATTTTCTTTTTGCTGAAGAATGTACATTCATTTGTTCATTGCAAGTTGAATTTCAATTTTTAGTTGTATTTAGCATATATATTTATATTATAACATGTAACTTTTAGAGAGATTAATGTATTTGATCAAATAAATATTTTTTATTTGAAAAATATTTTAAAAAATTATTCATTAAATTAAGCAATATTTTGTTTTATTATCTATCATAGTTTACATTTATGTAGAATTAAGGATGGATATACATACATTACATTTCATATAAATAAATATTATTTCTTTTATATGTATATAATTTTATGTTATTTTTTAATATTTAAATAGATATACATCTTTCTAATTATGGTAATGATTGCTGTTAATGTGACATTACAATAATATAATAAATTTATCAATTAACAATGAGTTCAGAAAATATAATACATTCTCCTACTTGTTTTAAATACAATTATATTAATTTTATAGTTATTTAATTGATATAAATATAATAATATATTTTATATTAATCATTTAAATATTTTATAATTTAAAATTATAATTTATATTATAAATTCTTATCAATTAAAACTAATTAAATTTATGTGTCACACAGGTTATAAGCCAATAATGATTCATATTCCATTTGAGTATTAATCAGGCTAACAAAGAAAAGCTCAATTAATATTTAGATTTTAGAAAGTGAATCCAAACTTTATATTATTTTGCTGGATTTAACGGGCTGGGCAACCCTAGATCTATCCATGATTTTGGTGTGCTTAACCTTAACTGTGCATATAAAATTTATAATTTTTTTATACTTACATTAGTGGAATCTGCTGAAATGTAAACTTTCAGCCTCACATGGATGAATTCTACTTCCATGCCCGAGTCTTACTCCATATAAATACGAGATTTCTCTGTCATAAGAGCAAAATATAATTCAATTGCTTACTCTTTCTTCCATAGGTTTTAATGACTTCAAGCAACAAGAATAAAACAAGCATTTCAATGTATTCTTGGATTCCAACCATAGCAATTGATTGTGAACATGTGAAGCAGATCACGGACAAGACATGACACGGTGTGATGTCACTGCACAAATCAAATAATTTTTTTTTAAAAAAATTATGATACGGATTAAGATGCATAAAGAATATGTATTTCGAGCAGGAATGTTAATATTTGAAAATTAAAAATGTACATTTGGTATTAATGTGAAAAAAAAAAACAAATGCATACTCGCCATTCGATTTTAGGAATAATAAAAAAAATGATTCGGTCATACATATATTTAATTAAATTTAACATTTAAATAAAATGCCTTTATTTTTTTGTGACTTCTCTCATAAAATAATTTTGCTTTTTTTTTACAAAAATTTACATTTTATTTTAAAAAGCAATAAACTAAGTACAAAATATCGGAACCAAATTTCAAAAATTCATAGACGAATCTCGAATAATTAGGGCCCAATTTTATAGAATTGGACCGGCACTTAACGCCTGAAATTAAAAAAATTCGATTTATAAATTAAAAAAATATATTACTGATATCATAATCATCCGATAGTAACACGACATTGGTCCTTAAGAAGAAATAGAAAGAGCATCGATATTTCATAGTTGTGAACAGTTAAAAAACAGATTGGTTTTACATCTCAGAATAAAAATTAAAGCCCAGGGATCTTTTGTGCTTATTTATTCACTCCTCGTTTGGCTAAGAAGAGAACAAGAAGTCGTTTGATTCGCAGCAACAACATGAAAAATTAGATTTCCCAAGATATAAATTACCATAGAGTTGTTTAGTTGCGCAAATGGAAGGAAATAGATCTTCTTGGGAATTTGTATTTCCCATAAAACGTAGGAGATCACTTACCCACTCCCCCCTGAGTAAGTTTTATTACCTGCGTTTTCAATTAATTTATAGACAAAAATGACCCTATTAAAATTAGTTAATATCAATTTTGCCCTTATAATTTGAATATCAGGATTCACTTTTTCGTGTATGTCGTTGTTTCTCAAGCATCTCCTGTCTCCTCTCAACCCTAGCAGCAGTTTCCGGCACTGGTACTAGTAATTTCTGGTTTTCGAGCTTCTCTCATCTCCTCTCAACCCTAGCAGCAGTTCTCAGCAACGGTACTAGTGATTTCTGGTAAGCCTTGATAATCTTACTCATTATATTTCCTCTTTTTCTATTAAGTAAGCTACAGCTTTCATATTTGAAAATTTTTATCCTTCCCGACTTTCCATCAAAGAATAGGAGCTGTAGCATCGAAATACGAACAGTAATAAAATAATGATAAAATTTGACAAAAAAAGGTGTATGCTTATGATTTAACAAATTGGGATGTTTAATCCAACCCCCACGGCAGAACTTTTAAGAGGTTCTGGATGTGATATAGTTGTTGTTTGCCTGTTGACTGAAAAATATTAATGGTGTTCGTTGAATTCAAATTACTTAAATTGGCTGACCATATTTTTATTGCTTTTCTAACTTATAACATTCTTGCATGTAATTTGTCTATGTCATACAGTTATAACTCGCTTACCGTTGAGTAAAAAGAAGAAGATTGCTACTACATGTATTATGTTATACACATAGATGATGCTCATGATTTTGGAAGCTATTTCTGAATTTTTGTATCTTCTGTCCTTTTTGGACATTAGATTGCCCAAGCCTATATCCTATATGTTTGACAGTTGTGCTGAAAAAAGATATTATGCTAGGCTTTTAAATCTCAAGCTAATTATTTAAGAAAGTGACTTAGCATGCTTGGACAACCTTAGGTTGAATAGAGCCGATTTTTCTAAGTTATGTGATATGCTTAGAGATGTTGGTAAGTTACAAGGAAATAGGAATACTAGTTTAGAGGAGATGGTTGCTTTATTTCTATTCACACTTTCTTATGACACAAAGAATCGAAGAGTTCAATTGTATTTTAGGAGAAGTTGTGAGATAATATTTAGGCACTTCAATTCAGTTCTCTATGCTGTCCTTAGATGCCATGATATTCTACTAAAGAAACATGAGCTAGTGACAGAGAATTGCCAAGATGAGAGGTGGAAATGGTTTAAGGTAAGTTAGAATTTTAGGAAAATTAGATGAATGTGTAAATATTTATAAATATATACAGTATCTATTAACAAGTTATATATATAGACACTGCAGAATTACTTAGGTGCTTTGGATAGAAGTCATATTAAGGTTTGTGTTGGGGATAAAGATAAAGCTAGATTCAGGAATAAAAAAGGAGAACTCACTACTAATGTGTTAGCTGCGTGCATACGGGATTTGCAATTTATTTATATATTTCCTGGTTATGAGGGGTCCGCACATGACAATAGAGTGCTTCGAGATGCATTTTCTAGAAAAAAAATGCTTTGATAGTTCCACAAGGTAACAACATAGGTACCTTGACATTGCTCAATCTAAACTAAGGAGCTTATTTAAGATGAAACTACTTAACACTTATCTTGATTAATTATAGGCAACTACTATTTGTGTGATGCCGGATACATGAATTGTGAGGGTTTTCTAACACTATTTAGAGGCCAGAGATATCATTTAAGTGTGTGGAAGAGTGGTACTCAACCAGTATCTACTGAGGAATATTTTAATATGAAGCATTCTTAAGCAAGAAATGTTATCGAGAGGTGTTTTGGATTGTTAAAAATGAGATGGGGTATTCTAAGATGTACAACTTGGTAACCTAGGAGAACTGTGGGTAGAATTATCTTGACTTGCGCATTGATGCATAATTTCATTCGAACATACATAAGTGTGGATCCCATGGAGCCTTGCTTGTGGATGGTGAGGAAGAAGACAATGATGAACTTAATATTGGGATTATGGAATCTAGTGCTGCATGGAGTACATTCAGACATGATCTTGCCAATGAGATGTACAATGTATGGTTACATGACACCACATTATTGAACAGGGTTTAGCAAAAATTATGTAGCATGTTTCACTTGTATTGCATTTATGGATTGATAAACAATATACACTTTATTCTTGTATTATTTTTATCTGAATTCATAATAAGATGGGAGTAATGACTTTATTTTTTATTGAACTAGTAGTATGATCATTCTAAATTGCTAAATCATGAGCAGAATGCCACTCTAACGAATTCCTATGTTTCCTCTCTCTCTATCTTTCCTTATTTACAGATGAGTCAACCAAAAGCTCAAAGAAATGCCAACCAAGGTGGTGAGGGTGCAAACCCATCTAGAGGATGCACAAGATGGGGAAGCACTGAGGATCGTGCATTAATTAGTATAATGATGGATCTTGTGGAGCTAGGTATTTGAAAAACGAACAATGACCAGTTTAAGAACTGTGCTTATAACAGGTTAGAACAACTTATGGATCAAAAGCTTCTTGGCTGTGGTATGAAGGCTAAACCACACATCAAGTCCCGTATCAAGTATTTGAGGAATCAATATAATGCTATTACGGAGATGCTTAGTCCAGCTGCCAACGGATTTGAATGGAATGATGAAAAGAAGTTCATAACTTGCTCAAAATCAGTCTGGGATGAATGAGTGAAGGTAATATTTTATATTATTATTTTTCTTCTATGCACATATGTGTGTCTATGTATATTTCTATTTATTGGTGATAACTTTTAAAGTTTTACCTTCTTCTCTCATTATGTTTTCCTTTCTTTTATGCTAGAGCCACAAAAATGGTATGGGGTTAATAAATAAGCCATTTTCATTTTTTGATGATTTAGCCAAAATATTTGGGAACGATAGAGCCATTGGAGGCGAGGCTGTAAATCCACAAGATGCATTAGAGGGGATAGAAGACGAAGTAAAGGATAGAGAAGAAGAAGAGCAAGAAGAATATGTTCCTGCCTTTTCCGTGAAGGACACTTACCCAGTCCTTCCATTTGCCCCGATGGAAACTTTTTTCTCAACCACCCCAGTAAATCATATGTCAAAGAAGGCAAAGATAGAAAATTTAAAAATTTTGAGAGAATTCTCTTCTAGATTTGCACGAATGGGTGATGTGATGAATCTGATTCTGCAGGGAGAAGGATGCAAGTGTCTAATGAGATTATGAAGATTAATGGGTTAACTCCTACCCAAATTACGAATGTGGCAAGGAAAATTGCTCTCAACCCCCTAGAAGTTGATTTCTTTTTTAGCCTTCCAGAAGATTTTAGAGCTGCTTATATGCATGGTTTGTTACTTCTAGATCAGTGAAGTTCTATGAAAACTAGTAGTCATTAGGAGCTAACACACTTACTAAACTTATGTTATGTTGTTGAACTTTTGTATATGCACCTATTTTTTGGACACTTATCTAACATCGGAGCCCATAATGTATTAGTTGATATGGCTTCCGGTTAATGTATATAAGCTACTAAACTAGATTTCCTCAAGCTTTTGGTGGAATATAATAATACATTCCTATTTTTTTTCCATGGCAATTCTATTGAGATTCCAATAGTACAGCTCAATCCATTTCATGCATCATCGAACGCTCATGATTACACATTATCTTGGATGTTACTATTTTGGACAAAAACAGTAACACCCAAAAATGCAACTCGTTGTAGTGTGAGAGAAACATGTTTATTGCTGGGGATCTGCACATTGTTAAGTGGCTACTTCGCTTGAGAAAGCAGGCTAACCATCTGCATGTTACTGTTTTAGTCGGAGACAGTAACATCGTTGCGGTTGATGGAGAATTAATCCCGAGGGGATTACAAGTGGTTGGAATGTAGGTTTTGTTAGTTAATTATGTAACTTGACACGTTTCTCTCTAGATAAGATCTAACAACTGCCTCTTTGTGGGGTGTTACTGTTATATTACTGTTTTGGACGAAAACAGTAACACCCAGGAATGTGGCTCATGAACTTCAGTAAGATGAATCTCCACTTCTGGGGTAGAGCCTGTTATGCATTGGCTACATCGCCTGAGAAATCAGGCCAACAACCTGCATGTTACTGTATTGGTCTGAAACAATAACATCATCGAGGTTATTAGAGTTTTGTGCCCGGGGGGTTACAGGTGGATGAAAGTTGGGTTTGGGTGGTTATTCATGTCAGTTGACAAGTTCCTCTCCGGATAAAATCAAAGAAATGTCCTTTTATGGGATGTTACTGTTTTGGACGAAAACAGTAACATCATCGAGTCTGTTGAGTCTTGAGCCCGGGAGGTTACGGGTGACTGGAAGTCGGGTCTGGGTAATTATTTATGTCACTTGACAAATTCCTCTCTGGATAAGATCCAAGAAATGCCTATTTGGGGGATGTTACTGTTTTAGATGAAAATAGTAACATCATCGAGGCTGTTGAGTCTTGAGCTCGGGAGGTTACGGGTGGCTGGAAGTCAGGATTAGGTGATTATTTATGCCACTTGACAAATTCCTCTCCAAATAAGATCCAAGAAATGCCTATTTAGGGGATGTTACTGTTTTAGACAAAAACAGTAACACCTAGGAAACTGGCCCGTGTGCGTGTGAAAGGTGCATATCTATCGTTGAGGACTGTTTCAAAGAATGTCCTTCGTTCATACTAACATTGGTGGTAGGTCTTATGAATAGTACCGCATAATTGGATGTTGCCACATCCGTAAAAAAAGAGTAACATCAACACATGTGTTCGTAATTTATATGACAACGTGTTGTCTGAGTGCTAACATAAACTGGATATAAGATTAAACTGTACAGAAGATTAACATTTACAATTGAGTTATACATACAATTGAATTTTAAATATATCTAAGACAATGGTTTTACATGAATTTAGTTTTACATATGTGCATAATAATCAACTTTAGTGTTATATATGTGCATAATAATCAACTTCAGTTAGGAAGACTGAAATTCTCGAAGAATTTAGTAACTAATTTTGCTCTGTATTGTCTCACTTCCTCTAACGAAAAGTGTTCTTGAAACTCCTTATTGCTGAATATATTCTCCATATGCAATCATACGAAAATTCTGCAGTTTTGCCTGAAAAATAGTAACGAGTTAGTTTGATACCTACTAGACATGTTACCTTTAGATAAGAAATGAACTTGCTACTTACGACGTTTCTTCCTGTTGAGGTGCTCATTCATATGATATTATCTCAAAAGATGGACCTGCGGTGGCTGGTTCTATCCTCTTATCCAATCCACTCTGTGCAAAGACTTCATTCATCTTTTCCTCGTAATAGTCCTTCTGTTGTTAGCAAACCAAAAAAATAAAAAATGAAAACTCCATGCAATTGTTTACACTGCTGACTGTAACATCTTGTATTGTTATGAGTTATTATTTTTTGTTATGGCAATAGTAACATCAGTAAAAAATACATCCAGCATACAAATAACCTAATGAAGTTTAATTAAAAAATGAAACTCTGAGAAAACAAAGTGTTACTATTTTTACAAGAAATAGAAATATCAACGAATAACAGTTTATCATCTAATAGAATCACACTTGACATGTTTTCTCTAACGGAAGACCATGCTATGAGCTACATATGAGAGATACAACATTATCTTATTGTGAGTATGATATGTTACTGTCTCTGATGGAAAGAGTAACGTCAATAAAATAATAAGGTACAGGGTTCAAGAATATGGATAGCAATGCAACTTCAGTCAAATCAAAAGTAACAGCACTTGCTATTCTATCGTAATATTTAATATCACTCACCACCATCATGGCATCACGAAAGTATGGATCTAGTGCCCCCTCTCTTCTCGGCTGCAGCGAGTTATAGTGAGTCCATTTGCACTCTTTATTATCTAGGACGAGAAATGTGAAGTGGTTGGGGTTTCTGAAGTCATTCATGCCCGTGGAGTTCACTAGGAAGATAACAATATCTGCAGCCATTGCCTCTTCTATATGTGCATCAAATTTGAATTGCTTGACTTTCTGGAGTAACTTGGCGTCGCTCACAATGTAAGACTGTCAATATAGTTTTAACCTAAGTCAAAATCAATGTTGCCTTCTGTAATTCATATTTGGGAAATGGATTCAGGATCTTACCCAGTAGCAGCTGTCGAATGCAAATATCTTCCTTTTACTGTTCGTGGAAGCCAAGCTCATAGTGTAAGCATGGCCATCTATGATCTATATTGATTGTTTAGTTCTTGTTAGATAACTAATAAGGGTGGCAAACTCCAAACAGTAGCACAAGAATCCAACAGTTGAAATAGAAAGAATAATTGTATCTAATTGTTTGCACTCCACACAGTAGTAACCATGCTTTTTGAGACCGAATAGACTCAGTAAGTTCCTGTTACTATTTAGGGAAGAAACAGTAACATAGCTAAAGGGTGGAACAAGACAAAATAATAATGTGTTAAAACGATCAAATGATACATACATTTTTTGTAATTAACTTCTCCTTCATTACTCCCACCAACTCCTCAAAGGTTATGAACAAATCCTGCTAGGGGATTGACCAGAAAAAAATACTGCATATGGTGATTTGGCATAGGGATTAGACGAGGTGATAGGCAAAACTTTATAGTAAATGCAAAGAATTAAGAAGAAAATAGGACATGACTTACTATGGGTCTCCTGTTAATTTTATTTGCACCATCTTACTCCTAACATCTTGAGTTAGGTATTTTGCAGCTGATAACTTTGTAGTATTCGTTGCCTTATGAGTTTACTTTTTCTTGATTTTATCTACTGGCATATCATTTTCAATTATAACAGGGCCTCTTTGCTTTGCCCATAGACCTCCTTATCAGTTGTTGTCTGTTGTCATGTATTTGTTTGTCTTGTTCATTTTTTCAATGGCCCTAAGTACGTGAACTCTTTGTCCCATTTTATTTTTCTTGTTTTCTTTTTAACATTTGCTATCATCGAACGCTACTTTTCCTCGTTTATATCTTGTTCATCAACTTCGGTGGTTTCTACCTCATCTTGTTCAACCACCTGCACAATTTGTTCTGACAACTGTACATTAAGCTATTTATTCTGATTTTCCAAACTATTGTTGGCTGCCCTGAGGTTTTCTGCCTCACTTGTTGCAGTGGACAGTTGATCCTGTAACTATGTGTTATCGTGTTTGAGTTTAGCTATTGTCTCTGCATTTTGTTGTGTCTGTTATTCTGATGTCTGAAGTTTCTTTGCGAGGGATGTCAATTCATCCTTCAATTTGAGTATTTCTGTGTTTGCACTGAAGAGCTGATCCCTAAACTGTAGGACTTCATCGTTGTCTTGTTGTTGTTGCTCTTTGTGGGATAGTGAAATATCGACAAACTGGTCCAGCTTTGTTGTTCGGGGTTGGATCACGTATTGGGCCGATGCTATCTCAGTATCGCCCTCTAAATCCTTCGATTGGGAGGGTGTATCCCATGATTTTATTTTGTCAATAATTTAATTAACCGTAAATTTATTTCTTCTGTGTAGAGGAGGTCATGTTCTTGTACTGTGGGCTCAATTTCTCTGTTTACGACCTGAAACATAATACTATTTCCACTATTAGTGTGGTAAATCGGCATGTTACTGTTTCGGTAAGAAATAGAAACATGAAAATAAAAGACAAAGTTTCAGTATAACAATAATTATGGGTAAATTATTAACTATGAAACACAATAAACGCACAAAATAATGTATGGTTAATGGAAAGAAATTGGAATCAAAAGATGTTTCTACTTCCACTCCAGATCAGTAGAACCTTGCGATATGTTATTGTTTTACGTGGAAACCCTAACACAAGATCAATGAAGGAGAAACAATTGACAAATCGAATATTACTAACTGTTAAAACTAATAAAGGGAGCATGTCACTGTTTTCAAAAAATATAGTAACATGTTGCATTGTAACTATGGCATGTTTGTGTTTGTTATGAAACAGCAACACCATTCATAAAACAAAGTAAATTGCTGGAATGAGGATTAAATTAACAATAGAAACCTGGAGAGAAGGACTTGTTACTGTTTCACGTAGAAACAGTAACATCTTGTTCGATGTTATTATTTCTCATGGAAATAGACAGTAACATGTTTTCTTGTACTGACATGTATCGGATTTCATAATAAGTTGACATTTTCATACGGTTACCTGAAGCTGGCTGATAAGTTGATCGCTTAGTTGGCATGTGAGGAGTTTCAGGTCCCATTTGAGGCATCTCAGAACTCTTTCGATGTGATGCCCGCTCAGCACGCTTATAATCTCACACAGCCAATACTGTCGATAATAAATCGTTCATTTTATCACGTTAGTTTCCTTTGGAGGCTGCATCCAAGGACGGAGTAATAAAAAAAGCAAGAAAAACTGGAGGTAGAACCTCGCGATATGTTATTGTTTTACGTGGAAACCCTAACACAAGATCAATGAAGGAGAAATAATTGACAAATCGAATATTACTAACTGTTAAAACTAATAAAGGGCGCATGTCACTGTTTTCAGAAAATATAGTAACATGTTGCATTGTAACTATGGCATGTTTGTGTTTGTTATGAAACAACAACACCATTCATAAAACAAAGTAAATTGCTGGAATGAGGATTAAATTAACAATAGAAACCTGGAGAGAAGGACTTGTTACTGTTTCACGTAGAAACAGTAACATCTTGTTCGATGTTATTATTTCTCATGGAAATAGACAGTAACATGTTTTCTTGTACTAACATGTATCGGGTTTCATAATAAGTTGACATTTTCATACGATTACCTGAAGCTGGCTGATAAGTTGATTGCTCAGTTGGCATGTGAGGAGTTTCAGGTCCCATTTGAGGCATCTCGGAACTCTTTCGATGTGATGCCCGCTCAGCACGCTTGTAATCTCACATAGCCAATACTGTCGATAATAAATCGTTCATTTTATCACGTTAGTTTTCTTTGGAGGCTGCATCCAAGGACGGAGTAATAAAAAAAGCAAGAAAAACTGGAGGTAAACAAGTTATTCTTGTACGCAGTCATCAACATGAAAGAAAAACTCAAAAATAACTGTTAACTGAAATTACATTAACAATCAAAATGCCATAAAACTTTAGGTTACCATTCACAGACAAAGTAGGGACATGTTACTGTTTTTTGTCTAAAACAGTAACATGAGCCAAGACTTGTGACAAATATACAAAAAAGAGATAGGAACATTCACTCAAATGAATGGAAATGAATTAAAACAATGTAAAGGATAAAGACATGAAGTAAAAAGGAGTTTTAACATCTTTAACTTATTGGCAATAGCATGACACAACCGGTTACATTGGAGGTGCTGTCCTTTTTGAGAGAATTTATTAGTTGATTATGATTGTGTTGTGACCACCCATATTATGCTATTATATCTACTTCCTCCACGTATTTGATATATGACTAGCCCAATGTGTGGGCCCTGTTTGGTACGAAGAGAGTGACTAGAAGCATCAATGTCATAAGACAGGAGACATCCTGCACGTCAATCTCTGATGTTCCTCGCACTGCTCTTTCGAGTGCGTTGAATATTATTGGTTTACTCATTCGTGCTTAACCACGGAAATACCTTATGTCGAAGTCTGATAGTGGCCTTTTGCCAAATGTTGTCTGGATGGGTTGGTCTCTATCTCTTATTCCAAAGATCAGCTTCACTGATGTTGGTATTATTCTGAGATGTTCGCTATCGATATTGAAATGATTATTTTTTTTTGAGAAGGTAGCAATTATGTACTGAATTTCAACATCGCTCTTCCGACACATGCTGGGATTCAGTTCCTTTGTTATTATTGCATTTATTAGGACCCAAAATGGGTTGTATCACAGCACCATCGTGTGCCTATCATCGAATTGAAACTGATCAACCTGCCTTATGCACGCCAACAGATTGGACCTGTATTGCTAGAATTTTTAGGTTTCTTCTTCAAAATCATCTGCTTGTGTGAGTGCCTTAATGCCTTTCTATTCAAGTAAATGTCAAATCAATCGTTAAATCATGCATAAATAGACAAAATAAGGTATTATTAATAATGTAACTTTCAATTCTTTCTAGTGTGTTATTGTTTCATCAAGAAACAATAATATACTAGAAAAAATGAGATATACATGTTTAACAAAATTCTACTGAACAAATGACGTTAAAAAATATGAACAATGAACAAAAACATGCACAAGTAGACAATATGAGGTACGACTAACAATACAACCTCGTGGTAGAAGTATGTTACTGTTTCACCGAGAAATAGTAACATGAACTAAGTTTTGATATATAATTATCTTACGGATTTCTATTGCGTTGATAACGACCAATAGGAACATAAGTTGACAAGATAGGGCATGATTAACAGTGGAACCTCTAAGAAACTATGTGTTACTATTTCATAAAAAATAGTAACATGAACCAAAAAGATGAGATATGCATGTTTAATAGCACTCTACTTTGTTGCCAAAGAACAAAAACATGCACAAGTAGATAATATGAGGTATGACTAACAATGCAATTTCGTGGTAGAGGTGTGTTACTGTTTCATCGAGAAACAGTAACATGAACCAAGTTTTGGGATATAACTGTCTTACGGATCTCTACTGCGTTGATAACAGCCAATAAGAACATAATTTGACAAGATAGGGCATGAATAATAGTGGAACCTCCAAGAAACTATGTGTTACTGTTTCATCAAAAAAATAGTAACATGAACCATAAAAACAAGATATGTGTATTTAACAAAACTCTACTATATTGCTAAAGAACAAAAATAGGCATAAGTAAATAATATATAAATAAGACTAACAATGCAACCTAGTGGTAGAGGTGTGTTACTGTTTCACCAAGAAATAGTAATATGAACCAAGATTTGAGATATAACTGTCTGACTGATCTCTACTACGTTGATAACGAGCACAAGGAACATAAGTTGACAAGATAGGGCATGATTAACAACGTTTCATCAAAGAAATTATGTGTTACTGTGTCACCATGAAACAGTAACATGAACTAATATTTGAGATATAACTTTTTTAGGAAACTCAATTGCATTGCTAACGAGCAAAAAGAACATAAGTTGACAAAATGAGATATGATTAACAGTGTAACTTACGAGAAATAATGTGTTAATATTCCATCAAGAAACTGTAATATGAACCAAAAAACAAGATATGCATGTTTAATAAAGCTCTACTGTGTTGACAACGAGCTAAAACATGCATAAGCAAACAAATTGATGTATAATTAACAATGCAACCTCGTGGTAGTGGTGTATTTTGTTTCACCGAGAAACAGTAACATGAGATAATAACCGAGATATAACTCTTTTACGAAACTCTACCGTGGTGACATGGTTGTGTTTGGTCCGCAAACAGAGATGTCAACCCAAAAAACACAAGACATAGATAAGATGATACGTGACTAAACAGAAAACTTTGACAAAACCAATGTGTTTACCTTATCAAAGACTAATAAAACAAGATGTTACTATTTCGTTGAGAATAGTAACACCTACCAAATTATAGTAATAAACTTACAAATCAAACGTGTTTAAAGGCAATGCCGATGGAAAAGCACGTTACTTTTGGGCATCAGATGACTCCCGAATGTCCGTTTATTTTTATGTGAGTGACAGTAACATGCAACAACATATTTGGTATACTGTGATCGTACTAACTTCTAGGGTTTCCCTTGAACTTACACAGGAATACAAATCCAAGGAAACTATAATATTTTCCTTCAAGTTAACTGAAGTATAATGCCTGTACTAGATTCAATATTAAAGAGGAGGTGGGTTTACCTGTGGACGACCCATTTGTGCGGAATTACTGTTTGAACTTGTTTTAAGCTTTCAATGTCGAATAATGATGTTCTTCGATTGTTCAGGGTCGTTAGAGTCTTTTTTTACTATATTTGTCAACAATTTGCATGGTGTTTTCTTGCGTCTTGAGTTCACTGGTACTGCGCTTTGAGTTGGAATGCGAAATGTTGTTATTGTTTCGGCCTTTTTGTGCCATCCGAAACAGTAATCGCGTGCGTCGTTTCATCTTCAGGCCATTGCATTTTGTCCTCTCGATGTCATGTCCTTTCATTTTCCTGCCTCAAAGAACAATAACAACACTTGGGACTCTTATTTTTTACATAAAAAATAAAATAGAATAAATTAATATCTGTTAATATATTATTTTGAAGGATATTGTGATCATTTCATTATTATTTCTTAGGAAATACAAAGTTGAATCAAACAAAACATAGGAAATGAATTTATTGGAGAGTGTGACTTGCTCCGTGTCAATCAAACATAAATTTGAAATTTTTCAGAAAGTTCATATGGGAAATTAACTTCCCGTAAAATTCTATTTTTCATAAGAATTAAGAATTTTTCATGAGAACTTAATTCTCGTATGAACTAAATGAATCCTAAAAAGAAAAGAAGAGAAAAATTTTTAATTTAAATTAAAAAATTAAAAAAATTTAAAATTTAAAATATTAAAAAAACTTAATCATAAATTTAATATTTAATATTTCTTTCCCAGGCCCCTCGACAGTCTGTGCAAACAAAGAGCGTTGACGGAGGAGCAAAGAGAGCGGGCAAAATAATAGAAGAAAAGTCCGCTTTCCAGGTGGACAGATACCGCATTATGACTGTTGGCCGTAATCATTGCAAGACACTCGGGGCGACGGAATATACCATCTCTAATTCTGTTGCTCTCCCTTCGGCTTTCTGAGCTTCTTTGCCGTTGCCAATCCCCCCCCCCCCCCCCTTTTCCTCTTTTTCTTTTTTCCCCTTTTTTTTATTTCATCATTTTCCCTCTTTATTTATAAACCACCCATTTCGTTCCGGACCCCCTTTATCTGTTCAGTCTCTCATATTTGAAGGTTCTTACTTAAATTATCTAATAATGGATCCAGTAATAGAGAGTCCCTTCTAAAATCATATATAATATCCACCGGTAATGAGCACTAATCTCACCTGATTTATATGAATGATATGTTATAAATCGCAAACCCCTCCTAACAAACTAACAAGGCATTATATAACATTTTTAATAATTGAATTCATAATCCGTTGCTGAATTTAAAACGCTTTAAAATTCAAATTATTTGTATTAAACCAATCATTTAATTTTGAAAATCTACCCAAAAAATTTCAGATCTTCTTGTCCAATACTAATTTGGATATCTGTACTTTTTTATTTGATTTATTTTTTAATTTAAAAATTTGATTTAATATTTTTAAATTTGAATTTGAATTTTCCGTTGAAACCAAGGTGGATGCCGAAGGGTAGCACTCAAGATATTTTACTTCTATTGTAGCGTCGAGTTAATATTTTCTGTTCACATTGCTCAGAAACAAGAAACTGAAACATGAGGAAGCTGCAAATGATTTCTTATCGCCAAACTAACCGAAATTTTTGTAAAGAAGTCCAAACTTGGATTAATTACAAGGGGAAAAAAATTAGATCATTGTGAAAAGGACTCAACCTTTTACATCTAAAGCAGGGAGTTTTCTCCAAATTGACACCATTTACAACACACCGTCTAAGCGATAAAAATTTTCCAATAAGAAGTAAAAAAAAAAAAAAAAAGAAACAAAAATTACACATAAAAAGAAATTAATATAACACAAAAATCTCAACACAAGGACAAAGTAAAGAAAAACGAGAAAGGTGCCATATCAAAGTTGAATCAAGCTTGAAGTTACATGATAGCACACGCGGTGGGGTTCTCGTCACTGAAGGCGGTGGTGTAACGGACTTCGGCGGAGCTGGCACGTGCTAGGTGGGAAACCCGAGGGTCATCGGCGTTTCGCACGTACCCTGCCGGAGCTTTCTTGTCGTAGATCCCAGGCGCATAGGGGTGCTCAACAACGTCATAAGGGACATACGGCCACAACTCGGCCCTCTTGCCGGTGCGGTGGGCGATTCTGGCCACCACCTTGGACGGCTCCACGTAGCCGGTCACCGTCACCTTGTTGGCTTTCCGCTCCACATCTACTTGCGTAACTCCCTTCATCCCTTCCACTGATTTCTTCACCTTCCTCTCGCATCCTTCGCAGTCCATCTTCACTCTCACCTCCACCGTCTGAAGAAAATCCAACTCATCAAAATCGCATAAAGCTAATAGAAACTATATCTAGATCTGTAATATGAAGCTGATCTAGTGAAAAAAATCAAGTTAAAAAAAAAAAAAAAAAGAGTGAAAGAAAGTTGAGTATAATTGTTAATTACCTGGAGTTGTTTGCGTTTTTTGTACTTGGAACTGCGATAGGAACAGTCGAAGAGCTCAGAAATGTGATCAAGCGCGCCCATTTTTCGAGTGGGGAACGTAAATTACGATTTCGGAATCAAGAATTTGGTAGGAATGAGAATGGAAGAGTGAAAATGATTGAGCAGAAATTCTGGGTAGGGAGTGAGGGGAAATTTGTGCGTTTTTATAAGCTAAGCTCGGTAATTGGGATTTTCCACGAGATCTGGGTCGCAGATTAATTGCACTGATGGGATGTGTGACTGCCACGTGTTCACTGTGGGGGCGAGCACTGTGGGGGCGAGTTTACCCATGCGGCCGGTGACTGAGCACCGACCAAAGTGTCCCGTCAAAGACAAAAGGGTTTATTATGATATGGGCGTATGGTAAAGTAGTTGAAGAAAAGAAGATGCCATTTTATTATTGTTGTAATTGTAATTACTAGTCTTCATTTATTCTCTTGGGCTGACTGTATTATAATGAGGAGTTAAGATTATAAAACTTATAAATTTTATATAAAATTTTATAATTCTTTTAGAAAAATTGTAAGTTCATATAAACTTCAGGTGTAACAAACATATTAAATTTTGTTAATTAAAGTTAAAAAATTTTAAAAATTGTTGAGTTTCTATAAAAATGATGCATTTAATAAAGGTATCAATACTTTCAAGAGCCTACTTTATTTAGTTATACATAAAAAATAATATTTAAATTTAAATTCTAAATTATTTATATTAATTAGATTGAATTTTATAAATAGGCTCCCTATTATGTTTTGAATGATAACCTTTAATTTATATTTGATAATTAATTTTAAATTTTATTTTTAATGTATATAATATTATTATTTAAGTGTAACCCATTTTTTCTTGGAGTGGGAGGGATTTTTTCTGAGTAGATTACATAGAAGGTTTTTGAATTTTCGTTAATATATAATCTATTCCATAAAATATTAAAATGTGTTACTCATCGGCTTAAACTTATTTAAAACTGTAAATAACTTTCTTCCATCAATTTTCTATTCATATTCAAGCGGAATCAATATGTAATCTTCACAATATTCTGTATTCCTTCAATATTGAAAAAAACAAAAACATTTGAAGTTAAGGATATTTAAATAATTTAAATATAGAAACATAAATTTAAAATATTTAAAGTAACTTTACTCATTTTTTTATCTATACAATAAATATACTTATTAATTTAAAAAGTTAGTAATCGTGGTAAATTGACTTTGATACCATTATAATCTTATTGATATTAGATTAATAATAAGACTTTTTTTTATCTAATTAAAAAAATAGAAGTCGTTAACCTTCATGTACCCTTTTAGAAAATTGTTTTAATATTCTCCCTCTAAATTATTCAATAAACTAAATGTCACACTTAAGCTCGCCATCCATTGAAGGAAAGAAGTGCTTGCAAATATAATTCACTAAACCCTCTCAAATAAGGTTTGATGAATTATATTTTAATCAATTTGTTTTGCTTCAATTAGGGATGGAAATGACTCAAATTAAAGCGTTTTGCTTCAGTCAAGTTAAAATAGAAATTAATATAAAGAAACTAGGTCTATTTTGAGTTTTTTTTGTCTCAACTTAATTTATAAGATACGTGTAGGCTAAAATTTCATTTTAACATAACTTTATTTGTAAATTTAAGAAATTTAACTTTACTTGTTAAATTGAAATTTAAATAAGTTGCTGATGTCTTTATAAACCTAAATTTGTAGGCTGTAAATAGGTCTCTTTACCAAAAAAAATAGAATAATAAATTTGTTAAATACATAAAATATTTAATGAAATTATGTCTTTAGTTTTATAAAAATCTTAATAATTCAACATAAAAAATTAAAACCGTATTTATTTAAAATTAAAAATACTAAATGACATAAAAATCTAAATTCATCACACTTATAAACTTTAAATTGAGATGATTAATAGTTTAGTTGAAAACAAGAAAGAAAATACAGTGGTGAAAAGAATAGCAATTATAGTGTAGTTAAATTAATCAATTTACAAGTATAAGATTAGGATAATGTATTAATTAAATAAGCTAATTTAATAAGTTAATAAATCAAGCCTAAAATTAAATAAATTAGGTCTAATAGATCGGCTAATAGGTATGGCTAATTTAATTAAACAAATAAAACAAGTCAAATTTTTAATGAGTTAAATTATAGGTTAATAGGTATGGCTAATTTAATTAAACAAATAAAACAAGTCAAAATTTTAATGAGTTAAATTATAGGTTATTCATGAATGACCTAATTCATTTTCACTTCTATCTTTAATAGAGGACATGCTTTTGAATAATGAATAATTTATTGAATAAGTTAAAAGAATAATATTAAAGAACTTTTCTAAAACTAGCATTAATTACTTTTGATATTAGATCAAGACCAATTTATATGATAATCACATTTATATAGATTTTGGATATTAACAGGACAATTAATAAATGTTGGTTGTTTGAACTATTAAATAAGCATAAGTAAGCAAATAGTATATTTTAATACTATAAAAACAAATCACATATAAAAAAAACTTAATTTTTTTTAAAGGGGAATTTCTATAGATTTTATATATTTTTTTTTGGTCAAATACATTTGTTGCGAAAGGCAAAATACCCAACATACAAAGGAGAAAAGGCAAAATGCTGAGAAACAAAGGAACTTGACAAAGCCTCCTCTGATCAATCAAAACAAATTAAAGGCCTAATTCCTCTGCATGAAAGCAAATGAAATCACGAATCTATCCATTTTAACAATAGGAAGATAAAAGTATCAACAGACAACCATAAATCACTAGAAACAAAATATCAAATCCATCCTTAAATCCACTCAAACATCATCAAAGAAGTCCATCTGCTGCTTTGCTGTGGCATTAATCAAATCTGAAAATTAGACTTAGGTTGAAAATAGTATTCTCCTTTGGATTGGTTGAGAAATTCTCGCAAACTAAGCTCAAAAATTAACTCAACGAGTAGATACTTTAGTAATATAACACAAAGAAGAGCTTGCATGATAGAAATTTGAGAAGGATCTTCAGAAGATTAGGCGTAAAAACTCCATAAAAGGAGAGAGTCATGCCCACAAAAGAACAAAGCAACCCAAAAAACCTGGTGATAATATTAAATAATTCTGATTCACTCCATAATTACTACAAGAGTGCAAACTCTGGAGAGGGATTTCTGTTGTTCTTGCTGAAACACTAACTGCTTAGAGAAAATGGATGAGATTCTCTACATTTTTTTGTTAATTTTCTATTATATTAACAAATATAAATATGAGATTTTTTTCTCATATATGAAAAATGCATTCTAAATCTCATCTCATTACATATAAAATTTTGTGCTTATTTTTCTTTAACAGGACAAACAAATTAGAGGGAAGATGGAAATAGCAATGTATATTAATTAGTATTATTGTTTTTCTTTTTTGTAATGACCAATTTTAGTCATCTAGGGGTCATACAAATGTTATAATTCAAGTATCGGAAAATCTGTGATATTAAATAATTTATAATATATCATAATTAATATTTATCAAAATTAAAATGGATTTTTCCAAAAAAAATTAACATTATTATTTTTTAATAAAAGTTTTTAGATTTTTCTAATTTTAGGTCGACAATAATTTTCCACTTTTGTTTGTTTTTAAGGTGGGGTCCAACGGAATGGTTGAGGCCACCCCATGAAATGATACCACTTTGAATATCTGGTAAAGGATTACGATCGAAGATGTAAGTCTCCCGAGGACTTCGTCTTGCGTCATGGAATCATGCTGTGCGGTTTGTATTCATTGTACAATTTACGGTACAAGGACTCGTCCCCGCTCCCAAATTTACAAAATTTGCTCCGTTCATGCTGTGCGGTTTGATACCACTTTCCGCTTAAGGGATTATTGACAATAATAAGGGATAATTTAATTTGTATGGAAAGTAATTTTCATTAAAAAATTAAATTTTTATAAAATAATTTGTTAAAAAATATTTTAAATTTTTTTATTGATACTAAGAAAATAATATTTGTTAATTTAATTTTAAATTTTTTTAGAGAGTATTAATAAAATAATATTTATAATGTAAATTAATAAATTTTAAGTAATATTAATTAAATTTAATAAAAAATATATATCCATAATTAAAATTTACTTAAAAGAAGGTTGTTTTGTATTTTATGAAAAATAAAATTTTCCAAAAACTTATATTTCTTTTAATTTATTAAATAATTTATTTTTTATTTTATTATTGTAAACTAAACGACCCTCAAAATTGTTGAAGAATATTCAGATTCGCAGACGACCTACAAGTAAAAAATAATTAAAAAAATATTAATATTTACAAAATGATTTACTTACTTTCTAAACTTATCCTGTTCATCTGCTTTACAATCCACACGAGCCAGACTGATTGATTTGTGCAAGGATCTGTATTCCTCTTTTTCCTTTTCTTTTTTTTCCTTTTTATTTTAACTTTTAAACTAAATTAATACATAATATAAATTTTTATTTAATTAATTTAATACTTACAATTAAACTTAATTCCTTATCATTCATTATAAGTTATTTAAGCAAATTTAAATAAATTATTTCTAAATTAATAATTTTAAAATTAATTTATTTTTATTATAATTTATTTAACTTCTAACTGTTGATTTGAATTATAAATGCATTAAATAAGTGATTTTTAAATTTGTAATTATTATTTTAAGCTTAAAATTGTTTAAAAAGTCTAAAATTATTTCATAAAAAAAAAGAAAAGAAAAAGTTAGTGAACTTGATCGTGATCTGTAAATTTGGAAACTTAAATTCCTGCTTAAGAAATCCACAAAAATTACGGATTCATCCCATCTGATTTGTTTATAATTCATCTACGCAAATAGGCCGCTCAAAGGTAATTTTATGTAAAATTAGAGAATTTAAATAATGCATCATGGTATTTATGATCGGTGCCAAATTTATAAATTTTTATTTATGGGGTTTTATATATATATATATATATATATATATATATATATATATATATATATATATATATATATATATATATATATATGTATGTATGTATGTATTATTAAAAATTAAGTACTAAGTACTTAAAAAAGAGTAAAATACCATTTTAGTTTTTATGAGTGTTAGCGAGTGTAATAAGTTAAAATTCAAATGTTTTATTATTGTTCGCAGCGAAACATATGAAGGAGCTGGTCCACCCTGTTTATTGTTGGTATGCGATCAACTGCTCGGCCTGGAGCGCATTAATAATAATAAACCATGCCAATGTACCATCACATGTATCGAAGAATTTTCTGCCGAGTTATTACAACTTGAATTTTCAAGAAGCTGAGTGCTTTTGTCAATAAATTATATTTTGCATTGATATTTGTTTTTTTACTAATTTATTTTAAAATTTGTGGATATATATATATATATATATATATATATATATATATATATATATATATATATATATATATATATATATATCTCAATGTTTCATTTGGTATGATGTAAAGAGGGAAAAGTATCTTAATTTTACAATGTTTTGTGAAGATTATCCCGACAAAATTCGAAAATGATGTAATTTTTTATTTTGTAAGGTGCGACATGAGGTAAGTTTTCACTATAAATAAAATATTAGAATAAGATGATAATATCTTGCATTAGCCCACAAAATTTGAGTTATTATAATTTTATCTTTATATAATAATAATATGGATATATATATATATATATATATATATATATATATATATATATATATATATATATATATATATATATATATATGTATATACATATGTATAATTTTTTGTCATCTTAGTTAATTTAATTATTTAAAAATAAACTAAGAACACATTAAATTTCATTAATGATAAAGAAGGTAAAAAAATAGTACTTTATTGATTAAGTATTGACAATGAGCAATGTATCCAACCAGTCTTTTTCCGGTCAAACATAAACATTACCTCCTTGACCTATGCACATACAACACCTTATCATGACAAGCAAACATCACTTAAGTCTTAATTTCAGACAATCTAAATAATGTTGGCTTATATCTTAAATTTGAGCAAAGTTTTCTTCTTAATATCAATTGTCAAACATTAATATAAGCTAAAATCTTTCCACCGTGTTTGAAGACTAGCCATGATGAATAGGGTTCCAAATTTATCGAACTTCCAACCTATCCATTAATGGCAATGATTCTATAAAAGGATTTCATATATGCTTTCATAAGACTAGGATATAACTTCATACTTTACTTTGTTTATATCTCTATTGGTTAAACTATCAAAGTGTGCTTGACAGACCATCCTCTACTATGTACATTTGACCCCTTGTTCTTTATATAAGCAAAGTCTGGCTCAACTGGACCAACCTAGATTGGTCAACCAAAATCGAATTTGCCATTTAGCATCGCCTATGACTTTCCAAAACATTATGTCTTGTAGTATACACTCTATCTCCTTTCATTCTTGCATGAAAGAAACATCTAATTGATCTTATCGTCGAGATCCCATTTCTCCGCCACCATGACAATAACCTACAACCAATGACCATGCCACTTTCTTAGCTAAACAAGATCATCATTGAGATCCCACTCTACTTTATCTATACCTTTATTGACTTAGGCTTCAAAGCGTACTCAACAAATCATCCTCCACTGTGTACACCTGATTCTTTATTTTCTGTGCAAGAAAAGTTTAGCTCAACTAAATTAACCTAGGCTAGTCAACTAAAATCAAAGTTATCATTTAGCACCATCTGTGAATTTTCCAGCCACCATGTCTCGTAGTATATGCTCTACCTCCTCTCCTTCTTGCGTAGAGGTAGCATCCAATTGATTTTATCATTAAGATCCTATTTCTTTACCACCATAACAATAACCTACAACCAATGACCACGTCACTTTCTTAGCCAAACAAGATCGTCATTATATCATGGAAATAGATCAAAATGTCCTTATAGAGCAAGTAGCTTATTTGAAAGTAGAGATGAACACTTTTTGAGAACCACACTAACATCATAAGCCCAAACCATAACTAATATTTGAACCTCAACCTGTCTCTTTGACCACACCAGATCCAATACAACCTCTATTGTTTCCTCTACCTCTGTTACCATCAATTCTTTTACAAATGTCATTAGGTATGCCATCAATTACAACTGACCAAATTACCACCACATTATAATGCCTATTTGGTCATAACCCACATTCAATGTTGAATATCCATATTGCCTAAATATCAAAGTTAACTTTGCCACTACTTATACTAATACTACCCTTACTAATATTCCTTCCAACTCCACCATTTCCCTTCTAAAGGCACACATCTAACATAACACTTAGGACATGAAGAATGCAATCCAACTTTTCCCTTTTATCAACCAAAACCGTTCATAAAATAGATATCTTTATAACGTTATAGAAAGAAGTGATCACTTGTTTACAATTAAGATCGTGGACATACCGCTTTTTTACCACTTCAAATTCCTTATATATCTAAAAGTATACAATGGTACCTTAAACCTAATGGAACATCTAGAAGCCTTTCTAGCATTAATGCTTCTATCAGGTGCCCCTAATGCTATCATGTGTTGAGCATTGTCAACAACCTTGAGAAAGGTGAGTCTTAAATGGTTAATATCCCTACCTAGTCATTCTATTGCCAATTTCAAATAATTATCTGACACTTTCTAAACTCATTTTGCAACAAGTAGACTATCAAAAAAGGCTTTTATAACCCTATTAAATTTTCAACAAATATAATATGAAACTCTTCAAGAGTACTTTGCCTATTTCAATGCTTTATCTCTTGAAATAAAAAATCTTAATAAAGAAATAGCCATTCATCAATTAAGTGTTAGGTCACAATTAGGGCACCTTACTCTTTCTTTAGTAAAGTGTCTAGTTTACACCTTAAAGGGATTATTAGCTAAAGCGAAAAAAATTTGTAAATGCAAAGGAAGAGGACATCAATAGTGATAAATGCACAATTGCACTTAAATTTTATGTGTTTCATCACTTATTTACTTAGTATTTTATGCAAATCAATTGAAAAAGGGTACTTAAATGCTCGATATTTTATTCTCAGGTTTTGTAGTGACTCATTTGAGCATTAGAAAAGAATCCGAAGCCAAAACCATACAAATTATGGAGAATCGAAGCAAACTCGCTCATCTGACAAAGAACACAGGGTATGAGAACCTCGTGTGGAAGGCCGTGTATCTTTTTGGAATGTTTCGAAGCTTCACAGAGCTGCTCGCAAAAGAACACAGGGTACAACATGAGCCGTGTCATACCTTGTGTACCATACTGCCTGACCCTTCATAAGTAAACATAGGGAGTGTCATACCCCGTGTATCATGTTGCCCAACTTTCACAGAAAAACACGGGGTACAACACGAGATGTGTCATACCCCGTGTACATTTCCCATATAAGTTTTATGCAGAGAATCACAGGAGAGGAGGGGGAGAACTGAAAATTAAAAGGGGAGCCGTCAGTAGAAACCCTAGGAGAGACCCAAAGTCACTAAGGGCTACTGCTAGCTTGGGATTCAAGCAAAGGATTGAAGATTCAAGTAAGGAATTTTTAGAACTTCATGACTAGTTTGATTCCCCTCTCTGTTTTCTGGTTTTCTGCTGGTTGTGTAATGAACTCACACTAAACCCTAGTGCTCAGCTGGGGTAAACTTGTTCATGGATTTATGGATTTGATTTTTATATAATCTAGCTAGATTTACTGTTGATTTATGATTTGATTATGTTGTCTTGTATTTTAACAATCCAATACTTCTGGAATATTGGATTTGTGTAAAGGATTAGTTGATTCTAGGTTGGAATGACCAATTAATTAATCAGACCTTGCATAATCATTGGGAATCTCCATTAGACTTAGGAATTAGGCTAATTGGATTCTTTTGCACAGGATGAAATGTCTAAAATTGGATTCTCAAGCAATGTTAATGCAACCTAGATGAGTGATTACTAGAGAAATTTTGGGCACTTTATCTATTGGTGAGTCGCTAGTAGCCTTGCAATGAGGTATAACTTATTTTTAGTAATTCAGCACTCTAAATTAACAGTAAACCGAGTTAGAGGATTATCTTTATTCCATAATGAAATGCACAAGGAAACCCTAAGGCTGAGTATACTTGCATCTCATTTGAATTAAATCTTTACCTAATCCATACCAGTTCCATTTGTTTCCTTTTTTATAACTAAGCTTTGTTTTGCATTTTACCCTTAATTCACAATATCAATTGGTCTACCTAGATAATTTACCTTAAAATTCAGTTAGTATTCAACACTCAATCCCTGTGGAGATGATATCTTTTATACTATAACTCGACTAAATCCGTGCACTTGCGGGATCACGTCAAGTTTTTGGCACCGTTGCCGGGGATTGCAACTAGTTAATATTAACAGAAACTTTTGAGTGAATTAAACTAGGCAATTCATTTTCTTTTTAGTTCTTGATTCATCTTGTTTTGATTTTCTTATTTTTATATATAGTATTTCTTTCTTATTTTGTTCTGTTCGAGTATTACTTACTCTTTTTGCAGAAATTTTTTTTGTATATGTGAAGGAGAAGTCTTGAATGAATTCTTAACTTAGACCCGGAGATTGAAAGAACTCTGCTAAGGAAAAGGAGAGAGCAAAAATCAGTACATATCCAAGAGCCAATTAACCTTGAAATAGCGATTGAAGACATGGATAACAGATCTTTTAGAGAGTTTGCAGCACCTAACGCCACTGGGCTTCAATCCAGTATAAGGAGGCCTACTGTTGAGGCTAACAACTTCAAATTGAAGCCAGCTCTTTTGTCTATGGTGCAGCAAAACCAGTTTGGTGGAGGACCAATGGAGGATCCCAACCTCCATATTCAAATTTTCTTAGAGTATTGTGATACGATCAAGATAAATGGTGTAGCAGCGGATGCCATCAAGCTTAGACTCTTCCCATTTTTCTTAAGGGATAGGGTAAGGGCTTGGTTATACTCTTTACCAGCAGGATCTATCACTACATGAGAAGAGTTACTGAGGACTTTTTTGTCACGATATTTCCCTCCAAGCAAGACTGCTCAATTAAGGAATGAAATCACCACATTCTCTCAGAGAGAAGGGGAATCTCTATTTGATGCTTGGGATAGATATAAAGAACTTCTGAGGTTGTGCCTACATCATGGGCTAGAGAAATGGCTAGTTCTTCATACTTTTTACAATGGTTTGAGCTACAATACTAAGCTTACTGTGAATGCTGCTGCTGGAGGTGCTTTGATGAATAAAAGGTTAGATGAAGCATATGAATTGATTCAGGATATGGCTTTGAACCATTACCAATGGTCAAATGAGAGGGGATCTTCAAGAAAAGCTCCAAGTAAGTACAAATTAGATGCTTTTAATCATTTGTTAGCTAAGGTAGATGTACTAGGAAGTTTAGGTAGTAAAGTAGATACACTTATGGCTAAATTTGATAAATTTCAAGTTAATAGTGTAAATGCAACAGGTGCTACTGACCTTCCTTGTGAAATTTATGGTATGACAGGTCACATGGCAACTGAGTGTAAATTGGGGCAGGATTTCACTGAGCAAGTGAATTATGTGTACAATAATGGGTATGGACAGAAGAATCCGAATGAACCCTTTGGAAACACCTACAATCCATCATGGAGGAACCATCTAAATCTATCCTACAAGCCCAACCAGCCATACAACACTCAAAACACTCACAATAGGCCACCACCACCACCCGATTTTCAAAATTAAAGACCTTACAACCCACCAGCTCAACCCTCTTCCACTTCTAAATTAGAAGGCCTTCTAGAGAAATTTTTCATTTCCCAAGAGAAAACTAATGAAGAGTTTAGGCAGCATGGTAGAGTCATGGAGGACTCCATTAGGAAATTATCCTCCCAAGTTAACTCATTGGCCACACATGGAAAAATGTTGGAGACCCAAATAGCTCAACAAGCTTCTGCTTCTTCTTCTAGAGCTTTTAGTCAACTCCTTGCTCATCCTGAATCAAATCCCAGGGAGTATTGTAAAGCAATCACTCTTAGGAGTGGGAGGCTGTTGAAGGTTCCAAATGCCACTCATGAAGGTGGAGAAAAGATGGTTAAGGGGGAAGTGCAGAAAGAAGGCAAAAAGGCTTCAATTCCTGATGATGCTGAAGTGAAAAAAGGGGAATTACCTGAAAAGCCAAAGTATATCCCTCCAGAACTATACAAACTGCCTATCCCTTATCCTCAAAGACTAGCAAAGGCTAAACTTGATAAGCAGTTTAGGAAGTTCTTGGAAGTATTGAAGAAGTTGTATATCAATATCCCCTTCACTGATGCTCTTTCACAAATGCTGTCATATGCAAAGTTATTGAAGGACATCCTCTCAAACAAAAGGAAGCTAGAGGAGCATGAGATTGTAGCCCTAACGGAGGAGTGTAGTGCCTTCATCCAAAATAAACTACCTCATAAGCTTAAGGACCCAGACAGCTTCTCCATTCCTTGTGTGATTGGAAATGTTCCTATTGACCAGGCATTATGTGATTTGGGAGCAAGTGTGAGCCTTATGCCATTATCGGTTGCAAAGAGACTGAACATAGAAAAAATGAAGCCCACCATAGTTTCACTTCAATTAGCAGACCGTTCTATGAAATACCTAGTAGGTATACTTGAGGATATACTTATCAAGGTTGGTAAGTTTTTCATTCCTGATGATTTTGTTGTACTTGAAATGGAAGAGGATACATAAATCCTTATCATTTTGGGTAGACCCTTTTTTGCCACAGCGGGTACTTTGATTGATGTAAAAAATGGAAGGCTTTCATTATCTGTTGGGGATGAAAAAGTTAAGTTTAATTTGAATAAATCAAGTAAATTACTTGTTTATGAAGATTCAATATGCAAGATAGATGTGCTAGACAAGGTTGTGAAAGAAACCCTTCTCATGGGATGCCTTCAAGATCCACTTGAAGCATGTCTAGTAACAGATGGAGTTGTTGAAAATGAGGAGATTGCTGCATATGCAGAATTTTTGAAAGTAAGCCCACCACTTTCCCTCCCTGAAATAATTGAATCATTGGAAGTGAAGTCCAAAAATCCCTCCACTGAGGAAGAAACACCACCTAAGGTAGAATTGAAACCTCTTCCATCTACCCTCAGGTATGAGTTTCTAGGACCCCACTCCACTTATCCTGTGATAGTAAATGCAAATCTAAATGCTCTTGAAACAGAAAAATTACTTAGGTAGCTTAGATCTCATAGAAAAGCTTTAGGGTACACAATTTCTGACTTGAAAAGGATTAGTCCTTCAATATGTATGCATAGGATATTGATGGAGGACGATAGTAAGCCCTCCATTGAACATCAGTGAAGGTTAAATCCAAATATGAAAGAAGTTGTGAAAAGGGAAATAGTGAAGTTGCTAGATGTTAGGGTAATTTATCCAATTTCAGATAGTCAGTGGGTTAGTCCGGTACATATTGTTCCTAAGAAAAGGGGGTTAACTGTAGTAAAAAATGAAAATAATGAGCTAATTCCCACTAGAACTGTCACGGGTTGGAGGATGTGTATAGATTATAGAAAATTAAATAAAGCAACCCGAAAAGACCATTTCCCTCTCCCCTTTATTGATCAAACCTTGGAAAGATTAGCCAAGCACTCACATTTGTGTTATTTGGATGGTTATTCTGGTTTCTTCCAAATTCCTATACATCCAAATGATCAAGAAAAGACCACATTTACATGTCCTTATGGCACTTTTGCATATAGGAGAATGCCTTTTAGTTTGTGTAATGCTCCTGCTACATTTCAATGTTGTATGATGGTTATTTTCTCTGATTTTATTGAAAACATCATGGAGGTCCTTATGGATGATTTTTCTATATATGATAATTCCTTTGATAACTGTTTGACTAATTTATCTCAAGTGTTGCAAAGATGTGAGGAGGTAAATTTGGTACTCAACTGGGAGAAATGCCATTTTATGATAAGAGAAGGGATTGTCCTTGGCCATCAAGTATCAGAGCATGGTATTAAGGTAGACAAGGCTAAAGTAGAAATCATAGTGAAATTACCTCCCCTAACTTCTGTAAAGGGAGTGAGGAGTTTTCTGGGACACGCCGATTTCTACTGACGCTTCATTAAAGATTTCTCTAAAATTGCCAAACCTTTAACTAACCTGCTTGCTAAAGATGTTGCCTTTGATTTTAATCAAGATTGTTTGGATGCATTTTGTAGGTTAAAGAAAGCCTTGATTTCTGCCCCAATCATGTAAGCACCGGATTGGAATCTACCATTTGAGATGATATGCGATGCTAGCGACTATGCAATAGGAACGGTACTTGGACAAAGGAAGGATAGGAAAGTTCATGCCATATACTATATTAGCAAGACTTTGGATGAGGCTCAGCTGAATTATGCTACAACTGAAAAGGAACTTCTTGCGGTAGTTTATGCAGTTAACAAGTTTCGATCCTATTTGGTGGATTCTAAGGTGATAGTCTTTACGGATCATGCAGCAATCCGATACCTTTTAAGCAAGAAAGAAGCTAAACCTCGCCTAATCAGATGGATTCTTTTGTTACAAGAATTTGATCTGAAAATTCGAGATAAGAAGGGTACCGAGAATCTTGTGGCTAATCACCTTTCAAGGTTGAAGTAGGAGTTAGAAGATGATGTAGATAAAAAGATACCAATAAATGATTTCCTTCTAAATGATTATCTGTTGGCTGTCTCTTCTTCAGCTATCCCATGGTTTGCTGACTATGTTAATTACATCGTGAGTGGTGTTTTGCCTCTGGATGCAGGATATCAGCAAAAAAAGAAGTTCTTAGCAGAGGTGAAACATTATTTTTGGGATGAACCTCTCTATAGAAGATGTGTCGATGGCTTGTTTAGAAGGTGTGTGCCTGAGGAAGAAATTGCTAGCATTCTATTCCATTGTCACTCCTCCCCATATGGAGGACACTTCGATACTTCAAGAACAGCTGCAAAGATTGCCCAGGCGGGTTTCTATTGGCCGACTCTATTCAAAAATGTTCATCACTATGTCACTTCGTGTGACCAATGCCAAAAAGTTAGTAGTATATCAAAAAGGCACGAAATGCCTTTGAACAACATTTTGGAAGTCGAAATATTCAATGTCTGGGGAATTGATTTCATAGGACCATTCCCACCTTCTTGCAGTAACAAATATATACTTGTGGTGGTTGATTATGTTTCCAAATGGGTGGAAGCAATTGCCACTCGGACTTGTGATGCAAAAGTTGCAGTTCGATTCTTTAAGAAGGTATTGTTTCCTAAATTTGGGATACCTAGGGCAGTCATCAGTGATGGAGGGTCTCACTTCATTGCCCATCAATTTCAATCTCTCTTGAAAGGGTATGGTGTAACCCATAAGATCTCTACTCTGTATCACCCATAAACCAGTGGGCAAGTGGAGCTTTTAAATAGAGAAATCAAGAACATATTGGAGAAGACTGTGTCTAGATCAAGGAGAAATTGGGCCCTCAAGTTAGATAACGCCTTATGGGCCTACAGGATTGTTTTCAAGACTCCCATTGGAATGGCACCATTTAGGCTTATTTATGGGAAGCATTGTCATTTGCCGGTAGAGATTGAACATAAGGCATATTGGGCAATAAAGTTGCTAAACTTTGATTTGCAATCTACTGGGGAGAAAAGAAAGCTTCAATTTCTTGAACTTAAAAAACTGAGAAATGATGCTTATGACAATGCCAAGATATATAAAGAAAGAACAAAGGCTTGGCACGACAAGCGCATTCTCAGAAGGAAATTCCATGAAGAAGACTTGGTATTGTTATTCAACTCCAGATTTAAGCTCTTTCCAGGGAAGCTCAAAACAAGGTGGACTGGACCATTTCTTGTGAGAATAGTGTATCCATTTGGAGCTGTAGAAATTTGGAGTGAAAGCACTGGCAATTTCAAGGTTAATGGTCAGAGATTGAAACATTATGTTGCCAGGCCACCAATAATGGCAGCTCCAGACTGATTGAAACAGGGGTCGAGCTTATGACCTTAAATAAGCGCTTCTTGGGAGGCAACCCAAGCTTATTTTTCTATTTTTATTGCTTTTAAATTTTCATTTTTCCCATTTTCATTCTGAGTTTCTGAGTAGTTTGAGGCATATAAGTCATTAGTTGTTGATTTTAGATGTTCATTTTTGCACTTGGTCTTTATTTCTAAGGTAAATTAGGCATATATGCATTTTTGTTGTTCATTTTCTTGCACAGAAGGCTCAAAATGCATTCCAGTGAGATACACGGTGTAGAACACGGGCCGTGTTATACCTCATGTACCTCATTGTCTGGTTAGTATAAAAGATTTATGCTTTTTATGGCATTCCAGTGAGATACATGATGTTTAACACGGGGTGTGTCTTACCCCGTGTACCTCACTGACTGAACCAATGAATAGAATTTTTGAACATAAGCCTTCCAGAGAAAAACACGGGGTACAACACGGGACGTGTTAAACCCCGTGTACTATTGTGAAGTCTGTAAGCATCTTTCAAAGAGAAACCCGGGGAAGAACACGGGGTATGTAAGACCCTCATGTATTTTTGTGAAACCCAGAATACCCATTCATGGAGAAACACGGGGTACAACACGGGCCGTGTCGCACCCGGTGTTCCTGGACGGACGAGCTTTTAATGGGCGAAACTCCTCCATTTTCATTCATCTTCTTCAACACCCTCCGTGCCCTAGTTTCTCTATGCTTATTTTCGGCTATTCTCTTCCCAAAATACACCGATTAAAGTGTTTTATTTGGCTATTTGAAGCGATTTTACTACTTAATCTTCCATTTAATCGATCTAATTGCAAGATTTGGATTCCTCTTGAGCTTTAACCAAGAACTTAGGGTTTTTCTCTGAAATTCACGAGGTAAGAGTATTTCCCTTGAATTCTTTGAAGTTATTTGTAATTACTTGTGTTTATTGAACTTCAATGAATGGTAGAACTTATGGGAATGTTCATATCCTCCAAATTTTTTCTTTGGCTAGATTTGATTGATTGAATTTAAATCTTTTAAGGTTTAATGTTTATTTGGGGGACCTGATTGCATGATTTGCCTCATTGATTTGCTCATTTACTTGCATTGATGACATCAAGCTTTAAATTGCACTTTATTTGACATTGGATGGATATTGGAATTGCTTGCTGAACTTTTGCCCTTGAAATTTGCTGATTGACACTATCTGAACCTGGAACTGTCCAATTCATAGTGAAACTCTCAAAATTCTCTCTCACATTGTAATTTTCCCTTGCAGATCATGTCAAAAAGATAAAAGATGGCTACTAAGAAGATCTCTAAGGGCAGTACTTCTAGAGGGACCTCCTCTAAAGGACCAGCTACACCCCAATTCATAGAGTTCATAGATGAGGCCCATATTCAAGCATTTAATAGACATAAAGACCGGTCATTTGTGGAAGGCCGATACATAGATTGAGCAGTCTTGAGGGAGTTTGGCCTTGAGGATGAGATCCGAGAGCTCATAAGTGTAGGTGCTTGGGAGACATTCTTTTAGATTATGGAACCTACCTATAGAGAACTTACTTTGAAGTTTCTTAGCACCTTCTATCTAGAGAGATACTTCAGCACTGTTGAATCTGCTAATACAGTGCAGTCCCGCCTCGGGGGAGTCATATATTCTATGAGTGTGACCCAGCTATCAGTACACATGGAAATTTACTCTAAAGAATTTTTTGCTACCCCTAAGTATCATGATATTTTGATAGGACTGCCACATGAGACCCAAAAGTGGTGAGTATGGTCTGACAATGCTACCGGGAGCACCTATGATCCTACAAAGAGCAAGGCATCTAACCTTAGGAGAGTTGCATGGCGAGTCATCCACTCTATCTTCAGTCATACTTTGAGTGGTCGGGGGCACAGTCATGGAGTAGTGAGCACAGCTGATATCCTCTTCCTGTATAGCATGATACAGAGAGTCCCCATCCACATTGGAGGTGCATTTGCACATTTCTTTTCGACTCAGGCATCAGACAGGCAAGCTGGGAGTATTGCTGCTGGTCCATACATTACCAGACTAGCCAACCAGTTCGAAGTATTCGATCGACCTTATGGATCCCTCTCTATAGCATCCCACATGACCCCCCTCCGTAGGGGCATTCTTCTAGCTATGGGAATCCAGCCTGTGCAGCAGCCACCCCATGAGGAACAACATGATTCTCCAGGAGATGATGGCGATGGTGATGCAGCTCCTGATATGGGTCCATCATTTTCTGCGGGCGGAAGAGTTTCATCTGAGGCTTACTTTCGAGACATATTGTCTGGTTAACAACAGATTCTGGTTGAGCTTCAGCACATTTCTGAGCGTCAGTCGAGGATTGAGGGCCACTATGATGACTTGGACAGGAGATCCAGACACATTGAGAGCATGGTCGAGCCCCTATTCAAGCTTTTTCACCCCTCTTCCCCAGCTGTTCCAGATCCTCCTACTCAGTAGCTCAGATTGCTTTTTCCTTTCACTTATATATTCTCCTTTTTACTTATTTCTCCTCTCTATTTCCATTTATCTTGGTCTGTACTTATATTGGCTATGCACTTTCATTTAATTTTTATTATTTTAACTATGTCTGTAATAACTAACAACATATTTTATCCTAGTAATGCATCTCCTTTCTTTTAGATTAGTAGTCTCCTCTTTCTCTCCTAATCTGTCTTTGCTTATGGATCCCCCTGAAGCCATGTTCTGTAATGGACAACAACACTCCACTTGTCAGGGAAGTTCCAGTCCCCTATCTTTTCTCTGATTCTGCTTTTCCATTTACTTTTTTTTTTGTACATTGATGACAATGTCCAATTTTAAGTGTGGGGGAGCAACTTTTAGAATGTATTGCACCTGAATCTGCTTGAATGATTTAGAGTACTGAAATTTACTCTAAATTCAATTATATGTAAAAAATTTTAAATTTTTAGGGCAATCTTTTGACTAAAGTGATTTGTTCATGCTTTGCTCTTTTAATGATTAACTGGTAACTTAATAAGAAAAATCTAAAGCTTGAAGTTAAGAGTAATGAGCATAATTGATCCTCGTGAGACTTGAGCCTATTAAGTAACTTTCACATTAGAATTTGAAGCTCATTTTTATTTTCTTGAGGGATTATGTCTCACTCTTGACTTTTTACTCTAGAACTTGCATTTGCTCTTTTTAAGGCTACATTTTATGTATTTTACATGTAAAAAATGATGAGGCTATGTTTCTTCACCCTTTTTATTTGTTTTGCTTATTTGAACCCCTTCTTTGATATACCCTAGACTATTTTCAGCTTTACCCCTAGTCAGCAACTTTGACCCTTGTACCCTCATTTCTAGCCTAGCCCAACCCATCCTATGTGCATTTAAAGCCACTACCCAAGTGAACTTGAACTTCAGAGTTTAAGGGAACTTAGACATATTAAATGAGTTTAGCTATCACTTAGAGGTTCTTACATAGAGCTGCTCAGTTGGATAAGTTGATTTATAGCTTTGCTTATATAAAAAAAATAAAAAAATAAAAAAAATAAAACTAAAAAAACTAAAAAATAACAAAACAAAAAAAATGGTGTTAAATAAATAATTTGGGAAGAAGAAGAGGAAGAAAAGCTTGTTGGGAAATAAGAAGGAAAGAAAGAAAGAAAAGTTTTGTTTACTGATTTACTATTATATATAAAAAAAAAGAGAGAGAAGAGGAAGAGAGAAAAAGGGGGTTGAAGCAAGGAATAGAAGTAAGGTAATATGCTAAGCTGAGCAATGGAACTCGACAGTGGTCGAACTTAAGACCAATGTGTCTTTTCCCTTCTCTAACTCTATCACTTTTCATTCTTTGATTTTCCTTTCCTCTATCCTTACCATTTTCCTTAATAAAGTCCTTTGATTTTCATGCATTTTACAATATAGTAGTGGAGACTAGAGTTTTTGCAAGCGTATGGTAACATTAGGTCCTAAGCTGATTGATTTGAGAGTATACACAAACCTTATCTTGAGAGTTTGAGTAAATACTTTACCTGTGAGGCTATTCTCTTTTACTTTTATGCTGAGGATTGACTTATTTAGTTGCTTTGTTTTCATTTAGTTGCTTGGCATGACTTGATCCTAATTTCTGATTCGTTGAATGATTACCCGATGATATTAATAAAAAAAATGGAGTAAATTTTTGTTTTCTTACTTCCTTACTCGAGGACGAGCAAATAGGTAGTAACATAAGCATGGATAAATGAAGTCCAGTTAAAATCCCTAATTAAACTAAAGGGAGGGACGAGACAAAGACCAAAACAAACTAACACCATAAGGCTAGTTTAATAATTATGAACCTTTAAATGTGTTACCAAGTAAAATAATCTATGATGTGAAAGCGATCGAGTTAATTAAATGTCCAATAGTAAAAAAGAGAAAACATTTTCCTACTGATCGAGCAAAGTTCTACAAATTTTATAGAGATTATGGCTATGGCATTAATAAATATATCATTTTAAATGATGAGATTGAGTATCTAATATGATGAGGTTACTTTTCCAAATATAAAAAGTATAAACAGGTGATGAATATGAAAAAGATAACAAGTCTAAGAAGAGAAAAGCAACACCAATTGGAAGACTCGAAAGTGTAAGTAATTGAAACAATCATTGCAAGCTTCAAAGAGGAGAAAAGTTAGACTGTTGTAAGAAAATACATACCAAACAAGTCTTTATAATTAGGTACAAAAACAAAAAGAAGAATCAAATCCATTACTTTTACGGAAGAAAAGTTTGATAAAATTGATTGGGATCATGATGATTTAATGATAATCACCTCCCTAGTCCATAACTTTCTAATAAAGTGCATATTGGTTAATTAGTGAAGCTTAGCCCCTTCTTTTATTCTAGAATAACAGAAAACATGGACCTTACAAAAAGCATGTACAAACCATATGAAAGAGTACTTATTGGATTCATTGGAAACCAAATACAGGTAAAAGGAACCATCATACTAAAAGTTACCTTTGGCTTTAGGGTCAATATAAAGATAATTGATGTAGACTTCCTAATTGTCTCGACACCAAACATTACATATAACATTATTCTAGGTAGACCCTCATTAAATAAAATAGGTGGCATTATATCTATTCAACATCTATTAATAAAATTTAACACTCTACTTGGGATAAAGCAAGTACAAAGAGACTAGAAAGTAACATGTTGATGTAACATTATCAACCTTAAGGGAAAAGAGGTTTAGCAAGATATACGAAGACTTTCAAAAATCATAAAAGATTGCTAAGCAGTAGACTCAACTTTGTAAGATGTCTGATCAAAGGATACAAATTGCCTTGAACTTAAACCTAAGTTAGAAGAAATATAGTTGTTTGAAGAAGACAATCAAATAATCATAAAAATAGGATAAAATTTGAAAAGTAAAGCTTAAATAAACCTTAACACAAACACTAAGGAACAATAGTGAAGTCTTCATCTAATCCTTGGCTGACATACCTATTAGGAATTCAGATTATTACATGCAGCGAAATTTCAAATAGATTTTAATCTGAATTCTACCTAGGATCCATGCAAAAAGTATAAATCAATGATTAGGGTTTTACCTATTGGGCACTCATGTTTCTACTGATCAAAACTTGAGAGTGGATGAATCAAATGCTGGCCAGAAGGTACAACGTCTCTACGGTATTCACACGGAGTAAACAACGACCTCTCGCCCTCCACGAATCTGCTAGGATGCATTTCTCTCTCTAGGAACTAATTTTGATGTTTTCTGAGTGATTTAGGATTTTAGGAAGTCTATGAGCATATATCTAATATGCTGCCCTCAAGCCCTCTTTTATAGAACTTAGGCAAGTCACAATCCTAATCCTACTAGGATAATGCTTCCAAAATCCTAATCACACTTAACAACTCATTTTATCCTTATCCTAGAGATAATGAGGAGAGATATGACTTATCTATTAATTATCTAACATTAGATAATATTATCTCATAATATAAATATCTTAATATTAGATAATTGCATATAGTTATTAAATATCAAAATAATATTATCTCATAATATATTTATTTAATATCCGATAATGTAATTATTTGATATTACTTTAATATCAAATAATATCACATAATATATATATATTACATGAATTTATTATTCTTAATAATATATATATGCACGAAAATAATTTCAATTAATTGGATATTAATATAATTAAAGTCCAATTAATTATTGTCTTATTCCTACCTCTTTTGTGTGACCTTGTAGGTTCTTACTACGTTGACAATGACTCATTATTGAACCATAGACAGTAAGCGGTATCTAGCAATACATCACTGCCACTTAAGTAGTAAGAATGTCTGTGATTCGACATCCACCTAATACATGATCAACGTTTTGCATCATAATCCTTTTGTAATAATATTCAAATTGAACTGGAGGCATGGTATGTGTCATCCTCGTCAATGTTCAATTTATATTTCTTGATACTGAGTAGACTTAAAATAAATAATTAATATCACATATTAATTCAATTGAGTATGGCCATGCATTTCTAAGTCTTACTCAATCAAGGGGTCCAAGGATATTTTTCTTTTATACAAGAATAACAAAATTTCATCTACATCACTCACTTCCCTCTACACGATTTATGACACACCTAATTAATGGCCTACTTGTCATCTTGATTAAAGGTGACATAGGACAATATTAAAGTGAGTAATTCCTCATGTAGGGAACCGTAGTGACTTCAGGTTAAAGGTTTATGTGTATTTATGATCATATGAGAATAACTTATGATACATCTATCCATGTAATATTCTCGTAGCGGGTTAGTCCAGTACATTGTTCACTAGCAATGTACTCATGTGTTGACTTGATATCACATATCCATGATTCGTAATCATCAGTCACTATACATGCTAGTCTTGATGTATTATTACTATCCTTTTTGTAATAATACTTGACTAGGGGCATTTTAGGAATAGTGAAGCTATTCCAAGGATAATTATTATATTAAGTTATAAATTACGCATAATAATAATAAAATTATAAAAATAAAATATAATAATTAAATTGCCTAAAATAAAATATAATACATTGTGTATAACTTCAATCATCTATATGATTAGTTCTAGGACACACACTAATAATCTCCCACTTGGACTAGAGCCAATCACTCATGTATCTAATACCAAGTGACATAGTATGACCATCATGCTTTTTCTACGTTAAAAGCTTTGTCAATGGGTTGGCGATATTATCATCAGTTGGAACTTTGCATATCCTCACATCTCCTCTATCGATGATTTCTCGAATGAGATGGAAGCGCCTAAGTATATGTTTGGATCGCTGGTGAGATCTAGGTTCCTTGGCTTGTGCAATGGCTCCATTGTTGTCACAATAGAGATCCACTGGGTTTGCAATGCTAGGAACAACGCCAAGTTCAGTGATGAACTTTTTGATCCAAACAACCTTTTTTGACGCATCAGATGCAGTAATATACTCAGCTCTGTAGTAGAGTCGGCCACTGTTTCTTGCTTTGAACTCTTCCAGCACACAGCACCACCATTTAGGCTAAATACATAACCTGACTGCGATCTAAAGTCATCCTTGTCAAATTGGAAACTGGCATCAGTGTAACCTTTTACAACAAGTTCTTCCTCTCCTCCATATATTAAGAATGAATCCTTAGTCCTTCTTAAGTACTTAAGGATATTCTTAACGACAGTTCAGTGAGGTTCACCTGGATTTGACTGGTACCTATTCATCATGCTTAAAGCATGCGAGACATCAGGACGAGTACATATCATGGCATACATGATAGATCCAATTGTTGATGCATATGGTATCTTATTCATGCGGTCCTTCTCATCTTGTGTCGAAGGATACTGGGCTTTGGACAAATTTATGCCATGTGACATAGGCAAAAATTCTCTTTTAGATTCTTGCATGTTAAACCATTTTAACACTTTATCTATGTATGTACTCTGACTTAGGCCAAGCAATTTTCTTGATCTATCTCTATAGATCTTAATACCTAGTATATAGGTAGCTTCACTTAAGTTTTTCATCGAGAAACAATTCCCTAACCAAGTCTTTACTGTTTGTAGTGTAGGGATATCATTTTTGATGAGTAGTATGTCATCCACATATAATACATGAAAAATAATTGTGCTCCCACTTACCCTTTTGTAAACACAATATTCATCTTCATTTTTTATGAAACTAAATTCTTTGATTGCCTCATCAAAATAAAGATTCCAATTCCGTGAAGCTTGCTTTAATCCATAAATGGATTATTGTAGCTTACATACCTTTCCAGTAGTTTCATGAATGACAAAACCCTCGGGCTGTGTCATGTACACATCCTCGAGGAGCTTTCTATTAAGAAAAGTAGTTTTGACATCCATCTGCCAGATTTCGTAATTATAAAAAGCTGCAATAGCAAACAAAATCCGGATGGATTTAAGCATGGCAACTGGGGAATAGGTCTCATCATAGTCTATACCATGAACTTGCCTATAACCTTTTGCAACTAATCATCCCTTAAAGGTTTGTACGTTACCATCCATGTCAATTTTCTTCTTGAAAATCCACTTGCACTTAATGGGTTTTACCCCTTCAAGTGGATCAACCAAAGTCCATACTTGGTTAGTATATATGGAATCCATCTTAGATTTCATAGCCTCAAGCCACTTCTTAGAGTTTGGCCCTTTTACAGTTTTTTAGTAAGTTGTAGGCTCATCTTGATCCATGAGCAAAACATCACCATTTTAAGTTACAAGAAACTCATATCTCTTGGGTTCATGGCGTATCCTACCAGACTTACGTGGGCCTTGTGTTACTTGAGCTAGTTCCTGACCCACAACATCTTGTGATCTTTTTTCAGGCTCTATTATAGGTTCAGTGTTACTTTGTGAGTCTCGCACTTCTTTAATTTCTACTTTCCTCCCACAGTTTTTCTTAAAGATAAATTCTCTTTCCAGAAAAACACCAGTTCGTGTGACAAACACTTTGCCTTCACTATGATTATAGAAATAGTATCCCTTAGTTTCCTTAGGATACCCTACAAAGTAGCACTTATCAGATTTGGGTCCAAGCTTATCGGAAACTTGACGTTTTACATAAGCCTCGCAACCCCAAATCTTCATAAAAGACAAGCTGGGACGTTTCCCAATCCATATCTCATATGGAGTCTTTTGAACCGTTTTAGAGGGAACATGATTGAGCGTAAAAGCAGCTGTCTCTAGAGAATGCCCCCAAAAGGAAATTGAAAGATCTATATGACTCATCATAGATCGTACCATGTCTAACAAGGTACGATTCCTCCTTTTTGAAACACCGTTCCATTGTGACGTTCCAGGTGGAGTGAGTTGTGATACTATACCACACTCCTTTAGATAGTCATCAAATTCTTGGCTTAAGTATTCTCCACCTCGATCTGATCGAAGTGTTTTAATACTTTTACCAAGTTGATTTTGCACTTCATTCTTGAATTTCTTGAACTTTTCAAAGGATTCTGATTTGTGTTTCATAAGATACACATATCCATATCTACTGAAATCATCAGTAAATGTAATGAAGTATTGGAAACCTCCTCTAGCAGGTGAACTAATAGGCCCACATACATCAGTATGTATAAGACTTAATAGATCATTAGCCCTTTCACTGTGTCTAGTGAATGGTGTTTTAGTCATTTTTCCTAGCAAACAAGATTTGCATATTTTATATGATTCAAAATTAAATGAATCCAAGAATCTATCTTTATGGAGCTTGGATATGCACTTCTCATTTATATGGCCCAAACAACAATGCCAGAGATAGGTTGATTTAAATCATTTGATTTAAATCGCTTAGTGTTTATATTATAGACAGGCATTTCAAGATCAAGAATATAGAGCCCATTGAACATTTTTGCACTGCAGTAAAACATTTCATTTAAATAAACTAAATAAATTTTATCCTTTATTATAAATGAAAAATATTTCTTGTCTAAACAAGAAACAAAAATAATATTCCTGCTGATAGTAGGCACAAAATAACAATTCTCTAATTCTATTACTAAACCAGAAGGTAAAGATAGATAATATGTCCCTACAGCTAGCGCAACAACTCTTGCTCCATTGCCAACTCGTAGGTCCACTTCGCCTTTAGCTAGAGTCCTACTCCTTTGTAGTTCCTGCACATTTGTACAAATGTGAGAATCATATCCGCTATCTAATACCCAAGATGTAGAAGTTGAAACATTAATTTCTATAACATAGATACCTGAAGCGGAAGTCTCACTTCCCTTTTTCTTTTTCAGATCTTCTAAATAGACCTTACAGTTTCTTTTCCAATGTCTGGTTTGACCGCAATGGAAGCATGTCCCTTCCTTAGCCACACCCCTTTTTGGTTTCAGTATAGAGGATTTAGACTTGGGCTTGCCTTTGGATTTGGAATCCTTCTTGTTTTTGCCATTACCTTTTCCTTTTCCTTTTCCTTTGCTCTTTTGAACCATCATTATGGTATTAGGCTTAATCTTTTGCAAATTTTGTTCAGCAGTTCTTAACATGCTTAACAATTTTGACAGTGGTTTATCAATTTCGTTCATGTTATAATTCATGATAAATTGACCATAACTTTGTGGCAACGATTGCAGAATTAAGTCAGTGGCTAACTCTTGACCTAGTGGAGCACCCAATCTCTCAAGGTTCTCAACATACCCAATCATTTTGAGTACATGAGGCCTAACAGGGTTTCCTTCTGCCAGTTTGTACTGAAACAAGGCTTTTGTCACCTCAAACCTCTCATGCCAAGCTTGGCCTTCATAAAGCTTCTTAAGATGCTCAAGCATGTCATAAGCTTCCATGTTCTCATGTTGCTTCTGAAGCTCAGAGTCCATGGTAGCCAACATGAGACAACCGACATCTAATGCGTTATCATGATGCTTCTTATAAGCATCCTTTTGAGCTCAAGGGGCAATAGCTTCAGGTTCTTGAGGAACAAGTTCCTCTAGGACATACATTTTATGCTCATGTTTGAGGACTATCCTCAAATTCCTGTATCAGTCTAGGAAGCTTGTCCCATTCAGTTTGTCCTTCTCAAGGACCGATCGCAGTGATAAGTTATTTAATGTATTAACCATTGATTATCTACGATAGAAATATGCAAAGTAAGTATTAAATTTAAAACATTTAATAAGGTCTTTTATTAAATGTACCTCCCACTATTTCATTCAAATTAATAGCCCTCACTATTAATTTGAAAAGTCATATTGTCTAAGCTTTCTAGTGGGCCAAGATCCATATTTCACCAAGCCTTAAGTTAGCTTTGGCTAATCACTTAAAACTTAGTTATTTAGGTAAGCAAAACTTGCCAATTGTATCATATACAACTCTTGGATAGTTAGGTGAACAACATTTGTTCTAGTCCATCTTATGAACTAAAGCCCAACTTTATGCTTCTAGGTCTCAATCCTATTAAGATATCCTAGTTAAGTCGGACCCAATATTTGACATTCGGATATCACTATTATCTAGTCGCATTTCACCAAGATAAATGAGGTACCTTGCTTTGGCAAACCTACCTTATGTCGATCGAGGCCTTAATGAGTGCCAAATATTGGAAAGCATCATTAATTATTACTGACTTAATATTTTAGATGAGGGATTTTAACTTAATTATTATCAAATCTCACCATAACTAGCTTATTTATTCATGCAATATATCTAGCATATCTCATATATCATATAAAGTAAATGAATAAAATAGACCACCGTATATCATATATCATGCAATGAATAGAACTATCACATAGTAGGAATACATTCTATCACATAATAAATGCATGCTCATCAATATCATCACATAATAAAGAAATTAAAATGTCACATAGTATAACCCAAAATTCTATTTTCTAATGGCATTCCTAACTAACTCCTTAGTTTCTTCTTGTCCCATAGCTCCTTAACTTCTCCTTGTTCCAAGCAAAGAATACTCTATTGCAATTATAAATTTACAATAGAAACCTCGAGTTACATTCGGGGGGAATTGAGATGAGAAGTGAATATACATTAGAAAAATAGAAGAAGACACGACACGCAGGTCGTATTTTAAAATCCATCCATAAAAACTCCAAGGGCCATACTATGCAACATATTCATGCATCATATATAATAATTGGTAAAAAATATATGTAACCAAGATAAGCAGGATGATTGACATATATATTTGATAACATTATTGTCATAAAATCATGTTTTAAAACAATGCCTTAAGAATAAAAATGATTTTTGAACGCTACGCAGAGTTAGCACGGCAGTCCCGCTAGCCGGTTAGCGGGTAGAGGTCAAGGGGGCAGAGCCCCTTGCCGGGGGGTATGCGGGGCGGAGTCCCCTGGGCCAAAAATTGAATTCATCTGATATTCAGATTTCAATTCATTTTGCCAATAGTTGACACACTCTAAGTCGAACAATTCGACTATATGATTGACATTCAAATCATAGTTTCAAAATAGGATTTACATCTGAACACTTTGAATAATTTTTAATCATATCAAAACAGATCCAACCGTGTTCAAATAAATTAAAGCATACATATACCTCATAGACCATATTCAACTTAATCATATTAAATGAATTTAAACAAGTCTTTACAAATTCAGAATTAATCACATTAATTCTGTGCTGACTAGGTTATATGCTTTAAACGCAGAGAACATCACATGTTCAGAATAGATTCAAGGGTTTATCATTTGAAAACTCAGAATTACGCATAAATAGATTTGAATATGAAGCAGAAAAATGCATGATCATATTCATACAATTAATCTCATCAATTGATAATCAGATTCAAAATTCAGATCATATATATCATATATATATTTATGAAATCAAAATCATACACGAGTTTGCATATATCTCATATATATCTAGTTTAAATAGAAACTGATTTGATATTAATTTATCACATAAACATTCATCAAAATGTGTAACTATTGATCTAAACTGAAATAGATTTGACGTGTATTTATCATATAAATATTCATCAAAGATGGTAAAACACATAATCAGAACTATATTTTTGCAAGAAGCTCTGATACCACTATTAGGAATTCAAATTATTACATGCAGCAAAATTTCAAATAGATTTTGATCCGAATTCTCCCTAGGATCTATGCAAAAAGCATAAATCAATGATTAAGATTTTACCTATTAGGCACTCGTGTTTCTAGTGATCAAAACTTGAGAGCGGATGAATCAAACGCTGGCCGGAAGGTACAACGTCTCTACAGTATCCACACGGAGTGAACAACGACCTCTCGCCCTCCACGAATCTGCTAGGATGTGTTTCTCTCTCTAGGAACTAGGATTTTGATGTTTTCTGAATGATTTAGAGTTTTAGAAAATCTATGAGCGTATATCTAATATGCTGCCCTCAAGCCCCCTTTTATAGAACTTAAGTAAGCCACAATCCTAGTCCTACTAGGATAATACTTTCAAAATCCTAATCACACTTAACAACTCATTTTATCCTTATCCTAGAGATAATGAGGAGAGATATGACTTATCTATTAATTATCTAACATTAGATAATATTATCTCATAATATAAATATCTTAATATTAGATAATTACATATAGTTATCAAATATCAAAATAATATTATCTCATAATATATTTATCTAATATCCGATAACGTAATTATTTAATATTACTTTAATATCAAATAATATCACATAATATATATATATATTACGTGAATTTATTATTCCTAATAATATATATATGCACAAAAATAATTTCAATTAATTGAATATTAATATAATTAAAGTTTAATTAATTATTGTCTTATTCCTATTCCTTTTGTGTAACCCTGTAGGTTCTTACTACGTTAACAATGACTCATTATTGAGCCATAGACAGTAAGCGGTATCTACCAATACATCACTGCCACTCAAGTAGTAAGAATGTCTGTGATTCGACATTCACCTAATACATGATCAACATTTTGCATCATAATCCTTTTGTAATAATATTCAAATTGAACTGGAGGCATGGTATGTGTCATCCTTGTCAATGTTCAATTTATATTTTTTAATACTGAGTAGACTTAAAATAAATGATTAATAACACATATTAATTCAATTGAGCACGGCCATGCATTTCTAAGTCTTACTCAATCAAGGGGTCGAAGGATATTTCTCTTTTATACAAGAGTAACAAAATTTCATCTACATCACTCACGTCCTTCTGCACGATTTATGACACACCCAATCAATACCTACTTGTCATCTTGATTAAAGGTGACATAGGACAATATTAAAGTGAGTAATTCCTCATGTAGGGAACTGTAGTGACTTCAAGTTAAAAGTTTATGTGTATTTGTGATCATATGAGAATAATTTATGACACGTCTATCCATGCAATATTCTCATAGCGAGTCAGTCCAGTACATTGTTCACTAGCAATGTACTTATGTGTTGACTTGATATCACATATCCATGATTTGTAATCATCAGTCACTATACATGCTAGTCTCGATGTATTATTACTATCTTTTTCGTAATAATACTTGACTAGGGGCATTTTAGAAATAACGAAGCTATTCCAAGGATAATTATTATATTAAATTATAAATTACGCATAATAATAATAAAATTATAAAAATAAAATATAATAATTAAATTACCTAAAATAAAATATAATACATTATGTATAACTTCAATCATCTATATGATTAGTTTTAGGACACACACCAACAATACCAAGAATCAATGTTAAGGTAGCTTACCACAAATTATTTCTTAATCTAAATGTATAACTTATCTAGTAAAAGAAAAAAAAAGTGAGCTCCAAAAGATAAGCCATAGGTTGGCAAAAGAAAAAGTTACCAAGTTGTTAAAAATAAGGTTCATTAACAAAGTTTCCTATGCCACTAGGCTTGTAAATGTGGTTCTTCTGAAAAAAGCAAATAATATATGTAGGATTTGCATGGATTATATGAATCTCAACAAAGCCTACCCAAAAAACTCATATTCATTGCCTAACATAAATTGCTTTGTAGATAATTCCTCAAATTTTAAAACTTTAAGCTTTAATGATGCCTTTTAAGGCTACAACTAAATAAAAATGCATCTGAATGGTAAAGATAAGATAACTTTCATAATAGACTAGGGCATGTTTTGCTATAAAGTTATGTTATTTAAGTTAAAGAATACAGGAGCCTTATATCAATATATGATGAACAAAGTTTGTACTGATCAAATAAGTAAAAACATGGAAGTTATGTAGATGATATAATCATTAAGTCAATTAGTGAAGAGATACATTGGAGGGATATTACAGAGGTATTTGAGGTACTTAAAAAGTATAAAATGCAGTTTAATCCTAAGAAATATGTATTCAAAGTAGAAGTAAAAAAATTTCTAGGATTTATGCTTTTAAAATGCTAGATCAAAGCTAGCCCTACTAAATGTAAAGTAATTATCAAAATGAAAAGCCCAACAAGCACTGAGGGAATCCAAACCTTAAATGGTCGATTAGCAACTCTTTCCAAATTCCTATCCAAATTAAGGGATTGATGTTTCTTGTTTTATTCCTTATTAAAGCATTCCTAGAAGTTTACATGGGATTTTAAATGTAAAGAAGCTTTTTGCAAGTTAAAAGAGTACCTTACCACTTCACTAGTATTATGCCAACCAAACTAAGGAGACATACTTTACTTATATTTAGCGATGTTAGAAATTGCAATTAGTTCAATATTAATGAAAGAAAAAGATAATGTTAATTGCAATCAGTTCAGTATTAGTAAAAGAAAAAGATGACACTTAAAAACTTATTTAGTTCACAAGCAAAGTCTTGCATAAGGCCAATGTGAGGCATTAAAAGACTGAAAAGGTAGCATGTTGTGTGTATAAAAAATTAAAGTTGTACTTTTAGAGCTACTAAAAAATTGTTTGTATAAATGTACCAATTCAACAAGTTCTCCATAAACTTAACCTAGCTAAACAACTAGTTGCTTGGTCTATTAAAATTTCAAAATATGGCTTAATTTATTAGCCTAAATAGGTCTTAGCAAATTTTATGGTCGAAATGATCAAGGAAGAGCAAGCATAACCCTAACAAGTGATCAAGTGGTTGATATATGTAGATAGCTCTTCAAATAAAATGATAGCAAAGCAAGCATAATCCTAGAAAGAAATGGAGTCTAGCTCAAATACTTGATTAAATTCAAATTCAAAGCTATAAACAACTAGGCAAAGTACGAACCTTTCATCACTGAATTAAAGCTAGTTACTAAATTAAGCATTGAATAAAACTAGGTCTTTAGTGATTCGCATCTAATGATAGTCTAACTTCAAAAAGAATATAAAATGAAATACCCAATATTGACTAAATATATGGAGAAGATGAGGTCACTTTTAGAAAAGTTTCAGTATCAATTAAATAAAATCCCTCAGGTAGAGATTGAAAGAGAAAATGCATCGGCCAAATTAACAAGTGTGAATGTAGTGGTAAATAATTAGTTAATAATTCAAGAATCAATCGACACTCCAAGCATCAATGAAGAGGAAATCCTCGCAATAGATAATTCAAATTCTTCGATGAACTCCATGCAAGTATATCTAAAAGATAGAAAATTGCCCATTGATAAAGCAGAAGCTTAAAAAGCTTTGAGATAAGACATTCACTTTTTCTAGGAAAACAATAAGCTATATAAGCAGAGCTTTAACCTATCAATTTTGAAATGGTTACATCAAGAGGAAGCTAATTATGTACTCTGAGAGTTATACGAGGGGATATGTGAAAGTCATCTATTAGGAACAACATTGGCCTTGAAAGCTATAAAATTTAGATATTATTGGCCGAGGATGAAAAAGGAAATAAAAGAATTCATTTAGAGCTATGAGAAATTCTAAAGGTTTGTTCTAATTGAAAGACAACCGTTAACTTTAATGGAAGCAATTTTCATTTCTTGGCCATTTATAAAATGAGGAATTAACTCATTAGGACTATTTCAATAGCTATTAGATAGGCCAAATACTTAATATCACAATCGATTACTTTTCAAAATGCATAGAGGTCGAACCAATTGTAGCCATCACTACCAAAAATGTCTAAAAATTCTATTAAAAATCCATTGTATAAAGGTAAATATCTAAACCTTTAATCCAATCAGACATTTCCAAACAATATTAACCTATCTCTATGCAAATTTGGCTTCCTAGAAACATTAGTCTACAATAACAAAACTCAATTTATGATAGAAAGTTTCACAAACTTTTGCCATAGTTAAACCCTACCCATTTCTTTTAAACTATCCTTATCATTTCTTTAAAGGTTTTTTTCACTCATATTATTAGTTTTAAAGCAGGAATCAAGCAAGAGTTCACATCTATAGAACATCCTCAGACAATGGACAATCTAAACTAGCCAACAGAATAATACTCAAAAGACTAAAAAGAAGATTGGAAAAATTTAAAGGGTAAGAGGCTAAAAAATCACTAAGTGCCCTTTGGTTATACAAGACAATTGTACAAATAGCTACAAGTGAAACTTTTTTCAAATTGATGTACAGCTCTAAAGCCATGATTTTAATCAAGTTAGAAGAAACTAGCGAAAAAAGAAAACATTTTGAGAGGCAAAAAAATGAACAACAAAGAAAGGAAGAACTAATATTCACTCTTGAAGATTGAGAATTAGCTTAAATACAAGTGAAACTATATAAAAGAAAGCCAGTTATCTATTTTAATAAGCAAGACAAGGAAAGGGAATTTCCTAGGAAGATTTCTAGTCTCAACCAAGTGAAAAGGCCTTGGAAAAATTCAAATGAAAGAAAATTAGCCCTAAATTGGGAAGGCCCTTTTAGAATCAAAGAAAATTTAGGAAATAGTGCCTACAGGCTAGAAACACCGGAATGTACATATATCCCTTGCATATGGAATGTGACACACTTAAAGTAATACTATTTGAGCATCTAAATAAATAAAAAAGTGTTTCACAGAAAATTTAAGTATTTGAAAACTCAATACAAAATCCCGAGTTAATCTCCAACTAAGAACTCTTTAAACATTCCTAATGAACCTTCAAGCATAAGTTCCAAGTGCCTTCTAAATGAATCTTTATTCTAAATGAACCTATTATCATTCCAAATGAATCATTCCAAGTGAACTTGTACACAAAAAGAACCTTAAAGGAACTTTCATGCAAGAAATGTTAAGTGAACTACCTCTTGTCCTAAGCAAACTCCTAGATAAAGAGTTTCAAATGAACTCCTTAAATGTTCCAAGCAAACCTTCAGGCATGGGTTCCAAGCATTCTTTGAAAGAATTTTGATGCAGAATTCTGAATAAGCTCCCTATAGTTCCAAGTGAACTTACATATGGGAAAGTTCTCAAAGAATTTATGAGAAAGCTATTAGCAAAAATCCTAAAAGTTCTTATTAACATTCATACAAAAAACTTAAACATGTAAAATTCCGTACAGGAGTTCCAAATGAATGATTCCTATAAAATAAGAGCACGATTAGGAATGAAATATACAGGCTTATTGGAAGCCTTGAAAAGCAAAATCTAGATAAGCTAATCAAAATTTAAGAAATTAACAAGTAAGTAATGATATTGCACAATGCTTAAAAGGAACAATTAAAAATTTGTCAAATATTACAAAAAGAAAGGGCCATCCCTTTCCTTTAACAAGTTTTCAAGGGAGGATTCCTTATCGACCTTGGAGATGTCCATTAAAGGCTTAAAGTGTTGAACCTATCAATAGTTTCATCAAAACCCACTCGAAACATAGGATAACTATCTACTCGAGCATTTAACATTCTTTTCTTGACTTTTTCAATTTGTTTTTTAAGCATACGGATCTCCTCATCTTTCTCATTTGACTTTTCTTCTCATTTTTATTCCTTTTAACATAATGTTTCAACCAATGATTCCACATTTATTTGACCTTTACATTCCCCTTTTAATTTTTCCTCCAAATTGAGCTTTCTCTTTTTGGTATGTTTGACAAAAGAATGTTTCATGTAGTTTTTCTATATGAATTTAAAGGAGATCTGTGATGTTTCCTAAAATTAGAAAGAAGTGAGTATATTTAGCCTAAATTTTAAGGGAGATGAGAGCATTTTGCCCTAAAACTTAAAAGAAGAAATACACTTAACAAAAGTTTAGGTTTAGGAGAAACTATCCATATTTTATCTAATGAACCATTTGAAAAAAGTCAAAGATTTAGATTTTTAATGCAATCATAAAGAATGGTAAGGATAGGTTAGATCGTTAATCAGACTTAATTTGCTTTTGACTTAAACTTAATCTAATTTTTTATTTAAATAGATTAAGTTAAGATTGAGAAATAAGCCTGTTTAAATAAACAAGTTAAACTTAATTTTTGTTAGCTTGACTCATAAGCTTATCAAATCAATTTATTTAATAATTAATATGTTCATATATGATATAATATATAATATATATTTATAAAATTTGCATATATATAATATTAATATAAACGATAATAAAGGAATAGAAAATTGGGAAAAACACATTTTATACCCTAAAAATTGCCTAGTCAGCCCCATTTTTATTATATTTAACATTTAATTTAGCTATCATACTTTTTAGAATAAATTATGCAAAAATATTCTATTTTTTACTTTATAAAGGTAATAGTCAGTTAAGAAATAAAGTGTATTTTCTTCGAGTTCAAATATAATAATATAAGATTGTTGATTAATAAAAAATTATATGAAAAATAAAAATTTTTAGGTAAAAAATTATTATATTATTTGATTGATCACTAATTATTAAAAGAGATGTAATAAAACTTTCTAAAAAAATTTACTTCCCATAAAATATAAAAATACTTACATTGGTCAAAACAACTTTTTATATCATCTATAAATAAAAATGTAAAATAACCACTACTACATTTTGTTAATGATCTTACCATTTTACATTTATCATGAGTTTGGATATATATATATATATATAGTAAATTTTAAGTTTTATAGTAAATTAAAGAAATTGCTTTCTAAAAAAATAATAAAGCAAGAATCGAGGCATAGTTTCAAAAAAGAGAGAGGAGGAGAGAGAAGTGATATTTTTAATTTTTTATACTATAGTTTTAATTTTTATTTTTATAATAAATTAAAAATAAAAATTATAAACTTAAACTAGTCATTTTAATTGAAATTTATTGATATTTCAAATTTTTTGTATTAAATTTCTAAAGAGTATAATTATCATTTTAATAATACATATTATTAAATTCAAAGTTAAATTAAATAAAGTATAAAAAATTTATTTCTAACAAATGTTAATTTTTTATTATCAAATAAATATTTTTGAACTATTCTCAAAAAATTTATAAAGAATTTACTTGATGGAAAGTTTAATTTTTTATAAAATGTTTTTTTATATAAACCTGATCACTCCTCAAAGTAATTAAATCATTTAAAATATAATTAATAAAGAATTAAATTTTACTATAAATGTGACACTTTTTTTAATGGTTGATGTAAATACAATTAAAATAGTGGCATATGAATTACAAATTCATCGGAACAACGAGAGTGTCGACGTCTCCCTGCGCGAGATGTATTTTTTAATCTCCGTTCATCACAAACCGGCGTTGTCTACTGGGTCATTGGTAGAAACTAGAAAGCGGGGTTTAAGAATTCCAGGTGATGTGGTAAAGTCTTGACCCTTCAAATCTCGGTCGATGATTTGTAACTATTGATTTAAAGTAAGTGTCAGCGAAGAGGGTAAATATAAAAAAAGGAGAGCAAAAATGATGAATCATGTTTTGACCCCTAATCAATGCGCCCACTTTTTTTTTTTCCAATTTGTTAATTAGTTAACATATTTATCTACCTCACACAAAGTCAATCCCATCATGACGTAGTGGAATTGCAAAGTCTAATTCTAACTTTTAATGTCCAATTTTCACATAGTTTGTTATTTGCATAGCAGAAATTGTCAATTTGTCTAATGTATTCTCTTACTAGATTAGCTATTAAGATATTGCGGGAGTTTTATTTTAGAGAAATTTTTTATGAAGTTTGATCAAAAATAATTTTAACCTATTTTTCTTTTAATGATATGTTAATCGATTATATATATTAATAAAAAATTGATTTATTGATATTATTATTTATGTATTTAATTTAGAGAATCAAATATATTAAATATAATTTATATGATTGCTCTATATTTTAAAAATTATGAATTTATAAAATAAAAATTGTTTAAATTATAAGTGTTAGAATTGAAAAGAAGTAGAGAGAAATTATGTTTTGAATACATTGTGTTTATTAGCTTTCGAGATAAGCTTATTTATACAAGAAAGTATCTAAATAAAAAAGAAAAATACATCAAATTATTGTTAGTATTCCTAATTATGTGCAAATTAAATTACAAATCAATCTCGAGATGTACTCATATGTCTTGTCAAACTCAAGTGAGTGCAGAATAAACTATCCTAAATTTAGAAACTATTGTTAGAAAATGATCAGGGTAATGAAGTTTGATGAACAAGCCAGTAGGTTGATCAAGACTGCCAATGGAGTTATACGAAGAGCATCATGAGTGATATGTTACCATAAAGAGTGACAACTGATTTCAATGTGTTTAGTGTGTTCATGAAAGGCATTATTTTGGGTAATTTGATATCACTTTGGTTATCATAATATAAAGTGTTGAGTGAGAATTAAGAGATGTCCAAGTCATCAAGTAGCCAACGTATCCAAAGTATGTCAGAAATAATGTCAATAAGGGCTCAATATTTAGATTTTGTACTAGAAAGAGTAGTCAAGGTTTGTTTTTTGCTTCGCAATAAATAAGAAAATTATCAAGAAAAATACAAACCTAGAGTGGAATAGTGATTAATAGGATCTCCACCCTAATCAGCATTATAAAGTTCCCTTCATATAGTGAATAATACAAATAATAGTAGTATAATGAGTGAAACATAAAGCTGATATGAATTGGTTGATTAAGTGAATAGCATATGAAATGTCCAATCAAGTAATAGTAAGATAAACCAAGCTAACCCACTAACTATAGATAGAGAGTAAGATTATTAAGCATAATACCACTTATAGGTGTAAATCAAACATTAAGCTTAAAAGGAGTATAAGGAATGACTATTAGTAGAAGAAAGGACTTTAAGACCCAAAAAGTAACTAAGAAGGCCAAGACCATTCATTTCAAAATTGTAGCTTAAAAATGCTTTAAGATCAGTAATGCTAGCTATGTCATCACCTATAATAATCATGTCAACAACATAAAGGAGTAATAACACAATACCTTGTGTAGTCCTACAGATGAAGATAGCAAAGTCATTATGACTAGATAAGAACCTAAAATAACTAATGATGGAACTAAATTTTGTAAACTAACTTTAAGAAGCTTGTTTAAAACTTTATAAGGACTTGCAAAGATGACAAACCTTGTTAAGTGGACCAGTGTGGCCAAATGGTATGCCCATACAAACTTTTTCTTCCAAGTCACCATTGAGAAAGACATTTTTCATATCCATTTGCTTAAGGGTCCATTTGTGAGTAGCAATAATACGAAGAAAAGTAAAAAAGGAAATGAAGTGAGTAATAAGAGCAAAGGTTTCTTTATAATTAATTCCACATTCTTATGTAAACCTTTTAACCACCAAGCAAGCTTTGTAATGATTAATAGTGCCATTAAAACGAGTTTTAACTTTATAAACCCATTTACATTCAAAAATACCTTATTAGGAGGAAGATTAACTACATCCTAAATACTATTGGCCTCCAGAACTTGTAATTCTTCTTGCATAGCTTATTACTAACAAGGATAAATAGATGCCTATTAATAAAACTAAGGTTTATAAAAGTGAAGTATGGTAGAAAAATAATAATAATCATGAAGATGAAGGGGAAAGTTCTTACTTGAGAAGGACACATGAAGGAGGAAAGAGCAATGTTAGGTGTAAAATCAATAGGTGGGATAATATTAATAGAATGGATCGAAACCTCCAAGGTTATTAAGAGCTTACTTGGAGAGTCAAGAGAAACCTACATTTAGAGAACTTACGTATGAAGTACTTGAAAAACCTATATTGGAATTACTTAGAAAAAGATTAATAGAAGAATTATAAACAAAGGAGTAAAAGTAGAATGAATTAACATGAACTAGGAGAGGGAGAGGAACATGGTGTCTTCCTAGAAAATAACATGATGAGAAATATGAATACACTGAAAGATAGGATCCTAATAATGATAGCCTTTATGTTTGATATTAGCTTCACTTTAAGTATATTCGAGAAAAAATGAGGAAATGAACATGGCTCAAATAAAATTAAGAATGTGATGTTGTTTTCTTTCAACATGACCATTTTATTAAGATGTGCTTAACCATGAAAGCTCAAAGAATGTGACAATGTTGTCTTTTAGCATGACTATTTTGTTAAGATGTGCTAAAATATGAAAACTAAAAAAAAAGTACCCTATTCAACAAGAAATATGAAACATTTTGAATCATGATATTCCATTGCATTATCATGATGAAAAACTTATCAATTTGAGAACTGAATTTTAACAATAGTAGCAAAAGTAATGTAAATTTAAGAAAATTTTGATTAATTTTTCATCAAATATATTCAAGTAAATTAAGAATAATCATCAATAAGCATCATAAAATATCAGCATCATCCTATAGTGGGTGTGAGAGTTAAACCTCAAATGCTAAAATGTATAAGATTAAAAAGAGAATTAGAAATAGAAGTACTTTTATTAAAAGACCAAGTATGTTGTTTCACTATTTGACAAGAAGTATAATGGTGAGATTCTTGCTTAACAAAATCTAAAATTCCTTGAAAAATGAGTAAATGCGATTTACTAAAAGAATTATGATCCAAACATTAATGCCATAGTTGAAAAAAAAAGGTAGTTTAAGCTGCATAAAGAATTGACATAGGAAACTAAGGAACATAAAGATTAGTGAGCTCAACAATCTATTAACTTTACAACCACTTTTAAAGATTTGCCTTATTTATGGATCTTTTATAGAGTAACCAGTAAAAGAGAAAATGAAAGTATAACCAAGGTTACAAAGTTGTCCAATTGAGATGAGATTAAAATTCAATTTAAGAGCAAGATAAGTAACATATAGAGTGAGGGTAGGTAGTAAGATGTGATCTTTATAACTTACTTGCATAAAAGATCTATCATCAATTTAAAAAAAGTGGATAATGTCTTTAAAAAATGGAAAAGAAAAGATATAATATGAATAAATCATATGAATATAATAAATAGAATAAAAATATCAATGATTATTACTTGTTATGGTTGTTGGTGTGTGTCCTAGAACCAATCATATAGATGATTGAAGTTATATACAATGTATTATGTTTTATTTTAGGTAATTTAATTATTATATTTTATTTTTATAATTTTATTATTATTATGTGTAATTTATAACTTAATATAATAATTATTCTTGAAATAACTTCGCTATTCCTAAAATACTCCTAGTCAAATATTATTACGAAAAGGATAGTAATAATACATTGAGACTAGCATGTATAGTGATTGATGATTACAAATCATGGATATGTGATATCAAGTCAACACATAAGTACATTGCTAGTGAACAATGTACTGGACTGACCCACTATGAAAATATTGCATGAATAAACGTGTCATAAGTTATTCTCATATGATCACAAATACACATAAACCTTTAACCTGAAGTCACTACAGTTCCTTACATGAGGAATTACTCACTTTAATATTGTCCTATGTCATCTTTAATCAAGATGACAAGTAGAAAATTAATTAGGTGTGTCATAAATCATGCAGAGGGAAGTGAGTGATGTAGATGAAATTTTGTTACTCTTGTATAAAATAGAAATATCCTTGGGCCCCTTGATTGAGTGAGACTTAAAAATGCATGGCCATGCTCAATTGAATTAATATGTGATATTAATCATTTATTTTAAGTCTACTCTGTACCAAGAAATATAAATTGAACATTGACGAGGATGATACATTTCATGCCTCCAGTTCAATTTGGATATTATTATAAAAAGGTTATGATGTAAAACATTGATCATGTATTAGGTGGATGTTGAATCACAGACATTCTTACTACTTGAGTAGCAGTGATGTATTGCTAGATACTTCTTACTGTCTATGGCTCAATAATGAGTCATTGTTAACGTAGTAAGAACCTATAGGGTTACACAAAAGGAGTAGGAATAAGACAATAATTAATTAGACTTTAATTATATTAATATCCAATTAATTGAACTTATTTTCGTGCATATATATATTATTAAGAATAATAAATTCACGTAATATATATATATATATATTTTGTGATATTATTTGATATTAAAGTAATATTAAATAATTACGTTATCGGATATTAGATAAATATATTATGAGATAATATTATTTTGATATTTGATAACTATATGTAATTATCTAATATTAAGATATTTATATTATGAGATAATATTATCTAATGTTAGATAATTAATAGATAAGTCATATCTCTCCTCATTATCTCTAGGATAAGAATAAAATGAGTTGTTAAGTGTGATTAGGATTTTGAAAGCATTATCTTAGTAGGACTAAGATTGTGGCTTACTTAAGTTCTATAAAAGGGGGCTTGAGGGCAGCATATTAGATATACGCTCATAGATTTTCTAAAACTCTAAATCATTCAGAAAACATCAAAATCCTAGTTCCTAGAGAGAGAAACACATCCTAGCAGATTCGTGGAGGGCGAGAGGTCGTTGTTCACTTCGTGTGGATACTGTAGAGACGTTGTACCTTCCGGCCGATGTTTGATTCATCCGCTCTCAAGTTTTGATTAGTAGAAACACGAGTGCCCAATAGGTAAAATCCTAATCATTGATTTATGCTTTTTGCTTGGATCCTAGGTAGAATTCGGATTAAAATTTTAAAATTTTGCTGCATGTAATAATCCGAATTCCTAAAAATGGTTGCTAAGATATTAGAAAGAACCTACTTAAGAACATATTCGAGATTACCAATGGAAAGTGAGATACAAGAACGGAGAAAAAGGCCTTATTTGTACTTGTAACAATGAACACAAGCTTGGAGGATGAACTAGGATAAAGATAATACTTACTATAATTAGGCCTCAGAGGACAAGTAATGTAGTGCTTGATTAAATACCTTAGCTTTTTACAGTATCAGCAAATTAGAGAAAGATAATTAGTTGTAATATTACCCTTTTTTTGCAAGTACTACATTCTATATTATAACACTTTAGAAGAAGATGCCCAGATTGATGATAGCAATGACATAATTTTCCCCCTTATCGGTAATTTCAAATGCCAAAACTAGTTTAAGTTAAAGGAGGCTTAATCTAATTTCTTCAAACTTAAGACAAGGAAAAGTAACTTCAAGTATAAGCAAAGGGCTTGGATGTAAGATGAAAGCTTGAATAGGTTCGCAATTGCTAATAAGGGCCATTAAGAACTAAATGAGCCTAGTGTGGCTACAGTAATCATTAAATGTTTTAATATCAATGGCATCTTTCAAGATTGGTTCACATAAGATTAGTTAATTCCAAATAACTTCCAATTGGGCTAAAAAGTCATAAATAGGTTAACTAAGTTTTTGTTTCAAACTATTAACTTTCTTCAATAGTTGATATTGATAAGATAAATCTACAGTAGTTTATCAATTTTGAAGATGATCCTATATCTCTTTAGTAGCTTCATAGCATTCAAATTGGAGATGAATATTCAATATATATGTATTTCAAAACCAAATAACGATTTGATTGTTCTTGTTGTCTCAATCTTCCAATCTTTTAACAAATTTCTTAATAATCTCTTCAATTTTTTTATGGGATATTTAATGTCACTTGTCACATATCTTCAAAGTTTGCAAACTTTTAAATAGGCATACGTTGCTTTCAAGCCAATATTGGTGATTGCATCCATTAAGAATAAATAAAATAGATTGAGTAACATTGAGTTTATCCATTTTATGATAAGATATCCTAAAACAAGGCAATGTAGATGAAAAAATGATTTTAAACTTGGAAAGATTTCATTAGAAAATATCAAGAGAATTGTAGTTCCCTAGTTAATAAGAGGACTCTAAGGACAATGATTCAAAGTTATCGGTGAAGGGCGGTGGTGGAGTAGTAAAGTAAAGGAGATTATTGCTTTTTAGGTAGAAAACTCTCGTTTTCACTATAGCAAAAAGGACTTGTCATCACTGTAGAAATCTTGGTCATCGCTAAAAGTAAAAGTAATCGGTGAAGATGTCGTCGATATAAGTTTATCAGTGAAGGAGGAAACATCGATGATTAAGTAGTCATCTGTAAAAGTTTAACTTCTGTGACGACATTATTGTCACAGAAAATCCTTTCAAAATTTAAAAATTTTTTAATTTTAAATTTTTAGCAATAATAATTATCGTCACTATTGATTTGAAATAAAAAATAATAAACTTTTCATGATAACAATGTCATCATTAAAATTCAAACTTTCAGCGATGATAATGTTATTATTGTAGATATCAAATTAAAAAATTTTGAAAATGAAACTACCTTTTTACTAATGACAATGTCATTGATAAAAGTTTTAAAAGTATAAAAAATTAATTGAAATTAAAATTAGAATTAGATATAATTAAATAAATATATTGCATCTAATTATATAATATAAAATTATTTTTACTTTAATTTAATTAAATTAATTTGATATTCTTTTATTAATTTTATCTAATTTAAATTGTACAAATAAAATACATCAGCAGTAATAATGTGTAACATAATTCATATAAAAAATAAAAAATTATATTTATAATTGTATAATTATTTATACATAGGTAAAAATTCATATGTACATGGCCAATATGAATGCCTATATACGAAAAGAAAAATGACCTATATATATAAAATGATTTAAGGGGAGGGAATATGTAGATAACTCGATGTATCGTCATCTGTATCCTGACTATCATCATTATCGTCCTAAAGATGAGAACGATACATCGACGGTAGTGGATAGGGGTGGCAATTTATGTTCACGAGTCGTGTTCATGTTAGGTTGGGGGGTGTCTTGAACCCTTTTACAGCTAACCTGAACACGACACGAATAAATAAACGAGTTGATAGACCCAACTTGACCCATGTAACCTAAATCATGAGGAACCCGATTTAGCACAAAGACGAGAAACAACTTGTTTAACCTGTTTAATATTATCAACTTAATTATCAACCCGTCTAACTGAAATTCCAACTTTGTGGTGAAAAATAAAAACTCCAATATTGTAGTTCTAAGTTCTAACATCATAATTAACATGTCTTTAACATACATATTTAAATAAAATACATATCCATGGAAAAATCCCAATAGTAGAAGCTAACAAACTAAATAAAACACACATTCCAAAAATTTTTCTTCTTCATATACTTATTGTATATCCTTAATAGCATCTTCAAATTTTCCTTAGGTACGTGTTAATTCCCCATCTTCATCATTGTTGAGCTTGGACAACTTCCACATGCCCCTATTTATTATTTTCAATCCAAGGAAATCCTTCATATGTCACTTGAAACTAAGAGTAAATGAACTTATTAATAAAAAAACTATAGCAAACAAATAATTATTATTAGTTACATAGAAGGAACATTCACACATAGATTGAGTTACTTCTGCTAAAAATGATATTAAAAAGAAAAAAAACAAGAAGGATAGAGCAACACGCAAGGGAAAATAGCAAGCTGATGTAGAATTCATCATATTTTATGAAATATACTTTGCATTAGTCAGTTCCTGTTGAAAATAATTAAATAAACTTTGAAATAAAAATAAATATGGTGGCAGCCAAATACTTAGCCATGAAGATTTGAAAGCAATAATCGGTGTAGCTGAATTCCCTAAAGTCAAGTAAGCAAGCATTGGAACTCAGCATTTCTGAATTTTGACTAGCTGAACAGTAGAACGACGGAACCAACAAAATATTTAAACAATAAAAAACAAAGTGGCATGCTGAAATTGAAGACTTTATTATTTAAGAATAATAATATAATATTATTTCATGGCCAACTTTAGCCTTCAGGAATGTTATATAAAGGAAGGCTAGTGGCCACTTCATTCACTTCCAAATTTAATTTATTTGTAAGTAAAATCAAACAGGTGTAAGTAAAATTTTCAGTACAGGTTGTAAGAGAAAATGGATCTGGTGCATTATCTAAGTAAGGTTTCAAGTGAATTCTGGAAAGAGAGAGATACGATTATTTTTTTATTTGAAACTATAGGTATCAATAAAAAAAAGTCATGATTAGGTGTGAAAAATAGAAAGAAATTAGCCAGAATACATTATTTATAACTTCTTCATTCATTCAATTTATTCCATAAATATGTCAAGAAAATCACATCGGTTAAATTACACAGTGAATTTTGCATCAAAGTAAAAAATTGTATAATTTAAAAGTTTAAATTTAGGAACCTTAATACAAATAAAAAAATTAGTTTTAAAAATTACATTTAAATAACATCAGATTTGATTCTTTGAATTTTTTTATGGAAAGTTCTCATAAGAAACTAAATTTATATAAAATAACAACAATTAATAAATAACTAATAGATAGTATAATTTTATTTAAAGAATTACACATATGAAATCTCATTAAGAACCATAAACAAATGTTACAAATCAATAGAAAATGAAATTAGTAAGCTTAAGTTCTAATCACATGTAAAAATTCAATTATGATCATATGTGTAAGAGATTAAAACACTAATATATATATAATTGAATTTACTTGCCTAATAAATTATCTATATATGATTAGCAGAAACATATAAATTAATGCTACCCTAAGTCAAATTGCATACCAGAACAAAACTCAATAATAAATGTTGTTTGAAAGTCAATTAACTAAAAACACAAAACTTAGAACACTAAAGAAGGAAAGTCTAAACGTGAAACTAAGCAAATTAAAATGAATCATTCAACATGGGTTACTCACTACTCTCTTGTCTGCTTGAACTTTCTTGCAACAATTAAATAATAAGTGTGGTTTTAATTCTCTTTGTAGAAAAATAAGGCTAAAGATGACTAAAATCCCTGAGAATGGTGGTGCTTGCTTTCCTTGAGTAACTAGAATCTATTTTTCCACATTTACTAAAATACAATACTCTTTATTTTTATAATGGTCATTTTTCATGTGGTGAGATTATCTATACTATACTTTATCTTGTCAGTTCGTTGGATTCTAAAAATACTATGTGGTCATGTTTTCCTATTTTGGTTTTATGTGTTAATGAAGCCGAAATATTAAATAGAATTTGGTTTTACTGTCTATTATATATGAGGTCTGAAATTTAAAGAATATTCTGCATAATCCTATATTATGCTATATCTGAGACAAAAATAAATAGTCCTATAGTCTTATTCAATTCTTCCTTAATTTACATATACATTGTGTAAGCATATAAATATTGATACCCTGAAGTATTCTAATTTTTTATACAAATACTATATATCTTATCTAATTTTCATTTTTCAAATGAATACTTGGTGAATTAAATCAGAAGGGAAGATAAAAGGATAGAGAAGGAGAAGGCACCTTGAACTAAATTATTTTAAGGCAATCTAAAGTAAAATTTGCACCAAAATTACTAACCTTACTTTAAGGATTTCCAAGAACATTGCTTGAGCATTGTCCTGAAGCATTTTCTTCCTTATTGAATTCCACACCATCATGTCTTCAGGGAGTTCCTCCAAATTTGGTTGGAAAGACTCTATAATATCATAAACAACTAAAAAATTAATTAGTAAATAAAACTAAAAATAAATTATTGTAAATTCATAATTTTAAGTATACTTATTGTATATCCATAGAGCCAATCCCTAGTGCAAACTAATGCTTCAACACATTCAAGTTTAAGGGCACTTCTAAATTGATTAAGAACATGTCCTCTAACACTAAAAGCTGATTTTGAGGCAACAGTTGAAATAGGAATACTCAACACATCACGAGCTATGAAAAAAAGTTGAGGGTATCGAAATTGATTTGCCTTCCATCAAGAAAGGATATCCAATTGAGTTTTCCTATTAACTCTTTGTTCATCCAAATAAAGTTCTAATTACGACTTTAGAGCATTTCCACAAAATTCTTCACTTTCAAAAGAGTCAAATTCCTACGTTTGAATAAAATAATGCATTAGAACAATAATAAAAATGAATTTGTAACAATCAAAATCAATTATAAACAAACAAAGAATAATAACTTACTTTCATTACATCTCTTATTTCTGAACTAAAAGATCCCTATCCACTTGAAGTACCAACCCCTTTATCAGAAGTTAAAGATGAATTCTTTATGGCTAAACTCTCTACATACTCATTGAAAAGGGAAAAAAGTTTATCTCGAATAATTGTAAATTCAAAAGAACTACTAATCTCGTAAAGCTTCTTGTAGCAAAAGTCCATAAACTAAATTTTGTATTGAGGATCTAGTATGACTGTAATAGCTAATATTATACTGAAATTAGCCCAATACTTTTGGAACTTTACAAATATTTGAGTAGCCATTTTTTTTCAAGTACCCATCTTCACTTTCCATTTATTGCTTCAATGTCAAGTGAGCCATGAAAATAGAAGGGAAGTACAAGTTTGAAGTGGGATACTTAGTTTCAGAAAAAAAACACAAGTAATTTCATAGAAAACTGCAAGAAACTTATTTATCTTTTCCACCTTATCCCATTCACTTCTTGATGGACAAGAAGTGTAACTAGAATCAAGTCTTTCCAAATGCTGGAAAGTATGCTTGTAAAATAAAGCACTTTCAATCATAAGGAAAGTCGAATTCCATCTAGTAGGCATATCTTGCCTCAAACCTTTTTTCCCATCCATTCCTAATTGCATAACACAATCCAACTATTTTTGCTTTTTAGCTTATGACCCTCTCATATATTTGACACTTTCACGAATCTTACATATTAATTCATCAATTTCTTTCAATCCATCTTGCATCACAAGATTAAGTATATGAGTACAACACCAAATGTGAAAATATTCACCATCACAAGGAAGTGCATTCGTAAAATCCAATTATGTTATTAACAAGTCAACATAAGCTTTGTTGGCACTAGCATTATCCAAAGTAAGAGCAAACACTTTCTTTTGAATTCCCCACTCAGAAAATAAACTCCAAATTTTCTCATACAAGTTTATGCCATTGTGTGGAGGAGGCATGAAAGAAAAGTTTAAAATCTTTTTATGCAACACCTAATCTTTATCAACAAAATGAGCCGTCAAACAAATATAACCAACTGTAGTTATAAAGCTCCATAAATAAGATGTTAATGAAATTCTACTAAGAATTGACTTTAGTAAAGATTTAACCATAGCCTTTTCCTTTGAATGTATTTTCAAAATATCATATCTACATGTATTTTTAGACAAAGACTTTATCTTGGGATGTGCATACTTAAGTGCTGTCGTAATGCCTTCATATTCAACAAATTGGAAAGGCAAATCATGTTTTATAATTGCTACAATCCACAACTCTCTAAATATGTCAGGACCAAACTTACTTGTAGCAAGTCCCATTTGCCCACTTTCTCCACTAATGAACATTTTAGCAATGTCTTGTGTGCTTAGCCTTGGACATTTTTCTATATGTCGCTTCATGTTACTAGTTCCATATAAACCTCCAGCGATGTACATTTGCCCGCAAGCTTTGCATTTTACTATTTTCTTTCTATCTGCTCCATGAAATGCATTAAAACATTAAAACACTTCCAAACAGAAGAAGTGTGCTTCCTTTTACACTTTCCATTTGCTCCTATAATAGTTTCCGAACCCTCAACTTCCTCCAGTTCTATTTATTCCTCATTTTCATTGATAATTGGAAGTGAATCATCTAACCTTGGAGTTGTATCGAAGTCCTCAATTGTGCTATCTAAATTCATCTACATACAACAATGAAAAAAGAAGTCATTAGAAGTAGTAAATAATGAAATAACATCAATATACCATTTAATATGTCATATGAATCTTGATTGAAGCATACAATTATAAAAAGTAGAACAAATAGAACCTAAGTCTACAAATGCTGTCAATCATCCATAATATTATCATAGCAACTTAATTTTGATAATACATCTAAATCTAAGTTGATAAATAACAATATTACAATTTATAAGCATAAAATGGAAGAAAAAAATAAATGGAACATAATTCTAGAACATATTTAAATCTGAAAAATTAAGAATAAGTGTTTCTTTTTAGCTTCACTATTTATATTTTCCCTATTTTTGCTTAAGTCATAAGTTTATTTTTGGCTCACTATTTATATTTTTCCTGTTTTTACTTAACGTTAAGGGCCTTAATTTGTAGTTACTATCTCCCATTGCATGACAGAAAGATTTGCCCTCATTTAAACCTTTTTCAAAGCCATCAAATTAGTTTTAATCTCTATTAGGACACAGGTGCGAAGTGTGATATAGAAAAAATAATTACTTTGCCATCTATTTGAGATTTCATAAATGCCATTTAATGAAACATATTGATTTTATTATTATTATTCTGACACTTGTTACTGTAAATATGATAGCAGTATAGCACCTGAAGACAAGATTAGATATAGAAGTGCATGACTCATCCTTAAATTCATAGTAATACCTTAGAAAAATCACCGAGACTCACTGGAAAGCTTCTGACTTTAGACAAAACAAAGATGAAGCTGAGATTTGAAGATTGTCGATGCTGAACTGCTGTGCTACTGCTTTGCTACACTACAGCGGACTGTTGATGGATACTACTAACCTACTAAATCTCACTGGTTCACCGTCCTCACGAGCTGAGCTTTATTTCCAAATGGTTGAGTAACGGAAGCGGAAGCTACAGAAGGTAGGGAAAGGGAACGTAGGGTTTTGCTTGCTTTAGCCGTGAAAAATAGAGACTGAATGTGGAGTGACTGGAGTCCGTGGAGTGTGGACTGTGATTCCGTGAAGTTTTAGTGTTTTAATGTTTTACACCTTTACTCTTTTCTTTTCTTTGAGTTTAGACTTTCAGTTTTCATTTTACACTTTTACTTTAGTGAGAAAGATTAAGAAATCAGAATTGTTTGTTGATCATTAATTGTAATAATAAATTAATAATGTTATTTCATTTCCACTTATTTTATTTCTTTAATTGTTTTAGTTTGGACGGATGTTGTAATTACTGGTCTCGTGGTCTATATTAATTGTTTAGTGAGAAAGACTTTTAGTTGTTTTAGTTTTGTTAATTTTTATTGGAAATTTTTTATACAAATTTATTTTTTTATATAAATAAGGAAATATTACATGTATTAATATGTTATAATTTAAAGAATAATATTTAAAATTATAATAAAATAAAAAAATTATTTTTCACCAAACTTTTTGTATTTAATATCTAATACATGAATTATTTTTATTTTTTATATTTTATTACTATATTTATATAAAAAAATATTTTCCATCAATAGAAATGAACACTTTTACTTCCTAGTTCCCACTATTTTTGTCATGGGCTAAATAATTCATTTTCTTTTCCTAAACAATTTCCTGTGACTTTCCTAAATTCCTATATATAGATTACAAAATACTATTATTATATATTTAGGAAATTAGAGTGCCACATGTTTGTTTGATCACCTTACTTTCGTGATTAGTGAATGCTATTTTAGCGTTGGTTGGTTCTGCACTTCTGGTTAATGTGTACCGAATTTAATTGTAAAAATGTGATTCAATTCACCTTTTTTAAAAATTTTCTTTATTTTTTAGTTTTTTAAATTTTCTTTATTTGGTAGATAATATTTCACTATTTCTTATATAATTATAATATATATATCTTCATATTTCTTTCTTTAGTCTAAACATTATATAATTTATATAATATTTGTTATATAATATATAAGATCATTAATTTATAATTATAATAATATAAATTATAATTATGATAATAATTATTTAAAATTTAGATCAATTTAATTATTTTTATTATATATAAATTAATAATTATAATTTAGTAAAACGGGATATACGGGTCGTGCGGATCTAATGACCTGATTATTGACCTGCTTAAAAATAAACGGGTCATAGCAGGTCATAACGAGTTGACCCGAACTCGACACGATTTTTTTCGTATCAAATGGGTCAACCTGTTTACGACCCGAACCCGATTACAACCAACTTAAACTCGTTTAAATCATGTCGTATTCTCGTGTCATGTCGTGTTGAAAATCGCCACCCCTAATGGTAGATGGGAGGGACTGAGTGGTTGGATGGGGGGAGCATTTGCAAATCTGCTTGACCCAGGCTATACTACAACAAATAGAAGTGCAAGCAATACAAGACCATGCTATCTAAGTATAAACGTGAGCTCTATAAGGTATGTTCCAAACTGTTACTACTGAGCAAGCTGTTGCATCTATTGCTATTCCTCCTCTTGAATCAATTGCTGGCTCTACTCTAGCTGTTATCGACTTTACTGCAGCTGCTCCTGCATCTCATCCACCTGGGACATGCATTGAGAACTCGCCTTAAAATTAGAGGTGCCCACTAAACAATATGTTTGGCCAACCAGCATACGACTAACCACCCTCTTGTACCTTTGATTAATGTCAAGCATCTCATCGACAATGGTAGTCTCGTCAACCCATATATGAGTGCTAAGCGAGCTAGTAGATGATATACTAGATTGTAGGTGTTGGATCGTCAGCTCAATCATCCTCATCTTAAATTATTAAAATAAAAATTAATTATAAAAAGTACAAGATGTATTCATAAAATTTTATTTAAGATGTAAGGTTTAACTAACTTAAACTTTACAGACTACTCATTGAGGGTTGGATGCACTCACTCCCCAGTCTTATATGTATATCGATCCCTAAAATTCTCTGGGATTAATTGCAACTCGCCTATCTCCCTATTTCTCTATTTACATTTTACAAGAGAAAATTGGGATAAGTATAATTTTTGCATTGAAAAAAGATTATACATTTAAAATGTGAATAATAAGTTGAATTATCTTATCATAACGATATACGGCAATGGATTTTGACCCATGCCGATCATTCATCACCTTCTTTACCTTATTATGTACATTCCTCATAGACAGCTCCTGCAACAAAAAAATGACCATGTGATATAGTTACATTTATAATTTAATTATATGAAATAATGATGTAACTTTATTAAATATCATATTTACTTTGTAATCATCACTGTTGAAGAAATCCACACACCTTTACCACGTTTGAGATGAGATAGATTATAGCATGTAGTGCCGAGCATGGTTCAAGTCAAAATCCTAGTCTCGATCACCCCCATGTTGAAGAAAATATCTGTTCAACCTATACTTCCAATATCTATACAGGTTAATAACATTCCACATTAGACCATTAAGCGCTCTATCTCGCTTAGTGTCAGAGATGCCTTGGAAGTTGAAGTGGGAATGCATTAGAAGACATTTAACAAATTAATGAATACTATATCCAAAAATGTCAAAATCAAATATAACTAAGTAAAGATAGGGAAGAGATAGATACTTACGTAAACCTCCAGCAAGACTCTATCCCGCAGTTATTGAGGTATCAATTGCTATGATTTATAATAAGGCGGCATGTTTGCTCGAATAATACTGCCTATATTGTGGGGGAGATAGCTAGTATTCTCACTTAACACATGCCAAGTACTAGTCGTATGAAACTGGATAAGCACCAGTTGCCTTTTGCTCCTTTCCATCTTCTCATGTAGCTTGAGGAACCTATTCAGGCTCTTCTTTCTCGAAGCTGCATCTTTAATGGATAATAAAAAATCAATACCATAAATTCAAATTTAATAACTAAACAACTTAAGTGTGCACAATAAGAAAAGATACCTGATGCCTCGCACTATAATGGAAGGCGGGTAGGCTGACGTGGAAGGTTCCCTCTAGCATCACTTTTATGGTGTCATGCCTCGATGTCTACCATAATTGGGATAGTACATATGTTATAAATATTTAAGAGAAAGTTCTATAATTGAATCAAATGATGACCAGAGATAAATTACTATGCTTATATAATGAAATTATAGTAATTCTTACATAATTATGAGTTGTAATGCAAAAAAATAGTTTCCCTAATCTGAATTAGTATCGGTGACCCTAATGGGCTCATCCTCATAGTCATTGGCTTCTTCATTATCATTAGATTGTGGAAGTCCCTCCCCCATGTAATCTTTAATCGTTTCATTTTCAAAACTATCTTCATCATCAATGAAGACGTCCACTCCTTTTAGGGCAAATTCAATGTTACTGGAAGGTGAAATGATTGAAGAACCATTTCTCTTATCCCTCAAATTAACTAAGTGGCATTCTCTAAGATTAACTGTGAGGTTGAAATTAGAGGAATTGCTTCTTTGTAGGAATGACATGTCTTATACATTAACATCATTATTGGGTAGATTCCATATATCACAATGCATCATATTATGGATAACCCTTTAACTTGAACCATTAAGAAGATCCTCGACATAGAAAACTTGTTTTGCTTGGACTGCAAGTATATAAGGATCGTCTTTGTACTATTGCCCACTGATAGAGATACTTGTAATGTTCTTGTCAACGTATATCTTTTTCTTTTTAGGATCCATGTCATACCATTTGCATTTGAATAGTTTCACATTATATTTATTTAAATAAGTCAACTCTATAATATCCTCTTGCACACTATAAAACATATTACCGTTAGTTCTCAAAATGGAAATGCCACTATTTTATGTTCTATGCTTCGTATCCTGAGATTTAACCACAAAGCACACTTCATTTACAATATACATCGAGTATACCATGATAGTAAATTAAGATCGAAAGTTAATGATAGTAACTCTTCAGTGGCTTCCAGAGAACCATTCTTATGTAAATGGTACATCTACAAATATAGTATTATTATGAATAGTTAAATTTAGGAAAAAGTATGAGTAAGGAATGACATTTACATGATTGGTATACCATAGTAAAAAAAATAAACCTTTACTTTAGAGTAAAACCATGTAGAAAATTTTGTTCTTTGTAACTTATTTATATTTTCAGTACTACTTCATTCAATCTCTTGTTAAAGCTCATTATATGATATATGTACGTTAGTTCATTATAATTAATTAGGAGAAAAGCATGAATAATTATAAAAACTTACTGGAGATACTTTTTGATCTTGATACAGTTGTTCAAAGTGGAATATGATCTTTTTCCCTAATAGTTGACATTGAGATTTGAACACTGACAATGCTCTTTTTTTGTGTTTAGATGCAATGTCCTAGTTCTGGTCAAGTTGATTAAATCTAGTTTTCACTGCTTCCAGGTATGTGGAATAAAATGTTAATGCCTCATCAATAACATATCCTTTTGGAATTGAACCCTCAGGCTGAGCATAATTTTTGACATAATCTTTCAACTTTTTTATATATCTCTCATATGGGTACATCTACCGAAAATGGATGGGATCGCCCTACAATGCTTTGTTAGGAAAGTGCATCACCAGGTGAACCATTATATCAAAGAATGTTATAGGGTATATCCTTTCAAACTTACATAAAATGATGACAATGTCTTGTTTAGCTTGTAGGACATCCTTCTTGTTAAGAGTTCGAGCACATATTTGGTTGAAGAAGTTGTATAACCTAATAATCAAATATGATAGTTCCTTCGACAAAAATGCTCGAATGGAGAGTCCTAACAATCTTTGCATAATAACATAATAGTCATGTGATTTCAACCCCTTCAACTTTGTATCCTAATCAGTCACATTCTTGCTTAGACTCTTAACAAACCTATTAGAAAATTTCATATTCTTTATAAACTAGCAAAACCATTTTCGTTCCTCCTAGTTAAGGGTGTATGTAGCATGTGGTTTAAAAAGTTAGCTCCTCCCTTCATATAGGTGTAAGTCTGGTATTATCTTTATATCTACTAGATCTTATTTTGCATTATCTGTGCCTTTTATTTTATGCTCAATATCTAATAATGTACCTAAACTATTGTCACATACATTCTTCTTAACCTGTATCATACTAATATTATGTCTTAAGTTCATTGTTAGTTAATATAGAACATAAAAAAATATGATTTTCTTACTCCAGTTAAGTTCATTGGCACCCTTCTTCTGCTTCAAACCACCAGACTGAACATGTTTTCCAAGAAGCATTTATGCCACCTTACCCAGTTAGTCTATAATACTTTCATTCATAAGAAGACGAGGGGGCTCTCCTCTCTTACCTCTTATTAAACTTCTTCCTATTGCTCTATGTGTGACTCCTTGAAAGCCAATGATGATGACCAATATAAGCTATTTTTTCCTTTACTTAAATTGATGAAGTATCATCATTACACATAGGATATGCTTTATATCCTTGTCCATTCCACCCAGAAAGACTACTTCGAGTAGAAAAATCATTTATAATCCACAATAAAGCTAGCCCATGTTAAATATCATATTTGTGTTAGCATCCCAAGTCTCAACCTTCCTTTTTTCAAAGATGCCTTAACTCTTCTACAATCGATTTTAGGAAGACATCGATATCCTTACCTGAAAAATATGGCCCTGGTATTAATAGGGTCAATATGAAAAAGGACCTATTCATACAAATCCATGGAGGCAAGTTATAGATAGTCATGATCACTCGTCATATGCTATATGATAAGTTCCTATCACTAAAAGAATTGAATTCATTAGCATTTAAACCTAGCCTAACATTTCGCGAGTCAGTAAAAAAATCAAGATGCCTCTTATCAAATTCTTGCCAAGCTTTTCCATCAATCGGATGCTATATTCCCATCCTTTGTTGACTTTCTAGTCTAATGCTATATCATATCCTTTACAGTATGCCTTGACCTATACAATCATTTTAACTAAGGAGTCAGTGGAAAATATTGATCCATTTTTTAAGCCACCTTTTTCCTTTTTATATTTTTATCAATCCATCAGCTCTCACCCTAGATTGGATAATTATCCTTCAAAGCATGTTCTTTCTAGAAAAGTGCATAGTCATGCTTGCACACATGAATTGACTCATATTTTAACACTTGTTAAGCTATTTCTTTGCACTATAATGTGATTTAGGAAATTTGTTATCCTTCAGAAGTACCTTTTTCAATAACTTCAAAAGATCATTGATAGACTTGTTAGTCCACTTATATAGCACTTTTAAATCATGAGTTTTACTAGAAAGTTCAAGACTGAAAATGATGTGCATCCTAGATATAGTTCAGTCTTCACTTATTTGAATAGGTCATTGCAACCACTGTAGTTCGATTTTATTTCCCCCTTAGATGTATCCTCATTCTTTGCCCTTTCATTGCAAACTACATCTTCAGTTGCATAAGGGTCGATAAAATTGTGTATAATATCCGCTATTTCATTCCTATCATTAGGTGATACCTTTTTATCCCCTTAGAAGTTAAAACATTCACATCACCATGGTGAACCCAATTTGTGTATAATGAATGAAATTCATTATTTATAATATGTGCCTCCAATATCCTTAATATTTAAAACAATAGATTCACACACTTCTTGCATGGATATCTTACCAAATCACTTTCATCAACAAAGTTCTTAACTCTCTCAACAAACATCATCACACCATTCTAATACTCTTTCAACAAGTGATTTCGTAGATGGATCCAACTTTTATCCACATATATCGTACCACTAAATAGGAAGAAGATAACTTCTTATGGAATTGAGTGTTGTGATTAATGTTTGTCAAATGCCCTAAATCCACCATATCACTCAAATCCTAAAGGGTAGGATCCTATCTCATTTGAGATATTTTTGTAGTTGTAATTTTATCAATTTATCCACATTCCTCATTTCTTGTAGGCAGAAATTTCGACAACATCTTCCCATAGTTCTCTAAGTGTATAAATTATATATCGGTATAGTTCACATTCGAAGAATAGTTAGGATGCTAAAAAATTTCTACAATATCAAATGAGACTCAAATAAATTGTCAATTATAACCATATATATAGATCAAGGGTTGGTTAATATATATAGATCAATAACCCTTAAACGGGTTTAAGCTTATAATGCAAATACAATTCTATTTAAAATTATTATAAAAATATATTTACAATAATTTTAAATTTATATTACAATATTTTATGAGTACCGTTATTCAAGTTGTATTATTTTCTGCATTGTTAAATTTGTTAACTAATAACGTAAAATGTTATGTTTAACATTTTCAAATTAAAATTTAGTTTTGTAACTTAATTTACTACATTCATTGGATACATAGTTTAACTCTCTTGATGAGATACACATTTTATAAGTATTGTTATGGATTGTATTTTGTACAAGAAATTTTAATGATGTAAAAATTTAAATTCTTGCAATGTTTTTGAAATTTTTGTCCATATCATTGTAGAGTCTTTATTAAATACAATTGTAAGATTTAATTTTTTCTATTTATAAATTTTTATTAAAAAATAGTTACAAAGTTACATGTTTTCAATATTTACTTTATAATGGGCATTAGTTTTGGAATGGTATAATACAGAGTATTGAAATTAGCATACTTGTTGCATTTTCATTCAAATTAAATTTGAATTGATTTCATAATATCTAAAACCTTATTGTATTTGTACAAAATTTAATTTGTGTAAGGCCATTAATTATCCCCTACTTATGAAAGTTTTCATTAGTTTACAATGTGTTATACTTTTCTCAATTATTTTACTAACAACTAATCTATGTTAGAAAATATTATTTATTAAACTTATTTAACATTTTAAATAATTTTAAATTACATTATATTATTTATTATAGTATTTAAATTTTTATTTTCCTTATTTTATTTAAGGTTTTGATCTTTTTTATAAAATATTATAAATTATTTTGAAATGGAGAGAATAAAAAGAAGAAAAATAATAAGTAAGTTGGAGATTAATACATGAGTTTAATATAAAATATGTAATTAAATGTTTAACTTATTAAGTATATTTTCATTGTAAGCGTAAAATACATCATATCATGTTATAATATACAATTTAATAATATTGGCATTTAAATTATAGATATTATGAGATATTATAAAAAAATGTTCCAAAAGGGTTGAAACATATCCCTAAAAAATCACAATTGAAATATATATTAAATTTTAAATAGAGATTGATAAATTTTAGATGAATTAATAAATAAATTTTAATTTATATATTTTTTATTAAAGAATAATATGCAATTAATTATTTTGATTAATACTTTGAATATTAAAATTTTAAAATATTAAAAATATATTTACTATAAAATTAAAAATATTATATTATATTTATATTATCTTTTCACATAAGTATCTAAAATATAAATCCTAAACTTTAATATTTGATTGGTAAATATTTGTGTGAGATATTTTTACTTTTTATATAGTAAAATAAAATTACGATAATGACTAAAATGCATCACTTTTAGATAAATCAATGATCTTCTGAGATTAAATTTTATCAAAAATATAAAATTTGATCCTTATTTCATAAATTTTATTACTTTTTAAACCTTAAGTTCTGATCTTTATTTTATATTCTTAAATAATATAAGGTTTTCATTTGTACAAATATTTTAACCCTTTTTGAAGTTTTTTTATTTAAAATTACAATATCTTATATTGAATATATTTTATAATATTTTAAATTTTATTTTCTCTATTTTATATTACTTAATTATGTATTTTAAATTAAATTCTTAATTAGTTTATTATGCAAAATTACATCCTAAACTAAGAATTTCGTTCTCCTAAACAACATCCTAAATTCTAAAATTTGTAAACAAAATGTCATAATAATCTCATCTCATATTAATCTAGCTAAATAATTTACACACATATTGCATTATGCAAAATTACAATTCAAGGGTTACAGAACAATAACAAAAAGTATATTTATAACTTTCACATTTAAATAAAACTACATAAATACATTCAATATTTATAATTTATAAAACTAATCAAAATTTATTTCATACTAAAATAATCACACCATCGAAATAAATAAATTTATTTCAAGTTATTCATCTTCTAAATCACATATTATAATAAAATTGTATAAATTTTAATCTACATACCTCAATGGAAAAATAAGTACTAAATAAATATAAACGAAATGCCCACCACAAGTAGCAATGAACAACAATAATAGCCAATAAATCAAAATTATACAAATAAAAAATTATAATACATTAAAAATAAAAGATGAATTATAATAAAAAATTAAGAAAGAATCAAAATTTATACAAAAACTTACCTCAGGTTTTTTGTTTCTCTTTGGTCTTCCCCCGTCACTGCGCGAAATAAGACTTGGGAAGCGTTGGGGTGTATTTATAGCTAAACTCTTTAGTGATGACAAGTTTCTCAATTGTTGCTAAAGAGTCATAAGTGAAAACTAAAATTCTTCACCGATGACTTTCACTGACGACAAAGTCGTTGTTAAAGATGACATGGGAATTGTTTCTGTGACTTTTAGTGACGATAATTGTCATTGCTAAAAGTCAGAGATTTTCACCGACAATATGCTTTCGTTGTTGAAGAGTGGCATAGGAAACAAGGCGTCACTTTTAGTAATGATAATTGTCATCGGTAAAAGTCATGAAAGCCTCTGACTTTCATTGACGACAACTGTCATCGTTGAAAACTTTGTTTTCCATCCATTTTTTTTGTTCAATATTTACCAATAACAAATGTCGTTGATGAAGATTGCTTCTTCTCACCTAATTTTTTTTACTAAAAAAAAATTAGCACTATTTTATTTTGATTTTCATCGATGACAATATCATTAGTAAAATTATCACCGACGATCAAGTTTTTATCGTCGTTGAAGTGGTCATTGGTGTTACTCTTTTTTGTTGCAGTGTTTGCAGAATCTAAGCTCTTAATATGATATTAGAATTGAAGAATAGAGAAGAAATAAAGAGAAATCATTATCTAAATAATTTGTTTATATGAGCTTTAAAGGCAGGCCTATTTATATAAGAGGATGTCTAAATAAAAATAAATAAATCAAATTACATCAATTAATAAGTACAAATCAAATCCCCCTAATTTTATATCTAATTATATATAAATTAAATGACAAATCAATTTTGAAATATACTCATAATAAGAATTATTTATTGATATTAAATAATTAAATTAATTAAAAATTAAGTGTCGAATGGACTAAACAATAAAATAATAATAAAAGATCCTATGCATGTTCATTTGGGATAAGTTATTTACTCTTGAGATTTTAATCCTAATGAGATCTGACGACCTTTTTAAGAAGTCGGTGGGAGTTCTACATTTTTACAAACTTTATGAGTGTCAAATTAAATAGAAGTGGGCCTACCAAATAATACATGTGTCTCGCTCTTATGTTGCCTCCTGTCCCAAGTTTAGGAATCCTTGATTTTTCACAATAACCCTACACGGCACCTCACAAACCGCGGATGTCGTTACGAACTTCTGTAAAAGAGTATGAAAACTAGCATCCTCTGGATATGGTCGGTCTACTAATATTTAAGTCCATTAGGAACCAAAGACTTGTTGAACATTTAATAATATTAAGCACAATTTTGTTCCTAGATGTTCGTTTAATGTGAACGTAGGGCCAACAATACGCAAAAATTACGGACTCCGAAGGATAAATATAATATGACTTGAGTTGACTCGAGGTTGTAGCCCGAAAATATACTTGCGATCCCATCTCAATTCATTTTTTAAAAAAATGCATAGCTAGTTCATTTATTTATCTTTCTATACCAATTAGTAATTCAGTATTCTCGGATCATGTTTTGTTAATTGTTACGCGCTTGAAAATAGTCAAATATATTAATATGTAGGAGCCGATTGATTCAATAAAAAAAGAAGAAGAAAGGAATCAATAAACGAAACCGAGAGAAAGGGAATAAAAGTTTCAAGATTACTCATTTTATTTGGTTCAAATAAAAAAGGGAATCAAATATTTTTAATTTATTTTATTAACTATTATTATATTAAAAATAATTTACTTATAATTATTATTTTATTATTTTAATTTTATTTACTAATATTATAATTTTTAATTATTTAATATTAATTATTAATATCTTATTAATATTATTTTAATTATTACTTTCATTATTAAAATTATTATTAATATCTTAATAATAAGTAATATTATTTCAATAATATTAATTATTATTTATTTTATTATTAAAATTATTTATTATTTTTTGTAACTATGATAGTTATTATTTTATTATTATGTTTAAATTATTAATATTTTATTAATATTATTAATTTTTATATTATTAAATAGTTTATTATAATAATTATTTTTAATTATTAATATATTATTTATATTATTTTAATTATTTAAATTATTATTAATATCTTAACAATAAGTAATATTATTTCAATAATATTAATTATTATCTGTTTAATTATTATTTTAATTGTTATTATATTTATTATTTTATTATTAATATTTATTATTATTTTATTAATATTATTAATTATTTTTATGTTATTAAATATTTTATATTAACTAATATTGTTATTTTTATAATTATCTAAATTTAATTATTAGTATTTTATTTTTATTTTTATTATTTTATTTATTATTGTATTATTTATTATTTTTTTATTATGATTAAATTATTAATATTTTATTAATATTACTATTTTTTATATTATTAAATAGTTTATTATAATAATTATTATATGATTATTTATTTTTTATTTAATTAGTTTTATTATATTTATTATTAGCTATTATTTAATAATTATTTTATTTTTATTATATTATTATTTTATAATAAATTATTATTATTATATTGAAGATGATAAATTTAAAACTTAAAATGAGGAAATGGGATTCTTTAAAAAATTGGAGGAAATTACCATTTCCTCATTTGGGATAATTTCATTAAGGGAAGTGGGGAAAGGAAATGAGTTTTTGTTGACCCAAATAAAAATAAAAGGAATAAATCTTCTCATTCCTTTCTCCTTTCTTGATTACCCTCAACCAAACGATCTCTTAATCCTTACATGGAATCATATCTTAATCATACAATTAAAATAAAATGAATTCAATAATTTAATATATTTTACTTTGTTTCGAATTTAAAATCAGACGGACAAAAAAAATTTTGTGTGATAGAGTTTTAACAATCAAAACTTCTTCAATAGGATTTAAATCACAAAACAAGAGACGAAATCCCTGTATTTTTGGTAGGGTTTGGCTGATGAACTAATTAATTTATATTTAAGATAGGAATGTTTAAGGGATCAGTGATTTGCAAGTTAAATAGACTAGTCTATAAATTTTATGTGAATTGAATTAGGAAAAATTAGATCTATTAAAAAATAAATTTTTATCGTTGAACCTAAATAAATTAAACTGATTTGCGGATCTAAATGAATTTGGATTATTTTATAAAATTTTCATATTTAATAATTTAAATAGCTTTTATTTTTAAAAAATTCTTGATTTTATGTTTATATGTTAAGTGCATTACTATTCATATAATTACTAATTATAAAAAAATAATTTTTTTTAATATAAACTATAATTTTAATTGTAAAAAGAATAAACTTAATTATTCAAAATAATTAAACATAATAAAAATAAATGATAAAATTAATAAAAATAAAATAACAAATTTGATCAAAAAATAAAATATAAAATAAAAATAAAGGGTTGATCTCAAATTAGTCCAATCCGTTTTAAAATTGGACAAAGCTATTCAAAATAGATTCATTAAAAATACAATAACTCATGTGAACTTTAACCGGATTCGATCCGTGCAATCCATGATACCCTCCTAATTTAAGACATGGCCATCTTGTGATTTATGTATACTGCTCAACCTAGTTTCAAGTCCAATCATGTGAATCATCTCGGAGATATTACATGGTTGTACCAATCTAATGTGACTATATCGTACAAAAGTCGTGGAATTTCATATTAGATAGAAAAGAATTTTCACATGGTAAATAATATATTTTCGTATCAGACATAGGATGCAAAAAATTGATAAACATAAGTGATTCTAATATATTCTAGAATCAAATGGTAATGTCTCAGTTCTAATTGCGTATCACAGTCACACAAGGAGGATTATTGGTTCAAAATCCATATTTGGATATCACGTGCAAGTTTTTTTATTCTGCGCAATAAATTTTATAAGCATGATCATAAAGAAAATAAAAATAGGATATTTAACAAATAAAAAATTACAAGATCTCGGTTTCAAAATTTTAGATTGTAGATATATAGACATATAGTCAATCAAAAAAAAAAAGAAAAAAGAATAGAAATACATAGAGTTTTAGATTAATTTAATCTGCTTTGAATAGAAATACTTTAGTTACTTTCACGTACATACTTATATTTTTATTATGATTTGTATATATCAAATACCAAAAATGAACAATGACATAATGGGTTAACATTTCAATTTGAGATGAAGTATTAAAAAAATTAAACATGTTTATTTATATTTGAATATTTAGTTATGAAGTGTATATTTATAATCCTTAAATTCAGTATTACTGATGTTTCACAATTTCTTTATGTTTTTTCAAAAATATTCGCGAATATAATTGTTATGCTAATTGAAAATTGTAAAATGTCATGAATAGAGCATGTTAATATATAAATAGATATGTATTAAATTATTTATATTTATTTTGAGACCAAATTACATTGGTGTAATTAAAATATTCAAAAGAAGAATATAATTATCAAAATTTAATTAATTATATTTATAATATTACATATTTTTATTTATATATCATTCAAAATAATAATATAATAATTTAAATTTTAATTAATTATATTTTATAACATCACTCATATTTATTTATTTAGTTACGCATCTTTTATTTATTTATTTATATTAAATTAATGGTGATATGTCAAATATTTATTTACATAATTAGGATATAAGTTATCATTTAATTAAAAGAAAGATAAATTTGAAAAAAATTAAAAAGTTATTAGTTTATAAGTTATAAGCTACCTTATAAAAATTATCAAATAAGAATCTTTTTTATTAAGCTAGTGCATCAAATATCTTTAAAATTTAATTTATAACTTATTGACTTAATTAATAAATTATAAGTTAAATTATTTATTATACTAAATATCTAATAAGAGTTGAATTTTTGGAAAGTACAACTTGAAAATATAGCTGTTGAATGGGCTAGCTTGGCTTACATCTTTTGCGAGCATCCATATTAAAGGTCTTAATCTAGTCTGTGTCGGCTTGTGAGCTATTTTTTTAATTTTAAGTTGTTTTAGATTTGTAAACTTTTGAACAATAATTTTTTTTTTAAAACCATTTCAAAATACCACATATTTATCAATAAATAAATCATAATACATTTGAAGTTTATATACAACCTTAAAAAATACTATACATAAGTCATAAAACATTTATAAAATAAAAATATTATCTACAAATAATTTATAATATAATTCTACATAATTAAAAGTGAGAAAGAGGAATGTGAATGTGTATGAATTAAGAATTTGATTCTATATAAAAATTAGAACATATATAAATATGTAGGTTGGTCTAATTTACCCACAAATTAGCCCATACAAATTGTGAGTCACGCAAACTAAGTTAAATTTGACCTGTATCTAAATGGATCTCACATTTAAATCTTAAAATGCATATGGACTTGCAAATAAACAAGTCGACCCACTACTCATAAGCTAAATTCATAACTTTACTAGAAAGTGATTTAAGCCGTTGTTACAATTGTTATTCAAGCTAAATAACATACACCATTTGATTCAAGGGAATTAGTGATAAAAGGACTTGCTTTTATGTCTATGAGAAATAATAGAGTTTACAAAGAAAACATTACTTGATTCAAAGGAATTAGTGCTAAAGAATTTGATTCTATATAAAAATTAAAACATATATAAATACGCATGTTATTCCTATTTATTCATAGATTGGCCCACATGGATCGTGTGTTGTGTGGATTAGGCCAATTTTAACCCCAATATAAATAGGTCTCACATTTAGAGCTTAAAATCTATGCAAACTTGTAAATGAACAAGTCAACCCATCACCTGTGAGGTGAATCAATAGCTCAACTAGAACGTGATTTAAGCTATTGATACAATTATTATTCAAGTTAAATAATATACACCACATGACTCAAGGGAATTAGTGATAAAGGATTTGCTTTTATGTCCATGAAAAATAATGAAGTTTATAAAAAAAAATAATGCTTGTTTTGATTGGATAGTAAAGTTGTTTAATGAACTTATCTAGTTTGTTCAGTCTAGATAGATTAGATCAAATAGGTCTGTAAATTTTATGGACTTTAAAATTTGAAATTCTAATCATAGATTGCTTGGTTTGCAAACCTAAAGGATAAGTCTATGAGCTTGAATTTTTTTCTCCAAAAAAATTTAAATTTCATCCTTTTTAAGCCTTTTTTTTCCAAAAGGCCTAGTTTTTATTTTAAAAAAATTATTTAAAACCTTTCTTATTTGACCATTTTTAAGCTCAAATTTCTAATTATAACATTTCTAATAAAAAAATTTAAAAACTAATAAAAACATGCATCCATTCATAAATTCATATAAATTTTTTTATTTTAGTTAAGGGAAAGAGTTAAGCATTAGAGAATAATAAGTTAGTTTTTTATTAGATCAATATGTTGTAAAAAAAATTAAAAACTAAAAAAAATTAAGTTAAAAATAAATTCGCTATGGTGCATGCAAACTTGTGAACCCACCAAACTAGAATGTGCTAGGTCTACATTTAAATGGACCCTATTTTTAAGGGTCCTAGTCCATAAATTTTTCAAGATTTAGGAACTGAAGTTCATTTTAATAACTATATTGGATAATTAGTTATAACATTTCATTACCTTGAAAGAAACATTAAGGGTGTCAAAATTTCATGTTTGGGCTTGTCTTTGTGAATTTTGTTTTGATAGGACTTAAATATCAAATAAAAATTTATTTTATGGATAAATTTTTAATTGGTAAATTGCATTGTATTACTTTTTCTTAAACTTCATTTCAAAGAAGTGCTAGCATTGATATTTATTTTAAAGAAGTATTAGTTTTATAAATTATTACTATTATATTTCTAAAATATTTTTTAAATTATTTTTCATTTTTATCCTTTTTATGTGAGATTTTTAGTTATTTTCTACCTAGTTTTAATGCTTTGTGTTTCAATTTTAGCACCATTGCCGAGGATCTTCTTGAATTTATCTTTTCATATATATTACTAGCAATATATTATACAATTATTCAAGCATTCTAGTAGTAGATTGCTCTGTTATTCCCTCACTTATATTTTACAGTAACTACAATTTTTTGCATATACCTGCATCCTTTTGCATTTTTTATTTCTGATTATTTCTACAGTTTAATTCATCATATTTTATCATAATTAACATCACCTAATATTTAAACAAATATTTTTGACTTAAAGAAATTAGTTTTTAAGCATTTTTCAACTTAACCCCTAAAAGTTGTATTAAGTCTTACTAGTTCCAATTGAGCTGAAATTTTTACAAGAGTTAGTTTTGATTTTTCTCATCAAAGTTACAGTGTTGCTTGCGAGGTGGGTTTTTTTAGCTAAATTCTACTTTTTTTTACCATTTTTTAATTTTTAAGATTTTTTTATTGCATTTTTTGTTTATACATGGTTATAAAAAAATTTTTTGTGGTGGTTTAATAATTTTTAAAAATATTTAGATAAGTTAATTAAATGTATTTAGGTTGATTTTTATATTACATTTGCATTTTAGTCTTTTAGTGTCCCTATAGTGCTCCTATAATCTATTTTGTGTAGTGTTGTGTAGTGATAATGTATGAATCTTTCAAACAAATCAATTAGTTTGTATCTGCTATGAATGAAGTGAATTCTAATAGCTACATTGTGGTGAACATAGATGACAGTGACAATAACATATGAGATTGGATGACAATAACATTGTAGTGAATGTCAATAATAGTAATATGTGAGATTGGATCTTATTATTTAAGATCAAAATAGTAACATCATACCAAATAATACAAAATATGCCCAAGGTCAATAAGTGCATTGCAATAACCTAAGAAACACAATCATTGTGTATGTTACTGTTTGGATAACTCTGTTGCACCAGATAATAATATTAGTAGAAAAAGTAAGACTAAATTATGGTAAAGCAAAATAGGTACTGTCATAATGATTTTTGTACTAGAAAATGAATTGATCGAACTAAAACTAAGTTTCTTACAAGATGTAATAAAAAGATAACATGAGGGACTACATGCTATTGTTTGATTTGCATTAGTAATATAATGATAAAGAATACAAAACATGTATATTTTCAACATATGTGCTTCTATGTTTCTCTTTATAATACAAATAGTAACATTGCTAAAATAATATATTATTATCACTTTTGTTATAATGTTTGGACTAAAAATAGAGTGATGAAGTTAAAATTGACGTTTGTTATGAGATATAATCTACAAACAACGTGTTGGATTGCATATTTTTGTTTGGTATCAAAAGAGTAATATTATGTTTCTATTTGGTATTAAAAAAGTAATATTATGGATAAATCAAATTTTATTAACAATAAAATTATCAAATAATAACATGTTACCGTTTGATTTTCAAATAGTAACATCAATATAATTTAAAATAAATAAATAAATCAAGTTTTATTAACAACAAAACTGCAAAACTACTAAAGAACAACATATTATTATTTGCAAATCAAACAATAACATGTTGCTATTTAGTATCCAGATAATAATATCAACTAAAAATTTAAAATAAATAGATAAATCAAGTTTCATTAATAACTAAATTGCTAAAGAACAATATGTCACTATTTCGTCTTCAAATAGTAATATCAACAAAAAAACTCAAAATAATCAAATAAATTAAATCTTATTAATAACAAAAATGTTAAAGAATAACATATTACTATTTAGTTTACAAATAATGACATCAATAAAAAATTTAAAATAAATAGATAAATTAAATTTTATTAATAACTAAACTATCAAAAAATATCATATTACTATTTAGCCTCTAAACAATAATATTAACAAAAAATTCAAAATAATAAACAATTAACAACAATTTAAATTTAGGTTAAATTCAATTTGTTTCAAACAAGATGTTGGTGGTATTTATAGTTTCTTGGTAGGCTAAACTTTGTTTGATATAAGTAACTGATAGTTGATAATTAAAAATTTTATAACTGATGATTGATAAATTAACTTATTAAATTAGAGATATTTAGTAAAATTAATTGTTATGCTAATTGAAAATTATAAAAAATTATGGATAGAGCATGTTAATATATAAATAGGTATGTATTAAATTATTTATATTTATTTTGAGGTCAAATTACATTGGTGCAATTAAAATATTCAAAATAAGAATATAATTATTAAAATTTTATTAATTATATTTATAATATTACATATTTTTATTTATATATCATTCAAAATAATAATATAATAATTTAAATTTTAATTAATTATATTTTATAACATCACTTATATTTATTTATTTAGTTACACATCTTTTATTTATTTATATTAAATTAAGGGTGATATATCAAATATTTATTTACATGATTAGGATATAAGTTATCATTTAATTAAAAGAAAGATAAATTTGAAAAAAAATTGAAAAGTTATTAGTCTATAAGTTATAAGTTACCTTATAAAAATTATCAAATAAGAATATTTTTTAATAAGTTAGTGCATCAAATATCTTTAAATTTTAATTTATAATTTATCGACTTAATTAATAAATTATAAGTTAGATTATGTGTTATACCAAATATCTAATAAGGGTTAAATTTTTGGAAAGTGCAACTTGGAAATATAGTTGTTGAATGGGCTAGTTTGGCCCACATCTTTTGCGAGCATCCATGTTAGAGGTCTTAATCTAGTCTGTGGCGGCTTGTGAGCTATTTTTTTAATTTTAAGTTGTTTTAAATTTTTAAACTTTTAAACAATAAAAAATTTTAAAACCATTTCAAAATACCACACATTCATCAATAAATAAATCATAATAAATTTGAAGTTTATATATAACCTTAAAAAATACTATACATACATAATATAAGTCATAAAATATTTATAAAATAAAAATATTATCCATAAATAATTTATAATATAATTCTACATAATTAAAAGTGAGAAAGAGGAATGTGAATTTGTATGAATTTAGAATTTGATTCTATATAAAAATTAGAACATATAAAAATATGTAGGTTGGTCTAATTTACCCACAAATTAGCCCATACAAATTGTGAGTCACGCAAACTAAGTTAAATTTGACTTGTATCTAAATGGATCTCACATTTAAAGCTTAAAATCCACATTGACTTGCAAATAAACAGGTTGACCCACCACTCATAAGCTAAATTAATAACTCTACTAGAAAGTGATTTAAGTCATTGTTGCAATTGTTATTCAAGCTAGATAACGTACACCATTTGATTCAAAGGAATTAGTGATAAAGGACTTGCTTTTATGACTATGAGAAATAATAGATTTTACAAAGAAAACATTACTTGATTCAAAGGAATTAGTGCTAAATAATTTGATTCTATAAAAAAATTAAAACATATATAAATACGTAGGTTATTCTTATCTATTCATAGCTTGGCCCACATGGATTGTGTGTCATGTGGATTGGGCCAATTTTAACCTCCAATATAAATAGGTCTCATATTTAAAGCTTAAAATCCATGCAAACTTGTAAATGAACAAGTCAACCTATCACGTGTGAGGTGAATCAATAGCTCAACTAGAATGTGATTTAAGCTATTGATACAATTATTATTCAAGTTAAATAATATACACCACATGACTCAAGGGAATTAGTGATAAAGGATTTGCTTTTATGTCCATGAAAAATAATGAAGTTTATAAAAAAAATAATGCTTGTTTTGATTGGATAGCAAAGTTGTTTAGCGAACTTATCTAGTTTGTTCAGTCTAGATGGATTAGATCAAATAGGTCTGTAAATTTTATGGACTTTAAAATTTGAAATTCTAATAATAGATTGCTTGGTTTGCAAACCTAAAGGATAAGTTTATGAGCTTGAATTTTTTTCTCCAAAAAAATTTAAATTTCATCCTTTTTAAGCTTTTTTTTCAAAAAGGCCTAGTTTCTATTTTAAAAAGATTGTTTAAAACCTTTCTTATTTGACCATTTTTAAGCTCAAATTTCTAATTATAACATTTCTAATGCAATTTTTTTTAAAGCTAATAAAAACATGCATCTATTCATAAATTCATATAAATTTTTTTATTTTAGTTGAGGGATGAAGTTAAGCATTAAAGAATAATAGGTTGGTTTTTTATTAGATCAATATGTAGTAAAAAAATTTAAAAACTAAAAAAAATTAAGTTACAAATAAATTCGCTATGGTGCATGCAAACTTGTGAACCCACCAAACTAGAATATGCTAGGTTTACATTTAAATGGACCTTATTTTTAAGGGTCCTAGTCCATAAATTTTTTTGGATTCATGAACTAAAGTTCATTTTAATAACTATATTGGATAATTAGTTATAACATTTCATTTCCTTGAAAGAAATATTAAAGGTGGCAAAATTTCATGTTTGGGCTTGTTTTTGTGAATTTTGTTCTGATAGGACATAAATATCATATAAAAATTTATTTTATGGATAAATTTTTAATTGGTAAATTGCATTGTGGTACTTTTTCTTAAACTTCCTTTCAAAGAGGTCAAAGATGTGCTAGCATTGATCTTTATTTTAAAGAAGTACTAATTTTATAAATTATTACTATTATATTTCTAAAATATCTTTTTTAAATTATTTTTCATTTTTATCCTTTTTATGCAAGATTTTTAGTTATTTCCTATCTAGTTTTAATGCTTTGTGTTTCTATTTTAGTATCGTTGCTAAGGATCCTCTTGAATTTATCTTTTCATATATATTACTAGCAGTATATTATACAATTATTCAAGCATTCTAGTAGTAGATTGCTTTGTTATTGCCTTACTTGCATTTTACAGTCGCTACAATTTTTTGCATATACTTGCATCCTTTTGTAGTTTTGATTTCTAATTATTTCTACAATTTAATTCATCATATTTTATCATAATTAACATCACCTAACATTTAAACAGGGGATTCTGACTTAAAGAAATTAGTTTTTAAGTATTTTTCAGCTTAACCCCCAAGAGTTGTATTAAGTCTTACTAGTTCCAATTGAGCTGAAATTTTTACAAAAGGTAGTTTTGATTTTTCTCATCAAAGTTACAAGTGTTGCTGGCGAGGTGGGTTTTTTTAGTTAAATTCTATTGTTTTGACCATTTTTAAGTTTTTAAGATTTTTTAATTACATTTTTTGTTTCTGTATGGTTATAGAAAACTTTTTGTGGTAGTCTCATAATTTTTAAAAATATTTAGATAGGTTAATTAGATCTGTTTAGGTTGATTTTTATACTACATTTGCATTTTGATCTTTTAGTGTCCCTATAGTGCTCCTATAATCTATTTTGTGTAGTGTTGTATAGTGATAGTGTATGAATCTTTCAAACAAATCAGTTAGTATATGTTTGCTATGAATGAAGTGAATTTTAGTAGTTACATTGTGCTGAACATGGATGACAACGGCAATAACATGTGGTATTGGATAACAATAACATTGTAGTGAATGTCAATGATAGTGATATGTAGGATTGGATGTTATTATTTGAGATTCAAATAGTAACCTCATGCCAAAGGACATAAAGTATGCCTAAGGTTAATAAGTGCATTGCAATAACTTAAGAAACACAATCATTGTATATGTTATTGTTTGGGTAACTCTGTTGCACCAAATAATAACATCAATGGAAAAAGCAAGACTAAATTATGGCAAAGCAAAACAGGTATTATTATAATGATTTTTGCACTGGAAAATGAATTGATCGAGTTAAAACTAAAGTTTCTTACAACATGTAATAAAAAGACAACATGAGGGACTACATGCTATTGTTTGATTTGCAATAGTAATATAATGATAAAGAATACAAAACATATATATTTTCAACATGCGTGCTTTTATGTTTCTCTTTGTAATACAAATAGTATCATTGCTAAGATAATATATTATTATCACTTTTGTTATAATGTTTGAACTAAAAATAGAGTGATGAAGTTAAAATTGACGTTTGTTATGAGATATAATCTATAAACAACGTGTTGGATTGCATATTTTTGTTTGGTATCAAAAGAGTAATATTATGTTTCTATTTGGTATTGAAAAAGTAATATTATGGATAAATCAAATCTCATTAATAATAAAACTATCAAATAATAGCATGTTACCATTTAATTTTTAAATAATAACATCAATAAAATTTAAAATAAATAAATTAATTAAGTCTTATTAACAATAAAACTGCAAAACTACTAAAGAACAACATATTATTGTTTGCAAACTAAACAATAACATGTTGCTATTTAGTATTCAGATAGTAACATCAACCAAAAATTCAAAATAAATGGATAAATCAAGTTTCATTAATAACTAAATTGTTAAAGAACAACATGTCATTATTTCATCTTTAAATAATAATATCAATAAAAAAACTCAAAATAATCAAATAAATTAAATCTTATTAATAATAAAATTACTAAGAATGACATATTATTGTTTAGACTGCAAATAATGACATCAATAAAAAATTTAAAATAAATAGATAAATCAAGTTTTATTAATAACTAAACTATCAAAAAATATCATATTACTATTTGGCCTCTAAACAATAATATTAACAAAAAATTTAAAATAATTAGATAAATTAAATTTTATTAACAACAAAAATAGTAAAGAATAATATATTATTATTTGCATACTAAAAAATAAAATATTGCTATTTGATATCAAAACAATAACATTAATAAAAAAATTCAAAATAAATGGATAAATAAAATTTTATTAATAACCAAACTGATAAAGAATAACATGTTACTATAGACTAAATAGTAACATCAACTAAAAATTTAAAATTATCTAACAAATTAACTCTTATTAATAACAAAACTGTCAAAAAATTATATATTATTATTTGTAGACTAAATAATAATATGTTACTATTTTGTATCCAAACAGTAACATTAATAAAAAATCTAAAATAATCATATAAATAAAGTTTCATTAATAATAAAACTACTAAAGAACAACATATTACATTTACAAACTAAACAATGATATGTTACTATTTGGTATTTAAATAGTAACATCAACCAAAACTTAAAATAAATGGATAAATCAAATCTCATTAATAATCAAATTACTAAAAAATAATATATTACTATTTAGTCTCAAAAAATCTAAAATTATTTTTTCACCACTCAATATTTATAGTTGGAGGTGTTATGCTAGTTTGAACAACAACATGATACTCGCCAAATGGATACAATTAAGTGGTTCTATATATGTATAACCCTCCAAAATGAAAAAGTTCACGCCAAATATGAAGATAGAGCCTAGGTATGCAAGATATGAAGAATTTCTGTATAAAAGTACTTGAGTAGTGCAAATAGTATTTTTTTATTTAATTTAAATTTAATTTATTATTAACATAAATTTTTTATTATAATTTAATAAAAATATATTATTAAAAAAATGACAACCAAATTTTTTATAAATAATTTTTTTAATAATATAAAAATAAATAAATAAATGATAATATATAATTAATTTATATTAATAATAAATTAAATTTAAATGTTTCTCTTTATTAATGTTAGATAAATTAATATTAACAATTAATTCATGGCTTGTGTTAGATAAATTTTTATTCGCAACATTCCTTGTCAAGCATGCCGATGATACATAGTTATCTAGCTAACTAATTTTTTCATGAATGTGTCATTTTGATCTACTGGACTTTGTGATAATTTATTATTCGTGAATTGATTTAAATAGAAGAAAGTAGGTTTATGGTATCTTATTGTAATAAATTGCAATAAATAGTACTGGCCTAATTTTTTTTCATTTTTAATTTGGAGTAAACTATAGAGGTAGGGCAATATAATTTGATTTGTTGTGCGAAGCTCTATAACTTTAAAATTATATATTTGTCCCTATAATTGATACATATATATGTAAGTATATGTAGTCTTTTTGATAATTGAACAATTGCAATATTTTTTTTAAGATTTTATATTTAGCTTTTTTAATTTGCTTATCTAAATTAAAAAAAGTATTAAAATAGGTAAACAACTTTTGTTGCCACACTATATTAAATATTACATATTATTTATGTGTAAATTTTAAATATATAAAATTTAAATTTTTTATTAATTTTTTAATTTTTTCTATTTTCTCAAATTTTCTCACATAACATCAAATATCTTATGGACGATGGGAGCAGTATCCTAAATTGCTTTATAGGTTGGGCAAGACAAATTTGGGGTAGATGAAAAAGTCATCAAGATGGAATAGTACGAAGTAGATCTATTTTTGCGCTTGTCTTGTTGCCATCCCTAAGAATCATTTTTTTTTATACTCCATCTACTTAAACATTTAATGTATTTTTTATTATTATTTAAAGAGCATCTAAAATTTGAAGTAATTTTTTTAACGTTAAGAATGATAATTCACATAATTACGTATACATGCAAGGTTCTGTGCTCGGCACTGAGATACAGCGATGAGTAAAAGCCTTGAGACGACGTTACACCATTATGATGCCGGCGGCCGGCGGCCGGCGGGTATTTTTTATTCGTTTGTTCTCGTGTAATGATTCTAATGATGGGAGTAAGCTTGAGAAAACTTCACTCATAATATTTGTTTTGGGCCATAGTAACTTGCAAGGTGATACCACATCAACCTTCTTTATTCTAGGGCTATATTTTTCAAGGCCTGCGATGTTTTATTATAGCAGTGGTCTGAGTTTCTACACACATTTCTTTTTGAGTTTCTATAGTCATCAAAAGCTCAATGTAGAATTTTGAATATGAAAGCCCATTGGCCTGCCAGGCCCACATCTTTGTAGCAGTTCAAACGGATAAGATTGGCAACGAGGGGAGTGGGTCCGATCTAAAGTTAACTAAGAGGTCCCATTCATTTATTTTAGTCTAACTTATGACTTGATTTATCTATAAAAATGAATTAGTATTTTTCACTCAAGTTTGAATTTTGACGCGTGAGTTCAAATTAGATAAATTTTAAAAATGGTTTATACACAATTGTTTAAAAATTTTTAAGCAAACATATAATTAATAATATTATATGTCAGAGAAACTTCTGTTAGTATTGCACCAAGTTGCGAATATATACAGTACGTAAATGCCGAATTTAGCCCACGAGCCAGCAAATCAAGTATCATGTAATTAAAATAATAATATTGTACATATATCAGGATTTGAAATTAAATTCTAAATATAAATCAAGGAATGTTATTAAATATATAATGATAAAGTAAATTTATAAAATTTAATTCAATAAATATAAAATATTCAAAATTTAATTTCAAATCCCTAACATTTTTATAATTCAAATTCCATTTAATTATGCAGCGAGCTAATATATTAATTAAATCTATTCATTTAATTTAATGAACTAAAAGTGGAGTTGAACTTCAAGCATCTACGAAGCAACTTCTTTCCAATTTCACACAAAGACACACGAATATCATATACTCTAAAATTTTAGTTAAATAACATTAAAAAAACAAATTTTTATATTATGCATGCTTAAATATTTTAATTATTTTGTTTTGAAATATTTGATTTAGGTGATGTTTAGTATTTTTTTTAAATTTTAATCTTTGTTGTACTTTAAATTCAACCTGGAGAATATGTATATATATTGTTGGATCATGGATATGGGGTCCATAAAATGATTTGGTTCATGAATTGCTTATAAACAAATAAAAAAAATTGAAGGTTGGTTAACAAAAGAAAATTTTAATCATTTTAAGAAACTCCTTTTTTTTTTTTGCACACAAGAGGAGATTTAGGTTGTGAATAAAATTATCTTTTTGTGTGATTGACAATACGACCAATAAAAATAAATATTGGATCTTGAATCTTCCTTTACAAACTTTTTATATTTTGATATGTATAAATTTGATTCATATCCATTTATATTTCCAACATATATATTTAATTCTTGATTTATAAAAGTAATAATTATTATATTACTCAAATTTTATAATTACTACTATATTAATTAATTAATTATTTATTTATTATAATGATTTATTCTTACCTTTATTTATAATGTTAAAATAAATAAAAAATATTGAAGTAAAAGATGTATTTTCACTTTAATAATGTCAAATATTTATTTTCTTTTTAATTATATTGTTTATTTTTATTATTTATTTTAATATTATTAATGAAAGAAGGGATGAATAATTATAATAAATATAAAAATAAAAAGCTAACAATATATATTTGTATATTGCACTGAACATGATCTTATCTTAATTCTTGTATATTGCAGCAGTTCTAGCTTGTTCTCGTACGTCACATATATTTGTATACTGCAGCATTTTAGGACATGTGTTATGCAATTCCTAAGTCGCTCTATATATATATATATATATATATATATATATATATATAGCCATCGCACATGCATGAATGTAAACTCGTGTTTGTGAAAAAGTCTTGGGCGATCATGCCTGCTGTTTGGCTGCAAACAGACAATATATAGCGACCAAATACGTTGAATCATGTCAAATTCAGCTATCTTCCAGAATTTCAATTGATTATCCCCAACAACTCGTGGTATTAATTAATGCGGATATTCCCATTTTTCAAATTCACGAGTCATTCTCCCGGTACTAAAATATGGAAAGTTATGGGTTTAATTTAGAGAAAAGAATGGGCCGGATTTGAGTAGATTCGATGTAATTAGATTCAAACTAATTAAAAATTTATTATTTTAGATTTATTAAAAATTCATATTTATTGAAAATTTAATAAGATCTAATTAAAATATTCAAAATAGATTTATTTGAATTTGTTAATACAAATATAATTTAAATTTTTTTAATAAAAATAAAAAATTATTTTTTCTAGTAATTACACTTGACAATAATAAATTATATCTAATTTTTCATTTACATATATTTTTTTTATTCATCCATACTATCCATATTAACTTTAAGGTAAATATAAATTGTATCATTCTCATTGATAATAATTATTTCTGACAATTATGAATTATATATATTTTTTTCTTTATATCTATTATTGTTTTGACCCATTCATATTATTCATAATAATTTTAAAGTAAATATAGATTATGTTATGTCAACTTATAAATAATTATTTATTCATTTATATTATAATTAAACATTTCTATATTATATAAATTAATATTATTATAAAATATCCTTATAATGTAATATAAATTTAAATATTATTAACATGATTTATTTTAAATAAACTATTATAATATTTTTATATGTGTGATAATATTAATTTTTATATAATAATAGGTTGATAATAAAATATGTTATTCAAATAAGTTTAATGTAATATTTAAAAAAGATTCAAAATTCATTAAATATTTGTAAAAAATAGGCTCATATATTATACAAATTAATATTAACGGGTACATAAAAAAGATCTAAAATTCATTGGATATTTAATGAGTAAACCCAAACTAAAACCCAAACTATTAAATAGTTGGTCTATTTTGGGTAAGATCTATCAGGTAATTATCTATTGGTTTGAGTAAGACTCATTGAATATAGATATTTTTGTCTTACCTCATTTAATTTCATGAAAATATTTGTAATCCCACTCTTAAACTAAAAAAATATAATATTATTGTTTATTATGTATAAATTTTTATAATAGTAACAATGATAAATTACTTAATACAAATGGAAATTTTAATTCAAATCTAAACATGGAGGAAGAAAGTTATAAAATTGCATTTGATTCATAGAATCTTTTTTACAGTTTTAAAAATATTTTGAGGGAATATAAGATTCTCATACTTAGTCTAAATATAAGATATTTTCAAAAATATTTTTAACTCAATATTTTTTTAAAATATTTTCATGGAGAAAGGTGGACATCCTACAATACCATAACATTTACATATCTAATGAATATAAAAAGATTATTTTCTTCACCTCATTACTCATTTTGATCAATCACAACCTATTATTACATATCTCTAATGAGCATCATCCATCATCAGTGATGATTATTGATTACCACCTATTTTTAATGACTATTGTTGATTACCATCTATCGTTGATAACCATTGTTCACCATTACTCATTGTCAATGATCGTCATTCATTACTACCATCGCCAACAACCATCCATTACTAATGACTATTATTAACTACCACTATCATTAATAATTATTATTTATTATTACTTATCAATGGTTATCATTATTCATCATCAGTAACCATAATTAGTCACTACCCATCATTAATAATCATTACTAACTTGATGATCATTATTAGCCATCACTTATTATTGTTAATCACTATCGATCACCACACATTCCTGATAACAATTATCACCTACTACTAACCACTAATAATTGTTATTTATCACTATCCATCATTAGTTCCTATCATCCACTACCATTATTATCGATAAGTACAACTGACTACTATTTATCATTAATTACTATTATTGATTATTATTTATTATTACTCACTATCATTGGCTGCTATTTATTATCTATGACTATTATTGAATACTCTCTTCGTTCTTTTTTATCTGTCGTATTTTAAAAGATTTTTTTATTCTTTTTTATTTGTCGCTTTAAAATTTTAATGAAACATTAAATATTTTTTTTAAATTTACCCTTCTTTTTCATTAATAAATACTTTGTTATTCTATACTATTAATCAATTTGCACTTATTCTTTTACATTTCTATTTCTATATTCAACTATTTTGAATTTTATGCATAAAAAGTAATTTTATAAAATTCATTAAAAATAAACAAATTAAACTACTTTCTTAATATGCATAAAATCGATTAATTGCGATAGATAAATAGAAACGGAGGCAGTATCACCTATCATCAATTATTACTACTGATTATTACTCATCCTTAATAACTACCACCATTTATTATCATTGTATCATTAACAGTACTGGTTATTATTCATTATATTTTGACAAATCAAATAATTATTTTGTTAATTTTAACATTGATTCTACGAAATATTAAAACGTCTATTTGTTAAACAACAATAAATAATAAGTTGAAATTTCAACGTTATAATATTCTTCAATTATAGATGCAGTTTCTTGTCCTGGTAGACTGAGGCATCTGAGTACAATTTGGTGCACAAATGCCCTCCACATAACCTGATGAGTTGATGAGGGAAATTGGTAGAAGACTGTGGGTTGCATTGGCCTCGTCAAAGCCGAGTGTCCATATGCATCCCTGTTTACGGGACAGATTGATAATTATTGAGAGGAGCCCATTTATTGGAATATATGGACTTTTCCAACTCTTTGAACTTGGCTTCTCTATACGAAGTCTTTTGCTTTGTGACTTTCAATAATTTACTTTGAATTTACAGTCTCTTCTTTAATTTACTTTGAATTTGCTGAAATTATTAATAAGAGAAAAAAGTCACTGTTTTTATTTTTATTTTTTTAATGAGAAAATTTATGGATCAGATTCTTAAAATTTATGGCCGACAACAATGGATGACTTCAAACTACACAACATAGTTTAGTATGAGAAATTTATATAACATATTAGATAAGTTAAATTTATATATTCTCGTCATTAATATACAAAATGGGGAAAAATTATGAGGAAGAATAATCTACGCCCTACGGTCCGAGATTCCCCCCCCCCACCCCCGAACATTCGTTAAAATTATGATGAAGTGTTTAAATAATATTTATACCTTCTTGCTAGAAATTATTAAAAAAATATAATTCAATTAATTCATAAACAATTTTCACTAAAAAAAATGGACGAAATTGAGGCCGACGATTCAGTGCCACAAACTTTAAAATTCCATCCCAACAAGGTGTTGGGATGGAATTTGATGCAGAATTTTTTTTCCTTTCAAAAATGCTCGTTGCTGCTCTTTTAGGGTGGAAATATCAGTCCGTTCCAAGTTTGGGATGAAAATTTTTGTCCCAAAAAATAAAAATTAATCATATAAAATAGTAAGAATTTTGAATATTTTTAAAATTTGATATGAAATTTTTCATCACAAAAAGTAATATTTTAAATAAAAATATTCGAGATAAAAATTCCATCTCAAATCATTATAAGTGATGAGAAAATTTAGGACTTATTTGATATATTGGTGAGATAATTGATTTAGAAATAATTGAATATACAAAATTCATTTTATATTTGATAACGTTATTTGAGAATTAATTATAAGTGATCAATTCTCGTTTGAATGATATATGTAGTAAAATTATTTTTTTAGCCTTAATTAAATTCAAAAAATAATGGGAGTATGTTTTCTGTTATTATTCGATCCATCTTAACCCCAAATCTTAATTGTTTAGGGATAAGAGTGGTTATTTAAGGATAACTACGACTTTTATCAATTTTTAAAATTTTTTTTTGCATTTTAAAAATAATAAGTTAAAATTTTATGCTTAAATAATAACTTGTTTCCATATTTGTTATATAATATCTCAATTGAATAACAGTATAAAAAATAAAAGAGAATAAAGTTTACATAAATAATATCTGACTTTCACAGAAAAGTTAAAACAAAAATTATAATTGCCACAATGATTTTTTTTTAAAGAAAAGTTCAATATTAACGATTAAGTATGGTTAATAGGAGTTAATGGTTTTTTGAACCGTATTTATTCTTAATCCATATTTTTAATCTATGAATTTAAAACCACATTTAACTTCTAAATTTTTAGTTAGAAGTTTATGGTTAAGAACGAATAGACGAATTATGTTCAACCCTAACAATAGCTTTGCTTTCTTAATTGATTATTAAAAGATTTCAAAGCTACATTAAATTTATAATTGATTATTGATAATATTAATTGTTATAAGAAATAGTACATAAACTTATTATTTTAATTTTGGGATTATAGAATAGAAACGTTATAATTTGTATTCATATTAAATTCACTTTTTTTTTATCTCTACCTTTTTATTTTTAGCTCTTTTGGTTATTATCTCTAGTCGAATAATGATTATAAAAATTTTATTTTCTGTTTTTTATGTATTATTCTTTTAATAATTTAACAGTAAGAAATAATTCCTTTATACATTATCAAAATAAACATAAATTATATTATATATAATTAAACATCATAAAATAAAAAATAGTTATATAAACCACTTATTTAAAAATACATTGATCATTAATAATCAATTATATTTACAATTAATTATGAAACTTAAATATAATTTTAATCTTCTAATATTCAAATGATCACATTTGATCTTTTAAATGAAATATTCTATTTTAGTCCTTTTAATATACAAATTAAAGTAAATTAGATCTAAATTGTTTACTCTTGTTAAATTTAGATAGAAACTCTTAATTGATTTCCAAATTTTCAATAGGACTCTAAATTGATAATCATTGAGAAGAAAATATTAATAAAACTAATTATATTATGTAAAAAAAAATAAAATTATTCAATTTATTTAATATGTAAAAACACTTTAATTTAGTCATTAACATCATATAATCAATTAATTTTTCTTTCGATGATTATAAATTTGAAGTTTTTTTAGAATTTTATGTGCCAATTTCAATTTAAGTAAAATTATTAATATAGACTAGAAATAGAATATTACATGCAGGAGAATTAACAGCGATTACTTTGAATATTAGAGATATTTAAATTATATTTAAGCTTAATTATTATAATTGTTCAATCAACGTAACAAACAAGCCCACAGTCCCATTGTAAGAGAAAATTCTTGGGATAAGGCATTTGAACAAACTCCATTTGGAAGAAGAGGACAAAGTTTGCAACATGTAATTAACATGAACTTTCCGAGAAAGAAGAGAAGTCAATGAGAGCAATAGGAAAAAGAGAAAAAGAAGATAAGCACTATGCTAGATTTGCTTTAAAGAAAAGCTAAATGCATACATGAATCATGATGAGAGAGAGAGAGAGAGAGAGAGAGAGAGAGAATAGAAATGGGAGTTGGGTTGGTGTTGGTCCAAAGAAAGAGACGTTGGCGGATGGATCGAAAGAGGAGTGGCAGTGGAATCTGCACCCATTGCCGCGTCGTACGTTACTATGCACAATAATATCACACGCTTTCTTCTCTCTTTGCTGAGTGGCTGGCCGGTAACTGCTGGGCAATCAAAAGAGCACGTAGTGTGTGTATTGCAGCTGGTCAAACTTGCACCAGAACGGCCACTCTCGGGCTAACGCTCACACCACTTTGTGCTTGGGTTGGGCATCATCAAAAAGCCACTCAAAGCAAATGCACTTCAAGAGACAATTGGGTGCTCTCTTTTCTCAAGTTACTGTCATGGACATATAATTTTTTTTTTGTTAGGTTTCGTACTGCATGAATAAAAGGTTTTAATCTTACTGCACGTAAAAATTTTATACTTGCCTCTTTCTAACATGGTCAAAAGTTTCTTTTTTTCTTTGATTGTGTTCTTATTATATTTGAAAGATAGAGACAATTAAAAAAGAAAGTATACTAATTTTGAATTTATTTGTTAATGGATAGAAATTTAGAAAGAAATTGGTTAATATTATATGTATTCGGAGCAATTCTCCCATTTAGTGTCCTCACTAAAAAGATAGATAGACATAAAATTTTTATGTGCGATGAGACATGAAATCCATTTTATATGCATTAGTATATATCTCACTTTCTTACATAAAAAAATAATAAAAAATTGAGAAGATTCAAATCACTTTAATAATATTTAATTCATACATATGTTTGATATATTCACACTATTTATTATACTTGTATACATAATATAATATTATAGCAAGCCCTTATTTAATAATTAATTGATTGCATCAGCAATTAATTCATTGAATTATTTGTTATTGATAATTAATTGTATTAATTTATTTAACTAGCTAATAGTATTAATTATTTATAAAAAGATATTTAGTAAGTTTAATTATTTATTATTAGTTTTTTATGTAAAATAATATATAAATACATATGTATATTTTATAATTTATTTAACTATTCTTTTATTTTAATAGTATTTTAGATTATAATATATTATTTATTATATTAATTTTTTGAAAATTATATTATTATAATTTATTATACTTATTTAATTTTTCTTTAAAAATTGAACAATAATAATTTTTTAATTAAAACAATAATAATTGAAATATTTTGATAGATGCAATAATTATTAAAGTTTATTTTGTAATTTTTAATATTAAATTTAAAATTCATAAATTTATCATTAAAAATATTTATAAATTGCATATTCTAAGTACAAAAATATGTCTTTCACAAATAATATCATTCTATTGTTTCTTTTTTCCTTAATATGCATTCTTCTTTAATTCAAAAAAATATCATTTGATAAAAATTAATAATTTTCTCAATATATTTTCTATTATTTACTATGAAATAAAAATATATACTCTTCTTTTTAATACAATTTGGTAGAAAAGATATGATTATATTCATGTAATTTTTATTATCATACAAATATTTTAATAAATTTATTATACTTATTTAATTTTTATTTAAAAATAAATAATTTTAATTATAATTTGTTATATGTATTAAATTTTGCTCTAAAAATAAATAGATATAATTTAATGTTTCTTATACCAAAAAATATATAATTACGGGCAAATCAATTATTTTAAAGAGTTACTATTTTTAATTTTTTTAAAATAATTATTTAAGAGTTAATAAGTTAATTAAAATAATTATTTGCCAATAATTCAAATTAGGGATTGACTTAGTAAAATAATTAAAGGTACTCAAACAAACCAAAAATTAGTCAAAAAGTTATTTACCAAATATATGTATACTTTTATACCAATAAAGATGAAGTCAGTTGGACTTAAAATGTAATTACAGTTACCTTAAGTTACACCAAAATTTTAAAATGATCTTTGGGAAAAAAAAAAGGTGAATAAGATTCTTGGTGTTACTAGCACCAACATCTTTCTTTGAATCTTTGAGCTCAATTTGTCTATTTATCTTGGACCTTTCTAAATGAAAAAGCCAGCCCACTGACTACTTGACACGACTGTGAGGAGCAGTAAACGATGAGATACTATCATGCACTATCATCGCTAAAAATATAAAATGTTTCCGGGATTTTAATAGTATATTATTTAAGAAATTTTACTTTTTTTATTATATTTAAGAATTTAATTTGAAATTTTATATATGCCAATTAATTAAATTTACGTAAAATAAAAAAGAATGAGATTTGGAGGAAAGCAAAGCGTGCATGGGATGGGGACAGATCGTTCCCCCAGAAACAGACAATTTTCACAAGTCACATGATTTGCGTGTGTCGGTCTCCAATGGAGAAAGAATATATGAGGAGAAACCAAGGCCTGGCGTTATCAGGCTGACCAACTCCCCCTTTTCAAGAACAGATCAACACAAATTTAATGTCAGGATTTAATTTTAAATATTGTGGAACAGATACACCGATAACTTGTTTTATCATCCGTTGGAAATTTCAATGACATCGACGCTATCTTTATCACATAAAGTGACATATAAGAAATGATGATACAAAATTATAAATTAACTAAGAACCGGATTAACCAGTTAATCAGCCAACTACTTATTTTACATACTACAAAATTTTTGGGGTAAATTATACCCGCTCGAGTCTAAGTAGTGATGTCGTTTAGCAAATTTCCGCGGCCAGTTGTATTTTTTAAAAGATAATTACCTCTGGGTTTTCTTTTGAAAAATATTTAAAATTATTTAATTAATATTAAAGAATTGGTACTTTCTGAAAATTTACTTCATATATTTTATTTAGTTTAATATTAAATTTTTTAAGAAAATTATTATTAAAATTATTAATATATTCTTCAAATTGTAATATAAAAATATCAATAAATTTTAATTTAATTATTTTAAAAAATTATATATCAAATATCACTTTTTCATTTTTTTTAATTTATAATTTCTCATTTTTTTAATTTACTACAAAAAGGTAAAATGGACTTATATAAGAAATTTCAGATGTCTTTTGTATATATCTTAAATTACTTCAGTGTAATTAAAAGGAAAGGAAAAAATTGGTTAAAATAATAAATAAATTAATTCTATCAAATTTATATGAAAAATATAAGAATTATATTTTTTATTTTTTATAATTGTGTATTAAAAATAAATAATAAATATAAAATAATAAATAATATATTATAATAGACATATATAATAAATATATATAATGTTATTTAGAATTAAATTCCTCTTATAATTATATTTATGATTATATTTATAATTTATATTTATTATATAATATTTAATATTTATTTCATATAAATTATAATCAATTTATTATAATATATTTATAATTTGTAATGGATAAATTACATTCAGAGGTGTAAAATATTTTTAAAAAATTTTACTTTCTATAAATTATGAAAAATTATTTATCTACACTCCTCTCAATATAAATAACTTTTTATGTTATCAATAAACTAGATATACAAAAGTACCACTACTTAATTTTACTAATGACCACTTCAACTTTCTATCCTCACAATTTAAAATAACAATAAATATAATTTATTAATTATAAAATGTATATAATTATTAATAATTTTATTAATTATATAATAAATAAAATTAGCATTATATAAAATTATTACTAAATGTTATATCATATATATAAAATAATTATAAATATTATTATAATAGAGATTTAATTCTAAATATAATTATATATATTAAATTGTTTTATATTTATCATATTTATTATTATAATATTCAATTATCAAAAAAATATATTTTCCTTATCTATTTTATATAAATATGATGGAATCAATTATTTATTGTATTAGCTATTTAACTAATATTTTCTTCTTTTAAACTATATTCTATTTTAATTATATATGTAAAAGATGTCATTAATTTTTTATATAAGCTTATTTTTCTTTTTCATAGTGAAATAAAAAATCTATAAATTAGAAAATTTATGAGGGAAAAAGAGGTTAGAAATATAGTTTTAAAAAAACTACAAATAATTAAAATTTATTGATATTTATTTTTTATTATAATTTAAAAGGATATATTAATTATTTTAATTTACTATTTAAGAAGTTCAAAGTTAAAATAAACAAAATATAACAAGTTAGGTTTTTAAGAAGTGTCTCCCAAATAATTTTAAGTACTTCTAAAAAAATTTGCAAAGGAATTTATTTCTTAGTGTCATCAAAATAATTTTGAATACTTCTTGAAAAGTTCATAAAGAATTTACTTCTTAAGAAGTTTAACTTTTTGTAGGAACTTACTTTTTTAATGAATTAGACGACTCCTTTTATAGTTTTGAAATGGTGAGTTAAAAAATTTTAGAAGTCGGTTCTTTAAAAAAATTAACATATTTTATTTCCTCAAAATTTTAAATATCAATTCCTAAAATAAATGATGTTTAAAGCCATGAAAAAATATGAGAAATTTTATAGTTAGTTCCTAAAAAAATTAGCATATTTTCTTTTGTGTGAGACTTTAGGACATTAGTCTCTAAAATAATTAATATTAAACTTAGAGATTAATGATATTTTTGTGCTAATAATAAAGTAATTTTTTTCTTATTATCATTCTTATACTCTCTCTTTTTTTTATTTCCAAGTTCAATTTCCATCCAACTTCTCTTTGCAAAATATTAGATCTTATTTCGTTCTCCACAACATATCAATAAATTATCAATATCCCTTCAATTTGGCATTAAATACTGAAGAAATTGCCTCATTCTTGATCACTGGTTTAAAACATAAGAACTACCTTTATTATTTTTATTTATTAAATCTTCAATTCTCTTATTTTTTTAATATTTTTTTGCATAGGTTATTTTGGTATATATTTTCTTTATATAACTTTTAAGATTATATCTCAGTTTTATATGTCTATGATAAAATATTGCAACAGAGTCCAAAATTGATTAAATAACAATGAGAGATGGAGAAAATTAAAGAAAAAAAGGTCCACCAAAATGATTATTTTTCTTGATTTCGAGAGGGTTTTGATAGTTTATCAATAGAGAGATTTTAAAAAATTATATAAAATTTAAAAAATTGTCCTAATCAGATAATTGAATGAAAAGTTATAATTATTCAAAGATTTTATTCAAAATATATATTTTTTTGGAGAAATACTTAATTTATTCAATTTTTATCATAAATTCTAGTGGAGGAAAAAATGATGTTTAAAAAATATTATATAAATATTTCATGTTAATTCCTTTTTTAGTAAAAATTGATATGAAATGTAAACGATAAGAAAATTTAGAAGAAAATACATCAATTTAAAATCAATATGATTTATAAATAACCAATGTAAAATATCAAAAAATTAAAGTATTTTTTTAAAAAAAGACATCAAATTTTAACAAAAATATAATGTAATTTGTAAAAAATTGACTTAAAATGATAAAGAGTTAAAAAAAATTTAAAGAAAAGATGTTGATTTTTTAATAATAAAATTGATGTGATAATATATTTTTCATATAAGTGATCTGATGTCAAAATTAATATATTATGTTATTCACTAAAATCTCAATTAAAAATTAACGTAATTTTTACTAAATATCTGATATATATTTAGATTTCTCTTGTATTATGAAAAAAAAAATTGCTTTCATCTTCTTAATTTTTTTGGTAATTTAAGTTGCTTGTTACTAAAGCTCCCAACTAGACATATTTAGAAGTATCAAAGCAGATTAGGTTTAATAACTTGGCTTGAAATTAATATAATGTTATCTTTCTTAAAATTGAAATTGATATAAAAAATGATAATAATAACTTAGTTTAGTAAAGAATTGAAATTGATTAACCCAACCTAATAAAAGATTGAGATTGATAAGAATTAGTTCATCGAATTATTTAATTAATTTGTTAGTCTGGTAATATTAGTAAATAATAAATAATTTATTATATATTTATATATATTAAAATAATTATTTTGAATATTAAAATTATACTTTAATATATATAATATTAAAATTATATATATAAGTAATATTAAATAATTTTTTATATTAAAATTAATAAATTTATGTATTTAATATTATCAATATATATTATATAAGTTTATCAAAATAAATAATTATATCAAAATTTAAAATATTAAATATTAAAATTAATAAATTTATATATTTATATATTTAGTATTATTAATATATATTACACAAAGTTATTAAAACCAATAATTACATTAAAATAAAAAAATCAATAAAAATTTATGCAAAAAATTCAACTTCTCATCCTAAAACTTAAAAATTAATAAAAAACTGCACAAAATAATTATTATAACTAAACATATATAAAATAATTATTATAACTAAATAAATATATTAATTAGAGTAATAAATTATTATTAGTACAATAAAATTATAATATACTTATATATATGTTATGAATTTAATTAACGAAATATTTGTATCCATTTTCATTAATATTGAATTTTTTTAATCTAAGTCCTATGATTTTTAATTACTTTTCTAATTAGAAGTTTTTCTAAATTAAAAAATATTATGCTTTAATTTATTTTCTCATTATTTTAATTATATTCAATAATAATAAATTACAAAATTTGTCCAAAATCACCTAATAAAAATCAATTTGGGATTGGAATTAAAATTGGAATTGATATTGTATCAATTTGATTTAATTCGACCAGATGAAAAAATAACTTGATCAAAAATTGGTTCAATATATAATTTTTATCAATTAGGTTAATTTAGTAGAGTTGGGTTAATTCATTTTAATAGACTAAGCACGTTATTGAAGCTATATATATTTATCTATATAACAGAACATATAAAAATAACCTAAGCATACATATGCATTATCTTTATCTATTATATCATAAAGTTTAAAAAGTTTGGAAACTATGTATGATTTGCCATTTGGCATATGACATATATGTTAATGTTGCGCGCATAAATAATAGTAAGAAAAGTTACAACGTTAGAACTCGCAATAGATTCGATATAGCTCTCGAATTGCACGAAGTTTCTATTAATGACATTGCATATGCATCTAAATATGCCTCAATATTAATTGATAATATATTTCTTGAATTTGCTGACCCAATATTATTCTACTAATTCTCCTCATTTCTTAGAATGCTACATATCATTGTGATCGATGAAATGTTTATAGTATGATTTATAGGGTGTTGGGGGAAATAATTAATTCACCGATTTTTAGCTAATTGATTAAATTAAATAATTATCTTTTCAAGTACTTAGTAAATGACTATTTTAATTAACAGATTAACTTCCAATTAACCAACTTAAAAAAAATTAGAGAATCAAACGATCGGCTTGGCTAATTTGTAAAAGTTTTGTGAAAAGATAAAACTACCCTTAAATTAATATTAATTAATTATATATATTTACTATCTTACTTAAAATGTTAGAAAGAGGAATTGAACCCAAACCTTATACTACACAAAAATGTTTAATCATTAAAATACTAAATATTTTTAATTACATATATGTACTAATTTAATATATATTAAGAAATAATAGTTCTTCATAAATAATAAATAATATTTAATTTTTATTAATTAAATTTATATAATAAAATTAATATAAATTAAAAAATAAACATTACAATACATTAAAGATTATGATAAATATATATTTAATGAATTTAAATTCTTTCTATATTAAACAAAAAATTAATAAAATTAATTTATACATATATATATATATATATATATATATATATATATATATATATATATATATATATATATATATATATATATATATATATATATATAATACATACACAATAATTTTTAATACTTTATTTTTGAAAAATAATTTAATAAATAATAAATTAAAATAATATATATTTTATTACAAATTTAAATTTAATAAATAATATATAAAATATAAATTATTATTGTAATAAAAAATATATTTAAATAAATAATAAAATATATTTATGTTCTTATATATTATTTTACATATAAATAATTAATAATAAATAACTAATTTTGTTAAATATCTCTATTCAAAAATTAATATTATCAGTTAATTAGATTAATTAATATAATAAGTTATTAGTTAAGTACTAATGTATTCAACTGGTTATTAAATAGGACCTTAGAATATGCTATGGTAAGTTTTTAAAAAGGGAAATTGAGAGTTTTTAAAAAAGTTAAGCAAATATGTGTAATTTTTTCTATAAAATTTTGTTGCTTTTTCATACAAAATTATATAGGTGTATATATAAATCTTTGTGTGTAGTAAATATATAAAAATTTATAATTCTATTAATCAAAGTTGGAAATTTTTTTTTTTTTGAAAATTTATGAAACTGAAGAAACATTGTTGCTCATATTTTTATATGTGCGCAAATGTTGCATTGCTATGGTGTTCTTGTTTTCTTTTGTTTTGGTTGGCTTATTAATTACTTTGATTATTTTCGGTTTTTGAAAGTTTCGGAAAAAGGGTAATTTTTCAAGGAGATTAAACTTAAGAAATTAAGTGTTTTTACACTACATTAAAATTTATGAATATATTTAATTTATTATTTTATAATTTAAAAATAAATAATTTAATAGTAAAAATATTCAATTTTTTAACCGTTAAAATAATTCATTTGAAAATATATAAAAAAGTGAGCATATTGTGACCCTAAACAATAAGGTTATAAGGGTTAGAGAAAATAACTTTTGATCTGAGGCAATAAATTATTTTTAATCATGCAACTTTATATATACCGTTAACTTGATAAAAAATTTATAATTATAAGTAATTAAATCAAATATTTTCTTTGAAAAAGAACATTTTTCAATCAAATCAAAACACCTAAACAGGACTTGGATAAAATGGGTTGGGTGGCTGGTTTATTTTTGAAGGGCAATTTTCCGACTACAATGATGGGATTAAATGTATTTTAACCTAAGTACGTATATCAAATATGGCCTCCCTCCCCAAGGACTGTCATGTGCATTACGCCTTTATTTCATATTGGTTTTGTTACTGGTATTTAGACATGTTTTTATTTTTATATTTTCAAAAATTATTTGTAGATTAAAAAATAAAAAATAAAGAATGATTAATTTTGTAAATAAAAATATTATATTTAATTATAAAATAAATTTAAAAAATACTTAAAAATTATTTTTTATTTTTAAATTATGTATTTAAAATTATAATTTTTAAAAATATATTTTAAAGAATAAATTATTTAATAAATTATTTTATTTTTAAAAATAAAAAATAAAAAATTATTTTTAAAAATAATAAATAAACAGACCCTAATCAAGCCTCTAATTTACTGATTCTGCCCGTGTTTTCCTCGTAACATGTTAAGTGCTGCCTACGTGCAACGACAAACTTACATCTGAATGCATGAAACTAGTACGTATGGCCTTGGAAACTACTTCAAGCAACACAATGGCTTTTTCAATGACCCAATTGCATAGTCCCTCTTTCTAGATTCAATGTCCTCTTTCCTAGATTTAAGGATTTTCCATTTTTTTTTTTTTGGGTAAAGAAGGATTTTCCCTTTTTAATTCATTTAGATTCCTTCTTCTCACTCACCATCCAACAACAGCTCCCTCGATATATATAATAAGCACCTCCTGCTTCAACTTCAATAAAGTCTTCATAACTAATAGAACTCAATTTAAATATGAAGAGGAAGAATGATGTACCGTGATATTATTATATTTAATTATACATTATAGTATATTAATAATTAAATTTGACAGTAAATAGATATATTATTATATTAATGATATACTATAAATATTTTTAACAAAATTATATTTTAAAAATGATAAAAATTAATAATTTTATTCATAAAATTATAAAATATTAATAAGAGTTTGTTTGGTTTGGAGCAAAGTAATTTTTTGAAATTTATTTCTTTACTTTCCCATATTTAAACATAAAAAAAAGCTGTCAATTGGAAAATAAAATCCAATCAACTGAAAAGTTGTTTAAAATTTTTGGAAAGTAATTTTCGTTTTTAAAAAGGAATTTATTTTCTGAACGCACACTTCATTAACGTCAGTACTGCCTCTCTCACTCAAACCTTCTCTAGTTCTTGATTTATCTTAGCTTCACTGATCTGGACACTATTAACATGGATACCAAAAGTAATGGATGTTGTGAGCTATTTGTACATTTACCTGATGATGGAATGGATTTGATAGCGTGTTTATTTAACCTTTATATTCGAGCTTTATTTTTTTGGGAGGTTAGGTTTTTTTATTTATAAATTATATTTTTTTAAATTTCAAAATATTTTTAAAATTATTTTTATGACGTGAGATTTTTTATTGATGAAGTTGTGATTTTTTATCTTCATAATTGATGTAAGTAAATATAAAATTTTATTTTTTATGTGTATATGTTTATTACAAATTTATTTTCATAAAATAGTATATATTTAAAAAAATTATCAAAAGAAATTAATTTTTTCACCAAACACCAAAATATATTTTTTTATTATGTACCAAATAATAGAAAATCAATTCATTATTTAAAAATGTATTTTTTAAGAAAGTATTTTCTAAAAATTTCAATTTTTTTTGAACCAAACAGAGCCTAAAATAGTTTTTAAATTATGAAAATGGCTATAATAATGCACAAATAATATTTCATTTATATTTTCTATATACAATTTTAATCCTAAATAATATGATAGAGAGGAGTGAAATTGTATGGACAAAATATTATATCTAAATATTATTACGGTCATTTTTATAATTCAGGAATAACTTTGCATTTACATAAACAACACTCATAACATTATGATATGTTTGGCCTTCTTTTACAAGTTTAACGAAACAATATGAATGTAGAAAAATATGAAAAGTGACAATTTTTTGTGTCATTGATATTAATACAAGAGGTTATATGCAAATGCATGAAATATATATATATGAATTCTTATTCTTATTTTATTCTTTTTTATAAAAAAGCTTAAGATCTTTGTTTTTTTTTATTTTTAAAATAAACGTCGTGTTGGATAATTGACCGGAAGCACAAATACATGATGTCTGTGTCCTTGCAAACAGAAACAGCAAGAGGAGCAAACAAAGTTGATTGTTGCGGACACAAGACCACGCAACTTGTTGGTCACTCTCACGGCAACGCTTCAGCCAAGGCATGCAAGGACAATTTTTCAACCACTTTTCTTCCCCATAATAATTATAAATATAATTTTATCATTATTATTTTCTGGCGGTGGCCCTCGAAATTACCAGAAGCATTCTAGCATATGCTCATCTGCTTTATCCCCATACCATTAGTCAGAGACAATATTATCAAAACCTACCCAAAATAAGACAATATTATCAAAACCTACCCAAAATAAATACCCCTTTTTCTTCGAGTAGTTACAGGGAAAGTTGGAGCTTTTAAGAGGTTGAATGTCACAAATTTTACTTTGAAATTTGTATTTTTGTTTGATTTAATTATTTTGAATAAATACCCCTTTTTCTTCGAGTAGTTACAGGGAAAGTTGGAGCTTTTAAGAGGTTGAATGTCATAAATTTTACTTTGAAATTTGTATTTTTGTTTGATTTAATTATTTTGAGATTTAAAATTAAGCAATTCAATGATGAAGACGCAAAATTTCAAATTGGTAGTGTTTTGAAGAAGTTGTAGTGACAGATATATATTTTAAATAATACTAATTATAGTTAAATCAAATATTTCTCAATGAATAAATACTTTTATAACATTCTCCAAATATGATAATCAAAGCTGATTGTCCTTATCTTCTTTTTCTTTCGACAATCAATGCTAATCTTTCCTTCAAATTTTCAGGGTTTTAAAATATAATGATAAACTTATTTTCTAAGTAATAATTATAACTAATGTTGCGAAACTCGGCCTGACCGTTGATCTAATCGGATCGGGACTTGGGACCGATACAAAAAGCAGATCGGAGAGGCCTTGAAATGGAGAACAAGTATTCACCTAAATCTATCCGTTGGAATCCGAATCAAGCGCTAACCTATTTCGATCCACTTTCATATTTTCTTTCAAAATTTTATGAAAAATGCACAGGAGAGAGAATACAAACAACATATTACGTGATTTTTGACACGCAACTTAAGTACTTAACCATGTAGTATTATCTTTGTTACATATGGTGCAAACAACGTATGACAATTTTCTTATAAATTTTATTAATTAGATTTGCATTAAATGTAACTTTAATTAAATAATTAATTGAATTTATCTCCCCTGTTTCAGAAAATATATTAATCTGATTTAAGTTATAATATATGTGTTATTGTAAGTAATAATATTTATTTTTGTATAATTGAGATTTCGAGACATAAAATTTGAATAAATAAATTTAAAACTTCCTAGAAATTATATAAATTTCACATTGTTTATCAATTTTTAATGACTCAAAATATTAATATATATTAAAATTTTTATTATATATATTTATAAATATAAAAATACGATCAATCGATTTAATAACTCGATCAATCGATTTGGCCTTTAGCCCATGATTTCACCAAATCAATGGTCGATCGTAGCAAATTTTAAAATATTAATTATGAATACACTGAATATTTTACTGCCCAAAAAAGGGCAAATGAGTGGTGATCATTCCTAACTTCTCTTTCTTTCTAGAGACAAAAAAATTACACAAACTCTGGAAGTTTGATATCCTGTGAAATTATCCTTTTCCCCCACAAAATCAGTACATGTACAATGGAGTAGCTAGGACAAGGCTTTGCTGACCTAGCAGCAGGTTTGGTACTTAGTGCTCTCGCAGCTCTGCTTTCCCCCATGTGAAATAATTTTGGAGGAACTCCAATTTTATTCCCTATACTATTTTCTGAAAAGACGGTGTTTAACTTTAATTATGTGGGCTAATAGTGATTAATTTTATAATTCTTACCTGCCCAGCACTCTTACTGAAAAGGTGATAAGTAATAAGATTATTAGTTGATTTAGATTGGTCGGCAGCCTGGTTTCTTTCGTTGAATGTGGCTGTGAGGATATTGAAATCAACCAGGCATTGCATATCTTGCTTCAAGAATTGTTACCAAACTTGTAAGAAATCAAGAGTTGGCGTTGTGGGCTCTATATTTGGACCACATCCACAATGTGGGGGAAAAGGGTAATTCTATTTTGCAATATTATGCTCCTACACAAAATGAAATTTGTCGGGCACCGATCATTTCAGTGCAAAGATAATACTAAATTGATTGTAAGAGATTACATTGAACATCATTGCATCGTTAATGATACGGCAATATCAAAATAAATTCTAATTATTAAAATTTGTTCTTTTCAACGATTTCTCTTTTTATATATACATGACAATTCTTGAATTTATCAAATAGATGAGATCCATGAAATAACAAATAAGTGGTTAGATATATACAATGAGATAACTCAATCAAGCGTACTTTAACACCTAAATCAATATTTATTTTGATAGAGCAATAATCTGAAGTAATTAAATAGCTTAGATGAGTTTATCTTGATTATATGTTAAATGAAAGTGAATTATACTAAAGATGATAAGCGATCAAAATTGATTGCATGTAATAAGGCACCATCATAATGTAAAATTATGAATTTTTGTGAGCTTAACCACAAATATTACTATTATGTGTGCATTTGAATAAATGGATAAGTTTTTGAATCAATTCTAATTAAATCAAGTACATATGAAATCTAAGATTACATTTATATATATGTGCATCAAATGAAATTAACTATGTTGGATTCAAGATGGCTCAATTGGATGTATCATTATCTATATCTATATTTATATCTCTATATGCATATTTAAGGAATAAGAAAATCTATAAATATCATTATCAAGATCTAATAAAATCTGATAAAATGCCATTATGCCACTAAGTAAAGAGCTAGTATCAATTCAAGTAATATGCTAAAAATTTTAAATTTGAATCTTCTCTTCATCAATGTTAAAAAAGAAAAAAGAGGCCTTGATCATGAAATGAATTAAATAACGTACCTTATTTTTCAACTTTGCCCTTTAAAAAAAAAGGCAATAAGATCGATTTGAGTTTAGTAATGGTTAGTGAATAATTTTACACAAATCACTCAATGTTGCCTAAAAAACAATAATAATTGTCTAATTAAGCAAAAATATTGTTTGAAAAAATAAATTTTATCTACAAAATCTCATAAGAGTACACAAGAGTGGTTAACAAGAAATCGGAACAAGTTTAACATTCATGAACACTCTAGCCTAAAGTTCAATAATTTTCATGAATCATTACTAGTTACCTTTAAATTTACCAAGTTGGCAATATGTAACGTTGATTAATTAGGAGTAGGTCAAGATGTGATAATGACATCTAAGGTAACTGCTGGCCGTCCCACCTCCAACAGAGAAATCCCTTTAATTCAACGACAATGCTCTATGTTGTGTGATTATACATGCAATCAAAGTCTAAAAGTAAATAATTATGAAGTTGAAGAGAAGACTATAATTTTCTGACCCTCCCATTTTTTTAAACCCACGAATACGGAAATTTGAATATGCTCTGTAACTAACTAAAAATTTCTATTATATAGAATCACTTTTAAGGAATATATTTTTCACATTTTAGTTCTTAAGCCAATTTTTACTTATAAAATAAGAATTTTTTTTTGTTTAACTATACAATAGAGTATTAAAATATATTTTTCTTAAAAATAGTTATCTTCAAAATCAAACTGTTAATAAAATAAAATCCATTCAAGATTAACGTGCTAGAATCAAGGACGTGCTCTTTTTGAAAGGGGTGGTGGCCCCTATCGCGGCAGAAGTTTCATGTCGCTTTGATGATTGCTAAAGCCTTAAAAACCAAGAGAAGTAGTTGGGAAGGTGCCCCCATAGACTTTTCTGCATCAAATACGAGAAAAATATATGCCCATTTGAATCTTCCTGCTCATTTCATCTTCTTTATTTTCGTAATAAAACAAACGACTTTCCCCACAAAGAGCAAAAGAGAAAGGTGGGAGATCTTAAAGATTCAATGAAACCTTTCGTGGGATGGGACTCTATTTTCTAGATTTGATTGGGATATATTAAATAGGTTTTCCGTTTCCTGCAATTTTATAATTATATCTAATTTTAATTATAAAGCATTTGTTAAGCATGCATTTAGTTTATAAAAATAGTTTTCTTTTAATTACTGATTTTCACAAGCTAGCTAACTTTACTATTTATATTGAAAAATTGAAAAAATAAATATTTTAAAGCGTGGAGACCTTTTGTTAAGGCTGTTCGTTTAATGTTTTTTAAGCATTGCTCACAAAATAAACGTTGGGTATAATTTATTATTTATAATAATTTTGATAGATGATTTTACAAATTAATAATTATAGGTATTAAATAACTTCAAAGTTGAAGAAAAACATTTTCTTTTCTTTTTACCTATACAAAGCAATCTTTACAAGAAATTCTTATCAACTAAGCTTTCGTTTAATGCGTTTATTCAAATATTGAAGCATAAAACATAAATTTTTAGATTAGTAATTGATACTTCAGATGATATCACAGTCTCTTCATCTAAACATCAACAGATTTTTACTGTCTATCTTCTCTTTTTTAGTATTAAAATTAAATTTTATTACCTTACTGAATCATGCCTCTCAAAAACTTTGAAATGAGGAGAAAATTTCACATTTTTCAGATTTTTTTTGGGAAAAATTCATATGTATTTTTAACCATTTTCCTTTTGTGATAAATTAGCATTTAAAACAATAGGTTAATGATAACGATTTTTATTTTTTTCTTGTTACAGTAGAAATTGTAAGACTTAACGTACTGGTTGAATCTGGTGTTACGTCATAAAGTTTTGATAGTTTGTATAAGAAAATTTTAATATAGATAAGGAAGTAATATTTGTATTTTTAAAAAAATATTTAAAATCATAAGAAAAAATTGAATTAAATTTTTTATTAAATATTAAAAATATAAACTATTATCAAATATTTTTTTCCGAAACAAACGGAGATTAAGAATCATAAAACCCTAGTCAATGGAGGAAGACGTCCCAGGCATGGTTCACATGAATTGCACCCGGGGCGGTTCCAGAAGAGGCGCCGGGGAGTGAGATCATGGTCATGGGGCCAACCTGGGTGCGCTGCGGTGCACCTGCACGTGGGTCCATGTATGTCACCGCTTTCAGTTCACCTTCATCTATGTTTCTTCACTCTAACCTTTTTGTTCTTTTCCGCATAATAGTGCCTTTCTGCATCTGTACTAGCTAGCTCTCTCTAACTTTCCGCTCTGCTTCTTAATCTCAAACCATAACAAATTAATGTTTCCAAAAGAGTATTGAAAAAATGATAAAGGCATTGAGTATGAGGTTTTTTTTTTTTTAAAAAAAGTAAAAAATATAAATATAGGAAAACCTAAACTGTTTTATTCTACTCACGTCACGCGGATACTTTACTTTTAATGAAAAATTATTGTCGCACCAATATTAGATTTTGATATACAATAAATTCCGCTCCATTTGTATAGTTAGAAAAGAATTCCGACGATAGATTTTTATTCTTTTTTATTTTTTAATTTGGTTGAAGCTCCAAGTATTAGAGATCCGACTCTTTCATCAACAAGTAACCACTCTATTTTTTATTAGATTTAATTTTTCTTGCAAGCAAATTCCTGTAAAAAAAATAGTATTTTATGAGAAAACATGTAAAATCACGATCCCCTCATTTAAATTTCAAATTCAATTAAATACAGATATATTATAAAATTAATCTTTTATTAATTCTAAAATTAAATTATTATCTTTTTATTTTTGGCATATTATATTCTTAATTTTTAAATATTAATATTCTTGTATAAAAATTATTCTTTTTTACATATCTTATCCATATCCACATCCTAATTTTTTTTTTTGAAAATTATAGTATTTTTGTATTCATTTCGCATCCTATCTCCATGTCATATACGTTTTTCGTAGACTCGTGCACAAACAGAAAAACACGGAATCGAATTCGAAAATGTAAGAAGTAATATCTTTGGATAAATATTGGATAAGGCTTCCAAATGCTTTATGGTTTTGTATTCCGTGATTTGAGATTCCACTAACGAAGGCGTCCAAAGCGGATGAAGGTTTAAAGGGCCGCGGTGGTTAGTCCTTTGGAGAAATACATATGTAGGTATTATTTATATTTCGTCATCTTTAAATATTATTATTGAAACATTATTAATTAATAATATACAAATTTATTTAATTTAATAATTAATTATGAATTACATTAAATTTTTTTATCATAATTAATAAAAAATAATTATTAATTTATTATTTATATTTAATTAGTTATTAAATAAAATAAATTTATACATTATTAATTAGCAGCATTCAAAAGATAAGTATAAGAATGGGATAATAGGTAAGTATTTCCTAGTCACTTGCCGGTTCACGCAAGCCCTCACAGCTGACTTACATAGTTAAGGTATACTATACATCACAGATGCAGTCCAAGAAGATAGCTCCAATATTCGTTCCAAACTTCCATATATAAAGATCCAAATAGATGTATGCCACATTCTTCATTAGCATTACGTTGCTGAGGATTTGAGATCATCAATTTCTATATAACCTAGCTCTGGCTGTGACAACTCTACCCTTGCTTTTTCTGTCATAAATAGGGCTAATCAATTATATATATATATATATATATATATATATATATATATATATATATATATATATATATATATATATATATATATATTGCTCTTTTGTTTTTCTTGTAAAGTAATTAAAATACTAGATGTATGCAGGCTATATTCTCAAATTGCATTTAAGATAAGAATAAAAAAAAGATAAAACTTTTAAATAATATAAAAATCTCTTGACTTTTAGGTATATTATTATCAGAAATAAACTATAAATTATTATGAATTGTTACAAAATTATTGTAATTTTGGGAATATATATAATCCAGGAAAAAGAAATAAATCCATAAAAAAATTTTGGATTTAAAAACTATCGATAGTGCTTATCAACAATCAACAAGCTTTCTAATCGCTCCTCTATTTGAAAAAATAATAATAATAAGTAATCTATGATCAAACCGATTACTGTTTGCACGGTTGAATTGGTTGTCCTTTTTTTTTAAAAAAAAAAAGTTATTTTGCTTAATATTAAGCTTATATCTAAAAGTCCAAAATAATCAAACATAACCTTTGGTTGTTGGTACCAATCCTCGAGCGAAGTTCAAAGGGACCAAAGAATTAGCCGCTATAACCGCGTGATCTTTATAAGCAAGAGTTACAAAATAATAAAATTTAATTCACTCATAGTTCAATGTGATAATTTGGTAATATTTTGATTGAGAAGTTTGTGAAGGTATGAATAACTAAGTAATATTTGAGTTATTTTTGTATTTATATGCATAATTTTTAAAATTTTCTTAGATACTTTAATTATTTTAAATTGTTATATATTATATTTTTAATGCATATTTAAAGTACCTTTTTAATCTCAGTTAGATCATTAAAGATCGAACCACTCTTTTATAGTCCAATGAGCAGCCCGGTTTTTAAAATATTAATTTCAATTGTGAATTTGTCTCTAAAGACATCCACAGCAGATTCCATACCTTCCCTTGCGATTGAAGTTAAGTTCATGTTCGTCAGCTTTCAAATTATAAAAAGAAGCGTGGAAAAAGAAAAGGAAAAAAAAAATAATTTTGTATTGTAATAATATATAAGAATAGTTAGACTTCTCTGTTTCTCTGCTATTATTTTTTATCCAAACAAACTATATATAAACATCACTCTGAACCGAGAAAAATATCTAATCGCAAAAACAAATCATATATTATATAAAATCAATTACAAAATGTTACGTATATCAATTAATAAATCCTTTTTAAATATAATTATATGTGTGTGTAAGTTTATAGATTAATTACATTAAAAGAATTTTGCAAACTCAAAATCAAGTGACTAACCCCTTTTCATTTTGTCATTGTGAACCCATTCCAAAGGCTATGATTAAGTTGGATTAGTTCCCACCTCCCTAAATCAAAGCTACAACAAGAGTGTTCTCACGTCTTTTGCCTTTTGGTGGAAGAGAAGGTTTATGCGCGCTTTCAACCATTTACAAAGTAATCCGCAATCAAAGCAAATGACTTGGTTAGGGTAGTTTAGCATATTTAATTTGAAACAAGAAAATTTTAAAAATTATTATTAGTAAATTTGCATAAAGGTTAATTAATTGATAATAGCCAATAGGTTTTGAATGTGAGAACGATCCTATTTCAAGCTCAAACCTACCTAAAAGGTAAACCACAACTAAAGTCATTGGTTGATCGATATTTCTAAACTCGCTTGGAGATAATGATAAAGGAGTTACCATTAACATGATTGATTAAATTTTATGGGATAAGTACGGTGATAAAGCAATTTCAGCTGTTAATCTCGACTTAATTATTCGATTCAACTAAATTCTTTTTCAATTCGATTAATTTGTGAATAACTCAAATATAATTTTTTATTACATATTTATCAAAATTATATACAATTAAAATTTAATTTATTTCAATAATTTTACATATTTATATTATCTAATAATATTTATAATTATATTAAATATTATATTTTTAAAAATTTTAATTAATTCAAATATATATCAATTTAAGTATGAGCTCAACTCAAACTCATTTTATTTTAGATGAATTCTATTTGATAACTTTAAAATTCAACTTAGTTCGATTTCACTCTAAATATAAATATGGGTGAAACATATAATAGATAAAGAATAATAATTATAGCTATTAAATAGGTTGGTCCAATTTATTTATGGAATGATTCATATGAGCCGATTATAAATGGATTAGATTGAATCAGTTTTCCTACTAAATGAAAGTTTGAGTCATAAATTCTAAAGTTTGTAGTTCATTAAGCTTGTGAATCGGGTTCACAAATTTTTTTAAAGTAATTTTAAACTTAATGTAACAGTTATAAATTGAAAAAATATATATTTAATACATTCTTAATCTATATTAAAAATATAAAATTAAATAAACTATAAAAAAAGTTAAGTTCAAAGTTATTAATTCATTAGAAATAATTTTTTAGGTTGGAATGATTTGAAAAAGTGAGCATTGAATTTGATTAGGTAAAGAGTTATATAGTTTATTAATTTAGTTTAAAGGTAAAATTATATATAAAAAAGGGAAACACAAATCTATCTATGGACTAAACCCTAAATTACAAGGCCCAGCAAACTAAACTTGCTTTAAGCTCATATTTAATTGAATTCATTTTTTATAAGTCTTAATTTACACTTTTTTATAGATTTACAGACCTATCTACTCAATTCGAATTCTTTTTAATGACTCTACTAATAATGCATATTAAGATATTTTAGGAGCTTTATAATGTACCAACTTCTTTTAATTTTTTTTGAAATCACTCATACCTCTTTTTTAATTAAAGAATTTACTTAAATTTTGAAAAGCGCTATATTTTGCATTATTTTCATTATTTAGTTAATAAATTATGATCTATTCAATCCAATAAATGCCCGTCAAATTACATTTTCTTTTATGAGTGAAAGTGAATTTTACTCTCTCTTTCTCTCTCTCTACATTGCATTCATTTTTTGCAAACTATTTTTTTTTAGGACTATAAGCCAATCTTTCAAGTCTTTCTCTTGTATCTCCAAATATAGATATTGGTTCCAAGGGAATGACATTTTTTAAGAAGAAAACTAAAATTATATTACTTATATTTAGACTCTATTTTATGTAAATAATTAGTAAATCAATTGAAAGCTAATAAACTAGCTAATAATTAATAAATTAGTTGATAATTAAAAATTGATAAGTTAATTTATTATATAAGAGATGTTTTACAAAAGTAATTGTTGAATTAATTAAAATTATAAAATAAAACAAAAGGATATATTAATAAAAATATATATATAATTAAAATAATTCATATTTATATAAAGATTAAATTATATTAACACAATTAATATGTTCAAAAATTAAAATATAATATCTAGTATCTAATTAATTATATTTTATAAATTTATATATTTATTTATTTACATAATTTTTATTTTATTATTTATAATATAATTATAATTAATTAAACTATAATTACTTATAATTATAAAAACTTAATTTATAACACAATTATAATTACTTAATTATATTTTATGATATTACATATTTATTTACACACATATTTTTATATGTTTATAGTTTAAAAATTAGGATATAATTATTTTAAAATTGAATTAATTATATTTTATGAAGATAATAATATTTAGATTTATGTTATGAAAGACATGAGTTGTTTATTAATAAAAAGAATAAGGATAGATTTGAAAAAAATTTAAAAAGGTAATAACTTATAACTTATAAACTACTTAAGGTAACTTATTAAAATAAAATTTATTTTTATTAATAAATTAGTGTGTGAAACATTTCTAAAGGTTAACTTATAACTTATTGATTAAATCAATAAATTATAAGTTACTTATTATGCAAAATGAAACCTTAATAATAATCTCTTTTTAAAATCAAATAAACTTAATACTTTACTAATGTGTGTAATTTATTTAAGCTTTCATTTCTTCTTTATTTATATTCATTATTATAAAATTGTCTTTTAATATCGACAAATCAACACTAATTAAAGTGAAAATTAATGTATATAATGGCATGATGACACCTTTAAAAATAAGTGTATCTTATCATATTAATTAAAATAATTACCTGATGTTATAAAGTCATATTTTTTAATGGAAGATGAAGAATGTATTCTATGAGAATTTAAAATGATAGTTATTATTTACAATCAACATCTATTGTAACTTACACATTAGTTTAAACTCAGCTAACATATATGTTAGGAATGAGGAGAGAATAGCTTATAACTTATTAATTAAATTAATAAACTATACGTTAACTTGTTTATTATGCAAAACAAAATCTTAATAATAATCTCTTTTTAAAATCAAATAAACTTAATATTGTACTAATGTGTGTAATTTATCTAGGTTTTCATTTTTTTTTCTTTATTTATATTCATTATTATAAAATTATCTTTTAACATCAATAAATCTACATCAATTAAAGTGAAAATTAATATCTATAAAGACATAATGACACTTTTAAAAATAAATGTAACTTATCATATTAATTAAAATAATTACCTAACATTATAAAGTCATAATTTTTAATGGAAGATGAAGAATGTATTCTATGAAAATTTAATATGACAATCAACATCTATTGTAACTTACACATATATGTTAGGAATAAGCTCAAAAGAATAGTTGGCTTTTCTAAATTATTTTATTTTTAATAGAAATAATTATAAGTATTTTCTACATACTTATTTTCATTAAATTTAAATAAAGGTCCAATTAATTGCATAATATGTACTCATGTGATCATAACATGAATTCATAGAAGACAATGGTATAAGTTATTTAAAATTAAAACTATAATTTGTAGTTTATTAATTAAATTGAGTGCTTTATGAATGTTATTGTAAATTTTGGAATATATAACTTATCTTGATAATATAAAATTTACATATGTACATGGCATATTGAATAGGATAATAAATGAAATCCATATAATTATTGTTAAGGTAAATGGAATTTCATAGGTATTAATTTGCTATATTCTAAATCTTGAGTTATATATAATTGTGTTCCTATGGATATAATCACATTTAAGTTACAAATAAGTAAGACTCAATTGTGGATCAATATATTCTGTAAGTTGTTGTTGCTATATTTAATAAGAATACAATTGTGATATGACAATATGGAATTTGGTAATATAACAATATTAGTGGATTTCGATACTTGATCATAAGTTTTAGGTTTAAGTACATCAATTCAAATTAAATTAGAAGAAACTTGACTAATGATTATTAGAAAAATAAGTAAGTACTAAGACAAATTAAGTTGATTTTATCAACTTAATTGAATGTTATATAAAGAGGTATACACAAATAATTAATGTGGCATAGGACTATAATTTAAGGAAACTGCCAATTTGTTTGAATTTTTATGTGAACAAAGGCGTATATAAACTGGAATGCAATTTTAGTTTTATAGTAAAAGGATAAATAAAACTAAATAATTAAATTAATTATTTAGGAGCTAATTATATATACACTCATAAAATCCTTAAACTAGCTTAAAGCCCTATACATACTTCTATTGGATCAAACTAGTTGAGAAAAGATTATTTGATTTATATAAAGAAATACATGCATGACCTATTCATTGGGTCCATGCATGTAGCCTCATATATTTAGATAATGGAAGTTAGTTTTCATAAATAGTAATTTCTAGAATATTCTTCTAGATAATTATCTAAAAGTCAAAGATATGATTTAAATAAAATCTTATCAAATATGATTTGCATTATTTAATTTATTAAATAAAATTATATAAAAAATGTGACAAAGATAATATTTAATTTTTTAAATATTTGTTGGAAATATATTCCAAATTAGGAATATCTAATTTTTTTAATAATTAAATATATTTGAAATATTAATTAGAGATATATTTGATCAGGAATATTTGAAATATGAAAATTATGAACCTTAGTGATATTTATTTTCCTTAATGAGTCATCATGAATATTTATGATGCATTATGAGCCTTCATGGGAATTGTTACCTTTAATGAGCTATCATAAATCTTAATGATGGATTATGAGCTTTAATAAGAATTATCAAATTTAATGAGTCATCATGAGCCTTTATAATGCATTATGAGCCTTAATGAAAATTGTTAGGCTTAATGAACCATCACGAGCTTAATGTAGCATTATTAGCTTTAATGAGACAATATAATTCTTAATAGGACATTATGAGCCTTAACGTGACATTATGAGTAAGGGTGTTTTAGGATGACAATAGACATATTTTTTAATCCTGATCTTTAATTTCTTATCCTAATCTTCCTTTATAAATAAAATTTTATGGTCCCAACTTCTAGATGATAGAGAAAATATGGAATAAGTTTTAGACCTATTGAAACTCTAGGGTTTTAGTTTTCAAAAGAACATGGAAAGAGTTTTAGATTTATCAAAATTTTAGAGTTTTAGTTTTCATATGAATATGGAATGAGTTTTAGATCTATCGAAACTCAAGGGCTCCAATTTTTATAGGTATATGAACAGAGTTTTAGATTAATTGAAACTTTAAAGTTTCAGTTTTCTAAGGAAAGTTTAGGCTTATTGTTACTCTGTTAGATTTTAGAGTCAATTTAAAAGTTATGCAAATAATTTATTTTCTAAATTTTTCTTGATATTTAAGTTTGAATTTATCAATTCTAACAATCATTTGTTCTTCCTATATAGTACTTAAAGGCCCACACCCTATAAGTTCATCCTTGAGACATTGTTCGGAAAATATTGTGGATGACACTCTGAAGATCTTGTATTGGCATCTTCTTTAATAACACCAAGTAATCCTTCAGTATAATATATATATATATATATATAATTGTTTAGAAGTTTTAAAAGAATAAAATTTTCAAACCCATTCTTTAATTAAATTGGTTTTCAGAACTATTTTCCTAAATAGGAACCAATGTTAAAGTTATATGAATCACTACTTATTTTGAAAAGTATAATATATTATATTAGTTCACATAAAGAACTGACATTGAAAAGAAGGGTAAGAAAAGTTCAAAAAATTGGGTTCATTTTTTTTTAAATTGATGTCATAACAACTTTCTACATTGATTATTAGAGAATTGATGCTAAAAGAGACGAAAGAATCAATTTGAAAAATTGTGATATAATTAACATGTTGATTTTTTTTATAAAATTAACTTCTAAAGTAATGCAACCTTTAGTGTTTGAAAATGAAATCACTTATGACATTAGTTTTTTTTTAATAAATAATCAATATGTGTTTTCCTTACCAGACTTTAAATATTGGTTCATAAAATAATTGACATTTAAAGTTATAGAAATGTTGACATTATTGCATTATAACTATAGTAAGTCTTTTTTTTTCTTGTTATCAATTTCACTCTCTATTATTTATTTTCAAGTTCATTCTTTACCTTTGTTTAGCTTCCTCTAAAGAACACTATATCTTACTCCATCTTCCACTACACGTTAGTCAGTTACTAATACTCTTTCAATTTGCATTGAACATAAAATGGATTTAAAATATAAGAGGTATTTTTCTTTTATTTTTTAGATATTCTCTCTTCCATTTGTTTCATTTTTTTGCAAAGGTTTGTTAAAAAATTTTTAAGAGATCTTTATTAATGAGTTACCAATACTCTTTTAATTATTATTGAGCATGAAACAAGTTCAAAACATAAAAAACTTTTCTCTTGCTTCTATTTCTTAAATTTTCATTTATTTCATTTCTCTCATTTTTTTATAAGTTTTTTAAGATATTTCTATTGTATAAACTTTGAGGTTGTATTTAGCTTTCTATTATGTATTTAGTTTGAAGTTAGCCAAACAACAAGAGATAGAAAAAGGTGGAAAAAGTCCATGAAAATAATTGTTTTCATGATTTTGGGAAAAATGCATTTTGCAATTATAGATTTTAAAAAGTTATATGAAATTAACATAAAATAAACAAATAATTGAGTGTGAAATTATTACTTCCAAAAATTTTAACTCAAAAATATGTTTTTGGTAGGATGTAAAGTTTATTCAATTTTTATTATAAATATTTTGATAGGGAAGTGAAAAGTTGTTATTAAAAATATTATTAAACATTTCATGTCAATTTTTATTAAAAATTGATGTGAAATTCTTTAAAAAATATATTTAAAATAATAAATATTAATTTTTTTAGCAAAAAATTGATATGATAAGTCTTTTTCACATTGATTATATAATTGATATGGAATGGCCTAGCATACAACAATGCTTATATATATATATATATATATATATATATTGAGTAATAACAAATGTCAAATGTGTTTAACAATTGATATCAAAATCCAATTCTATCATAATGATTATCTCCTAATAACCTATTTCACAAACTTATATTGCTTATGACATTAAGCCTTAGCTAATTTTATAATTTTTTTAGCTATAGCTATTGCTATACATTATTACAAAGTTACTAATTTACATAAGTTATTTAACGAATTGTATGTCAATTTCAAATCATCATTTTTTTAGCATCATTATGAATATTTCATAACATTGGTTATAAAATCATCACAAAAAACAAAAATTATATTGGTTCCTATAACAAATGTTATCATTTCTGATAGGTCACATAACTTGGTAACTAGTCAAAGCTAAAGACATTAGTTTTTAGATTTGTAACCATCATTGAAAATTAAAATTTACTGATGACTTATTTTATTAACTGATATGGAATACTTTATATACTACATTGATAATTTATATAACCAATATTATATTACATTCCTTAAAAAAATAAAAAAATCGCTTTTTACATCTTTTTCATTTTATATAGTGTCGTAAAACATTTGTAACTATACTACTTTCAATCTAAAGTACATTTAGAACCCCTTAAAAACATAATACTCCAATTTTATAATACATACATACCTTAAATAAAACAAAGAGCAACATATATTTCGTATTAATTATAGTATACAATCTCAAATACAATAAATGCAATTCATAACATATAGAAACTAATTTTTTCTCTACATTAATTTCATATAATTTAGATATGAGATTAAGAAATACCTAATGATTTATACTGTTGAATGGCACACGTACAAAGCATTTTCATACTGCAAAGGAGCAAAGTAAGTAAATGAAAATTTAAATATTGTAACAATTATAAAGAAAAATTACTTTTTAATCAATCATGGATATCATTCTGTCTAATTATATTTAATTCATTGTTGATGTATATCTCTTAAAAGGAACATGCATTAACTAAATTTTTTTTATTATATAAACTAATAATTAAGTAGTTATGTATGTAAACATAACTTAAAAAAATGAGGAAATCAATTCCTTAAACTTGTGATATAGGAAATTTATTTGGAAAGATTATTGATCCATATTCCTTCTCTATGATCTTGACGCACATAAAACTCCTTTAAATTGCTTTCATGATTAATTAGAAGTAATCTCGATGATAAATGAGATAAGTCTTCAACATTTTTGGTTGCATCTTTTTCATTTTACTACCAATAATTCGTCTCTTCCCTTAAAGAATAATAGACTATTTATTATCAACTGAATCTGACACAGAGAAATTATTTTACTTAGGATGCCATTATGGATGACTCCCTTTTATGACCTTCCTTACTAAGATCTACTAATGTGAATCTTAACTCATCTACTTAGATGTTATTATTTTTCTCCGCCTATTTACATCATAAGATAGGCTCCTTGAATTGGATTTAGTCAAACTTCTATTTGTCTTTGATGACCCTATAATATGACATCATTATGTTAATGAGTTTTTTTTAACACTATAGAAAGGCATTGTTTAAACTACTAAAGTGACCCCATTATTTTCTATGGTGCTCATTTCATTTATCTTTTAGTGTAAGATGAATGTTTATTGATGTTATATCCTTAATAAGATAAGAAATCTATGTAAAGTCTATTAGCCAACTATTTTATAGCCTTAAAAATGACATTAGGCATTTCCTCCATTATGTTATGCACCTGATTATAGAACCACTTGATGAATGAGTAATTATTTTTTATTTGTATCCCTTTTTCCTTCTTGTCATGATGGAGCTTTTTTATAAGAACAATATATTCATTTATGTAAGGCTTAACATATTCACTATTTTGCAATATATAAAGGTGTGCTTATTCCCATATTTCATAACTTATGCTCTACATTTGATTTCCTCATCTGCCTTTCCCTAAATTCTTCTCTTATAATGAGGCTTGGAAAGCTTAGTAGTATTCACATTTAACAAATATGAGATGCAAAACTTGACTATCACTTTAGTAATGTACCTCTTAATAATACATCCTTCAAAGCTATTTAGTTGTGAATATATCCTTTTATGATCTTTATATAGTGCTCCATCAAGTATATCCATTTTAAGTAAATTGAACCACATAGTTTCACCTCATTCACTAATGTATTGTGACGTTAAAGAATAAGAGTGGAAAATACATCTTAAGTTAGTACCATTTGAAGACAACATATCTCTACAAGTCATCCAAACCCTTTGAGTTAATGGCCTTATACATATTACATTGAAAAAGAAACAAAGTATTATGATAACTTATCTTGCATGTTTAGGCAATATTTCTTAAATGATGACTGGTAAAAGTTGTTGTATTAAAATAAGACAATCGTGAGATTTTAAACTGACTAATTTTAAATATTTCATTGAAACAAAATATCATGATAACTTAACTTGTATATTTAGGCAATATTTCTCAAATGATGACTGGTAAAAGTTATTGTATTAAAGTATGACAATTGTGAGATTTTAAACTAACTAGTTTTAAATATTTCATTGAAATAAGACTTCTAATTTGGAAGAATAGCCTCGAGGCACTTTGATCTTTTTTAAAAACTTGCATAAACTTATCTTCTATTTCCTGGATAAGGAATGACAAATGAAAGGTAAATAAGCATGTTGAACTTTTTTTTTCAATACTAGTTTTATCCTATATGGCTATCTTTTGCAAATCTAATCAAGCCTTGATTCCACCATTTGTCTTGTTTGGCATGTTCAAAAGTGGTTTAATAGATTATCATATATATTTTTCTTCATATACATGATATTAATATTATACTCAACATCTAAGTTATTCCAACATGAAAGATTGAAGAATATGAGCTTTTTTTTATAAAAATGTCATCACTTGTTAAAATTTTAGGTTTACCAAATATGATAATATTTTTTACCATATCATAAACTTCCTTCCTAAATAAAGGCTTCAGATCCATTACTTCCTCTAGTAAATGATTGAAAGCCTTTTTTTAGCTTGCAATAATTATAAGAACTAGGCAAAAATCTTCTATGATTGAGATGTACTATTTTCTTTCAATGCTTAAGTTGATAACAATATGTGTTATCTTCATAATAGGGCATGTTTTATGCTCTTTAATGTTATAGCTTGAAAAGTTTCCATAATCTAAAAATTCATTATTTGTGTTAAAGAATATTGCATGTAATTTAGAGGACTTTTACTTATATGCATCGAACATTAACACATTTTTATCTTATATAAGTTATAGGTCTTCAATGAGTGATGGCAAGAAGACATCTATATCAATTCCTAATTGCTTAGTCCTTGATATCAACAATATTAATCTTATATAAATTTGTTTTATGCACAACCAAAAAGCAAAGTTATAAATTACTAATAGTACAAGTTATGTGTTATATGTGTTACTCATGTTATTGTGAGAATTTCTTCCATTAGGATATAATGCAAGTTTAAGATTTCTTACTTCACTACCGAATTTAAGAAATAATAAGTCAATCATTTTCCATTAAGAAGAATCTGTTAGGTGATGAAGCTTATTATTAATAACCACTCGCTTCACATGTTATGCTAAATTCTTAGCATCATTTAGATTAGCAAATATATATTTAAATCTTAGTATTATGAGAAGATGCCACAACACCTTAGTCAGAACCCCTTCCTTGATGTTGTTATCATACTTCTTTAACTTGTAATGACATGCCTTGTATTTTAGACACTCATACAATATTTTGTATTTTTTTTAGTACAATACTCCATATTTCTCAAGTACATCATTTTTTCACCTCATAAGCACGAGTTAATAGTACATTACCTTTAGAAAGTATGTCTTTCAACAATTACAATAATTCCATGATGCTTTTGTCACTACTTCACTATTTTCAAGTTAAATAATCTCCATATGGCAAATAAACATGTGAATTTAGTGTAACTTATATATAATGGCTTCTCTATATCATTTAACAAGTTATCAAGGACTTATGATCTTCAACATCATATAGTATATCCTTTAAATGATCATTCAAACCTTCATTTTATAATTAGTAAACGTGCTATAAAGTTTAATTTCACCATTCCATTTCCATTATATATACTTAACATCAATGTAATGGATAAATAGATAGTTTTGTGCTAGTTTTATTGTCTCCTTCTTCACATAATAATAGTTAACATAGGGATACCTTAAAAAGCTATTACTAAATTCTATCCCTTGAGTGACTACAAATTTAATGAATTTATCAACCTTATTATCATATTAAACATTGCATCAATTAGTATGCATCCATCTTCAATCTATGACTAGCTAATCTAATGAAAATCATACATATAAGAACATTAATTGAACCTTATATCACATCAATTTGTACACATTCTTAGATATGCACCTATAACACATACATATTCATACATTTATATACATCAATCATGCAAACCTAAATTATCTAGAATATAACATTTTTCAAATATATACTCAAAGTTAAAACATTTCCATACATTTATTGAAGGAATTTTCTATATAAAATATATTCCATGCTTAAGATTATATATAAGTTCATGAGCTAACAAAGAATCAGAAACATCATAATATGATTTCATAACCTTAACATTTGATATTCTAAGTTGAATATATTAAGACAGGCTTAAGAAAAATAAACCTATAAATCTATATTGAAAATACTAAAATATACAAAGAATGACTACTTGAGAATATTTGGCAAGTGTACCTTATTTGCATAAGATAAAACTTCATATTGGAGGAATCTTAACTTTACAACTGATGGCAGAGTGAGTTAATCTTGTATTTTCTACTCTTACTAGTATTTTTATACTTTTTTGTACTTTTCTTGTTGATTATAATAATAGATGATGTGGAAATAGATACCACTTAAAGCATAGTGGTTATTAGATATTAGTTTAGTTACAATAATTATTATTTACATTAAAATGGCATTGTTTTAATAAATATAATATAACATCAGTTATATTTGAGAAATTGTTGTTGTATAATTTTAATTGTTAGTTATTTGCATACAAATAACATCTTTTTTTAAACCATTTTATAATTACCTAAGAGATAGATCAAGTGTGAGAAAGTTAGAAATTTGCATAAATAAGTTTGAAAGATAGGCTATGTTTTAAGATATGAATTTTTGTAAGTTTAAAGAAAAAGACTGTTAGTTTCAAAATTAATAAATAATATTTATGTAATTGTATTAAATATCATAAATTCATAATAAGTTATATATTCTTTTTCCATATTTTTCTTATAATGATATAAACATCAACCCATTAAATGTAAATATACAAAAAATATGAGAAAGAAGACATCGATATAAAAAAATTATTCTTTAATTTTATTCACTCTATATTGTTGGTGTGTGTCCTAGAAACCAATCATATAGATGATTGAAATAATACATAATGTATTATATTTTATTTCAGGAAATGCAATTATTATATTTTATTTTTAATTTTTACATAATTTATAATTTAATATAATAATTATCCCTGAAATAATTTTACTATTTCTAAAATTCCCCTAGTTAAGTATTATTACGAAAGGGATAGTAATAGTACATCGAGATTGGCATGTATAGTGATTGATGATTATGAATCATAGATATGTGATATCAAGTCAATACATGAGTACATTGTTAGTAAATAGATGTACTGAACTGACCCAATATGAGAATACTACATGGATAAGACTTATGTCATTAGTAGTTCTCATATGGTCACAATTGCATATAGTATTTTGACCTGAAGTTACTACAGTTCCTTACATGAAGAGTTACTTACTTTAATATCATCCTATGTCACCTTTAATCGAGATGACAAGTAGGGCGTTGATTGGGTATGTCACGAATCATGCAGAAAGAAGTGAGTGATGTAGATGAAATTTTATTACTTTTATAAAAGAGATATATCCTTGGGCCCCTTGATTGAGTGAGACTTAAAAATGCATGGCCATACTCAAATGAATCAAATATGTGATATTGATCATTTGTTCTGAAGTCTACTCAGTATCAAGAAATATAATTGAACATTGACGAGGATGATACACTTTATACCTCCAGTTCAATTTGGATATTATTACAAAAGGGATTATGATATAAAATGTTAATCATGTATTAGGTGGATGTCAAATTACAGAAATTCTTACTACTTGAATGGCAGTGATGTATTGCTAAATACCGCTCACTGTCTATGGCTTAATAATAAGTCATTGTCAACGTAGTAAGAATCTATAAGGTCACACAAAAGGAGTAGGAATAAGATAATAATTAATTGAACTTTAATTATATTAATATCCAATTAATTGGACTTATTTTCATGCATATATATTATTATTAAGAATAATAATATGTTATTCATGTAATATATATATATATAATATTATGTGATATTATTTAATATTAAAGTAATATCAAATAATTACGTTATCAGATATTGAATAAATATATTATAAAATAATATTATTTTGATATTTGATAACTATATGCAATTATCTAATATTAAGATATTTATATTATGAGATAAATTATTTAATATTAGATAATTAATAGATAAATCCTATCTCTCCTCATTATCTCTAGGATAAGGATAAGATGAGTTGTTAAGTGTGATTAGGATTTTAGAAGTATTATCCTAGTAGGACTAGGATTGTGACTTGTCTAAGTTCTATAAAAGGAACTTGAAGGCAGCAATTTAAAAAAGAAACGCTCATAAGTTTCCATAAAATCCTAAATCACGCAGAAAACATCTAATCCTAAATCCTAGAGAGAAAAATGCATCTTAGCAGATTCGTGGTGGGTGACAAGTCATTGTTCACTCCATGTGGATACTGTAGAGACGTTGTACCTTTTGACCGACGTTTGATTCATCCGCTCTCAAGTTTTGATCAGTAGAAACACAAGTGCCCAATAGGTAAAACCCTAATCATTGCTTTATGCTTTTTGCATGGATCCTAGGTAGAATTTGGATCAAATTTTAAATTTTCGCTGCGTATGATAATCCGAATTCCTAACATATATATCATAACATTAATAAATCTCAATTTACAACAATATTACATAAAAAGGAGGAATTTTGTCTTTCACTCTCATTACTAACCTTAGTGCCAATAAATCACTTTTTAATGTACATTACATTTTGGTATTAGTAAATCATAGATTTAGATTATACATTTTCTTTCATTAAAAATACTAAAGTATTTAAGAAGGAGAAAAATAACTCTCTTACTAACTCATCTGACACATTCACATATTTGTCAATGTGTGAAAGTAGAGCAAATCATGGTTTTAAATAAAGTGTGTAGATGAAATATAAGGGAGTTATTTCCTCAAATACTCTAGAGTTAAATAATAAAGGTTAATGCATCATCGAGATATTTTAAAGTAGAGAGTGAACATGAAATATATAAGTAATAAATAAAATTATAGATATCAATTATTAACTTAAAATGGACATCTTAATCATGCCTGGTTATTAAATAAGTAATGATTACATTACTAAAAAAACTTTTGAAATATCTTCAGACGTCAATTAACAACAAAACTAATGTGAAAAGGTTTTCATCTTCCTATGGTGACTTTTAAATTACTTTTTAGATGACGATTTTGTTGGGTTCGGATCAACATACGCAGCAGATTTTTAAAATTTTGATCCAAAACCTTCCTAGGATCCATGCAAAAGTCATAAATCAGTATTAGGGTTTTACCTTATTTGTGCTCGTGTTCTTTCTGAATAAATCCTTGAGAGACCGAGATGAATCGAACGCCGACCAGAAGGTACAGCGTCTCTACGAGTATCCACACGAAGTGAACAATAAGTTCTCCCCTCCACAAAGCTGCTAGAATTCGTTTCTCTCACTAGGATTGAATTTGGACGTTTTCTAAAGTGATTTAAGGTTTGATGAAGCTTATGAGCGTGAATTATAATGTGTTTCCTTCAATTCCTTTCATAGAGTTAAGGCATATCATAATCCTAGTCCCATTAGGATAATGCTTCAAAAATCTTAATCACACTAAATAACTATCACTTTATCCTTATCCTAGAGAGAGTGAGGAAAGATAGGACTTATCTTGTTAATTATCTAATATTAGATAATAATAATATTATCTCACAATATAATTATCTAATATTAAATTAGCATATAATTATCTTATATTAGATAATAATAATATTATCTCATAATATAATTATCTAATATCTAATAATATAATTATCTGATATTACTTTAATATCAAATAATATCAGATAATATATAATATATATCAAATGAATAAATATATATTATCATAATAATATATATATGCATGAAAATAAGTCCAATTAATTGAATTTTAGGCTAACTAAAATTTAATTAATTATTATTTTATTCCCACTCATTTTGTGTGACCTTGTAGGTTCTTATTACGTTAATAATGACTTATTTTGGGCCATAGACAATGACCGGTATCTAACAATACATCAATACCACTTAAGTAGTAAGAATGTCTATGATGCGACATCTACTTAATATATGATCAATATTTTACATCATAATCTCTTTTGTAACAATAACCAAATCAAACTGGAGGCATGGAGTGAGTCATCCTCGTCAATGTTCAATTTATATTTTTTGATGTTGAGTAGACTTAAAACAAATGATCAATATCACATATTAATCTAATTGGGCATGATCATGCATTTCTAAGTCTCACTCAATCAAGGGGCCCAAGGATATTTCTCTTTCATTCAAGAGTAACAAAATCCCATCTATATCACTTACTTCCTTCTACATGATTTGTGACACACTTAATCAACGTCCTGCTCGTCATCCCAATTAAAGGTGACGTATGACAACATCAAAGTGAGTAACTTCTCATGTAGGGAACTATAGTGACTTCAGATCAAAGGATTATGTACATTTGTGATTATATGAGAATAACTAATGATATATTTATCCATGCAGTATTCTCACAATGGGTCAGTCTAGTACATTGTTCACTAACAATGTACTCATGTATTGACTTAATATCACATATCCATGATTCATAATCATCAATTACTATACATGCTAATCTCGATATATTATTACTATCTTTTTCGTAATAATACTTGATTAGGGACATTTTAATAATAGCAAAGTTATTCCAAGGATAATTATTATATTTAAGTTATAATCTGCATAAAATAAAATAAAATATAATATAATAATTATATTGCCAAAACAAAACGTAATACATTATGTAATATTGCAATCATCTCTATGATTGACTCCTATGACAAACACCAATAGATTTCTTAAATAATTGATGTTTTATTCTAACATAAAGTTAGTTGCCTAGATAATTGTATTTCTTTACAAATCGTTATATCTATTGTATTCTTAAAAAAATCTTACACTTGACCATTAGTACATTATTATGGCATAATAACAATGTATCTAAATTGATAACAAAAAGCAAAATTCTTGTTATAAATTCTTGTGTATTAAAGGAGGCTTATCAATTTTCATCTTATAATGCTCTATAAATTCTAGAGATATCAACTATCTTGCTCCACAAAAGCATCCCATTTAGGATCCTAACAACTCTTACGTAAATTCATCGAGTAGAAGACATTAGAGTCTTAGATATGGTACTTCAAAAAAATTTAAGTCATTTCAAAGGATTAACCCAAATACAAACACAAAAATAAAGTTAGAGTAAAATTTTAAACTAAATAATAAAAATAATAGACGTTTGTTAGTGAAGTAAACTAACATTATATGTTTCACCCTTTCAAAGAATGAAGTTGGTAACCATAATTTTTTACTTAGGTTACTTAACAAACCAATGTATTATCAAATGTCTTTTTGAATGACGGTTAAGAAATAAATGGCATTTTAATTTTTTTCACAAATGTTTTATCATTAGTTATTTCTAAATTCAACATGGTAAGATTCCCACTATTTTCAAAAATATCACTGCATTAATATAGATATCAGTTATATTCTTTATTTGTTATCTTAAATTTTCATATAATTTTAAAAATATTATTGCATCAAAATAAACATTGGTGTGAATGTAGATTGATGTAAATCAATTGTGTAAATTAGCAATTTAGAAATAGTAATAAGTAATTTTAATTACTTCAATACTAAATATAATTTGAATTACTTACAATTTGCCTAAGTCTATTTACTATCTTATAACCTAAATAATTTTTTTTCTAAAGCAATTACGAATAAATCTAAGTAAATAGACTTGAATTTATTGTTGAACTAGTAATAGGTTATGATTAATTTAATATTCATTAATTCTAAATCCCAAATGTTATAATTAATGTCCAGGAACATGTCATAAATTAGTTAACATGAATTATAAATATGATTTTTTTTGTTATAATTATCAAGTAGTACAATCCTTTCATCAAATGATGTCCTTATTGAACTTAATGTTGGTTTATTAATTAAAACCCTAGTTATTCAACTATCATGTATTGAATCCAAAATTTTTGACTTATTATGTGAAACTTAGAAATTAAAATCTTTTTCTTATTTCAACTCACTTTAGTTAAAGATTTTTAAGTTTTGATTCTTAAGATAATATACAATATTCTCTTTTTTTTTATGAAAAGTGATAAATTCTTTATCAATATTCATAAAAGTTCAAATATGGTAAAGTTACATCTAATAGTTATCTTTTGGATGATTTGTAAGAATCAAAGCAACATCAAAGTATAATGTATCATATATAGGATTAACATAATATCTTAGGTCAAAGGATTAATTCTGTACTATTACAATGTAAATATTCCAATTTGACTTATTCATATAAAAATATTTAAATGGGTAAACTTACTAAATTGATTCAACTAATATCTGTATCACACCAATGCCCATGAAATGAAATATCCTTCCACTCAAGTATGTATCACATGTACAAGCTTATCCTAATCCTTAGTGTCAATTTCTAATAATTTTATAATTAGGAGCATTTTAAGATATAAACTTACATAGAATATATTTTATGATCGTCATCTATATTCATAATCATATTCTATAAGTCATATTAATTTTTTGACTTCATCAAAAATTAATAATAATTAAATGAATGATAAATCAAAAAATTATTTATTTATAATTCATCAAATGAAAAGTTTAATAAAATTATATTATATGTAGGCCAAATCTATTATATCCTGATGAAAGTGGGGGCAAATTTGTCTTGATTGAAATATTTATGAATAAAGTTGTAAAATTTTATGAAAAAGTTACAAATTTTTTATGAATAATTATACAAAACTTTTTCCATATATATGATATAAGTTATATAGAATGAAACTATTCACAAAAAAAATCACAACCTTTTTATAACATCTCACATCTTTATTTATAAATCTCTTCACTTAAAATAGATCTGTCCTTCCATTAGGGCATAGTAAACTTCTCCTTATATATAATTGGCTTATAGAATACAATTCTACCATAGTGATCGAAACAAAATATTCATACTCTTTACCCTTAAAAAAATATGTAAAAATTGATTCGAAGAGTGTTTTGCATTTGGCCTAGGTTTGACTTCCAATAAATGGAGATGATGCGAGTGTATTAATATAGGTAATAGGAGTAAATTTGATCTATTGTGATGAAAATACAAAATATATTACGACTTATTATATTGGAGGAGTTATTAAAATCGACCAAATTATAACGTTTTTTGAAGTTCAAAAATGACGATATATATATATATATATATATATATATATATATATATATATATATATATATATATATATATATAAGTTTAAGAAAATTTATATAATATTGAAAAATATTAAGAATATTCAATATATTTTTCCCTCGCATTAAATTTTCCCTAAATGAGATAAATATACCATACTAACAATTAGATTTCTAATGTTTAAGAAAAGAGATTGAAACAAAATATTCTTATTATTTACACTTGAAAATATGTAAAAATAGTTTGAAAGAATGTTTCGCACCCGGTCTAAAAATGGCTTAAATGAAGATAGTGCGAGTGTATTGGCATAAGAGTAAAATTGATATATGCGATAAAAAATACAAAATATTTTACGATTTATTGTAATGGTAGAGTTATTAGAATGGAAGAAACTATAACGTTTTTGGGAATTTAAGAATGAACTTTGTATATTTTAATTCAAAAAAATTTATGTAATTGGAAAAAAAAATTAAGAAAAATCAATATATTTTTCTCATCAGATTAATTTTTTTCCCAAATAAGATGACTACACCATACTATCAATTATATTTCTAATATTTTTTTAAAAAATAGAAATAAAATATTTTTGCCAATTCTTGTTCATGATGATTTCATGAGGCGTTACACATATATTTGTTATGAGTTTCTTCTAAAATAGCATTCATAAAGTCAAATAGAAGAATCCAAATTCTCTTTTAAGATTGGAATTACAACTTAAACATCAATGAACAAGAATCTCTTTCATAATTTAATTAGACAATTTATTAAGTCAAATCATTAACTCACTAGGAGATACCTATCCAAAATAATTAACAAGCTTCATTTGGATGATGGAGCTTTAACTTATACATTGCATATGTGTGTTTTTATTTTGAAGCCAATGTTTTAGTTTTGACTTAGCACTTTATTGTCAAATGAATTATGATTCTTGTGCAGTTGTTACACCCTTTCATATGAATATTTCTCCAAAAATCTATATTTTTTTCTTACGTGTGATTTGCAATGCCCTTACAGATAAACTCTAGGTGGAAGTTTATTTGAAGTTGCAAAAATCACGGTTGAAGATGTTTCATCTTTATTTGGCTACAACTTTGTACACGAAACCTACAAACAAAGGGTAATCATCAGTAGAAAACTGAGGTAAAATTTTTAAATACTTACTGCAAAAATTTCAATCAGATTATAATGAGTCTAAATTTAAATTTCTATTTATAGTGTAAAAATATTTTATACAAATAAAAATAATTAATAATTTTTTTTACCTTAGTAAATAAATTTCAAATTTTTTTTATTAACATAGTAACATATAGATAGATGATAATATAAAGATGATTTATATTGATGGTCGATTAAATTTAAATCCTTATAATATAAGTATTAATTGTCATATTTAAAGAAAACAATTTGTATATTAATAGTTATTGTATGATTTGAATCCTTAAAATTTGAGATGTACTTTGAAAGGTAAAATAAATGAGGTATTATAACTTTTGACCAAAACAATCAAGAGTTTAAAATTTAATAAATAACAATTAATTAAAAAAATTAATTTTTAAATTTAGTAACTATTCACTCTCATAATTTTTTCATCAAAGCTTGCAATATCCCACTTTACCTATCACATTTTAAAGGATCCCTATAATTATTAAATTATAATTATTAATAATAATTCAATATAAGAATTAATATGATTGAATAATCCTATGATAAATACTTACCCCTTGCTTGTATGCAAAAAAATAAGGAAATAAAATGTGAAAAAAATGAGAGGAAAGAAAATAACAACAAATTTTTTTTCTCTTTTTCTTGTTTGGATATGGAGAAAATAAGAAGAAAGAAAAGAAGAAGAGAATAATTTTTTTTACCCTTGAATTTAATATATTTATGTAAAATTTTGTTTGTAATAGATATTTATGCATAATTTTTTAAAATATGTATTTAATAAATAAAAATATAAAAATATTATTAATTAAATATTCATAGCTAATCTTAATAGCAAATTTAAATCATTGTAAATAACATTCTAAAAAAATTGAAAAGCTTAATTCTACCAATTAAGAAAATTGAAATTTAATTGAGCCAATTGTAGTTGATTTTTTATTAGGCTTTTTGAAGTAATTAATTTATTTTTATAGAAATGTATAAATTTATTTTATATCTCTTATAGTTTTCTATAAAGAGTTTTAGTTCTATTATTAAAGATATAATATTAATTTATACAAAGTTACAATTATTATTGTAATATGAATTTTATTTAGATAATTATTTCAATATATAGTGAAGATATTCACATAATTAATTTTAACAAATGAAAAGTTGATATAAAAATTAACAAATTAAATAAAACTAACGGCAAAATTATAACAAATCAATTTTCTTCTATTTTACCGCCCTTATATGTCAAGAAAATTTTTTGGTGAACTCTACTTTCTTTTGTTACTCTTTTTTTAATATAAAAAAATGTCATTTTTTCATTTCTTTTCTTTCCTTATGTTCTCTTTTCACCCATTTTCAATAGAAACTGGCAAAGATTTAAAAAATCTTATCTAAATTTTGTCTATCAAAATTTGGTCTCTTCAATATTTAAAATGATCATGTTTAAGTTTTCTAAATATAATATTATATTTTAATCTTTTTTAATATACAAATTAGAGTAATAATGGATTAGATTGAGATTGACAATTTTGGTCAAATTAAAGGTGAAATATCCTAATTTATATACATAATTTTGATAGATTACAAATTAACAATTATTCAAAAAGAAAATTAATTTAATTAACTTTATGACATTAAAAAATTATAAATTACATGATTCACGTGTGGAACAAGAATTTCATAATTTAGCTATTAATATCATATAACTCATTAATTTTTTTCTTAATTAATGTTACCATAAAGTTCAAAATTTTAATACTACTTATAGTTTTATATCTTTAGTTTAACTGAAATTATTAATGTAAATCGAATTTCAATATTAATGGATCAAATAATATTAGATTTAGAAAGCATGAAAGGTTATATAATAGAAAGTCAAAATTACAAGTAAGCAAATCAAATAATCTATAATTAGAAAAGGAAAAAGTTAGAAAAAAAGTTACGTTATTGTCAGAAATATTTTTCCATAAAAAATAGTTTTATATGAAGATCAAGAGTTACAGTGTTGTGAAAAAAAAAAAAAAGGATTTTTGCCCCCTCTTTTTACCATTGGAAAAATAGTTTATAGAAAATCAAGAAATACGACAAAAATAAGAATCCTAAACTTTCAGTCCCTTTTCCCAAATAATCGAACTGACACATCTCTGACCTATTTTTATATTTCTCAATTTAATGTGAACTGGCTCTTTCACAGGTTTTAGTGAGTTGCACCTACTTAGAATTCAATTTCTTTATTCAAAACAAACAAACGCCTCAGAACAGTCTGACCCGATAGTTTAGTCACAAAATCTGCATGTGCTCTGCCTTGTTGCTTACTCTCTCCTCTCTCTCCTTATTTGAACTTTGAACCCATTTTGCATTGATTGAGCAAAAAGAGGAAGAAAGTTAGCAAAAAAGAGAAAAACTCTCTGCAGTATCCTAGGCTTCGCCTTTTTTTTTTCAGTTACTACTTTTATTCTATCTAAATCTATCCTTTTTTATTTGTTGCTGGCCCCAACTTTTTCTTCAATTTATTTTTCAAATTAAAAATTCTATTTATATATATTTGTGCAGACCAGACCAGACCTCCCACCACCCAGCACTAGCACAAATCAATTCACCATCCATCGCAGAAACAGCTCTCTTTGTTTCTTATTTATACTTTTGATGTTCCTCAAAACAATAACAGACCAAAGAATCCGCCGCAAGACCTGACGTGCCCTGCTGCTATAATCTCCTTTTAAGCCCTGTATTTCAATCTTCTGGCAATTTCTCTTTGGCTTCTGGGAATCCGGTTGATGAAGGTGAAGGGAGTTTTCAGAATCTGTGAAAGTTTGAAGCTTGATCCGTTTTGAGACTTGATTTTGGTTAACAAGAACTGGGACGGTTTTTATTTTTTGATTGGCGATTTGTTCATATGGCGATTCAAGCGCAGTTTTATCAGAACAATGTTGGGTTTCCATTGATTGGTTCGCATGATATGATGATTGAGAGTAATTGTGGTAATAGCGTTTTCGCTCAGTCGTATTTCAATTCTCAGCAGAAACAACATCAGCAGCGGCAACAATTAGAACAACGTTTGCGGGAATTGTATTATGAGAGGCAAAGAAATCAGAACATGTTTGTTTGATAATAGCAGCATTTGCAGCAACAATGATCCTTCGGTAACCAAATTCTCAAAGCTTGGCCATGCAATTGAGAATCAAAGACGAGAAATTGATCAGTACATCACATTTCAGGTTCGGATTCTAGTACCAATGCTTCAATAGTTTGCAACATCGCTTTTCCTTCTAAGGTTGTTTTAAAATTCACTGTCGATTTGTGTATGAATTACAGAACGATAAATTGAGGATTCTGTTGCAAGAGCAGAGGAAGCAGCAAGTGTTGACATTGTTGAAGAAAGCAGAATTCGAAACGGCTTATCTGCTAAGGCAAAAGGACGAGGAATTACAAAAGCAGAAATGAAGAAAGGTTGAATTAGAAGATTTTCTGAGAAAACTGGAAGCAGAGAATCAGGCATGGCAGAGATTGGCTCAAGGAAAACGAGGCCATGGTCTTGTCTCTTCACAACACATTGGAGCAGATGAAGGAGAGAGCTTGCTACAGTTCAACAATGGCGGATCAGCGGAGGATGCACAATCTTGCTGCGACGAAAGCAGAGAAATGGATGATGGCGAAAGAACAGAGGAAACAGGAACGTTGGAGGTGCGGAGGAACAGATTTCGAGAAAAGATGATGATGTTGTGCAAAGGCTGTAATTCTCGAAGAGCGTGCTTTCTGTTTCTTCCTTGCAGGCACCTTTGTTCATGCAAAGCTTGCGAGGGCTTTCTCGAGGCTTGTCCTGTCTGCACAGCGCCTAAGAAGGCTAGTATAGAGACCTTGATTTGATTTCTAGGCTAGTTTTCCGGGAAAAGAAAAAGTAAATAGAGAAAAGGAAAATTAGGAAGAGAAAGTTAGGACTTGGAAGTTGAAAATAACCATTTCGATGCAATGCATGAACTGTTTCTTTATTAACTTTCAGTTTTTCTGGTGTCTTTCATTTGGGTTTATGCGTTTATATTCAATTTGCGCTGAGCACATTCAAAAGCAATCAATCCTACCGAGATTTTAGTCATTTTCCTGGGCTGAGGAGCAGAGCATCTTTTCTTATCCAGGAACGATCCTTTTTTTTCTTGTTTAGTCTCGCTTCAACTTTTGTTTTCTTTAATACAATTTAAATTTATAATTTTAATAATTGTTTATGTAAAAAAATATGCTCAGTTCTACTGGAAGTGTTTTCTTTAATAATTTTAATAATCACGATGGAAGAGTTTCAATTAGATTGCAAAACATGCCAATTATGCATCCATTGTTTGTGAGAGCACCTTAGGTTGACGGTAATCTCTGACTTATTGGCAAAATGAGTGTGGCCTCAGGTCAAAGGTAGAGACTGTTTTATGGCGCAATACAATATGATAGAAATTTAATTTCAATGTGTTTAGGAAACCATCTCTACCAAGAATAATGTCATTTATTATTTTTTTTCTAAGAATAACTATTTGTAATTTTAAAATATTAAAATATTAAAAATATTTTACTTATCTAATGTTAACCCATGGCTAGTGAAGAGGAAAATAGAGAAAAATCAGAAAAAAAATTAAAATTTAATTAAAAAAAGAAAATTTTAAAATTTTAATGTGTAAATGTAATAATAATAATTTTTCTTTTCTGTTTTTTTTCTATCAATTCAAATATAAAAAAATTTAGAATCAAAATTTTCTCCCACCTTCCTTTCTTTCTTTCCTCTTCCTTCACAGCACGATCTAAATGTTTAGATATAGGAAGAGAGATAAAAAATGAATAATTTAAAATTAAAGTTAATTACTAAAGAAAAGTCGGAAAGTTATTTCTCCCACTATTATTGCATTACTCCAATTTTTTTAATCACAGTATGTATATATATATATTATGTTATACTCCTTTACCTATATATCAATCATATGATTTATTAATAAAATAAACAAAGTCTTAGATATTGACACCCTTAAAGGGTCTGGTGGCATTGGTCTCTGAAATTTCTCTCGTTCAATATTCTGAATTCAACTGAATTTAAATTCAAGATGTTATTTTTATCATGTAATTTTTATTTTTTATTGTACAAAAATTGTTGAAAGTTTTTGTCTCAAAGTGATACTCAACAACCATTCAAAGATTTTGCATTTTTTATTATCTCAGAATCAATTTAAATTTTTTATGTATACGACCCTAATGTTTTCAGCGGTCTTACCGTAACAAAAAGACTTCATCAAAAAACAATTGAGAGCGTAAACCTTCAATTGCACAAACAATGAAAATTTAATTTTAACAATCTAAATAATGCATAGTCTCCATTCTCACAAACTTTTAAAAGGTCACTTTGATTTATAAATGCCATTGGTTTTTAAATTTTCACTCCCTGTACAATTTTTTTATTTTTTTCCTGACTTGTGAAGCCTAATTAACGTGATAAAAAAGGAGCAATTTAAAGAGCATGGACAATTCATGTGAATCTTCTTCTATTTACATAAGCTGAGAAACTAAGGTTTCAATTTTTTCTGAAAAGTTTACAAAACTATCCAGTATTATCCCATTCCAATTGCTATTTTTCACAAAAATTTAATCCATATATCATAAGCTTAGAAAAAATTTATGTGAAGTTTTAATCACTTTAATTAATAATTAAAAGAATAATTTAATTTTTTTGGGTTTAGGCCTCATTTATTTATCCAAAAAAAAAGTTCAATCAGTCTTTTTATTTAAAGTTATTCAAGTAAACATAAATTTTGTATCAATTAATATTTAAAGATATTAATTGATAAAAATTAAAATTGAAAACTCTCTCAACACTAATAAATACGTTATACCTTTTTTTTAACAATTTAAAATTGTTTAAATATCACCAAATGTAACATTATTTTTAATTTCTTAAATAAAAAAAGGCCTCTCAACACATACGCAAGAGCATGTGTAAAGAGGCTGGTATATAATAGGTTCTTTTAAATAAGCCCATTTTGCGCTAATCTCAGTGACGTGTTTAGAGCATCACTCACTAAAGAATTTTGTTTGAGGTATACCTTATAGTTTGAATATATATATATTGCTTCAAATTAATTTAGATTGAAGATATATATTTTGCATCGAATTGATTTATGATAGAGTTTGATTTGTGGATTTTTTTTCATATTTTTTAGAAGGTAAAACTTTTCATGTATGGTTCGTTCTTTTAAAAATATTTTTAGGAATGTAAATATTTTTAAAAATATTTTTAGCTTAATATTTTTTAATTTATTTTTATAGGATGAGATGGATATCCTATATTTGCATAATTTGAAAATATTTTAATAATATAAATAAATTATTTTACTTACCCTTCACTTTACCACTATAAATATATTATTTCATCACCACTTATTGTGTTGGAAAACAATCACTAACCATCTATCATTATTAGTTATTACTTTTTATTATCCATCATCATACACTATCTACTTCAAGTAATCATAACTATCATTATTTATTATTGATAATCACCAATGGCCATCATTTACCTTTGATGACCGTTGTTGGTTACTATTCTTTATAAAAAATTATCATTATCATCATTTGTTACTAATAATCTTTATTGATTATTATCTATTACCAATCACTACTTGTAACGGATAATTACCATTATTATTATTATCCATTATGAGTGATTTCGTCACCCATTATATCATCTTTCCTTATTATATGTTATTGTTAATCAGTCAATTTTTATAAAAAATATTTTTAATAATTTAATAATATTTTAAAATGTATAAATTAATTAAAATATAATGTTATTATATTCATAAAAATATTTTTAAATAAACCAAGTATATTATTGTTATATTCTTAGGAATATTAAAACTTTTGAAAATGTATGATTTTGCAAATCAAACATTATTTATAAGGTATTAGTTGAGTGAAAAGCATATTAATTTTAAGTAAACTTTACTTATCAATAAACAGGTATTTAAATATTGAAGATGATACTTGTTAAAAAAATATTAATTAATGTGCTAATTTTAAAGGAGTTATCCATTCCATTAGGCGATTAAAAAAATTCTACAATTTCCTAGAGCGTGCCTCCTTTGTAGGTGGATAATTATGTTTTAAGCCCGAAAAAAGTCATCCGTGGGTTCTAACCGAAACAAAATTATCCCTCTTGCGATGAATATGTCCCCAACTTTTAGAAAATCTTCCAGCGCGTGAACAAAATTACTAACAAAATGCATCTAAATTAAAAGATAAATTAGATATAACTCTTTCAATTTTTTTGTATAATTTATTCACCGTATTATACAAGTGTGCTTGTTATATACTTAATTAAGTGTTGTGAAGTTCAAATTTCTATTTGATTTTCAAATGAAATAACATATTTTACATAAATTAAAAGTTTTTAATTACATTAATTACTAAAAAATGTTTTTAATTATATAGTATATATAGTTTAATAAAATGTAGATGTGTGTCCGTAACTTTGTGCAGATCAAAATTTAATAAGGTGCATCTTATGTAAAATTTGTAGATTTGTGCAGCTTGATTAATGTAATTTTTTGCAATTTTCAATTTGATAAAATACAGTTTGATATGCAAAAATGAAGCGTAGATTTTATGTCATGCAAATTTATATAATGCAAAATTATGTAGAATTTTATATAGCGTAGTCAAAATTTGAAATGTAGATTTTCATACAGTTAATGTACATAAAATCTAAATTCGTCCCACCAAATTCTAACCAAATTTCAATGTTAAAATGCTTTCTGGGCATACATATTACAATTCCTAATTAAAAAGTCAAGCCAAATATCTTTAAAAGTCCACATTAACACCAACAGAATCCGGAAATCCTTCTCCCTTTTATGTTGAGATCGAATCTTTCTTGTCAATTATAAAGGTTTAAATAATTTTTCATGATCATCATTTATAGAAGTGGAACAAATAAGGCATTGATTCAATATAAAAATATGTAAGTTTCGAGCAAGTTTTATATAATAAATAAAGGTTTTAATCCCAGAAATAATATTTATGGGGAAGGGTAGAAATTTGTTAGTATTTTAATTTTCAAAATACCTATCTTATTTGATGATTAAAAAAATTCATTTATAGAAATAGAGGTTTCAAAGTTTGGATATGGATTTGAATCTGTTGTATTTCTTAGAAAGTATATTGAATGAATTTAAAAAAAAATAGATATAAAGTTTTTTATAGTTTGAAACTATGAGTTCCAATTAAAAAAATAGTGAATTTTAAGGTAAAATTTATATTTTTCATCTCTTCAAAAATAAAAAAATGATAAAAAAAAAATCTACGAACATCTTATAGGTAGGTATGGTTTAATTCAAACAAAGAATTAGTAAAAAGGAATATTTGTGCTGTGAAGGATTGTCATTGGTTTTTAAACAGATATTCGATAGAATAGGATTTTTCAAGCACAAAAGAATAACATATATAAGAGATAAATTACACATGAGAAAAAAAATTAAAGAAAGTTTTATGTAGTCTTTCCAACCTTGAAATTGTGAGGCCTAAAAAAAAATAGAGAAAAATACTTTTAGGTAGAATTAACATATCACTGTATAATTATATTATAAGTAATCATAAGATAGCTTTTTTTTTTTGAAATAGTATCCAAATAAAACAAAGGTAAATTATACTAGTAATGGAAAACTTATGAAATTTAAGTATTGAGAACCTTTAATTCAAATAATATTTGATATTCTTTAAAAGATTTATACCTTTTATTGCATTTAGAATTTGATTTTTAATATTGATGTGTATGCATCCAATAATTCAATCACTTCTACTATTATCAAGAAAATAACTTTTTATTAGTTTTAACATATTAGTGATTTAATTGATCGATCATATTAGCATTCAATCTATCAATTTAAAATTTTAAAAATTAAGGGTGAAAAATTAAAAATTAAAACAAAAGACTTCAATTTTTTAAAACAGTTGATTTTATCATTTTTTATATATGTCATCAATGCTATCCGCTAATTAGATTAATTAATATAATTAATTATTAATTACTGCTAATGTAATAAATTTGTTAGCCTATACCCAACTACTTCATCTTCTATGCTGATTGTTTTCCTAGACATAGAAGCATTGCCCTATACTAATTGTCCGCAAGATTTTTTCCTCCATGTCCATCAACAACACCAAGTTCTCCAATCGGGCTTCCCCCTTGAGTTCACATTGGTCCAAATTTTGCTCCTCCTATATATTTTTCCTTTTCAGGTCATTTTTGTCTTGTCATGGTAATTTCTTCTGAAAAAGTCATATGATGTTAAAGATTTTCAAAACATATCCCTTCCGATAGCACTACTCTACAAATGGTCCTTGACCACTCCAGTTTGTATACAGCAGAAAGATCTCTGATCCAACGAGACATTTTCTGACAGAAAAATTTATAATACATCACTTGTATTAATATATTAATTTTTAATATGATAATGTATAAATATATTATTATATCAATATTACATTTTAGATTTCTTCTGGTATTCTTTTTCTTGAAAATAGAAAATTGTTTCAACAGAGACCGGCACCGATGAAAAGTGAGAAGAGTCCACAAAGGCAACTTCCTCTTCGTTTCCCATCATTTTCGTATGGAAATCTGAATTCTGCAGAATCACTATGTATCGGTCCCATTCAATTCACTATTTGGGAGTGTAAAACAAAGGAAGAAAGTTGCATTGTTTCCTCTGCTTTCAAGAACAACACCATCAATTGCGCGTAATGACCAGCTTTGTGTCGGTGGAAAGTATATTAATTTTGTATGAATTTTATCGCACTTATAACTTTTCATGTGTTTAGGATATGATTAAAATTTTGTATTTTGAGTAAATAAACGTTTGAAGTTTAATTTCACTGCATTTGAGAAAATAATGTATTTTTTCATTTTTACTACTCCGGATTCACTGCATTGTAAAAAAGATTATAAAAAAAATGCTAGGTGCTTTATATGTCCTTTTTTTTCATTTTTCAGCTAAAATTTTAATATTTTCCATTTTTTATAAATTTTGATGGATTTATTTATAGGCTTTAAACTGCAAAAGATTACGTGACATTGCATTTTATTTTAGAGGGTTAATATTATTTGTGCTATATATATATATATAATAGGAAGCCAGGAAAGGTTTGTCTCTTCCGAACCCTGATGTATTATTTGGGGTCTAGCGTAACATGCCTCGGTGAAAAGTCGGGCACAAAAGCTCATCCCAGTATTTGGGGCTCTGTTTTTGGTTCGTGCACGATACGGTTGATTGGCATGGTACGTCATTGAACTTTTAATATATCATGCGAACAGTGAAGTCTACAGCAGCCAAGTTCCAAATCTGGAGTGACGTAAAAATTTTAAAATTTATTAAATTAAAATTACTTAATTATATTGATAAAAAATTAAATAATTATAATTTAAAATTTTTCAAAATTTATGATGTTATCCCACTTTTTAAATTTTATAGATATTACAGCAAGCACCCATGAGAACTTGAAAACTCAATAGCTAAACATACAACGAATGTCACTTCTCATTGATGGATGTTTCATATTAATCCCATCTTTAAGAAATAATCAACTGATTATTTTAATCTCTCCGTGAACAATTTTGTTAATAAGATAATGGTTTGATATATATATATATATATATATATATATATATATATATATATATATATATATATATATATATATATATATATATATATATATATATATATATATATATAAGGAATAAAATTAAAGATAAATATAATATAAGAGATAAAAATTGATAGTAAAAATTTATCAAAGATCAATTATTATAATTTGCATTTGTGAGGACTTAAATAGATAATATAAAAATTACGTATAAATTAATTTATAATAATTTAGATATTAATTTTTTATAAAAAATTAAATTATTAGATGACACAAATTCATTTTTATAAAACTAGAGTTTTCTATTAATTATTATTGTTAGTCAAGTTATTATGTGATAAAAGTAAAAGTGATACATCACTTAAATAATATTTTATATTTTCTGAAAATTATTTGAAAAAAAAGTTGAGTTATATTTGTGTAAATTCATAGTTTCAGTAAACTAAAAAAATGTTAGTTTTAATTCTTATATATATATATATATATATATATATATATACACACACACACACACACATGTATGTAATTTTTTTATAATTAGTTTTAAGGTTAAAAAATTTATTGGTGGGGTAAACATATACATAATAAAAATGCATATTTGAATTTGTACTGAAAATTAAAATTTATATTATTATAAATTTATTTATTTTTTATTTTTTATTTATCTTAAATTAAAATTATATCAATTTAATTCCTCACAAAATTAAATTTACTATCAATTTCAACTATCACATCTCTTTATTTATCATTTTAGTTCTTCCGTTTATATAATTGTCAACTCATTTATAAAAAATTTATGAACAAATTAAATTAATTTATTTATTATTTATAATAAATAAAATTAATACAAAATATCCTTTTAGGTAAGGAACTAAAATAAGTGAAATTCATAACTGATGGAAATTCATACGATAAATTAAAATGTGGAATACTTACTTGATGATTGTAGGTGACGCTGACTTTTACTATATGCACTCTGATTCACATGGTATATAAGAATTATACTGAACTCCTGCTTACTTTTTTATGATGACTTCACCACCTAAATATTGGTTCGTACAGAGAACTCAGAGAGAAGAAAAAATGCAGAAAGGGAGCCAATAAAATTTTTTGATTGAATGTCTAAAAATTGATCTCAGCAATTTTACTGTTTTGATGATGGCTTCGTAACTGTTCAAACAATTTCTCTCATTTCCAAAAATGAGAGAAGTGATTATCAGATTAGCCATATCTAAATTTAAATATAATTTAAAAATTTTTTAATATATATAAAATGTGGATCTTCTATTATAAATGTACTCTATATCTACACTTTACAATAACAGTACAACATCAGGTATATATTAGTCAATTTAATTTGCTTCAATACAAGTGACAAGAGATTGGAAAAAAATTTAGGCTTTAATTGTAATATTTATATTTAATTTTATTTCATAATAAAAAATAATTATCAATTATTATAATTTTTTGTATCTGAAAAATTAAAAAAAACAAAATTTTAATATATATTGCATGCATTTAATAAGTAAATAATAAAATTTATATTTTTTATTAAATAAACTAAAAATAAATATAATAATTAAAATATTTAAGAATTTTCGGTTTTCGGAAATCCAAATCCTCCATCCGACAAAGCATAGCCGCAAGCTGGATCTCGCTTTGCTTTTACACTAGACATGTAGGTGGCTACATAGGTAAGCCTAGTCCTTCTGAACTTAGAGCTCACATAAGAAGAATTTTAGGCAGACACTCCTTCTTGTAATGCAGCTATGTTTACTAGACATGCACTAGGAATCGGATAAAGGGGTGGATCTGCATCACCTTTGGAGTCTAATGCTTCTTTCCTGGCTTTGTGCAACTCAACCACCTTTTTCAATTATTTAGGTTTGAATATAATTTTTATTCCTTAAAATACACATTATGTAATTTTAATCCTTAAATATTTATTTAATATAATTCTAATTTTTTTATTTAATTTTTACAAACTTCTTAATCTTAAAACATTAGTTATACTTAATATTTCTTCCCTAATATATGAAACAAAATTTTTGTCAATATTGAGGATTTTGAATTAAGTCGAGTGATTATATATAAAATTTTGAATTTCTTTAAAATATAATGTTTTCTAAATTTAAAAAAATGTAATTTATTTAAGAAATAATGTAATGAATAATTCAAAAATAAATAAGAATTGATAAAAAAATTAAACAAGAGAATAAAAATTATATTAATTAAATATTTATAAGGATGGAAATAGATCAAATAAGACAAGCATACCCCATCCGATATATATAAAGATTCAAACCACTTCTACTCTTAAAAAATTCTTATAACCGAAAATTTTTAACCAAAGTTGCGTTTCATAATCCTTATATGATTTTGCCTGTATCAAGAGTTTGATCTTATAATCATACATACGTGTGAATTTAGTAGTTTCACACCTACTTGTTAAAAACAAAATCTTTTAGAAATGTTATACTTAATTGATGCATAATTTCATAATTTTCCGTGCTTATATAGTCCAACGTATTTCGTGGTTAATCTAGGACCCGAACGTTAATAAAGGCAAATATTTATATATTATATGTAAAAATTGTATTACAAAATAACATACATTTATATATACATTTTACATTTTGATTAAAAAACCATAAAATACAATAAGAGTTGTGTGCAATAGTTAGAGAAAAATACATTCCACTTTTCAATAAAATTAATATATCCTAATTAAGTTAATGAAAAACTAATATATGTAAAAATAAATTTACAAAAAAGTGAGCTTTAGAGGTCTAAAAAAATTGTGAATCTTATATGTATATATTTTTTACTAACATTTGTGCATGAAATATAGAGATAACTCTGAGCTATATGATTACTATATTAAAATAAGTGATTTATTGTAATGGCGAAATACCAAAAGTTTAATCATTCAATCTTGCATTAATAGTCTAAACTAAAATGCAAAATCGTTATACCTTTGTTTTTAGATGGTCTTAAATGAAATTTTAATTTTAATTTTTCATGTAAAATTATAATAATCATAATTTGTTATCTTCTTCTTGTCATATTTTACTTTTCTTAATTATATTTTTAAATGATAATAATTATAACAAATTATTGATTTGAATGAGATGATTGGATCTAAATTAAATATTGAGTGAGTGCACACAAACGATTTATTTTAAAATTTAAATATATATGTTCAATAATAATGCATAAATAATAAAGATGTTAAAAAATGAGTGTGTGTAATTGCTCTCACTTAACTATACATGAATCCCCCCAAGAACTAAATAAATAGGCCTATCAAATATCATAATCTAATATTTGTACTGGGTAAAGCATACGATGAATGCTTTAATATCATTTATAATGATTAAAGTCTAATTGATTGATGATAACTATTCAGCTTTAATCACGTGACTTAAACAATTAATCAGAATTCTCTAAATACTTAAATTTAGTGCTTTATATGTTATACTTAACTTTCATATATTTAACTTATATAATGCTTCGCAATATTAAAATGTGATAAATGGTGTTAGAGTATTCCTCAATGATATATTTTGATTTTGATTGATACAACAGTTTAAGCCATGAAATTTAATAAGCTTATGAAAGATATTAGATCATTTGAACTAAGTGATTATAAATCCTTATATTAGATTTAAAATTTAAGTAGAGTACATGAGATACTCAATTTCACTATTTAGATAATTTTGATTCGCTCTTTTATACCAATAAATCAAATCTAATCATTATTTTAGATTAACTGAGAGAAACCCTATTATCTCCTTAGGGTAAGGTGCCAAACGTTACCCTGAAGGGAGGGAAAGAAATAAAATAGTAGGGGGAGTCCAAGCCGGTGGGACTGGCCACACTAACTCTCTCTTGTCGGCGTGTACAACATTGTTCCGGTAGCACCATAAAATATCTCATTAGTCTGGCTTGAGTGTGTGATAATTACATTGTTTGCTGTGTAAAGATTAAGCAGAAAGCAGAAGGAGCAAAGGTGAAAGGTGGGACGGGTGACAGAGATACGCGTTTTGGTTCGTATATGTTGTTGCTGTTTCAGATTTGCGTTGGCCCATTTTCAGATTCTGAGAGACTTACTGTTTACTTTATTCACTGCCTCAGTCTTCCCTCAATTATCCATCCATCCATGCTATGCTGCCTTCCTTTTTTCTTCTCTCACACTTCTTCCTGTCCTTTTTACATGATGCGTTAAAGAAAGAAAAAGAGGGCACGAGATTCTGGGATGGGCAATTTCAAAAGGACGAGACGACACCAACGTTACTGTTCATCGGCTTTGACACGTCGCTTGAAGATTCCACATATGAATTTCTTGTTTCCGTCTGGCCTGTCCTGTTTTACTCGCCAACTGCTGCGTCTGGCTTCACAATAATTGAAATGCACCGTCCAAGTCAATTCGGGAATTTAAAAGCCTAATTGTGAAAACAGCACTTGTGATCGGCAGGCAGGCTTGACTCTTTTATATATGTATCTTTCTATTCTCCAAGTGGATTCTTTTCTCACACATCAATTTTTATATCAATTTTAGAAAAAATGGCCAAAAAGGAAAAAATCACTGTCAGGACGATTGGATTTCACCCATTCCAAATTTAAAATTTTGAAATCATAATTTTGAATTTTACAAAATTTTAGAATTAATATGCATTATTTCATTAATAACCATTTATTCATTTATATTTTCTTCAAAAATATTTTAAACTCAAAACACATATTATTACTTTATATTGGTGTATTAAATCATCTTTTGCATGAAATTTTTAAAATGAGTTTAAAATTAGATATGTAAATTTTTAATTGAATATATCAAAATGAGTTTAAAATTATGTATGAAAATATGACATGTTACATCAAAATAAAATAATATTTTAATTTTTATTTAAAAATTTCATGAAAAAATATGTAATTTAATAAAGTGATTAAGTAGATGATGAGTAATAATGCATTTAATGTTTTAATTCCAAACTTATATAATGGAGAAATAAGTTGTGCATCATTCCAAAGTTAAAAGGAGACTTTTTATATTTTTGCTATCAACTTCTAATAATAAAAAAAAAATTCATGACTGCCCTTTCTTAACTCCTGACGTAAGAAGAGAAACATGACATCTTTAAGGAGTTGATATAATTGGCAATAATAATAAAAGAAGTTTTATTTTTCACAAAAATAAAAATAAAAATAAATTACTTAGTTGGCCATTATCTAACAAATTAGACAAATTATAACTTATAAGTAGTTTTACTTCTCACAAAATAAAAAGTTATTTACCCACCTCCTTTTAGGTTATTTCTACTTTTTGTTCTTTCTTGATATAAAAAAAATTATTCTCGTTAAATTTAATTAATAATAACTAAATTTTATTAATTTATATTATAATAATATTGAAGATATAATAATTATTTTATTAATACTTCCTAAAAAATTTAAAGTTAAACCAAGTAAAATATAAAAATTTACTTCTTGAGAAGTGTCATATTCTTAATGTTATCTAAACAATTTTAAGTACTTTTCAAAAATTCATATAAAGTTTCCTCAAAATTTCAACTTTGCATGAAGTTTAACTTCGTATGAAAACTAATTTTCTATATAAATCAAATGACTCTTAAGATTTGGAAGGTGTTAAAATTTATTTTTATGTGAACCAAACAACTTCTAAGATTTGGAGTGTTTAGTAAATAGTGATTTGATTATCTTTTTGAATCAATAGATTGACTTTTAATCTGGCAATTTAAAAACGTTAGTAAGTCTAATGTTTTAAAAGAGCCAATTCTCATTTTATAAACAAAAAACATTTGTATTTATATTTAATAGAATATTTTCCTTATTCACTTTTTTCTCATTTACCATTGTTCATTTTCTATAATAACACTTATTCGTCATTTTAATGATGATGATGATGTTGATGTTGAAAATCAATGAATTTTTTAACTTAACACACAATAAATTGTGCTACTCATATGATTTATCTCACAAATATTTCTTTCTTATCAAGATAAGATAATCACACTAAAAACGTAGTATATATTACAAAATTAAACATATGTAAGCATGAAAATTTTTATTAATAAACATATTTTTATTTAAATCCTCTTTCAGATATGCATTATAATAATTTTCCATGTCTCATATCATCTTTAATTGTAAGATTTATCTTTATATATAAATAATTACAATTTTACTTTCAAAATAATTAATCCAAGTTATTGAACTATAAATTAATGTTATATACAATTTATTAGCAATAAATGAATAAGAAAATATTAAGGAATATTATTTCAATATTATTCATTATTTACATCTCAAAAATATTTAACTACATTCTAAAAGAGAATTCTGATACATAATGTTTTAAAATTTAAAATATTATTCAATTAAAGAAATACTTAAATAAATTATAAAATATGATTGTATTTTGATATATTATTTTACATATAAATAACTAATAATAAAAAAATTATCAAATTTTAACCAAAAAATAATTTTATCAAATATTTTTGTACAAATAATTAATACTATCAATTGACTAAATTAATTAAAATAATCAGTTATCACCTAATCACTAATACAATTAACTAATCACAAATATAATCAATTAATTGTTAAATAAGATTTACAAATAGAATCATACTAATTGCACTGCTATTTTTCATAGGAGTAGCAATATTATAAATTATAGTTGGTGCTAATTAACATGGATGTCATATGTATCATTAAATGATAACCTATAGCATATAATAATAAAAATTTATCGGTACATATTAGTATGATTAGTTATGTAATTATAAGTTCTAAATTCAGTTGAATTTTATAATGCATTTATTGCAATATATTTACAAAAATAAACATATATAATGCATTTATTGCAATGTATTTATAAAATGATTTATTTATGCAATTTCAAGTTTTAAACTTGAAAATATGCAATTAGAAGTTATAAATCTAAACAAATTTTATAATATACTTTTTGCAATTTATTTACAAAAATAAACATATATTATAAATTGATTTATTTAGGCAATTTTAATTTTAAATATGAAAATCTTTAACTTTTTATATCAAAATTACAATTATATTAAAATGTAGTGCATAAAAATATAGAAATAATTTTTTTTTGATAAATTTCTCAAAACTTTACTTTACGAGAAATTAAAAATTTTACAATTACAAAAATTCTTAAATATAAAAATGCATAAAAATATTTGTATATTTTAAAATTTTATATAAAATTACAAATTTTAATACATAAATTGTAAAAAGAAATTCATGTATTCTTTAAAAAAACACTATTAAAGTTCATTTAATGCATTGTATAAAAAATATACAATAGTATAACTAGTTGCCATAAATTTTATCAGGTGTCTAGACTTTACACAAGATAGTATATTCTAATCAAGTGAACTATTTTTATGGTTAACAAAGGATAAATTAATCTTGCCCCTCTGGACTCATTATAATAGAATAAGATTAGAATAAAATTTATCATTACTAATTTAGTCTTAGTTTATTTTTATATGTCACTTTGCCCTATTAATAATTATCATTTAGCTTAATTTAACCTTAAAAATATCAATAATTTAAGCTTTCAAATGTTAATAATTTAGCCTTAATCTATTTTAATTTATTTATCATTTCTAATTTAGTCATAACTATTTTACGATTAAAAATATTAATAATTATTTTTACATA